>OY754337.1:47111170-48453178 GCA_963573305.1 Pyrrhosoma nymphula | reverse complement strand
ACGTCAATAGATTACCATGTCGGGCGTCAGATGTAAGAGTCAGAAAGAGAGGGAGACAATGCCAAGCTGATAGGTACAAGAGTCCCTTTGTTGCATGCACCATTAGTGACTGAAACAACAAAAATAGAGAGAGACACAAGCATAAGATATTCCGTTGACATGCAACATATTCCTTATTCCCTCCCTTTTCATTTTTGGTGCCCTAACACCCCTTGTTACACTAGCAAGCTAGGTAGTATGTAGACAGATATAAAGAATCATGAAGGAGTTTATAACAGACTTTTCACAAAAGCGACCCATCTAAAATACTACGGGATTACTTCATTTCGGAGAAAATTCTCATTGTTAATATGTACATAACATGTTGAAAAATGGAAAAATAGTTTCAACTAATGCCATCAACATTTAAAAATATGCTATCTAGCTCCCACCTATTTCATGTGTCTTCTAAAACAGTTCTTAGAAACGCAGGTTCTGACCCTCTAAATTATACTACTTGGAAAGTGTTGAAATTTTAATCTGACATTTTAATGTTAACTCTTTTATTTATTATGTTGTGCAACTATATTATAGTAGGTACATCCCCTTTATTGTCACACGTGTCGCCCTTTTCTACGAATACATATATGCTTTTTTCTAGCTTTTGATCTTCCGTGTAATACGTGATCCTATCGATTTCATCGTCAAACCAAGCGCATCAGAAGCCAAATTTTATTTTTTTGCGATCCTGAGTAATCCTCAAAAGAGACCTTCCTTTCATATCAATATAAGCAATTCAAGGAAGTTCAATTAAGGGCAGTTTTTGAAAGAGAGTCAAGCTGACGAAAAAATCTTGTAACAATAAGTGATGAAAAAAATGGAGGGAACCCTTTTTTTTGGAACCCTTAGATACTCGGAGGCAACACGCTAGACTAAGATAACTGAATTAATCAAATCAGGCGAGTTTTGAGAGGGCACGGAAAATATTATATCAACCCCATTGTTGAGAAAAATGTAAACTCTGCATGAACCAACCAATCCCAATGATAAAGATGATCAGGATGGGAGTGGGTGAATCAGGTGTACGAAGAGGTTTTTTGGGGAATATTTTAGGATAAAGAGGGTGGAGGACTGCTTTTCCTTATCCGTGGGTAAGCCACGTTGGTTTTTGTGCGGAGCAAGAAGATGTAGGGAAAAATGAGGCGCATGCTGATTGAGGAGTGCATTTGCATTCCATTTCTTTTACGTTCCTAGACATTTTCCAGTAAGTTGTAATATAGTATGGGTGTCACCTAGTACAATTATTCTCTCACCAGAGTCCAATTTATTCAAAACCTCTCTCAATTTTCCCCAAACCTCATCTTTCACACTTCCTTTTTCGTCCATCTACTGGTGCATAATATGCCACAATCACGGTTCTTCTAATATCTATTTTCATACGAACCCAGAACAACCTATGGGATACTAACTCGCCCTTACTTACTAGAATCTTAACTCTCTCATTAAGAATCAAGGCTACGCAATGACACTATTACTATTGACCCCTTTCCCCGATTTACTTCATCGTCGGTTACAGTAAGTTTGTTTTATGCGTTTAATCATGAGTAATAACTTGTTACGAAAAGTGATGGAAAAAATGAGAGTACTTGGTTGGGAACCGTTACTGGGAATGGGTACTCAAAAGCTAAACGCCAGTTTAGGATGACCTGAAAAATTCAAATCAGGCGAGTTTCGAGATAGCTTAAAAGATAATATTTTAACCCCGAACTTGAGTCCTAAAACTGGAAACGGTGACAAACAGAAAGAGATACGCTGCTAAATTGAGGGGGACACAAATTACTCCTTACCGCGCACCAATAGTGACTGCAACAATAAAACGAGCGAGACACTGAGGCCCTTTCAACGTCAGGTTAGCGTTAACCGCAAGTTGTCGCAGTCTATACCTTAGCTTGACGTTAACTGAGAATTTGGGTTTCTAATATAGTATCAGGATATTGATTAGTTGGCGTAAACTCTATCGATGGGAGATTTGCATCTTTTCCTGCACTCTCGGGTGTCCACACTTTAAGCTGATTCTCTAGGCAACAGTTTTGACCGTATCACAACGGGCATCGTCATATCGAAGAAATTGAGCGTAACCACTTCGACCGTAAAGATGTCCGTTGGATTACGGCCGAAACTGTTGTTTAGAAAACAACTTATACGATTAACGTCCGAGAATCTTCGAACTTTTGCTTCAACGCCACGGAAATCTACGGTGAATCAATATTAGCATCTGTTTTGACACCGAGAAAATATTTTACCAGATATTATAAATCTGGGCCTGTGACATTCCTTTAACATTCTAGGTAGTCTTTTCAGAAGGGATCCTAGTTCGAGCAAAATAATGAAAGCTGTCTTGGGACATTACTAGGCTTCGGTTTCTTTTGTGGCATTCTGGAAAAAATGTGCCAAAACTGCCCGGTAGAGCACCGTAACTGTTAGTAGAGAAAGCTATGAGACGAGCGGATGTTTCGTATGTATATGAAACTTATCTCAAGGGGCGGGACTTTGTCACAATTGATAACGGTGGGTTGCCATTGTAGTTATAAGTCGAAGATAGTGTGTGTGGCAGTCATTGCTTAGCCTTGATTCTTAATGAGAGAGTTAAGATTCTAGTAAGTAAGGGCGAGTTAGTATCCTATAGGTTGTTCTGGGTTCGTATGAAAATAAATATTAGAAGAGCCGTGATTGTGGCATATTATGTACCAGTAGATGGACAAAAAAGGAAGTGTGAAAAAAAGAGGTTTGGGGAAATTTGAGAAAGGTTTAGAATACATTGGATTCTGGTGAGAGAATAATTGTACTAGGTGACACCCATACTATGCTACAACTTACTGGAAAATGTCTAGGAACGTAAAAGAAATGGAATACAAATGCACTCCTCAATCAGCCTGCGCCTCATTTTTCCCTACATCAACTCGTTCCACACAAAAACCCACGGAACAAGGAAAAGATGTGCCCATTTTTAACATAAACTGCCAAAGGATACGGAGTTTAACACATTCATGCCAGGGACGGAGTACTGTGCTTGAAGTTCTCTCTTAATGGTACTCTTGTCCATGGATAAATCTCCGCCAATTCCAGAAAAAATTGCCTCTCCAGATGATTAGCCAACCAGCTTAACCTTTTACTAATTTCTTTTCCTTCCCCACCATAAGCAGCACTTTCTCATGCATCTTCCTCGATACCAAGTTTCCGAAGCTACCTACGCTCCTCCCGCAACCTAACCAAGTTTCCGTCACATACAGCGCCTCAACGCTCCATTTAGAGTTGTATCATCGTTTGTTTTACTGGTTGTTTTAGTAGACAACGATATTTTACCTCACGTGCACTCCTTACTGCACTCAATTATGTATCTGGATTACACATAAAATTCTCAACCACTGCCAGGATACAAAACTAAATCTCGGAATAGGAAGCAAGTACAGGAGCCACTTCACCAACTCGTCTCACAAAATAACTAACCAACTAACGCATTTTCTGACTTTTCCGAATTCCCGCCACCAATTTCTTTTCCTCTCCAGTAATATCCAGCGCTTCCTCGTTCTTATTCTTTGCTAACCAGCTCTAATCTTCTATTAACCCAGGACTCAAATATCTCCGGTCCTTGTACGTCCTCCTCCCGCAACCTGAGCAAGTTTTCGATCCATGTAGCGTCCCCATGCTCTACTATGAAGTTCACTAATGCTTCCAGTATATATGCACTTGCTACTCATGCAAGCTGACCAAATTCCCTACCCGGACAGCGCTGCTACGCTTCTTATAATAGTTCTGTAATGTCTCCGGTCTATGCACACAATGCACACCCTCCTGCATCCTGACCAGGTTTCCGCCCCACACACCGCCGCCACGCTCCTCATAAGAGTTATTTAATGGCTCCGGTCTATGTACATCCTCCTCCTGCAACCTGAAGTTTTCGACCCACTCAGATCCATGCTCTCCCTATCAGAGCTCTGTAGTCACACCGCCAACCCCAGGAGAAATTCATCCCCCTCTTTTCTCCACTCTCACCCACACTCTCTCTTCACCACCCCCTAACTCTCTATCCTCTCCACCCCCTACGGTCCCTCTCCAACCTCCTACTCTCTCCATCTCCATCTCCACCCCTTTCTCCGCGGCTACCACCCGCTCGATGCTACCCTCCCCTCCGAGGGCGCTGAGTAGGGAGGAGGGTGGGGGGGGGCTGACTACCGCGCGACACGACCAATTCTCCCTTCAAAGCAACGAGTGTTGCCGGGCGGTGAGGATCAACCTCCCGCGTCCGGAGTTCCATCTGAGGGTTAAGCAGGCGTGACCCCCACACACAGGGGGAGGGTTTTTTTGCTGACGGGGGGGAGGGACAAAGGGACAGTATGGTGTCGAGAAGAGAGACTTGAAGGGGGAAGTCAAGTTCCCTGAAAAAAAGGGCCTTCTCCAAACGACCCACTTCGGTGCAGTTGGGTGGTGCAATTCCGTCCGGTTGAAGAACACGCAAGGGGAAAGGTGGTTGAACAGTCCGGAAGGTGATTCCTCCTCTTAACCGGAGGGTTAGACCGCGCCACCGGTGGAAAGGCTTTCCTGGTTGGTGAGGAGGAGGACTGCTGTTTCCTTCGAGACACAACGAGTCTTCCCGATCGGCGGACGTCCTTTCGTGGAGGTCTTCACGTTGCCACCTCCTTCGTCTGCACAAGTCACCCCCAGCAGTACCTCCTCCACTCTGCCCGACTGCGGACGTTAGCTCGTCCCAAAGCTTCTGGTGGACCACTGTGATGCGGATTTTGACAATGCAAGATGAAGAGAAGGAGTAAGTAAAATACACCGATGGTGTCATCCGTGGGGCGTTGGGATTGTTGAAGAGGCTGGAGATGCGGGAGAGTGACTTTTGTTGTGGTGGTTTTGTTTACAGCGGTTGACTCGGCTAGCGCGCTTGGCCTAGTCATAAATGCTTCGGGCTCGACAAAAGTGAATTCCTCACTGCTCGTTCGTTAACTTTTCTTTCTTCATTTACGTCCTAATCCGAGGTCAATTATGCCTTCTTCGTAAGCACCTGAAGCACTTAATCATTTTTTTACTCACCTAAGCCGTGAAACACAAAGAAAAACTACTCGCTTGTTCCCTCAAAAATGTACACAGGCTAGTAAATATAATATTTACCTCCTATCTCACCAATCGGAGGTATCATGCAAGGTAAATATCACCATATCCAATTCTTAAAAAGCTGCTGGACAGTATAAGAAACATTTTCTATGCCTAGTCTCTTCAAAGCAGTCTTTTTATTACCTTTTAGTCAGTTTAGTTTTGAAGTTGGTAGTTTCCGTCGTAACTTTATGAAACTTGCTAATTGTTTTTAATAAAAAGGTTAAACTTAATTTTTTCCACATTAGATTTTAATTTAGCGAACATGGTTTCAACGGTTTACGTCATCATCAGGTAGAAAATACAAATTAAGTGTCTGTTTATGATTAAGTGAAGTTTCCTAAAATTTGTATTTTTACCCTGATGATGACATTAACTGTCGAAACCATGGTCTTGAAAATTAATATCTGATATGGAAAAAACAAAGTTTAACCTTTTTGATCAAACAAAGTTTAGTTTTATTTTTAAGGGTGTTTTAAGGGGAAGATAAAATCTTTGAGAAATGGAGTTCGTTTGTCTTCCTTCCCAGAAGAACCTAATCATTTTTATTCCTGATCAAATAAGAGCTTCAGTTTCCACTTTTTAAACCCGATCATTTAAATTATTGCTTATCCATTAACTTTCGTATTCCGCACCTGCGTTCCTCGCTACAAGGTTCCTCAACTACGGCCTTTGACTTACCTGAGGCAGTAAAGGAGGAAATTTTAAAAGAAATTTCGCAACAATGATTATTTTTCTTACCACTCGTAATATTTGAACCGAGTGCCTCAGAGAATTTCTTTCTTCGATTAACCTTCACCAACTTAAGCTAAGTAAGCCTTTTCACTTCCTTTCCTGATGAACAGTGGTTGATAATAAATTCTCTTACTAGTAAAACTATAGTAAAAGATCAAATTGACAATCAATAAATAGATTTTGTAGTTACCTAATCAATAATTATTTTTTCTAATTACATTTTTCTCAATTCTAAAAATTTACAACAAAAATAATTTAAACCTACGCTGACCAAGGCATGAAGTATATCGGGGATATTTTCTTGCTCAAATATATTTGCGAGACAACCATGAAGGTTTTAAGGTCTTCAAATTAACATACTCAAAATAAAATGATAACTTATTCCTTATAAATCTACCGCACACAATAGAAATTATACTTTAAAATACAGCAATTATTAGAAATTTAAATGCTTCACGTCAATGTGTGTCGTGGAAGAGAATTAAATGTAAATCAAAAACATTAATCTTATTCTATTCTTAGATAACATTAAGGCAGTATCTATGAAGTCTATCAACTTTTATTGAGTTAATATAGTTGATAATTAAATTTACTTCAGTCTAAAGCACCATTAACGCTATCAGCAAAAAAATTAAAAACCTTCTCAACTTTGAGCATTTACGCTCAGAAATAGATCTGCTACCACATCAGTTTCCCCTTATTCCATCTAATTTTTCCTTACGAATTTCCTTCTTTTAATGTTAAATATTAGATTGAGCATTGTTTGTTTAGTTAAGAATTCACTTTAATTAGTTAACTACACACACTTATAACGCTGTCACCTTGTTTCCAGTTTCCCCAACCATTTGTCCTTCATACCTGAATGCGGAGGAAAGGGAAAACTTTGAACCACTCGTGCTAAGTGACCCAAATTCAGGAAAATCACGCATCTGTGATGACGGTAGGAATATTTAGATGTGCTCCTTTAAATTCATAGTTTACAGAAAATGTGGTTTAATGTGTGGGACTGTAACTTTTTTTGGGAATCCACATCCTATCTGTTTAAAAAAAATTCATTTAACTATACACTATCCGACAGATTCGTCGAGCACTTCTCAATCGCTAATATATTTCATCTTTATCCGGCTCTATACCTAATTGAACCTCTTTTCTGGTTGCAAGGACAATAAAAATTGACAGAATGTCAAACACGCAATTTCTAGACTAAAATCCTAAATAAATACTAATTTAGTGAAAACATCAATGTCCTCGCTATTAACATTTGGTCAGCATAGAGTTGATAGTAGCAAAAAGAGAACAACAGGTCACCAAATATCTCATACAGTCGCAACAGTCATAATGACTTTGAACCAATAGGTCAACCATGTTGAAATTCCTTCACAACAAACACACAAATTTAAATATTGGTATTTGATGTTTTTTTTCAGAAAACAATAGGTATATAAATTAATCGTGTAAAATTTAATTAATTCTCACAAATGACGTGGTAGGTAAATAATCGGTAAATAACAGTAATAAACAAGGAGTACTTTAAGATGTAACTGTAATAAAATCCTGCCGGAAAGTAAACAAAAAAAATCTCTAAACGTTTCAAAATATGCTTGTAGGAATGAACGATTAAGCAAGATAATGCACTCCTGATTTGAACCGCGACGAACTTCGAATCCACCTTCTAATAGAACCTCACCACTACACTGAGTTTGACTCTGAGAACGGATTTCCTCACTGAGTCCATTTTTAACGAAGAAAAAGACAAATTCTATCGTTTTCCGTTCACTCTTCTCCGAAGAACACATCACCCGGGGTTTTGAAATGATAACGCAGCACTTTGCCTCCACAGTCTCTTTATACCCGGTCGTCCACGAACGTCAAGGAAACACTCTTTCGTAACACATTTGAGGAATGAAAGCGCACTGGGGTGAACATCTTCTTGCGTTAAAAACCGAGAAAAAACTCAGTTGTTCTCCGGAATATCCAAAGGATCACTAGAACACCTTTCTAAAATAACATCTCAATGCTTTAATACGAGCGACAGAGAAGGAGAGGAGCACTTCAAGATTTCCTGGGACGTCCACTTCGCCGGTCTTCTCCGCAACCCACAATTCCTTTCGGCGCTTCGGATGGCGGAGATAGCCGAGGAGAGCCGAAGTCCCATTCACGGAATCCCCTTATCCTTCCCCTCAATGAAAAGCTATGTCCCGTCATTCCCCCGACGAATAAACTTTAAATTTCAGTCTTGCGGTTTGCTTTAAAATTTCGTCTTCCTCCCCAGTAAATCGACCAAAGTATATTCTTCCTCTCAGTGAAGTTTCCGAGCACTTTCCTCGCGTGTAAAACCGAAATATTTTCCTTCGAGAACTGCCAATGTTCCGGCGACCTGGCCGGCATTCCCAGCCAGCCGGGCGAGGCGAGCCGTTCTAGTGAATGGCGTCTCCGCAGGTGGCTCCACTGTGCCGATCGATAATGACGGCGCAATTGAGAGAAGCCTTTCATTCATTGATTTGAGCCAAGGGCACATTCATGGACGCGACAGTTCCAATGGTGGAAATGTATATATTTTCCGCGTCTCGTTATCGAGATTTCAGGAATTATTTCTCTTTTATGCTGATTTTTTCAGCAAAAAGTCCTCCCCTCGTTGACGCTTGGAAAAACATGTCGGCTTTTACGCTTAGGCAGCGTTGTCAATCGTGGCGGAACTCAAAAGCGCACACAACAATTGCGCAGCGGTTCCGGAGGTCGTTTCGAAAATTTTGCCATCTCTATCGCATTTCAAGCCTTGCATTACAGCAGAAAAAATATGATTTTAAAATTATAAAATTTTCATTCTTTTACACATTAATATTTCTCCCGCAAAATCACTAAACATGCTTTGCATTCGATGCATGCATTAAAGATTAAGTGATCGTCAACTTTTATTGCAACATATTTGGATTAAAAACAAATTTTAGAGATAATTATAATTTTTTAAACTCAAGTAAGGAAATAAACATGCATTTTTACATCACTGCCATTTATTTGTGCTTTCAACTCAATACATATATATATTTTATTAATCTGTGGAACAACTCTTCGTACACCAAATCTAGTTGCATTGATTTTTGAATTAATAACTTTTGTTTCATACACCTTTATAGTTCCAATGAAATAGCTTATGACCATAGTTCTTAAGTTAAAGCCTACGCACGATTGTTTCAATATTGACCAATATTCCAGTTATTTCAAAAATGGCGACAGTCTAGACAACAAATAATGTATTGACATATCCTGGAAAGACATTGCCTACATAATCTGATGATTTTATCTGATATTAACGTACTGAAATGCACTTCTAAAAAACTGTGAGTACTCTTATCGCTATAAACTCTTTAAACTTGAGCGAAGTTTATCAATCAAGAAAAATAAGCAAAGAACATACATTCAGAGCTGGTATAACGAATTATATTTGGCTGGTACATTCTTACTCTCTGCAATACTTATTGTGATTTTATTCTGCTCCCAAATACACATCATAAGTTCCTTCTCAACTCCTCTACACATCATAAGCCCCTGTACACATCATTAGATGTTACATGCTCTGCACAAATTTAAAACAATATCCTTCTCATTACACATGCTTTAAACGCGTTTAAAGCTATGATATCGGATAGAAGATTGCCTCAACCACCTAGAGTATGTGTTAATCGTCATTTGCTCATGACCAACCAACCATATCAGTTTTGATAATCGTTGGTTTTCAACACAAAGTACCAGCTGCAAATTTACTTATCAACCGTGTAATATGCGAAAGGAAGTTTGAA
This sequence comes from Pyrrhosoma nymphula, assembly GCA_963573305.1. Classification (NCBI taxonomy): domain Eukaryota; kingdom Metazoa; phylum Arthropoda; class Insecta; order Odonata; family Coenagrionidae; genus Pyrrhosoma; species Pyrrhosoma nymphula. Next base: position 48,443,510 of record OY754337.1, on the reverse strand, counting down.
TGGCATTCGTATGAATGTATGAATTGTTTAAGCATCACTGCTACTTCATTATTACCAGAGATTTCTGCCAACTTAAGTGGTAACCTACCACTTTCACATTTCCCTCATGGCATTTAAAAGAAGTATCGTAAATTAGGTATACATGTATAAAATCAATAGCCTAAATGCACATTTACTGAGAAATGCGAAATTACTCTGTAAAACATATAGGATAGTACTCTGTAAACATATAGTCGGATACATACTCTGTATGTATCCGACTCTCGCGTCCATTCTCCAACATTAAACGAAAAAATGGCGGAAAGTAATGTAATTTCAATTTATAATGGAATTGTGCATAATGGCAACAAAAGTACAATGCGGTGTATTTTTTCATCTGTGAATGAATACAAAGCAGAAGCGTTGGTGAATTAAACTCTTGTTGGGGACGATAAATAGAGATTATATAAAATGTTTATGCACACAAAGAATTGCAATAATATTTTAATATAAATAATAATGTTTTGAAACAAAAATTGCTCCCATAGTAGATATTTCATACTATAATCAAGAGAGTACTGTAAAAGGTCAGTAATATACGTATTATGGTGCAACGAATAAATAATTACACATATAAATTATCCAAATTTCCCACGGTTGAAGAAAACTTTGGTTTAATCATGTAGCCAGGATTAATTTTGCAACTAATAACTTGGTGAAAAATATCAAGTATATTTCTCTTTCCAACAAAATAATATAAAAAACCTAAGTTGTCCGTAAAATACAATGCCATACTCATTCATGCCATTATTATAATCAAAGTAGTCAACATTACTGAGAAACCAGTGCTGAATTTCATCCCAACTTTTATGGTACTTTTTAATGATCACATGGAGTAAAATTATTGAAACATGCAGCATCTGAAGAGTTAAAATTAGTATGACAATCATTACCGGATGAAATGAACCAATTTTCATATATTACCTAAGATTTTGTAGTTTCCTACAAATCCATTTCTCCATTTTGTCCAGATTCACTCATTTTAGAAATAGAAATTTTCTAATACCATATAAATGAAAAGGGAGAGCGTTTAGCTGCGGAATTGCTCATTGCTCATAATTTTTCAAGGTAGTTTAATTACCTTGAGGTAAAATATTATCATTGGAAGACTTAAAAATGGCATTAGTTGACGGCTACCCTTTAAGTCGTTACAGTACCAAAATCTAAAAATCGCCTAGTTTATTTGTGGTTTTGTATTACTTAAATGACTAATTCCTATTTCTCGTTCTCACAGTTTTAACCGATTTCCTGATTGCACGACAAACTGCCTTCATAGCTACATCTATAAAATTGTCTTTCATTTCACATGAAGCTAAAAGAACTCTCCTGAAGATATTTCTAAATGCTAAAGTCCTCATCCAAGAGAAACTTAGGAACTGCTCATTAAGGAGTTGAGATGATTTTGAAATTATTGAACAAACAGAGGTAAGCTAACAATTTTGGGATTTGTTCTGCACACTAAGCAATGAACCAGTTAACACAGATTTAACTGCTTTCTGTATGACTCCTTTTTTAAAATTATTTTATTGGATATGGGAATGGGAATATTTTGTTTCTTTACTTCTCAATCAGTAATACAGAAGAAAGTTTGGTATTAAAGTTTGAAAAATTGTAATGAGTGAATGTATTCTACTTTACTTTCAAGAGAAAAGGTTTTATTCAGACAGGTGTACAAGTAACATGGGAAATACATTCCACTTATCCTTCTGGGGAAATAAAAAGGTTGACGTTAGAACCTTTCTAGGTATAACTGATAAATATCTATGAGGAAATGATTGAGAAAATACAATTTGTTGCAGCGATAATGACTTTCTCTAATGAAATATAACCATTAGCATGAATAAATTCAAAGAAAAGCTTGTTCCTGCCTACGTTTTTTGAACCAAAATGAACGAATTTCCTTTTTAAAAATATTGATCCAAAGTGCGTATCTATGGTTTAGTTCGATGGCGTAACGTATCTCACGTTGATATAGCATGGTATATTATGTTACAGAGGAAATGTGTTGAATAACAGTAAATGCTTGCGAAATTGGAGTTTCATGGGGTATGTCCTAGTATTGGTACAATTTGTGGATGAAATAATATGGCCTTGAACACACGTCAACCAATGAGCGTGCAGTGTAAGGACGCTGGGTGAGCGAATCGATGCTGTGGGGCGAATTGGGAGGATTTCTTTTTGAACTGGCTTAACGGAAATGTTGAGTGAGTTAATTTCGTGAGTACATATTTCACACTACCAAAACCTAATCTACCGACACATTCTAATGATTTTGTCACAAATGCAAAAAATATAGCTTTCTATTATCAAATCATGGGGTACAGGGGATGATATTTCCTTCACAACTGTATTTATTGCGCTTTGAAATACAATAGATTTTTGAGTAGTAATTTTAGCCGTTTACATAATCCTAAAATTAACGCAAAGTTAATTTTTCTAACTTTTACGAGTTCATTGAAATGAGTAACTTATTTTTCTCTGCTTTAGCTAGTTCTAGGACACTGAGGCAAAAACTGTTGTGTTTTGTATATTATGGGCTACAATCATATACATGTGATGACACCCATTCAATCTAGACATAGATCGTCGACAAAAACAGGTATCTCGGGTTTCAAAGGAAGGAGAGATGAGGATTTGAGGAGCTGAAGAATGTTTCAGTGTCTATTAAATTGATAGTAATGTAATAAGAAATACAGAAGATGCCTACCCATACAAGTAATGATTTGGAGGTTGATACCATGCTGTATGATGGATGAATAAGCAGAGTTTATTATACTGGAGCATTGCTCTGTAAGAACAGAGACAGATAAAAAGGGAAAACCATCTCTCATTACAATGAAGCAATAAACGATTATTTTAAGACTAGACAAAAATTATGGTAGGAAAAGTGAGAATGTAAACAATTTATTTCTTATGATTGACTCTATGACACTATGAAATTGATTTTAAGACACCCTGTTTATATCACCTAAAGATACGTACAGGCTAATAGGTACATATATTCAGCAGTTTATGTTTTGCTCAAGCAATTGGATTTAAAAAACTGACAATTTTCATATATTTATAGAAGGAAATTAGTTATATGACAGTGAAACTTGGTATGCCTGTATAAGTGTTAGGGTATGCTAAATGCAGTGGTTGTGAATAATCTGAGAAGTGTTTGCGGTAAAAGTACGAGGGGTAGGGGTGTAAGTAAGAGGGTAAAAGTATGGTGGACTAAGAATGAGTGGATAATGAAAGAATGTGGGTTGCTCCGATAACGGATGTGTATAAAAAAAAGCATGCTTCGTTGGCTTGGACATGTTGAGAGAGTGGATGGGAGTCTAAAAACTAAACAGATATATTTAGTGGAATGAATGGTGTGAGAGGAAGGGTTAGACCGAGGAAGTCATAGGTGAACGTGGTAGAAGAGACTCTAAAGAGGAGGAAGTGGTTGATACGTCCTCCGCCACGGAGGCGTCAATCGCCCGGGCTCTCGAAGCGTCGTCTCCCCAACGACCTCTCCGTCACACCACCGCCTAGTTCTACTGCGCGCGACCCCGGGGATCGGGGGTGGAAAGTAAATCATTATTTGCCGTCGCGGAGATCGAACCTTGACCTCCCGACTCGAAGGTCAGGCCGCACACACTCGCTCCTCCCGGAGGGCGCGTTTGAAGGTCAAGCTTTGCGGCCTTGCGGGAAGTTTTAAAGGATCTTGTGCTCGTGAAGGATTTTAAAAGGAAGCAAGGAAACGTCTTTTTTTTTGTCTTAACGATGTGGGGCAGCAGACGTATCGTTGCATTTTTATCGTCCGAATGAGCCGTTCCCTCGCAAAACACTTTAATGTCTAAACGTAGTTCGGGCCGACAAATACAAAATTAAGCTCGAATGTATTTGTTTTAAAAAACCATAAACCTTTTTTTTTCAAATTCTACCTGTCACGCGACAAACGAATTTGAGAGAAATTAATATGGTTGAATTTCGGGGCACTTCACTTATTAGGAGAATTAAACTTTGGTTTTAAACGTTATAGTTGATGAACAGCGACGTGAGACAATGATGTAGGCACCTCGTTTTAATTTAATGTAATTGATAATAATGATTTATTTTTTGGGGAGACAAATTCCCGTGGAACATGATGCAAACGCAATGACTTAACCTTTAGTTAATTGAAATAACAAATAAAAATCTGTCTAACATCGTCAACAGTATAAGCGGTATAATTTTTCCAAACATTCATTCAAATTTCATTTCCCTTAATAGGCATAATGCAATTCATAACATATAGCAGTCATAACATGACGGAATTAGCCAAAGAATCCAAAGCAATAACAGAATACCTGAATAATTACATAATTCTAGATCATTAGAAAAATAAGAAGAAAAAACCGAGCATTAGAATTCCAAGGCTGAAAATTTCTTTTATTAAAGAAATCGAGTCTTCTCCATCCAGTTTGTTCCAACTATATTTTATTAAATATTTTTAATGAAATTTGATCAAATTTCAGTTTTTCAAAATCGATTGTTTGCCCAGTACCTGGATTTATTTGGCCAAATGTTTGATAAAAAGTTTTGCCGTGAGACACCAGATTTAAGTGAGAATTCTACTTTTTAATTGGATATGTTAGGATTAGAGTCTCTTTCGTTGCGGGAAGGGAAATCAAGATTAACACGTCTAGAGCGTTACGAGGGACTCGAATTACACTTATAACGAAATTAATTTGGGGATAATCCTCACAATAGCTTCAGTGAATTTGACAACCTGTATAAAGTGAGAGGAATAGACACCAACCGGCTAATTGGTTTTGATATTCATCTTTTACCGAACAGCTGTTGTGGACCACAGCACAACCAACCCTATGAGTCAAATGACTGGATCATTAATAACTTTCAAATGGTATTAATTCTCGACCTCTTTTAATATACGGTGCAAATATCACGAGTTTAGGTCAATTTATATATATGTATATATATATATATATATATATATATATATATATATATATATATATATATATATATATATATATATATATATATAATAAAAACACTTGACAGGGGGTGGGGAAAGAAAAGTAAAAAGAGAGAGAGGACTTACTGGGACGTTTCGGGCATGTAGGCCCTTCTTCAGCTGTAGAAAATTGAGAAGAAGCAAAACAAGAAGCATCATTTTCTACAGCTGAAGAAGGGCCTACATGCCCGAAACGTCCCAGTAAGTCCTCTCTCTCTTTTTACTTTTCTTTCCCCACCCCCTGTCAAGTGTTATTATTGTTGTGGCCTATTGGCGAAATTTTCGTTTTGTATATATATATATATTTAAATTTGTTTCGGATCCTTATTGATCCATTTTCAGGGCTATAAACAAATGATACATGAGGTTGAAAATGTTTTACAATTCTTTTTTGATTACATAATGGTTAGTTTACAGTCATTATACATAAAAATACATAGACATATTTAAGGTTGTTACCTTTAAAGTTTGGTGATGTTTTTATTTACAAATTTAATTTGGTTGCTTGGATCCATTTCTTTGTTGAAAAGTCATGTCATTTATTAAATTATGATAAATTTTGCCTAGATAAGTAATGTCTGTCCTTTTATTGCAACTTTTTTTATTTCTGGATATATGGTACATTTCTTTGAATCAAACATTTTCAACATCATGTATCATTTGTTTATAGCCCTGAAGATGGATCAATAAGGGTCCGAAACTTTGGCAAAAGTTTATATATATAAAACTTCTAGGAGAATCACTCGGGTGATAAATATACAATATGCCTAGAGGGTGGCCGATAAAAATATAGAAACGGAAAAAAGAACACACACAATTTAAAACTTCCGATATTTCGAAGGAAAGTAACTTCCATCTTTCTCTAGGTAGAGAGTAAGACCCTCTTGGCATATATATATATATATATATATATATATATATATATATATATATATATATATATATATATATATATATATAAACTTTGCCACAGGTGGGGCGGAATTAAATATAGAAACACAAAAAAGAACACTCACACTATACGTTCTGATATATCGGAACGTATAGTGTGAGTGTTCTTTTTTGTGTTTCTATATCAGCTGGTAGAATACTTGAATGAATATTTAATTCAGCCCCACCTGTGGCAAAGTTTATTTAAATTATCGCGTGTGTGATTTTCCACGAACTCGTATATATATATATATATATATATATATATATATATATATATATATATATATATATATATATATATTAATTGACCTAAACTCGTGATATTTGCACCGTAGATTAATAACTTTGTAATTTTTTACAATGAGTTTTGTTTTTAGACGATCGGTTTCATTGCATAAGCAATAAAAATTGGAAAAAAAATTAGGAATATAATATAGAATATAAATAAATAATTGAAAATCTGAAAAAAAAATCCTTGAATTGATAACCATTGCGATAATTACAAAGATATTATTGATTCAGTCATAATGTATTTTCACAATGTTAAGCCGGAAAATATCGAGTTCATATTAGTCGAATCAAACACAATTCCATTCGCAGGTTAACACTTTTTTAATTCAGGAACCCGTAAATTACAACGTGTACTACCGAACCCAGCTACATTCTCTTGTGGTTACTCACAGTGTGCAGCGTAAATACAGATGAAAATATGATATTTATCTATCATTCTTAACTATAGAAACAGAAATTCAGACTCTCGCGTTCAGGTTGGGATTTTTTTCCGTTTCAAGGCTAGGGAGAAACAACTTGAATGTCGATGGAGAAAGGGCCCAATCTAGCCATTTAGCCGCTGCGGGCAAAATAATATTCGCCGCTCTTTACACTAACACTTTTTGCCAAAGATGGGATTTTGTATGCATGATACTGTTGGAATTGTATAATATTCACATATGTTATCTACTAGGCCTTCTGAACAAGTAGTGTGTGTGTGTATATATATATATATATATATATATATATATATATATACATATATATATATATATATGTATGTATGTCTGTTAAAGAATTTTTCAGAACCTACGGGATGGATTGAAATTTTTTTTCATCGACAATTATGTAGGTATCTTTCAACTTCATCATCATCATCATCAACGTGTTTCGACTCACTGCTGCGTATATGCCTCTTTTCCTTTGTGCCATTTTTCCCTGTCTCGGGATAATCTTGTCTACGTATGACCTTTTAACTTAAGGAACAATAAACATTTTTCATCAAAATCGTTTCAGAAGTTAAAAAGATTAGGACAAAGCTTTTAAAGAAGTCGGTACATATGTATTTAAGTTACAATATTTAAGAGGTTCATACGTTTAGTATAAAAAAATTATTTGTTTTAAATTTTAATACAAATAAAAAAGCACCTAGTTATGTAACGCTACAAAACTAATCATTCATTCTTTAAAACAATCAAATTAGCCAAAACAAAACATTTTTACTGAGAATGTTTGAATATAATAGAATAAAGATTTATTCAGCACATAATTGCTTACAAAATTTCCCTTACAAAATGTATCTCATGTACTTTATATATAGGTGTAATGTCTACCATTACACCCATATGTACACCCACATATTAAACCCTACCTCGTAATTAAAATAATATTTTCGCACTTTTTTTTCTGCAAAATCTTGAATAATTTCTGATAAATTTATACTGTCGCAAACCTTTTATTCTATTGAAATCATAGCAAATCCAGATAATCTATTCTGTGTGATGGTGGATCGCAGATAATATTTAATTATTTTTAATTTAGAAAAGCTTCTTTCACCACTTGCAACTGTTAGTGGTAAAGTTTAAAAAATCCTGAGTGCAATATTGATTAATGGACCAAATCTTAAATCTGTTACAAATTTTAAAACGTCTTGAGGGGACAAATTACTAATTAAAAACGTACAAACGTACATTGAACCCTCTCAAACCTAATCTATGCCAACTCTACTCGTTCAGTTATGCTAAGGTTCAAAAAGTAAAAAGTCAGTACAAAATTACAGACATTTAATCACGGTAAATATTTAGGAGAAAGAGTATTTTGTAGTCTTTGTGAAAGCAGGTGAAACAGTTTTGTATCATGAAGAAAAATTATTCAATACAGTACTTGAAAAGCAGATGACATCTGCCTTTGAAATATAGGATGGAATAATTTTCCTTCGTGAAATATAGGATAGTCTTCGTAGGCGCATTCGTACCAATATAGCCCACTGATGCATTAATGCGTCAGTGGGCTATATTGGTATTATATAATATTGTCACCGTTTGAAGAAAAATGATATTTTCCTGCTTGTAGCGTGCACTAGGCATAATTTATTATCACAACATGTTATCTCGAGCATAGCGTAATACGGATAATGAAAAATAAAGGCATACTTCAATAAAATAAATCATGAAATATGAAACAACTTAAATTTTACTCTAAATTATCAGTTTAGATTCTATCTGTTTAAAGCCCACACGACATCTTTAGGTGCTACTTTCAGGCTCTGATACCTGAATATGACGCCTACCCGTTGAAACTGGCTGAAACAGGATTAAACTATAGACAGAAAATTGGTGTTTTCTCGTCCTGTAGCTTTCCTCAGCGTCGGCCATGTAACTAGAGATTTTATAATAAATTATCTCGAGCATACTTTTTAAGCGGTAACATTTAGGTGGAACGCAGTGGTGGTTATCTTTCATTTCCAAAAATTTAAGTATGTTTTAAATATATCTGATTACTTAAATGTAGCTAAGTCATCTTCTGTAGTATTTGTTCATTGGGCGACGAATCTAGGTCTCAAAAATCTATCTCGTTGTGGTAAGCCTATCTGAAGTTCGTAGTTTCCGGCGTGACTTTGTGGGATTTGCTATACATTTTGAATAAAAAGGTAAAACTTTGTTATTTCCACATAAATTTAATAGAGTACGACCATGGTTTCGACTTTACGTCATCTTCACGTTTAGGTTCCCTGAGAAAAGTTTTAAATGTATGAGGAAATAACAAAGTTTTACCTTTTTATTCAAAATTTTAGCCTTTCTCAGCTCAAAAACATGCCTTCAAAAATGGTATGACTTTGAAGCATTATCACCAAAATATTCTTCAGCATGTCGAAAATTAAGGGTTAAATTGATCCTGTGGCCATAGAAACAATTTTAATTCACTCGTAACTCACTCCATGGCAACACTCAGAATTGAAAACCCTCCCAGTTATTGATCCGTAAATTTCCTTCTGCTTTTAGCAGCACTTCACTTGGCGACTTGCTGTGTATAAACAACTTGATGAAAAAGAATATGAAATGGAGATGCATTTTTTCTCGGTAGCTATTCGACAAGCGGTCACCATCAGCATGACAACATTTGAAATGTCCCGCAGCGCAATGCATAATGTAGTAAACTGCATTTGGCTCATATTGCTCCCCATTTTATTTATTACCATGAGACAATTTTATAAGTTAGCCTATAGTATTTTATATTTTATAGTCGATTTTAGCTACGGCACTTTCTCCTGGTCCTTCTCACTTGTTCATATTTTAACTTGATTGTTCTGTCTATGCTGATTCATCACTGCTTTGTTGCCCACAAAATTGATAATATTTCTCATTACCATATTGATTTCCACCTTCATACTTAATGTAGTGAAAATCTAAAGATGTAAGTAAAATAAACGAATGCCTTAAACGTGTTCCTTCAAATATCGGCAAACATTGGTGTGGTAGGGTAAGTTAAGGCATATAAATTATTGTTAAAAATTGATCAGGAAATGAAAGTTGCTCAATTCTTTTATTTTTCGACGTAATGAATCGGTTGGAAGAATTTTTGGAAGGTCACACAGTTTTTAATCCCGATGAACAATAAAATTACTCAATGTTTGCTTCATTAAAGTGAGAAATTATGATCTGATCTTAGGACATTATTTTATGATGTTACACAGCAAATAAACCTGGGAATAGTGTTTCATATTTATCACCTATATAGATGCAATTTTTCCCTGAGAAAAAAGCAGTGAATTGTAGCATAAGGACAGTACTTAGTTGAAGATTTTCTCTTGAAGGGTTAGACCCAGTAGCGTAAGCAGGTTGGACTTCTGGAGGGGTTTCATTTATATTTATGTGCATCATCATAAATGAAATTTAGATTATTATTCACTAAAACAAAAATTAAATTAACATTCTCTTTTCGTGAAGACAATTCAACTATGTTTTTCATCCCAATAAGCAAAATTCTAAACGCTAGTTTAGGTAAACGAACGGAAACGAATTCCGGTAAACAAATTTTTGGGGGGGTTTAAACCCTAAACCCTGGTGGTCTGTACGCCGCTGGTTAGAGCATCCAATAAATCATTTCAGAAAATCATGAGCTAAACTATAATATTTGAATGGTGCCATTAAAAGTCTTAAACATGCATGAACCTTATGGGACAGAAGATAATTTTCGAAAAGATGAAAATTTAAGGACAGCGAAACCTTCAGATTTGTAGCACGAGGTGCATTAGTATGTCACAATCCACATTAAAGGTTTCCCTGAGACAGCGTTGCTGAAATTTGCATTAGCCTACGGCTAGTGCGTCGGTCAAATAGTTTCAGTTCTTCATTCAATATATTAAGAGAATTTTTCTTCATCAAATAGGACAGGAATAGTACCAAGATATTTAGTTAAATTAATAGAAGTGTTTTTCACAAATACCAGCAGCTTTTTCTTAATCAATTCATCATCACTATATCAATTTTTGAATTATTGCATCAATTTGGAAATCATTTTTCTTACCCTAAAAATTATCCCTCTAGTCTTAATAAGTGTATCATATTTTAGCGTGTGACAATCACCCTAAGGAAAAGAGAGTTTCTCGAATAATGTTATTCAAGTGGACTCTATTAAAGCTTTCTTCATTAAATATTCTCATGCAATTGGGAGCAAAAATATCAGACTACTCGATACAATGTTCCTTGAGAGGACAACAGGCTATGATGAATGTATGTCAGGTAATATTTTCCTTAAAATTTCCTGTGATTTTTGTGACATGCATTATGGTTTTCAGGATTCTGTGCGTAAAAAGCTTAGAGTTCTACACCAACGTGATCGTGAGCAGCACTTAGATCAAAGGCAGTGCTTTTCCATACCCGATATAATAAGATCGAAGTAATTAAATAGCCTGATACCATGGTACAAATCACTGTACGACTGTAAAATACTCGCACATGTTCACAGGCATGGGAAATGTAGGTACATACGATCGTTTTGTTACGCAAAGGTAACACACGAATTGAGGGTTAACACATTTGGAGAACTAGAAACCAAACTTTCAAAGCGAAATAAATTAGTAATTGTATTCATAATTGCCACTCTTTTTTCAATGCGTGGCCAGTAAAGGGCAGAAGCCAACCTACTTTTACTTAAAAGATACGATGACGAATAGCTTTATTCCTCGCGTTACTTTTATCTGCCAACTTTTGTTATTTGAAGTTATTTTTTAACCCCGATAAAAATGGCTGTTTACATGTTGAAACCACATTTGGTTTATTAAAACGAAGCATGGAATATAATTGGTAATGAATGATTCTTTTCAGATGGCACCGTTTCATAATATGATCCTGAACCATTTTGCTTCATCCGGCAAAGGAAAACCAATTCATGTGTTAATGTGTAGGATAATAAGCATTTAACTTTTCTGTTTGCATCGCAAGAAGAAATTAGTGGCTTAATGCAAACACTAATTCTTTCCCAGTAACCAAAAGTGTAATAGAATTTAACCAAGCGAGCATGATAGCTAGTCATCGCTTCGGTTAATCGATCTAACGAAATTTATGTTGTGGAAGTGTCTAGCTCGCAGGGCATAGAGAAGCTTTGTGTCAAGAAATTTGGTGTTTCATGATTCGTTGCTCCTTTATTGAAAGTGCTGAACTACCCCACACCTTCGTTCCAGAAAATGTATGGTTGAAGTTCAACTGTCCGGCTACAAATCTTCAGTGTCGCATGAGGAGCACTATAATCATCAACAATTTCTGGAGTAAATCACATTAGCAAATAGCTTTTAGCGTATTCGAAGAAAGTTTTCAAAGAACCCCCTCAAAAAAATGTTGTCTTTAGTCCCTAATAATGTTTCAAGTTTATTCATCAGCTTGTATTGTGGAGGCTAAACATGTGTATAAGCTTTGGCGTAGGGAAATAGAATTATTTTAGGCATATCTTGACTGAATTCCGTAGTTTCGTGCAAACTCCATCAACTAAAAACGTGCTTTCTTCTATATATGTGATAGAGTTGTGTATTCTCAGATATGTGTACAGGTTTCATCATATGGGTAAACATAGTGATGTTCAAGTCAAGTCAAAACAGATTAGAATTAAGTAGTGTTTGAAACAAAGTTTAAATTTTACATGAGCGAGATCTGCCCTTAATACGGAGGTAACCCACAATATTTTACGCCATGAGAGCAAAAAACACAAATTTAAGATAAATGCTAAGAAAACGCAGGTTATGGTTTGTTGAAGAAATCAAGAAGAAGGATTCACCGTTAAACTTGGTCTGCAAAAACTTGTGAAAGTGGGAAAATTTTGTAATCTTGGAAGCAGGATCACCGGCGATGAAAGAAGCAAGAAAGACAATGTGACCAGACTTGGCCAAGCAAAGCAGGCATTCTATCAGAACGGGAGTCTGCTGACAGCTGTAAATACAAGCCTGGAAATGAGAAATGACTTCATTATAACATATACTTCAAGCATGCACTTATATGGCAGTGAAGCTTTGACAGTAATAGCAGCTGAGCAAAAGAGATTGGAAGCAATGGAGATATGGTGATACCGAAGAATAATGAAGATTTAATGTACGGAGAGAATCGCTAACGAAGAAGTCCTACGAAGAGCTGGAGAGAAAAGAAGTATAACAAAAATGCTGCGAAGAAGGAGAAGTCAAGTTCATCTTTTCATGCATACTTTCACCCAGGAACCGCTGCGTTCTATCGCAAAGGGCATTTCGAGCGAAGTAAATTGTGGACCAAAATACGCGACATCATATGTTTCAGTATCGTATCACCCTTGACATTAAAAAATCTCAAAGCTCTATTGCGTGGTTCTTCACCTAATTAACGCCCTCATTTCCTTCGTGAAACCCAGTCAGAAAACTAAATGACACACGCCTCCATGTTTTTCGTCTTTCACAGTGGCGTTAGGTGAATTATTGATCTTCGAATTCAACGCAACACGAAAGATGCAACGCGTGCTTTCATTCTCGTGGTAGTTACATGAAAGCAGAAAACGGAGCGAGGGTCGCAGCGAACGAAGCTGTTTTTCCGACGAAACGAAACCAGTGCGATATATTTCGTGCAGTCGATATGGAAAAAAAAGTTTTCGTGCATTCAGAGCACGGAATGTGGGAAAGGGAGAAGGATGAGGAGGGGTATGCTCCACGGGGTGACCTTTAAGGCCGGAGGACGGAGCGTCGGACATCTCGGAAAGGGAATGGTGGATTTGGCATGCACCAATATCAACAGCCATGGCTTCATTTATTCATTCACTCAGAGGAGTGAATATACCACTTTTCCGTAATTTCATATATGTATTTGGTTTCATTTATTTATTTATTGGCAACCTCTATATTATACCTGCCAAACTGCTTGTAAATACTGTCCAGTAAAATTTTGACGAAACTCATGGATGTTATATCCCAATAATGTTAATAAATTATGATATGATATGATATATAAATATTCCCCACAGACAGAAGGTGAAAGAAAGGGGATAGGCAACACACAAATTGGACGAAGACAATGGTGGAGTGGAGATGGAACGATGGCCTAATTTCTAGTGAAAAAAATTCGACTAAATCAGGAATGGAATATCTGACCTTCCGCTATCACGCCGGATTCACAGACCACTATGCTATCTAACCGTCTTAAGAATCACTGCAATCGGCGGGGGTTTACATGAACGAACACTCCCAGGAGTAGCCCGTAGATTAGACTGAGAGATGGCTATAGGGCAGTATTCCACCTAAAGCTTCAGATTGGGAAGGTGTGGACTACGAAACCAAAACAAACATATCCAGTACATGGGGAAGATAGTGAATAAACATGCTTCTACGAGAATAAATTATGTCCAAGAATTTTAGCGAGTTTGAGCCATGTGATGTCATCAATTTTTATGTTTTATAATAATACTAAAATGTTCTAATGCCTCATATTTTCTCCAATTGCCTCGGCTGTCGGCATCGGTCGAGGGCAAACGTTGTCTTTACTTTTTTAATTTGAGCTTTAATTTCACGCACCGGCAGAAGGAATGACGAACACGGAAGAGGAAAGAAAATCTCTGTAATCTTTGACAAGTGTACCAATGATGACTCCCACGCATTCAACCTCCTTTTCGTCTTGTCTTAAGCCATTGTTGTTATTAGCTAAGCATATCTGACTATTTTTTCTTGCTGTGCCGGTTATTTCTTTTAGTTTCATGCATATCAAAAGAATCATATTTTGCACCAAGGTTCTCTCTAAGTTTCTCCACTAGTCCTCTGCATTGTGTTTTCATTCATTCTTCCTTAGCAATTTTATCTCTGTCCTGATGTCCCTTTGAACAGTTTTGTTTTGAGCAATATCCTTCTGTAATTGTTTGCGTTGTTCCATTAGCTGGAGAATATGGTCAGTCGTCCAGGCTTGTTTCCTTTTTGATTTGTTCGATTTTAGATGTTTTCGCTTACATTTTTTAAATATTTGTTTGAGATCATTCCAGTGTTCGTTCATGTTATTTACACATCCTGTAATAGCTACGTTGTTCAGCTTCAGGTTCAAATCTTCTTTAACTGCCTGCATGTTTAAATTTGGTAGTCACTCTATTACTTGTCTTCCTATTTTTAACAACTTTTAGTTTTAGTAGAATATTTGCAACCAGTGGATTATAATCTGAGCCAATGTCTGCCCACGAGTTAGTCAACACCTGTTAGATGGAGTTTTTATATCTACTATTTATCAATATAAAATCAATTTTATTCCCGATTATTATTGTTGGTTTTGATTATCCCAAGCAGACTTTCCATGCTCTTCTTTTTGTTAGTTTAAACCATGAGATATTAATAACCATATTGTTGTTTTGAGATAATTCTACCAGTCCTGTATGCCCTCTTTCATTCCCAATACCCAATCCATAATCACCAACAATGTTACTCTGACATTGACATAGCCGTTGTTGACCAACGCATTTCACTGATTCCCATGATATTTACAAAGAGTCTGGATGTCTCTTGTATAATGTTGTCAATTTTTCCCTATGCATAAAGACTTCCTACATTCAATGATCCGATCTTGAGGTTGGACTTCACTATATTGAGTCGGAAGATTCTTCACTGGCACATTTAAGGGCCGCCCGGGACTCGGGGCCGTGGTTTGATTTCTTACCATAGTATTTTCCTGAGGATTTTGACCTAAATGTTATCCCCGTTGCCTTCTTTGGTGAAGTTTTCTGTCGAAGTTACCTACCCTTAGCGGGAGGATCCAGTTTTATGGTGCTGGAGACTCGCCACTGCCCTCACACTATCTACTGTGCCCTGGAATTAGCCAATTGTCACATTTCCCGGGGTTTGCGGAGTCATTAGACCACTCGTGGACGCTAGTGGTAAGACTTGTTAGTACTGTTGCTGATGAAATGCAACTTTGGTGCTACACGGCATTTGTAGCGTATATTTTCCAGCCAAAGTTATGCCAACAATTTAAGCCCATCCTGATACTTTAAATCACTAGTTTTAATTGATGTGGTGCGTTCTTAGCACAGTTACTGTGAGCATTTCCCTTCTAGCGCAGTTTGTCTCGTTGAAAACGATAGTGACGAATATTTTTATTTGAAGTTGTCCACATTCAGCAGTGTTGCCAATTTAGAGTGGCCCAAATAACAGAACATAATAGATAGAAGGAATATAATAGATAGGAAGGAAGATACAATAAGGTAGAAGGAACCGTGATCCCAAACCAGGTTTTACAAAGATCGCACGGTGGGTATATACAAATAGCCCAAATTGGTTGCTCCGCCTAATATTTTCTGTAATGATTGTTGCGCGCATCCACCATATTTATTATCCAGTTCCTCATACGCAAAGCTAATAAAATCATTGCCGTGCGGTCGGTGAATTTGGAAGAATTCTATGTTTGGAAGTGGTACTAAAGGAAAATTGTGTAAATTGATTCATCCAAGCCTAACCTAAAGCAACTAATTATCTCAGGGAAAGAAAAGGAGATCGTTCCGATTTTAAAGAGATTATTATAAAATTTGAAAACCCGATATATATAAAGCTGACGCATAATATTCTTGTGTATCTCTTGTTTACGTAAGAGAAATATGAAGGAAACATTGCCCAACTATCTCATTAGATCATACCAAAGCATCTAGTCAAAAATCAATTGTAAAGCTTTCATCTTTCTCTAAACCTAATTTGGTGTCCATATTTGGTGGAAGTATTCATTTCTTTTTAAAAGGCCATTTTGTCTCTTACTGTTTGCCACTACTTAACAATCGCTTGGGTGGGATGAAACTGACTAAGAAAATGGCGGACTGCACAAAAAACTATTTCAGCCATTGTCGCTTTTGATCATTCTAAATGTAAATTTCCAGTCACTTCAAAACACACAAATGATGTGGTACACATTCACGCGCTCAGTTGCAGTGATGTAAATCAAAGAGGATTACTTTACCGGGATTCGAACCCGGATCTTTCAATGGCCGGTCAGGTGCATTTTGTGCTTTGGTGGTGTAACAGTTACACCACCAAGCCAAGGCTAAGATTTGATGTCTTAACTGGATAGCACACCTGACCAGCAATTAGAACATCCGGGTTCGAATCCCGGTCAAGTTAAACGATTTTTTCATAGCGAATTTCACCATATTTGGTTTATACTCAAAATGTACTCTGTGACCAAGTAGTCTTAGCAACTTTCTTTGGTGCAAAGATTAAAATTCTCACCGAGTGGACTGTCATTTTTTATCAACTTACATTTGGAACTGGTGCAAAAATAAATACATATTGTAGAAATACTTCAATAAGACCTAACACAAATAATTGACGGGATTTGAAGAAGAGTTAGTTCCTATTCAGCGAATTTCTTGGTACATTGTGCTTACTCAGCACTTAAGTGGAACACATTATTTCGTCCTACTTACTTATACTTAGAAACATCTTGCTGTTTTCTCGGCGAACGATGCTGATGAGGTTTTCTCGGGTTTCCAATCCGATCAGGAAAGCAACTGTTGCCAACGTTTCGACTGCTAGGTCTGCCATCGTCATCAGGGCTGATTCATGTTTATACATTAGTCCTGATGATAGCAGCAGCAGCTTCCCTCACCCGGTTGGAAACCCGAGAAATCTTCATAAGCATTAAAATAGATGCCCTCCTGACTTTTATTTTTTCTGAATTATCTCATCTCACGAAAAGAAAAGTGATTTTCTCTTGTTGTCAACCACCACTTAATATCGACTGTCCGGGATGAAACTTGTTAATAACATAGCGAATTACTCAATACGTTTTTGCTGCCACTGTTGCTTTTGTACTAAGGTATGAGAGTTTGTGGCAGAAATGTGTCTCACGATAAGTAATATTAGGCGCCTTAAGGTCAAGTAAGTGAATGTATAAACATGATGGAAGTAAATGGTGCGTGAAATCTAAAGGGTTTTTGATGCAGTTGGTGATTGGTAGCTAGTTTCAAAGATTTTGGCCTAGCTTACTCAGAAAAACTACAATGATAAAACCACTAGGATATGTGTTACACTTAATTTAAGCAAATTTTTATATCAATGATTGTAACGCAAATATTACTATGAGCTGTTCCACATTCAGTTGGCAGTATGGGTTCTTATGAGAACTTCGTTTCCTGTGAGAAGTTTCAAATTCTGGTGCTATGCCGCCAATGGCAACAGAAAAATTAACGGTTAGTGCTATACAGTAGACTTGTCACACATCTGGGAGTCTTCCAATCTGTAAATTTTATTCCCTGAAATAACACATTAATTTAGCGCGGCTTTGGAAATGGTTGTCTTTGTGTTCTAGCGGTGAGCACAAGAAGCGTAAGTTTGGTAACGGTGTTCTCCAAGAGGTCCCATAAAATCCGCTAAATGTGAAACGCTCTATAATTATTGAAAATCTAACGTTGAATGAAATTCACTCATTCAAAGTCTGGGGCAATGTTTTTTTTTAATAAAAATTAATCCAAATTGTCAAATAAAGCAAAAGTAGCTTTCACTCCTATAAATGGATTTTGGTAAGCCAGGTGAACATCGATAGGGAGAACGTAAGAGAGAAAGCGATCTTGTAAACATGTGCGTGTTGTTAGAGGTTCAAAGTCAGTGTGTTCGGAATGTGGGTTTAATGTTGTTAGTGTGGTGATCGAAATGCATGCATGAGAGTGAAAATTTCTATTGCTTACATTGACAATTTGAATTAATTTTGAATTTAAATTTACTTCTCAATTGCTCTCTACTTGAATCCTAAAAGGAATGCCTTGTAATAGTCATGTCTCCCTCTTTTCATTGGAGCTTCCTTCAAATTAGCGAGTGATGTCAATTCCATCTCTTGCTCCATTATTTTTAAATGCATCTCTTGGTTGCCCTATAATTATTTCTACCGCTTTAACTTCACATATATTTGTTTACAACTGATTATGCCTCAATGCATGTCCAATTTTTTTTACCCTTTATTTGTCCCATTATTTTATAAAGAAATCTATTTTACTTCACTCCATTTAAAACGTTTTCATTACTTTATCTATCTATCGAGCTTGTATTTGTCTGTTTCCCTCAGATCCACGTTAACATTGCCTCAAACTTGATCCTTTCCACTTTTCCCATGGTCCATGGCTCACATCTATTTAATAATAGACTCCCAGTGAACGTTTTGATCCCATCCTCATTGTTAATAGCAACAGTTTGTAAGTATACTACGATGAATGCAGTCTAAAGACTATGCAAAATATTATTCTCAATAAATCTTGATCAAATAGGAAGGTGTTAATTTAAGATTTGAAATACGTTTGAATATCTATGCGTACATCCGAAGCAATCCGCAAATCCGATTATGTGCATCTAATACGCATGCGGTGATGAATGATCTTCATAGCTAAATCTCATTCTGGGTCACACTCAGCCAGTCTTCTGAAAGGTATGTGGCAAAGGGCCTTTAGTCGTGCGAGTGTGAGTTAATATCATGTGTGCAGTAGAGGTTGGACCGAAAATAATGGACTTATTAATTATACTGACACGAATACCCATCACACCGTTCCCTTTAGGGGTAGGCATTGTCAAAAGTGATTAATTCTCAGAGTTAGAACTAGAAAACTGGCTTCGATTTTTATAATTTCCTCCAGTTTTCCTATATACTATTATATTTAATCTGTTTTTAAATACTAGCTACACTATAGGATTTCGCAGGTTTTTCATACTATCCTTCTTGTGCGGGTGTTTTCCTACAGCGGTTTTTTCGTAAAGGATGTAAGAGTAATAATCCTCACGTTTTTCCCACAATTGTAAATACTTTCACAAACCATAATTTCTTCGATATTTAATGTTTAAAAATTGTGTATATATATTTTTTTGTTTATTCTTGAATCGTATCTTTTTTAAATCTCAGATTTCAACTGTACAATGATTTTAACATGACAATTATATACTTTATGTAATTATATTGACGAGGGGTTAGATGGCAGAAGGGACAGTTTTGTCTCAATCTCGCCCAATGAAGACATTTTATTATTATTATCATAGTTGGAGCGAAGGCTTCCACAGTGACTTGATATGTCGGATCCCATTTCTTCAGGTGGTGTACAGAGTCTCCTCCATTACAGGAGGTATCTTCAGATCTAAGTATACTTCAACCTTGAGAAACTATTGTCACCTAAATCCTGTTGTTGAGAAACTGTCGTCACCTAAACGCTGATACACGCGGACACCTGAAGAAATGGGATCCAAAACGTCCTCCATAATTCCCTATCCTTGCAAACTACCTTTGCTTCTGCCACAAAGCAGTGCTTTATTCACACTCTCTTGTTCTTAAAACACTTTAATATTCCTAATCTTGAGAGTCTCTTCCACTACACTCACCCATGACTTTCTCAGTTTACCCTTTCCTTCCGTCACGTCATTCACTCCGCTATCATACATCTGTTTATTTATTCGACTCTCATCTATTCTTTCAACATTGCAAAACCAACGAAGCTCGCTCTTTTCATATAAGTCCATTACCGGAGCATTCATTTCACTTTTAACTCCATTCCTCTTAATTTTACCGCAACCAGTTCTCAGGTCACTCATACCCACTGAATTTAGCCATCACTTATGTTTATCCTGGCATACCCAAGTTTCACTGCCGAGGAATAAAGCTTATAAGTCATCATAGTCGTTATCCGTCCCACCGAATAGAGTAGTTTTTAAAATCCATATTCCACTTTTCCATCATAAAAACGTCTCTTTTCTCGCGGTATTTCTCATTTAAAGTCAAAATACGTCATAATCCCTTCATTCTCTCTAAAATTCCAATATTTTTGCCTAACATTTTTCCTAGTATTCCACTTTCTATGTTGTCTTCCAATCAAATTCCATTCCCTCTTATTCATCATCATCATCAGTTATCAATCGAAAGATCAGTTTGATTCAGCCACGTTTCACAGCCACCACTAGATTCTACTCTCAGCTAATCACTTAATCCTTCATGTTAACGTTCCTCATATTTTCCTTCATGTATTCCATTCTCAGTTTTCTTCCTCTGTAAATATTCTCTTTCATTTCTCCTCGCAATATTGTTTTCAACCAACTATTGTGTCGCAAATTGTGTCCTCTCCTTCTTCCCAGAGTTTTCATCTTACTTATCTCTTTCCTCTTCTACTCCTCGTCGGACTTCTTCATTAGCAAATCCCTCCGCCCACTTACTCTTTCTTCGATTAACACTGAATATCCATTGCTTCCAATCTCTTTTGCGTCTGCAGTTGTTATTGTCCCTGGGGTCAATAATCCTAACTTCGGGAAAATGCACAGTTTCTTCCCACTCATCCTCCAATTTTCACTTAATATTTCCCACACAAACCTATTCACCCTTTCTAAACTATTCAAACTACCTAGTTTTTGATCGAATCCTCAAAATAACATATATGCCCCTCACGCAGTTCCTTTTTGGAATAAGGACAGTTGAATTTCACTGTTAATAATTTTCACAATTCTCGGGGATAGGTTTGTAAAGCTGACTCAGTTTGGAAAGCAATGTGCATACCTCTGTTGCTTAAGTTATTAAACTTATGCATTGCTTCATAAACGCCCACCTGTTATTAATACTCCCAATAATACTTCTCTTTAGAGTATCTTCCACCACATTCACCCATGACTTTCTGGTCTACCCTTTCCTCTTCTACCATTTGCCCCTCAATCGTTAATGTGATTCTTTACTCGACTCTTATCCATTCTCTCAACATGGCCAAGCCAATGAACCACCCTCCTTCCATATGTGTCCATCACCGGAATATCCACTCAAAATTTTGTTCATCGCTCACTTATTTCTAACCCCATCCATCCTACTTTACAGTTCTCAGATAACCCACACCCAATGCATTTAGCCTACTCTCAAATGCCTTAATTTACCCATGTTGCCACTCAATCCAAAGCAGGTTTTGGCCTCATCAACAACTTATCGCCATCTCTTTCTGTCTTACAACTATTCTTCATCCTCTCAAACTTTTATGGTCTCCCTTTTGGTCCCACCACCGGAGTCTCGCCCTTCCCAGCAGTATTTTACCACATGACTCTCCACATTAAACCATCTTAAGGGTTGAATCATCTTCCCTCCTGCACACATGTCCAGCCCAGCTCAATCTTCTGCATTTTGACAATGCTATAATTTCAGGATCTGCATGTACTTTTCTTAATTATTTATTCGTTCTTATTCCCCACAGCCCTCCTTCGTTTATTGGTCCATAGAACGTTCTCAAAACTTCGTTTTCAAAAGTGATCGGCCTTCTTTCTATTTGTTTTGCTTAGATCCTATACTTCTGATCCATACAGTATCATTGGTCGTATTATAGTTGTATAGAATATTTCTTTAGTTTTCCCTGGAAATATTTTACTTTTTAAAAGCTGTTGCTATACTCTCAAATAACCAATTGATAAAACCAAAATATACACGAAAGATGGTGAAATTTGTCATGAAAAAATGATATGACTTAACCGGGATTTGAACCCGTATCTTCCAATTACCGGTCGGGTATTTTAACCAGTTACAACTATTACAATTTGTTTAATAAAACCAAATTCCCCCCAAATAAGTTTAAAGCCTTTTTAATGAACCTCGCCAACTGTTGGAAGACACCGTAGTTCAACTTAATCCTTATGTTATCATTGCACTGATGTAAATTTCTCCAAGCCTCTTTCTCTATGTCCTACTTTTCTCTCCCTTTTTTCTATTCAGCTATAACATCCTCCCCCTCATGAAATATAGGCATTTTCAAAGTCACCCAGGCAAAAATGTTTTTGAAGGAAATAGTATGTGACTCTTCTGGAAATTATAACAAAACGTTTTCCGCACATTCTGTATTTATTTCGAGTATTTCGGCTGATATCTGTGAATATATATTGTGATAAAAGCTTGTTACATCATTTTACCGTTGCATAGTTACCTTCAGGATAGATTTTTATTCCAAATTTTAGCTTTTAATGATTGATGGATATATTCAAGGATTCTGACCACCTTTGCTTTAATTGAATGTGGCATTCACGTTGTTTTCTACATTTTGATATGAGTCTGAATATATGGAGTTTTTTTTCATCATTTCTCAGAGCTATTTTGGCCTTGGTCGTGATGATGGGTTTTCGGAGGAGTGCTTGCGGTAGAAGCAGGAGGGCAAGGGTTAGCAATGAGTGGGTCATGAAAGAATAGGGAATGGATACCACGATAATAAACATATCTATGAAATGAGCGTGCTTCGTTGGTTTTTCCATGCTGAGAGAATGAATCGGAGTCAAGTAACGAAACAGAATTATGCTAGAGGAGTGAATGGTGTGAGAGGAATTGGTAGACTGAGAAAGTCATGGGTGAATACGGTGGAAGATACTCTTAAGAGAAGTAACATTAGGAGTCCTAAGAACAGGAGGCCATGTATGTGTAACTGAAGTATGAGAGGTATGAAAGGATAGGACGGTATGAAAAAAATATTAAAACAGCCAATTTTCTGGTCCTAACACCAAGAGTTGGCCTTTTTTTAACTGTTCCTACTCCGGAAGGTAACGGCGTGATAGGTTTGTATTACATAGCATATATAAAACACCTACATGTATTTTGGCTTTCGAAGCTGATATCTTTTCGATCCTAAGGCGTATTTTTCCTCAATTACTAGTATAGAAGTACAACTTCACCTTTTTATCACAAAAATAGAGGCTCGTGAACCTAAATCTACAAAATACCCTGCAAGCCAACTCAAAGGTGTGTGGTTGGGAGTGAATAGTCACCAACATTCATTACACTATACCCTATTAAAGTTAATGCAACTGCGAATATTGATGCATTAGCATAAATTGCAAATGATTGCCTGGAGTCCTACTTACAATTAGATGATACTTGAATGACTCGATACTCCACAGAGGAAAGATCATTTGCCTTGACCGGGAGCCCGGTCACGTGTGGAATTGCGGTCACGGTCCTGTGGAATATCGCACTTATGTGCACTGGCGGGTGACTCCGTAAAGGTAAATACCGTGGCTATTCCCGGTATCCTCAAAATTGGGCTTGAATGACTCATTTATTTGATTCTCTTATACCGTTGAAAGAAATTCAAACAATAGCCGGTGGAATGGATAGCAAGGAAAACAATATCAAAGAGGTTTATGAAGTGAATTGATAAATATAGTCTCTTGACTTATTCCATACCTTTGAGTAATATTATAATAGGGTTTTTTGAAACTGTTCCTCAAAATCTCACCAAAAACCATATGTCATATAGTAGGTCTACTACGCTGACGAATAAAAATTAACCTCAAACATTTTGCAAATATGAATAACTGTTGAGCGTTTGTCATTTGCGTACCACGGAACAGTATAATTTTACAAAATCTTCTCCCATTACATTTAAAGAATCACTTCACACTGTTTCAATCTATCGGGTTTATTACAAACTTCATATTTACGTTTGTTTTTGCTTTGAATGAACGTTATGTACCAGTGCGTATTTGGCATTTTGAGCAAATATCATAAAAAGGAAGACAGAAAAGGATATCGATCAAAACTTCACAGATCAATAACTCACATCGTATTTTCTGTTCGCAGAAAAATCTAAGATTTACAATTGTCCTATGTATATGATATTTAATCTCCAAATTGTTGGATTTTATGTAAAATAATCTTATAGTATATATGCATATCATTGTGTGCTTTACTTGCGGATTTCATTGAACTAATATTCATGAACATATATCCATATTGAATAGAAAGGATCTTAAACGCGGTAAAACTCTATTTCAACTGTTCATTATAAATTAATAATAAGAAAACTAACATAAAACTAACTAATAAATTTAATACATCACCTGGAAAATAATTTTTAGATTATTGCCCTTGGTAAGGTCTCAATTCAAGAAGTCAAGTGAGGGGAGAATTTATAATAGTTTCAAATCAAAATTCAACACTCAATTCTACAGGGCGTGTCGTTAAATAGCGTTGAGTACGCTAATTTTTCCGAAATGGTAAAAGTGATCGATGCCGCATTAGCCTACGTATGTTGCTGGCATGTTTCTTCCATGCTCCGGCTCTTATTGATCCCCTATAGCCATCGTTCGCACGTCAATGCTCATTCCGAACCTGAACTGTTAGTAATGTCTGAAGTAATTGGTTCGTATACGTGCGCAAGGTCATGTGCCGACTGACGCTTGCCCACGTTCAAAACTAAAGCACTTCCTCTTATTCCCGAAAATCACCCTCAAGATACCGCCATCTTGTACCGCGTCCTTCGGAAGGGCGTCCGGTTTACTCCCTCTCTCCTGTATTTCACCAAAAATTCGGTGTTTGCGTGCATGCTGAATCGTCGAAAATTCACAATGAAACAAATTTGGTATTGTATTCGAGCTGTATTGATTAAACGACTAGATTGTGAGTCGTGAGAGACTCGGAGCCTACATGTTAAACTAAGATTATTTGAAAATTTCTGATTAGGTGAGTTTCAGTACGATACATGATATTGTTTGACCCCGAGCTATATATCTCTAGAATTGATCGAAGTGACAAAGTTCTATAGGTAGAGGTACATTGCCAAACTGATAGGTACAAAAATCCCTTCTTTCCACGCATCAATAGTGATGATAACCCTAGCGAGCCGGTAACATAGGACACACCGTAATTAAGTAATATAATACAATAGAATAATATTTATTAGCTCTAGGTACAATACCCCTAATAGCGCCAATATTACAATTACTATTGTGGTGAACTTAAACAATCAACATAGTATCAAACAATGAGTACAAACATATTTGAAAACATAGCAATACAAAGAGAATAAAAAATATTATGCATATTCATATCACAAAAAAAGCAAAAAAACTAACAATAAAAGACATTTTAATGAAGATTGCACAAGAATGAAGTAGGAAGCGTATGGTTATATAGATATAACAATGCAAATTAGAGATTTATATGTGAAAGGTAAGAATAAAGTTTCGTTGTGAATGACTGCCAGTTTTTACTGTTCTTTAGCTCTATGGGGATAGAATTCCATAACTTTGTGGATTTGACCAGGAAAGAGTTGTGGTATTTGGTGGTTCTATGACGTAAGACACTCCAGTTAGCATAAAATTCGATATTGTCCTCCCCCTTCATTTTCCATTTCCTTTACCTTTTCAACGGCTGAGCACTCCCTGTTACGCGTCCCTACACGCGCCTCGCTGTGTAGTATGTAGATGTAGAATTTCTTACTGACCTAGGTTTAACTGATGATATCAGGCCTTTTTTCAGGATATTTTGCTGGCACATTTTTAGTACCAGAAAAAAAAAGTTTGTGGAAATTACAAAATTGGTTTTTCTCAACATAGTTTTCGACAACTTGTGTCACTATCAAGGCATAGATGATGATACAATTCTTCGAAATGTTAAGTCAGTTTGAAATAAAAGAGCGTGAAAACTTTAAATTTATTTCCTTGTGAATATCGCAAGTTTATACGAAGCGACGTTAGAAGTGATTTAAATGAATATTTAATACAGCGATTCGTTTGTTTAAAATTAATTCTTACCGAATAACCTACGTCACGTTGAATTACTATGCTCGTGCTGAATCTAACGCTACGCTATTTTTTTACGGTAGGTAATACCTACTAGGCATCGTCAATTTTACGTGAAATACTGAAAGTACGAATCCGTCACAATAATTTCATATTTAATCCCCTTTTCCTCATAATAAATGAAATTCCAACATATCCGGTGGGGAATAGTAAAACTCATTGATAATTTATCGTTCTCTTTTTGCATCATATGCATATTATAGCTTTCATATAGTGCTTACAATACCTTTGTTGTGGGATGGTGAAAATATTCTGCCTGTCGATGTTTTTTTCCATTTTGAAAACATCTATTTAAGTTACTTCCATCCATTACCGTCTCTGGTACCTATCGTTTCAGTTTTATTTATTTTATTAAACTAGGAAATTGAAATGCCAAAGGGAATATCGATGCGGGTACGTAGAAATTAGACAACCATGTTAAATTCACGAATTAGTTGGCTAACTGAAAGCTTCCGAAGTTAACGCGGAGAACTGAGAATCAAACTACATCAATCGCTTTCGATGGCCGGCAGCAATATTATATTTAGATCAAAAAATGTGGTTAAGTATAAAAAATTCATCTTCATCTCCACCATTCCTCACTATTAGGATATCTTATCTCGGACGCACTGTCTGCGTTAAAATTTGTGTGATGCCTACACAAACAGCCCACCACTGATGTTAACCTTAAGAATTCCAATCTGGAAACTATGACACCCAGTTGAGGAAAGGTTAAACGACATAATCTTTGTAGTATGTATCCTGCAATATGCCTCCAGGGTTTTTGGCAAGGGGTGACTTTTCACCAACATGCACATCACTAAATTTTACTTAAGTTAATGAAATTACGACTAAAAATGCATAGAAAAAACCTCTAGGGAGATGAAGTTTCACCTAAATTCATTACGTGACACGCTAAATATGTTGTATAAACTATAGTGCAACTTCGTAAATTAAGACAAAAACATCAGACCAGACAAACATGAAGGCATCTGCTCTTGCACAGCACTCCCTGCGTTAGTTTCCTTGTACAGGTTTAGATATTTCCTATACGTTTACCTGCTATCAAAAGTGCATATTCTCCTTTGCCATCTCTCTCATGTAAATAATCCAGGGAAATATTCTCACTCGTGTTCTAGATAATTAGTCCTATGACACATCTACTTTTGTCAGCTTGGAATGTCCAAAATGCCCACTTTCCTTTTCCCCGGTCATATCCACAGCTTTTAAACTCTCTTCCCAAAGCAGTACATTTTACAACCTTTCTCCGTGACCATACATATAGCTTTGTAGCCTCAAAATGTACGTCAATCCTCACCCCTTTTTGGATTCAAGTGCTATCCTTTTGTCTTGTTTTTGCCAGGTTTATCTTTTAAAATATTTGGACACATTTGAAGTTATGTCCGTTTCATTGAAAATTACCCTAAATTATATTTTCCACCCGCTATTGCCTCAAATTTCGTATGTAGGCTGGATCAATTTGTGTACCCCCTGCCAGTCACCCGCTTTTAATTGGTGTCAAATCTCCTATCATATGTCTCTTACAATGACACCAGAATTCTCTAAAAAATGAATGCATTCAATTGGGTGATTGGCTTAAAGACGGTTCCTCATAGCAAGATTACGGTTTTTATTACGTTAAGACCCGGTTTTATGTAATGTCTGGTTAGCTTTAATCGTAAAATAACCGTTACACTAAGCTGATGTTCCCTGAGAGTACGGGTTTATTGTATTACTCCAAACTGTCAGTTTGTTGACGTAAGCCTTATTGATTGGAGGAAGTACATATTAGCATTGATTGTCAGACCTACAAAATTCTTTGATTGACTTTAAGTCCCGATTAAACCAGAGTTTTTTTAAAAACTGGGCCTAAGAGTAACGAATATATGAATGATTTTCTTCGTGTAACTACTACTCCTGCCTAAAGGTACCCTTAGGGTGAGGTAAAAATATAGAACATCAAAAGGATGATATTTCATAATAATAATAGGTATAAATATTTCATCAGAATCAATAATTTGAATAATTTAATCAAAAATAAAATAGACTTAGCAAACCCTTTATTCTACATAATATATTATATTTAGTGACATTGAATTCTGAAAAATATGCATTATTAACTCATACGCATGTAATATTAATATTCTCTAATGTTAAAGCTCTGAGCATTTCTCTGAGTATGACACATTTTTTAACAATGTTGCATAACTTTTCAGTGTATAATCATGATACTGCAGTCATTTATTTCTCAATTATACCGAATCATTATGATTGCAGTTTTTTCAATGGTACAGTGAACCACTAATATTATGATTTAAGCATTGTGTAACTGGAAATAAGCTGATATGTGATATAAATTTAACAGAATTTCGGAATAGCTTATCATAAAAGTTACGGAAATTTGTCAATTTGTTAAATTTTTTAAAAATCTTTTTCTTATGAGCCTAAATTCAGGATAATTCCGCTTATTTGGGACGTATTTAAATCCTACTCTTGCAGTAAATAACGTTGTCACCAGGAGTTGTGTAACCAGCCTTAACTGAAGCTTTACTATTGCAAATCTCACTACCTTTTCTGAACTTCCTTTTCGAATTTATTTCAAGCCTCATTCCCATTTATACCACTCAAAAAGCTTCGTAGTCATATGAACTGTATATTTTAATGTCATTTAATAAAACTAAATAAGATTCCCCGTTCACAGTATGTTATTTCTACCGGGAAAAGCTTTCGTTTTACCGTAGGCTTCCATTATAGCTGCGGTTCATGGGGCACCTGAAGTATTAATGATGTCGGTGTTTATGAGCGTGATATTAGAGCGTTCAGTGAAAACTGATTGCCTCCCCAACATCAACAATCATCCTTCGTCATCATTGTTTCAATCCTAAGATTGGTTAACTGCAGCCCTCCATTCTTCCGTATCTATTTCTCACTCTTTTTCATCCTGATATTTCTTCTTTCCCGTGCCCCTCTCTATTTGGCCCATGTACTTATCTCTTGCTCTTTCTTGTGCAATATTCCCTTACATTTTTCCCTCAATTTTGTTATTGAGAAATGAATCATTGTCTCAGGGTGTCTAATTCATCTGGTTATACTTTGTCTTAATACGCTCAATATATGCATTTCTTCTTCGGCTTTTCTGTAATTTTCTCCATTCTTTATATGTGCACTCCTAAATAATATCCAAAGTTGTCACCGGATGCCATCCTAAACAATATTCAACTCGAATTTTTTCTGAAAATGGCTCCACTCTCAGACCTTTTGTTATACTTCATGATACATTGCACCGCATTAATACTCTGGAATCGATTCTTCTTGTGATAGATGCCATTACATTTTTATGTCAAAAGTGTCTGAGATAAACATACACTGCGTTTAGTATACCATATACTTAGCTGTGGAATTAATTGAGACAATAAATCAAATTTTAATTGCTTGGGAAGCAGTGGCCTTGAAATTGTTCGACAGAAAAATCATCAAATGGATCACCTCTTCGAATGTCAGACTAAGAACGTAGAATTATGAGAACAATGCATGAACAAAATGCTAAGATATTTAGCTATTAGTGAATGGAATATTTTTATGCTTATTTAGGTTTAAATATATTATTAATTACAAATTATTGTGACAATATGAAAACACAATGCGCAGTTTGCGTTGGAAAGCGTTGCATATCATAATGGCTACTCGTTAATAATCGTGCACTCTCTATATAGCTTTACGGTAAGAGGAAATGCTTTCTGGATACTGGTAACCTTATATGGATATTGTATGGGTACTAATTACTGCTGGGGTTCATGCATGATCAGACCGGAGAAGCTCTATCCTTCCTGTAAGCGAAAGATACCCTAAGAACACTATTGTTTCTACTTTCAGCCTAGTTTTATTTACTATGATGTGTTAAGATACAAGGCATGTTTCCTTATATACTGAGCCTACGTTGTTATCATTTTTAAGACGTGTTGTGCCTGGGGTAATTTTGTAATTCCCTGACTGGGACATTTCCCGGAATGAAATTCACTCGAAGTGATGTTTTTAATTATGCTCCTGATTTAACACTGTTGATAATTTTAAAATTTTATAAATGTTTCTTATATCGTCGAACGCGTGATAAAATTCAAAACGAGGTTTTGCTATTATTTTCTCAAACAAGTTTGGCGGTGATGACGAAAGGTGCTCTCCTTGTTGATAAAATGTTGGATCAATTTTTTTAAAATATGAAAACATTTATTGAAGGAATCTTTAAAGGGTTTTAAAGCATTTTGTAACTAACTTAAAAATGGAAGAGGGATTAGTCTTAATTTTCAAAGGTGCGGTATAGTCAGTATAATAATTGATTGTATGATTAGAAATATTTGAATGATTAAAAATTTTTAATCTAAATTTATTTAAATGGTTAAGTAGAAAAAATGGAAATTTAAGTGTTCGTCAATCAAATACTTAATTTTATCACATCACACGACTGACAAGGATTGGATATATTTCTCAATACTTCCTATTTAAATTATAGAAACCATGTATTTCCGCAAGTATTTCGTTTTTATTTAATAATAAATCCGAATATTCGGATTAATGAATTGATTTCGCGCTATTAAAGAATTGCAAGGCTAAAAAAGAATTTAAAAAATAGATTGAGAACAGGAAATTCTAATTTCCCTCTCTTACCGAGCAGCGGCGTGAGGCATCTGGTGGCGGAGTTGGTCACTACCAGGATACACTCATTAACAACTCAGTCGATGCCGCCATTTTGCCTGTGAGATCCTTCCGCTTCACTCGGTGTTTTATCGCCTGTGACTCTGGTTTTTAAGTGGCTTCGTACAAAACGTTGGTGTATTTGTGCTTTTGAATACTTGCTGGCTTTTATTAAGGGCTTTTGACCGTGTCCTGTCGTCGTGGAGACGAATATTTCCTTGGAACTATATTCTTCTGTGATGAGTCCTCATAGCCATGCGCCAGCTCCATTCCCATTTCCTGTCTTGTGAAACCTTTGGCTGATGCATTTTATATGCCTCAAAGATGGTGCAAATAGGGCCGAAATGGGACATTAATTGCGAAATCTACTTCGTGAATCATGACCGAGGGATATGAAGAGTAAGTGCATTTCATATTTTCAACCATAAGTGTATAAGTTGCTTGTTTAAGTGCTGAAAATAGGGATAGGTTTTCGCATGTACTGGGGCTTGCCTCCATTTTCCCTTGATTTTCTCTCTGCTTCCGACTTATAGTACGTTGATTCACATTTCGAGTGCATTGACAGTTCGTAATATGTTTTGTTTTAAGCTATTTTAACATTTCAACACGCAGATATTGTCACTTCGCTTGTTAAGTCGCGTAAGAGGTCTTTGAGTGGAGCTTCCTTTTTGAACCTTATTACTCGTTCCTGACAGTGATGAAAGTCAATGAGCTGAAGATTTCATTCATAACTACCAATGCCACTTCCTTATGTGAGACATTCATATGAGCGGCCGTAGGATCGTAGTTCCATGTAACGGTGTAATGCAATGGTGTTCATTCATGTGCTTAATGTTTTTCTTGTTTTCCTTTCGTATTGTGGTACTTGTAATTTAGAATAGTGACTACGGTATTTATCGTTAAATTTTCTTTCAGAGGTTTAAAAGTCATATTTTTTTATACTTCATTGCGGGTCACATTGAAATTATTAAGGCATTAGGGTGAATGGTATCCGCTTGTGGTGATCTGTTTTTTACGACAGTTATGTCAGCGTATTTGTATTTGCAGTGAAAGTTTAATTTACGGGTCTAATCCTATTTATTTTAGTTTGGTTTTCGTTTTGATAGGCGTATTGTTCAATCAGTAGGCCAATCAATCACTTCATTGAACTTATCTATTTAAATTGCCACGATCCGTTTCTTCATTGTCTGTTGCTGCATTGGTAATTTTTTTATGCGTTAGAATATTTCTTTTGCGCACGTAATAATTTCTTTTTTCCATCCGACTATAGGGTTGTGCTCATTAACGACTTTACATGTTTACATTCTTCGGTGTGTTTAAGGTCTAATCAGCAAGCCCGTTGTGAAGTGCGTGCCGTAATATTTTCTGTATTGTACTGAACTCCTTGCTCGACTAAGATCTGTGTTCACCGGGTATCCTCGTGCACGAAGGCTTTATCTCTTGTTATTCTGAATGAACGTGAATTTTGTGACGAGGTGCTGAATTGTGATATTCATTGCGGAGAAAGAATGGGGTTGTGTTGTCATTGTCCCTAGTGTTTTTCCTGTTGCTAACGTTAGAACGTTTCTTTTTGCCTATCGACATCAAACCAAGATGCAGCATATGTTATCCCGAGTGTATCATCTCTGGAGGTTCCCTTAAATCATCCGCTATTTCAGTGAAGAGTGGTTAAAAAGCTTAAGATTTTTTTTTCAATGCAACGACTTTTCATGATTGGAAGTAATCATCCTGAATGCATGAAACCGGACGACGTGTGCCTTGTGCAGTGTTGCTCCCTGGAATTGTTGCTAAGTGATGTCACCAGCGAGAGTTGAAATTGTATTCATCACTTCGCATGTGTTCAGGAACAAGGATAGTCATCAAGTATTTCGATCGGGTTTCGTTCGTCGGAGATTTTTTTTCTGCCAGTGGTTTTTAAAGTGAATTTTTTTTCGTATATTGAGACCGCCGATGATGCCTCCAGTACCTGCCCTACGTACAATTCGTGTGTGTGCTAAGTGAAACACTGATATCCCCTCGCATGCGATATCCCATTATTAATTTCCGTTCTCCAAAATTCCATTAAGCTAGTTTTATTTTTTCGTGGTGAGAAAGTTGAACCTGGCTATTTTTGGGTGATTTCTGTGATGATTGACTAAAAGCGTCGACCCTTGAGGCAGCAAGCCCCCCCAAAAATGGTTCTGCTAGACCGTATGTCCATATTAGTGTCTCGGCTGCACATTTTTTGTTGAATTATTCTTACTATGATGTGCCGTCTTAGATTTCCTACCCAGCTAAGATGATTCTCAGGTCACAGTGTTAACCTTGTGTGTACCCTAGAGGGGGGGGGGTGTTGAATAAGTGTGTTACCCTCTTTATCGCTAAATAAGTATTCCTTTTGAGGAATCAGAAAAATAGAAATAGGGTTGTTGTATGTGTTTTTATTGCGTATAAATTAAAAAATTAAAGGTATTTTAATTTTGTGTGCGCCAATCTCTTCCACGCATTTCGCCGACTCGGTTATCCTGCTCGGGAGGTTCCAAGGGTCTCACGATACGGGTGGGGCTACAATGCACAGCATTTGCTCCTTGGAAGGGCTCCGGGTTCGTTCAGGGATTTTTGTCTCTCGAGCTCTTATAGTACGAAAAAAGGGTTTCAAAACAGCCTTTTTGAATGAAAGAGTGACGTAGTGAACGTCTTCAGTCCGTCACGAAGTGATGTGTTAGTGACGTATCGGTGGCCCTGTGCTCAAACGGGGCTTTCTTTTTCGACATCGTGCGATCCCCTATTTACGTATTTTTCATATGTATATCGATGCTGGTTTTTTTTCTCGTGGAAGGAGAACGACGTCTGTTCTCCCCGTGTGTGTGTAAAAGGAAGGGATTAAAAAGTCAGACCTTCATTAGAACGCCCCAACCCGTGGGAGGATAAAGCCAGCCAGCGTTCGCGACGTCGATGTTGTAGCCCCCGTTCTTTGACTCGCTATCGCCCATCCAGTTATATTCCTTACACGAGTTGCTTTGGCTTTGCTATGAATGGGCTGTGGGGGAACGTAATGCTTATATCATCGTCTCAAGAGTAGTGGTTTCAACTCTCATGAGAGCCCAACTTATAGGATTTTTATTTTGCGGTCAATCTAGAAACGAGAATTGACGCATTCGATACTTAACTACTTCACATACATCGGTTAAGAGCCCAGCAATCCACCATGAGGGTGTATGGCATGCGGGTGACGTTTCGCCGTACTTGCGCTACATTATACATTTGCATTTTTTAGGCACTACATGATAGTTGAGTGTTTGTGGTAGTTGATACATCAATGAATATAGCTATGTATAGAAATTCCACTAAATAGGCTTCCTACCTAGCTGTGAATGTATCCACCCTTATTGGCAGCTAATCCGATTCGTAATTGTTCGCGGAAAGAATTTTAAGTAGTCCTTAATTCCCCAATTTCTTGCTCAATGATTTAACCTACCGTAGTTCGTCGATGCACAGAATATTATTTCGCGACGTCAGTGAAAAAAGATGGGCCTTAATCCTAAATTTCAATACATAATACTGTTATATATCTACCCTTAGCTGCTTTTGGTTTGCCCCATCCAACCTTGACATGAGTGTAGCGATCGGAGGTTAGAAGTTTCATTTTCGTGGCTCATCTGAGCGATGTGGCATTACAGAAGGGTAACTGCTTCTCAGGATAGCGGAGCAGAGATTCTCCTGTGACACTGACCCGAGACCCTCTGTTGTGTTGCTGAAGAGTGAGATGAAATGTATCCTTAGGGTGTGCTCTGTATGCAAGTGTTTGTTTTAATACTTTATTCCGCTCTTCTGCGTTGTCAGAAGTACTCCGAGCTCTACCCTGTGTTCATTGCTGATGTAGTTTCTCGTTGAATGCCCTGCGTCCCTGAAGCTGCCTCAAGGTGTGTGGCAGGGGGTGATGCAACATCACGTGCTCCATTAACGCCGTGTTGATCTAGAAGTGGCAACTATAATAAAGTCAGCGTACTTTTTAGACTTTGTACGTGAATGTTTTAGTTTTTGTAGCGTGTTTTCAGTCCTAAATGTTTTAGGTTTGTCGGTATGCGTGTGCGAAATTGTGTAAAATCGTCTGCTGCCCGCAGCCAGCGGAAGTGAGGTTTCTGCTTTTCTTACTAGAAGATCATATAGCGTTTAGAAGGGTATATTTTAAATTGGGAGCAGTTTCCATTTGTAGAAATACGTACTATTTTAAGGTGAATCTAGGGAACAGTTGCATCGCTCCTATTCTGGTGTGTAGTTCTTCTCGCAGTGGTCGTCGAGCATTAAGAGCTGCAAGACTGGATTAATGTTTCAGTCGATTTGAATGTTTTGAGTAGAGACACCTCAATGGTATGGATTAATGACAGGGACTCATTTGCCATAGATCTACCTAATTATATGTGTGAAATATCGAGGGTGATACATCCAATTGTTGCTATTAACAATTAATGAATTTTTTTTTTTCAATGCCTTGAGTTTATTAAGTCTGTCGCCAGGTTATCGCGAAAACTTTGCCAACAGTCTTATTTACTTAGCACGAAGTGTATTAAGATCCTCTTACTTCCTGGCTCTCATAATGTCGTCTTGAATCCCTGTTCTCTTCCTTCATCTACCCAGTAGCCTGCTATCCACCCCAAGGGTGTGTGGCAGGAGGTGAGTTTTCGCCAACATGCGCTATACCATATCTTACTAATGTTATTAGTACTACTACGCGTACTGATGCATTAGGAAATACACTTGCAAATACGTGTCGTGGTGAATTTTCACGAACATGCAGAATGCTATATCCTACCAGTGTTACAGAAAATACTAGGATAAATGTATGCGCAAGTACATAAATGCACAGGGATGCAAGAGTTATGCAGGGAGCACGCGAGACCTGCTGCTTGTACTAAGTAGCAATGACTGGCCACTATGGTTCGCGATGAAAATGGCGTTTTAAAACTGGCCGTTATGCTATTTCTTGAATTTTATGCTTGTGATCTTGTCTACTTTAGAATTATCCTCCAAAATTCCTGTCTCTTCCTTTGCCTCGGGCGCCCAATATTTTACTCTATTCTCATTCGACATGTCGTTCTCTCTCCTAATACGCCCTCCTTCGAATTATGCTGCCTGCAAATATTCCCAACCACCTTCCCCTTCTCCCTGTACCGTCTCCGGTATTTTCCTATTTCGTCTTCCTCGCTTCCCAGCCCGCCTTTCTCTCTATTCCCTCTTATCTCAAAGCCCTCATGCCCTAAGCACATCTCGGCATTGCGAATGAAAGAAATGGCGATTGGGCTTTACGTTATTGTAATATGTACTTTTACTTCGAGTAGCGAAGCAGATTTATGATAGATGAGTGAATGGTGTGAGAGGAATGGGTATAGACAGAGAAAGTCATGACTGAATATGGTGGAATATACTCTAAAGAGGATTATTAGTTGTATTAGGGCAGTAGGTCGTGTATGATGCTGTGTATGAATTGGTATAATTGCTTTAGCAACAAGAGGTATGCAGGGATAGGACAGTATGGAGGAAATTATTTTTAAAAAGTCAGTTTTACCGGTTTACCACCAAGACTTGCCCACAGTTTTTTTTAATGTGCTTACCTCAAAAGGGAACGGCGTGATGGATATGTGCTTGAAAAAAGGGTACTCAGTGTCGAAACAGTGATCTGGCATTTAATAATCGTGGTATTAGGTCCTACTCATTCATCATCTCTCCAGAGTGACAAAAAATGTGATCGGTTGTGTAGTGGTGGTTTTTACTTGGGGGAATGTTTCCTATAGTAGATATGAACATCCGGGCTTTTGTCTTAACCTTGCTAAAATTCCTCTGCCATTCCCATCCTTTATTTTCGTGATGACTGGGGACCGCTTTTGAAGTTAAACTTTTATGGAATATTGAGGAGGAGAATAGGTGAGTTGGATTTTGTGAAGGGGAGAAGGAAATATATGGGGTTGATGTGGTGGCTAGAGTAATTGCTTCCCATCCTGAGTGCCCGGTTTAGAATCCTGACCGATCCTGAGTCTCATGTGGATAACTCTTCAAGTGTAGTTCTCCGTCCGTCAGATGGGACGTTTAAACTGTGGACTCCTTGGTGCCTTACGTTGGGAGATGTTTTTTGCCGACCCTGGGTTTCTCTCCTCTATTCTCCCAAGTACTTACCTCGCTACCTTCTACCATGTACCCATCCTCAGTAGCGCAAGTGGCATTGCTTATCCCTCACATCTACAAAAGACCAACCAGCGGGAAATTTGCCTAACTGAGGAGGAAGAGAGATCTAGAAGGGAATTGGTGCATAAAAATAGGCAGTGTGATAGAAGTGTAGCCAGGATTCATCAATAACCTACCCTGAACGGTAGATAAACTAATAATAATTATTATATTTGGCAGTCGTCGATCAGAAGATAGGTGTACTCCGGTTTTATTCATTTAATTCTTATTTTAAGGCCTATCATCATTCATTTCATATGTATATTCCATCCTTGACCTTCCTCGAGGCTTGTTCCCATTCTTTACTCCTGTTATGATTTCCATTATGCGTTGACAATATCCTTCAATTCTTCGTCGTGTACAAACAGCAGTGATCCTAGCACTTTTTCAATTTAGGAGAAAGATTACTGTCTCCAGGATGGAAATTCGGGCTGTGCTTTAGATAATCAAACAACTCCCATTTGAAAATAGCCAGTAGGATTCGTTAACAAGGCTCGTCCTAGGTAAACTCATCCGTTTATTCTCCTCCCATGTCTTTTTTCCGGAGGTTGTTGTTGCTTAAAATATATCCGTTTAGATTGTATCTCCTACCTCGGAGAAATTTCATTAAACGTTTTCTCTTCTAAAGACTGTTCCTCCATTCCTCGGGTGTTCACCGCGTAGGTTGTATTTCAAAACTAGGGTTTCGCATGTATTGCGACGGGGGTCTTCAGGTATTTTCGACCTGGATAATAGAAATACGAGTGAAACTGATGTCTGGAAAAACTCTCTGCGCGGTGAGAACCCTAGAATCCACGGAACATCGTTATGCATTATGCACGAGACTCAGTAAGTTGAAACGCGTAGTGAATTATGTATTAACTTTTGTGGAAAAGCGCGATTCTGTTTGATGTCATAATGACGAACTTCTTCATTTGTGATATTCTCCATCCATTTTATCCTTTATAACATTTGAATTGCTACCAACCTTATTAATTTTTTATTATGTTCTCAAATGCGTTTTTGTCCTCTCCACGCAGCCATCATCGTGGTGATCTGCTGTTTGGCCGTCGCCACACCCCTTGCCCCTCCCCTCACTTTAACCCCCCCTCTTCCCCTCCCTCTCCAACATCCCCCTCCCTCTCCAACATCCCCCTCCCTCTTTCGCCCGCTTTGCCTCCCCCCCCCTCTATCCCTGCACGCCCCGCCCCACCCTCCTGACCCGTCCCCGTTTCAAACAAGGTCGTCACTTTTTGACGGTGCGGCAGAATTAAACGGGCCAATTGTGTTGCATCGCTGCCCTCCCTCTCCCTCTACCATCTCTCTCTCTCTCGCAGTCTTAAGACTTGACACACACTCCTCTCAATACTCCCATCATCTCTTTTATCTTCATCTCCGCACTACCAAGCGCCTGAATATCGGCTGTCGCGGCCGATATACCGGTATCGCTTGAGAACCGCAACCGGCTATGCGTTGCAGTCCCTTTGGAGCGTATCACCCGATATATTGATTGTCAGAACGATGTATCTGTCGGATAAGCCCGAGTTATTCTAGGAGGGGATTTTTTCTTAACTTCTTGACACTGAAAGGGCTATTGAGCAATACAGCAAGAAAGCCATCGGACTGAAACATTAAGAGGGGATTTATTCCGACTTCTCATCAGTCGTTACGCCACCGATGCATTCTACGTACCCATCGCCGCCCGTGGGAATGTATCGCCGATATCCGGTACCCGATAGTCTGTAGCCAAACCGGTACGCTATTTAGAAACTTAAAAATTACCCTGCGCTCCGCAGCGGAGGAGTGTACCGGAGGGAGGGGCAAGTGCCGGGTTTTAGTTAGGAAACCAGCCATGATGAAGGGGAGTAGAATGGAATATTAACGAGCATAGAATAGTGTTCTTGCAATCCAAAGCTCAAGTATACCTGTCAGAGCGAATTTTCCTCTAACAAACAATGCAAACTCAATGATTCATTCTAAGAAAATGTGTATATTCTCTCATTTTTCTTCAACACTCTAAGATGTGAAGTTTTTTTTTTTTTTTTTCATTTTATAAAGCAAAAAGTGGAGGATTCTGGAGGAACCCAATTGGATTCATCCTAGGCGCCATTCATCTTCATACTACCCTACGAGCCGCCGAAGAAGTGTTTGGCAGGGGGTGTTAGGACAACAGCCATGGAAAAAGGGGGATAATAGGGAAAAGGAGGGGGAGAGGACAGAGGTTAATAGCATGTTAAAGGATTGTTTTAGTATCCTGCTCTGTTTTTATTATTGTCACTAATGGTGCGTGGGAGGGCATTTTTCTACCTCTCAGTTCGGCTTTGTATCTCTTACTGGTACTTGCCTTTACTGAAATTTTCAAGTAATCTAAACCTAGCGTGTAATCTCTAGCGGCCCCTTTACCTAGCCTCCTCAGTCCTTCCTCTGTTTCGTAGCACTTTCTGTTTGCTCGTAGCAGTTTTTGACGAAGCATACGGCTTTTTCTTGTATGTGGATTATTTCCGAGAATTTCCATCCATCGCTACGACATCCCTCACGTTTACTTTAAACAAGATGGTCTCTAAGTACCACCTAAGGGGTGTGTGGCAGGGGGTGACTTTTCACCAACGCGCTCCTCGCTTAATCCTACCAAGGTAATGAAATTACGACTATTAATGCATTAACATAAACATTGCTGTCAGACCTGCCTGTCAGACCCTGTATGTTACCAATGTTGTAGAAACGATGAGTATTGGAGTGTTTTACAACTACATAACTCCTCAGGGAGTGCGAGATGTATTGATAATGCTACGTAGCAGATTAATTTAGAGAACATAAAATAATTAGCTACACAGTTAGCTTTCGACGAACCTAATTGTAAAGGGGTAGTCCACTAACCCCATTGGTAGCGGCTGGTCGGAGAATATGTAGAGAACAGTGGATCCCCAATCGCGTGGGTACGTGTTTCGTGGTCAAGGGTAACGCGTAAAGGTTGAGTTAAAGTAAATTACATTTAAAACATCTTTTAAAAAATGAATTGTCACATTTTCTGCTCTGTAAGAGAAGTGGGAGTTCACCTAATCGAAAAACATAACGAGAACGGCTAATGTAGAACACGAGAAACATTCCGTGGCATTTTTCATAATTGACTCATATTCAGGATATGTTTCTTTGTCCTCTGTATCCAGTTGACTAGCATGCCAATCTATGTGCGCCAAAGCCGGTGTCCCACGGTCAAATTTGGTTCCAATTTCTTGCAGACAAATTTTTCATCCAAGCTCATTTCTCATTCTTAGTAGATTGTATTGACTCCAATTTGCAGAATACACTGATGACACGGAAGAAAAAACTCTGTTGTATTCCATGAAAGATGTGGGTTTTATGGTTAATTCGGTATCTGAATACCTTGAAAACCAGGGCGATCTTTGGGTATGTTACTTTTTCGTTTAGGTGGTTACGATGTAGTTGCTTCTGGCTCGGAATATCGCGTGCATACCTTTATTCCGCGTAGCCATTGTCTTGAGGCGTGTCTCACTCATTAGTCTTGATTCTCCACAGTGTTTTGGATATCATTGGTGCTTTCTCGTTCTTTTAAACTACTTCTTCTTTGCTTTTGTCAAAACGATGACGTAACCATTGAATTCCTTGGTGAATGCCATTAGAGCGTCACTATTAATTTTTTTTAATCGTTACATTCATACATATCAATCACGCCTATTCCTTTCGGAGTAAGAGCAGTCAAGGAGCTTAGTTATTGCTGTTGGGCCCAGAAAACTAGCCTTCTTTCGCAATCGCTATTTTCCTTCTGTCTTTGCTACTGTGCCCATTTTCTCCCAGCGATCCCGGCTTATTTTATCCAATACCAAATGTTGTTTTTATGCCGCGTTTGGGACCTTCCCCGTCTTTTATTCTTAGATTTGAACAGGCCAAGTCATACTGTCTAGGGTGGGTGCATGGAAGCCGGCGGCTTCGTGTCGTCTTTTTTTTATATCCATTGGAGTTGGGGGGGGGGGGGGGGAGGTTTGTAAGGCCGGACGTGGTCACGCGGGTCGCGTGCTTTTCTCGCGGGCGTTTTTTTTTATATTCTTTTTTAAACCCCCCCTCCTCATGTTTTCGCCGCCCCCCCCACTCCTTTTTCCCCTTCGTCCTTTCAGGTTTCCTTGGTGTGGTTTGTGCGTGGGCAGAAAGGTTGGGTGGGACACGGAAGGTTTTGGGAGAAGAGGTTCGGTGAGTAGAAGAGGAAGGGACTCCTAGAGAGAAGAGTCTTCACCTCTCTTGCCTCCTTCCTTTCTGGCTGGTGCAGAACTTGCCCGTGCTGAGGTCCCTATCCGATTCGTCGCTGGCCTAAGGACCGAGAATTCGAGAAATAGTCAGGGAATTATAAGGTGGTCCCACCGTAGTGCGGCATAAATGTCATTTAATCCATATTCTGGTTACTTTTAGAGGATTTTGTATTAACAACAAAATGTTTCTTATCCACCAATCTTTTTCCCGGTAATTAGAATTAAATTACATGGCGTTATATGCGAAAATTGGCGAAACATGAGGAGAAATATTTTTTTTACATATAGTATAAATGCCATTTTTTGCGGATACCTGTTTATAAGAAAGGAAGACTTATGAGAAATCGTACAAAAATAAGAAAAAGACATCTCACTACTTAATGCTTTGAGTTATTAGCTAATTACTATGGTAAATGAAGTCAGAATGCGGTAATTCGACAGAAATGACGCTCCTATGGCTGAAGAAGAGTGATCATTAAATGTATATTCAAGGAAAAATCTACATATTTTGCAGCTAAATTATGGTTCTCAACAGGCAACGCACGTCTTCAGCGAAAGCAGGGTTTTTAAAGCCCCGGGAACAAAAAGGTTGAAAGTTAGTAATTTTCATTTTACTCATACAGTCGCGGTGGAACCTCCTTAAGGTAGATAGGGTGAAATATTACTTCGCATACAATTCAGTGAATTTTGTTACATTTGAAAGAAAATAATCATTTTTCTGTCGATACCAAAATATTAGCCGAGATATATATATGCCGTAAAATACAAGCCGTTTTCCTTGTGATTTAGTGCAATCAGCAGAAATAAAAAAATGTAAGTTCTGACGCACACATCGAGTCAAAAATGCAGTAGTGCGTAGTTCGTGTATTTTCTCGGTTATATATGCAAACAAAATTATTATTCGCCGTACTGTAATTATTATTTTCGGTAATCGAAAAAAAGCTTTAAAAAGTGTTGTAAAACAGAGTGTTTACGACGCATCGATTCTAGAGGTAGATTAAAGTAGATCTGCCGGATAATTGGTGATCCCGCGTGGGTTAACATAACTGAAAGATTGAAAAGCCCTTGTTATATATCAAGGAAAGACCATAGTTACAAAATTGAGCCTCCTAGACAGCTATCAAATACATTAAGTATTCCTTTTTGCATAGGGGATTGGAATGGTCTACCAGAGAAAATGTTAGAGCCCTTCCCAAATAGCATTCAAATGCTGATGACGAGGCTGAAAATATTTAATTGTGAATAGTATAGATCATGGCATATGTCTATGCTTCTTGTGAGCTTGTTCGTTTTATTGATTGCATTTTTATATTTTGGTTCATAACCATTTATGTTAACAGCCTACCAATTGGTCGGGTCGACTTGCAACTATTGTAATAATAATAACTGCCTACGTAATGCAAAGTACCGTTGCCAAGTTACCTCCAGGGTGTATGGCAAGGGATGATAACGCAGCAGCCATGCAATACTCCCCCAGTTCAAGGTTGAACCCCGCACGCTACCCTGGCCACTAATAGGCTCGGACCATAAACCAGTAGGAGAACAATTCACGGCCAAATCAGAAACTGGTTGATTGCTAGGTTGGCGAACTTGTTGTAACTCTGGTTAAAATATAACTACTGATTAGTATTACTAATTCAGTGTCGCTACAGGCCTGGGAATCCTGGAAGAGTAATGGAAATAGAACTGAAAAACTAGGAAAAGTGATGGGAAATGAGAAATTATCCTGGAGAAATTTGCTTTTCCGAGTAAAAAGTCCGATTGTTTTCCATGTGTCAGGCGTACACTTTTGTGGAGCTCTTATTCGTTGTCAAGTAAATAGTTATGCCCGCAAAATAAACTTGAGGGTCCTATTCTTCACAGTCATGCTGAGGAATATGGAATTTTTGTTTCTTCTCAGATTTGGTACAAGTAATTAGAGCCCTAGTCGTGGCCAAGACCTAAGAATAATGCCTGCACCATCAGAATGGAAGCAGATTTTCCCCCCAGATCGATATTGACGGAGTTCCGTTTGTTGAAAAATTGGTTCCCCCGTAGAACATGCGTTAATGTGTGGCACTCCAATTCTGGTGCCTTCTTCAAAATTCCCTCCAAAGAACTGATATTTTCACCATGAAAAATGAAAATTTTGGTTTTGAAAAATCCTGGAGTTATAATCTGGGAGCACTCATGATCAAATTCCTTTGTGTTGTCTTGTCCAATAACCCTGCCGCAAGTATATTTCATCGACACTCGGTGATGGTTTATCTCTCATCGGTGCAAGCCCGTGCTTTCTTGACTGATCCGCTCACTCAGTTGGTCGCTTCACTGGCTCGCATTCCCTTTCTAAGGAGAGGGAGAAGGCCCTCCTTCCTTCCAACAGGCTCACCCACCCG
Organism: Pyrrhosoma nymphula; assembly: GCA_963573305.1. Lineage (NCBI taxonomy): Eukaryota > Metazoa > Arthropoda > Insecta > Odonata > Coenagrionidae > Pyrrhosoma > Pyrrhosoma nymphula. The sequence continues at coordinate 48,399,770 of OY754337.1, read as the reverse complement.
GCCCTCACTACTTCTATCCCTTGGGTCGTTGCAGTCAGCCCCCCATCCACCCCTTATGTGAGTGTGTATGTGTGTAAGAAGGAAGAGGGCGGGGGGGTGTGTGCCCGAAAGTGGTCGCATCCTGGGCTGATGGATGCGGGGAGGGAGAAGAGCATGGCGCGTAAGGCCGGAAGTTGGGATTCGGGTGGCGTGGGGGAAGAGGACAAGGAATAAGCGGAGGAAGGGGTTTTTAGGGTTTTTGGAAATGGGGGGGGGGTGAGAGGGAGGACTGGGTTTGAAAGTGTAAAGGAACGAGGGGGGGGGGGGGGGAACGCGGTGGCTTCCCCTCAGAACCTCCTCCACTCCCACCTTTCCTGCCCCCTTCTTTCGTTTTACACCCGCACAAAATCCAAGCCCACTTAATCTATATATATATGTATAAAAATGGATGTTGGTATATCTGTCTGTTTTTCCGAGATTAATAGACTTCGACACCGTTTCACCGATCACCATGAAAGTTGCCTCATATATGTACTTTTTTAGGGAATAGGTTTTTATCTACTTTGTTGTAACTCGCAATTAGGTGGCGCTGCAGCACTTCAACTTCTTTGACGTTCAAGTGATCGCCATGAAAATTGATATACGTAGGTATTTGAGCACGGCGAATGTTTTCGCGCTATCCGCGTTGTTATAAAAGTGGATGTTGGTATATCTGTCTGTTTGTCTGTCCGACATTAATAGATAAAAATTTTATAATATCTTTACACAGGTAAAGAAATGTACACAGGCAAGACAATGTCTGTCGGGTTTTGCTAGTGCACTATATACGCTCAGTCCACTTCATCTATTCCCCTCAGAAAGATGGAAGAAAAACAGTAATTCCCTCCTTTCGTTCCCCACTCTGTTAAAGTCTATAATAGTAAGTGTCTAGGACATTGGTTCCCAACCAGTGTGCCGTGGCACTTTAGGGTGCCGCGAGATTATTGTGGGGAAGCGAAAAAAACAAAAATAAACTCCAGCAGTAAACTATACCTTAATTATACCTTATTATATGTTGGTTGGTGACTGTCACCTTGCTTAAATAAATGAAATAAAATTGAGAAAGTACATACTTGAATGTGAAGTTAAAATTTTCCTGATGCATATTCCACTTTAACTAAGTATTTTAAAGTTAAAAAACCCAAATGTGTGCCGCAACATTGTAACCTAGCAGTCTCAAGGGTGCCGCAGAGGTAAAAGGGTTGGGAATCACTGGTCTAGGACTTGGTACAAAATACTCAACTATTAACCGATTTTCCAGCCTTTTGGTTATATTGTTGAATCTTTATCAGGGGCGCGATCACGGTTCTTCATAACGCATTAGTACGCGTTATCGTTATTATTCAATGACAATCATGAGGCCGAAAACGTGATAGTCATTCTTCAAATTTCACCAGGTGCTTTTAATCGTTAGCTTATATATATTGGAGTGCATTCAGAGGACAGAAACTGTGAGCATTTCCTTTCTAGAGCGGTTTGCGTTTTGGATAACGGCAACGCGAGAGAAGGAACCGTGATCCCATCCCAGGTCTGCAAAGGATAGTCAGAGGAAAACAAAAATATGAAACTTAAATGTCCAGAATGTCAGACAAAACATTCTTACATCATTTGCCCGTCACATACACAATCCGTGTAAGTACTGTGATACTACAATCCCTGTGATACTTACTGGTTTTGGTATGACTTGCAAGTAATAATAGTGTTTTTTTATATTTCGAATGCCAAGTGTGGTGTTCTGATAATCCTGTTGTCTCCTTTGTAGCCCTGATGAAATTTGAAAATACAATCGATACTTTGGCAACTTGGTTATGCGTTGAATATTTTGACAAAATCCTCGGCATCATGATGGATATAAGGTTACGAGTGTAAACGTCCTCATACTCCACGTCCTCATACTCCACAAGTACGAAGGTTTCCTCGGCAATGAAATGTGAAAAATGCTCCCTTTACGTCTGCCATCCCTCTTTCTTATCCTTCTTTCACTGATCTTTTAAGAATAAAAAACATACTTCTTGCTTTGTAGTGATCAATTCGAACGTTGGTTGGGATCAAGTTTTGTTGATAGGCGTTACCTATTATTCACGTTTCTTTGCCTTCCTTTTCATTTATTCATAATTCCTGCATCTTTCATAATTCGCTCTGTCAAATTCAGTCGTTGTCTACCCCTGTATTTATAGGTACCCATTGATTGTATCGCTAGTGTTGCCTGAAGGAGCCCTTGATATCTCAATAAAATTTCTATAAGCTTTAGTCATTATTTTAACGATAGATTTCCGTAAAAGTTCCTTTTCTCGTTCATTCTTCTAGCATGTCCTCATAATCTCAATACTGCTTTTTTTTAGGTTAAAAATTTCTTCATTTTGCTTAGAAAGTACCTTTTGCATGGGAGACTCTTGCTTCTTACTCCTCCTTTAATACTTCTTGATCTTACTTCCTAGATACGTTAACACATTCACTTGTTCAATATGTTTCCTGCAACTCCTTACTTTTTTAAATTACACGTTGCAAATGACAAATTAAACTTAATTTAAATACTGGTACTAAGTGTGGTCTACCTAGCGACATTGGTTCTCGTCTGTATACCTCGACAGTCACGGTGAAATGCAAAAATTATGACAAAAAATATAGACGCACAAGACAAAATACATTATCATTCCATTCAGGCATCGAAAACTGAAAAAAAAGAGTGAAGCAAATACATAAAACTACCCATCGTTACCTCTAGCATTTGTGGAGGCTTCGATCATATAGCTGTAGGTGGTCCCTAATCGAACCGTTTGGAACGGGTTATAAAACTTGGGAAAACTCTCTCGACGCGTGTTCGAAGTTTTTCGTTGAACACACGCGCGTGTGATCGTGTTGTTTCGTTGAGGCACATCCAGAGTCGGCTTGGTACGCCGCGCGCGCGGGAGAAGAGCGAGAGAGAGAGAGAAGTGGAATTATCGATCTGGCTCGTTCGCCGTGTCTCTCTCTCCTTCCTCACTCCCTCCCTCCCCCATATGCCCGGCGAGCCGAGCGGCCTCTGCTGGAATCGCGTGCGGAATCCTTCATTGATGGTCGATGCCTCTCGGCCTTGAGGGAGAGGAGTAGGACCTCCCGCTTCTCTCCGCGGGGTTTCTTACTCTCTGGGAGTCGGTCGGAGTCAATTCGATTTTTTTCTCTCTCTCTTTCTTTCTTTTCCAAGACGCGTGCCGTGGAGCAATGGGGGTTGACACACGTTCTGTGTCCAACGTGGAGGCTTCCCATTGTTGTGGCGTTTTGGGAAGGGGGGGGGGGGGGGAACACACTTGTATTTTCCACCCATGCCCTAGGGCAATGGTTTTTTGCACTCTTGCCGTTTCCTTATTCAAGAGTAGGGCCAAGACTATGAAAGACACACGTATGTATGCACTTATGCGTTACAGCACCCTTGTACCACTGGCGAACAATATAAATTGCTCATTATCCTGCGGGCGGGAAAACCCCATTTGCTTGACAATTCAGCTGTAGTCATACAGACTTGTCAAGTTCCTTCTTCGTTCCTGGAGGTGTGTGTTCCTATGAAGTAGTAAACAGTAAACATATTAGTTTATCGCTGTTTTTTGCTTTTTAACTTTATCAAAAATGTAGGGAATATTAGGGTAGTTCGACCGATATGTCGCCTCACTTAAAATTGGTTGAATTTGATCTCATTGTAAAGAAAAGGAATCTTTCCTGTGATAACAACATATCAGCCACTTACCTCTTTACTTTTTGACTTGTTGGGCCAAATTATAAACCGTTTTCCATGGGAAATGGTGCGGTTATGCACTCCAGAGAGACTTTTTTTAAAATGAGGATTTTTTATCGCAGAGATCTTGTCAGTAAGTTTTCAGTGATTGGCTTGTATTAATTCTCAACTATGTGTAAAATAAACCAATTACCGCATTAATTTTTACAAAATTGCAAAAATATCTTCGGTTGTAAAGGCGGTCTTAATGTGCCTATAATGTGAAAAAACCGAGTCAAGTTAAAACATAATATATGTATATTTAGTTAATTACTGATATTTCAGTTTCAGTTAAAGCAAAGTTTTTGCGCCATTATTGCTACAATATTTACGTCGTGCTTCTTAGAGTTGCTGAAATGTAAAAATGAAATTTGAGCATAGTCTAATTATGACTAGGGAAAAATCCCGCTCAAGCTCTCTTAAGGGTTCTTTCCGTTTTCTCTAGTTCGCTGCTCTTTTCGCAAGGCAACATTACATTGTTGCTTTCCATTCCTTTTAGACCCTGAACACTAGGCAGCGCACTTCTACACAGATCTGGAGCATTTTTGATGCACGCTAGTGTAGAAAAGGATTTCACAATCCGCTCATCCGCGATATATGTTTTTGGATTGAGTTTTACGGTTGGCACCAGCGCGTGCTATGTGGTGTGAATATAGTTGCTTCAATTTTATTGCGTTCCACGGCTAGTAGAGCATTGGATGGCGACTGTTCCTGTTATTGTGTGCTTCAGAGGAGCGTAATTATTTCCGTCCTCTTGTATGCATTGTGCACGTATATCTTAATACACGGAAATGAGTGTATCGTCCCCATGCTTACATTATCAGCGGTGGATGGTTTACATGATGAGGCCGTGCAGCCGAAGATTGACGACGATTCCCGGCGAAATTTCCAGTCGTCATCCGATGATGGACCGAAATGGCGAACGTTAATCAAATTCACGTTAAACGTGTCCAGTTCTTGCTAATCGTTAACTAGACTTTACCCTACTCTGTAAGAAGTGAAGAGTGCCTTTGCTTTTATAACCAGCCAAAAATCCTCATGAATGTTGGAATGCTAATACTTTTTAAAATCAATTTCTTGCTTTTCACTGATTGGCTGCAATTCTTGGAATGGCAGCACAGAGTTAGGGCGTACGTAGAGAGTACGTTTGCGTTCAGGAGCCTTATTCAGTAGCTACGCGAACGCCGTCGATTTCGGCCACGTCAGGAAACGTCCAATCGTATCTCGCTCTTACAATAATGGTCAACAATTGGCGCCGATATTTCCGTCAGTCTTAATACACTCCTCCTCGTCGGAAAGACGGCGGAAATCTGGAGGCCTCCGTCCGTTTCCGTCACGTGAGGAAACGTCGACCGTAATCCCGCCTTTGTCACGCTTAAATACTGGGAGTGCACGTAGGCTGGTTGCGCCGGTACGTATGCACAGTGGTGGTAAACGGGGGAATTGAAGTTCATCCTTTTCGATCTTTCCCCCTTGGTGCAAGCAAGCGAGCTCGTTCCAACCCTTCCTCCCCACCTCTCGTTACGACTCTCCCCTCCCCCTCTCCGCCTCTCCATTCACCCGTCTCTGTCTGCTACCCCCTCCCGCTATCCCACCATTCACCATTCCTCCCTATCGCCATTCCTCTACCTCGCTTCTCTCTCGCCCTTCCCCATTCGCACACTCCGTCCGCAAGATTCCGACGGCACTCCCACCGCTTACTTATAGAATGAGCAGAAAGGGAAATTTATCGCAGGAGGAGTACATCTACAAAATACCCTGCAAGTCACAACAAGAGTGGCAGGGTGGAGGAGTAGTCACCAGGATGCATTACACTGTACCGTATTCAAGTTAATATACCTAGTACTATTGTTGAATTAGTATAAATCGTTAATGCTTGTCAGGAGGTGGAGCTTCACAAGCACGCACTACCCTGTAGGTATGCTAGTCCCGGTATCCTCAACATTACCTGTTTGTAGTTACTTGGAATAGAGTATGCAAGTTTATGGGGAGTCCATTAATTACGTGAGGCGATTTTTTGACCCCCTTCCCCCCTTGGTGAGATGTCGTGAGATTTGGCTCGACCCCTCTCACGTGAGATTTTTCAAAATGCGTATTTTTAGCTTAAATACGTTAATCTGTGCTTGATTGCGTTGATTTATTTAAAAGTACATAATTTGCTTAATTATATTTATTTAAAACTAGTTAAGACTAATATTGAAGACTACTAAGAACTTAGTATAGAGTCACAGTGAGAAAATCGGGCAATAAAATACTTAAATAGGAACTACTAAAATTCGTAAAAGAATACTCATTCTAATTCAGTCCACGGGGACTCTTGTGTGGTCTCAAGGGTAACTACTAGAACCAACATGTCCATGTGATTTTCAGTAAAATCATCTGCTTCTTCAACCTCGCTCTGATTTAGCCACTCTAAACCGTTGTCGCTTGCACACACAAGCTCAGTAGCTCGACGTGTGACAATCAGTGAGGGTCGAACTTTGCGCGCTGATGCAGCTGGTGCACTGCGAACCGCACGCCGGTGCTCTGCAGCTCTTGTGATGGATGAAAAGTAGATACCGCATGTACTGCAGCATCTCTTTTCTAGATCACCTCGTACACTTGGGCAATAGAGGTCATAGGGCATGCTGATGAATGCGTGCAAAGGTTGAATCGGTAGGCAGTGGCGAATCAAGAAGGGAGCAAATGACTTTCCGTCATGATCTTCAGGGTCCGGGACCGTTGGATGCCCATCAACCCAAGTGATAGGGTATGGAGGTGGCAGAAAACGGTCGTGAAGAATCATATGCAGAGCACTCTATATTAGTTGGTAAACATGTTTTACTTATTTTAACCGTTTTCTCGCAATTTTACACTATTTCTTGCGGAAAAAAATTACGTGATTTTTTTCCGAGACCCTCCCTCTCCCCCACGTGAGATTGGGTGAGATTCGGCTCGACCCCCTCTCCCCACCCTAAACGCCTCACGTAATTAGTGGACGCCCCCTTATCAGCCTTTGCAGTACCCGTTCCACTTGCATCTTTCCCTGCTTCAGGTTATGGCGCTCTACCGGTCAGTTATGGCACATTTTCGCCTGTACGCCGCAAGAGAAACGAAAGACTTGTAATCCCTTATTCCTACTTTCACTCTTCTACTCGAGCTAGTCTCCCTTCTAAATGGACTACCTTGAGAGCCAGAATACTGTCTCCAATGACCCGACACTAGGAGGTATATGCGGTGTACTGTGCTGACACTACGGGACGCGTGGGAGCCGATGAACGCTAAATTAATGTTACATGTATGCATAACACTCTATCCCGTGCGAGCCGCCTCAGGGGCGTGTGGTAGGGGTGTTCGGACACTAGCCTTGTCAAGGGGGAGGGGAATAGGAAACAGAAGTGGGAGAGGACTGAGTTGAATTGTATTTTAACGATGGGACTTACGTTAGTGTCACGCTGCTTATGTAATCACTTATGTTTCGTGGAAAGGAGTTTTTGTATCTATCAGATAGGTGGGTTATCTCTCTTATTTTATCGCGCAAATCAGTTCTAGAATCGGGGTTAGAATAATATACCCTCCAAGTCGCACTGAAACTCCCGTTTTTTAATATAATACTGTGCTCTAAGATGAATTTTCTTCATTTTGTCAAGCAAAGGAATGGGGAGAAGATCTATGGTAACCCAATTCAAGTTCATCCTTAGCACTATTCATCTACATATACATACTGCCGTGCAAACCACCGAAAATGCGTGTGGCAAGGGTTGTTAGAACAGGAGCAACGAAATGGGAGGGATTAGAGAAGCAAGGTGAATAGTATGTTGACGGATTGTCTTAGTGTCTAGCTCTGTTCAATATTGTCCCTAACGTAGGAAGAAGGAATTGTTCTACCTATCAGTTGTGCACTGTACCCCTTAGTGAAACTAGCCTGATCTAAATTTTTCAAGTACTCTTAAGCCTACCGTGTTGCCTCCCGAGTTACTTTCGGCCCATAACCTAGTCCGTCCATCAGCTGCGTCACGCCCTATGTTCGCTCGTAGCAGTTTTTAGTGTGCCGCCTACATTTGTATTTTGTTTCCATCGAGGAATAAACCTTTTTGCTCAGGGTCTCTAATGCTCGTTGCTTTTTCGATATGTGGCCTGAGCCGAGTCTTTTAAGGGCCCGCTTAACTTTTGGTCGTGATCAATTCATAAAATGCCAACAGATATTGTCCATTCAGCGCTAATTTTATGTTCAAGTTCTTTAATCGTGATGTTTGTTTCAATTCTAGATCATAAGTTCTTTTCTCGTTAACTTCTCCTATAAACCGGCCATAATCAGGCTCACACTAAATAGAGCCAGGGTCCCTTGGCATTTAACACTTCGAGGTCCCCGTTTTGGTAACTTAACCAAAAACAAACTTTTTTTATATTCTTCATTTATTTAACTTACTTTGACTTTAGGAAATGGACAAACAGACAAATGAAATAAACAATATCCAAAAAACTCTGTATTGGTAGAATAGAAATGATTTGATATGAACTGTATCATCAATGTGTGTACTATTTTGTTCTCTAGCCAGGCCCCCCTCCTAGATTGGTGCCTTAGACAGCTTCCTAGTTTTTTTTGGCACAAATTCACGGCCGGGCATAACCCTCCCTGTGGTATGGACGTCTGGAATTGTGGGTATGGTGGGTTCAGCCACTGCAATGGTTAACGAATCGGGGAAGGGTAAGGCAAGGGTTTACCGCCCCCGTTTTATATCGTGTAGAAGGTTTTTCCGGTGGTGTGGGGATTATTTTGGCGGGAGAGAGAGAGGGGGGGTGGTGTGGGGAAGAGGCATAAGGGTGGGTTTTTTGATGGCTTCAGTGTCCTCCTCATCCCCTGCATTTTAGCCCTCTCCCCCCATGCGTGTTGAATGTGCGGGGGTGAGTTTTTTTATTTTAATTTTTTACCCTATGTCGACGAGAGGTTTATTTTTTAATGGTTATTGGAGAGGAAGGGTGGTAATGCAAGCTTTTCCGCTCTCGTCAGCCCTTCTCCCTCCCCCTCGACCCCGCTGTTTCCACCCCCCCTCTTTTCCGTTCGAACGTTGTCTCGTTCCCATGAATGAAATCCTTACGGCCCATCTCTTTTCCCCCTTTCGCTGTCTCATTGGCGTCCTTCCTACTCATCGTCTCTTCGCTCTCATTGCGTCCCAGTCGGTTTTACTATACCCGTTTCTACTGCTGACGCACGTGTTTCCAACCTACGTGTTTCCCGACTACTTTGTCCTTATAGGGCGTGCTGTATTTAGTTGAGAGTGTCTTCTGGAAACTCACATCCTGTGTAAATCTCCGTCAGGCCAGTGTTGCGATGTTTCCAAAATCAACAGGAAAAATAACTTAGTGCTATGAAGTATACTAACTGCACGTCTAGGAGTTTTCCACCATGCAAAAAATAATTCTTTAATGAAGCTTGTGCTTCAATTTTGCGCGGTTTTGTGTTTTCCCACGTGGCCTAGAAGTGAGCACATGGAGCACCGATTTGTCAACAGTGTCCTCCATAAGACCCATACTGTCAACTAAATGTGCAACTTGCGATGTTGCCAATAGCAGCAGGAAAATTAACATAGTACTATGCATTATAGTAACTGCGCATCAAGGAGTCGTAATAGATGAAAATACTATGCGTTACAGCAGATTACTTTAGCGCATTTTTGGAAGTGAACGTGGCCTAGATGTTAGCGCTCGTGGACTGAGTTTGGCAGCAGTGTTCTCCATACTGTCAATTTAATATAAAACGCTCAACATTAGTATTTTATATTTTAATCAGTTTCTTAACTGTGATATTTAAAGATAGCGGGGAATCCATGTGATTCGATGTTGGGAGCAATTTATTAGTAATAGTAGGAATTACATACTTCATTTTTCACAGCAGCCGACACTTGCGACTAATTTTTATTTAAATGTATACGAACGCGCCAAGAATGGGGTGGATAACAACCGAGGCGAGGTTCGAACCCGTCACCCTCGGCTTTGGCAGACGATGACGTTACCCCTTTGCCTCCGAAGTCTGAATTTCATTCAGGAGTGTTGATAATATCAATTAATTTTTATCTGTTCCTCTTCATTAAATAACCTTGCACTCTAATTAAAACTTCCTGTGTTCTGTGAATGAGCTTATCCATGTATTCTTTGAATGAATCAATTTAACTTATATTTTCCGGCAGGGGGAGACTCATTACGTTGCTTGTTAGGATTGGTTTACTCTGGCAAGTCACTTCAAGTTTCTTCTGCAAGAGCTTGCAGGGAGATTTACTATGAGGAAAAATGTTTCACATGTTAGTTCCGAGATAGATTGGTTGCAGTTTACATTGGCTTCTGCTAGAGACTATCCGAAACTTTTACAATTTCTGCAAACGGACCTGCAAAGCCACTTACGTATGAAATTAACGTCAAAAGTCGCGTACTGCAAGTAACTTGCGCAATTAATTGCCAGTGTAAACCTACTTTTAATGTAGATTGAGCGAGATATCACTTCTCAGAAAATTCATCAAATTTATCCGCATTGTGAAGAAAAATTATCTCATTTCGAATTATATCAATATACCACTTACCTCACTAGTTTTCGAATTATTAGAAAAAAATAGAAGCTGTTTTCCGTGGAATGTATGTATGGATGTGCGCTACAAAAGTCCTTTAGAGACTTAAATAAATGAAGTTCCAACCCTTGGATCGAGTCAGCAATGTATTGGTGTGTAGTTCATGTGTTTTCTTATTTATCTTACTAAAAATGAATTTTTTTTCACAGTAATACTTTATACAAAATTGAAAAAAATACCTTCGGTGGGTAAGCCGTTTTCATCGTTAGGCCTTTAGAAATGAGTCAATTTGAAGCCTAATATATTGAATTTTTATTGAATTGAATATTTATATAATGTGAAGTTGTGGACGCATATTGAACGCGTAACAGATAAAGTACTAAAAATGTTTGCGTTCATAAATAGATGCAATAATGCACATTGTATCAAATTATTTTATGTACATTGGTGAGATTCTGTCTAGAATATAGTGGTCCCGTTACTATGATATTTATAAATCAATGAATGAGAGAGTACAACATAGATTCATAGCTTTCAAGGTGAATGAATGCGTAATGAATCTAAACTGCTATCAAATTTTTAAGATAACTAATTTGCTGATGCTTACGAAAGAGGGGACAAAGCATCTCTTATGTTTAGTATTGTCTAATGAACGTACAAAAAGGTTGACTTTTATTATATGCTAACAATAAGTTAGATTAATATCAACGTATGAACCATGTTAAACAGCTAGAAAGAACAAATTATTTTTCATGCCTTATACTGGTGATAACTATTGTTTTCTTGCACCATTATATAAAATAATGACACTAGGCCACATTTTTCCTGATCAAATAGATTTATTTTCTAATATTTTATATTCCTTCAAATCGCATTTATTACATGAATCTCTGTAATATTGTTAAATGCCTAAAATAATTATTTTTCTTCTCTGGAGAAAGATCTAAAATATATCTATTTAAATACTGCTGTCTACATGACGGAATTGTATATTTTTCTTTGAAAAATGAGATTACGTAGTAAATAGTATTATTATTTACTTAGTTAATTACTAACATAAAAAATTTACCCGTATTAAAAAGATTTGCGTCGTAAATATTAGTTTTAATTAATGGTTCTAACAGCTGCTTTAATTACAAAATAAAATTTTTATGTGGTTGCTGTTATGACTAGGGAAAATTCTCGCTCATACTTCCTTTAAGGAAGTTGATATGTGCTAGGAGTCAGATGTAATTTTTTCTCGGAAAAGTATCTCATGTCCGCGGATGGAGTATCTCGTGTGGCTAATGATTAATTTTCGAACGAAAATTAAAGGGTTGCGAAATGTTTCGTTGTGTCGGTGAACGTCGCCGGAGATAGGTCGTCTTACATGTGACCGCATTTATCTGTCGATTCTGTGATTCATTTGTCGGAATCCGGAGGACGTGCTTCGCTGGCCTTGAGAGACGTCGTCGGGGCGTTTTCGTATATTTCTTTCATGCTTCGGCGACGGTCTAAGGTTTTGAATGAGTCGTGTTTTCTTTCTTAAAAAATGCCAGGGAAACGGAAATTTTGCGCGTGCCTTGATAGCGTTTCGTGGGGACGCTCAAATATTCTTTTTAAGTAGATTTTTTTTTAATTTGGTCCCCGCTTAGGCCTTCAATGACTTGCTCTGCCACTTAGTTTTGATTTTGCTTGGAAAAAATGATTGCACTGGTGAAATGTTCTCGATATTCGTGATGAGGTTGATGTTGAACGTTGGATGTCCAGCCCATTTTCTCTAAATTTAAATACACATGATAACCTTCTAGCCACCTCAAGGTTGTGTGGCACAGGGTACGTTTTCACCAACATACGCAGCTCATTGTCCTACAAAAGTTGATTTAACTACGGCCATTAATGCATTAGTACACGTGTAGATAGTTGTCAGAAGTAGAAATTACATCAATATGCACTACGCTTCATGTTACCAATGTTCTAGACAAATATTAGCATTAATGTATGTTCAACTACAGAAATGCCCAAAAGTACAAACAAGAGTTACATAGGTTGCATGCGAGACTTGCTGTTAGTACTACGTAGTGCTACGTAGCAGATTCAGAAACAAGCATAAGAGAGCAAATCAAATTTTTCTACTAGCAACGCTGCCCATCGATAGACCTAATTATTAAGTCTTGTACCAGGTCTTATGGTTTCTTATCTTTCGATCGTTGCAGTATATTTCTCTAATTTTATCGTCTTAAGTCAGTAAGAGGAGATGAGGTGATCAGACAGTAGCGGGGCGTTTTAAGTTTTCTTAATTTCCTGTGGTGGTAATCAGTATATACCGCTCTTCCACTTGATCATACATGGTGATAGATATATCCTTTCGTCACAGCTTCATGCAATTAGTCATATGTTTCTCGATCATTTTCGAAGTCAATCCACAAACTTAATCATTTTGTTTCACACGTGGCGGATCTTTTGAAATCTTAGAATTATATGGTACCTCAGGACCGTATCAGCGGCGAAGGATGCCTTTGGCATGATTCGTTGATAACGATTTGATAATGGTGTGTTTCACTGCGTTTTAGTGGCCACAATATGTTCTCATAGATTGTCATGACGTCGTTTGAGGCAATTACCCACTCCATATTCCTTAACGGTAATCGAAAGTTTAGTACCCTCTTATTCACATCTAGATCTACGAAATACCGTGTAAGACCCCTGTAAGGGTGCGGGGTGATCACCACACAAGTCATGCTATACGGTCCCAGTTCTAATCAGAACCTGGCATGCTCCCCTTGCAGTTCACGGGTTAAGATACAACTACTGATTAGTATCACTTATGCAACTTCTTCATGCACACCACGAGATACTTATTCCTGCAGAATACAAAAATCATTCGGCACATACATTTCAATCTGGGTGAAGTTTTCGTATGAATTATAAGTTATTAAACAGAAGTACTAAGTCTAGTCTACCTAGCGAGACTGAGAATTTCAACGAAAGGTTGACGTTCTTGAAGTTTTCAGTGAGGGTTTATGTTCTTCAATATTTTTTTTTAATTTTAGATTCTACGTCCTGTAAAGCCATGGCGTACGCGGGCGTCTACCTAATTACAGCAGCCGGTGCTGCGTAAATGCGGTTCCCCGTGTTTCTTCATTTTAATTCCCCTCCAAAGGGATCTTATCTTAGCGTTGCTAGATTTCCCATTGTTCCCTTCTCTGGCTCTAACTCTTTGTTGTTCTCGGAAGCGTAACTAGTTGCTGGTTGTAGAATTGACCACTCTAACTGCTTGACTAACCTTGAAAATGTATTCCTCAGTGGATTGGTGCTGTTGAAGGTAGTAAATAAATGTACTTTTGGTGGCTGTGTGAGAGGAATTCTAATAAATATTAGGACTACATTTTGGTAACTGTAGAGTGATAAGTGTAGGGAATGTTTAATATACGTTATTTATAATTTTGTTCTGTCATATACTGGTGAGTTAACAATATTTCACTATCTAGGCCTGAAATCGCTTTTTGGCCTGACATTTTCGCAGTAATCTCGATCCCCACATTATGTTAGGTGGGGACCTAAAAGTCTGAATTTATTGTAGCCTTTCGTTAGGACTAGACTAATAGCAAAGTTAAATTCACTCTCCATTTTCCCCAGATTCCAGAAATATGTTTACCTACCCACCTGTTCTTAATCGCGTAAATACATCAGTTGTCAGTCAACTCCCAAAATTACTAGCCAACAAGTATACATGTTTATTGTGTTCATCGCCTAATACCTTTTTATAGATTCCGCGTCTACAGTTGTTTCTGTCTAGTGAATGTCTGATCTGATGGACATTCGCTAAAAATCAGTCAAAACGTAGCGCAAATCATCTCTATACTCGGTCATTTCCCCCAGCTTTCAACTAGCATAGATATTTGTCTTCATTCCCGAGTAGGTATATTGTACACATTCCGTGTCTCTTGCTTTTTGTCTGTCTAATGGTTGTCTGATGTAATAGACAATTGTTACAAATCAATCGAAACATTGGAACAAATCACATCTATTGTCGTCACATCTCCAAAGAAATAACCAACGAGTATAGTCATTTGCCTTAATCACCGAATCACCATCACCGAGTATATTTTACAAATTCAGTATTTATTGTTTTGTCTCTCTCTAGTGACGGCTATTAGTTTAAAAGCAATCAAATAATAGGCTAAAATGACCTTTAATATTGGTCATTTCCTCTGATCAATAGCTAATGATAATGCATTTGCCTTTGTTGCCGAGTACATTGTACAAATTACGTATCTGTCGCCTTGCGTCTGTAAAATTAATATCTGAATTATTGGAAAATTGTTACAAATCAATGGAAAAATTTGCGCAAATCACCTCTAATGTCGAACACCTCACGAAATTTGAACTGATTGAAAATACTTGGCTGAGCTAAATTGTTTTCTCAGCCACACTTTTTGCACGCTGTACCTTGTAATTTGACGTGGTTTCTTGTAATTCTGGTCGGGGCTTCTTGGCCCCGTAAGGTTTTTCTTTCATAGAGACCCCCTTGGCATAAGGGGGCTAGGGGGTGTTCACAGAACGGTGAGAACGTGCACTCCCCCCACTCCATCAGCTGCCCCCGGAAGTGAGGTACAGGTCGCTTTCCGGTGCTCGACAATGCCCTCCAAATTAGCCGCCACCTCCCTCTTTCCGATCCTCCCTCAACCCCCGTCCCCCCCCCACCCAACCAACAAGTCCCCCCACCCCTCACCGACCACTTCCGCGGAACGGCAGTGTAATGGTTTTAAGAGGGTGGGAAAATGGCAAAGAAGAAGCCCCCTCCCCAGTCTGCCGCCCCGTGGGATAATAGATTCCTTGTGCACGCTTTCCATCGCCTACCTGTTTCATTGCCAGTGTCTCCTCACTTCCTCTCATTAGTCGAGTCAACTTAGAAAAAAAACTGGGATTCGTCAGACGTGTGGGGAGTTATAGTCATGAGAAAGCCTGTGAGAAATGTTATTGTATCTTAAACTCTGAAATGATTAATAATTCAGGGTTGTTTATAGGCCTGAAAATCCTAGACTAGTCGTTGAAATTGAAAATGGGCCTGAACAACCTGGAAATGTCATAGGAAATGAGAATTTGGCCTTGAAATTTGCTTCACCAAGTCAAAATCTGATTGTTTTCTGTGAGTGAGTACCATGTTAAGCACTGCCTGTTGGTGTGTGGACCGGTTTTAAGCAACTTGCCTGAATGAGGCAGTGGAGATTAATTAGGTGTTCAGGAACTAATTATGCCCCATAAGTATGGCCAGAACGAGAGAGGTAAATTGAACGTTCCAAATGTATACCAGGCTATCTAATGTGCCTCCGTTTGGTGGCCAGCACGATTAACCCTCTGGGCAGGGAAGCGGCCGGTAATCAGTCACCGGCTTGGACGATGAGTCACCTGTGTTTGTATTTCCCTCGTGAGTGAGGCCTAAGAATAACATGACATCAGAAAGGAATCCGATTTTCGCCCTCAGGGTGATGCACAGTAGTGGAACTCAATTTGTTAGAAAACTTTATTCCTCCATAGTATATATATGCGTTCGTGTGTTGTTTCTTCTATCCTGGCGCTTTGTTAAAATTCACTATCAGAAAAGAACGGATATTAAGCCTGGAAAAATTAAAATTTTGTCCTGGAAAAACTGGGTAAGTCCTGGAATTTCTTAATCTCTGGTCAGTAACTACCCTGTAATTGCAATAATAATAATTCCGTCTTTGTTTTTAGCCAATTTAGTGTGAAATTTCATCGGAAGTAGCGCTGACGGTTGAGAAAATATATACTGATGGTTTCAGGCACGAGAAATTCATTGGGCCAGGTTTGAGCCAAGAGAAGATTTCCGGGCTAACTCATGAAAAGCATAGGAATCAGTGGGGATTTCTAGCGAGAGATTTTATTTTACAACTCTGAAATATGATAAAATACGCTTAAGACGATGAGACTTGGACTACATTGCGCACGGATGTTTGAACTTCATCTTTTTAATGCCAACTAACAGATTGAACTTGAAGTGATATGTTTTATACTCTTCTGTATTCCTCCTTCGGTCGGTGATCGCATCATAACCGCGGCATAACACACCATGAACTTAAATAGAGCATTAAAAGAAATTCTTAATATTCTTTTCTTGTTCATTTATATGCCGTAGCCAACACCACCTGCCACACGGCCTAATGACGTCGCGCAGAATTGAACGTCAATGTAGATCAGTGTAGGCTGGCGATGGCTATGTTGGGTTAGTAGCTTTATTCTAGATTGTTCGTGATTGTATTGTGAAACTCGTTGCTGAATGGTCGATGCTTCAGTAGCATTGTTTTCCCCGGATGTCGGCAATGTTGGTCGTTCGGCCGCTGACCATAGCTTCCGGATGGTATCCCAGGACTCCCCAGGCTTGACCCAAAGCCGAGTGATTTTTACAGGGTTCGGGGTTTTTGTGGGAAACCACAGGCGGCACAATGAAGGGAGATGACGTCCCCATCGTGGAAGTCAGAAATTCTCACTCTTTGGGGAGTATTGCTGGGTGATCATAGCCCTCAGGTATAACACACCATTCGGGTTGATGACTTTTGGTTTAATTGCTCCCAAGTAAAAATAAATGCCGGTAAAACATGGGATTGTGTGGTGGGTGAGTTTCTTGAAATTCCAAGATATAGGGTAAGGAGTAGAAGTATTCGAGAGTAGTTTAACAGTGTTTCTGTTCCTATTTCTTCAAGATGAGTGAGAAGTAGTCAACAAATTATTAATTGTATAGTTAAAGGATTATGTGGAATATAAATGTGACCTATGTGAGCGTATGGAGGCGAAACGTCGGTGAAAAAAGGAAGTTGAGATTAAAAAAAAAGACATGACCAACCCTCTATAAATTAACTCATACGTATGGAGCACGTTAAGTACAGTCTACATTCCGCCGCAACAATTATCAAGTAATTGTTGTGGCGGCATTTATTTAACTCTGGTGATCTGGTAATGGAGCCCATGGTTGCCACTCTTACCCTGTACTCGTCGATTGGGTGTCATTGCCTATTGTGGCATAGGCCCGGTTTTTTAAGGGCTGGTTAACGTTAACCACAAGATAACGTTGCCTTTTCGTTAACTTGGTGTCAGCTGATTATCAAATGACATGTGTCATTCTACGAAGGAACCTTAAGTAAATTGATTCCCAATTTTTATTACAAGTCCACTAATGTGTATTTCCTCCCTATCCGAAGTTTTGCACGAAATATTGAGGTATAATTTTGCTGCTTTCAAACGTTTTTTCTGGTCGATTTGCATCTCAAATAACGCGTGGACACGTGCGGGAAACATGAATCGGCGGAGAAAAGCGTTTTCTCTCGCTCTCTCTCTCTCTCTGCCTCTTCTTATTGTAATGCATCGACGGTTTCTTACCGTTTGCGATGACGCAATGCGTCGGGGAAGCGGGTTCAAGGGAAATCGCCCCCCCCCTTTCCACCTCACCCCCATGTTAAGTATCGGCCTCGCGGTTTAGCGGCTTCAGTCCATTGTTTATCCATTTTTGTACACGCATCCTCTCCTCAACAATCATCGGTTCAGTCCGTTCCCTCCTCCAAACTTGGCGTCTCCCCCCCTTTCCACCTCATTCCATTCCTCCCCGTCACGCGCACGAGGCGATGATTGTGTGTATTGAATTGGAATGGGGTGGATCCATTCGTTTGAATTCGCGGCGGAATTAATTTGAATATATTTTTCTTTTATGGAACGGGATTCACACTTAACTTGGTACGATCCCGACTAAGGGGGTTATTTTGTAATCTCACTCAAGTGAGAATACGTCATGAAATGTGGAAAATTACGTCATTTTTCGTAGTTCAACTCCGGCACCCATGCGGCGTGACCATCTTCGGCTCTCAAGTGGTGAACTGCCGGTCTATTTATTTGATTCATCCGTTCTTTCCACTCTTGATCCGTTTCATTTCGCTCCGCATTTTATTAGTTCCATCTCACCTCTCGGTAGGAACGTGAAATGGAGCCACCATCGGACCTTGGCCGATCGTGAGCCGATCATTAAGAGAGCGAAACGGATCTCCCGCCTTTCCGCAAAGAGTCATTTAAAAGGTGAGATTACAAAATAACCCTCGGTGGGTGATTATCTCGGAAAAGTTTCGTGGGAATAATTAAACTTGATGTTCAAATCCGACCCAGAAAGAAAAAAAGATTCGTTCATTCATGCGATCTTGTATGCGTACACTAGACGCGTCATGAATGGGAGCAGGTGCAATTCCTCTGCTTAAACCAGTATGAATACTAAGAGTGACTCTGGGTCGTGAACTGTTCAAATGTTAGCGTAGATGTCGGAGTTCAGCAGCTTCTACCTTTGAAACGTTTCACCTCAGCCGAAATTGGGGATGAAAATAATGTCTAATTTCGATAAGTTGAAGTGCCTTGAGGGCTTTTAATTTTTCGATTAGCAGAAATTTCTAGTTTCAGAAGAAGTCGAGTTCCGCCGGGCATATAACCTATAAATACGGACGTCTATAGAAGTTATTTCGATTTATCGCATTCAGCTTTCAGAAGTTCCGAGTTACGGAAGTTCAGCTATACATAGCAATTGCCTCAGGAAAAAATCCACGGGGGGGGGGGGGTCAATCTGTGACTTTCCCACCAATCCCTTCCAGGGTGAATTTCAAGATGCACGTCACATTTGGACTGTCCAAACCTTGCTATCATATGACTTTCGACCGATAGAAATTGCTATTTTATTACGCCCGAACTTTCGAAATCCAATAGACATGTTAGCAACCGCATCTACCTTAAGTGTCGCATGAGATCTCATTTTTTGAAGGAACTTCTACTTCAGTTTGACGGTCAAACGGCAGTGCGATATTCGCGTCTTAAATTTTCGCTAGATTCATTTTGGCTTCGATTGAAGTGTGTAAAATCAACGTATAATCTGTGCTAAAGATGTATCGTTATATTTATCCTGTTAGTAAGTCCCTGGAAGTTAGCCATTCAAGGTGCTGGAGTTAACGCAGAACACATAAGCGCACTCTGGCTCACACGAACGACGGTGAATGAAATGAAGTGGAAGGCGAAATGTTTTGTGTGTAGTTATCGAATTTTTTCTAGAATTATTTTTAAAGCGTACAGAGTAATTAAAAACTTGCTATCATTCATGTTAAACGTCATCACTGGAAATTAACAGTCGCGGATGCGATTATATCGAAGTTCTTTTATTTTTTAGCACGCGTCAACAATTTCTTATCTGTTTTGAAATGCGCTGATTAGTTTACAGGGTCTGTAACGAAAGGATTAATACGTGACCAGTTTAAATGCCAATCTAAATGACCTGATGAAAATAGTAAATTTTCTTTACTTTAAAATAATATTGACTCATGATTCGTTTATGATGGGCTGTCTGCTGCAAAATCCTGAATTCTCATAATTTCCCTCGTACGATTCGATGTTGCGAAATGCGCAGTATTTGAAAATTTAAGGCACTTTAAATTTTAATTCTTTCGTATATATGGAGGAAATAAGTCTGATAACACTGGTTGATTTTCTCAGAATAAAAATTGTTGACCAATATCCCCATGATTTCAGTTTTTGGTGAAAATCTGTACATATTGCAGAAACGTAAATAATACATAATTGACCTTTAAAAGCGGGGTGCACCATAAGGCCCCATTTTAAAAAACCAAAAAATATATCAAAAACTACATCGAAAACCGCCAAATTTTTTACCATAATTAAAGGAACAAATACTGCAATTATGAAGAAAATCTATACGCTTCAAAATTTCGAACCAGCAACCTTAATGGAAAGCTCCTTGTGTATTTTATCGAATTAGTTGTGATCCGCGTGAGGGTGGATGTCGAGCCCCCAATGGGAAGAGAGGGGGAAGTCAGTTGGGTGCATCTCCGCGAAGAGACTGCTGTTTCCCTCCCCCACGTTTCTCCCCGTACTTCCCCTCCACACTAGCTGCTTTCCCCTATCGTCCCCTGAAGGTTGTCACCTCCCCTCTCCTTCCATACCCACCTTCCCCTCTCTCTCCCCACCATCCTCCGCTTCTCCCCTTCTCCCTCCAGACACCCGACACCCATTCACTGAAGCTGCAAGGAAAAGTGACTGTCGCCTCAGAGGTAGGTGGGTACATAGGCTTGCGTCAGTCGGGAAGCGGCGAATGAGTGTGGATATACCTATGTGTGTTGATGTATAAGCGACACATGGGCAATAAGAAGGAGGCAGGAGCGAGTCAATCACAATGCTAAAAAGCGAGGAAGGAGGAAAGAAAGAGTGCGTTTCCATTTACTCTAGTGCGCTGCTCTCTGCGCATCACTAGAGCGCTTTGTTGCTTTCCATTAATTGCAGACCCTGCGCACTAGGCAACGCATTGTAGCACAGATCGGTGGCATTGTTGGTGTGCGCTCGGGCAACGCCACCTAGATACTAGGTGGCGTTGGCTCGGGATGGGGTGAACTTCGATAATCGCATCCGCGATTGTTGTTGATGCGTTGATATTCTTCGAAGGCGTCAAAAATTGTTAATATAATGTTTGTAATTACCTTGCAGTAATAAGCATGCCCTTTTAAGCATGTAGTTTAAACGACTTGGTTAACTATTTACCAGAGTCATATGAAGGTGGCGGTTAGTAGGATAGAGAGAGTCAGTTACGTAGCTCACGTAGTTGTCAGTGAGGGGAGCAGAATGCGAGCTTTCCGTTTGCTCTAGTGCGCTGTTCTCCTCGAAACTCGATAGCGCATAGTTGCTTTCCATTTTTTTCAGACCCTGCACACTTGGCACTTCAACACTGATCGTAGCATTGTTGATTTACACTCGAGTGGAAATGAGCTTCGATAATCGCATCCGCGATTGTTGTCGATGCGTTGATTTTCACCAGGGACTTCAAACATGGAATTACTTAATGTTTATAATTACTTTGCGGCAATAATAGTAACTTTCTCAAGTATGTAGTTTTAACGGATCCAATGGTGACCATCGAACTAAAGAGATTACACCGTGGAGATCTTCGTTATTTAAGTCCAGTAGAAAATTTGTCATTTGGAAATTGCTTTATTAAATTAATTCCTCTATGAATACGTACATAATAAGTTCGCATTTGCACATAGTTCCATTCATCGTCCATTGTGTGCGCTGTAGTGCTCATTATTGTTCTCATCTAACGTCAACGCACTTCTGAACGGATTTGTCACGGAGTGGTGTTGAAGGAGAGTTTGTATCATGCTTGTATATATGTTTGTGTTCGCCAACCGGCTCTCTCTCTCACGATCGCTTTTCCTCTTTATCGCTTGTCCTTTTCTTCTCTCGAGGTGTTAGTTTTTTTACGTACCGTTCCATTGAACTGTACTTCAAACGAATTGGCCGGTCCAGGTTAACCGATAACGCGTTCTCCCTCAAAAGAGGAAGGCTTCTTGGCGCGCTCAATGTGAGTCATTGGATGGGTGTAGGGAGGAAGGGATCGCATTGTGTTGTGAGAGCGGGAAATCCCCGCGCCGCTCCTATTGTATGCGACGTTCCAAATTTAGTTGACAGTATGGACTCTTATGGGGATAAGTTTCCTCTGCTAATCTGCGTAAGGTTGTCGGTGCGACGGTGCCAAATGCGGCTAAAAATTAACATCTTGTTATGCATAATATTAACAGCACAAATAGCAGTATTCCAATATGCAAATATTATTCCCCAAAGTAACTTTCATAAATTAGGTAGGGTATTGAAAATTATTGTCTTCCTGACCCAGGAATGAACACCCGGATCGTAAGTTTGGCAACACCGTTCTTCACAAGCCCCATGCTATCAACTTAATATAGAACGTGCTATAGTAGGTTGTCATTGAGGGCAGGTGGGTGGGTTGTTACGGGTAGGCTCATTTGGGGGTGGGGGAATATTGTCTGCTTTACAGGGCTGAAACGGAGACTTACTAAAAGTCCATTCTGGCACGTGGTAGAAATTTTCCTTCTTTTGGAACTCATCCTTTCCCTCAAAATTTCCAAACCAACGAAGCACGCTCCTGTCCTGTATGTCCATTGCTGGGTTGTGCATTCTACTGTCGTATTCTTAATGATATGCATATGATATTTCGATATTTGTACCGTCATCAATGACCACTCCCTCGAGACGAGGTCGGTGAAGTGTGAAATTAAGCCATAGTGGATATCGTATAACTCGATACAGAACGAAAGAAAAGTTCCGTGAGACATACTGGCGGTTTAACGAAAGTTATAGATCATATTTTGATATCGCGTAATGTGAGTCATGCTGTTAAAAAGTTTGGCACCTCACAGACTTCGATCCGAGGGCATAGCTGTCGTTTTGCTGCGCAAAAGCTGCAGATGCCATATCGCTCGTTGCTTATCAATCGCTTACGACCGTGACTGCTGTCCTGTTATTTCCACATGAAATTAACGAAGGTAGTCACTTTCTAGCGACGATTTTAACAACGAAAATCGTGGAATACATTGTTCAGAATAGCTATTTTCGCCCAACTACCTTTTGGACAAATTTCCATAGTACACCGAGTTGCTGGTGGTCAAAAATCGTGAGTAGGTGCAGCCGTTCTTGCTGTGACTGTCATCCGAAGTCCTGAGGTCTTCAAAGTGTTCGGTGCAAGATGGGAGTTCCCTTTCGACAATAGTGTGAAATTTACAGTGAAAAAATATTCGCCTGGGGTGCGTGTTTGAACCGTTCGAGATAATTCTGATCACGTAACTAAGGAGTCACGTGGTACATACAAAAACGAACGGTTCGAGATTTCTGTTTGTTTTAAGCATTGTGATGGATAACTTAAGCGGCGGGTATGTTGATTATTGTTACTCTAATCGAGATATTCGACTCCCACAACAATATCCCGCTAAGAAAAACCCGACTGGAAAGGCTGCGTAAGAATTTACGCGTGGTTCAAACACACAAAGGTCTCGAACCCTTCGTGAATGTATGTACCATGTGACTCCTTAGTTATGTGATCGGAATTAACTCGAGCGGTTCAAACGCCACCCTTTGGACTGGATGCCAACCCAAACCCCTGGATATCCCCCAGAGTGCTCTTAACCAGTTAAACCACCTCTTCCACTGCAAATTTCATGACGGCTTTAAGGAGCGAGGTGACTTCACAGGTACGTATACGTATGATGACATGATGATACGTATGGTACGTATACGTATGATTCCATGATATACCCGTGTCAAAGTTTTCTATCGAGCTCCTGGACGTATCCAAGGAAAGCGAGTGAAGAATTGAAAAAAATAAAAACTTTTCCGCTGTACTTGTCCTCGAGTGATTAAGTAGACCGCCTCCGCAGTGTCCGATTCTTTAATTGGCTGTGAAAGAGATCAGGCTTCCCTTCGTTAGCACTGAGGATCATCTCCCTCCCCGCTGCGGGCTTGCTACGGGATGATCTAATTCACATCTCTTCCCCATTATCTCACCTGCCACGCCGATGGAATCATCGCCAAGTTCACCCTGCGGCTGGAATTCGGGGGAACATTCCAGGCCCGGAACTTGAATGGGAGGCTGCCTTAGGACTGGGGTAGAATACATTTACATAATAGTACCCTACTAGCCACCTCAACGGGTGTGTGGCGGGCAATGTAGTTTTTAACCAATATCTTCCGCACTATGCTGTAAATTTCATAGAAACTCGAGTATGATTTTCGCTGGATTCGATCTGGGTTAGATTATAAAAGCTAAAGCCAATGTCATCGGGGTTTTCTGACAGAGAAAATAAATGGGCAGTTATAATTATGAGGGAGTCCATTGCTGATGGAGCTGTTACGCCGTAATTTGAAATTTATTGATGACTAGTGTGAATGCGTTGCCGAAGTTGCTTAATTCATTGTCTCGGCTGATGTTATCTTCCTCAAATCTTAAGTCAATGGCTCTAGCACATGGAAACCAGACTTCAATACCTTTCAAATGGTACATAACGGCTCCATCAACAATGGACCCCCCGCTGTATGTAACCGTCAATTTCCTTGCTCTGTCAGGCTTAACCCTGATGACGTAGGCTGACTTGGCTGTTTCCATTTTGGTTCGTAATGATGTAACCCGATGTGAAGTTCCAGAAAATTATATTCGATATAATCACCGGGAAAGCATAATGTCCTTCGTTATATAGAAACGGCAATGCATTTTGAAGTTGGCAGCAAAGGTTTGCGATCTTTTACTCTGGTAGTAAAATGCCTGGAGACCGTTCGGCTCTTGTTCTCCACGTGCGGAGCTAGTTTTTAGACAGTGGACCCTTTCCACTGAAATTTTCTTGCGCGTCTATTGCGCAACTGCTGCCACAGTACAAGGATTGCGTTCCAGTATTTACGTTATCCGGCTATTATCTCGTATTTGTGTACATTTACAAACATTCGTGACTTCCAAAACTCTGTGTGTATCCTGCTGTCTTCATGGTGGAATCGAAACGTCGCTCAATATTTTGCGCAGTTATCGTCCTTCCGTTGTCAGTTGTATTAACGCAAAATATTTGAAGTGTGTTTTGTAAATAGGACGAAAGTGAATTGATCATTTACCCAGAAAAACGTACCGTACGAATTCCACAATAATTCTTTAATATCTCTCCTTTATATATCGCTTTATATTGTATTTTATGCCATTTCCATTAAAACCCTCCATCTCCATATTTAACTTAACTCGATTAGAACGGACCCTTTGCGTTTTGGAACGCAGCGTAGCTACGATGATAGTTATGGGAAATTTGACCTGAAAAACATACTCTACGAAGTACACACTAATTCTTAAATAGCTCTCCCGTATCTATCTCCATATTATCCTTAGAACCGACCCCGGAACGTATGGAGAAACAAAGAGTGAGGTTAGGAGATACTTCGGTTCGAAAAACCCTTAGCATTTGTTTAGATGACTCAAGTGAGTCGAAAGACTTCAAAAGGCACATTAGTCATACTGTACAGGAAATACGTTTCGGAAATTTATATCCCATCCGCTTATCGCCGTTATCTGAAGAATTGTCGGATTTTACTATCCAATTTCCAAGAATAGCTCCGAGGAAAAGCTGGTGTGAAAAACCTTGAGGTTTTTTTTGCGATAAATGTGAAATTAGGATGAATTTTTAAGTGCGCATCAGGCGATTGTGGATTGTGAATTTTTTCGGTAATTTACTTGTATCTTATCGATTTTTAATCGAAGAGTTTGTAGTAATTTATGACCAGAAAGTATTATGGGTATGAATTTGTGGTTCTAAAACCTCGGAGTTTTTTTAATTCAGACCGCTGTATATTTCGAAAATTTAGTGTTGTGATGGAGTTCAATTGTAAGGAAAACATTTTGGTTGTATTTCTCATTTCAGTTTATTGAACTTCTCCCGGAAAATATCAAATTGTTTAGTCTCGTCACACAGGGAAGTGGTGGGAAGGAAATGTTGGTTAATTACTAAAGGTTTGACATAATTACTTGAGATTTCTCGGTTTTAAGTGCGTAAGCCTCTTTCCTAAGGAAAGAAACTACCTACCTTATGAGTGGAAACTACCTACTTTGTCAGTAGTCTCAGCACAGAAAACATGAGGGATTGGCAGCGAAAACGAGGCCAGCCAGAGGTTTAATTTGTTTGAGAAAAAATATTAATTCTTACAAATATTCTGGTACTTCCTAATCCTAATGGTTAATTTACTGTCTTCCATACCCACTAAGTGCTCTTAAAATGTAACTCTCCCTTTCCGCGTGTAATACCTATTTTTTATTGCTGTAAAAGATTAGTATAAGTTTCCTCACTTTCATCTAAACCTATCTTTACCGGTAGATCACAGTTTAAAAATAATAATCCCTACAGCCGGGCCACTAACTCTGGCGGGAATTGGCTGAAGTAGGGAGTAGATGTATCTATGGTTTCTTTCCGCTTACTTCTCTCCACACGTCAATACCGCTTCCTCTCGAAAATTACTTGATCCAAGTCTAA
Organism: Pyrrhosoma nymphula; assembly: GCA_963573305.1. Classification (NCBI taxonomy): domain Eukaryota; kingdom Metazoa; phylum Arthropoda; class Insecta; order Odonata; family Coenagrionidae; genus Pyrrhosoma; species Pyrrhosoma nymphula. The sequence goes on along the minus strand of OY754337.1, from coordinate 48,373,587 downwards.
TTTCCGCTGGCTCTATTTTTTTTTACTTTCAGAAGTCTTCTCCGGGAACACAATGGTTTCGGGACCGCAACGTGTGTCGCTTTGGGGGGACAACGGGGTTTTGAATGCGTAGGATCACTTTGTCGTGTGTTGGTCGCCTATTCCCCCTCTTTTCGTCCGTAAGTTGGGCGTTTTTCATCTCCTAAGGCTTCGCGGGAAGTGAGTTTTTCTTGCGTGAGAAGACCCGCTTCCTGGAACCTTTTTCAGTCTCGATTTGCTCCAACGAAAGAATCATTTGCTGCGTGTGAAAATCAATTTCGTCAATTCGACTTCACCATATGCACTTCGAGCATGCATACAATAGAGGTCGCGTGCGCTATCCCTGTGCGGTATTGTTAGTGGGGCCAGAGCGAGCTGGAAAATGTGGCGTTAGTCTTTGTATAGGATTCGAATCCATATCTGGGTGTTCTCGAGGTGATATTTTCCTTGAAATAAGATGGGTTGGTGTTGTAACTGGCTAACGTACTTGGCCGGAAATTGGAAGATGCGGCTTGGAATCTAGGTCAAGTCAAATGATTTTTTCTTGGCGAATTTCACCCTCTTTGTTGTATAGACCATTGACAAGATAGATTTTTTGTACCACTGCTCGGGAAACAGAGTGGCCATTTTTTTCCTTTTTTATTATTGGTATGAGCCTTCATACTTTGTGTCTTCTGAGCTCCCTGAAATAATTTGTGAAACTTATAAAAGACGCGATGCTCTTTCTACCCTCCCCCTCCACCTGCCATACCCCCTTTCTCTCGTTCTTGTCGACTGGCACTGCCCACAACCAGTCTTCCACACGGTCTAAAGAGAGAGAGAGTTCATTTGCATCTTAAGTGGCGGCGATTTCCTGCACTGAAGCAACTGAATCCGTTCTGTCCTGGCTCCCGAGTGGGGGGAGGGAGGGCCAACGGAGCGTGCCAAGAAATGATAGGAAAAAAATAAGACGAAAAAATGGAATGAAACTTTGCGAAACCCCTTTTTATTCTCCTTTCCACGCATCCGCGTCCTTCCAACCCGTTATATGAGGAGAGAGTGGAGGGCTGAGCTATATTGGACAGTCGGTAATGTTAACATGTTATGTCGTGAAATTTTGACTGATTACCTGGGTGATAGCCTTTTAATTAGACCTATCACAGACCCGACAACTACAAGAGTGATAATGGATGCACACACAAATAGTTAGTTGCTAAGTTACATAGTTTTCATAAACATTTAAGTTGTTTTGTTAGGAAATTGCATTGTTAAATTATCACCCTTTATTCCTTGTTGTTAACGTCTTTAATCCCCGATCGCTGTCATGTGATCACGAGGTTTTCGACGGATACGATGCGATTCTATTGCAAATGGAAATCAGTCTTTTTTTCCACTAAAGTGCGAGCCGTGGTCGATAGTTAACCGTTTACTATCACTATCGACCCCTTCTGCTTTAAGGGTGCTTTGAATTTGCGGTGATAGTCGGCCATGAACGGCTATCTCCACGCCGTAGTGCTTTCGGTTTACCGCAATAGCCGACTATCGGTGGCTGTCGGTGGCTCTCCTCTACGGGGTGAACCGAACAATTGAAGAACAATATGCGCATTTATTTACAGCTATCCGTTACTGCCTATTGCCTATGTGTACGCGAGACGGACTGCGTATGCGCGAACAGCCGCTTTAAGCTGCTTTATTTCATTTGGTATCCTGGCGAGCGCCAATCACAGCCGTCAATAGTCGACTATCGCCATACTATAGGTAACGAAAGCACCCTTAAAATTCTTGCTTAATCATCGAAGTACTACATACTTGCATGATACTGCGTACTTGTGAGACCAGTGGTATACAGAAGTAATATACATGGGTTGAGCCGCCTATTCCAACGTAAAGGTGGAATTCAGTAAGTGTTTTGATTAACGTAGTCGCTGTGGAATACTCCTTGAGGAGCGGAAACCCCTATCCGTGTTGGCGAATTGTGAAGTGGTTCGGCCGCAAGGAAGGGTTTTCTTTTGTCTTCACAATAATAATGTCCGTCTTCGTTTTCTTCGTCAGTGTGGGAAATGCCCTGTAACAACCATTTCCTGCGCTCCGAAGAGTGTGACTGCATGGTCTCATGGTACTCTGTGGGAATTTTTTCTTAGCTTTCTTCGTTACGGTTGTTTGTTGTCTTTCCGTTTCCTGAACACGTTCGTGAACATGCACATGTCTTCCGCCACACTTGAGACAGTTCGCATGGGACTTGGATGGGAACCCTTGACTTCAAGGTAGTTTGAGCGAGAGTTTTCCCTGGTCATAATAGAGATCATATTCAGATGTTATTTTTTAATTTGAAACATGAAGTAAATGCTGTAATATTAATGACGCCAAATAGTATTAAATTACTGAAATTCTCAATAGTTTACTAAATATGCGTGTATAAGGTGCTAACTAGGTCATTTTTTCGTGAAAACGCCTTCAAAATCGTAGATTTCTTTGCGATTCTGTAAAAATTACTGCAGTAACTGATTAATTTAAAAAAATAGTTGAGGAAGCGTACAAGCTACATAATGTTAAAATTCTGACGAGTCTCTCTGGAGTGCATACACGTACCATTTCCCATGGAAAATGGCTGGTAAGTTTTCTTTAGATTTTTTTTCTGACTTTTGAGTTTTATTAGCTATAAAAATGTATTCATAACCCAAAAAAATTAATAAATTACTATAAGAAAAAAACGTTTTAAATACATGATGAAGTCTCTTTTCTTTGCAATTTTTCGACTTTTTACGAAATTTTAAATTTGCGATATGCACGTGATGGAAAAAAAGGAAGGTCATTTTCGGATTCAGTGCTAAAAAATACATGGGAATCGATTATCAAAAGTTAAAAAACATGTCACATCCCAAATTTTGCAGGATTGTGTAATTTGTTATTATTGGAAAGATGTGCATATCTTGTGGCCAAATGTATCGAGTTTTAATGTGAAGTGATATCTTGCTTTAACTACCTTAAGCTTTTTTATGTTTCGCTAAACTTCCCGTCAGCCGGGTTTCCATGGAGGGTTATGACCGATTCCACCTGATAACCCTTTCAACCTTCCATGGTTTCAAGCTCAACTATGTGGAAGTTGAATTTCACAAATGAAAAAGTAACTTGGTTTCCTTCGACAGATTTATTTTCCTGGTATAACATGTTTCGATACATTGGTGTCATCATCTGGTACAAAGTTTTAACAATTTCCAAGAGGTATATATACTCTTAAGGGACTTGGTGGAAGGTATGAGAGGGAGGAAAGGTTGTGTTGAGGAGGGGAAAAACACCGGGGGATAGGTAAGGGCTGCGCACTGTTCTCCTGACTGCTTTTGGCCTGCGCCTACATGTACATGCTTCCCCGCAAGCCGCCTCAATAGGCGTGTGGCGGGGGGTGTTAGGACACCAGCCGTTTGCATAAAAAAAGGAAACGCTCTAATGAAATTACGTCTAGCATTTATTAAAGTCCCTTATTGTTCGGGGGAAAAACGAATTCCCATACCTATCCGTTCGGCAAAATATTTCTCTTAATTTATCGTTTCTATCGGACCTGGAAATATAGTGGGGTTCTAATATGATGTTCTCCGTGTCGCTCTTAAAGATATATATTCTCAATTGCTCAAGTAATCTAAGCCTAGCGCGCAGCCTCCGAGTCTCTCGCGGCTCCCAGCCTAATTCGTTTACATGTAGAGTACTTGATTCGTAACCTTGAAATAACTCGTTTTTTCTCAACCATCTTCGTCTTTCGTTCTGATATCTTTCTCACAAATGATTATTTAAGGTCTTCCTTTTAAATTTGACAACCGATGGTTCACACATCTTATGTCTTGTCCTAGCGCCTAGCGCCAGGGGGAGCGTGCGAGGTTCTGATTTGTTCTGGGACGAGTGCTGCATGCCTGGTGTGGAATCACCCCGTGCCACACACCCTAGTGGTGGCTTGCACGGTACATCGTAGATGTAGATGTAAGGGGTGGCGTAGGAATCTAGAAAACACCCGTGAAGGACACGTAAGTGTGTTGGAGAGGGGGGTTTGTTGGTTAGGGGGGGGAGGGTTTCTTAGGTGTAGTTCTTCCTCGAGGGTTAGGGATTAAGGAAGCGGTGGGTTATCAGCAGGTGGGGAGTAGGGTGGGAGGGTTTTTTATAACGGAATGGAAATGCTACTTGCGTGTAAAATAGAAGCCAAGCACGGCCAAACCTGAAATTAGTTGTGTGCTACGTTGACAAACATGCTTACATGCGGTAAACGGGTAAGATGCTATAAAAGATTAGTATTACTAGTGCTAGTAGGTTTTGTATTAGGTATTCTGCGGTATACTAATTCATACAGAAAACAAGATCTTGTGGTACATTTTAAGGTGGATGATGATGATGATAAGTTATTAAACATAAGTACAAAATCTAGTCTGCCGAGCGATATTCAGTCTCGTCTTCAGACCTCGACAGTCATGCCGACATGAAAAAATTATTTAAAAATTATAGGCACATAAAACGTGAATTTAATTAGCATCCCACGCGGTCATGGAACACTGAAAAAAATATAAAAGAACTAAAGTTAACAAAGCTGACTGTCTTTACCACTAACATTATTGGAGGCTTCGATCGTAGCTATTGTGGTACCTAATAGTGTGCGGAAAAAATGACACTTTAAACCTGTCTGTCATGCAATCTATCTCTCGAATCTTATGCATGTGTTCGATCCTACCGTAGAAGCACGGAGTTTTTAATATGTTATTTACGTCTTCGGAGAAGTAACCTGCCTCGAATTAACTCAAGATTTTAAGCTTCAATCTAATGGATCTGTGTGCATGTACCTATGTGCATGCTTGAAGTGCTCTTTACCTAGCACTCATGAGGGAATAGGAATTCCGTTGAAAGATCTCCGGGAATGGACCTTGCCGTTGGGATCTGTCTCATTCTTGGACGAGCGTGCCCAAGGTCAGCAAAAAGAAACCGATTGTTGGCGCTCAGGTGTTGTGAGACGTGTCATTAACTTGACGATAGACAGTGAAGAATCATGATCTGATAAGTAGTCATCGGAGCTTTCTTTTAATAGTCATATCTCTACCACTTGAATAATGGGATTGAATTTAATCGTTTTTATCTCCTTAAGCGGTAGTATGGAAATGATGTGTGATTCACTTGTTGCTGATTCATTTATATTTATCTCTGTGAATAATCCCGATAATAACATCTATCTATTTGCACTCCGTGTGCATCATCGTACTTAGTCTAGGTTTTTGTCGTCGCTTTAGGCCGTTGGTATGTGCTGGCCCTTCCTCTCTCCCGATATCCTTTCAGACTTGTCTTCCTGTTCCTTGCCCTTCAGTGACCATTGTATCTGTGCATGTGCTGCACACAAAATGATAATACGACCGTGTTGATACAAATAGTTCTTCATGCAGCTACTTCGAAAAGCGAGTAAAGTATTTGTTGAAACTCTCATTAACTTAGTTGGTTTTGCACGATTTCGCTGAATTCAAACCCCCTCAGTCAAATCTCTGGCACGTAACCGTTCGTGTGCATACGACCGTGTGCATGTATAATTAGTTCTTCTTGCAACTACTTCTAAATGTAAGACTAATTGAAACTCCCAATTATTATTGTGGGTTGGTTTTTACTATTTAGCTGTATTTTTGCTTCCCTCAGTCTAGTGTATCGTGCATAAATGTTTGTTTTCTACTTTCGCGTTTAAACGTCGTGAATTTTATGTTTGATGTAATTTCAACTCCGGGTCTGTTTATATATACATATTTTGGAATCCCAACACCGTGCATCCTCTGAGTTCCTCAAGCCACAAGAAGGTGTAAAGTTGCATGAACTTTCGCCGATCTAAGTTTGAGTGCAAAATGTACTGTTAATTGCGTCAATTGTCATGACAGAGTGATGCAAAACATGTTTTTGGGGTCCTCAGGGAAAAATGCTTCTGTCATTACTGAAGCGTAAGATTTGGTCTTGAATTTTTACCTGTGGTGTGAAAGTGATTCTCATGCACGTTGTTGTAATAGGGAAATTAAAAACATTATCGTACCGTCCTACAAAGTTGAAACATTAGCTTCCAGATTGCCAGAATTTTCATTTTCCTTTCCCATTTTCTTAGGCTTAGCGAAGTTTTCTTGTCGACTTAAATTTGAGACATGAAAATAACGAATTGAAAATATTATAATATTTTCAATTCGTTATTTCTGTGTGGCTCGGTGAAAAAGAACACAAAAAGGACTCCTACGAGTAAAAATTCCGAATATTCGGCCAGTACAATCCTAGCTTTCCTCAAGGAAGAGTCCAGAATTTTCATGTTTCTCTTCCATTTTTTGTGGCTAAGCGTAGTTTTCTTATCGATGAGGATATGTGGTTGTAGTATAGCAAATTAAATATTATTAATGTTTTTCAATTTGGAGAAACGTTGTTTTGCCTCTTGCCTTCGAGTTTTGCTGTGGTAATGTACCTACCTGTGGCTTAAGCTTGTGTGTACCACTGCAGTTGCGACGCAAGATTAGATACTCTTGTTAAAGTGTTGAGCAAGTCCGTCGTCCAGCTGGCTGGGAATGTGATCTCTGGTGGTCATGCCCCGCTGGGGCGAGTGAAAATTTCCGCATAAACGGCTGTTAGTCATCGCTGCTTTGGGAGCAATTGGTTGTCATGAGAGTCCTCTTCATTGGTGAGATACTTTGCGGACATAATGGGAGACGTAGGGACTGGTTGGTTGAATTTTCAACACATGATTTTTTCGGCGCTGCTCAATATCCCACAGTGGAGGAAGAATGGTAGACTTCGCTGTTTCGAAGTTAACGAAGCCTTTGACGTAGTCCTTACGTTAGAACTTTCTTAAGTTTTACCAATTTTCACGTTGTTTATTGTGTTCATCCATCCTTCCATTTTTCGCAGACCTTCAGCCCAAACACAAAAAACCATCCGCTTATTCAACCATTTCACCGTTCGCTCTCAAACATGCGAACATTCTTCCTCTAGACTCATATAGGAAGGAAACGGTAAACTGATAGGAAAGTGCCGTCGAGAGCTACAGCAAACCAATCTTTGGATTGATAACTGATGTAGTCCAGAAAAGGGCGACTTAATTCGCTTCTTATTCATTTTTGATGTGCTGTTGCCTTCCTTTCGTTTTGAAGGGTGAACCGATCTGGGATCGTTCGCTTTTGTTACCGATTCATTCTGGTAAACTCCGCTCTTGTTCCTAATGCGGGCTGCTCAGTTATTTTATCACTAACGAATTCCCTAGTGTATTTCTTTTATAAATCTTGGGAGTGGAAGGCTTGGCTGTGGCCGTGAGGACGGAAAACTCCAAAATAGTTTTGCACATGACCTATTTTCGAAAATGATTATATTTTGGGAGCGAAACTATTTAAGTCCCTACAGGAAAAAACGCCTGCTTTGCTAGCCTTTTATCTCTGAAACTAAATGGACTGGAATTTTGATAAATGTATCTCGACCGCGTAGTTTTGCGGCACTGAATGAGCTTCATGTAAAGATTAGAGGGACTCGGTGTGGTTGAATTGAAATTTATTGGGTAATCGTGTATCTTGACCCATTGAGGAATGAGCATTCCATTGACATAGTTGGAACATGTTGTCTTTTGTAAAATCTTCTCATATTTGAACGCAATTCCTCGGGAATAAAAAATGCCTTATGGGTGGATTACATTACTCAGCGTTTTTTTTTTAGTTAGTGTTTCCATGTGCGCCCAACGTCATATATATTTTTCAATCACGTAATCCTGCAGCCACGAGCGGGATTTGTGGAATTCTTGGGAAGGAAATTCCAGTAAATATTCGGAGCGGGGTAAGCGGTGATTCAATTAAATATTCCATAAATAGGTGCGGGTAGAATGAATGAGCTGTGGCAGGGTAAAATATATCAATAATGCAGCCTGGCATCAGTCCCGAAGTTAATTGCCACGCTTCGTAGAAATGTGTTGATGGCACTGCCGATCACTTCACGATTGTTTCTTTTTTATGATTCCCTTTGGGTTTTTGGCGGGTGACTTTAGTCAGACCGTGACTTATCCAAGGGTGGAGAGCAATAATTTTGAAAGATCGCTAGAAAAACGTAGCGTAATAAAAGCAGGTTTAAGAAACTATAGCTAATGTCGAGCCAGTAACCGTTAATAGTTCTTCGCTGTCTTTGACATTTGTCAATAAATCATTTCTTCTTCGGAAGAAGATAGGTCTTGGAAAATAACAGACCGTTTTTACCTCAGCGTCAACGTTTTGCAATCATATATTTGCTTCTTCTATAGGGTTAATAGGTATTTTTTCGGATGTGTGTCCTTATTTTATGGTTTCTTCGTCCTATATTTTGTATGGATTATATTTTTTGTTATGTTGGTAGATTTTGGTATAATTTATTATCTCGACAGAGCCAAACCAACGAAGTATGCTCCTTTCATACATGTTCATCATCGGAGAAACCATTCCGCATTCATTCATGATCTGTTAATTATTTCCAACCTTATCCCGGTTACTTTTACTGTAAACACTTCTCAGGTACTCCATTCCTACTGTATTTAGCCCCAATTTGTGCTTATCCTGGCCCACTCAATATACTTAACCAGGCACTAAATTGGGGTGGAGAACACTTGAGTGCACTGCAACTTAAGCTTCTTTTAGCAAACACTCATACCTTGGTATGCTCCACGTACGATACATATAACTCTTCTGCCGGAATTCGTACGCCTCCTAGTCTTTTCATCTATCTTTTCATCTTTCTCGATCATTCAGCCAAGGTACAGAAAATAATCCACCTGTTTAATTATTTCTCCCCTCATTCTCAATATACAATTATTCTTCCCACTCTTCTTGCCCAAAACAACTACGTTGGTTCTTGGTACGCTGCGCTACACAGTACAGTAACTAAGAAGGACACTAACTCATCTTACTTGCCGCTTACAATACGTATTTTTCGAGATACGAACTTTGTTCATATTATGTTGTGGTGTTTTGATGCGAACTTATTCTTGAAATGCGAACTGTGATAATTTTAATTCAGCGTGACACAGACTTCTAAATTCTTCTTAACAACAATATAGTAAACTTAGACCAAGGGCTCCCACTTACAACGACACGTTTTTCTGCCAATATTCCTCTGTCTCTGAACGGATGGATTTCCCATTGTCTTCTGTAAGACTGGGTTTATAGATCTGAAATTTAGGACGAGAACGTTTTAAGTTCTAAAGCCGAAGCCTCGCCGTATATTTTATCGCTACTATATAATGTGTCTATTAGGCTCGATTAACATTCTGCGGACCACACAGCTCTGTGCGTTGTTTGGGAAGTAATGATGGACGGTGGAAGCGGTTCGCTCTAATCGTCACTTCCTAGGGTCATCTGCCAGGAAGGAATTAGCCACTTCCGTAATGTACGTAATTCCTCCGTTTCCTCTTTCGAAGCTACTAGAACTGTAAAGCATTGTGCTTAGCCTCAATAAAATTAGTTCAATGGTTATCTTACCTCTGGTTTATTTTTTACGTTCGGTCTAGTTAAAGAACTCCCCTGCGGAGCAGTCTAGTAAAAAATAACTATATATTTGGAAAATTAAGTGTGTCTGGTGTTGTGATTTTGTTGCGTATGGTGGAAAAATATTAATTCCAATAATGTTTTAGCTTTCAATGATGGAAAACCTCCGTAGTTCTGAATTTTGTTTAAAAAAAGATTTATGTCTTTCATCTTTGATCTAGAATTGAAAGTGTTCTAATGTTGTGTTGTAGATTTAGAAAATAACCCATTAGATTAAACCCAGCAACCCATTTTTCTAATTAGCTTACCCTTTCTTATCGGTGTAAGAGATAAGCTTAAACTTCCAATACGTGAATGTTGTAATCTTTGATTTCTCTCTTCTTGATTGGACACCTAGACAAATTTTATTTTAAATTGCACATTAAAACTTTTTTATTTGTTTATATTTATACTTAGTGTGTAGTTCGTCATGAGACGCTGGGCACACCGATGTTACACACAGGAGTAAGAATAGGCGCTAGGAACGTCTGATCTCACGAATTTCGCGATTAGCACTGAGGATATAATTTTCTCCTCGCGTTACACCTTAGGAACGAACAAAAAGAAGGCATGAACACGGTCGGACTAGAGTCAATGGATTTCCGTCTTCCAACACAAAATTTTCTGGTACAGTGAAAACAGATTATAGTGTCCTCATTTATGGTTGCAGTGGATTGAAATGTGGGTGCAGTGGAGAACGGAGAAGTGTGGTGGACGAAAAGAGAGACGAACGAGGATGTGCTTGGTATGGTGGGTGAGGAGAGGAAAGTTCTGGAGTGGATTAGGAAGCAGAGTAACCGGGAACAAAAGATTAAGAACAGGTTTCTCGGCCTCTGTGGTGGCGGGATTATGTTATTCCTTTGGTAATCTGGAGGTCGTGGGTTCTACTCCCGCCTAGGTGGGATTTTATTCACCATCCAGGGCATGGGAGTTTGTGTTCGTATGTTATTTTTGATATGCCACCGATGTGAAGACCTGTATGAAATGGTTGTTTTACGGGGTTGTCGTAAGATAAATAATGATAGGCCAAGGGATGTTGAAGGCCGTGATAGAGAGGGGAGGATGTTGGGTAAGCGGGTAACGGGGCGAAAGATAAATAGACTATGGATGAAGAGAGGTAGGACGTATGCTGAGAAGAAAAAAGAAATCGTGTTAGGAGATAAGATCCTGCGCTTCTAAAACAAATCTAGAGGATTTTCACTCCGTTCCATTCACTCCCACCTTAACCGTTAATTTACTCTAAATAATGTATAGGTCCTTAAGTTCTTTTTTATACACGATCCCCCATGTATTGTTACCTTCTGTCTTCGATCCAAATATATATGTGGACCATAATAAGGATGCCATTTAATTAATAATATCCCGAATCGCACGCGTAAAGTCGCATTTATCTTCGGAAATGCTCGTCCGGCGTCCAGTGTCGGGGGACTGTCGCGAAAGAGGTAAGCAGGGAGAGAGCAGATGGAACCGCGATCAATTTTGCGGAAGCGCGCCGTCATTTTTTTATTTTTCCATTCCGCCGAGCAGCGGCGACACGAGAGGGCTCCGCTCGCCGCGTATCGCTTTTCTTTTCCCCCCATTCACCCCGTAGCTGCGCGCGTGTTCATTGAAACACCGCAATCGATAATCCGGTTGCATTCATTCATGGGCATGGGAGGAGGACACGGTTGGGAAATGCTGCTTGCTGCCTGCTGCCGCTGTCCGTCCGCGATCGAGATATGGGACCATTTTGCTCTCTTTCTCTCTCTATCTCTATCGTGTAGGTTGAAATTTGTGTACCTGCTGGAGGCGATGTGTATTGGGAGATTTCATGCAGTGTCCGAAATTACTTTGGTCTTTTGGAATCAGCCGCGTACCAATAAAATTAATAAAGGTTCTTGAAAAAAAAGGCGACTAAAATATGATCAAAACGACGTCCATTACGATGAATGTTAGTTTTCATGTAAACAAACGACGAAATCTGTAATATTGGTGGTCGGAATTTGTCACCCGAGGTATGTTGTCTTCTACCATTGTATAATCGTTCATAAATCTTGTATTTATTTACTAACTTAGTGCAGTAATATCTAGTAGGTAAATGTTATCTCATAAAATGACCATGAAGAAATGTTGCATTGTTCATTTTTCCTTCGCTGACAGCTAAATTTATGATCAGTGGTTTTGGAAACTTTTCAAGATAACCTACTTACTTTCGTTCGGGACATTCAGGGCACTCGATTGGCCAATTCGCGTGTTTGGTGTGGTTTTATGATTCCACGATCTTAGTCTTGTCAACATCTGTCACCCTAGAATGGTCTCCCTTTTGCTTGAAAATTTATTTTAAGCAATAAATAATTCATGAGAACCTTCTATTACACAAATTTCTGCGACGACTTCGGAAATGTAAGTCCTGTGTGTATATGATAGCGTTTGTCTCGTCGAAAATTACTATGAGAACGATCGCATTAACTACAAAATCCCAACATTCAGAGGAGCGTCTTTAATTACCTAGCAATAATGAAAGTGATGTGCATTAATAATTTTTTCTAATGGTTCAAGTGTTTGCTAATAATTCACCCGCAACGGAGTGTTTGAAGTTACCTTGAAACCGTTATTGTATTGTCAATGTTCTGATCAAAGTAGGCTTGGCCTTCCTATACCATGTACCCTTATTTGTCCCGTTTCATTCATGGGAGCATTGGCGCCGTCTCCTGTATATCCGGGGCTTTCCATTCACTATAGTGCGCTGTCCACATCTTGACATAACACAAAACTTGCTTCCATTCTTTTCAGACTGTTAAGCCAAGTAGAGCACTACAGAACTGTTCATGAGCCGAGTTGATATGCGCTAAACAATAAAAGAATTTCGATAATTACATCCGCTTTGTTGTTATTGCGTTGATTTCCGGTAAAGGCGTTGAGCACGAAGAATGTTAAGGTTTAATATTACTCTGAAAGTGTACGTTTTCAATATTTATTTTAAACGAATTTGTAACTAAGCCCAAAGAATTCTGCTGTGGCTATTGTGATGTACAGAATGATCTTAACCGGCAAGTTCACGAACGTTTCGCCTGCGCCCGTCGCTCCATTCATCATCACTCGTGTGCGCTAAAGTGCGCTGATGTGTTCCGATCTGCGCCGACTTCATCATCACATTGAATGGAAAGATCCCGTTACTATTTCCTTTGTTTCACTCCATGGTCTTCTGTTTTTGTTTATTTTCTATTCCTCGTCTACGCTGTTGGCGTCGGCGCCGTCAGTGGTTTTTTTTCCTTCATTTTCCTCGACGAGTCACGAAACTCTTCTTTCACCCAGAGGTCGCGGCGATCGGTCAATCCCGTAAAGGCCGTTTTACACGGTACATTTATTTGAACAATCTATCGTGCGAACGCATGTACAGTCAAGTGTGCAATAAAATATTGTACGAACGACTGAATCAGACTGAATGTCGCTTTACACGATGAGTGCAAACGCACAATTTTCCGTGCAATTTAGCGATAGAAATCGATCGGAATTTGCGAGTGTTTTGTTTATCATGTTTATGTTTCACTCAAGAACACTGCATATATACAGTGTTCTTGGTTTCACTCATGAAAATAAGTTTCACTCACGTATTTGGCACCTTTAAAAGCTGATCACCTGAAATTCGGAAGCTCGACTCGACCATCTGCCTACTGATTATTCTCCCGGTTTAGACAAAGCTCTCTTGGGACTCTTCTCACTGGCTTTATATTCGACATTTCCACCTTTTCGTTTTTTCTCTTCTGGATTTTAGTGCGACGAGTCATTGAAGTTTCTCGCTGGATCTCCACTCTTGATAGACTCATTTCGTAGGTTTATTTTGTGTGTGTGGCAGTGTTATTATCAAGTGGTATAGCCGAACACAGCACACGTTTCTTTAGTCCCTCCAAATATCCCTCCCTTGTATTTGTACCAATGTTTTAATGTCTTTTTTGACGATTTATCTGTCACTTGCTAACCAACAGAAATAAAATAATTATTTTATATCACATGGGATATCAAGAACTCTACTTGAATGCGCGACCGCAGTCATAATGTTAGGGGAAAAGGACACAAATGCAAAGATCGCGATTACACTGAAAAACCAGAACACCAAATAACACGACAAAATGACGATGTAAACATTTGAGCGATTTTGAGTTAACTCTTCTCGGGTTCTCCACTGGTTCAAGCTATTCATAATTCCCGACGTAATTAATTCTTGCCTTGAGAATGAGTGACGAGTCGTCTCTCGAAACGTCGACTATTATGAATAGTTTAAACCGGTGGAGAGCCCTAGAAGAGTTTACTCATTAAAGATTATATGCACAGGATAATAGTTACTCATATTATTGGACGGGAAAGTGTTAATCCTTTTTATAAACAAATTTATTTTCAATCGTAACACAGGCACCACAGTTTTCGCCATATCTGCGCCATCTGTTGCATAAAACCGGATCGAAATTGTATGATTGTTAGAATGGAATTAGAACAGGTTCTATTTTCTGTTCAGTTATTCATACATTCGCACAAGCGTTCGCACAATTTGCCGATTTACACGGTGCAATTTCCTGATTCATGCGTTCGCACGACAGATTGTACAAAAAATGTACCGTGTAAAACGGCCTAAAGAGTCGGTCGAAAATTTGAGGCATTTATTTTCGAGTTCGAATGATGATCAGCATCGGGCGGAAGTAACGGTTGTGGTGGTGGATAGGTGTTTATTTTTAGACGATATCGACTGCAGCGTGGTCTGAGAAGAGTCGTAAACAGCGGGCGAGAAAAAGTAATAGGTGGACTCTCACGCGATGTCCGTCTCTGGTTCTAGTGAATCGTAAGCATGGCCGTGCTTCGATGATAATTGCTGCGTACGGGATTAGACGAAATCAATAATGATGGATGCAAAATTTAAGACTTTCTCCTTCTGTTTTCAGAGTTACTTCGTACATATTTTATGTATAACCACTTATTACCCTACCACTGTTATCCTACCGTTGGATTGTCAAATTGTCCGTGACAATTATTCACGACAAATGTGATAATTGGGTAGTGTGATGAAAAACTATTTCTTTTTGGAAATCGACGGTTGACAGTTTAACGCAATTGTAAACGCCTTCGTTTACACCGAATGCGTTGAACTTGCAGTTAAAGTTGATTTTTGTGGTGATGCCAATCTTAAACTGGCCTCAATATAATAGTCCATCAACTCTCCCAGTTAACGTGGACTGAGACCACCTGGATAATCGAAAACTCGGATAATCCGGTAGCGTCGTCTGGCGAACAAAAATTATTAAATATACTCACTATTTTTATGCCTTGCCGTGTATTGCGATGCAAATTTGCATATCTTTGAATAATTTTGAAGACATTAAATTACCGCTTTAAAACAAAGTAAGTACCTCTCATTTCTTCCGTAAAATATGTGAATTGTCCAGATGCTGTTCTCATTCCTTTTCACCGATTATATCTAGGCACCTCAGCTGCAAAATATATGCAGGCGTGGTATCCTCTAAGCAACTGTTGCATTAATTAAAATAAGCATTAGAAATTTTGATCAAATAGCAAAATATCAAATTACAGCTGTACATAACCAGCTTATTAATGCGGTGATGTTACTAAATATGTGCGTGCCATGGATAATGTGGAGCCTTGGTAAATTCGGCACTTGGATAATAGATACCACTGTAGTTGAAAATTATAGGGAAAGTACAAATCACAACCAGCGTCGTGCCCTCACAACTTAACCAGGAACCTATTTAGTCCCATCAATTTCATTTTCTTTCGGAATCCCTAAATTTAAAAAAAATCTGGGGTTAGAAAATACAGTGACACACGACTTGCAAACGTAATTCGTTCGTGCCTGATGTTCGTATCTCGAAATTCAGTTTCCCATCTAACTAATGGGTAATCAATCCGTTATCAGATTTAGAAATTTCGACAAAAATGAAAACGTCATATGTGTTTATGACTTTGAACAAATATTACTATATTGTTGCTCACATGAACTAGTTTTCGATATTATGTGTTAGAAAAACGTCAAAGTTCGTATCTCGATACTGATTTCGTATCCATGGGTTAAAACGTAACATGAAAAAACTTCGTTTCTCGAGAAGTTCGTTTGTTGAGTGGTTTGTAAGTTGAGGTACCACTATACCTAAACCGAAGGCCTCGTGGGAGTGGTAGTGGAAACAGAAATGAAAGAAACAAACCTACCGAAGGGAGTCAGGCAATCTTTTTCGTGTGTCAGCGAATTACGATTCGATTATAGTCTGCGATATGATAAATAAGAAAACATTTTTAGGAAATTTAACTCTGTAATTGTCTCAGTGGTTTATTCGTATACGACCGGGTTCATCGTAAAGGCGACTTCATAAAGAGATCGCAGTCCACGAGGTTGATCGACGTCGTCTACGAATAAGCCATTGTGAAAGTTACATAGTTAAATTTCCTATTCTGTCATTATGAACTTTCAACGAGTCACGCGTTGAAAATATCACAGCTCGTATCTACAGGTCAAAACTTAGCATGAAAAAAGTTCGTATTTCGTAAAGTTCGTGAGTCGAGCGGTTCGTAAGTCGGGTACATCTGTATGCGTACAACCGAAGGCCTGGTGGGTGGTGGTGGAAGCAGAAATGAAAGAAACAAGCCAAGCGAAGAGGCGAGGGGAGTCGGTCATTCTTTTTCTGTGTCTCCTCTAAGAATGACTCGATTGATCGACACGTATTAGTGAGGGGAGGAAGGGGAAAGGGATGAGGCGGTAGGGGCGAGGTTTCGGGAGGAAGATGAGGGGGGGAATGAGGGATGGTATGGGGGGAGGGGATGGACAGGCACAAGTGGGCGGACAAAGGGTAAGGAGTAAGGGGGGCAGGGGACGACTTAACCCCCCACGAGGGGCATACGAAAAAGAAAGGGCTTTTGGGGGAGGAGAGAGAGAGAGAGGGATCTAGTGGAAGGAAGTCGCTATAGGGCGTGTGGTTGTGATGGGATAACGCTAAGGGGGAGGGGACTTTCATAGAGGGTGTGGGCTACGGAATACGAGTGGAGAGAAAGTAGTAGGGGTTTTGCAGGGAAGGTATACACCCCTTTTCACCCCCCCAAAATAAAACCACCCTAACGCTTTTTAACCCATCCCCAAAAATCGCCGAGTGAGAAAGGAAGACTGCGTATACACACATACGTGTGTGTGTGGTGTGTGTGTGTGTTCAAAGGTGTCCATTTATGTGCATGTATTTGTGTGTGATTGAGAGAGAGAGACTGGGGAGCGCAGGCGGAGGAAAAGCGCAGCGCTTGTCGGCCATCTTGGCAGGGGCGGGTCCCGCACCCTCCAACGGCACCCGGGTGCGTGGGTAGAGGCCCCGCCCTACATACACTCTCCCACTCCCCTTTCCCGCTCCCTCCTCCTCCTCCTCCTCCTCCCTATATTCCTCTCTATACGGCGAGCGGGCCATTTCACAGACTGCGCCCCTCCCCCTGCATCCTCTCTCGCGAAAACCACACCCTTGCCGTGCACAGCGTCGGCGGCGGCACCCTCTCCCGCACCCGCCCTCTCCCAGAAACGTCACCGCTCCTCCCCTCCCCCACCGCCACACCACTCCCACCTTCCACCTTCCCCTCTGCCGCTCTAAACGTAGAGGAAAGGATAAAATTATTGGGAAGGGGGTAGGGAATAGCCGAACCCCTCTCCCTGTCCATACCACTACCCTCCTTCCCCATGTTTTACGAGCGAGCACGCAACAAGACTTTCTTTTCCTATACAGGACTCTGAAATCACGTGACAGAGTGATATATCTACTTGCGCGTGTTTGTTTTTTTATCAGGGCGGTATTACGATGGACGTTTCCTGACGTGACGGAAACTGACGGTTTGCGTTCAGTCTTCCGTCATCTTCCCGTCGAGGGTACCTTTCGATTGACGGGATTATCAGCGGCGAATGTTAACAGCCCATGCCAACGGAGTTCTGAACGGTTGCGAAGTACATAGCTGTTGAATTTTTTCATATTTTATAATAAAAATGTGAAGAATCCGCAAAAATATTGGAAAATATTATGACAAGATAGTTGTTTTTTTGTTAAGTTATAAAATAAGACGTGCAATCAGGAAATGTCATTTTGTAAATTTCGAAAAAAGAAACCTCTCCTCTGATTGGCCGCCGTTGACGTAGCGTGACTGGAAAGTTAAGACTATGACTATGCTCATGATCGATTGGCAGCGCCGTCAATGCCCTGCTATCGTTATAATTGGTTCTCATGCGTAACAATCTCCAAGCTCCGCGGACGCCACAGTCCTTGTCGTCACGTCAGAAAACGTCGATCGTAATCCTGCCCTTAGAGATTGGTTTGTGGTTCACCCATTTCATCGTTGCTGCAGATCGTTGGTCCGTTTCGATATTCCCATTTTATTTTGCTAAGTTCATTACGGAAGGGCTTTCCTTCTCGCGATCAAGTTGATCACGAAGTTATGTTGATAATCACACCCTAAGATTCCAGATGTCTACAGGGGTAACGCATTCGGGGCGATGCTAGTGATACCAATTGCAGTACTTCCTCGTTCGTCTTCCTCGTCACCCAGGTCACCCTCTCCATCCTTCTCCAAACCCCATATCTCAAATATTCACAAAATTGTGGATTATCACACCAGACTTCAGATTAATTCAATTCAATATTTATAAGAAACTCCGTCTGAAATTCACATCGGAGAATGCCCATTAAAATTAGTGGTGACCAACAATACCGTCTTTACCATACACGGGGCCCGAGCCCAGGGCCCCCGACGTCACGGGGGCCCCGAAATGCCGATATATTTGTTTAGACAAAAAAAAGCTCAATTTATTTCGTTTTTCAAGTAGATACCTACTAAATTTACCATCATATTTTCAATATTTTTCTAGAGAGTGAAAAGTGATCATTTTAATAATAATAAATACGTATTATTTGCTATTTTCTGTTACTGATTATCTGCACAAAATATTTTTTCTTGTCATTCACTTTTTTACTTTCCAACAGGGCCCCAAATTTCTCTGTGCCCGGGGCCCCGGAGTGTCCTAAGACGGCCCTGGTCACCAATCCAAAGATTGGCTTTCCACTATCCTATCATCAATCCGTTTTATTCCTACATAAGTTTTCCGGTAGACGTCCTTCATAATTTGCATCTTACGTATCTCATCCTTGGTCTTCCTCATTCCTTTCTCGTTCATCCCCCACTCCTCGTCCCTTCCATTACTATTCGATAAAAGTACTCGCCATATTACAGTTATAGCTTAAATGGCCAAGCATTACTTACTTACCCATCACGCCATTCTCTATCGGTGTAGGCGAAGTCAAAGAACTTAGTTACTATTGTTAGGCCTAGGAAACAGGCTCTCTTTTAATAAGTTTCTCCATAATTCCCTATGCTTGCATACCTCTTTTGCTTCTGGGTCAAATCATTTGAAGTGATCCTAGGGTGGTTGCTTGACCAATTTTAAAAAAATTGAAACTTTCCTAGTTGTTACCTTCATGTCGTAAGACATTAAAACTATTTTTTTTTCAAATTTTTTTCAAAAAAAGCTGTTTACCTTGGGCGGCCATTTTTATAATGTTACGCAAGCCCATTTTTGCGTTTGTAAAGGTTTACGTAAAAGTCTATAACTATAAAGGGATTTATCCTAGAAGGATAAAACAAAAAGCATTTTGTTTGCAATTTCTCAAGGTAAAAAATAAGTCCAGTAGTTTGTTTACATATCTCTTTCATATTTTCGGTAAAACTACAAGCAAAGTTTACAAAAGTTACTATTGAAATTTCAATATTTGAAATTTTTTTTAGTAGGAATGGATTATACAGTTTGCATTATTTTTTTATTGGTAGATGTATGCTAGTAGGTTTATTATAAAAAATGTCAATAGTGACCGTTGAATTGTTATAAAGTTTTAAAAAGTCACTTTTTTATGAATATTCAAAGTCTGGCTTTGAATAACTCTGATGGGGTTAGAGATAAAAATCTCAAATTAGCAGAACTTAGTCTTTGTGTATGTGTACATGACTTATAAAAAATTATTTTGTGTATTTTACTAATAAAAAAGCTACAACCTCTCAAAAATGACAAAAACTTTGTTAAAGCGAAACCTTATGGCACACTAAGTAAGTCTTTGTAAGATGTTTCTGTTCTTTATAATTGGCGGTTCTATCGTTAGCCTATCCTAAATACGAGTGAAGTAGATTTTTGTAATTATTCAAAAGTATTGTTTGTATTTTGTTTTTAATATTTCTTTGCTATGGTGTAATAGAAAAATTTAGAAAAAAATTTGCGGGGAAAGAGAAGGTACACTGTGGGTGGTACTGTTAAGGGGGGGGCGACGCGCTGCCCGACTGGAGGAAAAAACGGGAAGGTCCAGCTAGTGACGGTTGAATGATCTCGCGGCCTGGGTGCATGAAGATGAAGAAATGCCCGTATCTGCCCATAAGAACGATGAAGACATTGTGGCTGCAGTCCAGAGCCGCGGAACAACAGTTGCATTGTCGGAAGTTGAGATCAAGAATGAAGAAGTAGAAGAGAAATGTGAGGTAGAGACGCCGAAAATAGGAAACTTATTGGATAACATCAGTGAAGGGATGAATTGGTTAGAGAGACAGAGTGATTGCGATCATCTTCATCTTTTACATTTACAAAACATTAAAACCTATGTGCCAACTATCAACTATCGCGCCAAAAGAAAACACGGAGTATATAACTCCTGTTAAAGTAGGGCGTGTATTTAAATCAGAAAACATCAATTGCTATTGTCTTACGCGAATAAATTATTAATAAAATGTAGCTTTACGGGTTTTTTATTGTTTCCCACCCAATTTCCCGTGATAACGCGGTTTTCCGATAACGCGGGTGTAAACTCCGTCCCCCTAGACCCGCGTTAAAACCGAATTTTTCTTAGTGACGTTTTTATGATTTTTGAGAGGTTGTAACTTTTTTATTAGTAAAATACACAACATAATTTTTATACGTCATGTACACATACACAAATACTAAGTTATGCTAATTTGAGACTTTTACCTCTAACCCCATCAGAGTTATTCAAAGCCAAACTGAAAATTTTGAAAAAAGTGACTTTTTAAAAATTTATAACAATTCAAGGGTCACTATTGATATTTTACAATGAACCTACTAGCATATATCTACCAATAAATAATAATTCAAACTGTATAATTCATTCCTACTATAAGAAAAAAATTTCAAATATTGAAATTTAAATCGTAACTTTTGTAAATTTTGCTTGTAGTTTTACATTAGATAGGATAGAGATAAGTAAACAAACTACTGGACTAAATTTTTACCTTGAGAAATTGCAAACAAAATGCTTTTTGTTTCATCTTTATAGGATAAATCCCTTTATAGTTATAGAGTTATAGACTTTTACGTAAACCTTTACAAACGCAAAAATGGGCTTTCGTAACATTATAAAAAAGGCCGCCCAAGGTAAACCGCTTGAGATAAAAATTTGAAAAAAATAGTTTTAATGTCTTAAGACATGAGGGTAACAACTAGGAAAGTTTCAATTTTTTTTTATTGGTCAAGCAACCTACCTTTTTTTTGGACCAGTTCAAATGGATTGACCCTTCTATTCGTAGCTTCCTTCTATTCATGCCTTCCTGACCATTCATGACCTATTCATGCGTAGCTTCATACTCGATTTCCTATTCTTAAGACTCCTTGTATTCCTCCTCTTCAGATTATCTTCCACCACATTCACCCATGCCTTTCTTGGTCTACCCCTTCCTCTCACACCATTTATCTATCCCACTATTACTTATCTGTTTCGTAATTCGACTCTTGTCCATTTCCTCAATATAGCCAGACCAACGGAGCACACACCTGACCTATTTGTCTATCACTGGAGCATCCAAATAGACAAACATTCATTTGTTGATATATTCCACCTACTACAAATAGGTAATATTTTACATAGCATATTCAGTAGTAAAACTATCGCGTTTATTGCACATTTTATTAGCCAGTGAGCCAGCCTTATAAGCTTTGGGCCTCCAAAAGCGTGATCGCTGTTTCCAGTTTTCGAGAATGAGTATTGGATTCAGGTGTGGTTTTTCCGTCGTATTTGCCATTGCGTTCGCCGTCCATATCGCGTGGTTCTTCAAACGAGCCAACCCCAGTTTGCTGGAAGTCTCCTTTGACAGAGCAGGCTGGATATTAGAGCCGGTTGTATTATTTGTTTATGTTTCGTGCCCTGGCATTGTTTCGATCACGTTTCATAAGGCTCCGGGAATTGAGTGGCAACCCTTCCCCTATTCCACGAATCTCTAATGCGTTATGAACTGTCTCTTTCATCTCACGCACTTCTTCTCTCCACCCCTTCACACCCTTACTGGTCCAATATCCCCCTCCCCCTTCCATCCTCCACCCTGATATTTTATTTTAGTATTCCGAAAGAAAATGAAAAATAAAAATGATATCTCGGAATATCTGGTCCCCGATTCATCGGATGCTCTTTATGCTCTTTTATTAATTTTACGAATGCGTGCTGCATGCAGGTGCGTTGGTTTTCGCGTATGTATGTATGTACGCACAAGGTGGGTCCCAAGAGTACTGAGACGGGATCAATTGAAATTGTCATATTAAAAATCATTGCGAGCACGCTTTAAAAAAAATCTTCAAAGAATGGTCCTTGGGGCATTGAGGCAGCGTTTCCAGTGGGCCTGCCATTGGTCAAAGAATATTTTTTGTTCTTTTCTGTAAACGCCTTCGGGGTACATACATTCATTGTCAATCGCGTAGGTCTTCAAACTTTGTTCCCTTAACCCCCGTTTGTGGGAAGTTTTCTTTGAAGAGCACGCTGGACTCAAGCAATTTTTACTTTAATCTTACGCTCTTGTTGTTTGGTTACGTTCAATACTGGTTGGGGAATTGAGTAGGTACTTTCCGCAAATGCATGCGTAATGAATAGCTTTGTGGATTTTCAGATCCTTCATAATGTATCACATGAAACTAAGGCGATCTTTTTTTCTATCCATAAAACATTCGACCGTTTCTCGAGAGTTAATATTGCACACTGCAATTCTTATTATATTTTTTTTAAATTTCGATTCCCTCTTCTTTTACGCTTTACCTGCCAGAATTATCCTTTTTATGTTCTCTTTTTTCCTTGCTTTACAACGGTGAATTGTTTTCCTTCTCGAGTTGTTGTCCAAGTTAAGAAATACCCCTAATACCTTCTTTCCTGATTACTGCTCTTCGGTTGCCCCTGTTGGTTCTTTTGGTTGAACTTGTCATTTCCAGTTGTAAGTCTTCCTTCCGTAGAAAATCTCGTACATTCTTGTAGTAGGTATTGTCCATTGCGTCTCCCTTCAAGTCATCAACTTCATAAGAATTTTTCTTTTTCAATTTTTTAGATATGATTTTGTGGGGTGTCATGTCTTCTCCCTCGGTTGAAGGTATGATTTTGCCACCATCAGAGGCGTGGTTGTTTAACGGCACGAGGGCCCTGCGTCTTAGCAGGCAGGCCAGAGGCCGTGCGGGAGGTGTGCACATGTCGAGTGGCGCTTGCCGAAGTATATGTATATAATATGTTTCGGTAGGCGAGCCAGTTGGTGGTACCTTCTCGTGTCGGAGTGGTGTGGTCTGCGGGCCAAGCTTCAGCCGAGTCCCGGTAAACGTCGTGTGTCTGCGTCGACAATACTCTCTCTCGTCTGTTTGATCCTACGTTTCCGTGACCATGGTGTTCTCACGGTAAGTACGGTCGTGAGTCTTAAAGTGGTTGGAGCAATATTTGATTATGTGCAGATTTGTGTGAAACTTTGTATGCGTACTCTCATCAGCGATATCTATTTTTTAAAATTGAAAAAATGCACCATGCCGATTTGATTTTTTGACAATTCAATGCGATTTTATCACGTGTCCTTGTAGCACAAGATATAGGTATGTGTCGTAATAATTCGATTACATCTGTAAAGATTTTCTTCTCGACGGGAAATCATACATTTCTTAGTATTATAATTATTTTTGGTAAATATCAAGGTGTCACGCCGATTCCAGTATTTGAAAATAAAATATTTCTATATAATTTCGTCTAAATTTCGAATACCGCGCCGAAAACATGTTGCAATACTAAATAGGATAACTTGTTGCAATAGCACTAACATGCTTTAATTAAGAAAAAAATTGAAATATGCACTCATTGACACACGATTACTCTCCAGCCATCTTTAGAAATAGTGGTAGATGTCCATCGATCACGTTAGACTGTAGAGTCGTTTTGCGATATTGACTTTTTTTAATTAGCGCCACGCATAGCCTTGTAGCGGCTGTTAGTAATCACCTGGAGGTGAAATCGGCAATTTATAAAAATGTCCCGACAGTTGCTTAGTTCGCCCGCTGTCAGAGAATGATTAATTTATAATTGTGGTAGATATCTAGCTTCTAAATATCGGCTGTCGCGGCCGATATACCAGCCGGTAAACCAGTACCGCTTGAGAACCGCAACCGGCTATGCTTTGGTACCAATTTATCGCTTTGGAGCCCGATGTATCGGCCTGAGGGTATCGCCCGAAGTATTAGTTGTAAGACCGATGTATCGGGCCGCCACGTATCAGTCGGATAAGCCCGTGTTATTCTTGGTGGGGATGTTTAATTTCTTGTTACCGAATGGGCTATTGAGAACAATAGAAAGTAAGCCCTTTGACTGAAACAATAAGAGGTGATTTCTTCCCTCTTTTCATCAGTCGTTTCGCCGCTAATGCATTCACCTTTTCTCCACACCCGTCGCCGCCAATAGGAATGTATCGCCCGATATCCGTTACCCTGTATATGCCGGAGCCAAACCGGTATGAGCACGTTATCCTCTTTCAGAATATTGGTAGATATTGCGCAACCATATGACAGGAAATTCCACTCCCTCGCCAATTCTAGTTCAATAATTGTGTGAAACCTTTTCGGACGGCTCATCCTTGGCTCTTGACCATAAGTGACGAGCGTCTTTACCAAATAACCAACCTACCAATCGTAAAATGCTTTTTTACTTCCAAGTTCATTTGCTCTTATAGAGAAATCCTCATTCAGTTGAAAGTATTGTTCTTTTGGAGAGCGCTGCTTCCGAACTTACTCTCTGCGTCCTCACCTCTAGAACAAGCGGCCAACCATTTCCAGCACCGCTCTAGATATAAGTAAGTTAATTTGGAGAATAATATTTGAATATGTGCATATTTCAAGATGTGTAATCAGTATACTACATAGTACTATGCTATTTTTTTGCTGCTATTGGCAACATTGCATCCTCAGCCTTAAGAAGATTTACAAGGGAAATTAATCTTCTGGAGATTTCATACCGTCAAATAATTTATGTGTAACGTCCTTTTCTAGTGCACTCCTCGTATTTGATTGGGCCACTCTGCTCACTACATATTTCTTACACCCTTCATAACTGGTGATCTTACTTCCTACATAGCAATGATCTTCCACTTGTTCCAGCAATTGAAACTCTGGTCTCCGGGAGTCTGTCTTATATTTCTTTCACGAACCGTGGTTTGTTTTTCTTTTGCTAAGCTGCATTTCTTCACAGTTTTGTGCTACTAAGCTCATCATTTCCGCCTGGCATTCCTCCGTCTCTGCTACATTGCTCTATCATCAGCTAAGCCCAACATTTATTTTCTTTATTTAATTTGCATCCTGTTAAATGTATATTCCGATGATCTTGGGGGATATCTCAGTTTTCGGTTTGCTACCCCTAATAATTAACCTTAACCTTGTTGAGGTGGTTTGAGCGAGATTTTTCTCCTAATCATAATAGAGACCATATTCAAATTTTATTTCTTTTACTTAAACAGCTGTAAGAAGCATGAAGAAAAATATGTAATATAAATGTCGCAATAATACTGATTGAAATGATAGAATTCCTCAGTAATTAACTGAATATGCATTCATAAGTCTTTAGCTTGTCTCATTTTTTTCACACCAAATGGTGAAAACGCCTTCACAACCGAAGGTTTTCTTTTGCGATGTTGTTATAACTATTGCGGTAATTAATCAATTTATTTTTTTAATAGTTGAGAAAGCATAAGAACTACACACCGTTCAATTTCTAATGCGATCTATGCGTTAGAACTTCCTCATTTTTTACAAATAAATTCTCTATGGAGCACATAGCCGCACCATATCCCTTGGAAAACGGCTTCCAATTTTTTTGGCAAACAACTCGTAAAGTAGTGCGGTAAGTAGCTGATATTTGGGAAGGGAAGATATTTTTCGTCATGATGAAGCCAAAGTCATTGAATTTTTATATAAAATGATATTTCGCTCAAACTACCTTAACTAGACGAAAATGACACTTTTAAGGCATGTTAACGGTGAAATCGCATGAAAAATATCAAGTGTTCTGTCGGCCGTCCCACTTTGAGTATGGATATGACTGGCAGTGGAGAGTACATAGTATTATATATAAATCAAGATAAATAATTAATTTAATACTTCTAAAAATTTGAGTATGAAAATTATATGGAGGGTTGGCGAATGTTTAAAAAATATGTCAATTTCCTCTCGCCAATGTTTCGCTATTTAATATTAGCATCATCGGGCCTTAAGGTGAAAATGAGATCATTAAAATTCTATTCCTTTTTATGGATAATAATAATTATATATAACAGAAATAGATTTTCAATGCTCTCATTTTCATCTGATGATGCTGTATTAAATGTCGAAACGTTGGCGAAAGGAAATTGGCTTATTTTTTAAATATTGACAAACCCTCCATAAAATACACAAAATTATTTAAAAGTGGTCAAGAGCAAACTCAACAAAATTAATCATAATCACATGAGAAACTCATAGACCTAAATTATTCATATGGAATTACTCTATATCCCTCTAGTGATAGTATTGTGAATTAACTTGAAGCGCTTTCTTGTACTTGCGTAACTAGGACTGGGCGGTTTTCCAATATATTGGTTCCTATATCAATATTTTTAAATACTGGGATTCCACAATCGCAATTTTTGAACGACCAATACCAATATCCTGTATTGGATATTGGCGGCCGGAAAAACCAATATTTGTAATTGATATATTGTATATTAAAGAACCAATATTTCCAATTGGAATATTGGAACCCGGCGAGGAGGGTGATTGGAGAGCGCCCTAATCTTAGAAAACAGACGGCGCACGTGGAAATCAGTTCAGCTTTTCCTTTTCTACCATTATTCATAGCAATAACTGGAGAAAAGAAGCTTACATTGCTTTTCTTATTTTACTAATAGACTTTTACATTGTTAACACAGGCAGCACTTGCAAACCATTGTAAGCAAGATAGTTTTACCCATTAATATTGCTATCTTCAATATTTTCCAATGTACCAATATTTCATTTTTTCATTATTTCCAATATTGCAATATTTCCAATATTCCAATATGCCATTATTTTCCAATATTCAATAGTCCAATACATGCTATTAATATTGGTCCATTTCCAATATTTTAAGATATTGGATATTAATATTGGGATTCAAATACCGCCCAGCCCTATACGTAACCACGCAACGACTCAACAGATACGCCTAGGAGTTGGGTGTCGCGTGACGCTCTAGTATCCATAAGAAGTGCTCCAAAAAAATACTTCACGTGGGGACTGCAGTGTGGTTCGGAGAGTTCGTCCAACTCCGGTTCCGATGGATGGTCCCCTACCTCCCCAACTCTTTCGGCCGCTCCCTTTCTCTCCCTATCCGCGTCCTCTCAGTCCGCCGCGGCGTCACACACCTCCTCCCCCGTGAGTATAGAGGAGGAGAACGGCGTCGGCTGGGCGCTTGCTGCTGTCACCCGTCTTCCTCTGCGCTGGTGGAATTTGGCAAGGCTCCCGTTGGTGCCCCCCCCCCCTGTTGTCCCCCCCTTTTTATTCGCGCGCGCCCCCAAGGGAGTCGTGACTCGCGAGGCCGGGTGTCCCGTGGTGAAATTTGGACCCAGTTTTTTTGCATTAAAAATGTTGCATCAAACCCAGTCCTTTCATATATTGTATGAACTAGGCTTTGTCTCTCACGAACTGATGGAAGCGACAAAATGGGGATAGATTAATTTCCGGACTGATAGGTACATGCATACGTACTAAAATTCCATCTTTCTGTGCACCATCTGTGGTTATAACAAAAAAAAACTGTGGCACTAGCATGAGACACATTGCTAACACACAATTCACCACTGGCCTCCTCCTTATTTTTCCCTATTCACTCATCTTTCATGTCTGGTGTCCCCAACACCCTCTGCCACACGCCTCTACGATGGCTCGCAGTTCATTGATGTACAAACGAGTGGTGAATCCCCTAGGGATCACAGCGCCCCCTTTGGCAACCGTAGGAAAGGACCGGGGAACATAGTCTAACCAGCGCGTCGTGGAAAGAGCGGGATCGTATGGACAGTGTCCTTAGTCTAATCTTATTTAACCCTTTCAGGGCCGCGGAAATCCCTCCCTCAATGGAACATGGTGCCTGCTGGCTTCTCGGCCTCACCGTGTCCTTCTTTCATATACCGTGTAAGCCCGATTATAGTGCGAATTTTTCTCTCTCCTTTGGATATACCTTACGAAGTTACATTCGAACTACTTTTAAGATATTTACATCATAAATGTGTATTGGTTGCTTCCATACGCATTCAATGCGTAATAAAATTAGTTTTTTTCCTCCGATTTTTTCCTCAACCTTATTCGCTCTATCTTCGAGTATATGCTCCGCTAAAAATAAACAAATGCGTAAAGCCATTCCGCTCACGATTCAGTGAGTTTATTTACGCTGTATCACTCACCACATTGTAAATTCTATACATATGTTAATACCTACTACTATGATGCCAAACGGAACAAATACACCGGAATGTCCTCTTCAGAAGAAAATAAAAAAACATGTGTTGCACTGTATTTGGAGCCGCATTATTTTCGGGCAAATACGGTTTTATTCTTTTTTTCTCTTCCGTTTCATAAAACTCGCCAGCGAGTCAAGGTTCCAGCCCCGACTGGACGTGATTTTTTTATTTCTCAAAGCCTTGGGAGGAGGGAATGGAGGAGGAAGAGGAGTTGGTTTATTTTTGGGTTTTCTGGTCTGTCTCGCCTGTGGATGCGATATGGTTGCGGTTTCCGACGGTTCCACCCTTTCACGGTGTAGCTTCTCTCTCAGGAGCTGATACCTCTCTTTAATTTTGCCCGTACGACTTATTGGGGGAGAATTACGGGAGACAGCAGAAATTGCATGGGAAATAATAATTTCTTAAGCCCGGTGTTATTAGGCACAGTCGAAACAGTTCGATTCTCGCTTTTTGGCGTGTAAAACCGACACTGCTTTAACAATTACTGCCAAACTGCCCTATTCTTGTATACCTACTTCTTTTCCATCATTTGCACCCATGCATTGCTTCATGCACGCCCTCCTCTTCTTAACGCTGTCTATATACCTCCCCTTAAGTGTATCTTCCACAACTTACACCCATCACTTTCTCGGTCTACCCCTTCTTCTTACACCATTCATTTTTCTAAAATAAATCTGCTTCTTTATTTGACTCTCATCCATTCCCTCGACGTGGACAAAGCCGACGAAGCACGCTCCTATCACACATGTCCATTGCCATACACCCCTAAGGTTGGTTGACTGCAGTCCTCCATTCTACCGCGTCCCATGCTAACTCGATTATGCCCTTTTAGCTCTTCTTTTCCATATCGCATTTTAGTTGGCATATGTATTTGTCCCTCTTGATTTTCTCTTTCATCATGTTCCTTACGAATTCGTTTTGTCTCAACAGTGTAGCCTATCCATCTGGACCTTGTCTTCCTGATCCCATGGGTCCATTTCATCTTGAGGATATTCAGCATCCTCCTCCGGGACCAAGTTTCGAAATTCTCTTTTCTCTACTGGTCCAGTTTTCCAATGGTCCAAGTCTCTATGCCATATAACAAAACATTCCATCAGAATGTCTTCAGGTAGCCTTCCCTGTTGGTAACCCTATTTTCTTTGTGCACAACAATTGTTTTTATCACGTATGCTTTCTTAGCTTCATCATGGAGGGTGATCTACGTAATGCTAGGCAAATCAGTAGCTTTGTTAAGGTATAATCCTGCGAATAAAATTATCGGAGACCCTTTGGAGAACTCTATAAATCATACTTTAACCGAAACAAATGATGATGATATGAGTGTCAACAAGCAGGCCACAGATTAATCATGAATATCATTTTCACCGGCTCTGTTGAGAGGAAAAATCGAGGATTAGTGTAGCTTCGCTAAATGTACATCGAAACCAGTAGAGATAATAACATGAAAAAGATTAACGCAAATAGGCCGAGAGTAAATAAACTCTCAAAGGTTTAAAGTTTAAAAGGTTTAAAAAGATAATAGAGTGGAATATAAATTCACGAACCACTAATAAATGAACCTTTAAAGCTAATCACAGAGGCATTTTGATATTAAAATTGGAAGGACATTAGAGCGTAGGAGTTGAGGAAATTTAACGTTGCGAATCCAGGAATACAGTTCTGGTTAATCAAAATATTTTGTATTATATTTGCCTTCATTGACCTGGATTGTTTGCCGTGGAAGTTATTGACATCCCACGGTAATTTGACTATTACCACAACAAAGGATGAACTGGATGATACGATACCATTCACTCTGAAACAGTTTTTACTTTTTCAAGCACATATAGGGATAGGAATTTCGGTCGGCATACGATATGGCAAGGATTGGTATGGTGAGCTAATTAGGGACTTAATTCAAGGCAGATGAGATTTTCCAGGAAGGTATCCCACTACGGAGTAAATTATGGTAGGGATTATCTAAAAACTACCTATCAATTGATAGAACGTGAGATGAGAAGAAATCAAATAAGCATATCGTTCTATTTTAGGGACTTTCTATGCTTTTTTCATTTGTTTTGTGTAATGGGTGATTTAATGGCGAAGGATTTTGAGTAAAACGCTTGTGTTTTGTGCTATGTGACGCAGTCAATGAAGTACCTACCCTGGGGTGAAAACGATTTACCTTCGCTTAAGTCCAATATTTCTTCGTCTGAAAAAAATAAGAAATTATCCTTGGCAGTATTTAAATTGTCAAGTTAGGCATGAAACACTTTTGAATGGGTTGATGATTTTCAGCGTAACTTTAAGAAATAGCTTCATGATTAAAATGAAAAACTTGATAAATTCCACATAATTAACTTCATTAACGACCTTTGCTTCGTCGCTGAGCGACTTCGTCAGGTAAATTACTGCAGGTTAACTCACAATATATGCACTCTAGAGGCATTGGGTGTGGAAAGGGTGGCAAGAAAGAGGGAAAGAGTAAGGAAAGGGATTAGAGGAAAGTAAGGAGGATGGGCGTTGCGGGCTGGGGACTGGGAGCTACTTTGGTCAGGAGGTGGTGGGGAAAGAGGTAGTTATGTGACCGTATTTCACGACCATGTCGCTAGGTGAGGGGAAGGGTTTGGAGGGTGGATAGATATGAAACTTCAGGTGATGGTAGGTTCAGAGTTCAGGAGGGAAATGGAATTGAAAATGAGAGTTATTAAATATAATACAATTGTCACGTTTTAGATTTTTCCTTTTGAAGGGCGTATTTTGAGTCAGTGCTGGAAAGGCACGCCGCGTCGCCACGTTGGCTTTGATTTTGACGTCACTAGGCAGTAAACACCTTGCAGAATAGTTTAATATATTAAACTTCTACATATGTCACGTTCGCATGGACTACTAAGCGACCACTTGCTGAGTTCGCCATCACTCATCATACCTTGGTAACGTTCAATCTTTTAGCTTAGTTTAGGAACTCAATTACCAGAAGTATGCAATTTTTGAAAATGTAGCCGCCCTTAGGAAGGACTGCATATCGGTTGTGGTAGTGACATAGTTCGTCGAGCTTTGATTGACTGGACTGATTTTCTTTCATCCTAATCGAAGGACCGTTTAAACCTCATTCCATCTTGCCTGCTTATTATAATTACGGAAATCCACTATATTTTTTAGAACGATGAATCGAAGTGGAATAGGTGTTCCGGTAATGAACATAAATAAAAAGAGAGGCGTACTTTTTGGTACGGCCATTTCGAGAGAGTGGATGAAAGTCGATTAACGAAGCAGCTTCATGATAGAAGATTGAAAGGTGTGAAAGGAAGGGGAGGACCAAGAAAGTCGCGGGTGAATGCGGTGGAAGAGACTCTTCGAACGCTTAACTTAGTTAAAAGAAATTTAAAACACTGCTCTTAAGGTACAAAGGAAAGAGCATACTTAACTTTGCTCAGACCAATTTTGGAAATGGGCCTTGTGGGACCCTCATGATAAAAGTTCACAATTAATAATAGAAAAAGTACAAAGAAGGGCTGCTAGATTCGTGTTAGGAAAATATGGGTTAAAGGACATCGTCACGGAGTTGATGAGTGCACTGGGATGGGAAAATTTACAGAAGAGAAGAAAGATAATAAAAATGTGCTAAGTCTTTCAGATGTACACAGGGAAGGTTGCATATTCGGATTTAGAAATGAAAACTCAATGCGGATTTTATAATGGTAGAGGTGACCATAAATGGAATATGAAGTTGTTGGGTCAAAATATGACACAAACAAATATTCTATCTTAAATAGAGGTATACAAGAGAGGAATGAACTGCCTGGAGAAGTTTTTGAGCCTTTCCCCTTTACTGTCAAATGTTTCAGGAAATGGTTATATAAGATGCCAAATGAAATATAATTTGTGTTAATACTTGTGTAGTGACATAATCTTCAGCAGTCCTCATTTTATATTTGGTCATACTTGTTTTACATATTATTGATACTTACTTATTTTCTAATTTCTGTGTATGCGGTTATATTATGTGTATGTCTGCATAAGTTTGGATAATTTCCTCCATACTAACCCATATTTGTATAACTCTTTTTAAGGGCTGTTTTACCCCCCCCCCCCCTCACACCTCAATCCCAATGTACCGATTTCGAAATTTTTCCCTGGAAATTCGATTTTAAAGTAATCTCATTTTTTTTATAAAAATAAAGTTTGGGCATATGAGTGAATTAATTTATCACGCTAAATGCTCCAAGTATCTATTGTAGTAACAAATTTTTCCCTGTGTAAAATATGCTTTATGACCTATGAATGCGGAAAATGTAGCGTGCACCACTAAGGCTATTTTGATTATGTGTAGTGAATGATGGGTGAATAGCTAGCTATTCGAGTGGTTGATATTCAATGAATTTTCATCCCTGTATAGGTATTCCGACTGTTTGGGTTGCAAGTGTTTTTTTTTATACCGGTCGTTTCCGATTAACACCTCTTCATTATTGCTTTAAGTTTGCTTTATTTGCGATCCGGTGTGACTGCAAAATTTAATAAAGCCCCGAAGATTCGCGGAATTTGGTAATTCAATTAGGCGAACCGCGGTTGTGAATATGCAGCAGTCATCGAAAATCTAATGAAACAATGTCTCGTCTCTCTCTCTTGGATTCCTCTGTATGCATTTTTTTCATAAATCTGCGAACAGTAGTAGGTATTCGAAAAGGGATGGGGACTGTTGCGCGTGCAGGTATGCGTTTCTTTTTGCATATTTGTGACATCGGATAGTGCTAATTGATTTTCCTGTAGGTGTTGCGAGGTTTGCGTAATATTTTTTTTCAAAATCAGAAATGGCATTTTGAGTGGATATTTCATTTTCTGGTGTGCGGGTCTCTGTGGTTGCACAGATTCACAGTAGTAGCATTTGGAGAAAGAATATGCGTGATAATAAAAAAAATTCTTGCGACGCGTGAATCCTCGGATGCTTGAAAGGCAACGGAATTCGTTCACAAAATCAATCATTTCGTGATTTAATTAAGGAGACACGCGGACAAAAGCGTTTAGCAGGATTTTGCGGTCGTCTCCCCAACATTCCATACGCGTGTCGACGCTGTTGCTCCGAGGTGGAGAGGCCCGGGATACCATGTATGTTTTTTTTCCGCCTTCGTCGTGATGTGCACAATGTGTACGCGCGAACTGTTAATCGATCGCGAATTCCTCGCCTCTCTCTCGTGTCTATTTGCGCGTTTTTAGTTTTTTTTGTTTCTGTAATATGCATTCTCTCCTCTTCATCTATACCGAGACGTTGTGAGCAGTATGGTTTTTTTTAAAGATTCATCTAAAAAAAGTCGAGAATTTATACAGGCCTGAAAACCCTGGAAAAGTCTTGGGAAATGAGAATATAGCCTTAAAAATTAGCTTTTCCAAATCAAAATATGATTGTTTTCAATACGTTAGGCGTGCCGTTTTAGGCGCAATCTGTCGTTGGGTTAGTAACACAAAAACGTATCTACAACAATAGCGCTTTTGAGTTAAGTGTGCAGTATTACTCGCCATAGTTGAAGCTGTTGGTAACAAAAAAAAGTATCTTCTTAAGAACCGCAGATAATGAAATAAACTAAAACGTATGTCACAATTTTCAAATAAAAAAATTACACAAAAACGCAACGGCTGACTTGTTTTCTACTCTTCTCAAAACTTGTCAAGTTGTAGATATATTTTTATGTTACTAACCCAGCGTAGTTGGTGTGTGGACTAGCGGATGTTAGTACATTACATAAATGAGGCACTGGAGCTCTTATTTGGCGTTAAGCTGTTAATTGTGCCCCTAAAATACACTTTCAGGTCATATTCCATACACTCATGCTGAGAAAGATGGTATATTATTTCTCATCAGATTTTCTTCTAGTAATTCGTGGCCCTCATATTAGCCGATACCTAAGAATAATATTCTATCGGATAGGAAGCCGATTATCCACAGCGGCGCTCGGTGTGTTGGAAAACTTTATCCCCCCATAGAACATGCGTTTATTTGTGGTACTCCTATTCTTTCGCCTTCTTCAAAATACACAATAAAGAACGGATATTTTCACCTGGAAAAATGAAATCTTTGAAAAGTACTGGAATTTGTTAATATCTGGTCTAAAGCAACCCTGTAAAATGAAGACTTCGACACAATGGAGAACCGGAAAGGCTTTTTTTATATTTATTTTAATACAGGTTGGAGGGAATGAATCAAACCATGGGGTCAATTCGCGAATCGTTCTAGTAATTATCGCATGCGATAATAACATATTATCGCACGGTTTCGTCGAAGTATCGCATGCTATGCAACCACTTAATATTTTTAGTTCTGTAATTATAACTTTTGTCTATCCTGAAAAGGAATGGCGTGATATGAATGTACCTTAGCATACATGTCAGTATTAGCTTTTGAAAAATGTTCGCAAAATTCGCCAAAATTCTTCGAAATCATCTCCATTTTTGTTTTTTTTACCTCAGCCATCTTTCTGCCAAATATCGGGAGAAAATCAACGTAGGTATGGGTCGAAATATTCGTAGAATTCCTTCGCAAGCATGTGTGCAAAACGCGCGCTATACTATCGTCAACTGCAAACAAGTTGTAGCCCGTTTACGACATGAATACCGCCATTGTTTGACAGTTATTTTGGAGTATTGTTGTAGTTTACTCCGAAGAGCCAACAATCGAGGGTTCAAAATAATGCTCTAATGTAATCGTGTAGCCTGTTCTCCCGTTATGACAGGCGTATTACAGCGCCGCATCGGAGGGACTCGGAAAGGCTGATATCATGACTTCACCCAAATCACGTGACTCCATTATTAAGGCCGTATTGTTCTGGCTGCTCTCTCTCACTTGGCGGGTCTTCGTCGCTGGATGGGAGACGGCGGGGTCGCCGCTGGCGCTTGGCCTCCGGAGGAAAATATAACCCCATCGGGGTCGCCCCCCGGGGCCGCGGGGCGTCAATTAAGGTCGGCATTCTCTTGAGTGGGCATCGTTTCTAACCGGTGACGCAATGATGGGCGTCCACTTCCTCTTCTCCTACACGGGTCTTCTCTCTTCTAACTCCACGGTCGCGGGCAATGATCTGCTGTGTGGCGTTTCGGGGTCCCCTGTTGGCCAGTTGAGTCGACCAGTGCTCTGCCCGAGTTGTGTGATGCCGAGGCAGTATTCAAGAGTGCCATATGAAACCACATTAGGAATTTTTATAGCCCTTTTATGATTCGTCGTCACCATTCGCGAAGGCCTTATACTATTATCTTTCAGACCAATTTTATTCTTTACATAGATATATTTGTCTATTGTCCACGTTTCCGTTCTGCAGTAGATGTGGTAGGTGTCGTAACCTCGGCTACTTGTGGATTCAATTTTAAAGTGATATTAGCGATTAACATTCCTTATTATTTTCTCTGTTTTCAATTGAAGAATAATTGCTTTAAATAGTCGATAACTGCTTAAAATATTAGGGAAAAATCTTGACATACGGAGCCGAACCTTGGCGTCTTGCTTATTTTATTTTAATGCATGTTTATTTGTGTGTGTACGCTACCTGAAATCTGTCACAAGTTCTTCAGAGAAAGGAAATGTTGATTCAAAAAATTGTGAAATCGGCAATTTTCTTATAACCGTCATGAAGGATATATTTTCTTGCTTCTGGCAGAAGATTTTCTCAACAAACAGAGAACGTTCAGAACCCTTTAGGCCTGTTCACGTGACGTATCACGTTGTATGGTCAATGGCTGACTATTCGGGCGGTTTTTCCCTTAGCTCCGTCTGGGTATTGAAAATTAGGACTTCCATGTAAAAAGTTGACGATCGAAATTCGGGTGTTCAGGCCCGTATATGTCACGAGTCTTCCGATGTCCTTAGTGCGTTTTGCTGAATATCTCTCTTGGCTCCTCGTATCCGCTTGTTTAGAACTCCCCATTTCCTCTATTCCGCCCAACCTTCCTTAAATTCCATTAACCTGCTCCCTGAAGTACTGTATTCATAAGAAGAATAAAATATCAACTGATTGGGAAATTTAGGATTAATATATTATTTTATAATTTTTCGAAGAAATACAAATACTCGATTCGGTTATGTTGCTCAGAAATTATACTTATGCATGAATGTTAAGAACCTAATGTAAGTCAGTGGTTGTGTTGTATCTATCCGTCGCTGTTATTTCGACGTAATATGATTTTTAGATTAAATTAGTGGCTGGAAAGAAGAATTATTAATTTAATAACATAAAACCCCGAAAAGTCTATACAAATTATCTATTATTTAAATTCTAAATATTTAAAATATTAAATAAATTATCTATTTATTCTTATTGTTATGCGTAATAACATCACTAGTTAACACATGGCAACACTGAGACAGGTTGTAAACAAATGAGTGCTACTCTGCCCATGCCTGTTGGTGTCTGGTCTCCTGCGAATTCGAAGTGTTAGAAATCGGTTGGTTTTTTCACTAATTCATTAATTTCTTTATAATATTTTCTTTTACTTTCATCGTAATTCCTTTTTATTGAGTTTGTTAATTTCTCTATTACGTGTTATTTTATTTTCTTCATAATTCGTTTTATCATCTGTGTATCGCTTTCTATTTCAATTTTTCTTTTTGCTGTTCTTCATTTTTCCTTTCATTTACGCATCACGTCCACTCATTAATAACCTTCATCGTTATTTACCATTTTTTGTACATCATCTCTAAAGAGATTTCCGTATGTTCGTTTCCTGCAATGGATAAAGTGTGTGCCTAATGAGTTGTTATCTCTGTGCATCCTTTCTGACCATTTATTATTGATCACTGTCACATCAAAGTCATTTCTGGCGTTGTGGTGTATATGGTATATAATAGGTAGGATAACTGTATATACTTAAGTATGCCATCACATAATAATAACATAGTAGGTATTTAAAATGTAAATTTTTTATTTGAGAGGGTAGGGAAGTTTAAGTGGATAGAGCGTTTTAGTGTCGTGGGGAAGGGAGTGCCAGCTCATTACTTAGTTACTAGGGTGTATGGATTATGTGCCAGTGCAGTTTGCAAGTCATTTTGTTGCACTGCTTCTCTACTCATGCCGCCCCACTTCCAAACTCCCTTGGTTTTGTTTCAATTTAAAGACAGTTTCAGCAGAGAAGCAAGTTGGTGTGATTTAAGGGTGTTTCAGTTAGTTTAAAGGGAGGTATTTTTACCTGAGATTGCAGTATTAATCTAGCAACAATATTGCGATTCTAACGTTGTAATAACCTGGTAGAAATAATGTTGTTACAACATCACGATTTTTACCTGCCAATTACATTGAATAACTAACCTTGCAATAACTTTGCAGTTTAAACCTTCCAACAATGTTGCGATTTTAACCTTACCACAACATTGTGATGTTAATTTCCTTTTTTCACTAAAGGCGAGGGTAAATCCAAAGTTCGGATGGTTCGTGGCTCTTTTCCAGGAAATGTATAATACCTTGTTTTTTCCACTGTCTTGAGACCCGGTTTTCTTTTAATTTTCTCCGTATTCGATCAAATATTCATTATCTGGTTTCATGATCCCACAGCCTGTTATTACTATCGTAATCTAGACTAAATGTTATGTAAATGCTTATGTGTATGAGTATCTTGAATAACATTACCGCTAACGTGGCCGAGAAAAGCTTTGTCGTGGAGCCATTGATAGATGGTGCAAATAGTTTTTAAAGAAATTATTCATCAACGAAGAAAAGTTTAAAAATTCTAAATATATAGGTTTGAACATTTTGAAATTACGTAGTTTAAAGCCTTCAATAAAGTTACGTACGCAGTAGTAAGCACAGGCATAAATTTGACCAAAGCCATTGGCAACGATAATTACTGAGAACCGCCTTACATGTATGCTCTCGTTGATTTTATAATGAAAATGTGTACTTGAATTCAGTGCTTCTAAGCAGCATGCTTTGAAAATGCGTAATTTAATATATATATATATATATATATATATATATATATATATATAAACGCCATAAGGATTAAAATACATTCAGTCAACTTGAGTACTACGCCGTATTTCAACCAAGCAGTTTCAAACGGTGCCGCATTGTTCGCAGCATTTCGGCTCCTTGCTCGGAGTAAAACCGGAAGTATGTTTTTTTAAACTTTAATGCTGACACTATATTGCCGATGGCCTAATCTGAAAAAAATATATTGTGTTCCTTGATATCTTATGCGCGATATACTAGTTTTTTAATGATATTATTCGGGCCAAACTTGATATAAAAAATGTTAAAAAAATGAAGGGAGGTCATCGTTCTGCCATTAAGACAATGCATTTCAACGTAAAATTCCATCATTTTCAAATCCATATATCTTCATTAAATGACCGATGACATAGTAATATTTTTAAACCAATCGATAGGAGAAATCATGGACAATAGTACATGTCAAAATCAGGGCCGGTTTTCGGGCATGCCTAAAATGATGGTTCCTCCTTAGCCATCTGTTTCTCCGTAACCACGTCAACACGTTTTCGCGAGAGCGTGAGTATATCCTGTGGCGTCACGAATTCCATTCGAAGCGTGACGTAACAATGCGGTGGGGTGGGGGGAGGGCGTCGTTGACGAGTTTGGTTGGCGGGGAATTTGCTGCTGCCATGCGATGTGACTATCGCGTTGCGGTCCCTTTGTTGCGTGTCTCTGTGAGTGTGTCGTCACTTCCGGCGACCGCTGCTGGCGCCTAGACAGGTGACGGGGCGGGAGATGTTGCCTAGTGATATGGGTGGTAGGGGATTGGCCCATTGTCATACCCGAACGTCCGTCTTTGATGACGATTTTTTAATATTTGGGTGCGTCACTCAATCGTTTCGCTTTTTAAGGACCGCCTATTGTCGTGTACGCCGTTAAGATATGCGAAACATTCTTATTTGAATCGAATCGAATGTGAAATCTTGAGCTATTATTTGAGTTCGAATGAAGACTGTTGTATTTAGGTTTTTTTCACGTGGCAGGCGAGTAAATACAGCGGTGCGTTTAGGCGTTGCAAAACTTGATGGCGCTCGCCAGAGGAGAGTTTGATTGAGGTCAGTGATGAAGGATTGATGAATGGGCATTGGTGCTGAAGGACTCAGAAGGACGGATTAGGGGGGCCTTTGGAGGGACCCTCCTTGGCGCTAATGTTTCATTTTTATTGTGTGTGCTTTCCTCTCCCTAACGTGGTGATCTTCACAAGAAGATGCCACCAAGTTTTGCAATCCCTATAGGCAGGCCCGAACTAAAAAGACCGGTAGCATCTATCTATTTAACAAAGTTAGGGCCCCTTTTTTGGTAATGTAACAAAGAACAGTTTTTTTCTTTTTTAGCGTATTTTAGACTTTAAACTAGCAGACTTAGAAATGAAATAGTAAAGTGTCAATTACCTATACTTTTTTGCCCAAATTAACTTAATATTCCGTGTCCTGTATCCCTAGTGTACCTACTATTTCGTCCCCTAGCCTCGGCTACCTCCGTGGTCGGGGCCCTAGGCAGCAACCTAGTTCAGTTTGCCTAGGCAGTAGTTCGTTGCTGCCTACAGAGTACTTGTCTACTTGTGATACTTGTGTGTGTGGGATCCGAGTCAATCTTTTCGCGAGCGTTGGCATAGACCGAATATACAATCCGGCGATCAATCACATTGTACAATCAAGTGGTTGCTATGGCGTTGGGAGCTTGTGGGGGAGGATATTATATTACGTCAGTAGGGAGGGAATGTTTCATCAATTTTTGACCGGCACTGTACGCGGATTGCATGGGAGAAGTGGATTTCTCGGAATGCTATACCGCGGGGTCCCCTTTTAGGATTGGTCCATTCGACCCGCGGGACTCACTGTTTTCCTCCTCCACCTCCTCCGTGCTTGGCCGTTGCCATGGCGACCGGATGCGCGCGTTAGGGTAACACCCCCTACCGGCTTAGAGTGGCGGACGTCTGCTCCCCAGCGAAGGCTCTTTTTCCACCCCACCCTCTCTTTCGTGGAGCGTAAATGCTTTACCCTCCACCCCCACCTCAAACCGCCCCCAGCCCACATTATCCATTGTCCAGCAACTCCACTTCCCTGGATCCCTGAAGCCGCTTCCTCGGTCCACTACCTTTGCGATTACTTGAGCTAGATTTTTCTCATGTCATGATAAGAGACCATATGAGGGAAGATTTGTTTTTTACAATTTTAAAAATTTGTGAGAAACATCGTGTGAATATCAAATGACGCTGAAAGTATGGCAGCTTTGGGAACACATCTGAGCACTTCAGCACAAACGATAAATGGAGCGATGGGCGCTGGCGAAACGTTC
Source organism: Pyrrhosoma nymphula (assembly GCA_963573305.1). Taxonomy (NCBI): domain Eukaryota; kingdom Metazoa; phylum Arthropoda; class Insecta; order Odonata; family Coenagrionidae; genus Pyrrhosoma; species Pyrrhosoma nymphula. The sequence continues at coordinate 48,333,041 of OY754337.1, read as the reverse complement.
GTCAATTTACCGATAGGTAGCATTCCACAGATAAACAAGAGTTACGACTGAATATTTTGTGCATAGTTAACGCATGTGTCCAAAGTACCTGTTCATAAAGAGCTTTTTATAGCGGAGTAATTGAAAACTATACACTATCCCTCTATCCATGTTCGACGGTTTCGATAAAATGAACACATCAGTCGTGGAGGCGATTATCGATATTTTTTTTATATTTTAGCGCGCATCAGTTCTGCTCCCGATCTGTGTTGAAGAGAGCAGTGTCTGAAATAAATGAAAATCAGGTTCCCTGTTGTGTTAAGAAGTGAGTAGTGAACTAGAACGAATGGAAAACGTGTTATGACAGATATTATTAGTAAGTTACTAAATATACCCCTTTCCAGGGACTGCAACCTTATCTTGGTGTAAGGACTTGGGCGTTCCGATGGTCCTTAGAGCTAAACGGGCGATAGCAATTGCTCCTAGTAGCCCCCAACTGTGCCCAATAGGCCGAAGGTTAGGAGACAAACGGACGAAAGGTAGTCCACGCTGCGTCTGTACGTCAGTGAGGCGACCTCGGATGTGATGGTGTCTCGTAATAAAACACTATTGAGTTAGGCCACGAAATACCACCTCAAACACTTGAAGCTTGATATCATGGACAGTTCTTACATGGACATGAATCCTTGCAACTATTGTACTCAGCCCCCTGATTATTTACTCGAATCTTAAGTCTATGCATTGGGATTTTTTTCGTTGTTATTTGCTCGAATTTTCCACAAACCAACCGTTAATGTAAGTCGACCATCTTGCATTTTTTACTATAGGCCATCGGGCGTTTTGGTAACTATTTAACTTAATGTTTCGTAGATGTGGATGCACAGATACAGAACGCTTAAAAAATACCTCATTTGGGGTCACGCAGTCGGTTGGCCGGATTATTCACAGATGTGGGTGCTCGCAGAAAAGAAATAATGTCTGAAGCCTTCTCATTGGAAGGCGCGTGTGTGTCAGTCCCCCGGCTTCGTTTAAGTCCCGCCTCTTTCTTTTTCAGACCAAAAACTCATCGAGTACCTAATCGCTCTTTCCTGGAATAACGGCGGGCTAGTTGAGGCGCTCCCCGAAGGATGAGGATGTATTTAGTTGGGGCTCAATCCTCCTTTCCTCGCCGGGAGAATTTCCTCCCACGTCTTCCCGAACCGAGCCCACATCCTCCCGATCCCCAGGCCGCTATATTTCCTTCTCCACCACCAACAGGCTCTTCCTGCACCTTTATTCACTTCCAAGGAGGTTGAAAGATTCAGGAGGAGGCGCTCCTCAAGGGTGGCAGCTGGGTACAGTATGATACGATGTTGTTGTTTTTTTTGTACAGTAGGGTACCGTGCGATATTACGGTACAGTACGAAATTACGCTACGATACGAAATTACGGTACGGTTCGAAATTACGGTACGATACAAAATTACGGTACGATACGAAATTACGGTACGATACCAAATTACGGTACGATTCAAAATTATTATACGATATTACTGTTTGGCACTTCTTCGACCGATCTTTCGCTCTCAGGTGCTGAGCATGGACGCAGAGCGACGACTAGGCCTGTGCGATTATCGAAAATAATTGATATCGATCAATTGAGAATAATTGAAAATTTGGTCGATTAATTGACATCGAAATGGGCGTCAATTAATTGTCATTGCTCAATTAATTGCCATCAATCAATCAATTGACGGGACTCAATTGGATCTTGCTTTCCAAAGGCTTTCCTTTACCAATGAGAAGAATGAAATAATTAATTAGAAAAACAGCAAAATAATTCAATAAGTTAGCTTTTATTCATTAATTAAAGGAATAGATCGCTATTTGAAGATATGCAAATGAGATCCTCAGCTTGTTCATCCGACAGACACTGCGGCGTGTATCGATGACGATGTTCCCACCGAGACTAAACAACCTCTCGGACGCAGTGCTAGTTATAGCCGGGATAGCTAGTTAACTCCTGGAGGGAGGGAGAGGTAGATAATGGCCGTCACCACCGTCAATTGTCATCGCCGTCAATTAATTGATTACCGGACAATAATTATGAATTGAATAACAATTGAACTATAATTGACACTTGAAAAAAATTGACAATCGAGTCGCTTACCGTAATCGACATCGATGTGCTGAAATAATCGATCAATTGTAAAAATAATTGAATCGACGGAAGAACTTTGGTATGAGAAATACGGATTGGAAAGAGAGACAAGAAGGGCGGAGGTATTAAGTTGTTCATTCATGCTTTGCTATGTTAAAAATTTAAGGTGGCTGGAGCGTTAATCATCGGTAATGGAGGGCACATTTTAACAATTTTTCAAGCTGAAAAAAATTCTTTGAACACATTTCATTAAGGTACTTCGGTTCATGCGTTTGAACTCACTGTACAGGCAGTAATGGAAATGATACAAGAATTATATGCTTAATATTTTCAGTATCCAAAAAACCAAATCGGTATAATGCAATTTTTTCACTTTTATCAATATCTATCACTTATCACGAGAACAAGTATGTTTCATCCTCTTTTTCAATAATAATAACACTATGACCTCCTACCTCGATAAGTTATCATTATTATTATTTTTTTCCTTAATTGAAACACACTATGACCAGAGTTTGAGGCCCGGGATACGAAATTTACACGAAATTATAAAGAAATGTGTATATTTTCGAATGTTGGCATCGGCATGACACCTTGATTATTGTCAGAAACAATTATTATCAATAGAAAATTATAATTTCGAGTTTCGAAGAAAATATGTACATTTGAAATCGAATAATTATGACATATATGAAATTTGCCATTAGACTCCGTGTAAAAGTAGATTCGAATTTCCAAAAAACCAAATCGTTATGATGTAATTTTCTCACTTTTATCAATATCTATCACTTATCATGAAAACACGTATGCTTCACGAAAGTATGTACAAAAACGAAAATAACTCAACCACCAGATAGTGTACGGCGAACGAGGAAGGAACGAAAAAGATTTAAACGAGGAAGTACAGTGGGCCTAGAAAAATGGAACAATTTGATGTTGAACAACGTTAAACTCGACCTAAAAGCGGCAGGAAAATCACGCCTGAATCTCAGGCAAAATTTTGGAATTCGATATGCAAGAACGCCGCGGTCAGAATGTTGAGGAAATTAATTTCCACTAGACCCAACATCACTACATAGCATACATCATACATAGGCACAGCATAGCTGCACAGGGAATCTGATGTATTCAGGACGCTTGTATCGGTTTTGGTTTTTGGAAAATTCGAGCAAATAACAACGAAAAAATCCCAATGCATAGACTTAGATTCGAGTAAATAATCAGGGGGCTGAGTACAATAGTTGCAAGGATTCATGTACATTTAAGAACTGTCGATGATATCAAGGTTCAAGTGTTTGAGGTGGTATTTCGTGGCCTACCTCAATAGTGTTTTATTACGAGACACCATCACATCAGAGGCCGCCTCACTGACGTACAGACGCAGCGTGGACTACCTTTCGTCCGTTTGTCTCCTAACCTTCGACCTATCGGGCACAGTTGGGGGCTACCAGGAGCAATTGCTATCGCCCGTTTAGCTCTAAGGACCATCGGAGCGCCCAAGTCCTTCCACCAAGATAAGGTTGCAGTCCCTGGAAAGGGATGTATTTAGTAACTTACTAATAATATCTGTCATAACACGTTTTCCATTCGTTCTAGTTCACTACTCACTTCTTAACACAACAGGGAACCTGATTTTCATTTATTTCAGACACTGCTCTCTTCAACACAGATCGGGAGCAGAACTGATGCGCGCTAAAATATAAAAAAAATATCGATAATCGCCTCCACGATTGATGTGTTAATTTTATCGAAACCGTCGAACATGGATAGAGGGATAGTGTAAAGTTTTCAATTACTCCGCGATAAAAAGCTCTTTATGAACCGGTACTTTGGACGCATGCGTTAACTATGCACAAAATATTCAGTCGTAACTACTGTTTATCTGCAGAATGCTACCTATCGGTAAATTGACGAACGTTTCGCCAGCGCCCATCGCTCCATTTATCGTTAGTGCTGAAGTGCGCAGATGTCTTCCCAATTTTCCAGAGTCCACTCCGAATTTTACTCTATTGTTCTCGAAATATCCTTCCCTATGCCTCATCTCCTGTCGAAACGCCTTGGGTACATATTTCTTAAATCAAGATTGACGCGTTTGCCCAATCATATCTCATTCGATGAAATTTTGATTTTGTGTTGCTTTTTTATGTTCATTTAATCCGTCTTATTTATACTTTGAATATATTGAACGGGAATGCTCCAAGAGGAAACTTGTGGGCCTGAAACGTAGGCCATCTAGAATGGGATATGAGACAAAGACCTACGCGGAAATAAAGAAGTTTGCAGGTGTCAGGATAAAGACAGCGGAGATCCGCAGTCTTATCAATCTTAAAGTGGGTTTAAGCTGGAGTTTATTTCTCAAGTTACTTGCGGCTAGCGATTTTTTACTTATAGCCCACATGTAAACGGCTCTACAAGTCCGCTTGCAGAACTATTATAAGTTTCGGCAAGTTGCTTGCTGAAGCGAATGGTTGCCATTGTAAACACAACCAATCTCAACCTGCACTAACTTGAGAAAAAGTTTTCGTCTGAGTAATATCCTCCGCTAGCTCTTGTAGACGAAACGTGCGGAAGTAACTTGCCAGTGTAAATCCTTCCCTTAGGATTGAATGGCTATTGACGATGCTATTCTTTTATTTTTTTAATCATATTTACATACATACCCATCACGCTATTACCTTTCGCGGTAGGCAAAGTCAAAGAACTTAGCTATTGCTGTCAGGGCTAGAAAAATGTTTCTCTATGAGTCCCTATCCTTGTTCTCATTGGTATTTTTTGTATTGCATCTACCAATGTAAATAGCCGTTGTGCCGTTTTTTGTTGTTTGAGATAGTAAATACATTCAAGCATCGCGCTGGGTTCTTATCAGAGACAGGATCTTATACGTTAGAGTGAGAGAGACGGGTTAGTTCATCCTGAAGAAAGAGAAACATAAATACTAATTAAAATGTCCACACTTTTAATAACCACCGACCTAGGTTTCCGTACGCTATACCATCATTGGGGTACAGTTTCATTATGTAATATATTTGTAAAACTGTACCCTGATGATGGCATAACGTGCCGAAATCTTGGTCGGTGGTAATCAAAAGTGGGGACATTGTAACTGGTGTTTCTGTTTCTCTTTCTTTAAGATGGATTTATTATGTTTCCGCAAAGTCAGTGCCAATAGTCTTGCATGGGTTAGTTCGTACATACTGTACGTGTAGAGTCTTTAGGTTTCGGTAGCTCTGTAATGCGAGCCAGTTTAAGGTGGCCTCTGGCCTCAGGGTCACTAATTCCAGAAATTCTGAAAAACTTAAATATAACATATTTGAAGAGCGTTTTATAAACTGAGATAAAAAATAGGGTTTCCGGGCTAGTTTTACTGTAATTCAGCCTTAATAGAAAGGAAGATTTCAACGTGGGCTCTTATAGACATTGCTCAGATTACAACAGAAAAACGTCAATTTGAACGATAAATCGTTCAAGATTTTAATAAAAACTGTCTATAAGAAACGAAAAGTCCTGGAAAATTGAATACAAATAAAATATAGGAATCTTACCACCTATTTTTCAAAGTTATTAGCGAATTACTGCAGTAATTGAAGTCAAAATTCGGCAGTTCCATACTAATGGCGCTGCAGTCGACTCCTATGGCTGGACAAATGTGGTCGTTAAAAACATATTCGTGGAATAATCTGCAAATTTTGCTCCTTAATTTTTGTTTTCAATTAAGTTACCCATTTCATCAGCGAAAGCAAGATTTTTTAACAAAATAAATAAAAAAATGTACGTGATTTAGTATATGTTTTGGCTCACGTAGTCAGTGTAGAGTCACCTTAAGCGATGAGTGTGTAAGGAAAGGAGGGATTCAGGGAGGGGCTCTTCTAATGCCTGTATGGTGCACAGAGTGGACAGCGGGGCCAAGGCGGACCTTACCTCCTCTCACCCCAACATCTCCCGCCCTTTTCCTTCGCCCATCTCGATCCTCGCATACATTAAAAACTCCCACGCGGACTGGTGTCGGTCGACTCCGCACCCAACTAGCCGCCACTCCTCCTCGACCGCTCTTCCTCGACCTTCAACCCCTTCTCCCCCTTCTCCCTCTTCCCTCTACCATACTCGTAAGACAAGTCTTCGAATCCGCCACTCCCTCTTCTTTCTTCCATTCACTTTTTTTTCGATTTTTTTTCTTTCTTCCTTGAGGTCCGCGTTCTCATGTCTGTGCCATCCCTCCTGTTATTGTAACCGCGGCGATGCTGGCCCCTATCTCTCTCTCTCTGTCTCGTGCTCCAACCGTCCTACGTGTATGGGACAAAGGCGGGAGAACAGTATTTTGGCGAGGCGTTCGTTATAGGACGAATTTTGTGGAGAGAACTCTTAGTTTTTTTTTCGAATGAAGTCGACCGTATCCTCTGCGAGAGATTTGGTGCAACAGCATTTTCGAAATTGAAAATTCACAGGTGTAGTGTATTATATCCACTTTTTTCCTTGTTTTTTGTATTGTATTTATCTGATGATGGCGATGTAATATTCCTAATCGCTTGCTGTCATTGTGAAATTAAGTCGACGAAAGTAGTTTATCTGTTAATTTTCTTTCATTGTTTTTTCGTAAGTGGAAGAGTGGAGGGAAGCATGAGCGTATGCATTGCCCTTCGTAGCGTCGCACAGTATTGTATGCATTTTTATTATTGAGGTACTTCGTCCATTTTTAGAATTTTGTGTTTGTGCGTTTTTCTTTTTCCTTCCGTGGGCGTTCTCATGTGCCGCCCCCGTTATTGTAACCGCGCTGGCCAGACATCTCTTGTGCCCCAAGCGTCGTTCGTGTACGGGACTAAGACCGAGAAGTTGGAAGTGGTTCTAGGCGAGACGTTAGAGACTGACCTTTGTAGAGAGATAGAGGTATTTTTCCGTCTGTTATTTCGTTGGTTATTTTGGAGCGACCGACAGATTGAGATCATGTGCGCCATTGTAGACGGGTGGGTAGGTTGGTAAGGTAGGTGGATAATAAATGATTGATAGTAGACAGGTAGGTATAAGGTTGATAAACGAAGTGAGGCGTGATTGAGACTAATGACCGGTTTAATTTCACAGTTCACACTATCCTGAAAACAGTCAACAGGACCTTCAGGCATTTTAACGGGTTACGACGGAAAACATACACAACCGTGCCCTGGGGGGTGAAATTCCTACGCCGGCGGGATTCGAACCCGCGACCCTTGCGTTGGCGGGCAAATACTCATAGCCACTAATTTGTAATCTCTGGTTTAATATTTTCTTGATATAAAAACCTGATGTTAATTCATTATCCCAACTACAATGCTCCCATCAATTCACCGACCAGTGTGGTGTGGACAAAACCCGCTAACAACTGGCTACGTTATCCTGGGGTTAACGTTAACGAGCCACGTAAAACCTGGCCTTTTTTCCACCACAAACTTTTCACATGGCAGAAAATGATACAAGTTATTCATGTGGAGCATAAAGTAATGAACAAAAATGTTTGGATAATAGAAAACAATACTACCAGTTTTACATTGCAATGAGTTGGGATCAGCATTTAAAATGTCGTCAGTTTAGATGTTTAGAATCCGGAAATATATGAATTTGCATCACCGATATACCTCGGAGTGATAAAGTTTGAGCCCTATGAATTCAACAAGGTCTTAGGTACAATATTAATCAAAATAAGAAATGCTAAATCCTTGATGGGGAAAAATTAGAGATTTTACTCGAATCCTTAACTAACGAGCCCACTTCTGGAATACACTTGCTTCAAGATGTCTGTGTTGGGATCAGCATTTAAAATGTCGTCAGTTGAGATGCTTAGAATCCGGAAATATATGAATTTGCATCACCGATATACCTCGGAGTGATAAAATTTAAGCCCTATGAATTCAACAAGCTCTTAGGTACAATATTGATCAAAATAAGAAATGCTAAATCCTTGATGGGGAAAAATTAGAGATTTTACTCGAATCCTTAACTAACGAGCCCACTTCAGGAATACACTTGCTTCAAGATGTCTGAGTTGGGATCAGCATTTAAAATGTCGTCAGTTGAGATGCTTAGAATCCGGAAATACATGAATTTGCATCACCGATATACCTCGGAGTGATAAAATTTAAGCCCTATGAATTCAACAAGCTCTTAGGTACAATATTGATCAAAATAAGAAATGCTAAAACCTTAATGGGGAAAAATTAGAGATTTTACTCGAATCCTTAACTAACGAGCACACTTCAGGAATACACTTGCTTCAAGATGCCTGAGTTGGGGATTATATTGGAAATGGAGAAAGGCGTCTGAGTTGTCCCTCTCTTCGTAGCGTCGTCGTGACGGTTATATTTTATTGACGGGCTTCGAATACCTGGGTCGTTTCACACTTTCTAAGACCAAGTATATTGAATATTGCTTGAGATAACAGTAGGCATAACATTATGTTCCTACCGTTTTAATTTACATCAATAGTGTTATGTGAATTAAAACTATTCTAAATGAGATCATACTGGTCGGTGTCTCAGGAAGTTTGGTTTGATACAGTTTGGAAGTAGATGGCTCTTTCATGTAATAAAGTTTCCTCAAGATTTCTGTGTATTCGATGCTCGTATCGAATGCTGTCGCACTTTCTGCATCCAGCCAGGATATGTCCTTTATGAAGAAGACGCACAGTTTTCGCATGTCGTCTGAACGTCGTCCCCCTCGATGAACCTTTGTTATGTGCTGACTTGAGAGAAATCGTATCTTTTTTTAGAAAGTCCTTAGTGTATCAACACGGAGAAAATTAAAGACGTCAGGCGGTATCGCGGTTTGAATGAACTCGTCATATTGAACCTTCTCCTCCTCCTGACCTTGATTTAATATAGAGCCGATAAGAAGTGCGTCAAACGAGTAATCCACGCCCCTTTTTATATCTTATTAAATGAACTGCATTAGGTACGCACATGCTTTGCTTATCTTCAGTCGCCGCATGCCTTAATGACTCGAGCGCGCCACCAATATCATTTCTATGACATCCTTCAACATCCGCTACTTCTCGTTATCTCATTTTTGAAACTAACTTCGAATCGTCCCCGGATAACTTTTGTCGCACACATCCCTATTATGAGCCTGCCTTTCCTTCCTCTATGCACAGCTCATTATCGCATTGCTTCTACATTCCCTTATCTCAAAAGCCTACAACCCACTCTCCTTCGTTCCTTGAATGCCATGTTTATGAACCAGCAACGAAATGCCCCCATGTCGGAAGTCTTCTTAAACTGTATTTTGTTCCCCTTGTTTTATACCAATGGACTTATTTCGTTGTCTTAATTTTTCCTCAAATACCATTTTTCTCCGGAATCTCTGATTATTATATTAGTTTTCTTCGAAATTAGATACTGCTCCAAGTACACCTGAATAGTTCCACATGCATCTAATAGGTTTTTAAGTGTTTCTATCTAGGTTTTGTGGAAGTCTGAATCATTATGTCTCCTCGATCATTTTACCGCGAGTAAATGAGAGAGAGAAAGTAAGAACTGGTTAGTTATAATAGTTTTTTGGTAATTTTCGTGCATTGTGGTGAGGACACTTCAAATAGTCCTAATATACGTATCTCGCAATGAACATCGACAACAATAATTAATAACGCTACCACTGTTGTCGGCTAGTGACTTTTCAGCGCCATAAAATATTTTTTAAACCAGATATTCTCAAAATCAACTACATTTATATAAAATAATAATGCTATGTTTGCAGATGAAGGGCGGTGAGGTTTGTGCTCAGCATAACGAATTCATTAAGAGGAGGTGCCTGATTATTTCATTCGGTTATTCGGACCAAAATAGTGTTTACCCTAAGATGCAAGTATGACCTTGAGTTGATGCCACGCATGAGCGAGGCATGCGTGGGCGTCCGCAGCGCCTTGCGACCATTGTGGACCTCGGCGAAAGTTTCCACACACTGTATCTCGCGACTCCTATGTGCTATCCCTCTGATTTGCCTACTGAACGAAAGATCTCGTCTGGATACAGTGACGGTCTTGGCGTAAAACTCATATTCACTCAAGACACTCGGACGGGTCCCAGAGTGCCTTTTCTTTAATTTGCCTGTTTGCGCAGTAGCAAGGGTCCGTTTTAAGATGCAAGCGTGAACTTGAGTTGATTCCGCTCATGGGCGAGGTGGGCGGGTGGGCATCTGCGGCGACTTGCGGCTATTGGGGATGTGGGTGAAAGTTTCTGCGTTGTATGTACAGTTCTGTTAAAAAAAATCGTACCGCCGAAAATTTTTAAGTCCCGAGTTTTCGACGATGTGGTAACGTGGCCGAACCACGCCCCTCTGAGACGGGGAGCAACAACCTTTCCAAGTGGAACGAGAGCCCTCCCTTCCCGTAGCTGGGGGGGTTGAACCACCCACGGAAGGTAATTTTTGACCGGCGAAAAGTATTATTTCCGAGGGGAGGGGTAAGGTTTAATTTCTTGTGATGTGTGAGTAAGAAGAAAAGGGAGATCTGCGACGGAGCAATAAACTCTCCGAGCGGAACAACGGCCCTCCTTCCGAACTCACTTGCCGAGAGGGAACCTCCACCTGAAGGACTATTTTGACCTGCTAAGGGCGTGTACGTCTCACGATTCCGGTGTGCTAGAGCGCTGATTTCGGTGCCAAACGAATGATATCGCCTGAATCCGTTGACGGCCTAAACCCAAGACATATAACGTACGCGTCCCCAACTAGAGCCACATTCTACGTTTTTTTGTTTTAAAAAATTCGACGGATCTTTAATGATTTCTTTTTTCCTCTTGTCTTCTCTCTCTATGTGCAGTGGGAACTACTTGGTTCGTGTGCGGGCGCAGGTGATGATTCGCGACGACAGCACGGGTGGATGGGTGCCCATGGGCGTGGGCGGCCTGTCCAACGTGTCTGTCCGCAAGCGGGCCCTGAGCTCATCCTCCTCCCTGCTGCCGGCCCCCGCGCGGGGGGAGGCGCCGACCCCCGCATCGACGGCACCGCCGCCGCCCCCACACCACCACCACCATCACCACGCCTCGCACTACCGGCACCATGCGCCGCCACCACCGCAGTTCCCGCACCACCACATCCACGGCGCGCCCGCGCCCCTCGCCGCGCCCCGCGATGAACACGGCACCACGGGCGTCGTCGGCGCCGCCAAGTACGAGTACCTCATCTACGGGAAGCGCATCTCAGACCAAACGGTGAGTAAACCTCCGCCCATCCGCTGCTCTGTTGCCAGTGTCTCTGCACGCGGGCTTGAGTACGTATTAGTGATGGGCATTACAAGTTCACTTTAGGGACTAGTTCACTGAACCGTAGTTCACCTGATTGAACAGGGTGGCCACTCAAACCGTGGAAACGTTTGTGAAAATTAACCGTGAATTTTGATAGCCGTGAAAACCCCGAAAATTAACCGTGATTTTCTTGTGTAAACCTTTATTTCAGGTGTCTGTGAGACCTTGGTATCAGATTTTGTGGTGGCACAAAAGTCTGTTTTATTTCATCCTGGGAATTTCTGGGAATAACCCACTATGAATGTCAAACTATGTGATGTTTATAACCAATAAAATTTACTCCTATCGAGTTTTCTTCGTATTTACTTACGGGATCCTTAAAATTCTACTCAAAATTTGGTTCAAGGTTGAGGTCGAAAATATGGACTAGTTTTCAACCATTGTTGGAGGCATTATATTCCCTCGTGATGAATAGACAATGATATTGTACTGACCGCTTTATTGGACCAACTTTGTACAGCTAGTGTTTCGGCTGTAACGCAGCCATGATGTGAGAAAAACATGTTGTACAAAGTTGGTTCAATCAATTGGACAATATATCTCTTTACTCATCACAAGATTATATTCCACCGTATCTCTCCTGGCCCTGTTAATTTATTTGAACTCACAGATTTACTTAACGTTTTCATTAGATTGCAGATAAAAACCTTAGTTTATAAGTGTAAATGAAACGTTTTATAACATAACGGCACCATATCGGGACGTAAATGATTTACCTACCGCATATTTCGGTGATGAATTATCTTGCTCTGCAAACAAAATGTGATGTGGAATAACTCTGTATTTAAGGTGGTTCCATCGCATTTTATTTTTTTATTTTAGCGTCTATAAGAAGTATGAAGTAAATATTGTAACATTATTGGCGCAATTATTGTTCCAAATGTACAAAAATTGAAATATTAATTAAAATATAGTCATGCATGGCAAACTTCAGCAATGAAATATATGAATTTTATATATAATATTTAATAATATACCTGGATAAATATATCTACATAAATCTCTAACTTTACTTATTTTCCACGCCGTACGGTAGAAACTCCTTCTCAACAAAAGGTTGTTTTTGCGATTCTGTAAGCATTACTGCGATGAATAATTGAAATTTTTTTAAAATAGTTATGAAAATATACATACTATACTGTTAGTTTTTTTGACGAAGTCTAGGCGTTATAAATTCCTGTTTTTTTCTCAGTAATCTCCCTCTGGAGCACACAGCCATAACCAATCACATGTAAAACAGCTTATATTTTTAGGCGAAGTGCTCGAAAAATTGTTTGGCAAGGTGCAGTTTTGATATTATTGAAAAGATATTTTTTTTTAATTAGGTCCAATTTATCAAATTCTAGGGGAAGATATATTTCGCTGAAACTACCTCAAACCAAATAAACAAAAAAAGATATTTTTTTTATTTTTTAACAAACAACAACCACCGAAAACAGCTCTTATATGGTATTTATATCGGGGTATTAACAGTTGACAACGGTCGAGCACACAAAACAATGCCCTTGAAGGTGAAAAATCCTCCCCAGGCGGGACTCGAACCCGCGATTTTCGGGTTAGCAGGTCATGAATTTAGTATTAGTTTTGATTCACACAGTACGGTGGGACCTCCTTAACTGCATCATTGCATCACTGCTTTCATCTGCGTACTATTTTGTTAATTACTAAAATCTTCAGTCATGCGCAACAATATTTGTGCGCTATTAATATACCAATATTTACTTCATGCTTCTTGCATCTGCTGAAATTAAAAAAAAAATTCGAATATGGTCTTTCGTATGACTAGGAAAACATCTCGCTCAAACCACATAAACTCATTTATTCCTGGAATAGTTCGATTGGTGATATTACCTGCGTACAAACTAATTAGTCTCAACTGAGAGTCGAGTGATCCACTTGTGCCTGACCATTTCCTTTTAAGCTGTTGACTAAGTAACATGCAAAGCCTCTGCGGGATTCGGTGGATCCATGAGAAACCCCTTCAACACGGCCCGTTAAAAGGTTTGTCGGGGATATAAACCTCTCACTCATTAGCTCTCACCTGCGAGAAGGCCTCTTATTTCATGGAATTTTTGAGAGGTACACTTGAACTCTCAATTCCAGAACTGATTCGAGGGAGGTACTTCAAAACCAAGGATGCTGCGATACAATTTACAGAGCGACCAGATTGTCGGAGGGATTACAGCGAAATCCAATCAGTGGAGAAAATTCGTATAATTTAACAGACAAGTATTAATCGGCCACCCTTGTTGAAGGAATATAAAACAGGTTGGTTATCAATATATACAATAGTTTATTTAGAACTGCGGTTACAAACGCGTTGTTAATAACATAATGAAGCACGATTAAAGGCGTTACGCCATCCATTATTTGGATGTCATAGTTGGCATGGAAATTGTATGATTTACGAACATTGAAAGATGGTGCATATAATAAATGCCGTCTAGAAACATAGGAAATTTCATTAAGTATAACACCCAATGTAAGTAACCAGCTGCTCGCTGTGAGTTTTGAATTTAAGTCTATAAAGGTCTGCTATATTACGAGCGTGATTCACAGGAAAAAAAGTGTGTAAATGCTGATTGAAGTATTTTTTTCCATTCATATAGTCGCGTCGGAACCTCCTTAATTTAAGCAAGGATTCAGGCATGTATATAAGTAGTATTGAATCATGTGGAGTGATAACGCAGTATAAAATATTACACAGATATACATGAACTTTTCGTGATATCCGGACTTGTGCGTACCGCGAGCGAGTGTGCATTCATGGCGGATTACTCTGGTTTGATTATCGGGTCAGGAAACCTTTTCCTCTGGCGATTCCCAAATAATTCATTATGGTTAAGAAAGCCGTATACTTGTCGCCTTGTCACGCTCTGTGCATGGGATATAACCTCGTGATCAGTGGCTTCCTTGATCCATGACTAAGGCGAGGAAAAAATCTTTTGACTTTTTGTAAAATTGGGGCTTAGGTGGTTTTAACGACAAATATTCTCCAATGCCAGTAAGTAGGGTATTTTTTAATTACTTTGTTGGAGAATTTTTAACTTCTTTTGACAAGTCATGTGCTTTTTCCTAAAAAGTACGATGCATTTTTTTCTTCGTAAAAAAATTGATTTCGGAAAAAAACACGCTATGAAACCCCCTTAAGGTAGAACCTCTACTACAAGCACCTTCGCTAAAAAACACGCTATGAAACCCCCTTAAGGTAGAACCTCTACTACAAGCACCTTCGATAACATGCCCTGATATTTTAATATATTGCAGAGAAATTATGCCTTAGTCGATCTGTGAAAAAATAATTGGGGGTAATCGGCCATTTAGCGCTGATAACAGGATTTGAAAATCGTCATTTTCAGCCTCAAATTACATTGCTCTTATGGCGAAATGGTGTCGTCCCTCACTTCAACATTTTATTTCTCGAGATTATCCTCGACAAGGCTACCTCAAAAACGACCGTATGGTGATTAAATAATCAACGGATACAATTAATTTTTTTCAGGTTACTTTATCGGCCATTTAGTGCAGATATTTATGATTGAAAAGCGATGAAGAGTCTTACTTTCATTCCGTAGCCGCCATATTGAAACAGACTTGGCAACTATGTTCGAGGAGTAAACAAAAACATAGGAGTGAAACTATGAAAACAAACGAAGGTGCCGGACCGGAGTGAAACTATGATATGTTGACCAGCTATTCAGTGTTGTCGAGTTTATCGTCAGTAATTATATATCATACATTGGTTTTAATTACGTTTACATTAAAAGAGCAAAAGCACTCACTAGTTCTGTTGTTTTAATTCATCCCGAATTTTATAATTATGCAGCTTTACTGCAGTTCCAGAGATAGTTTTTCAATTCGTCTGAGACATGGCATCAATATAAAAGCCATTCTTCATGTGACAGGATTACTTCATTTTGAAGAAAACTCATGTACTGTACAGCCATGATGATTGATTGAAAACTATTTTCAATTATTATTTATAACATTTTGAGCCATTTTATCTTGTATCTGTTGAGTTCATCTATGTAATGAAAGCAGTACTTTGAAGCGCAGGTTCTACCTTAATGGTGTCCATATTCGATCGCTCGAGTGTTTTGTAATACATCGAATTGAAATCGAATCACATAATCGGATATTCGCGGAAGAAAGCGTGCAAGACCCACAGCTCAATGGGCGTCCTCCCGTCTCCATCGTACCTCTATCAAATCGTACTTTTATGGCTAAAGTGTTAATAGCAGCTTTCGTTCATTCGTTCATATTTTAACAGGGTGGCTACTCTACCGTGAATTAGCCGTAAATTTACGGTTGTGTAAACCTTGAATTTGGGTATTTAAGGACCATCGATTGTGCTCTCTGGTTTTGAGACGGTTACAAAAGTCAGTTTTATTTCGTCCTGGGAACAGGCTTGGGCAGTCTACTATGAATGCTCTCCTATGTGCTGTTTCTGACACTTCAATTCTGCTCCATTCGACTTTTCTTCTTATTTCCTTGATGTACCCTCGAAAAAGTTCAAATACGCGTATATAAACAAGTCTTCAGCGAGTTTTGGAGGTATTAAATGTATTCAATCACTTAAAATTATTCATTAGATCGAAAATAAAAACCTACCTACGTATGTAAATTCTAAACTTTCATCAATAAGCAACGCTTTATTGTGACGAAAATGATTTACCTACCGAATATTTGTATTAAAATTATGAATTATCACCATAAACAAAAACAACATGATTTCGAATGGCTATGCGTTTAACTGCAACATTACCGTAAAAATAGCTATTTTCGACCTTCACAAAACCATGAATTTGTCTTCATTGAACGAGTGGCCGCCTTGTATAAGGTCGGAAAATGAAATATTCCGCCTTAAATATCCAATTGATTCGCATGCTATTCCGGTGTAGGCCAGAAAATATTTCTGAAACGTTCCGTCCGTAATGAATTAAGTCCGTCCACTTCTCTTGAATTCTCTATTTCTCTGGGTAGTTGTGGGACAAAACTATTCCACCTACTGATATTCGAACTCGTAATCCAACTAGAAGTGCCCATACTTACGTATGAAGCAATTGAGCAAGTGTTGGACCAGATGTAGCTTTACGGCCATTGAAATGCAAAATTTGAAACTCAAGTGGACATGGTTCCTGTAAGTCTATAATGGAGCTTATTGATCGTTGAGTATCCAGTGGTAATAAGTCCACTGTTGCCACATTTTACTCTTCAACAACTTAGTTGGGACGAACTTATTTTCAATACGGCGTAAATGTGGCAACATCAAATGCAATATCACTCGATGCTTACCAGTTTCATTATTACTGCTCTGAGGTTCAATTCTCGAACGCCGTGATTATTGTCGTGTACGAGAAAAACGATGTTCCCGTATGGATTCGTCCACTCAGTATTGTTTAGTGTCACATCCATTCCACATGTTATAATCATTGCGTGTAGAGTGACAAGTGGTAATAAGCCTGCGTTACTTCAGCAATACCGTGCGATCACCTCTTATTTTCGCATGCGATAATTATAGTGAAAATTCGAGAATAGAATCCCCTGCAGTGCAATTCTGTAGCTATAATACTTGGGGCATTTTTCGATAATACTACTGAACAATAAAACTTACTTACATGTTGTATTTTACAGTTTTCGTCGGAAAAATTGTGGATAGAAAGCGACCGCATTCGTTACTGTCTCTAGGCACCTTGGTAATTAGGTACCGATGTAGGTGAGAGATGAGTTTTTAGACAACAACGATATTCCTTCGACCAGGAATCGAAGAGTTACAGCAGTGGGTGCCAAACTTTTTCGAGTCGCGGCGCCTTTTTTGAATTACGATTTTCCCACGCCGCCCTACCTTAATTAAAGTATGACTAATCATAAGTAAAAGATAAAAGTAAATAAAACTCTTATACCTGCATTATTGCACAAATTCATTTTGTTTTTATACATTTCATTAACATAAAATTGATAATTAATGGGATGGATGAGCCTGCAAATCACTGCACATTTTCTCAAGTCGTGAAGTTTTGAAACATTTTCCTTTTTATTTAAAAACTCATTTTGTTTCTAACTGCGCAGTTAACGCATCGAATGGTAGCTCGATTATTTTTAGGTTTTTTGTCGAAATATGCGACTTCTTTCTCCGTAACAAATTAGACTAATTAATTATGAAGCTTTTACAATATTTCGCGGCGCCCCGGTGAAGACGCCGGGGCTCCCCAGAGCGTTGATGCACACACTTTGGGAATCACTGAGTTAGAGAATAGGCCTACTTGGCCGAAAACAGATTTCGCAATTGCTGATTGGGTGCGTTTCGGAGAGAATTCGCAAGGTGCCGCCTTATCGTCCAGCGCCGTGGGTTGCCGTTCGTCGCTTGCACAAGTGCGTTTCTCTGTCTTTTGAGTGGGTTTAAGGTAGTTTGAGCGAGAAGTCACTTCACCTAAAATGTTACTAAATAGACTTTACTTTAAAGAAAAAACTCATCTTTCCAATGATGTCAAAATACTTACCCATTGCCTAACTACTTTTCGAGCAATTTTTGGTAGAAACAAACTGGTTTGTATGGGATAGATAACCGCTGGTAGCTCCAGAAGGTGAATATTGAAAACATTATGAATATCTAACTCCTAGATTTCGTCATAAAAGTAACAGTGTGTTGTTTGTATGTTTTCTCAACTATTTATAAAATATAATCGATTACTCACCGCAGTACTTTTCACTGAATCACCGAAAAAAACAAGTTGTGAAGGCGTTTTCACGGCATGCGTGAAAAAATTAGTCAAGTTAGATACTTTGGATGTGGATTTGGATATATTTATTGAATTACAGAGAATGTTTGACATGTATCTATAGCTATATTTTTGCGCCATTAATATAACAATATTTACTTCATGTATCTTACAGACGCTTAAATAAAAAAAAATTAAATTCGAATGTGGTCTCCATAATGACTAGGGAATATCTCGCTCAAAATACCTTAAAACGGCCCCAAAGTTGGACGCGAGAGAGAGCACCGTGCCTTGCAGCGCCACCTGCTCTCTCCCCGCTGGGCTGCCCCCACCTCCCCCACATCCTCAGTCCTTACCTCCCCTCTCTCCTGCCCGTCCCCCTCCTCATCCCCCACTGGCTTTCATTCATGCGCCGCATTTCGCCTCCTTGCCCCCTCTCTCCCCTCCCCGTCCTGCCACGCCCCCCACCCTCCGTCCCTCCCGCCTTCCCTTCGCTGCCTCCCTCCAGCTTCGAGAATGACCGACTTCCATCGTTCTGAAGAGTGCAGCGGAGCAGTCTCTGGGGCCGGGTCAACAGTTTCGTCTGCCCCTGACCGCTTTGGGTCGGGGGCCGATTATTCCGTCGATTCGACCGCCGCATTACAGTGTTGAGGACGGGATTACGATCGACGTTTTCTGACGGGACGTGGAAGGCCGGTGGCGTTGGGTTTTCGTTAATCTACCCGTCAGAGGAGGAGTGCATTACGGTTGACGGGGATATCAACGTCATTGTTTTACCGTTTTTGCAAACGGAGTTGTAAACGGTTGCTAAGTGGCTATTCATTTTGCTATTAAAAAAATATAAATATTTATTTATTTATTTTCAATAACCACCGAAAACAGCACTCATTGGCCTTTACATCGGGGTATTAACAATAGACGAGCACACACAACCATGCCCTGGGAAGTGAAAAATCCTCCCCAGGCGGGATTCGAACCCGCGACCTTTGGGTTAGCAGGCGAGGACGTTACCCCGCCGCCACCGAGGCCGGCTATATACAAGTGATCTGCTAAAAATACTGACAAATAGTGCTTCGAGAAGGTTCATTATGTTCCATGGTAAATTATAACATTAATACGGGCTATCTGGAAATGAAATTCAGTAAATATTGAAAGAAAAGAGATACTTGGTCGAATGAACAGGTATGATATTTAAACGTTAAAGCAATATTGGAAAGACGGGATTTATCGCACGTATCGCTTTTCTTCGCTTGTGACGGCCGATGCATCACAGGCTCGCAAAATCAGCAGGATCATCGCTCAATCGTAGGTAGAACATTCTAGCTCCTCGAAATCGTTGAAATTCTCTCTCCCGTAAATCTAGTAGAAGTTTCGAGAACCTTCACGTATGTTTCGCTATTCGAATCTTGATGAATCATAACCGAAAATTAAAATATAAATGTAAGTATTACATAAAACTGTGAAGATTGTTTTGACGTGCTGTAGAAGTTTTCTATAAAACAATAGCTTAAGTTTCATTGATAAACTTCATTTTTTATGTCGTTGTCTCTTCTTAACAAAGTAAGGTTTGTTTTTCTCTTCTTAATAATTATAGGTTTAACCATTTAAAAAATCGTACTACAATATTTTATAGTTAGCAATTTATTCCGAAATTTGCTGGTATCATATGCTTTTATTTTTAATCAAAAACTGTTTCTATTTCAACATTGTTACACCTAATTGAAGGAATTGAGAGATTTTTAAAACCTCATGAATGTTGGAATTTAGATTCCAGAAAATTGCAATGGATTCATTCCATCTCCATTTATTATTATTGTTATTGGCCGTCGGTGAATTTACGTGGGTTTATATTTAGATTAAAATCTGTCGACCTGGTATTCCAAAACCATTCGAGCTTGCTTCATCAAACGATTTCACTCTTATTTAGGTTGTGTGGTAGTTTTAGTACTTACTCGCTTTTCAACCCTTGGGTGCGGGTTCGTATCCTGGTAGGGGTGGAGATTTGTTTACATAGAATATCCAATTCACTATTCCAGAAATACCTTTCCATCGTATTTGTAGTGATTTTTTGCAGAAAAAATGCCATGGACTGAGACAGTGAAATAGGTGACAAATTGCATTTGTAATATTTTATAAGTTTGATTTTTTCAAACGTAGTTGCATTCCTCGCCTTCGTTAAAAATCTGTATTTTCAGTTGTTTTTTAAGCCAAATTTGATTTTCTGTGGATTATGTAAAATATGTGTGGTTATACTGTGTTTTAATTTTGTGGCGCTCAATAAATTTTATTGAATGTCGTGTATTAAAATTGATTCATAAACATACGCGTTATTTTATTTTTGGAATAAAATTATTATATAATAATTTGTTTCGGGAAGAGGGAATGATATTTTGATATATGGTGGAAAAGAGTGAATTGAATTTTTAAAAAGTTGAGAACCATTGGGGTAAGGTAATCTTAAGGTGGTTTGGTTCCATCGCAAATTGACAAAAAAGTCACTTAATTCATATTCTGTCGACTTGTACAAAGTCCTATACTCTCTTTGGGGTCAATCCATTTGAAGTGGACAGGTCAAGATGAAGGGTGGTTGCTCGACAAATTTTAAAAAATTGAAACTTTCGTAGTTGTTACCCTCATGTCTTTAGACATTAAAACTATTTTTTTTTTCAAATTTTTATCTCAAGCTGTTTACCTTGGGCGACCATTTTTACAATATTAAGCAAGGCCATTTTTGCGTTTAAAAGGTTTACATAAAAGTCCCTAACTATAAAGGGATTTTTTCCTAGAAGGATGAAGCAAAAAGCATTTTGTTAGCAATTTTTCAAGGTAAAACATAAGTCAAGTAGTTTGTTTACATATCTCTATCCTTTCTAAGGTAAAACTACAAGCAAAGTTTAAAAAAGTTAAGATTGAAATTTCCTCTCCTTAACTGCATCACTGCATTCATCTGCGTACTATTTTGTTAATTACTAAAAACTTCAGTCATGCGCAACAATATTTGTGCGCTATTAATATACCAATATTTACTCCATGCTTCTTGCATCTACTGAAATTAAAAAAACAAATTCGAATATGGTCTTTCGTATGACTAGGAAAACATCTCGCTCAAACCACATAAACTCATTTATTCCTGGAATAGTTCGATTGGTGATATTACCTGCTTGCAAACTAATTAGTCTCAACTGAGAGTCGAGTGATCCACTTGTGCCTGACCATTTCCTTTTAAGCTGTTGACTAAGTAACATGCAAAACCTCTGCGGGATTCGGTGGATCCATGAGAAACCCCTTCAACACGGCCCGTTAAAAGGTTTGTCGGGGATATAAACCTCTCACTCATTAGCTCTCACCTGCGAGAAGGCCTCTTATTTCATGGAATTTTTGAGAGGTGCACTTGAACTCTCTATTCCAGAACTGATTCGAGGGAGGTACTTCAAAACCAAGGATGCTGCGATACAATTTACAGAGCGACCAGATTGTCGGAGGGATTACAACGAAATCCAATCAGGGGGGATATCAAGTGGTACGCATCAAAGTGGATGACAAAATAGGACTTGTTAGAAAAAAGCCAGATTAAATTATGCTAGTGACGTGGATGAATGTTATTTCACGTGGTTTGTTCAGAAGCACTGTGAAGGTGTTCCATTATCTGGTCCTCTTTTCCAAGCACAGGCAATTAAATTAAATAAACAAATAGGTGGCGCTGATGATTTTGTTGCTTTTGCTGGCTGGCAGGTGGAAAATTTGCCATGGGATGGCACAAGTCAACATGAAAGAAGAATCTCGTTCCAGTGACAGTTAAGTACCTAATAGAGAGTTCTGTGGGATTTTACGCAAGGTGATTGATGAGGGTGAGTTCACTTAAGAGAAATTGTGTAACTACTACAGATTGCTTCCAACAAAGTCAGTCGATATTTAGAAGCCGGAAAAAAATCCGGAATGAAAATGAGCAAAGAAAGAATGACTTTATTACTTTGCGAGAACAAATCAGGAAGTCGCAAAGAAAAAACATTCAGTATCAGTAAAAACAGAAATCCTCGGTGTTTCAAGCACGTTAATATGACAGCAATACGTGTCTTTTATAAAAACAGTAAGAATGCGGATGACTAGCGATGTATTTATATCGTGGTTCAGTGAAGATTTTGACCATCGATAAAGAACCACGATGAAAAATGTTCGAAGAAAAAGTACTACTTCTGTTGGGTATGTGTCCTGACCATCATTCTTATGGTAAAATTGTGGCAACGTTTTTACCAAAAAATACCACTGCCCTTATTCAGCACTTGGACCAAGGGATTATCAGAGCATTTAAAGCCCACTATCGGCGGGAATTTCTCACTGCTGTCTTAAACTCAGAACTGCAAGTACAAGAATTCCTGAAAACAGTTACCCTGAAGAACATGGCGTACAATATTGGATTGGCATGGAAGAAAATAACTTCAGCTGCATTTCACAATTGCTGGTCGAAGTACATATATAGGTTTAGCGGGCGATAGCATGGAAGACGGAGACGTGTTTTTGGGTTTTACGGAAGAAGATGCACGTTAAGCTTCAAATATTTTTTTCTGATAGATTAAATGCGAATGATCTCACTGCCTGGGTGCGTGAAGATGAAGAAATTCCTGTATGTGCCCATAAGAACGATGAAGAAATTGTGGCTGCAGTCCAGAGCCGCTGTGGCTTTTCGACAACGCGGGTGTAAACTCCGTCCCCCTAGGCTGCGTTAAAACCGAATTTTTCTTAGTGACGTTTTTATTATGTTCGAGAGGTATCTTTTTATTAGTAAAATACGCAACATCACTTTTTATATGTCATGTACACATACACAAAGACTGTAATTTCTGCTAATTTGAGATTTTTATCTCTAACCCCATCAGAGTTATTCTAAGCCAAACTTTGAAAGTTTTGAAAAAAGTGACTTTTTAAAAATTTATAACAAATCAAGGGTAAGTATACCACTATTGATATTTTTTTAATGATAAACCTACCAGCATATATCTGCAAATCAACAAAATAATTCAAGCTGTATAATCCTTTCTAATGCCTGTTGCTCACGGTAAAATTTTCGGTAAAACGTTTTATAAAACCGACTAATTTTATAAAAATGAGCTTGCTAACGATAAAACCGTTTTATAAAACCGAGTTTTATAAAACGTTTTACGTAATAGGACAGGTTCTATTTCCATAAAACCGTTTTATGCAACAACCAATGAGATGTTCCGCTCATCGCGAAGGTGAGCTTTCGTCTCGCACTTGATTTCGCGATTTTCACCCACTTTAAACAGAGATATCGGAACCAATTTCACCTCACTTATTATGCAAACTTTGCAAATTTGTTTACCACTTTCAACACAACAATGCATCAACTACTTTAGAAATGGGAAACTTTCAAACCTGAGAAGTGCGATTTTTCCACTCCGCCATCTTGTGAAAAAATGCCGTTTCCTATTATCCACTGTACGTGGCGCAGCGATCGAGCAGTTGCTTCTCTAGCATATACACACCTCTCCAACACAGTTTCTTTCCTCATTCCACTAAACTCGCCCCGCAACGAGTGTTAGAGAATGGAGAAAGGTTTAACCTCAAGGTATACCCGATGCTAGCGCCATTTACGGCATAGCGGTTCATATTAGTACTGCTTCGATTTTCTTCTTATAAGGTTCTTGAGTTTTACCGTGAGCAAGCTAGTACGTTTTACGTACGATTCATAAAACTTTCAATAAAAATTTTTATAAAACTGTTTTATGGAAAATTTTACCGTGAGCAACAGGCATTACTATTAGAAAAATATTTCAAATATTTAAATTTCAATCGTAACTTTTTTAAACTTTGCTTGTAGTTTTACCTTAGAATGAATAGAGATTGGTAAACAAACTAATTGACGTATTTTTTACCTTGAGAAATTGAAAACAAAATATTTTTTGTTTCATCCTTCTGGGATAAATACTTTTATAGTTATAGACTTTTACGTAAACCTTTACAAACGGAAAAATGGGCTTGCTTAACATTATAAAAATGGCCGCCCAAGGTAAACCTCTTGAGATAAAAATTTGAAAAAAAATAGTTTTAATGTCTTAAGACATGAGGTGTAACAACTAGGAAAGTTTCAATTTTTTTTAAATTGGTCAAGCCACCACCTTTTTTTTTGACCAGTTAAAATGGATTAACCCTTTGGCATGTGAAACAAAATTTACTTTTCAACGCTATTTTTCACGCTAATCGAACTTGGAATTACATGGTGTTTAGTGGGAGAACGAGAGAAGCACGGGGAAAATAGTATTTTTCTATCTAACATGAATGGCATTTTCGCAGAATACTATTCATAAAAAGGGAATTCCGAGAAGTTGTCTAAAAATAAAATATAGGCGTCTTACCAACTTAGTTTTTGAGTAATTAACCAATTACTGCGATATTTTAAGTCAAAATGCGGTAATTCCATATAATTGGCGCTGCGGTCGGCTCCTATGGCTGGAAAAAAGCGCTCAGTAAAAATTCATTAGTGAAATAATCGGCATATTCTGTTCCTTAATTTTGGTTTTCAATAGACAACGCAAGGCATCACCGAAAGCAGGGTTTAAAAAATGAGCAAAAAAGTATAATTATTTTTTTGACTCGCGCAGTCGCGGTGGGACTTCCTTAATGAGATTACTTCTCTTTTCGGAACTGTTAAAAAGCCCACCAAAGGGGCTGTAAGAGAAATGGAAGCCAAATCGGCGTAAGGCCTAGCAGAAATAGCACCAAATCTTTTTTACACCACACGGACAATTCAAGGTCTCCACACGAACAGAATGGCATTTCCCCGTGTAAAAATAGCTCGTCGTTGAATCCCGAAGCTAGGCTATTTTCCGAGTCGTGAATGGATTCGCCCGACATGTGGACCGAAGTCAATCTATTTCCCGGAAAGGAAAGTTTTCCTGTGAGAGGAAGTGAGGGGGAGGCGGGGCACGTGTTAACAAGGTCCAGATGGTGGCGAAAGGTTTTTTTTTTAATACATATCTTCTTTTATGTGTGAAGTCGCACCTATCGTTCAGAGATGGCAACTACGTATTCCATCTACTGTTCCGCCAGAAATTGGCCAATTTTCGTAAGCTGTTCCAAAAATATAGTTTCTTTCTTCTAAATGAGGTGTGGTACCGAGGGAAGGAATTTTTCAGCAATTCGAAGTATATATTCTATGCTTCTTTTTTCGAGTGGTCGACAGTGAATTCGTCTTATCAACCGGGTAACTCTTCCTTCGATACCTTTCTCTCTTCGAATTCTTGCGCCCGTAAGTCATTTGGCGTAAAAAAATAGCACGTGAGCAAAGAGGTTTATTTTCAAGGTTACTTTTTACAAATCATATTTTTATGTCTTGATAACTGGAGGGGGCGTAGGAAGTGTCTTATGATATGTTGTTTGCGATATATGCAGAAGGGATAGGTTTAGGAATGAGTGGGTTGTGTATTAATGTGGAATGAATGGTCCGGCAATGGACATCTGCATCTATAAAATACCCTGCAAGCCACCTCAAGGGTGTGTGGCAGGGGGTGAATAATCACCAGCATGCATTACACGACGGGCACGAGAGGAGCGTGCTTCGTTGGTTTCGCTATGTAAAGAGAATGGATGATAGTCAAATAGTTATGTAAATATATGATAAGAGGAGTGAATCGTGTGAGAGGAATGGTTTGACCGAAGATGTCTTACTCTTAAGAAGATCAGGAATATTAGGAATCTTAAGAACATGAGGGTGTGTATGAAGTACATACATAATTAATCACGAAGACCACATCTATGAACACTAAGCGGTGTGATATCGTGTGTGATGAAATTTCTAGTACTTATGTATCAAAAACACCAAGGGGTTGTGTTTGAACTGTTCGAGATTATTCCGATCCCGTAATTAAGGATTCACGCGGTACTACTACGAACGGTTCGACATTTCGGTGCGATTAAAATATTCGGATGGATAACTTACGCTTCTGGTATGTTGTTTATTGCGTCTTTACTCGGGAGATTAAACGCCGACAACGATATACCGGTAAGAAAATACCCGATCTGGAAGACTGCGTGAGATTGTTACGAGTGAATAAAGCGCACCAAAATCTCGTACCCTTAATGATTGTATCACGGTACTCCTGAGTTACATGATCGAAATAATATCGAGTGGTTCAAGCGCCTCCCCTCAAGGTAAGCTACCTAGAATTGATCGAAGGGTATAAAATTTGTGTGTTTTTGTATGGAACAAACGGTTGTTTATTATGCATACATGTGCAATGTGAAGAAACGCTACATCTTCTACGCATGCGCCGATCAGAAATGGAATCAGAGTGTTGGATTGCGTGAAAGAGTTCATTCCAGACTTCAGTATCCAATTTTGAGTACGCTAAATCGAGTTCGATTTTCGGACATCGGGACAAGCACTTCAAAACCGAAACTCCCTATCTACTTCTACGAATCCACCACCAGGGTGTGTGGCACGGGGTGATTCCACATCTGGCTGCAGTGCTCATCCTAGTTCAAATCAACCTCTATCGCTTACCCGGCCGATAGACGAGGACCAGAAAGCAGTCAGGAGAACAATGCAAGGCTAAATCAGAAAACAAGAGAGTGCTACGTTGACAAACATGCTAACATGCGGTACACGGATGAGTATACTTCTACTGATCAGTATTATTAATATTTTCAATTGGTGAATACTAGAAGATGTTACTTCTTGCGGAAAATAAAATCATGTGTGACATTTCCCAGTCACCCATGATTTCCATTTGACTGGCCCGGCCAAATCTAAGATGGTAAGCCCGACCGTGTAAATTTAGGGCTGTTTTTAATTCACGAAAACATTTTTTAAAAAGACTGGTGTCCTGACTCCCTCTCTTGCGAACCCCTTCATCGTCCCCCCCCCTTTAACCCCCTCGAACGCCACCCTGGCTGCTCTGGCGTCCATTCTCCAACGGAAATCCATGGAAGCCGGTGACCTACTTTCCACCTCTTCTCTCCCTCTCCTTCCTCCCCTATCCCTATCTTACCCCTTACTGCCTTTATCCTCTCTCTCTCTCTCGCTATCTTTCCCCTCTTCCTCCTTTAACTTCCCTTCTTATTCTCTCGGCCTGATCGATGTGGCATTACTACGAGGGGAAATCGATCCGCAGTCCACAATGTTTGTGTGAGTCGAAGTGGTCTTTATTTTTTATTATTATCGCTTCCCGCCTCCCCCTAACCTCCCCCGCCAACCCCCTCCCCCCCGTCCATCTCTTTCGCCGACTGACTCCCCTCCACAGACATTAATGAAAATCCTGTGTTATCCTTTATTTAGGTGGTCCTCCCGGTTTCGTCGTCATGGCGTCGGTTCATTGTTGACTCTCAAGGTTTTTTACCCGTTTCCATCGCCGGGGTGTGTGTGTATATGTGTTTCGCATTGCTATGCGGGAGCACGCGAGTTAAGTCTAGTGTTATGATTAAAGCTAATATTCTCAGGCTTAACCTTGTGAAATTATTTCATTGCCACAAATAAAAATAAACATTTCCTGTCGCTGAAGACTCGGGAGACTACTCGCTACGCTTAAATACTTACACACATGCATACCCCTCACGCCATCCCTTTGGGTTAGGCAAAGTCAAAGAACTAGGCTATTGGAGTTGTTCTCGGGTTTCCCACCGGATTAGGCTTTCCATGATTGCCGACGTTTCGGCAGGAGACTCCTGCAATTTTAAAATGGCAGGAAAGTCTCCTGCCGAAACGTCGTCAATCATGGAAAGCCTAACCCGTTGGAAAACCGGAGAACAACTGATCAGCATCATTCGCCTGAAAAGCCTAAAAACTAGGCTATTTCTGTTAAGCCTAAAAAATTCCTCTGTTCACATATGTACGTTCTCCGATTCTAAAGACTACTAATATTTCTCATCTTTAGAGTCTATTCCACCACATTCACCCGTGAAATTCTCGGTCTTCCCCTTCCTCTAAAGCTATTCTTTCCTTTATCATGTTTGCGTATTTCGTTATTTGACTCGTTAGTCTATTCTCTCAACATGGCCAAACAAGCGAAGCACACTCCTTTTTATGCATGTCCATTATTGGAGCATCCAATGAGGCAAACATTCATTCCTTGATATATTCTACCCCTTCTCACAGCATTCATAACAATGTATTATATATCATTATTCTGTTTCGTTACTTGAAGAATTCAGAGCCAGCGAATTATAGTGTATACACGGAGGATATTGTTATGACCACGCATTACATCTCCAGAAACTGATAGAATCGAAACAATGAGAGAGAGACCCTGTCGAACTGACAGGTACAAAAATTCCTTCTTTCCATCCACCATTAGTGACTATGGTAGCAGAAAGAACAGCGTGACACTAAGGTACTCCGTTAACATGCAATTCGCTTTTGTACTCTGTCCCTTCTTTTTCTCTATTCTCTTCCCTTTACATGACTGTTGTCCTAACACCCCCTGCTATACGCCCGTGGGGAGGTTCGCAGAGTAGTATGTTCATGTCGATTTTTCGACACTACGTGTGCTATGCTCGTGATATCTCTAATTCACCATGGCATTGATGGCTTATTTCAAGTTTCCACCTGGTGGTAGATTCTTGATATTATTTCACGCGAAAATAGCAAACTCATATGATTTCGAGAAGTATCGAACGCTTCACAACCACTCGATTTTTTCCAATCAATAATTATTGCACGCGGACAAATGTGACGGCTCGATATTGCTGAATCGAGGATACTATGCAATAAATTAGTAGTTTCGCATGCGATATTTATCACAGCGTTTCGAAAATTAGACCCGTTAGATGCATGGTTGTCACTCGAAGTGTGGGTGCCCCTGGAGATTACGTATCCATGAAAACGTCGGCCTCTCAACTACTCTGATGTTAGGGAAGCTCATTATTAGAGGTGATCTACCGGTAAATATTATCTTAGATGGAAGTAAGGTTGCCTATCTTAAACAGCTCAAGGGCATAACCTTGTTACACTATTGCATTTACCAGCTCGCCATATGTTCCACCTCTTTTCATCTCATTCATAAATCCTGTTCTCTTTCTGTCACTCCCCTGCTTACCCTACATCCCTCTATTGCGGCCTTCTGCATCACTTCACGTAACATTACCCGTTCCAACCGCCTACTTTTTCTCGTCCTAGTAATCTCCTTCAGCACCTTCCTCTCCTCGCCCACCAAATGATCATTTCTCCATTTGATTTCCTTTAAGTACATGGAACTTACTCCGTTATCTTCCGCACCCACATCTAAGACGCCAACAGCCTATTCTCATCCTATTTACGCCAGAGTCCACGTCTCTGTACCATACAATCATCGTCGTTGGTTGTTCAATCCTAAGATTGGTTGACTGCAGCCCATCCATCCCCCCTGCCACACACCCCTGAGGTGGCTTGCAGGGTATTTTGTAGATGTAGATGTAGATCCCTCCCTATATAATGCTAGTTCCCTTTCTCCCTGGTAGTTCTTATGTACTTTTCTCTTTATTAGGTCTATGTATTTATCTCATGGCCATTCTATTTGGTCTTTTCCCTCTTATTTTTCCTTCAGTTATATTCATCACAAACCCATTGTATGTACCTGTGGGTGTGCCCAATGCATCTGGTTCTTCTTTTCTATACAGTGCTCCATATGGCCTTTCCTCTTCTGTACATTTCTTCATTTCTTATTTTATCCGTCCGTTTGACCTTCAGCACCCTCCGCCAACACCAAGCTTGGAATCATTCTGATCATTTCTGGTCTGTTTTTCCGATGATCCACGTTTCTGACCCATTAGTGTGCCTCACCCCAGTGCCATACGATGCTACGCTATATTTTACTCCATGAAAAACGAAACCGTCCCCTTCCACCTCATTGTCCACCTCAACCATGTACTGCCTTCTCCTGAAATCTTTCAAGGGGTTTTCTCTCCTCACCTACAATGTAAATAAGTTCCTAGTACGAGTGACATGAAACAATGCTATCACTGAATGATCTGTGGACCGCTGTCGAAGATGCGTGACATCTCGCATATAGTGGAAATCATACAAATATACGCGCTTCCCTTCGGGGTTGGCAGAGCGAAAAAAAGTTAATTTTGCTGTTAGGAATATAAAGCTGTCTACTATAATGATTTCCTCCATACTGCCCTATCCTTGCATACCTCTTTCGCTTCTATTACATTCATGCATTGCTTCACGCACGCTCCCCTAACCTTAAGGCCCCTGATATCCCTCCTCTTAAAGAGTATCTTCCACCAAATTCACCCATGGCATTCAGCCTTTCATCTCGTATCATTCACACCTTTATCATAATTCTGTTTAATTAGGTATTCGATTGACATCCATTCTTTCAATTGGTTTTTTTGAGATTTGGTCAATAAAACAAAAACATTCTCTCGACATGACCAAACCAACGAAGCCTTCTCCTTTCATACATGCCCATTACCGGATCATCCATTCCACATTCTTTCATTATCAACTCCTTCCTAACCCTATCCCTTCTGCTTCTACCGCAAACGCTTCTCAGATACTCCATACCCAGATTGGGAATGGGAATCATTTACTTCGCATAACGCATGGATGTAATCCGTGTACATTTTGGACCAGTTATCCTATTATTTCATCTCAAAAGATCTGGCGGTAAAGTGGCGCAAAAAACTTCTCCCCGGAAAGGAGGTCGCGGTTTGGCATTGCCCCAGTTGTCCATGGATCCAGAATCTACCCCGGCTTCCCCATTATTATACTCCTCTTACTGTTCATGGGGTGTCCGTTATGGTAACTCTACCGCAGCCGAATTTAAAACCGCGAAGACTGACGACTTCAGCGATGCCCTGCTGTTTCGGGAGAATCTCTCCGTCACCTAATGATAAAGTCAGAAAATCATTAATTTTACGATTCCAGGTATGACTGGCTTGGCAGTGACGGATATCCATTGTCTTCTTCTGTGAATTTTGACCATCCGTGGGCCACGTAAAATAACCCAACGTGTTTATTTCCCTTTTCTATTTTTTAACGTCTTTTCTTGCTCTCCAGTAGCCTCATCCTGTGGCTTTTTTCCTCCTCTCCTCCGTCCAGGTGTTGTTTTTTTTTTCTTCTTTTACTTTTTCCGGAAAAACTTGGATGTTTTGTATCTCTAAAATCTTTTATTACGTCTTCGTTTCCCCGATGTTGGCAGCCTCGGGGACTACCGAGTTACGCGCGTGCTGACGTGCATTCCCGCAGCGACTTATCCGCGGTTTTTTTTGCGTCCGGTTATCGTTAGACGCGAGATGATGCAACCTTTTCGTTAACTTGGATGTTAACTGAGAGTTCAGGTTATTTTTTATGACATCAGACTGTCGATTAGTTAAGTTTTTTGAGTGTTGTCGATGGTAGGACATCGGTTTCATCATCAGCAGCCATCAATCCGAAGATTGGTTTGCTGCAGCTCTCCACTCCACTCTCTTCTCTGCCAACCGCTTCATTTCTACATTCTGACGTCTTGCATAACTTGACTGATGTATCTTATTCCACTCTCGGTCATCCTCGACGATTCTCCCTTTTATTTCTGCATCCAAAATTGCTTTTAAATGGCCATTTTGTCTAAAAATGTACCCAATAATATTCTCTTTCTCCTTTGAAGAGTTTTATTTGCTATACTTCTTCTCTCTCCGACTCTTCGTAGGGTTTCTTCGTTGATGATTCTATCCATTAATTTCATCTTCATAGTTCTTCGATAACACCACATCTTCATTGCTTCAAATCTCTCTTGCTCTGCGGTTGTTTTTATCGAGTCTCCACTGCCACGTAAGAGCATGCTCCGAATTTATGTTTAAAAAAAAGTCCTTCCTTCTCTCCAGGATTGTTACTATGTAATAGCTATACATAGCTATACCATACTCCTTTTCTATTATCACATGACGAAGATATAACTTTGTGGAACCTTTCCATTATTTTAAGAATAACACAACTTTTCCACAGATTTATTGCATTACCAACAACCGGTTTCTGCTGTTACGCCATCATTAGGTATAATTTATGCAGTGAAATCTCTGGAAAACCAAAATTGTGTCCTCCTTATAACACTCCTTTTCTGGTAGAATGCCTCATTTGCTCGGGATATTCTGCTCACAATATCTTACCCTTTCCCCTCTTTTGAGTGAGTGGCGGAATCTTCAGGTGAAGTGCGGGAGCTGAATAATCTCTTCTTCTCAAAGAGTTCTCATTAGACCTACTTCTTTTCTCTCCCAACTCTTCTTAGGACTTATTCGTTAATATTTTTCCCAATCCATTCGATCTTCATCATGCGGATATGATGAAACTGAGCGTTAGACGTGCAGGGGAGAGGGTAATGCAGGTGCTCTTCACGCTTCCGAACTCGGCGTCACCCGCCACCGGCATCTCCCCTGGCAACTGCCCTCCTTCTTTTTACGTGTACGTCATTAATCTAGAGGCTGAGGGTGGAGGGCTCATCTCAAGCGGTGGATGAGGGGGGGGGCGAGAAAATAAGTTTTAAAAAATATTAAGGCATGGGGTACAGGAGAGAGAGAGAGGCACGTATGCATGTATATATGTATTTTTTATCCGGATGCGCTAGACTGTTGAGTTATGGCTTTAAAGCACCCCTTCCTCTTCTTTTTTTCCCATTAATGAAATATTTTGGTGCCGCTGCACGCAAACCCCCCTTTTCGCCATTCATGGCCCTGGATGTTGGGGGAGAGGTCGGACAGGTTGTTGAAGAGGGGCAAGGGAGGGAAGGAAGGGTGGGTGGCTTGCCCCTGGCTTGTCCTGACCCCTCCTCCCCTCTGTCCCTGTTTCACCTCCTCCTCTCCCGTCCTTAATCGCCGTACATTATATGACATCACGCCCTTCTTTTCTGGGAATGCGTGATTACGATTGAGATTATTATGATAATCGATTGTTTTGCTCAATTTATCGTAGAAACATAGGAGATGGCGCCGGTTGGTTTTTCATCGGGAAGAACCGAAGAAATAAAATTATTGCTTTGGATTAAAATAATTTTCCCGATGTGGCATTCACGATGCGTGTATGTGCTATGTAGCTGTCATGTAACCACACATGGAGAGGTCGGCGTGAAAAAAATCCACCACAAAAATCGCATTGTAATTCTGTTACATTCTGTTGATCAATTAACTTGGGTCATAAGTTATCGAGCATCAGACCCCATTTAAAATCTATACTGTGGTTGTAAAGTTAATAGAAATGTCTGTTGTTGAAATGGAGTACATAATGACGGTTTTAGAGCCTAAAGCTCAAATTTTAAGCAAAAGTAAAGTGAAAACGAAAATGGAATACTAGATAGAAAAACTTAATTCTTTCAGTTATCCGATGCTAAAAATCCCAAGCCTGTACCATGAGTGCAAGTAATTTTTAAAAAGCAAAAAATGCTGTCTCTAATCCAATGCTTTTTGTATGGGAGTAAATGTCAACAAATCTAGGCCTACCTAGGGACCCTTGAAACCTTTCAAATATAGCCTATCAATCCTTCTGAAATAAACATGTGTGCCAAATTTAGTTCTAATCCAGCTAGGAGTGTGGAAGTCTATAGCGTTCAAACAAACAGAATTTCAATTTTGTATTTATAGGATTTCTTTCGATTGTCTCTGGACCGATTATTTTGACTAGTAATACTCAGATCGATTATTCTGATAGATTATGAACCGATTATCTCTTTCACTATTTATACATTACTATGTGGTACAATTAGTGGAGAAATTTAATAATTATTTAGCGCTATTTTGGAAATTCTTTTCATTTTACATTTTTCGGTTAAAGTAAATTTCTAGATAAACCATTACGGTTCCGCTACATGTCCGCAACTGATACCTTTGCTTTCTGTGTATTTAACTGCACAAATGATTCATTCAATATGGCATATTACGTATTTTAATGGCTTCGATGTTCCTCTTCGCTATTGTACTGTATGGTTCTATTTATCCTCTTCTTTTATCTATTGCCCAGAGTAGAAATGAATGCTATTCCTATTTTTCCGGCCCATACAATGCAATTGTTTTCGCGACAGTGCGTTATAAAATCGGTCTGCGTCTTTTTGGGTAAATGGGGAGGCTAAAACACCAATGAAAAAGTAACTTGGTATCCTTCCACAGATTTATTTTCCTGGTACGACATGTTTCTACACAGTGGTGTCATCATCAGGTACAAAATTTTAACAATTTCCAAGAGGTATGTATTAAGGGACTTGGTGGAAGGTAGGAGAGGGGGGAATGGGGTGTTGAGGAGGGGAAAAATTCCGGGGGAGAGGTAAGGGGTGGTGTAGGAATCTATAAAACACCCGTGAAGGACACGTAAGTGTGTGTGATAGGGGGGGTTTGTTGGGGGGGGGTGGGGTGGGTGGGTTTCTTAGGTGTAGTTCTTCCTCGGAGGTTAGGGATTAAGGAAGCGGTGGGTTATCAGCAGGTGGGGAGTGGGGTGGGAGGTTCAGGGGTTTGTTTTTCCATGAGGGATAGAGAGACTTCTAGGAGGGGGGAATGTTTTTCAAAAAGGATGTCATTGAGTAAAAGACATTTCTTCATGTTCCTTCTTTTTCCAGCTCCTCCCTTTTGTCCATCTTCCTTCCTTTTTTCTCTCGGTGTAATATCTCCGGTATTAAGTCGCTTTTATGGTTTTCTTCCCATAGATGTCTGGCGAAGTGGGACTGCGATAGGTTACATTTCCGGAAACATCTCTTATATTCTTCTATTCTTGCCTGGAAAGTGCGTCCTGTCTGTCCCACATATGCAGCACTGCAGTCGTTGCACTTTAATTTATATATTCCACTATTTTCTCAGTTTCTTTTTAATTTGTGAAATTCAACTTCAACATAGTTGAGCTTGAAACCATGGAAGGGGAGGCTAAATTTTCATCTTTTTCATGCTCCCAATTTAACTCGGCCGTTGGGAGGTACCCATATCTCTACTTTCACCGCAAACTGCGTTGCGTCTGGGTGCTAAAAGTGCGCTTTTAATCATTCATTTGTTTCTATATATCAAGCTAAATAACTAAATGTTTCGTTTAATTAATGGAATTTAAAAATTCCATTTTCTTCCTGTAAATATGTTGCATCCACGAATGTTGATTCTTTTCTTCCAAAATCAAATCCGAAAAAAATCACAGCTCGTCTTTAAGCTACGTTTTCATTCATCCGTTTTTGCATTGCCGCACAGTACGCAACCAATCAGAAACGAGATTCTCCTCGCAGGCTGCGTTGCCGGAGCTGTGGCAGGGAGGGAGAACCAGCGCTCTCAGCCTGTCGTCTGTTGATCATGTTGATTCACTCCCGAGAAATTGTTGGCCATCATTAATTTTGGCGCAAGGATACCTTCAAAACCGTTTCCATTGCTGGAGAAAATTATTGCTCCAGTTCGGATAATCATGATTTTCACAAGTTTATGGGGGTGAAACATTAGAGATCCGCATTTTCGCCCTTCGTCGTCTTAAAGAAAAAACCCAGAGCCCAATTCCGTCGCCATTACACCTCGCAAACATCAATTTCCCAACAGCTACTCCACAATGCACTGGAATCATTCGAAAAAACAAACACGTCACAGTTTACGTCTTCTTTTTTTATCCGCTGCTATGAAAACGGCGTCTGTGAGTGACGCACAACTCTGCGGCAAAACGACGCCGAAACGGATGCACGAAAACGAAGCTTTATGGGCTGGGATACCATATGTATGCGGTACGTGGTATATACACTGTATATTGCTAACAGCTACTAACACAAGCCTGGACGTAGGGAAGCACGTTATTAAAACATATGTGCTCTTAATTAGCAGTGGAGCCTGGACAATAACAGTTTCAGGTCAAGAGAGATCGGAATCAATGGAGATGTGGTGTATCCAAAGAATGATGAAGATTAAGTGAACTGAGAGAATCATTAACGAAGAAGTTCTGCGGAGAGTTAGAGAGAAAAAAGTATGATGGAAACTCTGAGAAGAAGATGAGACAAATTTATTGAACACATTGTTCAACAATAGAGCCTATTTAAAACAAACGATGGAAGGAGAAATGAATGGGAAGAATTACAGAGGAAGACCAAGAATGGAATTCATCAGACAAATTATGAAGGGCGTCCAAGGGAATCATTAGGTATGAATGAATCGGTTGGCGGAAGAGAGAGTGTATTGGAGAGCTGCAGTAAACCAATCTTCGGATTGATGACTGAATGCGATGATGTTAATGGCATATACTGAAGTGTGGTATACCTGAATTGAAACTCAAAAAGCTATGATTCCCGTGGCCCTGTCTTATGGCCGCCACGATAGCACCCAGCGCTCTGTTTGCCCAGCCATCCCCTCCCTCCCCCCAATATACCTTTAAAGACTCGTCTATTCCCCCACCCCTCCCGCCTTCCTTTCCGTTTTAGTCCCTCCCCCCCCCCCTCCTCCTCCCCTGCCTTCCGGGGTGGTCCCCTCTTCCCCCACCCGTTCCCGAAATAGTGAAAAACTGATTTGGGCGCGACATCAAAAATAGGTTTGGAGAGTTCGGTTGGGGGTAAGGAGGGAGTGTTTTTGAAAGAAGGCCCGCCCAGAGCTGCTGCAGCCACGGGGCACCCTCTGTCTCCCCGCTTCATCTCGCGCAAGACCCCCGACTGCCTGCATCGGCAAGTCAACCGAATTAAGATGGTGCAGCAACGTAAGGTGGTTTGAGCGAGATTTTTCCCGAGTCATAATTGAGACCGTATTCGAATTCTATTTTTAAATTTCAGCAGCTGTAAGAAACATAAAGTAAATATTGAAATATTAATAGCGCAAAAATATTGTTTTGTATGACTGATATTATCAGCAATTAACTAAAAATGCATGCATAAGTTTTTAACTTGATACATTTTGTTCACGCCGTACGCTTAAAATGCCCTCACAACGAAATGTTTTTGTGATTCTGTGAAAATGACTGCGGTGAGTAATCGTTTTATTTCTAAAAGTAGTTGAGAATCCTTATAATTTAAAAACTTTACATTTCTGACGAGATCTATGCGTTATAAATTCCTAAATTTGTAATGAAGTCTCGCTGGAGTTAATAGTCCATGGAAAATGGCTGGTATATTTTGGAAAATATCTCGATAAACAGTACGGTAAGTGGTTGAGATTTACGTGAGATCTTTTTCTTTATAATGAGGACTGATTGAATTTTTTTTAAAGTGATATCACGCTCAAACTACCTTGGGTAAATGGCGTTCCACATTAATTAACAGCATGGGCTCCTATGGAGGCTCATATCCTGTGTTCATCTCCATAAGATTAGAGCTAGATTGGCGATGGTGCCAGTAGAAGCGGGAAATTGAACATTGTGCTATGCAGTAGTATAGTAACTCTCTCTGTTGTCTTCCAATTTGTAAATATTTTTCCCACAAACTAACTTAAGATTAGCGTAGCGTTGGAAATGGTTGGCTATGTTTCAATGAGGTGATAAAATGAAGTGTTAGTTTGGCAACAGCGGTCTCCACAACAACCATGATAACAACTTAATCTGGAACGGTGAATAGTAAAGTAGACGTATTACCCGGCTTCGCACGGGTTCACTTTATTATATATTATTTTATTTTTTGTAATATGGTGTACATTGTTGTTGTTCTATCTGTTCGTGCCCATCACTGACGGGTAGAAAAAAAACTTGTCGATGATGTGAGTTCTTCCCATGGACGACCGAGGGCACAGATGATAGAAGTCGCGCCTGCGCAGAAAGGGTCGAAAGTCCTGACTCGGTGAGTCGTAATCACGGACTCACGGACTTCGATTTTAATGAAATCTCAATGAATTTTCAGCGGTGACACTAAATTACTCGGAGTCTAATTACGCTATCGGAACGAGTCAAAATGCATTTTGTGGGAAATGTTATGGGATTTCAGAAGAAAGAGTCCCTCTTCATTCGATTTCCTCACGGTTTTCAAGAATTGCGTGAAAAACCGAAAAGCTGCTCTTTCAAAATTTTGCACAAGGGGTAGAGCGTTTGAAATTGAGGTTGGTGCTTAAAACTGTAGATTCGTATAAAACACATACTCGCAAACGTTCTTTGTATTTTCCTAGATGTGGATGCACGATTACGGTTGTGATTGTAGTGGTAGTCGATTATTTTTCCAGCTTATCTACATCTACAAAATACCCTGCAAGCCCACCTCAGGGGTGTGTGGCAGGGGGTGATATTCGATTCGATGATTTTCTTTCGATGATGACTTACGAATGTTAGATATTCGATAATCGATAATTTTTCAGATTATTTATTAATCGAGAAGTTTTAATCAATTATCCATAAACATTATTTTCGTAATCAATTATTCAGGCATATTCCAATTATTAAGTTATTAACAGTTGACCCTGTGGTCAGCTGGTAAATTATATCAGTGAAAAATGTAATAGAAAAATTCTCGATATAAATAAGCATGTAACATTTGTTAATACAGTTGACACATGACGTGCAGAATTGCCAAAAGTATTTCAGTATCTTCGTGAAGCACCGTATATCATTAGGGAAAGATTTAAAAACATTCCCGGCTAGTCTATTTCATGCATTTTACCAGTATAATAAAATATCGATCATTTCTTCTGCAGAATCAATTGTAACATTCTGAACTGTAGATTGAACAGGCGTGTGACCACCATCACTAAAAGATTTATTCGCGAAATAAACGTAATACCTGCGAAGGATATCCACACGCTTAGTTAAAAACTGCTACTAGCGCACAGAGAGAGTTACTGATGTACGAAGGAGAAATTAAGGAGCCACTAGAGAATCAGATGGTACACGCTAGGGTTAGTTTACTTGAAAAATTTAGATTGGAGCTAGATCAAAATTTATAACCGATAATGGGGAAAGTATAAGGAGATGCACCGCCGAACAAGTAGGCACAAAAATTGTCTTTCCATGCACCATTAGTGATTTTAACGAAAATAGAGCTAGACATTAAGACACACTGTCAGCATGAAATTAACCTTTCACCTCTCCCCTTCCAGTTACCTTCGCATTAACATACCTGGTGTCCTAATACCTCCTGCCACACGCCGGAATTTTTTTAACCCGCACTAAACATCTAGATCTGATAGAAAAGACAAAATAAGAGAGAGAGAGAGACTGCTGAACGGAGAGTTGTGAAAATTACTTCTCTCAACGCACTTTTAGGGAACGAGACTGCAGAACGGACAGATTTAAGATGTCATTTTTCCCACGAACGATAAGGGACCATAACAGCTGCCAATGAGACTTTTATCTAGGTTTGTCGTTAGGTAGTGTAGTAGTAGTAGTACTCCTAATACTTGAATCCTTATCTGTTACCTAGTACATACTAACAGCACGCCTAGCATGTTTTCTACATGGGTCTTGAGTCTCTGTCCATCTGTGTGGTTGTAGAATGCATGTATATTGACGGTCCCTCTCCATTGTGATGACATCTGTAGTGTAGTGGTGCATGCTTGTGAGGCTTCGCCTCGTGACAAGCATTAGCGATTTATGCTAATGCATAATTAGTCGTAGTTACACTAACTCTAGGGTATAGTGTTATGCATGTTGGTGATTACTCACCCCCTGCCACACACCCCTGAGGTGGCTTGCAGGGTATTTTGTAGATTTAGATGTAGATGTTATGTGGCTACTACAAAAACAGCGAGACGTTAATGCACGCTGTTAGCATGAGATTATCCTTAGTGCTCTCCTCCTTTTTGAATTCCCTTAACATGGTTGTTGTCCAACACCCTCTGCCACGCGCCCCTTCGGCGGCATCTTATTTCATCTCGATCATCAAGCTCGTAGCAACCATGCGTCCTGTCCCTCTTCCTACTCTTTTTGAGTATTCCTTCCCATTTACATCATTTACATTCCCTAACACACCCTGCCATATGCCTCTGCAGTGGCTCGCATGGTCATCATCAGCAGTAATCAATCCAAATATTGGTTTGCTTCAGCTCTTCACTCCAATCTCTTCTCTTATCAATTGCTTCATTCCTACATGAATGTAGAATGAAGGGTGTGGAGGCAAGGAAGCTGACAGAAGAAATTAGTAGGCTCTTACATGAGGGGCTGGGGGAACTATTATACGGGTGGTGACTCGTGGAAGAGGGTGATTAGAGGGGGAGTGTTGGGTAAGAGCGGAAGGGGAGAAGAGAGTGGGAAAAAATTTGGATGGAATGTAGAGAGGAATAACATACGAAGAGTTTTAAAAAGTCATCTGATGTTTGAGACTTTGAAAACAGAAGTGGTGTCAATTTTTGGCCATATTGTATTTGAATGCGCAAAAGCATTCTTCTAAATGTGTATTCTGTTTTTGCACCAGTTGGGTGAGTCTAGCTCAAGCGTTTTTCGCTAGAAGACAGATCTTGATGTTTATTTTCGTGTTGATTTAACTTAAGGCCTCATTTTCCTGATAGTTACAATTTTGACTCTCACCATTCCTGCTTTCGACTCAACATTTAAGGAATACGTGTCACGAAGGAAACATTACGACCGCACCCTCGCATGGGTGCAAATCATCCGCATGAATGGCCGTGGACCTACGATTAATGATGATTATACGTTCTGTATCGCAGCATTGTTGGGGTGGACGCTGACACTGGGAAAAGTCATGACATTTCTGAGAGTATGGAAAAGTCGGGGAATTCCGTGTAATCACCTGTAGATTTTCAAATCTAACGTACATATCAAATAATTTACGTCTGCCTTAGTAATTAAGAGGTGGCGTACATAATAGAGTAAAGACGGAAAAAGAACGAATCGAGTATCGGTGATGAAATCGGCCTTAATACTTATTTATTTATATGCTGTGGCTGAGCGATGATTTCATTGATTCACGGTGGAGAACTGTAATTCAGGGTGGCGATCGTCAGGGAAAACCTGGAATTGTCAGGGAATTTTGAATTTCTGGAAAAGTCTGAGAATTCTCGTAACAGTCAGGGAGAAACTGGGACAGGGAATTCTCGTTATTTTTGTACCATTACGTATATCTGGCAGTCATTCCCGCCATTTATTTCACCAAAACATTTCACTAACTAAAATTAATGTCCGTCGCTGACGTGCATGGAATTCGTTAAACATTCAGTTGTGAATCAGACGTGAAATGTATCCCTTTTGTATATCCGTATCGCGATATTTGCCTTGTAGTGTTAAAATTCATGATCACAATGTATTACGCTCATCACCAGGAATCCGAGGCTATGCTGTTCGGAAAAGTTTACCTCGCGGTTTTTTTTTAAATTAACTTCCGAGACTCAGGTCGAGAGGTAGCTGGAGCACACTTGCTCGTAGTAAATACATGATTGCAGTTCTAATAATGCGAGAGGATGATTATTTTAATGGTAATACGAGTACGATCTCACGTGTAAACAATGTCTTACGCAAGATCATCTTCGATTCTCATACCCCCCTTCATGAGACATTAAAAAGAGCCCTCCTCCCCTCCCCATCTTTCACGCTCGACGTAATTATTGAATGGCCCCCTTAAGCTCCCTCTCGAAGCAATTTAGTCAGGTCACAGAGCACCTCAAATATGATATTCCTGAATATGATGCTGCCTTTCCTAATTGCCTCCTGTCCTCGCTCGCAGTGGCGCGCTTAAGTTTTTTTAACCAAATATTTTTAAATAGTTTGGTTCCCTCTTGCAATCATGGGGTTGCAACCACGTTAATCAAATTATTATTCGCTTCTGAAGGTCACTCGCGCCATCCGATTTTGATCCAGTCCAACAACTTGACTTTGGTTTGTATTTTTCGCGCACCTTAGTGGTACCTGTGCCGTAGTCCGCCAGTAAATTGGCCATTAACTTTCCCTTCGATACCTTTTCAGTAATCCGAAACTTCCCAGAAGTACCACGACGCGCTACCTCTCTCTTGAAGAATTAGACATTTTCAATTTTTAATTTTTACCAAACACACGGCCACGGAAATACGATACACGGCCGTGGAAGCAATATAAGTTCGCTCGCCTGGAAGCCCCAACGCTCGGAATGGTTCAGGGGACTCACCATAATGCAACACTGTTATATGCGTAATTCAATAACCTGCTGTAAAAAAACGTTGTATCTAGGGAAATGTTGCAATTTTGTTGACAATAAAACGTCCGCTGCGACGGCGCTCAGTGGTCGGAAATGAAAAAAAAACGTAGGTACTCAAGTCCAAAATTGCTTTTATTTAGTTAAAGACTTAAAACTTGGCTCTTACACTCACAAATGATTACTTATTATGAAATAGTAAGTAATTCTTCATAGGTCCCACCCATTACTTATATACGGAGGCTCAAACATGACCAATATTCCAAAAAACACCCGTTTTGGTTTTTCTTCGAAAATCTTGCTAGTAATGCAGATCGTGGAGTTGTGGAAGGATTTAAATGAAATAAAAAACTACCATCTGTGATATTGGTACTTTTCCTGTCCTATACATACGGTTAAGAGATTATGGTCTATATTTGGGTGCTATTACGTCACAAAATGGCGGACGCTTTTTTCATGCAAAATTGCACCTAAAGTAGTCATTTAAATCGGTTTCACGAATATGTGCACCGAGATATTTGTACAGAGTATTAATTGAAGACTTCTTTTTTAGGTTTTTCTGAGAAAATCTTCGAAAAATGTCAGAGTCTTTGGGGTGGCGGGTGGGGGTGAGATAGTAGTGTCAGAGCATTTGGGGGTATGAATTGACCCTCCTCGGTATGTTTTTTCATTAGGATATATCTTGCAGCTGTTAATGTATTGTTTGCAGCTTTTAACATTTTCTGAGTTTCGACGAAAATTTAATTCAGCAGAAATAAAATATTCCAAAATATAGATGACCTTTTGGCGAATGGTCAGGGAAATAGGTAAATCCATCAGGGAAAAGTCAGGGAATTCAGAAATTGGCTATCAGTAGCCACCTTGTAATTGCAATGGTGCGCGTCGTGCACAATTTCATACCCCAATTCATTGTTCTCCGGTATCCCTTAATACTGCACTACACGCCTGAAAGAGATTTGTACTTCGTTGGCAGCCATGGTATTCTCCGGTAGGAACTCTGATTACATTCATTATTATTATATATTACTTAGCTGCACATTTTGTGCTGATGTCATGGTTACCAGTGACTCTTAGTGATCTAGAGGAATATACCAGGAAGTGTGGGGCCTTCCAGCTGTAAAATATGCTGGAGTTGATCGGAAAGTTTCGTTGAGTTCCATGCAATCGTTCGAGATATGTTGGGGTCAAGAGGCGAATTGTATGTCCCGGCAAAATACGCGTAATTGAATACATAAATATCAACTGTGCCTGAAAAATTTTTAATTTTACCTGGACAATCTGGAAAAGTCATGGAATTGAAAAGGTTAAATCCAGCGATCACCCTTGTTGTGCTTTGCGAAAACGTGGATGTTTAGGGAGAAAAATAATAGTGGATAAGAGGTGTATAAATAGTGGGAACGAAGGAGGATAGACGATTTACCTACGTTGAAAAGAGAGAGTATCAAACGAGAAGTACTGTGCCTGGGGAGTGAGGAGAGGAAACTGCTGGCGTAGAATTAGGAGGGGACATGAGTGGATGGAGGCTCTATCATGGAGCCGGTAATGTGAGGTAGAGTGATACCTAATAGGCCGTGTCCGTTTTTCAGACCTTATTTCGCATCAAGATTGCTCTTACTAGAAGCAAAATATTGAGTGGCAGGTTTCCTTATTTTCACTAACAATAATGAAACTAGAGTTCAATAATACCAAAAATAGAATATTTACCCTTGTTTTAAATATATTCCACTTCAAAAAAGGACCTCTTTGTATCGCTGCTTGTAAAACATTACAGCTTTTTTCACATTTTAAAATTATTCATTAAAACCTGGATGTTTTTCTGCTAATTCAGGAATACCAAACTTAGCAGACGTGTTTTCAAGGGTTCTAGAAAAAGATTTTAGCTAAATTTTGCCCTTGGTTGTCTCAAGTGCTTCGGAAAATCCTTTGGAATGACGACGTTGGACAAGAGAGAGACTTCATGGGTGGAGTAAAAAGAGATAGGACGTGTGCCCGGTTTAAGAAGCATATGGTACAAAAATCAGTTGGCATCTTAACAAGGGGTAGCAAGATTAACAAGGATCAGTATTTCAATGCTTATCGAATACTAACATAGTCTGTTGGCTACCATTGATAATAATGAGGTTGATAAAATGGAATGAAACAAT
The DNA here is from genome assembly GCA_963573305.1 of Pyrrhosoma nymphula. Lineage (NCBI taxonomy): Eukaryota > Metazoa > Arthropoda > Insecta > Odonata > Coenagrionidae > Pyrrhosoma > Pyrrhosoma nymphula. The sequence continues at coordinate 48,288,861 of OY754337.1, read as the reverse complement.
GCGTACTTAACCATCCCATCTTTCCATTTCGGGATAGGCTTAGTCAAATGAGTTGAATCTCGATATTAGACATAGAAAATTTGCTTTCATTTTAATAGTATCCTCAACACGGTCCTATCCTTGCGGACCTGCTTTGCTTCTACCGCATTGATGCATTACTTCATAAACGCTCTCTTGTTCTTAAGGTTCCTAATATCCCTACTCTTAAAATTTTTCTTAAAAACGTATCTTTCACCACATTCACTGGTGAATTTCTCAGTTTTCCTCTCACGCCATTCACTATTATACATCTGTTTCATTTGTCTACTCTCATCCCTTGTCTCGATATGGACAAACCTACGATATACGCTCCTTTCATACGTGCCCATGATGTACCAAAGAACCAATTCCACATTCTTTATCGACCCAATCATTCCTAACCCGGACCCCCACTACTGTCACCACAAACACTTGTCGGATAAATGGCCATTCGGGGGTTCACTTCTAGCCTACCTAGCATAGCCACGTAGTGTATCGGTTGCTAGAGCTCGTGAGAATAATCACAATACGTGCTTCCCTGCGCAATATTCACCGCAAGGAGCATCATTCCCGTCGTGGGGTTTCGTACCGTATCGCCCCCATAGCTCGTCTGCGGCCCCTTCCTTTCCTCCCGTGTTTCATTCTCCCCGTTTTCCATTCATGCCACCCCCACTCGCCTGCTCCATTCAAGCAAGATCCCCCAACCTCCTCCTCCCCCACCTCACACCCTGTCCCCTTCCCCTCTAACCCCTCTTCCCCTGCCATTGCGCTCCCGTCCTCTTCGGGGGGGGAGAGAGAGAATGAGGTGGCGGTGGGAGAAAGGGGGCAAGTGTACCTACCTACCTTCACTCCTCAGCTCCCCCCCATTCCTCCAGGCATCCCCCCCACCCTCTCTTTCCCTCATAAATCCACTTCGATTCACCATCCTCCCCCCGCCGTCAACCAAAGCGGTCTGCAGGATCCCTTGGAACCTTCAACCTCTCTTCCGTGTCGTGCAATGCGTTGGGGTCGCCAGGAGATTCTTTTTATATTTTGCTTGCAGCACACGTTATCCTTGTGTGTCCATGTCCAATGGGCGGAGGGGTGTTCACTGGGGTGGCGTTGCGTCAGGTGGCCGGGCCTTGGGGTGATCTAGGGACCGTGGACATTTTACGTGGTGATTTCGATGCGCTCTCATTGGGCCGCTGTGGAGCCAAAGCGACACTTTTCTACATGTTTTTCCGTACATTAAATATATAATTCCCTGTAAAATTATTTGCTCTATTAGTTCATCAATATTACTCATGGAACATTTCGTCAGGATCATTTTTTGGGAGGAAACTTTTTTCCTCGTGGCTCCAGCGTGCACGGTTGCGGAGGTAATATAGTTATATAAATGAATAGTTCCCCGTAAACATATTTTGTTAAGCATTAGAAATTTCCCTACTTAAATAGAAGTCATTGATTAACACTACGTTAAAATTAATTCAGTTATAAACCCAGCATTTTGTTTATAATGGCCGTCAAATTGCAGCCTAGGTCTGTGACGTGTATCAAACGGGCCCAATTTGTACGTCTATTCTTAAAATTAAAAATATATTCATCTTTTTCCTCATTATACTGTATTGCTTTGACGGTTGTTGAACTGGGAACTATGGTAATTCCTTTCTGTGCCTTTTATTTCTATTTACTTGCGTTTTAGTGGTGTTCCTCCAAGAAGCATGGTAGAGCCCCTAAATTTTCTTCCCGTTCCTTTTACAGACCTGTTTGTTTTACATCCGGTGGAGGGCTGTATGTCAATAGTCTGAGGGGATAATCAATATCGTGACAGTCGCTCAACTTGAAGCGGTACTCAGTCTCTACTGTGCCAGTTGGGTCTATTAACGTGCGTTTAACTGGTGTCCCTCAAGGAAGTATGATGGATATTTTCATTTATTTATTGATGGCAGTGTGTAGATTCGCTCGTGCTCGTCTTGGTTAAGGAGTAGATGTGGAGGTCGACAGGCTGGATGCATTGCGGTAGTTTGAGAGAGTCAGAACATGGGGTTAAAATTGTTTATGTGGTGTCACTCAAGGCAGTATAATGGAGCCCTTAAACTATTCCTTGTTGGTGGTATATATATTCGCCTATTCTCTGCGTGGTGTGTGGACATCGAGGTCGACAGGCTGGGTGCATCAGTGCACTGCTGACGGGGAGAGGGTTGGCTGGAGCATGGGGTTTCGAGCCACAGCTCTGCCAATGAGGGGAGCGAAGGTTGTTGACTACGGAGGAGAAGGTGAGGGGGGTACAGGGGGGGAGGGTGAAGAAGAGAGAGGGGTGGTTGACCTGGAACCGTTGGAGGCTGGCACGTGGCAGGACATCGATCGTTGTATGCCGTGTTGGTACCAAGGGGCAAGTATACACCCCTCCGCCAACACGGCTCCCTCGCAACCGCTCCCCTCGTCCCCACCTTCTTCATATCCCCCACCCCTCTCCCCCTATCTCCCCCAAGCCCTCTTTCACACTCTCCACACCCCCTCCTTGCAGCAGCATCCCTTAATCCGACGACGCAACCCCCATTCGGTTTTCCTTTCACGTCCCCCCATCTCACACCCCTCACCCTCTGCCAACCACCCTGCATCTCCGTCCCATTGAAGTTTTCCCTTACCATTCACTAAATCCTCGCACCCCCCATCTTTCCTCCCCATTCATCCTTCCTTCACCACCGACAACTCCCCTTCCTTATTCTCGGGAAATTCGTTTCTCCCCCCCCCCCCCCTACTTCCCCCCTGCGTACTGCTCTCCACTCGTGCCAGGGTATTTTTTTATTCCGAGCGTTGCCGGGGATGCAGTCCCCCTGCGCATTGTTGCTATGAGCTTGATCAAGTGAGAGAAACCGTGCTCATAGGCTTTCTATTCTGCTGCGATTCGCTGTAGGGGAGTGTAGCAGGGAGTGTTAGCGCCAGCCATGTTAAGGGAATGCAAAAAGGATTTAGAGAGGACAAAGGTTAATTTGATGCTAACAGAGTGTCTTAGGGAGTTCAAGTTGTAGAAGTTAGCGCAACATTCAAGTTGTTAAAGTTAGCACAGATCAGAACACACGAATTACGATGAATAAAACGATTTGCGGAGGCGAAACGTTCTGTGATTTGCCTGTAAGCATTCTTTAAGTTCATAAATATCACGGCCAAATGTTTTGTGTTTAGTTATCGAATTCGTTCAACATAATTATTTAAAAAGTAAGCTTTTTTCCATAGAGTAGTAAAAAAACTACATTATCCATGTTTGACGCCTTTACGGAAAATCAACACAAAAAACTATAGTGGATGCGATTATCATCGTTCGTTTGTTCTTTATCGCACGTCAACCGTGCTCCCGATCTGTTTTAAAGTGCACTACCTAGTGCGCGGAGTCTGTAAAGAATTGAGGGCGTGTACGCTGATGTGTTGCGACAAGGTTAGCGTCCTGGAGCGAATGGAAAGCTCCCTCAATGTTTTCCTCTGTTTTTGCTGTGGCCACTAATGGTGCGATGACAGAGTAATTTTTGAAACTCACAGTTCAGCAGGCTCCCTCTCTCTTATTTTGTCGCTACTATCAGTTCATGAGGTATAGTGTGGGTTTAAACAAATATCCGGAAAGTAGCAGGGGATGTTAGGACACCGGCCATGTTAAGGGAATGGAAAATGAAATGGGAGAGGTCGAAGGTTAATTTCATGCTAACAGTCTGTTTTAATGACTGTCTTTTTTTAAATCAGTAATGGTGCATGCGTACATAATGAATTTTTGTAACTATCAGTTTGGCAGATTATCTTTCATATTTTGTCGTCTTCAGTTCAACAGGTATATTTCAGTGTCAACAGAGTACCCTCCGTGTCATGCTGGAACTCGAATGATCAGAATTTTTCTAGTAATTTAAGCCCAGCGAGTAGCTTCCGGGTCTCTAGTGGCTCCTAACCTAGACCTTCCATCAGCGGTTATATGTGTTCGTTCATAGCAGTTTTTAACGAGGCATTTTGTGGCAGTTTTTAAAAGTAATATTGCCATTAAATGGTACATTTTTATTATAGATGCTCGATTATTGGAATGTATTCGATTCATCAGACTATAGTGATTAATCGGTATCGATTAATCGAGTAGAAATAATCGATTGTTCCATAAATCGACCGATGATTTTCTATAAAATATGAAGTAAACTCTTGGTAATGTTTTGGTGAATTCCCCATGCATAAAAATTACTCCTTTTAATTATTTATCCACGTACTTGTAGAATAACGTATTTCTCGTGTCATTATTGCGACTAACATTATTTTGATAATGCCAGTCGCAGTAATGTATTTTTTATTTCAATATTTTATTTTAATTAATGTGTTTATATTGTATGCACAAAATGTCGAATAGGCCTATTTTGGCCTACGACTTAAAACGTTTTACCTTTACTACTCATTCAATGTTTACGAATTTTTGTCGCATGAATTGTTTTCCTTTATAGGAAAACGTGACGTCAAAGGATACTTCACTATTCATCAATGAAGCGTTATTGTTGTTGCAATGCCGCTTCCCGTCCTCTCGTTAAATAGAGCAAGGATCTTTTTTAGGTCTTTATTTTTTGAGCTCCCTGCCACTTTATCTCGAAGCTTTAAAGACACTCATGCACTCAAGAACCCTCTTTGTATGGCACGCTTAATTTGCACTACATCCCAGTGATACCATGTCCCCCTTGAAAAAAAATTCCATTCCCCTGTTCATTTTTTTTTTTCAAGTTTTTTTTTCAACGTTCAAGGCTCTGGCCTGTTCGAACCCTGCGCGTTAATCGTTAAAGAACGCCTCCGAAGTCTCAACTTCTCTAATTACTCATTTTACTTTTCTCCAGCTTCCGTTCCCTTAGCCCCAGCTCGGCTCCTCGGCTTGGTAGTCGACAGCTATCTGTTGACTAAGTATCGACACTAGTGCCCTCTCGACCCCTCATTGTTGTCCCTTGTTCACTTTCGCCGACGTTATCTGTGAACTCTTTTATAAAAGAAAAAAGAAAATGTGCGGCGAAGTTGAATGGCGATTTTAAGTGTTGGTGAGTGCATTCGAGAACGGGGTGGGGTCGATTTTATTATCGATTTAAAGAAAATCATTATTTCGTCTTCGCTGAGCACGCGTTTTTTTTCTTAATGTAAAGGTAAAAGCAAAGGCTCTCCTGAAGATGGTGCATCTTCAGGTCATTATCACCCTTTCTCTACAAAAGTGACCCCCTTCTTCAGGAACCCCTTATAAATATTTTTCTTCCTCAATTCAGCCATTCAGCCTCCCGATTCCGAGGAATTCTGCACGTCTTATATCCTCCAAATTCTTTAGGTGTTTGCCGTCAAACTTTTATATTTATACTGCACTTCGGATATATAACACCTGGTGCCCATTGGAGAATTCATTCATGTTTTAAGTTCAGTTGGCTGCCAGTTTTGTGATATAAAGTGATCGGGAAAAGTAAATTGTAACGGGGTTAGTGGACAGTCAAATTCAGGCAGAAAAAAATAATTTTAGTGAAAATATTGTTAGAACCAATGAAGCTCACTTCTAGCCTTCCAAAAGACGAACATTGGAAGAATATGTGTCGGCCAGCGTCGAAAAACTACTTAAGTTCAGTGAACATGAAGTGGGTAATTGTAATGAAAAAATCAGAGAAAGGTGTTAATGTGTTTCAAGTGTGTTATTGTGCTAAGCCCGTAATTAGCATTGTCAGGTAATATTTGGGAATTGCCGTATAAAGTTGACTTAGGAATCAGATGATGTTCAATAGAGAACCGCCAGTTTTGTAAAATCATAGAAAGAAAAGGTGCCTGGGCTATTGCATTGACTCGAATGGGAATCCGGACTCATAAAAGCTAGCGACATTAAGATTTTTTCTAATTTATACTCTTCAAATGGCATAGGATGGGTAGAACAACAACGTCACGACTGAGTTGTGGGAAACATCTAAAAACGGCAATTCGCTTGTTCCCGAACAAACGAAGAACGAGGTCATCTGATCATTGATGATTGTGGTAGCTTTGTCAAACATCAAAGCTAGTCTAAAGGTTGTGCCTTTTTTTAAATATTCCCTGTGATGTCATCAATTATGTTTCCTTCACTTCATCGGCGTTTGCTCAGGGAATTTTTCTCACAACAGAGCTGAGGGTCAGTTTTTGATCATCATCCACAGCTCTACAGCCCGGTGTGGGACTTGGTTTCCTCTATAATATATCTCCGTTCCAATCTTCTTCTTGCCTTTTCCTTCCATTTTGCAACTCCCATTGCCCTCAGATCTTCTTCAACATCCTGAATCCATCGTTTCCTTGGTCCTCCTGTCTTCCTGACCGCTTCCATCTTGATATTTAGTTGTCGTTGGGCATTCTGTATTCACCCATTGTCTCTATGTGGCCAATGCCAGCCGCAGTGACTTGGAGAACCTAACTATATCTTCCTCTTCTAACATTTGGTTTATCTCCCAGTTCATTCTGATTCTCCATATCTGTCCCTCCCCGGACCATAAATTCTCCATATTATTTTCCTTTAGAATCTCATAAGTGTTTCTTCGTAATTCTTGGATAGGACCCACGTCTCCGCTACATTTGTTACTACAGGTATTTTGAGGTCTTAGATATTTTCCATTTTATTTTTCTTGACAAGAGGGTTAATTTAAGGAGATATACATTAGCAAAATTTGCTTTATTGCCGGTCATTACCGTATGGTCGATCTCTTTAGAAATCTAATTTTCATCATTTAAGCTGACTCCTAGATAAGTGAACTTTTGGACACCCTAAAAACTCCTAGTTCCCAATTATTATGTTTTTCAGCGTACGTCTGTTCTGTAGAGATGACATTTTCATGTATTTAATATTTTCTTCATTGACTTTGAGACCCATTCTTTTACCAATTTCTTCCATGGCGTTAAATATTTCCTTAAGGCCTTACACATTTTTACGTTACCAGAGCTATATCATCTGCAAATGCAAATCTTTGTTTCGATTTGTGAACAATAGCTCCCAGTTTCAATTATTTTATTGCTTTGTGTGAAACGGAGATGAATAATTTATCTGATATGGCAAGCCCTTGTCTAACCCCAGAAGCCAACTTGAAGGCTCTACTTACTCCACTCTCAGCGAAAACTTTACATTGGGATTCCTTCAGTGTCATTTCAACCAATTTAATCAGCTTTTCTGGAATACTGTAAACTCTTAAATGCATCGCACCTCTCTTTCCTGTTCGCACTGCCAAAGGCTTGTCGGAAATCAACGAAGAGTTCATGCAAATCAATGTTGAATTCGTAGAACTTCTCCATTCTTTGCCTTTCTGTGGATATCCGATCAATGGTGCTTCTTTGAGGTCTGAATCCACACTGACATTCTTCAAGAATGTCTTCGGCATAGATATTTATTCGTTTGAGGAGAATACTGGTAAAAATTTTATATGCAACATTCAATAACGAGAAGCCTCAGTAGCTTGTGGCCATTTCTTGAACGCAATACTTCAACGAAACATGGGGAAAATATTTTATTTTCGCATGCAGTAATTATTAGTACTCTTCGAGTCCCGCTAATCCGAACACCGATAATCCGAAAGTTCGGTTAATCTGAACAGAATTTTCGGACTAATGAACTGTACGTATAGTAAAAGCATAGGTACGATATTTTACCATAGAAATTGTACTATAGACGCTTTAATTTACTGTAATATTTGGCAATTGAGGGCCTGAGAGTCAAAGTAATATATATGTAACAAACATCGTCCTGTCACCTGTATCACTTTACTACGGTAAGAAATGACAGAAAGCAAAGTAGCTAAAGAGTTTGGCGGCTAGATCGTAGCTCAATACGTTCGAACACTAATACTCCATTTCCTGTAGCTACATGACGGTACCTGGTGGTACCAACTTAGAACAGATGCACTTACATATATCGTTTTTCGTGTAAATGTTACTTGTATTACTTTGACTCTCAGGCCCTCAATTGTGTTTACAATACTGAAAAAGTATATCAATGTATTCAATGTCGTATCATTGCACGAAATATAGTGATTTGAATGGAATTTTTTTGTAATATTGCAATTCGTTGGATAATTCGAAAATGTCGCCATCGGAAGTGTCCGGTCCCAATTACTTTGGAGTATCGGGACTTCAGTCTACGTTTCTTGAGTTGACCACAAGGGCTAACGAACGGTGATTGGTTGAGCCATATTCGGTCGGCCATATTGCCCACATATCTATGGATAGTAATTTATTAGTTTCGTTTGATCATGGTACATGACATTGAAACAAGTCAAAAAAATACAAAACAATAATTCAGCGATGGTACACAGATAATGTATAGGTATTTGATATGAATAAGTATAAAATACAATATGAAAGTTCCCTTATGCATATCATCCTTTAGAAATTCTTACTGTATAGTAAGTAGGCTTTACTAATTATAAATATCTCCCTGACTTTCACTTTGAAAATATTCATGGAAGTTATGGCCTTAATGTTATTGAGTAAAAGCGATAAAGGGTGCTTCTTTTCGAACTCCTGGCAGACCCATTTTCATATATGCACGAAAATACTTACCCTGCAGTTTATTGTTTGTTAAGTTATCATGAAGGTACACAACATGCATATCAAATGACAAGAACGAAGTATAGGTATACAAAGAATATGAAAAAAAGAAAATGGAGGTAGTATTTTCTTGAGATTAGGACCCATCCAAAAATGAGCTAAGGCTATAAAATGCTTCGTTCATTAGAAAAGTCTTCAGGGACTTTTTGAATTGTATGATTGGGGATATACTTTTTATATCCGGAGGAAGTCTGTTATATATTATGGAGGCCATATGATGGGGACTTTTTGGCTTTTTGACAGGTTATAATCCAGGATATGGATGTCCATTTTTTGTCTGGAGTTGTAGTGGTGGAAATCGCTATTTGCTGGGAACAGATCTGGGTGCTGCCTAATGAAAACTGCACAGTTTAAAATGAACAGAGATGGAAGGGTTAAGATTCCTAATGTTTCGAATAGAGGCTGTCCAGGACTGCGATAGGGAACCCGACTCACAGCTAAAGTGTTATGGATTAGGTGGTTTTTCGCTGGTTGTTATTATGTAAGGGGCAAATGCTATTCTAGCATTTTCAGCTTCCTCCTCTTATTTCCATCCCAGTAATTTGTTATTTTTAATCTATTTTTAAGTGTTATGGGAAATTGTGCATTTTGGCCTGATGGTTCTTCCCATTGCGTGGTTTGAGCCCCTTAGTTTTCTCGTAAAGGTTATAGGCGTGACTAATATTTTATTTTGCGTGACTCCGCTGGAGCATGTGGAATGAATTAAATTTCCGCTAATGAATTTCTTTGTCTCAAGAAAAATGAAACAAACAGTGTTACTCTCGGTGTCGCTATATCTTGCCTTTTAACAGCATTTGAGCATTGCATACTTGCTTGTCTCTGTACCGTTATTAGAGCATGACAATTATGGAATACTGGAATTTTGATGTTATTATAAGAGGTATATTCAGAAGATTTTTCAGTTATTGAAACAGGGAACTCTTGATAGTATATCTGCGTCGGAAAATTTGTTCCAAGACTCAAAAGGAACTTTTGAGTGGGGGGTCTTTGTTGCTAGTTCTCATTGAAACTTCAGGTGACAATGAGAATCACGCGATCTTTTCTCCTGAGGTGATTTTTACCCTCAAGTGATTTGATGAATTTCAGTAATATTTCTACACCTACAAAATACCCTGCCAGCCACCTCTCGGGCTGGTTGCACGTGGTGAGATTTCACCATCATGCTCTCCACTGTATCCTAATGAAGTTAAGGATACTATGGCTATCAATGCGTTAGTAAGAACATGTAAATGTGTCAGGATGTGAAATTTCACCAGCATGCATTGTACATACTATAGGTACGCTACCAATCTTATATAGACTACCTGTATTACTGTATTAATGTATTTTGCATCTACGTAAATGTATTTAAATACAAGAGTTATACAGTAAGCATGCGATAGGTGCTGTTAGGTGGTAAATTAAGACTAAAGGATTATAGAAAATACTTAGAAATAGCCTTAAGAAAAAAACCACCTGCACTTGAAATCGAACCACGAACCTTTGGCTATTAGTTTAAGTAGTATTAGTCGAGTATTTATGTGTTCCACAGGAGGGGAAATATCTTCTTAAAGAATTAGAGAGCAAATAAACTAATTTGCTATGCTACTGTGTGTAGAGACTCTAACCGCAGTATAAAGCCCTTTGTTAATTCAAGGATCTTCTTTGTCTCCCCTCGATGGCGCCGCAGGTGGTGCTCAGCTGCACCATCAAGAAGGACTTCGAGTACAACCGCGTGATGCCGACATTCCACCACTGGCGCACCGGGGACAAGCGGTTCGGCCTGACGTTCCTCACGGCCGCGGACGCCAGGGCCTTCGACAAGGGCGTGCGAACGGCCGTCGACGAGCTTTTGGACGGTGAGTGACCACGCCCCTCTCTCTCTCTCTGACAACCTCTACACCCCCCCCATTTATTTCCTTCCATTCCTTCGGAAATCATCCGTCCACCCCCTTCTACACACATTCATTTGTGATCGAATTATTTGCGTTTGTTTTAACTGGTTAACAAATTTATTTCCAATAGATTCCAAAGATTCAGGTGATAGCATATGGAATTTTTTCATAATTCTTATTATTAGGCAATCTACCGGTAAAGGCAGATTTTTACATGGACCTATCTACAAAATTTCTTACTTCATCTCAGCATACGTCCAGCGCTTCTTCATCGCGTCCATAAAACCTATATATCCAAAGTTGTGGAAAACTTCACATATTTAGAAGCTGAAGTAATCAGTGGTGGTAGAATAATAGAGTATTAAATCGCTATAAGATAAGAGAAAGGAAAGCTGTTTCTGGGTGTGAGGCATTTACTCAGGGACAGGAAAGGACATACCAAGAAAGGTAAAAATAATGGTGTATTACATTTATTTTGCACCAATTGTTACTTTTGCATGTGAAACATGGGTGATAATTGAGAGTGAATAGGAGCACACTGCAATGTGGGTAAATAAAGTTCTTGATAAGTATGACGGGAAAGAGTAGAATTGACAGAGAAAGAAATACGGACATTTAGAAATGAAATTGAAGTCACTGGCTGATGATATAGGGTTGGAAATGTTGTCATGAATGAACGATTATATGAAGGTAATAAATTAAGATGTCTGGAACACTTAAAAAGAACGTAGAATTAAAGATAGTTGGATCCCCAGTAGACGATAGATGGGTGACGTGAGAAGGAACTTACAGACTAGAGACATGTCCTGGGATGAAGGGTGTAAAGAGGAAACATTGAATGTCAGAAAAAAATAGAGAAGCTTGGTTGATATTTTAGACCCACGCATGGTGGAACGGTAGCTGCTGTGCAACAAATTTCATTTCAGTAGGATTATGAAAGAATATTGAATGAATGCTCCGATAATGGTCATATAGGCTTTCCACCACCATGTCAGTACTTCTTAAACAAAGACCAAGTGGTGGTTTTATTTTTTATAAGAATGGGTAGAATGATTGTTTAATTGAAACAAATGGCGAAATAATTTAACCTATTGAATGATTTTGTGATGATACATTAAGTTAGTGAAAGGCAGAAAGATAGAAGAGGAGATTAAGAGATACGCGAACGCCGAAAGGAAAATAAAGTGTAGTATGCAGAGCATATCATGGAATGAGTTTTTGTCTGAAGAAGCAGAAATCGCAACATGCGAAAGTATTTTGTTTCTCCCCACTCAATTTTACGGTACTGAAACTTGGTATAAGCAGTAGGGATATGGTTAGGAAAGAATGGGTCATGAAAAGTTGTGGATTGGATGCTCCAGTAATGGATGAGTACGAAAGAAGTGTGTTTCGTTTGTTTGGCCATGTCGAGAGAGTGGATTAGCTAAACAGATTTATGATTGATGAGTGAATGGTGTGAGAGGAAGGGTTAGACTGAGAGAAAGTTGGTCGAATGTGGTGGAAGAAACTCTCAAGAGGAGGAATATTAGGATTCTAAGAACAGGAGGGAGTGTGTGAATCAATGCTTGAATGTAATACTCGATATGCAAGGACAAAGCAGTATGGAAGAAATTATTAAAACAGCCAGCTTCTTACACCTAACAGTAACAACTCTGTATGACTTTGCCTCCCCAGTAAGGAAATAGCGTTTAAGAATTGTATGAAGTAGCCATGCGCAGCAAAATTGTCAAGTGAAGATTTCAAATTAAGACCGCAATGGTGTTGATCGTGATCGGGGGTGTAACCCTTTTGACTATGACGTAAACTAGTCCAGTAATGAATGAAACTATAAGTATGAAAGAATGAGACCCTCCAGTTCATGGTCTTGATCTCAGCGTAAATTCTTCTCTTTGCTTACGCACCGGGTCAGGTCCTCCATCTTCGCCGATCTTTCGATACGCGACTCGCTCATCATCTTCATGGTTCCATATAATTTTGTCGGAGGACCTGAAAATGATGAATGAGTCATCGAAACGTCGGCGAACGTGGAGGATCTGACTCAGTAACCCGAGAAGAATTTACGTTCAACATTCGCCAAGAATCAGTTCTGTGTTAATCTGCACCGACGTTTTGATGATAAAGTCTGACATCGTCTTTAGTGTGAAGAACCCTTATACACGCCCTGGTGGCAACTCACAAAAATGGTGCATAGGTTAGAATAAAAATTTGTTAACCAGTTGGAAAATCGCAAATCATTGAAAATTGTGAATCAGATCAACCAACATCCGATCCGAATTTTGTGCCCAGACTTCCTTCCCATTCTTCTAAGTTTGTCTTCAAAGAAATCTCCCCGACATCCCTGAAGTTCCTCTTATTCCTATCCCATTTACCCACCCCCTTTACGTCTTCCGTCGGAAAATAAGAGCATCGCCAGTGCTAGCGTTTACAGCATCGTTTCGAGGCAGATGTTTTGGTCCTCGGGACGTCTTCGGAGTGGAGAAAGCAAATCGTCATGACTACTTGGTGCTCTCCATGGTAATCCTCCACGCGCTTTTGTCGGTGCATCTGTCTTTTATTTCTGCATTTCCGTTCTTTTTTGTCTTTTTTTAATTCTGCCTCAAGAATCGCGCATTATCACGCCTGAGGACTGTGCGACATTCCGTTTCCGGTATTGGCCCGCGACAGAGGGGAAAATTGTTGCGGTTGTCACGTCATAATGAGGATCGCTTGAGGTTTTGGTGTTTTTTGAAAAGAATTAAACAATATGTGTTATTCGTTTTCTTGATTTTTCGTGGAATTAAAATTCAAGATTTCGATTAGTGATTCAAGTTCTAATGCGTGTACGTGAGAGACTGGACTCTGGAACTGAACTCCATTGTTTCCAAGATTACGCGGGTTTAAGACGATTACATTGTTTTTCTAGAGATTAGGGGCTAAATTTGGCAACACGAAACTTGCCTTTATCACTTGAAACAAAGTGGTCGAAGAGTTGCGGATCAGAGGACCGATTTAAATGCATTTGAGACATGCTGGGGGTTTCAAGTCTGGTTTAGTAAAATACAAATAAAGATACTTATTCACGTTCTTTTATCTTCGTATCAGCGATATTTGGCACCCTCCCTGCCGTCTTCGCCTTTGCCCGATTTTCCAGATCGGCCAGGTCGAACCGGATCCAGCGATCCACGAGCAGTGTAAGCGCATCGTTATGTCGCACAGTCCTAAACCTTTAACACGTCGCTTTAATGTAGTTGGCAGTGATGTAACAGTTATTTGCATGCCGCAATAGATTTTCTTCCGCCTAGACCTTAATAAACGGATTGTGAAACAAATTACTGGTCCATATGCCAAGTTCGTAGCTTGACAAAAGTATGAAACGTTTTTGCACAAGTTTTCTCTTTCTCGTGAGTGGATTTATTCCTTAATAATATGGCGGCCTGACCAGCTCTGAAGGCAAGTTGGTAATTTATTCTTCAAGACCACGTCTCTTTGAAGTTCTTTCAGTTTACCATCCCGAAGTAATAAAGCTTTTGGAAGAAATGTTTTGTTTTCAAAATCTTTTCGTCAATTGAAAGTTAGAATCCAGCTTTTTAGTAAATACCTCATATTTTGACAGAGATGATGAAAATATCAAACTGTTTTGGTGAATTCTTCTCTGGCTTCCTACTGGGCTGATTTCTACATGAAAGCCGACGTTTCGGTTGAAGACTTTTCCATCGTACTCAGGGCTGTTAATGGTAGGAGGCATCATCATTAGCCCTGAGGATGATGGGAAAGTCTTTCAATTAAACGTCTGTCTTCATGCAGGCATTGGCTCAATGGCAAGCACAAGAAATTTTTACAAGTTCGATAGAGATATTCGTGAAAAAGAGGGTAAAGTAGGTAGTCGGGGAGAAGCTTAAACTGGACTATAATCCAAAGTTTCATGTTTAAAAAAAAGAAAGAAAACAATTAGTATTTCCTCACAATTAAACTTGACTTCGGAATAAGAAAGTATAAGATAGTAGGCCTGTTTAAATAATTGATAGAATACCAACTCGTGATGATCATCGTGATTTTAAATTAAATAATATTAATCCAAATTGTCAGTAAAAGCAAAGGAGTTTTGACTCATATGCATGTATTTCGGTCATCCAGGTGGCCATCGACAGGGATAGTTTACGAGGTTTAAACTCTGTCGGTCGATGTTCACCTGGATGACCGAAATGCATGCATTAAAGTCAAAACTCCTTTGCTTTTACTGACAATGTGGATTAATCTTGAATTGGAATTTACTTATCAATTGCTCTCTTCTTCAATCATCGTAATTTATCGTTAAGCTTAGTCTGCGACGTCAACCTCTATTTCTTGAGCCCTTATGCTTCCGAGAAAAAAGATGACATATAAAATGCGTCAGTGGTTTATAATAACAGATAACCGGATCTTCAGGGTCGTACGCTGATCCCTTGATTATTTCGTTATTTTAATCTCAAAAAGATTGCCCGGACCAGGAATTAGCTTACGAAGCTAAGCTGACGAAATGCGAAGTAATGAACGAAGTCCGTTGCACTTTATTAAGCCGTGTTGGATTTTTTTTCCGGTCCAGCTTCTTTTTGACGCCCCAGTTACCTGTCTACGTCACTGCCAACTAAATGCGCTGAAAGGTGATTTTTTTTCTTTTAGTCTCTAAGGCGTTATGTGCTTGTTTTTTCTTTGTTCTTTCTGTGTGTGTGTGTTTTTGCACTTCAGTGAAAATTTTATGACTTTTGCATTGTTTTATTTTTTTGCAGAAAATTTTATGGCCTAATGTTCTTTCCACAGTGCCGGTTCCTTTAGCTCCTGGAAATCTTTGATAAGTGTTCGTTTTCTGCTTTCAGATCTTTTTTTTACGCTTTCATTAGTGCATCCGTTTTTTACGCTTCAGTGTTTCGTGCTGCAAAAAATATGCCAATTGGCCTTTTTGCTTGATTGTTTTGAAATGGAGGAGTTCTCATATGTTTTATGTTTTTGTACATTTTTCGAGTTCGAGTTCCATAGATGTTTCTTCAACTCTGGAGCAGTATTTTTCCCAGGCTGTGTTGCACGTCATAAGTGCCGGGTTTATTTGTATGTTTTGTGGTGATTAACGGACGAGCATGGGCAATGGACATCATTGGTTTTAAAAATCGGTCTTGGCAAAAATAAACTAAGCCGGTTAAAAAGAAATATAAATATTTGGCTGCACGTGAAATGTATTGAGCATAATGAGGTGATACGCGATGGCTGGAGTGTGGGGAAAAGCTGCTCTAGAATTACTATGTGCCTGAAGTGTGGACATCCACTGCATCATCTTCTACCATGGATCTTTACTATCTTTCCAACTATAATCATTGCCAGTATTCCTATTCCTACTACCTTGGAAAGATGGCATTGCGTTAGACAACCTGCTGAAAGAGCCCCGGGAGAAGTGTTGTAGTGCGTGACCTTATGGTGTTTCGTATGGAGCTGAAACAATTATGTTACCACATTTTCAGTTGGATAAATATTCATACCAGGGTTCCATAGAGTGTACTAGTTGAAGCAGTCGGATTTTTGGGACGTCTTCCATGTGGTGTCATCTTATTTGACGACAGTTTCGCCGGCGTTGCAGCAGGCATCTTCAGGTCTGAAGCCAAGATGCCTGCTGCGACGCCGGCGACACTGCGGTCAGATGCCATGCGGAAAGCATTCAGGAAATTCAACTTATTCAATTTGCAGTTTGATTTTTGTGACACACAGGGCCGAGCATACTCTGCGAAACCGTCATTTAAATTTTTCCTGGGATTTTTTATTGGACTCTTGCTGACATTTTTTACGTTTTAAAATTTTGGATTACTTATTTAAGATGTTCGGTATTCAAGCACATGAAACTTATGCGATGCGGAGATCGTCTTATCCCATTAGCCGTAATTTTGTGCGCTTTCCAAAGGTGAATGGCCCTTAATCGGCATCCAATTGTTGTGAGCCCTGTTTTGGCCTCGTGTTTTAAACATTAGCAAAATTAGGCATTTTTAAGTTTTTCTTATTGATAGGTTTGTTAACGCCGATCCTCGTGTGACACTAGCAATTAAGGACATCTAACATGTTAGTAAATTTCCACATCTGATATGACTGCCTTATACTTAGACCCGGCTTAAGACATTTTAACCCGGGCGAGAGAGTATTTCGGTGCTCCCCTCACCCCACTTATCAAACCTATTCACCAGTTAAACGTAGTAAAAAAAATATTTTTTCACAATCACGGCGCCCCTTCCTTTGCGGCGCCCTGGGCTGTTGCCCGTGTCGCCCTGGCCTTAAGCTGGGCCTGCTTATACTAATGCGAGTAAAATTTTTAAAGAAACAAAGCAACGCTAAAGGTTTCAAAGAGCTTGCGGCGCCCTTATTCTATTGGTTTTATTGTCCGAAATTATCCATGAAGTTATTCCTTTTTCGTGCTTGCATCACCGTGAAGGGTAAGCAGTAATCCTCATAATTAGAAAGTTACCATTGCCCACGGCCTTTAACCTTATCCTCCCATTTCCATTCACTGCCCTTGGAAATGGTTAAGTTCCGTGTATAACACGCTTAACATAATTGCAGTTAAAGATTTCGGTCTTGGCTGCTCTTCAGACGGAAGATATATTTCGTGTGTGTACTTGAACGACGCATCATGTGTAACTACTTTTTGAGAATTTAGCACTATTATTAGGCAAAATTGTGGTTCAGGACTTTAATGGAAAGTAAGAGTAAGTCTTGAAAACACTGATGGAGGGAAAAACAATGCAGGTACGAATAACTGCCGGAACAATAACCTCACACTGCGTGTTATTGACTCATTTACACGATACTATTCATTTGAAGATATGAATTATGTGATTTTTCTGCCATGCTTCTCTCCTCATAGGCGGGTGATGTTATTTTGACTTTCCCTCTTGCAATGCTCAAGACCACATGGCTGCATGGTGTCCTTACATCTTGTCTCCTATCCTCTTGCTGGAATCCCATAGCAATACAGATGCGACTAAGGAAGCAGACTATCACTAACCGTTACTGGCTGGCAGAATTGCTGTTGATATACTCTGATTCATCTTATTATCCCATATGATAATGAAACAATGAGATGTATTCAAAAGATGTGCCATTTTTCTCAAATAAATAAACCGTTGGTAATTGTAAGATGAAGGTTGAACTTTGTGGAATATTTCCATAATTCAATGCATCGCATTGTACCTGATGATGGCGTAACAACGGAAACCGGTAGTCTCAAGGAAAATGTGGCTGTGAAAAACACAGTGTTTCCTGTCCAAATTAATAAACCGTTAGTTACCGCCAAAGTTTCGGTGTATTACATCATCGTCAGGTAGAAATGTGAGGGAATAAAGATCTTATATTCTCATTTTTCCTACCTGATGGTGATGTCATGCACTTAAACATAGGTCGTTATCAAAGTGTTATTTTTTTTTAATTACTCGTCTTTCACTGATCCTATGCGTCAGAACTCACATTATTTCACGGGAGTGAGATTCGTACATTTCTGTAGAGGTTTCCAGTTCAATTGATTTGTAAAAGAATGCCTTTATTTTTTCTGCCAAAGTTTCAATTGTCACCGTCACCCTTTTGTTTTATGTTTTAGTTATGTTTCGTTGATGTAAGTGTAGTATGTCCAGTAAATAAATTACATATAACGAGGACTCGATTAGCGTGAAATTCTCTCGAAAAAGTTGCGGAACTCGAACCCTCGGTTTCATAAAAGTGTATCTAATTTCTTTGGCCGAGTGCGAGTGGCTTTCCTGTTTCTCCGAATGAGCGAACTTTGTTTGTTAGGTCTCCGTCTAGTTTGAAGTTTCAGAACTCTCCCTGCTCACACCCCCTTACGCTGAAGTCGGTACATGCTAAACTAGTGCGAAAATTTCGAATTTCAATCGAATGAGTAGTCAATTCCAATTCGTACCCAAAGAGTTGGAATCCGAAAAATTGCACGATTTCGAGTCGCAGTGATTTGAATTTCGATATGTGAAGCCACGTAGCAAACATACTGAGAAATTCGTGTTTTTTCGCGAGTGAACCTGATACATTGTGCACTCCTTCATGGTCGTCTTATTACCTGTCGCAGCGGTTAGAGTGAGCAAATATTTATGGTAACGTCTTATTATTCCATGATGGATCCAAAATTTACCGATTCAATTGGCACCATTACTCGATTCGGATTCGGAAAGTATATCCGAAATTCGATTCGACTGGAGATAACCCTCAGCCAATCCCCAATAAATTACTCAAGTTAGTCATGATATTAGGCTCTCGTATGAAGTTGGAAATATTGCTTTAATTGCTTGATTAAAAAACGTTCTTTATTATTTTCACATTTTATTATTTACGTTCAACCAGTTTTAGCCGTTAAGCCGTCTTCAGATACCTGAATATAGTTTAACGGCCAAAACAGGTTGTACGTTCAGAATAAACGGTGGAAGTAACAAATTTCGTTCCATATTCAAGACGACGTTCCACCAAGTAAGGCTTTAGTATTTTCCAAGTCACTGCGAAATGCACAAATAACATGATACACAGTCACAAACCACGAGAACATTCAGTTCATGTAAACCCCCGCTGAAATCCGTCTCGAACTACGATGAATTGTTGGTGTAACTGGCGTACACACCTGACCGGCAATCGGGAGCTCTGGGTTCGAATCCCGAACAAGTTACATGATTCTCCCTTGTAAAGAAATTCCCTGTCAACCTTGCCTCCTCCACACCGGTCGTTTCTTGAGTGGGCCGTTGAAGCGTGTTTTGCCTTCTTTTTGACTGCTGCCTTAAAACGGCTTCTGTGTTGATATACATAAATATATACATGTTGTGTGTGCCCGTTTCTTTCGTGTTGTATTGTCACGGTGCTCTTTTTTTATTTGGTGCATGGCTTTCACTTTTTTGACTGTTCGCTTGATCGTGTTTAGCCAATGCAGTAGGCTGCCTTGCGCACGCCGGGATTCATGGATTTGTGTCCCCATTGTGTCACTCATTGCGTTCCATTGCTGTGTTGACTCGTGAGCTTTTTAAGATTGGAATATCGTCTCGAGGATGCCGTGACGAAGCATAGCACGCAGTACTGAGCCTGCCAAGAGAGTAAAAAAAGGCTTTTGGTGTGTCCTCACGGGAAGACAGCATTCTTGGGAGTCATATAAGTGTTCCATCTACTTCTGCCTCTGCCATTCCACCCTATCCTGTAAGAACCTGTCTCGCCCATGTTTTTTTCTCATCAATTGAGCTAATAATTACAATATATCCAGTTTTCCTCTTCCTTTTTTTTTGTTTGGATCCTTTTTTTCATTTGATCCCTGCTTTTTAATACCTGAGAAAAATATATGCTGGTACGTGGTTGCATTTGAGCAGTACGACAGCTTTTGATCAAGTTTAGTGGGCATATTTTTCCAGTTTTGGTGTCAAGCTTTCTAGTCGATGTTTGCGTTTTATTTTGCTGTGCAAAATTTTCTGAAGATGTCATTGTGTTTGGTGTGCGTACGTTTTTTTAGGCTGTTCATTGAAAATTAAGTTACTTGTTTTTTTGGGAAAACAAGGATTATATTTCAGATATCGGCAAGTTTTTTTCTGCGACTACCGGAGATGGCTGTGAAACTGAATGGTCTTTGAGTGTTTGTGGATGCCTGTTTGAATGAGTGTTGCGCGTGATAACACGAAAAGGTCAAGGTCATATAAAGAATTTAAACGAGAAAATTATTTAGCCTTGGAAGAGGTTAAATGAGTTCATAAGATACCACCCTATGTATTTGATCATTTCTGTTTAAAAATACATTGTATATTGTTTTATAATAAGTACTCAGTAAATCCAGTTAAATAAACGCAGCAGAAAACTCGATTTTTTAGCATAACTTTCAAGTTAAGTTAACGCGACTTTTCCACCTTTTATTAACTTCCCCGAAATTGGGTACATGCCAATTAAATTAACATGCCAAGGTCTTTTCTTTTGGTTGCATTTGATGATAACCATGCTTAACCAATGTAATATTTTCACCTCACTTGGTGTTGAGCATCTTATAGGATAAATTCAAAAATATTTTTAGTACGCAGCTCGTTCGGCTCTCATTTTTTTTTGTTCCTCTGAAAGTTCTCATGATTGAGCTGTGAAGAACAAGTAATTTTCCAATTTAAAGTTTTTTCAGTGAAGTGATATGGTAAAGCTTTCGTTTGTTTTTTTTAGGGGAAAGTTAGTATGCGACAATCATAATTTGTATGAGTGTCGTAGCTAAATATACATTACTTCCTACCTTTATGATACTATTATCGTATATTTTATGTTCAAGAATCATTTCTGTTGCTTTCGCTAGTAAGTTATAGAATATTCGCTGCGTGGAAAATTTTTGGGAGTATTCTTATTCTTTTTCAGTAATCGGAGGAACAGTGTTAACAGTTGCAAGCATTTTTAAGCCCAAACGAAGTAGAATTTATTTTCAGATAACCAGCGTAATGTGGTATAGACAATATGGGGCCGATTTTGTCTCCTACGGTGGAAAATATATCATAAATTAGTCAAAGTGGATCCGATTCGCACATCCAGCTCATGGTATCCGAGATTTTAAGTATTATTATTATCGATGGCAGTAAACTTTATCAGCTACCGGTGCATTAGCTCAAAATTTATGAACGGGGTATTTCGGAGGATTTGTTTCGAATAAAAAATCCGTTGCAGCATTCATGAGGACAAGGACGTGGGAAATATGTTCGTGGATGTATCTGTCGGTGGGAGGCTGCCCATTAGAAGTCTAGTATTGAGATTTTTTTTTTTTTTTTTTTTTTTTTTTTTTTCAAAAATTAATCTGATCATCTTCGTACATGCCGAAAGGCAGGGGCTTACAGCTCTGCAGGACTGTTGGAATGAGAGAAGGTTGAGACAATTAACTGTTACTGCGCATCGTCACCTGATAATGGCTTAGTAGGCTGAAAAGCGTCTTGACAGTAAAATTTTGTTCTCGGAAAACTGCCATATCCTTTAAATAAAGAGTAGTGTTTTATGGTGCAGAAACTTGGAATCTGAGAAAGCAATACGAGAGTAGGTTGCAGGCGTTTGAGATATGGGTGCGGAGGAGAATGGAGAAAGTGCGGTGAACGAGGATGTGCTTGGTACGGTAGGTGAGGAGAGGAAACTTCTGGAGGAGATTTGGAGGAGGCAGAGTGGGTGGCTGCAACGGGCATTGAGAGATGAAGGGATGCTGAAGAGCGTGATCGAGGGGAGGACATTGGGTTGGCGGGGAAGGAATAGAATAGGTTTTATGGACGGGATGAGGAGAGGTAGGATGTATTCTGACATCAAGAAAGAAATCTTGACCGGAAATACGGGATTGCCCCAGTCAGTTCTAGAGGGCTTCTACTCTCTCCCATTTACACCTACCTTTACCGGTAGATTACCCTTATAATTAACATTGTAGCATTTTGGTAGGTTCGGCTCATTATCTGATAAACCCTTGGTAATCATGCAGGACGCTGATATTGTTAACACCGTTCCTCCGTATAGTGGTCGTAGTGAATAACCCTTACCGTGGTCTTAATAAATATCCCTTATATTATCGTGGAAATAAAAAGTCATTCAGGTAGATTGAGCGAGATTTTTATCTTGTCACAATAGATACCATATTCAAATTTTATTTTTAAATTTAAGCAACTTTTCGAATCATGAAGTTAATGACGTTGATTTGATAAAGAGAGTGGCCATAAGTGGCATTCGCTGTGGTAGTGTTTTGCGTAATCCACCATGTTCTTAAGCCAGTTATAGCCTGGTCCTCTCGATAGTTTAATTAATGGCGAACAATGAGAGAGAACTGTTTTATAAAGAGAAGAGAATGCTCGGAAGTAATTTACAAATTGAGCCTTTAGAAATGTTTGTCTAAGTTAATTTGTATGAACTGATGACATAGTTTGGCAATACTTCCTTCATATTTCCCCCTCACGTGACATGACATTAACAAGAAAATTAAGCGTCATGTTTAAAAATTGCCGTGTTTGCAGGTTTTCTAGTATTCTCTTTAAATCGGAATAACCTCCTTTTCTTGCCCAAAGATAGTTTTTGCTTTTAGTTAGGTCTCAACGAACGATAAACTTAATATTCCTTTTGTACTTTTTCCTTACATACAATTAGTCAGAAGTCCCTAAGCGCACGGCAATGATTTTCTAATTTTTGCTCCTTAGGAACCTCCTGAGAACATGGTGAATGCGCCCACGTAACAAAGCAGGCGGAGCAAATAATTTAGCCACTCTGTATATACTCTGTGGTCTTAATTCTCTACTTTTTCGGAGCTTTTTGAATCTCATAAAAAAATATTTAACCCTTTCTGTTGTTTGCTGTTGCTGATCTGACCTATTTGAAAAATGATGATCAAGGGTGTCTTGTCTCCACAAGGAGTAAGAAGAGGCATGCCATTTCAGAGATAGGCTGCATGTACCCGATTGTTTTGGTCACCATCACGGCGGGACACTTTAGGCAGTTGTTTCTCCCGTTTCAGTTTGGCCTCTGCTGGACGTGTGGGCGCCTAAGCTCCGCGGAGATACGCCCTTTAATTTGGGTAAATTGAATCAATGTTTATTGTATCTCTTTCTCTATCTCTCTCTGTATATATACATATGTATTGCATATATAATCTGCTACCTATACTGAGTGTCTCCTTTCTCCTCAGAACAAAAAAATCTTTCTTGCTCAATGCTACTATCTATATTTTTTTAAGTAAGTGGTAGGGATGGTGGACCTTGGTTTTTTTAAATGTGTGGTTTACTGTGGAACCCTCGAGTGCCGAGATAAGTAAGTTGGGGTTCCGATGTATATCAAAGAGACGCCAAACAGTCTGCCTATAGAAAGCCAGAGGCAGTTTTGGCCTCTTCCTTTCGTTGAAGATACAACCTGTACGGTTGTAGATTAATAAATGTTCAAAGCTTTCTTTTTCCCTGAATGAATTCCTGGCATGTTTGTTGTGTTTTTTTGACGTTCAAATGGCTACGTAACTGAACTTGCTCTCATATCCTCTTATGACACTCGGTTTAGCAACTGGGGTATTATTTACAATTGTGTCATATCCATTTCTCGAGTATTAATTGTTTCGTTTGTCTTATTCGACTGGGAAATTATGTTTATAGTTGACTCTGAAAGAGTTAGTCATTTCTCCCTGGCGTGGCTCGTAAACACAGAGAGGGACTTCTCGGTGTTTACGCTTGGCTACCAAATTCATTGTTTGGTAAATGTTCAAGCGTAAGTGCATGTTGCCTGCCTTTCAGTGGATATTATGTTTTATAAAAGGGTTTTTAAAAACGCTAGGCTGTAATAGACATTATCAATCAATAATTTCTCATTTCTACGTCTTCTAGGAGAACCTAGAAGCCTTTTTTGTGTTTTTTTTTTCAAATTCTGGAGGGTGTATTTGAAACCTCTCGAGGGCAACTCTTGGTTTGGTTGTTAAAAGGTGTTAAGTCACAAAATCACTAATGGTTTGAGAATTTGGCGAGTCTGAATCGCTGGCATAACGATATCTTCTACGTAGTCTTCCTGGTGCTCTATTCATGAAGACCTTGGAAGTTTCGAGCCTCGACAATGACGAAACGTTGACGTCATAACCTCGAAAATTCAAATGAGGCCATTTAAAAATACAATCGACATCGCATCCTCGGCAATTTCAATTCTAGTTCTTAAAAAATACAAAGAGGCCCCTGATCGATGTTTTTTTTCTCACCTGAGAAGTGGCGATCCCTCCTACACATGTAGTGGTAGCGAAACATGGTGACAGTTGCGCAGAAGGCCCATTTCAGTGGATGAGTCAATTATCTACGAACTGGCTCCGCATGGGGGAGTAAGCTGGTCTCCGCGTTTGATTAAAGATCGCAAACCATCATTGGCAACTTCAAAACGCTCAATCGTACCGGTGGTGGAGCGAGAATCGACTGAATATTGTTTTCATCGCGAAGCGGTGTGATATCGTGTGCGTTGAGTTTTCCAATAGGTACGTAAATTTTTCCTGGACCAGGGAAGCTAGACGTTGAAATTGATCGGAGAGAGTGTATAATTAGGTACCTTTTTTATAGCGCAAAAAGTGTTAGTCATGTGTTAATGTACAATGTAAACAAACAATATTGTCTGCGTATACGCTGATCAAATATCGAAACAGAGAGTTTGGTTGTATGAAATAGTTCATTTGAGACATTCCGTATCCAATTTTTGAGTGTTCAGAATTGAATTCGAGTTTTAGTACTGAAAATTTGGTCTCGTATAACGGCCTTAAGACCTTGGAAAAAGTTGGTAAATCAATGCACCGAGAGCAATTTTTTGTTTAATAATGTCAGCGTAATTGGTGTCTCGGTAAGAACTAAATCTTTGTTTTATTCTGGTAAGCTGTGTAAGATCACGTCTATATGGATAGGGTAAGTTGGGTGGCGAGGGGGACGAACGAGGAGGTATTGGGGTATGGTTAAAAAAAAGAGGGTGGTGGAGGTTCGGAGAAGGCAGAAGGAATGGATGGAAGGCGTTTTGAAAGGAGACATGCCGTCGCCATTGAAGAGGGTAAACGCTGCCGAAGCGTAGAAGGGGAAGGAAGAGGATAGGAATTCTGAACGAAATAAGAAAGAGGTAGACGATATGAGGAATTGAAGAGAGACCTGATGGCAAGCCATCTATAGGAGAGAAAGTGAGATGATGCCCCAGATTTTGGGATGTTAGGATAAGGACTGTCCAAAAACCTTATAAATCAGCTGGTAGAATATGCACATAAAAATTTAACTTAATCGTCTCCAAGCAAATCGTTCGTAATGTAACGTTTTATTTATTTATTTGAGGTTCCCACAAAAACAGCCACTAGGTCTTATACGTTTTTTCTAATGTCTACGTATTGTTATCCTTCCTTCCTCGTTCTGTCCAATATACGTATTCAATCCTCGGTGTATTAGTGTCGTTTAAAACGGCCTTAAATGATATACGACATTGAGTTCGGCTACAAATTCGGTGACAAACCCTCAAAAGGCACAAAAAGAGAAATTGTTTCCACCTTTTTTCCTGTCGTTTGCGCAAATCGACGCATTTCTTTTTTGTCCCCGTCGCCGTCTGGCCATGCAGGATGCAGTCCGTTATGACGCCTTGTCGTTTCCGCGCGTGTAATTTATAAGTGTCGGTCGAGATAGCGGTGTGGGAGTAAGTCTGCGTCGGGAAGAATATATATTTTTGAGAAAATTGTGGTTTCTTCTGATTGTCAGGAAACCAAGCTAATCTCTGTTTCCGCAGATATTCGCTGAAGATACTTTTCCTCTTTCATGTTCATTCATGCAACAGGATGTGTGTGTGTCCCGTGAGCATTACTCATGAAATCATCATGGGTATTTTTATCGGCCTTCTCGTGAAGCAAAATTATTTATAGAGCGATACTGTTGGCATTTCGAATATTGTCATCACCATTGGTTGTTCAATCCTAAGATAGGTTTATTGCAGCCCTCCACCCTACCCTATCTAATCCTTGTTCCCTTACTCCCTAGTAGTTCTTATGTACTTTCCTCTTTATTGGGTCTTGTAAGTATTCCTTGCCCTTCCTCTTGGGAGTTTTCCCTCCATTTTCCTTCAATTATATTCTTCGCAAACCTATTGTGCCTCAGGGTGTGTCCAATCCTTCTGGTTCTTCTTTTCTGTAGTGTGTTCCATAAGGTTCTTTCCTCTTGTACTCTTCTGCATATTTCGAACATGTGTACAACTTTTTAGTTTTAGGGTTTTACGGCGTGCATTCAATTATGAAGGGCAATTGCGACGAAATGTTGTTTTTTTAAGTTGTACTTAATCTTTTTGAATTTTTTTTAATTTCCCATGAAAAAGAATATATCCTTATGTTGCGTGATTTTCCTCGGCGATAGTTTTCCTGCTATCATCCACGTATATCCACCGTGTATCCATCCAGCGTGCTAGCCACGTCACGTGTGTTTAGCAGGGGTTGAGTTGTCATAAAAATGCATAACACTATATCGTAAATCGCTGAAATCCAAATCTAGCGTTACCCGTTGCCTTACCGTCAGTCTTGCGAAGAGGACGCACTGTGGTACCGCTTAGGATGGGTACACGGTACATTTCACACTCATAATTTAAATTTATTTTTACGTCTACTTCTACATAATACCCCGCAAGCCACCTCAAGGGTGTGTGGCAGAGGGTGAGTTATCACCAACATGCACACCACTATACTTTACCTAATAAGTCAATGCAACTACGTCTATTAATGCATCAGCAAAGACCACAAAATTCTTGTCATGAGGTGATATTTCTTCAACATGCACTACTCTATAGATATGCTACCAATGCTAGCGAAACTATTTATAGTTATGTATTTAGCAACTACAGAAGTGCAAATAAATACAAGAGTTATATAGGAAAAATGCAAGAGGTTCTGTTAGTACTACGTAGCAGATTTAGAAACTTGTGTTAGGGAGCAAGTAAATCAACTAATTAGCTACGCTACCTATCGACAAGCCTAGTTAAAAGTCCGATTGGCTGGTATTATGGTCTCTGATCGTTAGCGGGAAAAATTGCATTTTAAACCTGCCTGTTCCGCAGTCTATTTCCCTAATTTTACCTGTGAAAGAAAAATCACAGAAGTTAAATATTCGCAAGCCGGTCCCAGAGGCTATTTCAGACATCATATCCTCCGGGGCACATCTGGTCGAAGACAAGACATTTCCGCTCCTTACGGAATTTTTCTTTTTTGTTACTTTGCTGTCTCATAATTTCCATTCTCCAAATTCCGCTCAGTGTTTCAGCCAAGGAACTGCAGTCAATGAAGAGTGAGAGAGAAGAGTGAAGGTGGTACAGTGAGAAAAGTACGAGTTGAAAATATCAGATAGAGGAAGGCGAAGCCAATGAAATTTTCATGGTAGTAGGGACGTTCGACCATAGGCGTGCGCAGGATTTTGCCATTGGGGGTGCCAAAGATAAAAATGCCGCCTTTTGCCCTTGCCCATGACCGTAACCATTAGTCTTAACCCAATGTACTGGGAAAGCCAGTTCCAGAAAGCTACTCCCACAACAAAATTAGAAGGGCCCAATATTTATGTCTAACAAAAAATCTATATATTACATTTCTGCTTTAATTTTCGATGCTAGGATAAGATATGTCTTTAAAATATTTTTTTAAACTGCAATTAAATAAAGCTTTGATAATACTTGCATAAAATATCTTAACTATTCAGTTATTTACTTTTTATCGTAACTTTAGGGGGAAAATTCGATTTAAAAAATACGAAAAACTTTTGTAATCAGCTTTATCAGAATAATGTTTTTAATATACTAATATTATATTACTTCTCGTTTTTTCGCACCCACAATCCGGCTCGGTATTCTATTTCAAAAAAGCACATGCTATGATAGTGTGAGTAGTCGTTTTACAGACCAAAAAATAAAATCAGACCTTTAAAAATTTTTAGATTGATTGGTTTTCCAGTTTTATCATCAGGACTCGCTTTTTCCCAAGTTTTCTGTTCCATCCAAATTTCGGCGCTCCTCCTAAATATTTTGGGGGTGCCGCGGAACCCATGGCACCGACGATTGTGCGCACGCTTATGCGTTCGACTGTATATAGTAAGATAGAAAGGTAGGGCTCAGAGTACATATGCTGGATAGAACTCGGTTATCTCCTGCATAACGAACATTGCACAACACTCATGATCGAATCTAGTGGACAAGATTATAATGATTAGGATGTATTGTTTTTATTTTCCACTACCCAGGCAATAGCCCTAAAGATCTCTTACAGTAGGTGACGATAATAGTGCACTTGGTCCAAACACTTAAAGCCTACCAGTGGGTGATAAATCAACCCAGACGAGGGTCGAACCCCGGACCTGAAGGGAGAGGTGAGAAGGAATTAATGCCAGAGGTTTATTCAGTACAGACAGAGAAGAAACTCTATTCCCGAGAACATGCGTTAATATGTTGTGCCTCAATTCTCGCGCCTTCTTTAAAATACACTGTTAGAAATGGAATTTTCACCTGAGAAAATAAAAATGTTATCCTGGAAAACCTGAATAGTCCTGAAATTTCATAATTTTTGGTATGTTAGCAACCCTAGTCAGTATTTTATGCATTAACGTTTAATTAAGGTGTTGTTCATTCACTTAGGTCCTGGTTTCAATCTTCCATGAATGTCTTAACAATTACGTTCTCTCTTCTTCTCCATACCTTCTCTTCTTCCTTCTCCATACCTTATGAGTTTTCTCGAGAACCTCTCCTTTATCTGCGTCCCCGAAACATCTCAGTTACCCTTCCTTCTGGCTCCCCTTGAGTCACCCAACTCCCCTCCTCCCCCCCCCCCTAACCACCACCTGCAACCCCCTCCCAACTCCCTCTGTAATGTGGCGAGCGGAGACACGGTCGAGGGCGACTGTTGGTTGGAGGGGGAGTGCGTATTTTTGGTCCTTCTCTCCCTCTCTCTCCTTCTCTCTCTCCTTCAGTCTCTCCCTCTTCCACCGTTCTCTCTCTCTCCTTCTCTCTGCATCTCTCCTGTCTCCTCATATCCGCCAAGTCTTGTCGCCAACCCATCTTCCTCCCGTCTCTCCCCGTCCTCAAAACAAAAATCCAGTGGAAATAAGGGTTAAGGTTTTGGCAATAGTGTCGTTAGTAATTAGTTGTTCAATAATCCTAAAGGCCGTTTCGCACGATACTTGATCTAGCACTAGACCTAGTATGCTAGCTGGTACTTGATATTGAGGACGAAACCCAGGATGATAGAAACCGTGATAGAAGGTTTCACACGATCATTGAACTTGTGCTTGCGAAGAAGTGGTACTGTCGTCTACTGTTACGAACTGTTAAAAGAAAATGGTAAATTACCATGAAAAGAAGTCGACTTTTGGCTGCTGGAATAATAGCAGGGATTGTCGAGACATTTTCACCGCTCATTGATTTCACCGCCAAAGAGAGCGTTACACCCGCGATAAAGTGAGGCGCTGATTAAAACAAGTGATGACCGTATTGCGACTGTAAAAGCTAACGTGATCGGTCGACGGCTACTAGGTCCTACTGGGAGCTAGCAGCAAACTAGTTCCGCATCAATTACGAAATCAAGTTGCCCAGCGAGTAGCTATTATGCTTGTTAGCCAGCATGCTGGTTCTATACCACACGGTACTGCAAAGCTATCATACTAGCGAGTATCCTCGGCCGTGTGCTGGATCAAGTATCGTGCGAAACGGGCTTAAGATTGGTATAACTGGAGCCCTCCATTCTATTGAGCGTTCTACAATTAGTTGGCAGTATGGGCCTTATGAAGAACGCTGTTGCCAAACTTACTCAAACGCCCGGTTTACTCAACTGTAGGTCACGTTGGCAACCATTATCAACACCGCGCTAAGTGAAAGCTAGTTGCTTTTGGGAATAATTTGGTATTTGCATATTGGAAAACTTTTACATGCCCAGTTAGTATATGGCCTATTACTATGTTAACTTTCCTTCTGATATTGGCATTATCGCACTCTTCATGGAGATTAATGCAGGCAACGAATCTCTATAAGAGCCCAAACTCTCAATTAAATGTCGAACGCTCTATAGTTTTCACATTTAATCTTTTTACCCCTTAAAGTTCGTAAATATGAGGTAACCCGAAGGAAGAGTTAGAAATGATACTCAATCGGATTTGAACTATCGTGATGTGAATTGGAGACTGCACAGTGGTCGGTATAAATTCCATTTCTTTTGCATTGTATTATTTTCCTCGGTAGACTTCGGGCCTCGGCAATATCCTCGGAATGAAAAGTCGGATTTCCCTGGAAGGAAAACGTAGAATTGTGCTGCATTTATCTAAATTCTGTGAAATCGAATGATTGCGTCGCATTCACAAATGCACCTTTTAATATTTGAATTAATTTCGAAGGGTTTCAAGTAAATCAGACGCCAAGGTAACAGTGAGGAAAATGAATTTCAATCCTGGAGAGTCGAAAAGATTTTTTTTAATTTGACTTCTTGGAACAGAAATTTTATTAGATCCAAATTAATTTGACGGCTCTGAAACCCTTGTTAAAGGAGAGCAGCTTTTATTCTCGCACGCTTCAAAGCATTCATGAAAAATCTGCCGGTACTATAGAGATCCTTTCTCAAAGATGTAAATTAAATTGCTGTAATCTATAGCGTAATTTATCTCTCTTATTTCCTTTGCCCATGACGTTGGAGCGTGGAAAAAGCTGGTAATTCAATGGACCGAGATCACTCATTGAACTTTGGTGTTGAACAAGAGGATTCTTAGAACGTCTGTTAGTTAAATTTGTGTTTCTGTCAGAACTAAATCTTTGTTTTGTTCCTCGTAAGCAGTTTTTGACCACGTCCAATGATCAGTCGATTAAAATTCACTATCACCCACCGAGAAAATCGCTCCTAAATTTTTATTGTTTTCTAATTCATGGATAATTTTATCCTTCCTCATCCTGTCCGAAATTTCTATTCAATACGCAATATCTTGAATTTTTATTTCGAAATAATGTTTAATTAATTAAGCAGGAAAACGTGGAACAATTTAGCTACAGAGGTATTATTTTACGCGAAATTAGGTTGAGTACATACATATGACGTTGGGAGGAAAATTGCGTTAGCAGAGGAGGCTTTTAAAGAGAAGGACAGAACTAATGACGGCGACCCTTAGCAAAGATGCGGAAGAGAAAAATGGGTTTGGCGTTTGATCTGGTGTGTAACTTTTTATGTTGATGAAACCTAGTCACAAGGAAGAAAAATGACTGTAGATTGGAAGCCTTTGAGATGTGGGTTTGGAGAAGGATAAAGAAATTAATATGACTGAAAAGAAAACTGAACGAAGAAGTGTGGAGCATGACTGGGAGAAAATGAGATTGCTGTGTAAAAAATAACGAGGCATAAGAAGTGGCTGAAGCAGTCTAGTGTCGATCCACAGTAAAACGTTTAACTTGTCCACATTGTATTGATCTCTGAAATCGGTTTTACCTTGATGAGGCATCGTCTGGCAGATTTCAAAGATTCAGAAGGTTCTGTCTGCAAGCATAGAACGGTTGAAGCTATGGAATCTGACATAGATTCAGAAGGCCGTGGCCAAGTGAAACCGGTCGCAGAGATTAAGTGTGGAATAGTACAGAGTTTTGTTATTACAATGGATATCAGTCACTTCCACGAAGTCACGTCTGAAACCCTCTGCCACACACCCTTGAACTGGCTTGCAGAGTATTATGTAGATTTAGATGGAACCATAAAATCTATTGGTTGAAGCATGTTAATTAGGGCTTTGCGGTGATTTTAGGGGAGGATACTTGGTATGAGGGTTTGGCGTAACAATAAGAAACCTCATTTTAGCCCCATTTGAAGTTGTTGTAAACTATAATACCTAAGTATTTATAGTTATCAACATATGGGCCTTCGGCTATAAAAGTTTTCATATGTATTTATGCTTCCAATTTAACCTAACTTAACTGGTAGATCACCTCCAATAAGGAAATACAAATTTTTATTATTATTATTTTCATTGATATTTTCGATTTCAAATAGTAAATGCTTAAACTGTATCAATCGTGACAATGGGTACTAATGTCTCGTGTAACAGTTAAGTGTGGCAAATAGGGAAACTTTCAGTAGATCGACGACTTACTGCTTCCATATGAGCCGCGATGTCGGGTTAAGATAGACTCGGAGACCGGTGGCATTTTCAAAAGCTTCTGGTCATTGGATTATCCGCTCTTTTACATCGTGCACTATGCCGCTAAAATTAACATGCATAACATGCCTATTGTGTTGTTTACTTTCGTGGTAGGGATAATTAAAAGAGTTAAATTGTCGACATCAGACCTAGACAATTGGCTTCGAATTTCATTGTCCCGCATATTGCATACCTCCTTCGCTTTTGTCACATACATGCGCATTGCCTCATTCACTCGTGTTCTAAAGACCCACGATATTCCTTAAAGAGTCTCTTCTTCGCATTCAACCATCTTTTTCTGTTTACCCCTTACTCTCACTCACCCCACTCCACTATCTAATATCTATTTAGTTATCCGACTCTCATCCATTCTCTCAACATGGCCAAACCAACGGAGCACGCTCTTTACATCCCCAAACATCCATTACCGGAGTATCCATTCCACATTCTTCCATCACCTACTCATTCCTAACTCTATCCCTCTTACTTTTACCGCAAGCTTTTCTCAGAAATACTCTCACCCTCTTACATTTTGCGTACACTAATTTTAATCCGAACATACCCAAGTTTCACTTCCACTCTATATTGTAAAAGGGTGTAATTGTTGTAATGTATGAGGTGGAAATTCGTATCATCATAGGTAGCGCTCGGCCATTAGCGTGTGCGTGTATCATTTATTTCCTCCGCCAAGTTCGCGCCCACGCCGCGGTGATGCCGCATGAGGACTGTGCGATTATTCGATTAATTGAATCGTCGATTCAATTATTTTTACTGTTGATCGATTATTTCAGCACATCAATGTCGATTATGGTAATCGACTCGATTGTCAATTTTTTTCAAGTGTCAATTATTGTTCAATTGTAATTCAATTCATAATTATTGTCCGGTAATCGATTAATTGACGATTATTGACGGTGGTGACGGCCATCATCTACCCCACCCTCCCTCCAGAAGTTAGCTAACTATCCCGGCAACTAGCACTGCGTCGGAGACTTTCAGTCTCGGCGGGAACATTGTCATCGACACACGTTAGTGTCTGTCGGATGAACACACTGAGGATCTCATCTGCCTGTCTTCAAATAGCGATCTATTCCTTTAATTAATGAATAAAAGCTAACTGATTGAATTATTTTGCTGTTTTTCAAATGAATTCTTTCATTCTTCTCATTGGCAAAGGAAAGCCTTTGAAAAGCATGATCCAATTGAGTCCTGTCAATTAATTGGTCGATGCCATTCAATTGAGCAATGCCAATTAATTGACACCCATTTCGATGTCAATTAATCTACCACATTTTCAATTATTCTTATAATTGATCGATATCGATTATTTTCGATATTCGCACAGGCCTCATGGTCTTGGGGCTTTGTGCCGAAGTTTACCATCGAAGGGAGAAAGTCATTAGCCCAAAGCTAAGGGGAGGAGCATAAGTGGGGAGGACGGATTGTAGTTTATTACCCTTGATACGGATATGCAATGCTTTTGTACTTACACCGTGGAGGGCTGCCGGTAATGTACTTACAGAATTATGGTTATCTACCGGTTAAGGTAGGTTTAGATTGAGGGAAGAAAAATGCTCTAGATTTTTTACCAGGGGCGGGCACCTTTATACTTACACGATTTCTCTATCTCATTGTCAACATACGTCCTTACTCTCTTCGTCCCATCCATGAAGACTTATTCTGTTTCTTCCCCTCCCACGCTAACCCAACATCCTCTCCTCCATCACGGCCTTCAGCATCACCTCTCCCATTATCATTTGCTCCAACCACCTTCCTATTTTCCTCGAGTCGTTTCCTCTCCTCGCCCACCATACCGAGAACTTCCCCGTTCCTCTTCCTTTCCGTCCACTGCACATTCTCCGTCCTCCGCGCCAACACATCTAGCGCCTGCAGCATATAATCGTTCTTTTTTCTCAGGTTCCACGTTCCACGTTTCTGCACCATGCAAAACTACCCCCCACTAGAAAAAAAAGCAAAATACACCAGAGTCCCGCTTATCCGAGCATCGATAATCCGAAAATTCAGTTAAACTGAACAAAATTTTCGGAACATTTAAAAAATGTAAAATATAGTTTAGGATGAATTTTGGGAATGATCTGAACAAAATCATTGTACAAACTTAGAAAAACCACTCTATAATTAACTTTTACTACAGCATGGTAGAAAACTACTGTGTGTTCGGATAATTTACTCTACAGATACAGATTTACTGTACAATACAGATTTTAATGTATGTACCTATTGTAATTATTGTCGATTTTGTAATACAGTACTGTAAAAAGTACAGAAATATGTACAATATTGTATCAATACATGAAATAAAGTGATTTGAATTGGTTTTACTATAATAATGGAATTTTACGGATAATCCGAAATTTTTTAAGTCCGAAGAGTCAGGTCCCGATTAGTTCGGATTAGCGGGACTCTAGTTAGTTTTATCATTTGATAGAGCGTGAAAATCTTTGACAAATTTTCCTTAGAAATTTTGTCGATGTTGCGATTCTTCATTTAGCTATGAATATAAAATAAAACGAATCAGCGAGCGTTTAGAGTGCTACTGTGGCATCCCCAACGACATTGCCAAGCTGAAGTGTTTGTGGGGATATAAGTTAGTGGTCCAGCTTACCCCTCGCCTGCTTTCAAACTTGTGCGATGGCACTGCCACTGAATGAAAATCAGCGTAACATCTACCGACAAAGCCCATTTACGCATTGCTGTCACAAGGCTGAAGAACAAATCCATGTAAAGGCATTGTGTGCTAGCATCATTTTCAGGTCCTTAAAACAGGGTTGCTACAGGCCTGGAATACCTGGAAAAGTAATGAAAATTGAAAACAGGCCTGGAAAATGCGAAAATTATTCTGGAAATTTGCTTTTCAAAGTCAAAATATGATTATTTTCAGTAAGTGAGTGGTACATTTTTTGTTGCCGTGTGGACTCAAGATTTTAGTACCTTGCCTGAAGGAGGCATTGGAGCTCTAAATTGGTGTTTATCAAGTAATTATACCCTTAAAATAAACTTGTCGGTCCTATTCTTGAAACTCGGGGTGAGTAAGATGTAATATTTGCTTCTGCTCTGTTTGTGCGCGTGTAATTCGTGGCCCTAGCCACGGCCGCCACTTAAAAAGAATACACCTGAAAGAAGGAAGCCGATTTTCCTTTAGAGCGATAGTGGCGGTACTCTGTTCGTTGGGAAACTGTATTCCCTAACAGTACATGCATTAATTTATTGTGTTCATATTCTTGTGCCTTCTTTAAAATGCAATTCAAAGAATGGAATTTTCTCCTGGAAAAATTGAAATTTTGGTCTGGAAGGCATGTTAGAAGCTTTTTGCATTCGGTGGAACCCGCTTTAGAGATCTAGCAGACAATAACACCAGGAAGAGCTGCTTACTGTTTTGTCCAATATATTTTATTTATGTTACTAAATTTACGTAAATGGCCCAAATTTTACTCCAGAGAATTGAGAGATATTCTCGTCACGAAGAAATGGATCCCCCCTTACATTTAACGTCAGCTATGGGAGTTAGGCAAGTAAACCCAAATTTCGAAGAACTCGAGTTTCGTCTCAGAAATGTATCTCATTAATTTAAATTAACAAGGCAGAATGATGGAGAGGCAATTTTTGCAATGCATATTTCACTGGAAAAAGTCATTGTTGCTCCGGTTGAAGGATGAGAGAGTGCGTGCTTGATTGTTATTTGAGTTTTCCATTGCAATGAACGCGTTGGTGAATAATTCTCATTTCGGAAAATTGGAAAAAGCAGTTCTCTCTCAAGTTTTTTTGCAGTGAAAATCGTAAACTTAATATCAATATAAGAAGTATTTCATGTGACAGGCGAAGAATAGGGAGGGAGGAGGAGGTGGAGGAGGCAGGCAGAAATAAGGAAGTAGTCAGTTCATGCGGAAAACAAAATCATGCGAGACATTTCTATCGTGGAGAGGTGTTAGTAGCAATCATGAGTTGTTAAACGCTAGTGCCAATTCAATTCTACCTAACGAGGGTGGAAATTTCGTAGAAAAGATATATCGCAACTATTTCTGTCCCTGTTCATTGAGGAGTCTGAGGAAAAATTACATTTTAAGTCCATCCTTTTCCTTACGATTTTATCCTTTCCTTTAACTTGCGCTTGTTTTTTTTGTTACACTTCTCGAGCAACATATGTTGAACGCCTGCCAAATAGTGATCTACTACGAAATTACGCTAAGGTTTCAACCTACATTTTGAACTTACTCAAAAGATTTTTATTTTATCATCCAATTTTATGCACCGCTAAACCCAGGAAATGCAGTGGACACTTGATTAAAGATTATATTGAAACGAAGGTATGATTTTTGCCTCTTAGGCGATTATTTATTTGTGAAGAAACGTCCATATGCCTCAGCGAATGCTATAAAGGTTACATTAGTCCTCTGTAGGGGTTCAGACTTCCGTATCTAATAAATTTAAATTAACATGGCAGATTGATGGAGAGGCAATTTTTGCAATGCATATTTCACTGGTAAAAGTCATTGTTGCTCCGGTTGAAGGATGATAAATTACGTGCTTGATTATTATTTGTGTTTTATGAACGCGTGGTTGAATAAATCTTATTTCGTTCTCACTTTTTTCTTTGAGAAGAAACGTTCATATGCCTCAGCGAATGCTATAAAGGTTAAATTTGTTCTCTGTAGGGGTTCAGACTTCCGTGTGGTAAGAAAAGTGTTTCACAATCATTTTGCGGAGTCAGGAATACCCTAGGGTGAAGCGTCAGTATTCCCTGGGACATCATATCGAGTCACGAATACATCCAATTCTGTCGCTCTGTAATTGAGTTCGGCAATATAGTCATTCCTCATAAAAGAACTAGTCGTACGATGATTAAGGATTAGGAATAGTGCACTTTGAGGACGGCAATGTCTGACCAAGGGTCTTCGATTCACATCTCATGTATCCGAAATGGATTTCGAAATGTCATCCACGGATATATCTACATAAAGTCCTGCAAGGCACATCCAGGTTGCGCAAAATGCATAGTCCTTCTGACTGCTTATTGGTCTGCAACTACCGGCCGGGGGAACGTACGAGGTTCTAATTTGAACTGGGACAAGTGCTGCATGTTTAGTGTGGAATCACCCCGTGCCACATACCCTAGTGGTGGCTTTCACGGTACTTCGTAGATGTTGATGTGGAAGGGTGCGTGGCAGGGTGCGAGTTTTCATCAAAATGCACTGCACTATATCCTACTGATGTTTATGAATCTACGACTATTAATGATTTAGTATAAACCTGCAAATATCTCTGTGGTGGTGACATTTCACTAACGTGCACTCTATGCTGTAGGTACTCTCCCAGTATACTTCGAGATATTACAACTACATAAAGGCACAGAGCTACAAGAGTTATACAGGAAGTATGCGAGAAATGCTGCTAGTACTGCGCATCAGATTATACAAACCTTAGAGATCTGAGCAAATAATTAGCTGTACTACCAATCGACAAACCTATTTATAATGCCTCAATGGCATCTATTTTCTCTTAAATGTACGCCGGAAATATGGCATTTAAAATCTGTTCGTTCTGAAGTATTTTCCTTAATTTTATTCTTCTGGTCTAATCTACTGCAGTGTATCGGGTTTCGAAAAATGTTTTTGATGTCCCTAGAAAATAGATGGGCTTGGAAGTTACTCAAAACTATTAAGCCTAAATTTTCAAACCCGTCCGTTCTGCAGTCTCATTTCCCCGATTTAAATGTTCACCATTCACCTT
This sequence comes from Pyrrhosoma nymphula, assembly GCA_963573305.1. Taxonomy (NCBI): domain Eukaryota; kingdom Metazoa; phylum Arthropoda; class Insecta; order Odonata; family Coenagrionidae; genus Pyrrhosoma; species Pyrrhosoma nymphula. Next base: position 48,251,033 of record OY754337.1, on the reverse strand, counting down.
CGATGGGATTTCGCTCTTGTTCCCAGAAGCCGTTTTTTGGTACCGCTTATAAAATTAATGTTCGTTAGAGTTATTAAGGCGCGTGTTAGTTCAAGGTTCGCTTATGTTTCCGTTTCTTGAGAGGCGACGGGAGAACGTCACGAACGGAATAGTATCCCGAACGCCGCGCCGCGGCGTTCGGGATACTATTCTGTTCGTGGCGCCGCCTCCCAGTAGTCTGATCCTCATTCGTTTTGTTTTTCATATACCGTTCGTGTGATATACGTACACTACTACGAGCGATGATCCATTGCATAACGAGAGTCTGGGCTGAGTCGTGCCCGCGACCCCGACTTTGAAAAACTCGGCGACCCCACTCCCGCCACGCCAACCTTCCTCCCCGCCACCGCATTTCTGAGCGCCTCCTCCTCTTGGAACGCCACGCCACCCCCCTCCTCTTACCCCCGGATTGTTTCTTCTCGATATGACCGCCTACCTCCCCTCTTCTCCCTCCTCCGCCTTGCCTCTGCCTTATCGTTGGGGGGGCGACCTTCGGCTCCATTACACCGACTTCCGCCGAGCCCCAACCACTCCCGACCGACGCTATATAGCTCTCTCTTTTCTCTCCCTCCTGACACCCCCTGCCACACACACCCCGTTTCACTTTCCCTTCTCTCCTCTTCCTTGTCTCTCCCCGCCCGCTTCCTCCGCATCCTCCTTCATTCTCCTCGCTCACCCGGTTTTTACTCCTTTCTCGAGAAATTCTTTGAAAGCACGTCGGTATCTTGCACCTTTTCCCCCCTACCTTCCCTTCTTCTCCCCTCTCTTCCCCCCCCCCTCTTTCCCCCAAACAACTCCTCCGGTTCCTCCCCTGCAGGCCATGTCACGCGAGGGATTTAGAGTGAAATCTCTTAATTGCAAGTAACTTGGTACGCGAGTGTTTTGCAAGACGAGCGGAAATATATTTATAAATCTTAACTTGATGGACGATCGAGACACGTCTTGTAATGCGAGTAGTTAGTGTACGCTTTGTCTTCCGAGAGTCTCGTGAACACAACGGAGTCGATGCAGGAGGGGAGGCATCACTGTGGTTTAGGGCGTTCCGGATGTAGTTGCGAGTATAAGAGCAGTAGGATATTAGCATATAGTGCTATGCGGTATACTTACTGCACACCAAGTTGTCTTCCAACTCACAAATATTTTCCTTAACTGTTTTAATGTAACGCGCTGTTGAAATTCGAGCACAGGGAGTTTTTACAAGTTTGGCAACAGCGTTCTCCATAAGTCCCATAATGTCTTCACAAGACTTGCTCGCAGTCACAGACATACAGCCCGAGAAGAAACGACTATTATATGAAATGTGTAATGATTCATCTTAAATCTATAATCTATTTCCAATAAGTTTTCTTGAACTTATTTAGAATGTTGTGGTGGACAGATATGCGTTCTTATAGATGAATAATGATCAAATGGACAGAGAGAATCTACAATGAAAAATGCCTTTAAATAGTTTGGGATGGAAGATGTTTGATGAAAACTCTCTTGAGTATATGAGACAAAATAATGGGAAATATTCTGAGACACGAAACAACCTGTTTATACAAAACTGGAATGAGAAGTGGATGAGAATAATGTCAGAGGAAGACCAAGCATGGAATATAGATGAAAGAAATCTACATCTACAAAATACCCTGCAAGCCACCTCAGGGTGAGTATTCACCGACATTCATTTCACTATACCCTAAAGTTACTGTAACTACGACTAATTATGCATAATAATAATGTGAGACTAAGGAGGGAGGGTGGATATCGGGTTGGTGTGATGGCTAGAGTTCTGGCTTCTCATACCGATGTCCTGAGTTCGAATCCCGGCGGTGGCAGAGATTTTTCGGTAGAATTCCTAGCCCTGGGGAATTTTGGAGAGCATTTCAAGGGTAGTACTCCGTCCATCGGATGGGACGTTAAACATTGCCGCATTGCGTTAAGAATAAGCTAATGCCGACACCGGATGTGTCTCCACCCTTATCAATTTCGGCCCCAGTAAAGTTCGGTCAAGTCCTCACCTGCTTGACTGAGGGTCGCGGGTTACTGTCCCGCTTGAGTGAATTTTACACTATTCAAGACATGGTTGTTTGTGTTCGTCCTTTGTTACTTGTTGAAACAGCCGATGTAAAAGGCCAGTAGAGCTGTTTTCAGGATTGTGGTAATAAATTAAGTAAAATTTCCCAGTAATCCTTTCCTTACCGTTCCCACTATCAGTGATGGCGCCAATGACCTCAGCTGTCGGTCCCCCCTCCAAGTGACCAAACAACCAACTCAATAATCAACGCTCAAATGAGCTTATTCTTCGTTCATTCGGACGCTAGAGAACAACTGTTGTGTTGCCATTTCCTCACAACCCATGTAGTCACGTGACACATGACGTCGCTGCACGCGTCCATTACAATGGAAATACTAGCGTAATCTCTGACCTTGGTAAGCCTGTTTTATCTTTGCAGTCGATCTGAAGAATTTTGTGTTAAATTAACCTACTCCGTGTCGTACTGAAAGTCACCTAATCTGATTTTTAAAAGTAATCTTAGTCTGTTTTTAACTTTCGGCCTACCCTCCTACACAGGGTCTCTATGAAGAACACCGTATCAAAATATTAACCTCACGTGTCTTACTGAAACTCTCCTGATCTGAGTTTTTCAAGTAATCTAAGCTTTGCATGTAGCAGCATCCGAGTTTCGTCCTTCCATCAGCTGTGTGCCCTTCTGCCACCCTCAGCGTACCTTTTTCGTCCTATCCTTCAGAGCTATTCATTCTTCTTCTCTATCTTAAAACAACCCCCTCGTTCTATCCCTCTCCTATACTGTTGCCTCTTCCCTTTCCCTCCACAGCTATCTTCAACCCCTCCCCACCGCCCCGTTACCCTTTACTACCCTCCCCCACCCTCACCCCTTCCTCTCATCCCCCTCTCCTCTCCTCCCCTCCCCACACCTCTCCCTCCTCATTCAAGTCTTTGGGATTTCAATGGGTATCTCCACCACTGTTGCCACGTCGTCCGAGACCGTTGCGAAAGAACTTGTGCCTGGTGCCAGGCGACTAATACCCTCTCTCACTCTCTTTCATCCGTATCTCTGTGTGTCCCTCTCCTCCCAGACCTCCGCCACCTTCATCGCTACCACCTCCTTCCCCACACCCCTCATCCCACCGCACGATATAACCGTCGACCGAAGAGGCATGCGATCCTCTTTAATTCCCCATTCCTCCTCTCCCAGTCCCCTCCCCCACACCCCCGCCCAATCCTCCTCCCCGCTCTACACCTTAACCGCTCAATAAACCTTACCCCTCTCCGCTGCACTTTCTCGCCTCCTCCCACTCTGCTTCCTCCGAAACCCCTCTCTCTCTCTCTCATTCTACTTTTCTCTCTTCTCTTTTTCCCTCCCTTTCTCGATCTGCATGTGCACACAGATATGTTTAGGCCAGTCCGTCCGGGTCGAGGAAAAAAAACGCCGGAGTTTTGTTTACCCGGATGGAGTGCAGTCTACGTTTCGGTACGCTACCCGCGACCTTTTCTACCTCCCGTTCGCGATCTACATGTACACAAGGCGCACGTCGTATATATGCTTTTGGCGGTCCGTGCGGGTTGAGGTGGAGAAGAACGTGAGGTTTTTGTTTCCAAAGAATGGGGGGATGGATTGCAGTCGACGTTTCTGTACGTTACCCGCGACCTTTTTTAAACCGCCCAAGCCAGCCAAAAAGCTTTTCAATTTTTATCGTCGTCGTTTTTACTCAATTTCAAGGACATTTACCCATGCTGCCCAGTGTGTCTCTCGATACCGCGAGAACGGAATGCAGTAGACGTGTCAGTAGGCTATAGTCGATCTCCTTGCCTTTTTTTGCTCCTCCTTCTGTTCTTATATATTCTCTTTGTAACCCAAATGTACGCTCCGAGTACGTTATATATTTACTATCCCGGGAAATTCGTTCAGTGCTCTTTCTACTTTATTCTGTCTGTTTTACCTCCCTTCACTGTCTATTTTGCTCGACTGTAGGGTTGGATGTGTTTTAGCCCTGGTGTAGAAGGGAAAAAACGCGTTTTTTTGTTTCCAAGGAGTGTGGGGAATTAAGTGCATTCGAAATTTCAATCTGCTACCCGTGACCTTCTTAAGTGCGGGATCACGACGAGGTTTCCTGGCGTGGTAGCCGAAGTCGATTGCCAGCATCCAAATTTTTGCCCCGTATTGTTTACCAAATATCAAGGACACTTTTTGCATCATGCACAAGATATGTGTAGCTATAGATGCACATCGTCTTGCTTGATCACCCTAGACCTCCTTTACCTTTCAGCCAAGCAAAAATAGGCTTCATTTGTTGTCAAAGTGTTTTTTTTATTATCTCCCAGGACGTTCCTCGTGGATGCTGAGAGTGAGTGAATGGAGTGCAGTCTGTTTCAGTAGACAATCGCTGCCAGCCGAAAAATAAATTTGATTGTTACCCTTCTGGCGTTTTCCATCTACTAGGACGCTTCTCCAATTCACGATAACAATAATCGACAAACGAGATCGAGGATTTATTGCAGTTGTTTCCGACTTGTTTTTCATATCTTAATAGGATTTTCCTCTCGAGAATAGCGGGTAGAGAGAGAATATGAGCCCAGTTGACGTTTCAGTAGGCTTTCCTTGGCCATTCTACTGTCCCATCGGATCTAGAGAACATTTCAGCTGTTTCTGTCGCGTTTTTCCCATCTCCATGTGCTTTCCTCTCGTGAATGTGTGGAGGGAGCTGGAATGGACTGCATTTGACGTTTCAGTAGGCTCTTCTTACCTTCCTAGCCTACGGAAATGCGCTTCAATCGTCGTACACTTGTTTTACTCATCGCCAAGGACGCTATTCAGTGTTGTTTCCCTAGGAAACGTACACGGAGTGTCGGTTGCCTATCTCCGACCTCCTCGCCCTACACGTAAAACATGTCTTTGCCTAGTTGGTTTTTTTTCATCCACAAACTTGCTTCTCCATCCCAAGAGGTGAATTTCCAAGGTTTAGCTGTATGCATTTAAGCCAACATTTCGGTTGCCCATCCTCGATTCCCTTGTGCTCTCTGTCAACCGGTTAAACGTTTAGATTGTTGCTCCGTCATATTTTTTATAACCACGAAGGACGTTTCTACATCACACGTGGATAATGTGCCAAGGAACAGATAACCAAGAGCATACGACGCTTCAGTCGGTTCTCCTTGGCGAACCCGAAAACGCTTTGATTGTTGAACCGTCCGGTTTTTCCCGTCTTCAAAGAACTTGCTGTTCTCCGTTCCAATAACGTGTCCAGGCGCGCAACTCTGTGTGATCTCTCGTGCAAGTTGTGGCTGTCACTATACATGTGGCGAAATTCTTTTACTGTCCACTTTTGAAGACGTTTTTCTCGGCACATATTTTAGTACGGAAAATCGAAATCAATTCATCATACTCAAAATTGGTTAGTGGCTCTGATGAACACTTTCACACGATCAAAATCTCCCGTTTAGATTTCCCATTAGCGCATGCGCAGAAGCTATTCTGTTTGTTCACTTCGTCCATGCATACACAATAAACACTTTTTTGTACTGTGCAAAACTCTCTACTTTTACACTCTTAGGTGAATTTTAAGATAGCTTCCCTAGTCCAGGAGCACATTTTACTGGTACTGGAAAATTTATCACACACGAACCACTCAGATTTGTGATGAGAACAATGTTTCTTGATTATGGCTCCGTCACCGGTATTTACTGGAAACGTTTTACTTGCCTGTGATTATTATAATAGAACGTTATAATTATGCGAATTAATGCTATTATCTATCCTATAAATTGCTAATGGACGCTTAATCAAAAGCTTTTAAATCAAGAAAAATACACCTACATCTACAAAATACCCTGCAAGTCACCTCAGGGGAGAGGGTGAGTATTCACCGTGTATTACACTATAGCCTAAAGTTATTGTAACTACGAATATTTATCCATTAGCATAAATCGCTAATGCTTCACGAGGCGAAGCGTCACAAGCATGCACTACACTAGAGATATGCTCATAATGGAGAGGGGCCGCTGATATGCATGCTTCTTGCAACCACACAAATGGACAGAGACTCAAGACATGCACGGCGTGCTGTTAGTACTAGGAAACAGATAAGGATTCAAGTATTAGGGATTACTACTACTACTAAGAGCTACACTACCTATCGACAAACCTAGATAAAATTCTCATTGGCAGTGCTGTTATGGTCCCTTATCGTTCGTGGGAAAATGACATTTGAAAACTGTCCGTTCTGCATTTTAGTTAAAATGAAAACTTGGTTATATTCTACACAATTTTATTAAGAACACGACCGGTTTCGACCTTTTCAGGTCATTCTCAAGTGTTACTTGAGAATGACCTGAAAAGGTCGAAACCGGTCGTGTTCTTAATAAAATTGTGTAGAATATAACCAAGTTTTCATTTTAACTAAAATGCATTCATTCTACGAAGTAAACTCGCAGACCATTGATTTTATCCGTTCTGCAGTCTAGTTCCCCAATTTTCCTCTCATGATCTGATCTACCGTAATATGTCGGATTTCGTAAAATATTATCAACGTCGTCAGAGAATAGACCGGTTTGCAATTTACATAATAGATTGAGTCTAAATTTTAATCGACGGTCTGAAAGCTTTTCCCATCCCAGTTGCTGCAAAAGGTCAGTAACACTAACGAGATTATCATAACGGTCTTTAACGTATCTTGTCGATCTTCGCTGCACGCGTTGTAACTCAGTTTCCAAGCCTATCTCATAAGGATCCCAAATACTGGCAGCATATTCCAAGTGGGGTCTAACGAGGGAGAAGTAACTGATTTATTTCTCAGACTTTATCGTCGCACTTGCCTAGTACTCTTTTAACAAATCTCAATTTACGATTAGCTTGACCGGTAATTTCACGAATATGTTTACTCCACGAGAGATCATTAGTCAGTTTAACTCCGAGGTATTTAACCGATTCTACAGTATCTAAATTGCTGTTGTTTATGCAATAGCTGTTACAAGGAGCGTTTTTCCGTTTCCAAAAATTCGTAACAATTCATTTTTTCAGGTTTAATTCTAGCTGCCACGCATCGCACCACTTCTGTATTGCCTCGAGGTCCTTAGTTAGCGCTTGCTTATCATTGAGGCTACGGATTTCTCTATACACCACTGCGTCGTCTGCAAATAATCTAAGCTTACTGACAACTGTTTCACCGATGTCGCTTATGTACAAAAGGAACAGAAGTGGGCCTATGACATTTCCCTGTGTGACACCCGATGTGACTTTTACTTCATTAGAGATAGCGCCATCTAATACAACCCTTTACACGCGATTGCTTAAGAATTCTCTAATCCAGGAAATTACTTCGGCTAATCCGTAGGATTTTAATTTCAAGAGTAGCTTACTGTGGGAAACTTAATCAAATGCCATTTTAAAGTCAAATTGCATCAACGGTTAACTTCCCTTTCTTAATCCGTGCTGCGTTTGTGTTAACAAGTTCTGCATATCGAGGTGTCTCATAACTGAACTTACAATTATATGTTCAAGGACTTTAATAATAATAATAATACTTTATTCAACATTAAACACATTACAGTGTAATAGTCTTCGTCAATAAATGCTAAATCTAAAAAATACAATTCAGAGTATTGCTCTCCAAAAATTCATTTAGTGAATAGAATGCTTGACTCAATATTCACGAGCGAAGAGCATGTTTAAACTTTGGTAATGTACAATGTCAGGCCTCTTGGGGTAAGTGGTTAAAAAGGCAAAGTTTAACATAGTCAAAAGAATTTGTAGTTTTTGACAGCCTATATTGAGGCCGTATCAAATTATTTTTAAACCTTGTATTATGATGGTGGACATCAGCACCAGTTTTATGGCAGTCAAGGTTCGTTTTTACGTTAATTAGACATTTAAATATATATTGACCATAGAATGTCATAATCCCTTGCTCTTTAAATAATGTTTTACCATGTTCCCTTGCGTTCGAATTGGTAATAATCCTAATGACTCTTTTCTGTAAAATAAATATTTGCAAGAGATAGATGTGAGAGATATCGGTCTGTAGTTCGATGGCTGTTCCTTATCACCGCTTTTGAATATTGGAGTGACCATTGCAAGTTTCCACTCCATGGGTACTTTGCGTTCGTTGATGGATTTACTAAATATATTCTGCAAGTTGGGTGTTATTTCACAAGCTAATTTTCTATATACGCGGGCAGGAATTTCTTCAGGACCTGGGGATTTATTTGGACTAAAAGATTTTAGCAAGTTATCTATTCCGTGAGTGCAAATACCGATAGGCGGCATCTTTTGCTGGAAGTGATAATTTAACTTTACGGATGTAATCTGTGATGACTTGGTGAACACACTTTGAAAGTAGGAATTCAACAAGTTGGCTTTTTCCGAACTGTTTGTTAATAATTCGCCATTTTCGTTTCGTAGTGGAATAACTGTTGATTTATTGCCTTGAACTTCCATTACGTATGACCAAAATGCTTTTGGGTGGGAAGGTGTCTTTAACTGTTCTACTAATGTTTTATTTTGAAATCCATGAATGCATTCCGAAATGCTACCTTAGTAGTGACCACAGACAATTTGTATTTTTCAATTATTAAACTTTGATCACCAGTGGACAAATCTCTCCGGAGTTTTTTCATCTTGGCGTGGCATACTCTCTGGCGTCTTAACGATTTTCTCACTGCACTGCACTGTACCATCTTTTTCGCTGCCCTCTTTTTTTACTTTACTTGGAATATATTTTCTGATCCCCGAATGTAGCTTCAAATAGCTTAAAATGGAACGCAATATTCACCCTGGACTAAAATATCGTGGGAAAAAGTTTGTTGAAAGTGCAATATCCTGTCTGAATCTATGGTGAGTTTTATCAGCAAATCTTGACTACGAAGGTGTCTCATGACTGAAATTACGATGAGGTGTTCTAAGATTTTGTATGAGGTAGGTTTGAGGGATATTTCGTATGTAGTTAGGTGGCTATTTTTATTCAACGCTTTTAAACATGGGAGTCTCATGAGCAATTTTCTTCTCCCTTGGTACTTAGTGTTCGGCCACGGTTTTACTTAATAATATCTGCTGATACGGAGCTGCTTCCGAAGCTAATTCTCTGTACAGGCGGGCCGGAATTTCATCTGTTAGTGGGGATTTATTGGGAAGGTTTTAATAAATTTGCAATTTCCTTAAGTAGAAATATTAGTAGGCGGCGTCGTTTGTTGGAAAAGATCATTGACCGTGACGATTGTAATCAGCAAAAAAGCTTTGAAAGTAGGAATTTGATAAATTAGTTTTATCCAGACTGCTTGTTAATATTTCGCCCTTCTCCTTTTTTAATGGATTCACTCTTGATCTATTGCGTATAGCTTTCCAGACGAATGACCAACAGTCATATTGGTAATTCTTAAACTGATCTGCTTGTTTTTCTTGTTAAACTCATGAAAGCATTCGGAAACGCTTCTTAGCAAATATAGATATTTTATATTTTTCAATAGTTGAATCACGATCAATAGGAAACATTTTTGTAAGGAGTTTTATCTTGGTATGGCATAATCGTTTTCATTTTAACGATCTTCTCATCTCCGTATCTTTATACAATCATGGGTCCTTGCTCTCCATTTTTAATTTGACTAGGGCTTTTTTTTATCCTTTAACGCGTGATTTATGGAATTTCATGCAGGAATAGCTGTTAGTAGTAATTAATAGCTATTAAACCATGGTACTTAGTCCACCCAGCTAGAGCAGCGATTCGTGGAAAAAATCTTTCTCAACTCTTATGGTCTTTTCAGCTCGCGGAAAGAAATGCACGTTAAACCTCTCCGTTATACAACCGAATCAGTTTATTTTTTACTCGTGATCATTTCTGCTTTGGAATTATTTAAAAAAGTTCTTGACTTCACAAGAAAAATAATCTGCTTCGAATATTCGTAAAAGATTAGACTTACGAATATCTTGCCCTTCGTTCTGGGAGAGTGTGTCACAATAATGCATCGGAACAATTTCGTCGCGTTGTCGAGTTTATCGTTACAATTTATTCATAAATGTAGCTGATTTCTTCTGTACTCGTTTCATTTCTCACAAGGTGTCCGGTTGTTGTTTTACTATTTCGTAGGAGTAAGGTAAGGTGGTCGTGGAGTCCCCTAGGGTGGATTTCGGATATTGGGTAAAGGATTGGCACCCAAAGCGTGATGAACTGATCGATCAATCCATGCCCGTTGAGTCATCAATTTTTTCCCTTTTGCTTGCAACCTTGTGTCCTTTCTTTATTGTATGAAAGGAACGTTCCTCAAAAGTTGCACATTTTTGCGATTCGTAGAATTTTTTCGAATAATTCTTCCTGAATTTTAGGTCTGAAATCCCGAAGTCACCTCAAAGGTAGCGTCTTTTTTTTTGAGTCATTAAAATTTCTAAATAATTTGGCTAAAATTACTGATACACGAAATGAAAATGAACAATTTCAACTTTGAGGCCGGCGCCGTTTTTACTCAGGTTGAACTCTATATGTTCTGATTATTTTACATACAGGTTTTAGTGTGGGGCTTTATGGAGATTCGTTTCCTGAGTAAATCTCCAAAGGCTGGTGGTGCAATGTTGCCAACATGAGCGGGAAAGTTAATCTAGTGCAATCCAGTATACTAACTGCTCATCTAGGAATCTTCCAATATATGCGAGTATTATTCCCCAAAGTAACTCAATTAAATGCAGCACGGTGTTGGAAATTTTTGTCAACGTTGCGTAGAGGTGAGCACACGGAGCGGAGGTTTGGCTGCAGCTTTGTCCCCGAGGCCCATGCTGTCAACTAAATTAGAACGCTGCATTGTTATCATTTATTTGGTGATGCACAGCATGCTTTAAAGGGGGAATGTATGAAGGGTGGAACTACTGAGATTTTGAGACTAAAAATATAATCTAATCTGGCTCAAGGTGTGTCGTATTTGTTGTATATCAGCATAGCGTAAAAACAGCTACTACGTATGGAATACCGTTGTGTGAGTCGGACGTTACCGTAGTTTGAATCACCATTTCTATTTTTCACGGTTTTAGGGTTAAATAAATACATCTACGTAAAGTAAATACGGTGGAAGTTGCCACCAGGATGTGTAGCACGGGGTGATTCCACACCAGGCACGCAACACTCGTGCCAGTTCAAGGTCAAACCCCGCATGCTCCCCTGGCCACCAGTTGGCGAGAAACCAAAAATCAGTTTGTAAAACAATGCACGGCCAAGCCAGAAACTATGGGAGTTCTAAGGTGGCAAACAGGCCAATATGCAGTACCAAGGCCAAGATACAACTACTGATTAGTACTACCAATGCTACTGATTCATACATTCGACTAGATATTAATTCGTGCAGAAAACTAAATTATGCGAGGCACCCCAAGCAGGGAGAGGTGTTAGTGAAATTGATAAGGTAAGAAACGCAAGTACGAAGTCAAGTCTACCCAGCGACATTGTCTCGTCTTCATACCACGGCGGTCATTCTGACATGCAAATATCATTGGAAAATTAGAGACACACAAATAAATAGTATCAACTATCATCCCATACAGACATTGAAAACTGGAAAAATATTGTGATAGTTAAAGCGTAAAAATAAGGCTGCAAATTGTCAACATTGACATAATTGGAGGCATCTATCATTGCAATTGCGATCCCTAACTGTGCGAGTACAATTAAGCATTTTAAACCTTTTGGTCCTGCAATCTATTTCTCTAACTTTATGCATATCTATCCCATATTATATTGGTACTACTCTTGATTAATACTACCGAACTACTAACTGATGCATATTACGAGGTCCTATGGGACTGATATATCCCGATAAATGGCAAACATAATAATGTACCGTACACACCCCCCTGCCACACACCCCTGAGGTGGCTTGCAGGGTATTTTGTAGATGTAGATGTACACTGTTTAAGGTGCAACAACTGGTTATTAAATTTGATACTATTGATTCATAAATATTACGAGAAACTAATATATGCAGAAAACAAAATCACGTTGCCCTTCTCGGGAGAGGTGTTAGTAATAATGATAAAGAAACAAACACAAAAACAAAATCTAGTCTACCCAGCGACATTGTCTCGTCTTCATTCATCTACATAATACCCTGCAGGCTACCGCTAGGGTGAGTTATCACCATCATGCATTACGCTATATCCTGATGAAGTTTATGAAACTTCGAGTGTTAATTCATTAGCAAAAACCTGCATATTGTTGTCAGGAGGTGATATTTCTCCAACATGCACTAATCTCTAGGTATGCTACCAATTTTAAAGAAACTGTTGATATTAATGTACTGATGAACTACATAAGTGCACAGAAATACAAGAGTAATGTGTTCAGGAAAAACAAGGTTCAGTTAATCCTACGTAGCAGATTAAGGAACGGGCATTAGGGAGTAAATCAGCTAATAAGCCACACTGCCTATCGACAGAATCGATATACCTCGACAGTCATTAATTACATCTAAAGATTTTTCGAGAAATGATCACAAATAAAGGGTTTCTATGCGAAGTTTCGTGCATCCGTCCCCAAACTCTTCGTCTTCGTCGGCTCCTCGTCTTGTGGTGATGTGTGTGGCTATCTCCCTTCGCTCCCGATGTTGTTGACCGTGCGGAGGAGTTAAAAGAGGGGCGGAGGGGGATGCAGTGGCGGTGGAGATGTTTCTGAAAGTAGGGCGGAGGGGATGGAAGATGGGAGAAGTGCCGAAGGAAGAGTAGTGGATAGTAGGGTGGGGAATATATATATATATATATATGTATGAAAAAGGGTTCGACGGGGTGGGTGGGGAGGAGAGAAGGGGTGGATCCCTAGGACTCATCCACCCACCCACCCCACTCCCATTTCCCCCCCCTTCTCTCGACATTGCGGGGGAGGGTGAATGAAGTGTACGCTTGGCAACGTCGCATCCGAGCGTGTGGATGAGGGGGAGAGGGGAGGAGGAGGTGGAGAGGGGAGGTTTTTGAAGGGGGAAGGGAGTTGAAGGCAACGTCGCTCCCCGTATCGATTCTCGGATACCCCCTCCAACCTCCCCTCCTCCTCCTTATCCCTTCCCACAATCCTCTGTTCTCGCACCCCTCCAAATCCCTCTCACTCCCTTCCCCTCTCCTCTTAACCCTTCCTTCCTTCCTTCTTCCCATTTCTCTCTCCCTCTCTCGCTGCTTTTAATCTCCTCTCTCTACCTCCTTCCCTTTCGTCTTCATTGGCGTAGTACCCTGCAAGCGACCTCATAGGGTGCGTGGCAAGGGATGAGTGCCCATCAAAAACAAGCTCTAAATTACATCCTCGGGAATGTTTACACAATGCGTTCTTTCTTCTACCTCTTTCCCTATCATCTACATATACGTAGTGCTCTGTAAGCAACCTCATAGGGTGTGTGGCAAGAGGTTTCATCCCAAACTTGCTCTACAATACATTCTAGAAAACGTTTACAATTTACTGCAATTCATCGCCCTCTGTCATCTGCTTATACGTTTTGCTCTGTAAGCAACCTCAAGGGCTGTGTGGCTGGGGTGAATTTCAATACAAACGCGCAAAACATTACTTGATAGGAAAATTATATAAACTACGTTCAATCTTCGACCTCTAATCCTTCTCATCTGTCGCTATGTTGTAAACTGCAAGTAACATCGTCTACATCTCCTTGTATGTGCCTACTCTTCAAGCCACCTCAGGGGTGCGTAAAAGGGGGTGATTTTCACCATTACATGCACTTCTCTATTCGCAACTAAAGTCTTGGGGATCGGGTTGGTTTGGTGGCCAGATTACTGGCTTCCCGTTCTGAAAGCACGGGTTCGAATCCCAGAGCAGTGGTGGATAATTTTCAGTGGAACTCGATCCCAATTCGGATGCTGTGTGGAGAGCACTTCAAGTGCAGTACTCCGTCCATCGGGTGAGACTGTTAAACCGTAACCCCTTGGCGCCTTCTGCTAAGAGTTATAGCTAAGAGAATAAACGCTGGGTTTCTCTCCTCCCTTCTTCTCTTCCCCGAATAATCTTTCCCTAGCCAACCAACCCACCAGTCCTCAAATGACCAGAGTTTTCTGTCGCCTCACCAAATAGCCAAACAACCAAGTTTCAGGAATAATGAAGAAAAAAGCTTATAACATTATTGTTCTGTGTTTGACGGGAAGAGAATATTTCTAAGGAGAGGAAACTTCTGGAGGAAATTAGGAGAATGCAGAGTAGGTGATTGGATCTGGTGAGGGGCGAAGGGATGCTGAAGGTCGTGATATAGAGGAGGTATTTATGTATAAACTAGTCGACCCGTGCGAAGCATTCGCACTGTATCCTCCTCAAATCCCACTTAATTGAAGTGCACACCGTATAGTTAGTACCGTGTAGTTAGTGCGTCATTGATGTAGGTGTGGGTTGAAGTAAGGAATAGATGTGTGTTTAAAAAGATGGAATACTTAAATACACATGGAATGGTTGTTAGGTACGTCATAATGTAGGTTATGTCATAAATAAACAAATAGAAAGGCTACAGAATCCATACGGTACTTACTTTGGAGTTGAACTTATTTAGATTTCTTTAAAGTGAATAATCTGATTTGATCGCCGGGTTTGTTTATCGTAGAGAGCAGAGACGAAGGAAGTTGGTCGTCATGGACTAAGTAAAAACAAATGACTGCGAGCGGTTTGGGGAAGTAAATATAAATTCAAGTTTTGATTAATTTAATTCAGTTTATAAATAGATCAGTAGATCGAATACCTTAAATCAATATTTTAAGTCGAAATTAAATGCGGAATGAGATAATAGATGCATAAAATCGAAATCGGTTTCATTTTGATATATCTCGATATTCTCGATAGAGGATCGTAGGTCGAGGGCGATATTTCAAAAAACCGTTTTTTTTTTTTCAATTGTAATTTTTCGAAAAACTGAAATGTGAGTAATTTGTATTTTTTCCGGTGTAGCGGTTAAGAAAAGCTTTAAAATGATGCCTCATTTATGAAAAGTGATGAAGTATTAAGGAAGTTATGGCGTACCGACAAAAAAAAAGCCCTTGAGAAATAATATATATGATTGAGGGCTTTAAGGGGAGGATGGGTAAGGGGGAGGGGAAGAAAGAGAAATAAATTGGCTTCATGGATGGAATGAGAAGATGTTGGACGTAT
Organism: Pyrrhosoma nymphula; assembly: GCA_963573305.1. Classification (NCBI taxonomy): domain Eukaryota; kingdom Metazoa; phylum Arthropoda; class Insecta; order Odonata; family Coenagrionidae; genus Pyrrhosoma; species Pyrrhosoma nymphula. The sequence continues at coordinate 48,235,895 of OY754337.1, read as the reverse complement.
GCTGAGATGAAGAAAGAAATCGTATAAGGAGATAGAGCCTGCGCCTGTAAAAATCTAGAGTAGTTTTACTCTCATCCATTCAAACCTACCTTAACCATTATATTACTCTATTTAGACGAATGTCTTACGTAGACATTATTTGCTCATTTCTACTGTTTTTGTGTATTGGGAGCCGTTTCTCTAATATTGGTGGAACCGTCACTTGGCACCACACACTAATATGGGTTGCAGAGACGGTGGGTGAAACGAGAAAGTGGTCCTCTCAATAGGCGTATAAAGCCATACCAAACAGGCATTAGACGTTTTTATGTTGATCAAAGACGTTTTTATGTTGCGTTCCTTCTCTGATAAAGGTGTCAGTCGTTTTTTAAGTAATTATATGACTGTCTCTGTCTAAATTTGAACTTGGAATCGTGCCTCGGCTATTAACTTACTAGAGATAGTAGCATCAAAAAGAACCACGCGAATTACTCAAGGAGTGAAAGGTAAGAAAACGCCTCCTGTCTGTTTAGTGGGAATTGTTATCAAAGGATGCCGAATGTGTGTGTATTATGTGTAAGCTGCCGACTATTATGTGCAAGTTATCCTTGGTCTTCAATCCAAATTTTCAGTGATAACTTTCATTGGTGAACCAGTCGCCTACGCTAGTATAATTCTCGTCTTGTGTTGGCGCATAAAGAAACTTGGAGATGCTGAGGTGACGGCGGAAGTAGCCCGAAAGACAATTGCTCCCCGGGCAGATAAGAAAGTGTTTGCGTAGGCAGTGCATGAAAAACTTGCAAACTAACCAAGTCTTATAGCCAGTTGTCCTTGCGCTGGCTTTCCGAACGTGAAGAAGTTTCGGTGCGCTAGCAAATGATATTTCATACTGAAAAAAAATCCGGGGGATTTTCAGTTATTAGTCAGCCGAACTGTTCCCTTGTGTTTAAAGTTTTTTTTTCGGTCAAGTGACGATTGAGGGAAAGACGTTGATCAAATCAGAAGCCTGCACATGCGTTTTATCTCCTGTTAATCTTTCGTATTTAGTCACTACGCTTTTTGTGTGATTTTTGCCAAGTCTTTGATACCTTCAGCAATTGGAAGAGCCCTTGCTTCGGTGAAGAGCACTTGCTTCGGTGCATGCGTTGCTGTTTCATTTTTTAGTAGTTGTGGTAGTAGAAATTGGAGAAGGCAGCCAACGACTGAGGCCATTTACTTAAGAAGGCAGGTGGATATATTGATAAGGGAAGGATTAATTTGGGAATGCTTGAAGGAGGGAAACCCGGGATCGAATTCTGCCTCCTCCTAAGGTGGTTGGGGCATTTTTGTCTGTGCACATATTTGCGTGAAACTTTGCATACGTGTTCTTAATAGTGATATCTATAGATAAAAGTGAGAAAATTGCATCATACCTATTTGGTTTTTTGGCAATTCAATCCTATTTTAACTCGTAGCCGCATGCCACATGGCGTTACTTCGATTACGTACGCACAGATTTTCTTCTTAACGCGAAATAATAATTTTCTTATTATTATAATTTTTTATTAAAAATATCAAGGTGCCATGCGGTGTCCAATATTGAAATAAAACATATTTCAATATAATTTCGATTCAATTTTGAATTCCGCGCCATCAGAAACTAGTCATAACATGCTTTCATTATGGAAAAAAGTTTAAAATATAAATACTCTTATATGATTTCCATTACCGCCTGTATGGTGAGTTCCAACGCATAATCATAATTTCCGCAAACGTTAAGTGAAATGTGGTCAAGAATTTTTTCCGAATTAATTAAAAAATTACAAAAGTTAGAACATAATGACCCACGATTACCGCTCCAGCCATCTTAATGAAAGACGCTTAGTTTAGCGTCTCATCCGACGGGCGGATTACCTCCAACTCTGAGATACTGGACTATAGTAACTAGTGTCCCACCGACGGGGGGAGATAGCTCTGTGTGGGAAGTGCTCTCCTTACAAAACCCTATTTGGGAGATTGTTAAAAAATTGTGTTCATTTTACCCAATTAGGGATCGGCAATCGATTAAGAAAACTCCTTCGTTCCAGAATTCGAACCCGGTCCCTCAGGATGGGATTTGTTTATTTACAGGTTACATTAAAAATAGGCATCTGCCGGGTGGTAATGAAAAGAATACTAGCAACATTAAAACAATATAAACGAATGAGCTCCGTTTATTCATTTTTTCCGAGTTGATTAATTTTAATGGACAACCGTATCACTTGCGTTGCAGCTAGCGTCGTCAGGTCCTGAATGACCTGCAGAGATTCTTTTTCCGTTCTATATAACCTTTGAGCTAGTCAAGCGTGCGCTGATTGGCCGGATGGACCTTTGAATGAATCAACGTTGGAAAAAAAAACAGAATAAACGGAACTAATCAAATCACCGCGGAACCCTCCGTACCAATATAAATGAATTGACACATACGTATAATTACACTTGAAGGATTAATTTTGTCTAAGGCATTTTGAACATCTACTTAAAAAAGATTTTGGAGATTTAGGAAAGTACTCAAAAAGTCCATCAGGCAGCCGGTTCCAATCTCATATACCCTATTAAGAAATGAGTACTTGGCAGCGTTGCTCTTTTGAGTTCTTAATTTTATTTCATAAGGGCGATCAAATCTGACGATATGATTAGGATTCGTCATTCCCTTTTTTAATTCCTTCCATCCTTTGTCTCCTGATGCAATCCTATATCCTGCGCTGAGTCTATTTAGTTTCCTTCTCGTTTCAAGAGAGTCCCTTCCTAATACTTTTAGCATTTCCTTAACGATATCTTTTCTCCTGTGCCGACCCAACACGTACCTGGCGGCCTTTCTTCGTTCTTTTTCCATTTTATTTAATTGTCCAATCAAATGAGGATGCCATATTCGACAAGAGGCCTTACATTTGTTGTGTTAGCTAATTCTTTCGTTGCCCTGTTCCTTTCTTTAAGATTTCGCTTGACCTAGTGGAGCATCCTAAGGGCCTTTCATCATTGCCTGGGGTGCTAGTATTCTTTTTGCCATCGCACCAACCCGATCCAGCGTTAATTTTTTTCCATACACTGAAGTGGGTGGAATTCCCCATGAATATATCATTTGGTTTAAACGGAATGATGATTTTTTTGTCGCGATTAATAAAAGGATTTTTTTCATGCAGAATTTCACCCTATTTGGTGTATATCTTGTAACCCGATGCGTCAGATTTTTCTTTTTATTTCGTTTTTTTTCATCTTTCCGCGATTACTTCCGCGCTTCTTCTCTCACCAATTCTAACTCTCTCTATGTTACTTTGTTAATTTATTTCTTCCGTCTCCTAGTTTCCCCATCTTAAACGTTATTTACTTGCGCATCCCCAATTTTGCATTGTGTCCCCCCCCCCGAAAACACTACTTATATCGCTATTAGTTTATGGACGTTGGGTTACAATCTTAGCACCCGTGCGAGTGACTGCGTACCGCATCATTTGTGCAACCGCAATATTTGGAAATTCGTTCACTTTTTCGGCTCTTTTTTTCTCATCTACTGGAAGGCCACCTTCTCAACTGACTGTACAAAAGCGAGAGAAAAAAAACATTGTAAGTGGAATTCACCAAATAAATGACATGTCATTTAAATTCATAATTTAACTACTAACAGGAAAAGCGCACCCTCCTTTTGCAAAGAACAACAAAATCCTGCCTTTCCACGTTATTCTTTTCGCGAGGTGGAACTTGAAATTATCTTTATGGTGTTGGGTGCGACATTGGGTGAATCGTGGAGCAAACTGGTATATTTCTATCTATCAAAACTGCAATTTCCAGGAAGAATTTAATATGAGAAGGAAATTCACCCAGGGTGAATTCAATGGTGATGAAATGAAAGCACAATTTGATCTTTATGTTCGAATTATTAGGAAACAAGTACCGGAATATTAAGTCCAATGCGTCAATTCAAACGAAATGGCGTTGCAGTCGGATCCTGCGACCGGAAGAGTGTTCATTAAGAATTATATTCGTCAACTAATCTGCATAATTTTTTCCTTAAGTTTGTTTTTTAATAGCGAAGAATTGTCATCGGTGAATGTAGTATGTTTTTAAACGATACAAGCGAGCAGGTGGAATTCAGTATTTGTTTTGAGTCGTATAGTCATCATGGAACCCCTAAATAGTATAGGGGAGGGAAGCTGACGCAGGCCACCAGGTCACTTGTGAACTAGGGGGTCAAAGTGGGCAAACCCTCTCATGGCCAGTTGCAGAAACGACACACATGTATCCAAATGAGTTATGAAATGTATAAGTGAAATCATTCGTTCAATATGGTTAAATTTGTTAAAAACTACTACGAGCGTACAGAAATTGTCACACAGCTGAGAGAAGTATTAGGTTGGGAGCCGTTAGAGACTCGGAGGCTACACGCTTGTCTTATAATTACTTTAAAAAACTCCAATCAGGCCAGTGGCAGTACGAAACGGAGAATATTATTTTATCCCTAGAACTTTAGAATTATATTTCTGGAACTGATAGGAGTGACAAAACAAGAGAGATACACTGCCAAACTGACAGTCCTTCTTGCCTGGCACGATTAGTGATTATAGCACTAAAAGCGTGGCAGTCTTGAGGTACATCGTTAAAACACTATAATCACCTCCATCCTCTCCCCCTCCACTCTATTTCCTCCCATTGCATGGCGGGTGTCGTAACACCCCCTGCCACACACCTCTAGGGCGCAAGGTAGTATGTTGATGAATGTGCTCGTCGACTTACGTAGTCGCGATGGAGCGTCCTTAATTCGACGGATGGTGGGTGGGACAGCGGGGCGGTTGTGACTATGCTCGCGACTCATTATTCCATGTTCCCAACGAGTCGTGTCTCCGCGCGCCGCCCCGCTAGTCACTCCCAGTTTTCCGCCGCTTCAGATAAACTCTTCGACGTCGCTTCCGCAGAAGTCAAGAGCGCTTTCCTTGAGGGGCACGCGTTCGTCTCAAGACGTCCGCTGTGCGTCCAACCATTTCCTCGTAAAAAGCCTTTTTGCGGGAACAGTCTGAGTGTGCTGATCACACGCACTGCGATCCAATAAAAAAAAACAAGGTACACCTAACTTCGCGTTACGTCTGCATCTGCATGCTAACTCTTAAGAGGGTGCTGGACTGGGTTAAAATTTTTAAACGGTGGAGGCGAGTAAAATTTATAATCTATTATGGTGAAACTTGGTAGGCGCATAGATGATACCGTCTTTTAGTAATTGACATTTATTATTATACAAAATTGTTTAAACATTTTATTTTGAAGTTATATTTAAACAAAATAAATGCAAAATTATGAATACCTGAATTGTCAGTACATTGAGAATGTTTTCAAAGGTTTATTTAAGAAAAACTAACTTCATACTTTTTATGGTTTTTGTGCCATCGAGGAAAAACAATTTAATGAAATAGTGGCCTCGAGGTGCTGCGCCCAAGCGGCAGTAAGAGAACCAACTAGGCATGCGCGATGGCTAACCCCGCCTCATTCTCAGGCCACGCCCCTTTTTGTTTTCGTCTGGTGTCTGGTTACTTGGGAAGGGGCGGTAGGGGCCGATGACATTTTTGTTGATAGCGACTGCCGACTAGAGTAAAGCAATGGTCCTGTCGCTTGCCTCTCATCACGGGATACTCGTGGCTTCTCATTCCCGGTAGTGCAGTCGCGAGAGCGAACGAGACTCGTCACTCCCGGTGCATCACATAGGCGATGAGATATCTGAATGCTGCAATATGTGCTCGAGGAATGCACGTTTATAACACGGGGTAGTTGATAAAGTTGCAGCGTCTCGTTAATGCTTGTGGGGAGTGAGTTTCTATCTTACCGCTCGCTTTTCTCCAAGTCCATAATTCGAACGGTGCTCGCGATGGCACACTCTGCTCGGGAGCGACGAGAATGCTTCGCTCTCGGCGAGAGCGGACGAGAGTTCGCGACTTTCCATCGCTTTCGGTCTCAAATGCAAGGCAAATCTTTGTCCAGTCAGATCCCGCGACCGCTTGGGAGTAGAGCGAGAGTGAACCGGGTCATGCACGTCTCAACGGCCAACCCGTTCTCGCCCAGACTGGGAAGACTATTATAACCAAGGTTTTTAATGCATGTTCTAGGCTTTGACATCCTCGCACCCACTTGGCGATGCAAGTATCGCGGGGTTGCATCGCAAGGTCGTCTTGCGATACCTGTCTCGTAAAATTACTACACGAGGTAGCCTCGCGTGAGTGTGCGGCGGCCTCATCGGCAAACCAACGTCAGTCAGTTTTTAGGCGCGATCAAAGGTGCCCCGCGTTGAATAGTGCGCTGTATGTACGGGTTGTGCCTTGCATTAACCCTTTTGTTATAAGTTTTCCTTTATTTACTACAGATAGTCCCACTTTTAGGTTCTTCCCTACATTTTTGGTCGCAAAGAGCTACATTAAGAATTCATTTCGATTCTCTCTCTGCCTTCATCAGCAGAGTTTTTAAAACGTAATCAATTTCTATTGCGTTGCAATTTATATGCATCATATAATATTGCCATAAATGAAGACCGATTTTTACCTCATGAAGTACTTATAAAAACTCAATTTCATACTAAAAAATCTTCCTGGTTTCCCATTTCTAAGGTAGTAATCAAAAACCCATTTCGTTTCGTAGTTTTCAAAAACCCATTTCTAGGGTAGTAATCTTAGCGGGAAAATGCGAGACAACAGATGTTCGGTGCGCGAAGAAACACGGATGCAATGGAAACTTCATATCTAAATTTGTAATCATTATAATGTCTCAATTCTTCCACAAAATATAAATTAAAAGTTTTATACAAATTTCATATGCAGCATAGGTAGGTATATAGGTCTATTTCTAAAAATACGAAAGTAAGCAGGCGACCACTTTTTACCTCACAAAATTAGAAATTTTTACTTTAAAACATGTGTAAATAAAAATAACAACGTTGAAACTGATTCAAATACAAATAAACGTTTATTAATTAAATAATAATGATGTGTAAGAAACTTTCACTATAAGTTTTAGTTTAAAGAGGAGAACCATTTGCCTGAAGGCAGCGTGAATAAGATAAAATCCGAAAATCTACCTAACTCGCAGAAATTCACGAAAATATTTTTTACATGTTTTATTTGAAACAACATTGAGTAAAGATAACGCTAAAACATCACTCATCCAAAAATGAAGGAAGGAAAAATGAGATAAATGACAAGGAGACATCGTATTATTTCGCATTATTCAGGCCCTGCCTGAGACCCAGCTTAGCGAGACCTTGGAGCTAATCCTCGGCCATTTGGCCCGACCCTCCTACTCATTTACGATCCTCATAATAGCAGGAATCCGTGTTGAAGTGGTTGAATTGTCAATGATTTTTGCAAAGAAAAATTTATTGCAAACTCCAATTTTTTATACCTTGAAATGAATTCTTCGTTTTTTTCTGTGCATAAGCAATTTTTAAACGAAAAATACGCAAAAAGAGAAATGTTGTCGTTTTATTGTCTATATCGTACGTGTTTGTTACAATCTGAATGCCTATTTTCACTATATGTCCTCTATTTTCCGATTCCTTCATTGATCCCCTTAGTAATTACTCATATTCCGGTATTTTTCGGTAATGTATATTGTAAAAACATACTTTTAACTTCGCCTACGTTGGTCCAAAGCCCGAATGAAAAAGAAGGATGGGAAGTATTATTTGGAGGTTTATTCAAAGAAAATTTCGAGACGTCCTAACTAGCTGTAAAAATGGAAAAGTCCTAACTTTGTTATTATTGACGCTAGAAATCCGTTTAAAATTCTACAATGCTTAAAAAAATGTTAGTTATTCTTATATAAGTGTAAACTGTTAAAAATCATAGACAATATTTAATTTTAAAAAACACTGCTAATGCAATGAGTTGACCGTGGACTCCCGCTAAGAAAGGGTTGGAGGGTCGAGTCCAGTGGCCGGGGTAATAGCAAGGCGCCCCGTTATGTAGGGTCCCAAATCGGATGGACGAGAGTACCTGGGCCACTCCACCCCAAAAAAGTGCTTCACAGAGCGAGGTTTAAAATTTTCGCAAGCTACCCGTAGCATGGAAAACATTTTCCTTTCGTAGTCGCCGGCAGGAAAGGGTTAAAAGTAGTTACACCATACGAAAATCTCAATCAAAATATTGTTTAACACTAATGGGCAGTATTTTGAATCGAAAAGTGTTTCACCGTAGTAGAGATTGGAATGCGAGACGGCGAATGCTAAGAGGAGGAATTCTGCCATTCTTACAGACTGATAGCCGCGCGATTTGACTTCTCTCGCTAGGCTACCGCAGGGGGAAAGAACCACACTTTTGGAAGTCGGATCGGCGTAGAATCATCAAAATGACCAAAATTGGGTTGGTCAGCGCACCGCGGATCGAGTAATGTACTCATTGTAAGCGTTTGTTGCAAGCCTTCGGCTGGTTCAGCCGAGCGTCATAATTGCCTGCCCAAATGTTATATGCCGCTGGCCGTCCGACCTAGCGGCCGCTAGTCATTCCCTCCGTCGTCCTTCCCCGATTCCCCTACCTTCCCCATTACTTCGCGTGTATTAGCTCCGAAATATGGTTGATGGTTTTCTATGGCCTTCGAGGGGCGGAGCTTCGAAACGGCACTATCACCCTCTACACGGCGGTGAAGTCAACTACGTCACCCTGAACGGCTTGTTCGCAGAGACATCTCTGGAGAGAAGGCTGCGACCAGCTTCCTCTCCAGCACGTTCTTAATATGTATGTGACGCTGTGCGGATCGGGAACTTGGTCGTTGCGGAGAGAGGATATGCGTTGCCTGGAGATATTTGAGATGCCGGTTTGGAGAAGAATGGACAGGGTGAGCTGGGTAGCGAGGAATACAAACGAGGAAGTGTTGGGTATGGTGGGCGAGTAAAGTAGCGGAGATTCGGAGGTGGCAGAAATGATGGTTGGAGGATTTGTTGAGAGGCGAGGGCATGAGAGTGGTATAGGGGAGAACGGTGGGGAAGCGTGGAAGAGGAAGGAAGAGGATAGGAATAATGGACGACATAAGGAGGTGGAGAGGGTATGAGGAACTAAAGAATGCCTGATGGAAAGCAAGTAGAGTGGAGGAAAGTGAAAAGATATCCGAGAAATCGAAGGATTATCTTAAAACCTATCAGTCAGCCGGTAGAATACCTAACGATGATCTACATATCATCCCGCTAGCCGCCTTATTGGAGGTGGTTAGGACGCATGTCATTCAAAGGATAACTCTTTATTATTTGATTGATAAGGATAAGTCTATTGGTAGTACAGTACGCAGACTCATATTTTCGCCAAAATCCGGACAAAATTCCTAGCTCTATGAAAATTGGCATGTAATTAGTTTAGGGCGTATAGAATTGGGAAAAAATTGTTTCGCGGAATTCGGTTTTCAGAACTTAAAACATTTTGCATTTTAACCCAAAAATTAAGCTTTTTTTTTCAATTTTCTCGAAAAGTATGGGCGCTATTCACAATCTGTTCTAACAGGGTGAAAGAGCACGCAATTCCGCATAAAAAAGCATATTTGGAGTTTTTTCCAATAATTTCCCGATTTAAAAAAAAATGTAATAAATACGGAAGGAGACCAAGAAATTGGCATTTAACAATTAGAAAGTATGTAAAACATATTAAGAACTGTGTTTAATGAAAATCATCAATGAAAATCCAGTGAACTCTTGTTTCTTCAACAATATTGAGGAAACAGTTCCCCAGGCTGAATGATTATAACTACAGCATCGATGGAAGGGGCTAGAACTTTTTGAGAATAAATAAACTGTTGATAATATAAGCATATTTAATACTTTTCTATACTACAAAAATTCATCGTCTTCTTCAAGTTCATTTTGGGTTACTAGAGCATCGGTTTCATCATCGGACTTGTCGCTCTCACTGGCTATTTCTTTATTGAAATTGGTGCACGAATTTGTTAAGCATGAGGCACACAATGAAGTGCAGAATAATCCGTTCTTCTTCATTTGTAGGGCAGTAAAATCATGGCTCACGTTCATTGTACAGGTTCAAATAACATGTACTTACTTTGCTGATGAATGTTCTCTATCTCCAAAACTGAAAAATCTTCAGCAATGGTTCACTTTTACTAGTTAAATTTGAAAACTCCGAAATGCCGGTATGTAAACACACGTCGAGTAACAACAATAGACAACCGGCTTCTGTCGTCTCCCGCAACGCGACGCTCGCGCAGCTCGGTGCCTGAAGAAATTCTCTCCTCATGCAGTCGAGAAGGGGACTTTTGTTGGGATGAGTTCTCTTGTCCCGATAATCCAAGCATATGCTCACTATGTGGAACGTATTGGGGAACTCGCCCTCTTCCGTTTCCACGCATAACATATTATCCCGAGTCCTGTGGTTCGATAACATTCTAATTTTATCTCAAAAAGTGAAGAATTCGTGTCTTTGCACATTTTTGAAATCTCAACAAATTGTTCTATCTCTAGCGAAATTTGAGAAACAGAATCGTCAAGACGAGGTCTCGAGGATTAATTTCTTTATCTTTATTTTTTGATAACTTTCTTATTGACCCGTTTATTCCCTCATGTTTGAGAAACATGGCGCGTACCCGTGACGTCATAAAATTCCAAGAAAGTAAAAGGAACTCCATTTTTGTCCTGTTGAACTGACAAGCATTTTAATCATCGCAATCCAAAAAGTATGGTACCTGGAAGCTATATACACAATGATTCATGGTATCATCCGGGAATTTGGAAAATATACAGTATTTTAGTGGCTCAACTGAAGTTTCCAGTAAAACTACCCTGAAAACAAGTGAAACACATACTCAATATTACCAAATTAGGAACTTTTTCAGGAATATGAAAGCCTAGAGCTCTATGAACATCAGGCACTTAGATTTTTGAAAATTCAACGATTTTTTGTCGAGTTATGACGGATTCCGTGGGCCGGCACGATGGGAAATCATGTATTTTTCAATGGCGCGAAACCTAGGAGCCCCGTCATGAATATACTCAATGCCATTTCCTGACGAAATAATGAACTTTGGTGAAAAATGCATTCTTACGTTTTTTTTCGAGAATTTCACGCTATTTTCCCTTGTCGAATCCAATTTTGTAAATATTTCACTCTTTGAGAAAAATGGGGAAAACTAAATTTTTCTGCTTAAATTTTTAAAAAATTTGGGTTATGATAACCGAATTCCGCGAAACAATTTTTTTCTAAATTGTATACGCCCTAAACTATATACATGCCAATTTTCAGCAAGTTATGTATTTTGTCCGGGTAAAAATCTCCATTGACTATGGGGCGAGATTGAGACTTAAAAAGTCCCTTCTTCCATATAACCCCTCGTCAGTATACGAATACAGTGAATATGACAAACACAGCAATATATAATTCAAAGAAATTATGCTAAAAACAATACAAATAGAATATTAACGCGATATAATGAAGTATCAGAAATAAGTGTAAAAAGATATGTTTAAATGTGGGGAAAATGTGAGGATTTTGGCTGGGACAGGAAGGGTAGAGGGAGAGTATATAAAATAAGGAAAGGACGATCATTTTTGTTTTATTTTTTAAGATTTTAGAATTGTGCTCTGTTTCTGTAGAAGTCGCTAATGGTTCGCGTGGAGGATGACTTCTCAAACCTATGCGATAGTAATATAGCTATTCGTAATACGATATTATGTTTGACAAGTAGTGCATGTCTGGTCTAGAGTCCGGTCCGTTCCATACACCCTTGATGTGGCTTTCAGAGTATCACATGGATTTAGACAGATGTATTTGTCATCGACAGTGAATTTTTTTTCTTATTCCTTTTTGTTTTTTTTTTCTATATTCCCACCCCTTACGTGGCTGGTGTCCGAATACCCCCTGCCACACGTTTCTGCTGCGGCTTGAATGGTAGTATGTGGATTAATTTATCATATTTATGCTATCGTACATCTAACGTCATCCATGGATTCGCTTATGCGTTCAAGCATTAAAAAGTTGACGCTGCATTCCGTATAAGGCTCACCGCCAGTCTTTTATTTACCTCCTTACTCAAGGTCCCCGTCTTTAATTCTCTCCTATTGCTAAACGCATCCTTCACTAACACAATTCTCCCTCGAATCATATGCCCATTTTCGCCCAACATTGTTTTATCGATAAGACATATGCTGTAACCGCTCACGCCAGAGCATGTAATTCATGAGAATTGGCTCGTGAACTGCTTCCCTACTCACTTACTTTCACCCTGGAATATCTTTCGCCACTGTAACAATCGTGTATTTTTTCATCCGTGCTCTCGCATTTTTGTGCCATAATATTTCTCGACCTGTGATTCTATTCGACCACATTCTCTCATCACTTTCTCTCTATTTGTCCCTTTCTCTCATTTCATGGGAAGCTGCGTCATATATCTGTTCCACGATTCGGTTCTCACCCTCTCTCAATATTTCAAACTGGCGGACCGCAATAATCTTTCGTAATTGACAATTGCATTAACATTAGTCTGCATTCTTTCATAGCCCAGCCATTTCCTGCTTTGTATCTCTTTTGTGAAACCGTCCTTGAGATGATGGAGAATTCTGCCGGACGTTCACCTGTTCATCTTACTGCATATGGGCAAATTTACGTTTTTCTCATAATGTTCGAGTCGGGAGTTCTGAATAATGCTATCTTTGAATTCACTTCTGATTACCTGGAAGCGTTATTATCTAATACATCTTGAGTTTTGAGTTGTTCCCTCAAGTAGAAAAAACATGAACATTATAGAGAACAGGAAATTTGCTATTTTCACGTGTCGATTCTGGTATTTTTTTATAAGTTGAAATTTTCAAAAATGGCTATTTTTATTTCATTTCGTTTCAAAGAAAATATCCGTTGGGAGATCCCTAATTAATGATGTCCGGTACTTGGCCTCTTCCAAAATAAAAAAATCTGGTATTCAGATACCATATCTTCAAAAGGACCACATGACTGGTAAAAAATATCTCTTCACCTTACGCAATGAAAGCGGAAAGGTTAGAACGTAGGGCGAGAACTTTTTTATTTTAAATAAGGTATTTATATTTAATCCAATTTTAAAAATATCTTTACTAATCAGCTAAATAACGAATAACTGAACTTTAAAGTGTATATGTATATATTACGCAGAAAATCTGTCAAATAAAACTTGGGTACATTTACAAAAAAAATACAGAAATAATAAAATTTGTAGAACAACAGGAATTCATTATTCAGTAAACTCAATGCTCAGACAGTCAAACTCAATGACAAATTCATTATGCAATTATGTCAATGGCACAAGTTTGAAAAATCTTCAGTGATATTTTTACTGCTCTTGATGCTTGTGTTATTTCGATTCCTGATTGGCGATCTATTACTGTTTTTTTTTTCATTTTACTCATGTTTGTAAGTCCCTGCAGCTCCGTTTGCTAATTCTTTAAACAAACTATTGACGCGATACTGCGAAGTGACGTCTACAAACATGGCAATCTATTTTTTTACGCGGAATTGGAGTGTAAGTCCTGCTTTTTTTCTGGCGTACAAAATGTTTTATGCACTTTTAAGTAGCGCTTATCCGAGTTATCTGACGCTAAATTTCAATTCGCAGCTTTTGTTTTAGCAAATTATTGACTGGTTCGCGAGCCTGTGTAGTATGCAATCGTATGCGGTGGGATTTCCTGTGACTGACTTCGAATCTCTCCGTGGCCACCTGTGGAACGTCCCCTCCTACCTCAAGGGAGATAATGTGTTTTGAAACGTGCCACTTTTGTCATTCATTCCGCCTCTCTCAGTTTTTCGTGCATTCACAGAACGGGGTAACTCCTCTTTATATATCGACTGGTGAAAGGTGTTTGCATTTAGCTAGCAATTAAAGTTATTGAGGAGTTCTGGCATTTTATAGTTATTTTGTAGTTGAATGTCATAAAATATAATGTCCTGCCTTGAATTTACCATTAATTCCCTTACTATTTCGGTCTGGAGCCAGAAAAGTTTTTAGGATTCCAACTCGGTCCCTTTTTCTGGAATAATCGACTTTTTCTTCGTGGTTGTGGTACAAAACCTTTCCACGTGCCAAATATCGAGCTCTTAAGCCATCTGGATGTACCCAAATATTTATGCTCGTTAGTGTGTTGAGCCAGATCTACCTGAATATATACATTCACGATATATTTTGGTTTATTCCTGATTGGGCCTAAGCTAAATGAAAAATTGCGTTTACTCTAAACGTGTTTGGAGGGTTTTTTTTATTTCTGACCCCTTGATACCATTTGTCAAGAGTGGTCAAATGCTGGATGAAGTCTTCTCTGGTGTGGCACCGGATTAGGCTTTCTGTGGCCGGCGTTTCGACGTGTCACTCGCTAATCATCTTCAGGGCGAAAAATGACACCGACTGGCTCGTCGCTCGACTTTGTGTGGCGGCAGTTGCCTGATGTAGTAGTTCGTATGTGGTACTGATTTAGGCTTTTCATTGGTGACGTTTCGACGAGACGCTAGCACACCATCTTCTGGGCGAAACTGACCCACCGAGTGGCTCGTCGAAACGTCGGTTTGGCAGTTTTTGTCCTGAAGATAGTTAGCGAGTGGTTCGTAGAAACGTCGGTCATCCAAAGCCTAATCCGGTGCCAAATTCGAGAAGGCTTCATCCAGCATTAGCCTAATCTTATCGAATGGCATTGCCGACGTTTCGACGATCCACTAGGTGTGTCAGTTTTCGCCCGGAAGAAGACTTGTAAAGAGTACTTATAGTATAGCACTCCGTCTGTAAATATTGCTCCTCCTGGCACCTTCCATTAAAACACCGGGTTCCCTCCTCCTTCCTCCTGTCCCTAATTAATCCTTCTCTCTTCAACCCTCCCTATCACCCTCATCCTACCTCGCCTGGTGGAGCGTAGGGCCGAGAGGTCCTTCTGAAGGCCTCCCACTGTCTAATCTTTGGAATCGTATGGTGGTTAGAGCATTGGCTTTCCATACAGACAGATTCCGGTTGGGAATCCCTTCAGTAGCGGATATTTTCATTTTGTATACATATAATCTTGACCACTTAATTATGATTGAATGTTTTTTCTGGAGCTTTGGTCTATTATATTTTCAATTAAAAAACTACCAATTTGCCAACGTTTCGCCTTTTTATGTAGGCTTCATCAGGGCTAAAAATACAATACATAAGTCATACTTGAACAAACGTGCTTGAATATACATAAATATTGTTAACCGCTATTCAGTATTGTGACCTTCCCACTTTGGGTCCGTGAAGTGAGACGAGTCCCCCTTTCTCTCGCTGACCTTGCCCAGGTAGCGGAGTTTGAGACCTCCCTCAAAGTTGGGTGTATGGGGCTCTACTCGGTGCGGACGAACGAACACGGCCCCAGTGAATCAGCCGGGGATGGAAAACCACCTCGCAAGTAATTAACTCGTCAGAAAAACAGCGAAAATGGTTCTTTATTATCGGACAGAACAAAATGACTTTCTCGCGGCCAATTGGGCCGAAACTCAACCAAACACACAAAAATAGGATAACCGGCCGGCATCAAAAGAATAACGGTAGGATAATCAGAGTACTCTCACAGGTGCTCACGTTGGAGCTGAGTAATACAGAAATGACAGCAAAATTAAGTCCAGGATAGGATGCGCCCTCGGGGCGTCTGGCGCAATTAAATAAATGTTTTCGCCTCGTGGCACTAATTAACACTTAGTCTGCCAACACCAGACTGCCTGACACTGGGGGGAATGAGTTTTTCTTCTGCCCTATTATTTGGAGGAAGACAAGGGTCGTGGGTACTTAGCTCCGTGGTCAGGCTCAAGACGGCTCTCTTCTCCACGGGCTCGAGTTAAGTCCCCGCCTGGTTGTCCTCTGGTGTCTCGTCTGGTCTCCACTCTGCCACTTCCCCCGATGCCACGGTCGGCTGTATGCCAGCGCTTTTGCTCACTTAGTCCTCCGATTAGCGCTCGGGGTGTCCCCTTAAATAGCCCCCCATTTGTTGGTGACGTTAAATACTAACTTTTTACAATCGTGACAATTCGCCACGGCCCGCGTTCGACCCGTGGTCGAACCTTTCGGCCGGCGATACCTCGCGACATTTTAAATGATTACCGGTAGGTACATGGGCGGAGGTGGTTTTCCATTACAGTTTAGACCTTTAGGTGACATTTAAAGAGGAGAGTAAAAGCTTTATCAAAGTTTGTTTCCAATATATAACAACAATGTTCTTCTTAGAAACAAAACTTTTAGCATAAACAAATATTTAAACGAACAAATAATTTTTATTTATGTATATTCAAGCACGTTTTTTCATGTATGACTTATGTATTGTATTTTTAGCCCTGATGTAGCTTACATAAAAAGGCGAAACGTTGGCGAATTGGTGGTTTTTTAATTGAAAAAATAATAAACCAAAGCTCCAGAAAAAACATTCAGTGATATTTTCAATGGAATAACGTTCCATAATTGGATGGTATGAGGACTGTGGAGGGCGTATTAAGTACAGTATTCCTTCCGTCGGATACTAAATATATAAAATAAGATGTCAAGGTGCCCGCATTTTATTTTTATTCGCTTCCATAGGATAGCTGGCTTCTTTCAAACGCGTTTTGCGCGAAAATGGCATTTAGGCATACAATTACTATTTTTCCCCAGTTTTAAACACTCACATTTAACATTTCAAATTCAGTTTATGAGTGAAATAGCTTGGAAAGGTAGAATTGGATTGTTCATGCCAAGGAGAGGATACGTTTTTCAATTAGGTAGCCAGGATGTGAAATAAGTGTCATTAAAGTCATTTTACGGTGGAATCATCTTAAGCAACCATCGTTTCTTGAGGTAATCTTCTCCCTCCCCTCGGAAGTGAGTTACGCCACCAAGGCCCCAACTCCTGTGCAATTCCCACATGGTCTTCTTTCCTTGTTCATCTCTCGAAACCACTGCCGCATCCTGCCGCCGGAGTTGACCTTCATTTACCGTGAATGTACGCTCGTTTGTAGGTCGACTCTGGTTTCCCTATGCTCGGAAACCCTGGATTTTATTATCATGGTCGACACTTTTAATTTTGACACCTCAAAGCTGACAATCAGTAATTACTTATAACACCGTTTTATAATGTCTGTTGCAAGTTAACCGCAGGATGTTGTAGCGTTTTCGTTAACTGAGAGTTTGGACGTATTAATTGGGGTTTTCATGTCGAGAAAATATCCCACCAGGGATAATAAAACCGGGCCTAGATTATATCAATACTCAACTGCTTACGGCATGGTAATAATACTGAATTATTAATTGATAAACTCCAGGAATCCTCATCCCTATGGTCCATTGCACGATATTGGCAATAAAAATATTTTTAAAAGTATTAATCATGTAAATTTCGAACCTCGAGTTTTTGCTAAAACCTTAGTCTTTAAATTACGAAGTACACACAAGTATGTATGGTACAGTTACTTTTCCCCGTTCTTCCTCAACCCTCTTAGGCCTACAATCCAGCAGTGTCTTCAGATCCATAAGACCGTTTTTCACTCGGAAGGTGTGGTGTTGAATGCGAGAATGGATGATATATGGGGAACTAAATATTTTTCTACCTTGCGTTAATATCATTTTTGCGAAAAACTGATTTTAGGAAGCGTAATCCCCCAGAGAATTGAATGGTGATAATATTAAGTCTCCAACCCATATTATATTTTAGTGTTATCAGCAAATAAGTCCAACTGAAGTCAGCATGCGTTAATTCAATAGAATGGCGCTGCAATCTGCTTTTTGGTAAAGCTCTGGATAGGAGCCTAAAATTAAGCTCCTATCCAGAGCTTTACTTTTTTGCCGGAAAAAGTTTAAATTGAAAAATTTATTCGTCGAATAATCTGGGCATTTTGTAGGTACCTACCTCAGTTTTTTGTTACCATGAAAGTTATTTTTTCTGACGGATTGCAATCTATTTGCAAGTTACAACCGGCATTTCTTTACAAAGTTTCGTTTGCAAGTAGGTGGCTCATAAGGGTTTTATTCTCACGTTTTTCTCCTATTGTAACGTCCCGCGTCAGCATTTTCTTCCTCCTCTATTTGGGAGCCCACGCGCTGCTCTATTCGGCGGTTTGAGCGATTATTTGTCCATATACCTACATATTCGCGTGAAACTTATATTATCATTAGTGATGCCTTTTGATAAGAGTGAGAAAAATTTCATTTAACCGATTTGTTTATTTTGGAAATTCAATCCTATTATAACGCCTAGCCTCATGGCACATGACGTATATTTCGTAATAATTCGATTGCATATGTACATATTTTCTTCAAAACGCGAAATGATACATTTCTTATTATTGTAATTGTTGCTAACAAACATCAAGGTGTCACGTCGAGTCAAATGTGTTCGAAAAGAAAGCATATTTAAATATAAGTTTCGCCTACACTTCGAATACCGCGCCGGAAACTCAAGTCATGACGTCCTCATTAAGGGAATGATTGCAAGATTCGCCATTCCAGCCTAGGAAAGACCCCCCAACTACCTGGCAAAGTGCGAAACATCGGAACGATGTTAGCTACGGCTCGTCTAGCTCACTTCTGGCTTTGATTCCCGTGCGGTCTCGCGGTCGAAAGGTGTCAAACTGATTTGTGTTCAAAGTGTGCTCTCTTTTCATCCTCTGTTAGTTATTTTCAGAACTAATATAATTTTTTCATTTCATCCATCACAATCACGTCTTCAACCTTTCCTATATTTTGACGTTCACCGAGTCTCCAAATCGCAACTCACCACTGATTTTGGTGAGTCCACTGGTTTGAAGGACTAGGGAAAATATTGAAATTCGTTTTTCCTCTTTTGCCCGGGATCCGACAACAACAGCGAGTCCCGCATTCCCCTTCTAGGACGCATCTCGAGTCACCATGACCGCCCATGTACCTCAATATTTCGCCGAATGAAAGATGTAAAATGGTACTCGTGATGTTTAACTTCCTGAAACTCGTTTGTAAATGAGGAAATATAGGTATGCACCAGCGTTACGCAAATCCCAACGATGACATCGGTCGAGCGGCCATCCTGGATGCGACATCAGCGATGCCATCTGTGATTTGAGTCTCGATATTCTTAATTCGATAATTTTTGTATCATTTCCATTACTGCATGTACGGTGAGTTCCGCCGCATGAACGGATGTACTTAAATGAAATGTGTTCCTAGATTATTTTAGACTTAAAAAATAATTAAAATGTGCACTCAGTAACCCGCGATTACCGCTCCAGCTACCTGAAAACAGTCAGCCCTGCGCTGCGTCAGTTGGAAGGCTTAGCAGCGCACGTGGGTCGGTGTGGCGTGTATTTGGATTTGGCCTACTGTACGTCTTTATTTCCTCTGCTTTCGACTGGCCTGCCTTTTCGTCCTTCCCGCACTACTTCTGGGGGGTTATTTTGTAATCTGACTTTATTGAGAATACGTCATAAAATCTCACTTTTTCGTAGTTCAACTCCCTCACCCAGGCGGCGTGACCATCTTCGGATCTCAATCGGTGAACTGCCGGTCATGTGCTGGTCTTTTAGATGATTCATCCGCTCTGATCCGTATCTTTCGACTCTTGATCCGTTTCATTATCTCCGCCTGCCATTAGTTCCATCTCACCTGTCATAAAGAACGTGACATGGAGCCACCATCGTTTCCATTTGAAGCTTGAGTTGGAAAATAAACAAGGTCGCGAAAGATACAAACGATTTTAAATCGTATTGTTGTCATTTGCACAACGCGAAGAACTTAAGCATTTTCAACTCCAATATTTTGGGCACTTGAAGGTATGCTTTGTTTGAAATGCTTATGTTATTATTAGCTTGAATTATCTGTGTATATATTTCGTATCAATATTTCCCAAACAATGTTGCTGCTACCTTTGTTTTCGTGTGCCTATCCGCCAGTGTATGGAGAATGGAATTCAGTTATTTATACCATAATTTTAACAAATATTGCCTTAAAATCTACGTTCTTGGTAGGTATTTCCCGTGCTTGTGAATCGAACACTAATTAGATGCACTTAATTTTTTTTACATATTGAGTGATCGCTTACATGTCGCTTGTAGATTTGACTGTATTTAGATTATCGTGGTATGTACAGTGTAAGATATCTTCCGTAAGATGTTGAGCAATCTGGTTATTCGCTAGTCTCGGCATCTTTTATTTGATATAAGGTAATTGAAGCTTCGACAATTCACGAACCGTTCGTGAGCCGATCATTAAGAGAGGGAAACGGATCTCCCGCCTTTCCACTAAGAGTCACTAAAAAGGTGAGATTACAAAATAACCCCCCAGTCTTTGGATCCGCGCCCTCTGATCTCTTTAAGTTAACGGTTTATTTTAGTTTCGCGTCACGTCGGTCGAGTATGACGTCATCTCGAAAAGAAGCCGACAGTGGTTTTAGTTGGCGTGAAAATGAATGCACTCACGTTGAGCCGACGTGTGTGTCTCACGGTCGAAGTTTTTGGACCCAAAAAACATTGACTTGACCAAGACTTGTGATTAAGAATAAGTTTTTTTATTCTGATTCGGCATTCAGATAAATTCTTGGAGTAGTATTAGCTACATTTTCTTCTAATACTGCTCGTCACGCCGAGACTTTCGAACCCATATCTTCAAATTTTTTGTCAAGTATTATTACCCAGGGGAATCGGATTCGCAGAACTTTGTGGCACTCGTTAGCAGAAAGATAGTTGTCTCGGGAGTCAGGGTGAAGCAAGCATGGATGACTGGGCAGAGGAACCCAGACCAAAGGCCTACCCCCCTCATAGGCTTTCCTCCTCATGTTATGCATTATGCATCCCACATGCAGGGTAGTGTCACCGAGTTCTGCAATACCCATAATTGGCTTGTACGTAGCCTTCCTCTAACTTCTAGGTGAATTTCGCGTATTTCTGGACCTAAACTTCACATCTTCTCATAGCTTGCCAATGTAACTATTATGGTCAAACTGTGATTTATAGCTGTGCCCTGAAGTATTGAAATTAAATACAATTCAGTCAACCAAAAGTCTTCTCTTCATATGTGTGTATATATGTATGTTTTTGTAATTTCCACTTCTGTGCTCTTAAAATATCAATATTTTTTTATGATTCCCAACTGTTGCACGCATTGCTGGAAACATTGGTTATGTTGATTCTTCAATTCACAGCTCTCTTCTTATTTATATGCTGTATATCATACCTTGTTTGTTGTTATTGATGGATATATGCATTTATAACACCATTTTTATCATTAAGCCTAATTATTTTCAACTAAATATTTACTTTTTGATAAACTGCCTGATTTTATATCAATTTGTGTTCCAGAACATTTCCACTACTCACTCAGTTATTTCCATTTTACCGTGTTTTCACATTTTTTCATCCATAATGCATCTGTGTGTTGTGAATTCAGGTAAATTTCAATCTTCTATATTTCCTGGAGCTAAGAAAATGGTTGAGAGCAGAACTCCCTTGCTGTTAAGTCGCTCGTTAACTCGCTAAACTCCCTCACAAATGTGAGAATTGCTTCCTTTGTTGGCAGTATGTCATTGCTTTCTAGTCATATCAAATTGGCAGCTTTAGAATGGTTGTGAATTTTAAATTTCTCCTCGTATGCATTCAACACGAATTGGATTGTCCATGGGTTATTTTGCTTTTCTTGTTTTTTCCTCTTTGATATTCTTATTGCTAAAAAAACTGTGCTTATCATTCGAGGGAACGGTTTTTAAATACAGATGTAAATAATATGTCAATGATTACTGATATAAATATTTTTGCCCTTCTTTCAGGTTTGGCTGAATCATCTCCTCTCCACAAGTACAATACGGACGTTGGGGATGATGAAGTGTTCATGGTGAGAACCTACATACAATTAAAAGCATTTTATTTATACACTTTCTTTCAATAACCCGTTCACCAATGCCGTGCAGTGTCTAGACTTGGTTATTCATTGCTATTTGTAGCATATCTGGTAAGAAGAGGTTGTATAAGTTATTGTTGGATTCTTGGGTATCTGTTATACTTAGTGTGGTGTGGTAATATTTTATCATAAGGAGTCTGGGTTGAAAGTTTATTTAAACTGTTTAATTTATTTACAGCTGGACCATGAAGTTAGAAAAATGTTGGGCTATCCTTGTATTTAGGCTCCAACCCATTGGGTGAAATATTTTTTTTAAATTAGTTGTTTGGTTTTTTATTTGGGGAGGCAACAGTTAGCTATCATTTGTGCCAATAGGGATAGGTGTGTAGGTAGGTAAGGGGAAGCACATTTGGGGAAAGGAGGATGGGTAGAGAGAAACCCAGCACCAGCATTAGCCTACTCCTAATGAAAGGTGCCAAGGGATCTATGTTTTTAAAAATAGATATCTCAGTGAGGTAGGTTGGTAACATACTTAGCATCCAATATCCAAGTTAGTTATCAAAAAACATTTATTCTACCTTTTATTCCACTTCACTTTATGATAGATGAAAATCCATAGATTTCGAAGATGCTACTCTTTAGTTAGCGTTATCCTTTTCATAATTAGCTATTATAATAACCCATAGTGGATATGTGGATCCTTTAGCCAAAAACATACTATGTAATTTGCAATTTGTACCCTTAACTTTAATAACACCCCATTCTCTTATAGTTTTATTCGTTAGACATTCAATTTGCATATCTTTTATGTACCTTTGCCATACCTGTAGTGTATCCGATGCTGATATCTTTATTAAAATTTCTTTTTCCATAAGTATGAAGAACCAGCTGATCCAAATATTGTTGTTTCAATGTCGTAGCATTCTCTTGTGTCTTAACTGAAAATTCTTTTTCTTCTTTGAAATCTTTGAATGCACACTCACTTTACTCTCTGTTCATAGGCTATTGATGTTGGCATTGCAATCGTCAATTATTCCACATTTAGCCCATTAGTTTGCTGTGTAATTCCAGGGATAATGTGTGGTGGTGGAGAACCAAGCAATGACTTCAGGAGAGTTTCTTTTGAAGTAAATGGGAAAATTTCTCTTTTTCATTTGGAAGGCAAGAATCCTTGAGTGGCAAAGTGGTCTTTGGAGTTTTTTTGTTAGCATAACTTGGGAAATGTGGCTGTTTGAACTTCATACTTTTCAGAAGATGTATGCAAATAATTGCCACTAGTGATGGGCAAAATCAGTCTTTTGAGAGATCTCGGTCACGCCTATCACTCCCACTTGTGATCAGATCGTGAGTGTAAGGTCATGAGTGATTGATGTTCAAGCTAGTGATCTATTCAAGTTTCCTACGACCAATGATCTCTCAAGAAAGTAGTGAGCGATAAAAAATCGTAACAAACGCTGCTCTCGCTGGCCATTCGTGATTTATATACATACTGTAAGCAAAACCGATGTGTACAGCTACCTTGTTTAGTGCCAGTTTCCGTGGAGTTGTGGGTAGTTTTCCAAAAACAATTGAAGGCACAATTGTGCAATACGCTCGAAGGTTTGTTTTGTTTTTACACAGGGTTCTTGGTTTGTGATTTTAAGCATAATTAAGAAGAATATTAGAAATATCCATAATAATAACAAAACTATTGAAGAGTGACATATGTATTTTATGGACCACAAATTATTCAAAACTCATAAAAAAAACAACAATGAATAGTAGCATAGAATGCTGGGAAAGTTTATTTTGGAATGTAGTTTGAACCGATCAACGTTTTCTTTTGACTGTAAGAATTTAAAGCAAATTATCCGACTGTAGCACAAAAAATTCAATTTTCAATTACGGTTGGTATCACTAAGTTTCACTTGTGCAAGAACCGTAATATTTGTCGAGAATATTGAAATGAAGGTTTATCGTGTGTTTTAAGTGACAATGCAACAATGGAAATACAGTTATTACAAATGTTATATTTACTATATGTGCTGTGATGTATCGTGTCTGTTCTTGTGGTGATATTTTTACATTTAAAGGTAATTTGTGTTTGGTAGACATACGCTCCTAATGAATGTGTTATGACAGGAAATGAGTTTGAAGTGTTGCATAATCTTCGCAAGAGTCGGATAAGACTGATGACCTCAATTACTTCGTTGTTTCAACTATTATATACAATTTGGAATCAATGCAAATTGAAATTAAGTTACTGACTACATGGATGCTCTTGAATTTTAAGTTTGGCATTTTTTTAAGTTAGCTTACACCGTGGAGGTTATAAAAGTTTCTGTGCTTCTGTAATGGCATAATATTGTGTTGTGTTTTTGGATGTGAGTTACATGAAGAAAGTGCATGTTCATCTTATGCTAAAGTTATAGTTTATGTCGTAAATTTACCAAGAGTTAGTGCTTCAAAAATGGGCTTTATAGTGAAGTGAATGGTAGGTTTTTGTCAATGTTTATTTACGTCGTAGATTTTCTTAAAGTTACAGTGCCCCCTGAAATAATCTCATAGTTTGCTGCTGTGTGTTTGTCTAGGAGTGAATTGCATGTGAAAAGCAAATGTTCAACTTTGGTAAAAGTTTGTTTACATCGTATGTACTATATATCTCAAATTAAGTTACATTGCTTCTGAAATACTGTCTCGTGATCATCAAGTGCTTACAATATTAATAAATGCCAAAATCGAATATTTGTTCATAGGTTAACTTCATATTTGTCATTTATTGTTTACATCGTAAAGATAAAGCATAACTTCTGAGTATTAGTGTAAATACGGGAGCCCAAGACATTCTGTGTACATACCTACATTGGTTTAGGTTCATGTCTCACATATTGAATATTCTTTAGAAGTATATAATCATGGCATTTAGTAAATTTATCTTCTAATATCCGTGATTCTAATAATAACAATCAGTCCTACGATGATTGCTTTTTTGTGTAGTTGCTTCTGTCATGGTGTTGTTTTCTTCTCATGAAGCACTTCTTGCGCCAAAGTGAACTGCATAGGACTTTTCACATTTACCATTCTCAATATATGTTGAAATATATGAATTTTTTCAGCTACTTGAGTGATTTATATCTAATTTAAAACGCTCCTTACAAAATGTGCTTCGTTTGTTGCTGTCGATTAAAATCGTTGGCGTTTCACCGTGTACTTCGTCACTTAGTTAACTAATCAAACTAGTCAATAAAATTGATATTCAGTAAATATGTTTTTTGCAATACCTACATAGATTCTAAATGTTTAAAAAGCATATTATTAAATGATGGTTTGTATGTACCTGCGTACCTTTCAATAAATTGTATATTCAGTAAAAATGCTTTTGCCCATACATTGGAGATGGTAATTGGTTACGAATATGATTTGATTATTATAGTTATGTCTTACAGGGTATTCAAAATGTATGCATATCAAATGCTTATCAGTAAGTGTTATCATACATTGCTTCTAAACTATAAGAAATGCGTAATACACACAAAATATTTGTTATAATGATGTGTATGAGTAGGGATTTAAACACTGATTGCATGATGTGATGATTCCTCTTAAATTGTTTGGCATTGACAGTGCTAATTTAAAACCCACTAAATTCATTCTTCCTCTGGATGATATTGCTGCTATCATTAAGAAGCACCAATGCAATGCAATAAAATATGAAAGCGTCAGTGAGTTTCTCTGCTATCTGATTGCTACTAGTTGCCATTTACTTGACTATAGCATGTTTCAGGCAGGGAATACTATATCTAGGCAAAATGATAACTAGTTTACTCTGTAGATGTTAGGAAATGCATGGAACAATCAGGTTATAAGAATGTTTACTAAATATCTGACCTCAATATATATGTTTATTATCTTTGCAAGGAATAGTCTCTGATCGGTTATTAATTTACAGAATGGTTTAAAGCTTATCAATGGTTATAGCCATCAATAACTTCAGACCCATATCCACTGTGCCAGTGCTCTCTATATTTAGAACTGTAATCAGAAAACAGTAGTTTACATATCATATGAGTGATATCAGTTGTAAGTCATACCTAGTTAAGATTCAAAGAAAAAAAATCAGCTGTGCATACTGCGACAAATGTTTATCTCCCCCATGCAATCATTGAATTTGCTAGAACAATATACATACCATTTGGACTATTAAGAGTAAAGATTCTGAGTGTGTTTCATGTTGCATTTTGCTTGATATAAATATTACACACTTATGGGAACTAAAGCTAATATCCTTTTATTCATTTTCTTTTGACATTTTGAAATTATATATCTCTTCCTTCATGGTGCCATAATGGACTTTATGAAAGGATAATTCTCTGAGGGTTTGGCAATGTTTAAATAATATTTAGAGTTGAGTAGTGGAACAGGATTGTGATTGAGGAGTGAATGGTGTAAGAGGAAGAGGTAGATGGAAAAAGTTGTGGGTTCATGATGTGGTGGAAGAGTCATTAGAGGAGGAAGATTAGGAGTCTTAAGAACAGGAGAGAGGGTGAATGAAGCAATGTATGAATGCAATAGAGGCAAAGGATATGCATATGCCAAGATAGGGTATTATGGAGTAAATTATTAGAAGAGAGCCAGTTTCCAAAAACAAACAGACATCACTTACAACAAAGTGCAAAAAATATCATAGTTGTGTCTTAAGTTATCCAGGTACTCAATTACTTGGCAGTCAACTTAAGTTTACAGATATCGTTCCTGTGTGACTTAAAGTTAACTTGATCAGAATAAAATTATTTTTTATGCTCTCATTGAAATTAAATATCTCTGTCATAATTTAAGTCAAGGATGCACTCATAGTTTTGGTAACAACCTTTTATAAGTTGAAGGAGTTAATGGAGAAGAGGGTCATTGATGTACAATAAAGGCAATGAGAATCGATGATTTTTCACTTATATCAAAATTTTAGTGCATAATGGATTTAGTATGCATGCTTAATGAATGCTGTTACATAATATTATTACTTATTTCACTGATATGAGGAACCTAAGGGTTGTGCATCCATTCATAGATCCATTTATTTTCTAATAATCAATTAGTCAAATAAATGTCAGTGTAGGTTTTCTACAATTACTTGGCTTATTTTGAATATCTTCCCTGAAACCCCTATATGATTAAGTCTTAAGTTATCTATAAGTAAGTAAGTAAGTAAGTAAGACTCCTATTGTCATGATATTTGGTCAATTTATGAATATTAATCAACTGTTATCAAAGGACATGCTATGATGTCTTGTTTACCTCTAGTAGAAATTAGCTAGGGTAATTAAAGCTGTTACGGTCACACATACCAGATTGGACGAAGAGCAGGAACGAAGGGAAGATAGTCCACTCAACATCTATGTATATTTTTCCACATGGTAAGTGGCTTACCAGCTCACTCCAGAGTATAGATTGAGAATGGACATTGAGTAGAAACCAATAGAGGCTTAAGGCAACTAGCAAAAAACAAATAATGGAATGAAGTTGTAACTGGGGCAGAATTTTAGTGGAACGAGGTTTCCTACTGAAGATATTAAACGTCTTGTATCAACAATATTCAAGAATTTAAGTATGGGGGATATGTAATGCCTCAAGTCCTGATATAGGATACAAACAAAAGGTTGGATTGGAAGGTTTTATAAAGGGTTTGATTTGGGTTGTGGCCTTCGGTGGATCTAAACCATTGGCTAATGTTGAGAGGGTGAGAATAGGCTGAAGTTATATGAGGAGTGGATCTCGAGAAGGATAATGAAAGTAAGATAGAAAGAAAGAGAAGGTAAGGAATACTTGACTAGGCATTGAAGTTACATATCACAGTGAAGGAAATTTAGGAGTCCACTTCATGTCAGATAGTAAGTAAGTAATTAGAGGAAATGAGGTCCTGAAAGGCACTTCTGAAGGGAAAGGCTTGCTAAGTTGGGAGAGGTAGGTAAAGGATGATAGGCAAGTGAAATGAATGGATGTGATGTGCATAACTAAATTGAAACATTTTAAGGAAAGAAATTTTTGAAGAGGGAAGGGTGGAGTAGTAACTGACCACCAAAGTATATATGGCTGTTAAGCTATTTGTAATAGTGGTAAAATGTCATGGTCAGGCAAATATAAGAATTAAAGTGAAGGTCTTGTGGAATGAATGGAGGTTGATAACAGTCCAATGCTATAAGTAATTGCATTATACCATACCTCCACCATTGTTTAAGATAGGCATCAGTTTTAAAACTATAATAAGATTGTATTTGCCACTATCGATTTCTGATGATCCTTTTGAATGTTCTGCTAACTTCCTGCTGGTTCCTTCTAAATTTTCCTGCTTAATTTTTACCAGGGATTTTGGACCTGTAATGAGTAATTATTAGTATCAGAAATTATAATTTGTCCTTGGCAAGGAATTAAATTTTAAATGAATATGGTCTTAAGCTCCTGTGTACAAGCCATGTCAGAATACACATTTTGATGGATGATATGAAGATTTTGTCGATTCCAGATTGCCAGCGCTATTTTATAACAGATGACGCTGTCTACTGCATGCAGAAATACAGTATCGGTGGTATGAAGTCATAAATTGCCTTCCTAAACATGTTAGCACATACCTACCTTGTCATTATTTCCCTTTTTGATTGAAATAACTCCTTGCCGATTTCAATGGGATCGCCTAACGCTGATGTGATGACCCAGTCATGTAATTCATTTTTTTTGACAACCAATTACAGTATTATGGTATTTAAATTGTACCGTTTATAGAAGCTGCACTCTTTGCAAATGCAAACGAAATTGAGTCCCGTTATCTTGGCCCACAGCCCACCGAAGCAGCCCAAATATAGATAGCATAACGATTAAATACGATAAAAACAAGTAATCATAGTCACTGTCATTAACTGTTCCGGAAACAAACTATAATTCACTGATCAAGCCGGTACATTATTTTAAGTTACTATTCACTTCAAAAGTATAATGATGGAAGTAAAAATCAAATTACCTGTGGGTTATCATTATTTGTAGTTATCACATCTCGACCCGCGTTTGTTTCACGAAATAAAGTTCTTAAAATACCATTCCTCTAAATAAAAAGGAGACATATTGGCACATACGAAATTTTATTCTCGGAAATTAGGATTTGCTGGTTAGAATTACTGTTAAAAATATGTGCACGAACACCAAAAAGAAAACTGTATTCCAAAACAATTCGGCAAAAATAGAATGCTGGATGAATACACCAGTGGTTTTAACACGCCGGTACTTCGGAAGACATAGGAAGGAAATTCAGATGAAAGGAAATCCAATGGACATCCAATGAAACACTGGAAACATTCTTCATTGACAGCAACACCATCAGTCTAGGAAAAGTGATTGAAGAGAGAGGAGCGGAGTTGAATTTTGAAAATGCATTGGGTATATGAAGCATAGCTGTTTATATAAACAGCCGGTATGTATAATATCGTGGCAAGGGTATCAGGTTTGATTTTTAAGCGATCACGTCATAGATTCATATATTTAAATTGTGTGATATATTTTGTCTTTTTTTGCGCAACTGAGCAGATCATCGATGAGAAATCACAAAGAAAAAAATAACTCATGATTGGTTTCACACGACTTAATTGCCTACATATCACGAACGATCAAGTAACCTACGTATCTCACGTTAGACAGATCACTCAAGATTTATTTTGCCGGTCTCAGATCTCGTGATCGATACTTGATGTCATACAATCATTCCTATCGTGATCCGTAAAGATGAGCTCCGCGGTCATTGGAGAGATCCAGTTTATCGATCTATCTTGAAAGAACTTGATCTCAGGATTTGATCACTCACGGCCGACCCATCACTAATTGCCACAAATTTCTGCCTCATCTTTTCAAGAGTTTTTAAAAGGAGAGAAAAACGTTTAAGAATCCTATAATTTCATGCCTGAGCCAGGCATTTTCCTAAACGAAGCCTTGGTTGAAGCAATAACCAGTTGAAAATTCACAATGGAACAATAGCGATGGAATTCCTATGAAGAGCACATTAAGGTATTGTCTTGAAAAACTAACTGACCTAAAGTCCTAGAAGCTGGTCCGCTGGAGCGGAAGAAGTCCTGGTTTATTTACAGTTTTTTGCCCAATAGATCCAGTTTGTTAGTGACTTGAATTGTCGATTTTTTAAATAATTAACCTAGTGTTAATTCCTTATCTCTACATATTAAATATTTGCAATACAAGCATTGGTTTTACTGTTGAGTGGATGAAATATTTACCTAAGCCCCTTTGTCTCTTTAATAACAAAAATTTTAATACATTTTTAGCGACTTCATTTTTAATTGTTGAAAGCTCAGCTCATTTGGTGGTATACATTGTTTTGGGGTGTTGAAGAGAGCAAGCTAGTGGTAACCAAATTGTAAAATGTGAAGCATAATTAATTTTATATTTGGTTGATAGTATCAAGTTAAGTTCACTGCAATGTATTTGGATTCTGAGTCATAGCTAATTTCTCTTTTTTCTTTTAAAGTTAGCCCTTGCTTATATGTTGTAAATATTTATTTGCGAGATGTGCATCTTTCTGGTCCTGGAGTCATTTGCATCCGTGTTTGCATCTGTTGTCTTATGTCTTCCCTAACTGTTATAATTTCAGTACATACTATAGAGCTCCTAATGCCTCATCAGTTATAATCATAGTGTCTCACAAATCTCAATTACGTTATAACTCTGTTTTCTCATTTGTAGCTTAACTGAAAGGCTCCTCTAGTGTGGGAAAAGCAGTTTTGGTTGAATTTCACCTTTCTATTTTGATAAAAGATTCTTCTCTGATTGTTTCCAGGAGCCATTTTTCTTTTGCATGGTGAACCACCTTTTTTGTGGTTCATTCTTAAAAAAAACTCGTGGAGAAAGTCATTCATTATTATGGTTATTTTACTTACCATTGGTAAGTTTGGATGAACATAGATGTATCTATTTGTAAGTGCCCCATTTCACCTGCCAACACCAGTTTCTCTGTACCATTTCGGTCATGTGAAAGAGTATTGGTGCTAAAATTGTGGAAACAATAGATACCCATTTTCCACTCAAAGAAACACCGGTAAATTTCCATACCTATATTGACCACAAAAGAAGGTTTTAACACAAGGTTCAGGCCATCATCAGGGTGATGGCATAATGTGCGGAAACCTTGGTCAGTGGTCAATAAATGTTCGGAAATTTTTATATTCTGTCTGAATACCACATTCTTCCACTCACTGTACTTGGAACCTCTTTTTGGTTCATTTAAAATGCCTATCCTTTCAGTTTTATTCTCCACTTTCCCAGGATCCTTCCTCTATCACAGCCGCCATCATGTCTCATTACCTCCTCTATCCACCAATACCATCTTCTAATTTACCCGCTAATAAACTTTCGACCTTTCTAAGGCCTGTAGAATCATTATGTATTTTTTAAGCTCCTTTGTTTGTCCTGATTAGTGTGTTTAAGGGGTGATAAATGTTATATAAGGTCATTCCTTCTTGGATATTTTAGTTACAGCATATCACAGTGGACTTAGGAATAAATTGGTTGGTCTACCTGGATGCATTTTTTCTGCAAATTCCTTGATTTCTGTAAAAACAAGCATCAGTATGTTGTATTTGCTGCATAATAATTGCTGTCTAGTGTCGAGAGTCATCATTGATATCTCTTAGCTTCAAGTAGATATACCTGACCTTTTGCTGTGCTCATGTACCTAGTTTCAGTTGGTGGTAATGCTGGTATAACACTAGTTTTTATATATTCCACATTGTGAAATTTTCACTGACTTAAATAAAACTAAAATAGGACTGATTCCAAGAAACTGTCGTTATTCTTGTAGCTTTCAGCAATCGGCCCCTGCCCTATTGTCAGTTATGACCTTGGGTATTGAGATGTTTTAGAAACATAGTTCTGAGATCAAGACAGTGTGAAATATTATATGAGCTTTTTTGAAGCCCTTGTCGACAAATTTGATTCTGCTTTCTGAATCATTATTTTCCCCAATTTTCACTGATTCTTGCTACCTCCCAGAGATGAATAATCCTGTTTTTCCAAAGATGTGGCTCAGAAAAGATGGTACTTATTTGGAATTAGTAAATTCCGTGTTGCCCTATTTTCAGTGTATTTTAATTAGTTGTTTCAGATTTAAACTTTTTTTCATTGTAGTATTGTCTTGTAATCCTTGATGCTTTTTTTCATTTAAAAGGTTGCATTTTGCATAAAGTTTTGAGTATTAACTTTGTTATCTTACCATTTTTAGGTAAGATTTGGACAGCTCATGAATTGATGTTCCTTCAAGTAACCATTCTCAATTTCATCCTCATTGATAGCATGTTTTCTACTTTCTTTGGCTGTAAAAATGCTATTCTTTTCCTCCCCTGTCCTCACATGCACATCCTCCAATCTATCAACATTATTTTCAATAGGTGCTGTTATTTTCGGGATCCAGCTATGCCATTCTTCCTCCTAAGTCCTAGATTTGGAACCATAGGAAGTGTCGACAATCAGTATACACATAATTTATTTATAGTTCTCGTGATTATTAATAATATATCTGGGTGGACATTTATAACTTTTTCCTAATGCAACATTTTACTCAAAATATGTTTCTTTGTGCCATTTCATTCTTCACTTCAGCATATTTCTGACCACCCATCATTCTATCAAGAAGACCTCTTCTTTTCCTCTTTCCTCTTGTGTTTACGTTGCGTTATATAGTAGCCTACTAAAACACCCCACTGCCTCTGTTTACTTCTTCCTTCCTCATATTCTGATGCCATAACGATCAACTTCCTTTTTTCCCCAACATTTCATGCCCGTTAGCTCCTAAGGTAAAAGTATCTCTTAGCAACTGATTTTAAACTGTTTGAAACTCATTTTAAACAGTTTTTCTCCTTTGCAAATTATTTTTAACTGCTTTGCACTGATTTTCCTTTTATATATTTGATACATTCTTTTGACATTGATTTTCATTCACTTTTGTAGTTCATTTTTGAATTGTTTGTAGCTCATTTTTTTCTGAGCTAATATGCAACTGATTTTCAGGTCATATACCTCTTTTGCCACTGAACTTGAACTTTTGAAATTCTTTATGAAGGGTTTTTTCCCTTGCTACTGTTTTTAAATTGATTTTATTTTATTTCAATTTGTAGAGAATCACATCAATTGCAGTTGAGTACAGAAAATGAGTTGAAAATTGGTGAAGTGAGTTGCAGAAGAAATATTTTTACCAGAGTCTTCGTTCGTCTAACTAATTTTATTATTTTTTTATTGTTGCTATATTAACATTTATTGAGTAAAATATTATTGGTGAAAAACGAAAAAGCTCTAAGGAGCCATTACTGAAAGCCAAAGTAAATTTCAAGTCCTCTTAATCTTGTCTACTCATAATTTACTTGCTCTTATACACTAGTGTGTACAGTATGTCCCATTTTCATTCTTTAATGTGCAAGGGACTTCATCTGTCAGTTGCCTCCCCTAGTAACTACAGGGTGGCAAACTTCCTTGAGAACCAGTCAAACTCCTTATGTGCCAACAATTTGATTAGATACTTGTTATCAAAATGTCTTCTATAGCCATTCAAGTAAACAGCCAATTTATTCTCACTTTTTAAGAAAGAAGCCAAGCTTAATGCTTTTTTACGGACATAAGGTAAAATATTAATTTATTTTAATTAATTAATTTTATTTAATTAATTTTATTTAATTAATTTTATTTAATTAATTAATTTTGGCCCAGCATACAAGAAACGCCACTTGAACACTGTCATGTTAGGCTTGGGTGAAGGAACCAATTTCTTTCTTAGGCTGCCTAAAATTTTGTTACTCCTCAAATAGAAAAGTCTCAGCACTTTGTAAATACATGAGTGCCTCAATGAGAGCAGCCATAGCTTTGTGAATAAATGAAAGGAAGGCTTGTAACAATTCTTTCTAACAATTAATCTAATGTTCCTTGTTTGCAGATGCAGAACAGGTCTCATCAAGTTAAAATATGCTCATCCCCAATCAATTATACCACAATTTAACTTGGAATGATCAAAAGTATTATAAAATCTACTCAAATTTTGTAATATACATCTGTTGCAAATAAGATAACTTTTTTAAAACTTAAAAAATGAATTGTAGCTCTGAGAAATGGGCACTTGCTTATTGGTTTGTGTATTTTTTCGCTGTATTGTAAAGGGTATTCAATTATTTTGCACCAACTAATTCTTCCCCTATTCCCTTCCAGAAACCCTGAACCTCCCAGTAGTGAGGGACGATTGCCAAATCTACTTCCATAACTTAAATTAATTGAATTTAGAGAATTTGTGAACAGAATTGTTGCCTTGAGAAATGGACACTCGCTTATCAGTTATGATCTCACTAAATGTACATTTTTTCACCATGGTGTATCTACTGTATATTCCATTGCTTTTTGCTATTTAATCCAATACCTGTTCGATTCCACAGACCATGGACCTCTCAGTGGAGAGAGGTGATCCCCTGCTACCATAACTTAAAACTGAATTAAGATTATTTGTAAACTGAATTATATAGTTCTTGCAAAAGTTACTGGTGCTGCGTAGAGAACGATTTTGGGATATGGGCTGTGAAATTGGGGATAAAGGTTATTAAGTGTGCAGGGCCAGTTAGGAACCCTTTCTAATGGCTGCCAACACGAACACTTTGAGAAGTGGGATAACATACACACATTACGTGCCATCCCATTTTGACTAATCTCACAATTAGACCTCGAGATAGGGTTTCTGATAAATGGGTGAATTTAACCCTTGCCGATTAGCCTTGCATGTGTGTACCTCATGGCTTTTCGTGACGCCATTTGGTTCCCCTGCCTCACTCTCTTTTGTTGACTCCCTCTCCATCCTTACCCTTCTTCACCTTCTCCACTTTCCACCCCCACTTCTATCTTCCCTTCTTGCCATGCAGGTCTGTGCCAGGAACTTTAGCGAGATCTATAGCTTTAGTGGACAGTTTATTAGTTACGCTCTCATTCAATGTGAATTATTTCACCATGGCATACTGTGTACATATTTTATTATTTTGTGTTGGGTACATATTTATTCCATTAATTAATCCTTTTCCCCTGTTCTTGCTCTCACAGACCCTGAACCTTCCAGTGGAGAGAGGAGATTCCCGATCGTCATCAGACTCTTCGTCACGAGGGGGCACGGGATGTCGGCCCCCTCCAACGCCCACGGGGCCTCCAACCGAGGCCCTGCCCTCGCCACACCCGCACCAGATTCACCGCATCCAATACATGTCTCGGCACCCGCCGTCGTCCAACGATGGCTCAGGCATCCTGGAGACGGACACGACTTCCCTGCAGCGGCGCTCCACATCGACCGAGAGCAAGCATGGCATCGTGTCTCCTGGCAGCGGCGTTGGAGGGGGAGTGGGAGGAGGCGATGGGGAACCGGGCGAAAACTACTCGTATGTCCGTCTGACACCCGTTCACGAGTACATCTACCCAGTCGTGACGGAGGAGACAAAGCGAGCCCACCGGGACTCAACCTCGGACCGCAAGGCGATATCTCCCGTGGACACGCTGCCCTCATCGCGGCCCCCTTTGCCCGTCAAGCTGGGCCACAAGCGGGAGAAGCGCAAGGGAGGGGGAGGCAGGGGCTCAGGAGGGGGCAGGGCGCGATGCAGGCACTGCAACGAAGCGTTCTCGTTGGGGGATAATGCGAGGGGATGTTGCGAGTATGCCCCGGACCCTGTGAGGACTGGCATCGATGCAGTGTCCTGCATCTCGTGTGCTCAGTGCATGCTCTACCACTGTATGGCCGATGCGGAGGGCGACTTCGCTCGGCACCCGTGTGACTGTGGGAGTGGGGGAGGAGGCGGGGAGGGGCCAGGGGGAGGAGGGGACGTTGGTGGTGGGCCGGGGGGGGGGGACGGCAGCTGCGGCCGGCGTTGGCTCGGCCTGGCCCTCCTCTCCCTGCTCGTGCCTTGCCTGTGGTGCTACCCCCCGTTGAAGGCTTGCCACAGGTGTGGGGTGGCCTGCGGGCTGTGCGGGGGCCGTCACGAAGCTTCCCCCTCCTAGCCTCCCCTTCCTCCGTCCACCCAAGCTCCCTGCCGCCTGCGCGCTTACCCCATCGGGAGGAGGCGCAAGGAGCCCTCTGAGGAGGACGTGTATCCTAACAATATTTATTTCTCGAACTGTGCCTGAATACAGTCCACTTGAATGAAAAAAAGAAATACATAGAGAAACTTTTGAGATTAGAGTGGTTCTCCTCTCCTCTCTAATCCATCTTTCTTCCCGAAGCTGGACTTGTAACGCACACAAACAAACACGTGGCATCGCGCAGTGCCGGTCCCAAAACTTTAAAAAAAGAAACATGAGAGAGAAAGAGTTTAAAAAGAGAGATATATATCTATATATATATATATATATAACAAGAGTAAAGAGAAAAAGAGACCGTTTTGAGGTCCACTTTTGGCATGGCATGAATCCAGTCGGCCAGTTTTAAGAAATATAAAGAAAAGAGGTTTTTTTTCCTGATACGTTTCCGTGTTGGGAGAGGCCGCAAAGGTTGACGTTTCCATAAACGCCCCTCCATGGATGCGCTCTCCATTGCGGCTCTCTAGCTTCAGACGGTCGACAGGGCCATTGCCTTATTAATCATTGTATGATTAAAGTCTTAAAAGTTTAGGTCTCTGGACCCTAAATCAATATATGTGAACACTATACATGCAGTGTTCATGCGCCCTTTTTACTATCCAAACATTTGATTATGGCAGTTGCTTTTTCCAAAGACCTCATTTTTTTCTATTTAACATTTCTTTTTTCTGGTTGCCGTTACCTTATAGCCTTCCCGAAAGAGGAGCTGACTTGAAAGATAAACCTGAATGATTTAATTTTGTTTCCTAAAGAGATGAAAAAAAACATTGGTGTCCTCTATACCAAATGGTATGCAATTTTCTTGGATGGGAATCGTGTGAAGTCTTGACTTCCATGTGGCTAGAATGGTATGAAGCCACTGCAAAAAAGAGTGTCCGTCGACTGTGCTTGAGAAGAGTGAAGTGATATTTTGATGGTTGACTGAGTCTATGGCCAGGGTGCTCACATGTGTATGAAAACGGTTGGCAGAGTATCGAGATGTGGGTGGATATGCATCGCATGTCTTTGGTATATCTCCATTGAGTTATCTGTCGAGTTAATGAAACAGGGGCTTGGTGGCTAAGAAGAGTGAAATTCTGCTTACACAGTAGAAGATGAATTGCAAGTCTGAGTAAAATTTAAGAAATGTGAGTCTTCGTTTTTTGGAAGTGTGTTGAATTTGTTTAATATCTTTCTTTAATGGATCTTAAGCATATATGTTGTTATTGTGTTCTTTGGATGTGCTGGCTCGTAGCTGGTCTTTTATCCCGATAAATGCTCCTGCCATAACCTTTGGGTGGACTTCAGTGTAGTCGCTCTGGTTGTTTCTGTCAATTTTTGGAAAAGAGCGCTGTTGTAACTCTAAGGCTCAGAGGGTACACCACCGCTCTTTTATCTTACTGGATGTGCGCAATGCGCATGGTTTTTTATTGTGCAAGCACGTGGATGTACTTGTCGAATTGTACAAGTTCCTTTTACACCCTTGGAGGGGTTGCGGCAGGAGTTTTTTTACGGTGCAGGCTATGCTTTGGCATGTCCCATTGGACAGAATAGATGTACATATTTGTGTTGTGAAAAAGCATTGTTTCCGAAATAAAATTCGGGAGCAAAGCATTTGTGATGATGATTATAGAGATGTTATTTCGTAAAAAAATTATACCTATAGACTTCCTAATATGGAAGCTATTCTGTAAGTACAATAATGTAGAAAATACCCCTTTCTTTAACCTGTAATTTCATTTTTTATCAAATCATTTCACAATTAGTTTTTGACAATATCAAGTGTAGTGACTTCCTTCATTGATTTTTTTCAATGCATTGAAATTGCCTCTCTCAGTAAAAATCGTTAATTATTGTCACAAAATGTTGAAAGAATAGTTTTTTGTGGTGTAAATGATTTATCCAACCAAAGATTTGAAAAAACTTCCCTCATATTTCTTGTGGCTTCCTTGCCTGGCCTTTTCCATTACATGATGTCATTTACATACTATTCATCTCCTGTGATTGTTGAAAACTTTTTATACAGAAAAAAATGGTCGCATAAAAAACAGATGAAACTAGTCTTCAAAAATGGCCATATGGAAAAGAGAGAATATCCGTGTGTACTTGCGTGTGTGTGTTTGTGTGCATGTGTGCATGAGAGCCCAAAAGCATCTCTTTCGAGTGATCATAATAAATGTGTTTGTGTATACATATATGTATGTGTGTGTCTCATTGGGTGCGTGTGAATGAATGTGGAAGCGTAAGCGAAAGGCATTTAATATTATGCGACTAATCTCCCAGGAAACAGAAATCTTCCTCATAATTTCATGGATAATGGGTGTACGCTGTGGTACCTCTTCATCATTCTCCTTCCTTTCAAATCGGAAAAAAATGAAAAAGCCTCGTCGACTGCAACTTTTAGTCACTCATTGGAACAATTTTCTCATATTAGCTCTCTGGAAGAAAGAAAAAAAACCAAAACACTAGCTTCTGTATCCTTGTTTTTTTTTACCTCGGAAAAGTAGGCCTCTTTTTATTTTTTTCAATTATGCCTTGAGATAGCGAAAAGCATTCTGGCGTGCTGCAAGTGCCGAGATAATTAGAAATATCAATTCATGTGCATTTTTTGAGTGCTCAGTGAATCAAGGGGATAAACGAATGAGGGTGGATTATTTGATTCCCAGTGAAAATTTATTTATGTACAGTGGTACAAAAAGGTCCGCCAGCCATCAAAAAACCCTCCCAAATGATTTGTTTCTTAGGGTACAGAAAGATTAGGAATAAACTTTTTTACCGTGTAAATTTCAGCATTGTGTGCTAAGGATTCATTGTAGTCTATTTGTTATCCATTTCATTAAACTGGGAATTGTTTAATTTTTATTTTCACTTGTAGTATTCACCCTGTTTATTCCTAGTCCTTACTTATTCAAAAAAAACAACGTTGTCTTCTTCCAATATTAGTGGTTACAAGAAATATATTGTTCATATGTGATTTTTAAAAAAAGTATTACTGTTTTACCTGTTTATTCAGAATGTAAGGAGAAGATATTGTTACCCTTTTATGTTAACAAAAATGTGATAGTGTTGTACATTTTTAACTCCTCAAAAGAAACATAAAAATTTATATGAAAGATAAAATATGAATTTCTTATTTGTCCAAAAATCCTGAGACTTTTCTATTACCCTTCTCCCTTACTAGTACTTATTACCCTATCAGGACCCCACTTCAACTAACGCTTCGTTTTTCGGTGTACATGAAGGTCAGGAATATATTCTTTTACTACATAAATTGTGACACTGTGTGCAGTGGTAATGATTATCTGTGATTATCCATGGAGTAAGTTACTCTTATGGGTGTGGAGGATTGAGTTGGTTGAATGATGGTATTGCAGTTTGTTGCGAGTTGGAAGTGTGCATAATTATTTGCTCCATATAAAGATGTAAATTATATGAGATCCCATCCTATTTTGTTGCTGTAACTGTAGAGTGAACATTGATCAATATCCTTCACAGCAGCCCAAGGTAAAACAGGCTCCCCTTATGACCATCATCATACATATTTACATATGTCTGGAACTCTGCTCCCTTCACTAACCTGTTCGGCTAGTGCTTGAACCCATAGCTTTTGTTGTCAGCATTCTTCACCAAGCTTCGCCTTATTTTTCAAGCTTATACAATCATGGAATCTATATGTTGGCTTAGTATTGCTTTGATCAACTCTGATAGCAGTGATTGGCAAATGTGCCTGGATTTTGTGGCATTGGCTGGCTCTTACAATGCTTTGTACATAAAAGCCTGGTTTTATAATCTGTAGTTAAATATTTTCTCAGTATGAAAACCCAAGTTAATATGTCCCCCCATCGATGATGCTCACATCAACTAACTGGTAGTCTGACGTACTATGTATTTGTAAACCAATCTCTCAGTCAACAAAAAGGCTTTGTCATCTTGCAGATATAGTTAGCCATATGTTATAAAACAGCCGAAGTTGTAGCTCCAGGCATTCCCTGTATGTGTAATGGATTTCTATTCATATAGTACCCTAATTTTTGAAAGGCACACTTATCATGATTTACATCAAAATCGTTATTCATTTTCTGAGTTGTTTTGTCGCTCTTGATATAATATGCTTTGGTTAATAGGAAAATGGTTGCAAAATATGTAATGTGCCATTCTTGGAATACTATTTTGCCGATGGAACAAAATTATTAAATGTAGTCAGCAGAAATTGCCATGAGAAAAAAATCCAGTTCCACCGCAAATTGACCTGTGGATCTTTGGCTCACGGTGTTGCTACCCAGGCATCCTAATTCTCTTAGTAATTTTGGCAGGATTAAGGAAATTAGATATTATGCCCTTGTGGTTGGTCCTTAGAGTGGCTATGATCAGGAAAGAGAGAGATTCAAAGAAGCCATTATCTAGTTTGTGCAAAGACATGCTGAGAAATTTTAGTACACGAGGTAAGGCTGTGACAGTGAGGTTTTAAGAATGACATCCTCTGCACAGCTTTTCAAGTCACTCATATAACAGGACAAAATTCAGTATGGTTGTATGATCATACCCAAAAAAATTAATTTGCAGCTGTTTTGGCTTAGAAAATGAACTACTCCTTGTTTCGTACTGTAAACATATAGAACCTAAGATGGGTTAAGGAAGCACTCCTCCTTATTTGGACATCAAGATGCCCACCCCAGTCAGGAACCAATCCATTTGTGAAATTATAAGTGCAAGGAGTTCGTTTGAGACATTATGAAAGAGGCATACTTATATTCTAAATGCAAAATTTACGTATTAATACAAAGTCCTTTTAGGCATAATATTAGTGTAAACTATAATAGTTGCATACTCAAGCTTCTTTTTAAGGTGAAATTGCTAGTGTCGCTACAGTGTTTTTTGTCTTCGTCTTTCCTCAAAATGGAGTGGGAAAATCAAAATTGTAGGCAGTTGTTCTTTTGGTGCTCCTTTCAGCTTTTAACCTGAGGCAAGAGCCTTGTTTGCCTAACCTTTGTCACTGCTCTGCCTATTGGGTGGATTTTTAAAAAAGTTTTTATCATCACTTATTTCATTGGTGTAATTTATGACAGAAGTTAGCAACTTCATTCACAACGTGCCAGCTGATTGTTTTGGACATTAAAGTAGAACAACACCTTTAACTCCTACACAAGGTATTAACCTTGTAGGTATCTGGAGGCAGTCATGTTGTAATTACATTTTAGTACTGTCAAGAAATGGGCATGGGAAGAAATGTACACTGTGCATATTCAAAACTACTTTTTCATCAAAAGACTTGTAGCATTAACGTAAATGGCTTACCTTGTTAACATAAATGGATTGAGCTCATGTATTTCATAGTATTTAAGCCATCACCAGAGTTGAGTGCGCTGTACCTGTAGAATTAACAGATTGAGCTGTGTTGTGCATGGGATGGTGATCTTCGCTGTGCTTAGGTTGGCATGCTGGAGTCTTGATTCAGAATAGCTAAGTTCCCAAAATTCCTTTTGCATCACCAAACATTAGTAACCTTAGTAAATGCACTGCAGTGCACTCCTTACAAAAGAAAACACACCAACACTATATTTATAAAGTGGGAGTAGTTAATATAAAGGAGTCAGATGAAGTCAATTACTTGGGAATCACCTCGACTTCAGACAACGTGGGGGAACACATGCGAAACATTTGTGGAGCTGCATTAAAGAAACTAGGATTTATTAAGAAAATATGTAGTGGGAGGTTCTCCAATGGAAAGGTGAAAGAGAGATGATGCTCTTCTCTGGCTATGCCACGTTTCGATTATGATGCGAGCATTTGGGATACAGTGCAGAAAGATTTAATCTACAAGGTAAATAAAATAGGAAAGCCACACACTTCATTCAAAACTTCTACAAGCAAATCAAAAGTGCCACACAGCTGATAGAAGGATTAGGTCCGGAATCGTTAGAGACTCGGGGTCTACACATTAGGAGGTTTGTGGGGATCAAATAATATTCTCCTTGTCGTGATGAAACTTGCCTCATCGGAGTTTTTTAAGTAATCAAAGTCTAGCGTGTACCCTTTGAGCCCCTAATGGTTCCCAACCTAATCCTTCCATCAGCTGAGCGACACTTTGTGTACACTCGTAGCAGTTTTCAACGAAGCCTACAGCAAGATGGAGGATTCAAAGTATAACAGGAAAAAAAATTAATTACTTCGTTAGTGCCTTGGAGGAAAATAGTCATAATGGTAAAGATGTTACAAGGAGAATAGCATTAGCAAAGGAGGTATTCTCTAATATGAGAGAATTAATGAAGAGGACCATGTGTAAGCATGTAAGGAAAAGACAGGCTAAGATAAGTGTAGCATTGTATAGTGCTGAAACATTGACTCTAGGGAATGGGGATGAGAATAGATTGCAGGCATTTGATCTTTGGGTGTAAAGGAAAATGGAGGAGGTGCCATGGTTAGAAATAAAGACAAATGAGGAAGTGCTTGATATGGTGGGTGAGGAGAGGAAAATGCTTGAGGAAATTAGGAGAAGGCAGAGTAGGTGATTGGAATGGGTAATGAGAGGTAAGGGGATTCTGAAGGCTGTAATAGAGGCAAGGATATTGTGTAAGCAGGAGAGGGGAAGAAAGAGAAGGCTTTACTGATCAGATGAAGAGAGATGGGACATATGCTGAGCTGAAAAATGAAATAGTGTTTGGAGACAAGAATCTTAAACTTTAAAATATTAGTACACATGCATATTCTTTGCAGTAGTGTTGAAGGTAAAGTCTTCTCTTTGCCTATTAACATTACTGCAGAATGACAGACCTCTGTACAGTTATTGATATTGTGATTGGAAGCACTTTTAAGAGTAAAAGATTCGGTAAAGGTGAGCTTTCGTCTAGCACTTTCAAATTTTTTTTTTGAAAAACGTAGGAAACTGACGAAATTGAATGTGATACCTGGGAGTAGAGGAAGAATGCGGATTTGTAAAAATGTAAGAATCATACCGGTGTGACTAGTAGTTTTTGAGATATAGACGTTTGAAAATGACCAATTTTTCGAAACTGACAGAAGGAATGCAAAGAAAATAATTGGCTTACAATTTGTTTTAGCTTTCATTCCACATAAGATATGATAGCTATATCATCTGCTTATGTCAAAGAATGCTTAAGGTTCCAATATTCTACTAAACTCAAAGAAAAGTATGGATAATATGTATACTGGATAGTATATATGTATATAGTAAAAGTATTGCTCTTGTAAACATTCCTGTTGCTATGCGGTGGACAAATTTGGAGCATGGGCTACAGAGCTTAAAATAATATTTTAAAAAACTTTAAAAAATCATGCTTATATTCAAGTGTACTTATATGTGAACAATTCTCCACACAGAATTAATTAATTAATTGCTACTAACTGATTAACTAATTGACATATCTGATTATTAATTCATGTATTATCATCAAAATACGTTTGAGTCCAATGTGTAGGTATTTATTTTGTACTTTTTAGTCTTTATATTAATTTTGCAACGGTTTAGAATTTAAATTATTAACATTTCTTCACACTATAAGTGCTAAAATGATGGATGCAATTAATTGCAACAGTGCTGACTTCTAGTAGACAATGTGATGCGGGTTGCGTCATGTCAGGATAACGATATATTAAATGTAAACCATTTAATTTTAGTAGATTAACTTGGTAATTAGTAAATTTAATGACTGATTCATGCATTGTCATCGAGATTAATTAAGTGTGCCAAATTTCAGTTCGATTGAACATTTGGGAGTGGGTTGGATGTCGATTACAAGATTCCATCCAGACAAACAACAAACAAACAGGGCAAGTTAAAATAAGCGTGGTAAAAACTCCTGCGAAATAGGGGAGGAAGGTTGCTTAGTGTGGATGGTCAGTCAGAAAACTTTTCTAATTGCTCCCAACACTAGAGCTTCGAGAAGTAAGATGA
Organism: Pyrrhosoma nymphula; assembly: GCA_963573305.1. Taxonomy (NCBI): domain Eukaryota; kingdom Metazoa; phylum Arthropoda; class Insecta; order Odonata; family Coenagrionidae; genus Pyrrhosoma; species Pyrrhosoma nymphula. The sequence goes on along the minus strand of OY754337.1, from coordinate 48,192,142 downwards.
CTCACTACTACTTTCCATCCCATTTCTACTCATCTCACAATGAGACCTCAAGATAGGGTCCCTGGTAAAGTCATTGATATGGGTGATTTTCACTACTTGTCTTGCGTGCATGTGACTCATGCCTTTTTCGCGAATTAGTTTGGTTCTCCTGCCTCACTCTTTCTCGCTGCCTCCCTCTCTTCCTCTCTGTACTTTCTCTTCCATTCACTCCCTCCACTTCTACCTCCCCTCATTGCCATGCAAGTCTGCACCAGGAAATTTTGCGAAATTTTGGGTTAGCTACACATTGGGAGACAAAGGTAAACAATTAATGGGATGGAAATAGAGAATGAAACATAGGTTGGTTGGGTACTCAGGAGAGTGGCAGTACCTTTACAGCCTTGCTGTACAGCAGACTGATCTACACCTGGTATCAACTGTCACATATGCTAGTGCCCAGAGCTACCACCTGGGCAATGGTGTTGGCCCACCAGCCAAACCATGTAATAGAATAGAACTTTATTGGACCCGTAGATCTTGGTACAGACATAAGGCACAGGCATAATGGGGGGCCACCATTCACTGGTGATCCTAGGAGGTTGCAACATGGGAGATACAATTCAGTATTTCTTGTCGACCATCGACAAAAATTATTTGTCTCAACAGTGGGCAAGAAGACTGAGAAACATTTAAATGCTTACCCGATGTCAAAGAAAGAATGACCAAGGAATGTAAGGAATTTTTATACTTATTACACAAATCAAGTGTTGACTGGAAATGCCAACTTTGTAGGTTATCTACATTGATTTAGAATGAAAGAAATAAATACTGCCAACATTGTAATAATGAAGTAGAAATTCTTGATACGTAAAAACTAAATATTTTTCCAAGGTTTGAAGATTTAAGAGATAAAATAAGAAGAAAACTAAGCGAGAAAAATGATGATTGGGCATATAGAAGCATAGAGGACTCTGGATAGAATTTAAAAGCAAGAGGGTAAAGGTTTTGAAAATAAAATCAAATATTGATAAGGAAAGAGTCAACCTTGGCCAATGATACTGTCATAATGGTGGCAGGTGAGGAAGACATCTAGTCAGGGAAAAATATTCACTGGTGAAACAAAATTAAATTGCTGAATGCATACATTTGCTGGTTTTCCTATCACACTCAATTACCAAGTATCTACTGCTCTGTTGAAAATTGTCTATATTTGAGCGAAAATTGCGATTATTTCCTTCTGTAGTGATTATTATAATATTCTTGATCAAAAACTGGACTGTGTATTATGGGGTTGGATGGTGAGCTCTGAGCCGGGAAATTCCGCCTCCAATCGCCCGGCGGGGTACCTGCGCCGCCAGTTACATACCCCGTTCAACTCGAGAGTGGAAGGTGGTTTCTCTTCGCATCGTCAAAAACCGTGGGCCCACTACGGGCCGGAGAATGGGTCTCGGAGTATGCATATAAATATTGAGCTCCGCCTCCAGTGATGGCCATTCTCTGATCGCAGGCCATCCTGGACGGGCGCCACACTCGACGCCTCTCAGCCAGCCGTCTGCTTCGCCTCGTACAACGACGCCGGCCGGTGGGAACGCAATGTGAGTTATGTCCACTTCCCCCATTTTCTAAATCGTTTGTGGTTTTTCCTTACTTTTAGCAATCATTAAATTAATTAGTACGTTCCAGTTGATTCCAGTGTACACTGACGCGAACGAGGTAGACATATTGCGCGGTAGAGCATTTCGTGACTATAACTATATTGACGCCGTCCACCTCTTATTTTCGCAAATAACAATGCCAGTGGGCTAACGTGCCCCGGTCTCCCCAAATCAGTTTGATTTTTTTTCATTTTGTCAATTTTGTTCCCTCCTCGCCCTCACTCCACGGCTCAAATGGTTGCAGAGCGTGGTTGAGGTCGGGAGCTTTTCGCTATGGCGGTGAACATTACAATAATCACGAGCTGGATTAGTGATAATACCAAATACGATGCCGTAGATTAGTGTAACAGGTTCACCGTGGTAGATGATAGCGGGAACTTAGACGACGTTAGAAAAAATGTTACGTGAATATGTTTCGTAGGCTAGGTACAAGCGACCAAAGGCATAGCCATAGAGCGTTAGAAAACCTGGAAAGAAGTAATGACGATAACGGTGACCATACCAAGTTATTAGAAAGCCTAGTCGTTGTCGTTGGGGGGTTCACTTTTTCGGCGAGCTCATCTTAAGTGTGGTTGGTTTTCTATAATCATTATATAATGATAAATTTTGCAGGCAATTAGAGTAAACCAGAAACTACAGGTCAAATTACTTCCGGTAATCCTCGGCACATAGTATTGTGGCCATGTGTTTTCGGATTTTGAGCATTTCCGGAAGGAACTTCAGAGCCACTGCCACCATTATGACAGGATCATGTTTCGAGTCCCGGATAACGAATTTCGATCGAAGACGAACCAGTATAATCGTACTCAAGGAATGTAGGAAACAATGGTTAATTACGTTATGCTGATGGAGAATATGAACGCTCGCATAGACGACCGGCCGCTTACTTGAGACGAATTGTTTGAAGTAGTATGCGTGAATCTAAACCTTAACTACACGTGCCATTTAGTTCAAAAACCGCAATCACTCAAAGAATTAATTCGGTGGGGACGTGTATATGACGCGAGAAGAGCGGTAGCGATTTCGTTCTCGGAACCACCTCGTCCATAATAAATGGTAGAGCCGTTTTTCGGCTATCTAAATCAATTAGAATTATTCCTAACCGAGCCATGCCCCAATACCGGGGGTCCCTTCGCCAGCAAAAGAGCCCCCGGCCACAGTCTTGTTTAGATTGTGCCCCGGCTCTATCGTACGACTCGGCTCGTCTCAACGAAGTGATGGTTCTGGGCACAGGATCAGTGGCCCTGTCGGACAAGGCACGCGTCAAGAGAACTTGTAAACCGCGGAGTCTCCTCGCTCCGGAAATTAATTGCGTTTCTTGACCGTCCACGAGAATCAAGGTCTGATTTTTTCCCAAAGTAATCAATCGTCAGCCGACGGCATCGAGAGCGTTTCTACGGCAGGGGCGTTTCATTAAAGTGTCGACGAAGTTTTTTTTTTTTTTTTTTAGAAATTAGGGATCCCCCCTCGGAGATTTTCTTTGACTAAAACAATATGTTGTAGCATAGATGCAGGAGTCGTTAATATTTCGAAAAAGGTTTGTCTGCAGTTAAAAATTAATTAATTTAAATTTACTTCGAAGCATGACTTCAGTTCTCGGCAACGCCCAAATACATGCTATTCTGGGAGTCGATTTAATGGATAGGATTGGCATGCGTTTAGATTTCGTTGACAGAACAGTCACATTTGACTTTAAACCAGAGGTTGTGGCCACGCTGTTGCCTGAGGAAACGAAGGATTCCATAGATGTAAAATGGCGCATTTAAATCACGAACAGCGGATTGGCCATGGATTCTAGGGATTGGCAGTGGTGGCAGGGTCCCTATAGGACAATGCGACAGAGGCCGCTGCACTGGGCCCCACGCCTATGGGGGTCCCGCGCGAGCTTGCGTTTTCTAGAGGGCGCGGGGAAACCTGTGCCGTCTGAAAACAGCAAGCCCAGGCGGGAAAAGGCAAGCAAATGAACTATCCATGAACACCTGATTTATGTCACGACGCGATGAAACCTTGGACGTGATCAATTTAATCTCTGCGGAAAAGAAATTTTTGCTTTTTACACGTAGACTACAATATTAAACTGTGTTTTCATGGAACAAATACCTTAAACTGTATTCTATTTGTTTATAACGCAAAACATGACTGTTTATAAAATCTTGCAGTTAAACAATGCAATCCTAACAATCCATTCCGTTCTTTTTAAAATTACTAGTATAGTACCTACTCCTTGAACTTAAATGTACACATGTACAACTTGATGTAGGGGCTTGAGAAATGACGTTGTAAAAAAAACAGAAAATGGGATTTATGGATTCATTTGTGCAAAAAATATTGAATTATTTGCCTTAAATCTTTGGGTATTTATTTGTAATTGTAAAGTCTCATATTATTCTGGTATGGTGTATGTGCAAAATGTGCATTGTTATTAAAATTTTAAATAAGCTGTTATTTAATGTTTTTTTAATATCGAATCAACAATGAGACAAATTTTTATGCGGTTAGGCTCAGTTTGCAGGTTTTTTTTAAAACAGAAATTTTGTTTGTATCGTTTTCCAGAAAAAGCAATAGCTTTTTTATAACTCAGAAATACCACTTTTCACATCCTTTTTGTTACTTAAAATTTTTTCTTATTATATTTTATAAATGAGGCCATATATGCCATTTATTACTGCTATCATTCTGAATACATTCCATCCATCAGATCTCGAATATCAATGCTTTGCAAATCAGATGCTTTGAGACCTAATCTTGACTAGAGTAATTGTATAAAAAGATAACTTTTAAATTACGTTTTCATGCATAATTTTTAAATGCAGTGCTCAGTTTTTTTCATGAACCAGAAGTTGAGTAACTTTCAAACACCTCATTATTAAATGTTGCCACTCTACAGATAATTGGCTACTTTTTGCATGCCTTAAGTCTCAGGGTTGACTCTAGATCATTCACATTAACTTCCATAAGAAATGAATGTTAACTTCATTGTTATCGCTTGCAGATTTTATTCCTTTCGCAAAATCAAATTAGAAATAATGGCTGTACAATCTCAAGAGAAGTGCAATAAGAAAGGAAATTAAAAGAACTTTCTAATTTTCTTCATATTGAATTTTGTTTTTGATTCAAGATTCTGAGAACTAATACAAAATATTCCATAACTTCCTATGACTCAATCCTGTTTAAAACCTGAGCCATCGTTGAAGAAATTACGGGGGAATTGCCCTGAAGGGGAGCAATGGAGAAATCAATTAAATCTCTTCCAGACTTTTTTTCTTTCGCAAAATTAAATTAAAAAGAATGCTCATGTGGTATCGCAACAGGGGTGTGGCCTGGAGGGGGGGGGACAGGGGGGGTCTGCCCCTCCTGGAATTTCTTTTGCCCGACCTTGTCTTTCTTTTAGTGTTTAACACCTCCTTTTAGTACTCTGCTTAACAGAGCCGAGCTTTAAGAGTTGAACAAAAACCTAAAATAATCCATCTAAAATTAAGACTGCAAATAGTAACCTTGAAAATATTGAATAAATTTACAATTTTAACCTTTCTAAGCCTTTATTATCGAGTGTCATAGATTTACTGTTAAGTGTTGATGCTGGCGTTCTAGTACGCCCACTGCTCCTTTTCTTTTTTTGTGTTCCTTCCGTAGACAGCTGCGGAGGCCGCTGTCGATGGAGGAGAGGGGAGGTAGCTACCCCCTTAGAGTATATATGGCTACCCCCTCCAGCTCCTCAGGTGGGAAGGTGGGAGAGAGACGGGAGGAAATCAGTTTGTCGGGGACCGCGTATTTAGTCGGTATTCTCGAGATTCTTCTGGCGTCCGGTTAGGCCGGTTAGGACTTCGTTGTTTAGGTTTTCAGCATTTAGGATCAGCGGTAGCCTGAGTATTTTCCGTTCCTTTCCTTTCCTTCATTTTCCTTTTCATCACCCTGTCCTGTTTCCTAACCTCTCCTTATTCTTGATGATGAACAGGTGCTCGAGCCAACGAGTAGTTACCCGACGCCACCTACTCTGAGAGAATCACATAGCTAAAGTTAAATTATTCCTTCCCTCAACCTTTTCCCCTTCCAAGTGTGGGCGGAAGCATCTAATTTACCCACACTGGCACCCAGCATATTGCCGACAGCCTTTGAGCACTCCCGGGAAGGACGTTACACTATGGCATGTAAAACGGCACGTTTACCCCTTCTAAAGACATGACCTGGCTATGGCCCTGTATCACAGTCCTCTTAATAAAGTACATTTTGATATTTTAAAGATATTATGTTTTCTTCCTTAGAATGAGTGGTGTTGGAGTGAGCTTAGCAAGGTTGGGCCACCATAGATGGCCAGGGGGCATAGCCTACTAGTTATAAGAATAACTTATCAGTTATTCAAAGAGTTAACAAATGCATACAAGATTTGATTATCACTTAAAATGTCCAATGGCCCTCAAATTGAAAAATATTCTATTTTTAGTTGTTACAACCACAAGAGGCTTTGACAGACTCCCCCGTGGCTCCAGTACTGCAGCTAATCCACTACCCTCAACCCTCATTAACCTGACACAACACAGAGTTAACAACATGCACATAATATTCAAACACTATGCACAATTGACTCCATTCTAACATAAAAGTGCATAATAATAGAATATTATGTATATCCATATTATTAGCTCTGTGCTGTGTGGGACTGTTCCTACTCTCCATCTGCCTAATCTCTTCCGGGCAAGTTCCTCCTCTTCATAGTTGAGATTAATGATTTTAAAAATTAACGATTAAAATTAATCGTTAAAAGTAAAGTTAACTATTTAATTTAACTGTTAATTTTTAGAAGAGTCAACTTTTAACTTTTAATCATTAAAAATATACATTAACTGATACAAAACTAACTTGTTAATTTTTTTATTAATTTTTGGCAAATGTCGACCTGTTTGAATTTGGGCACAAAGCTTGCCCAACAGATTAAGGGGAAAATAAAATAGTGTCTAAGAATGCAATACAGCTGGGTAGTTGTGCAAGAATGCAATTAATAGGCCCAGATGAATACATCCAAACAAAAGCGGGGTTGATTGGAGTAAACACCTAAGTTTAGGAATGCACCCTCAGACAAGAAAACACAAGACCACTCGAAGACCATGTCCCCGAGGGCACGAATGCCTTACTCAGCAACGTCGTGTCATCAATACATACTACATAGTTGAACACGAGAAAGGGGTCACCAAAAAACCTATGATGGGTAATGAGGGGGAGGGGTTCATTCCAAGTAACGTATCTGTAAAATGCACCAGTTTATGCATATATCTTACTCGGCAACATCCCATCGTCAGCGGGGCTGAGTGGAGTGACCGCAAAAATTTGTCTTCCGGGACAGATATCCGATACAAATTTTGAAATGAGAATGCCACTAAAGTTTAATGACTTATTAAAATAAAAGAAAAATAATTTTTTATTGAATTTGAAGTTTGTATTTATTTTATCCCAATTGCAAAAAATAGCTTTTTTTCTTAAAAGTAACTGAAAAAGTAACTTTTAACGTTAAAGCTACTTTTTTAAATTTCAACATTAATTAGTTGCTTTTTCAGAAAAGTTACTTTTAACTTCAACTAGTTAATTTTTGCAGAGATTAACTTTAACAAGTTTATTTTTTGGGTAAATTTCCCAACTATGCTCCCCTTACCCACCAAGACAAGCACTTCCTTGCTTGTCTTCCTTTCCATACATCACACTTTCTCTGTACTACTCCACGCCCACATCTCAAACACCACAAATTGACTCTCATTCTCTTTCCTCAGGGTCCAGGGTTCTCCCCCAGCAATAGCTACATTCCATATATTCACTAGCCATCTCCTGACACCCTTACACAGGTAGTCCCTGTGAACATAACTCTTGCTGAATGGCCAACCAAGTCCTATGCTTTTCTTGCTGTCACATATAAAAAAGGAGCTCAATAAAAACTATTTAGAATATTAAAATAAGGTATGTGTGTATAACCAGTGTTACTAAAAATTAATATAAAATTGTCATTTCTCTGCCAGGAATAGTGCCTAAGTGAGTAGTTTTTGAGGGAGATTCCAATTGAGTCCTTCAATTCCAACACCAGCGAAGTGGAATTATTCTGATGCTTATGGAATTAAAATTCCATGTGGATCGGAATTGAGGGCTTCACAATCACATTGGAAAATTCCATATGGAATTCCTCAAATATGGTAGAGACTTCTGCCATGAGAGTTTCAAATGGAAAGTTACACAATCAGGCCCCAGTTCTCTTCTTTGGATACCCCTAATATTCTCCCCACAAGAGCCTATTTTCCTCCAACATACAACTCAAGTAGGTATGTATGTAATTCAACTGTTCTCCCTGTTCATTTGTATCCTCCTACTTTCATGATTCTCTTCACTTTCTATGTCAAAGAAAATATCTTTACTTTAATTTCCACAGGATTAATCTTAATTCCATATTCTCTCTGTGATTTCCTAATGCATTCACAAATTACTACAATCCTTTGGTCGATTGGCTAATGTATGCCAGGCCATCAGCAAATGTACCCAACTTCATCAGCTGGCCCCCATACCTTCAATGCTGTAATTATCTTATCCCCTGCTTGTTAGAGAAAAGTGCAGTGGTGGATCATGTAGCACATTGGGAGTGATGTAGGCTCATAATGGTAAATATTAAGCAACATTAAAATCACATGAGAAAAAATAAATAATAGAATGATCCCCATGCACTTATGTCTTATTGAAGGTATTTTTTTGGAGGCATGACTTTTCTTTTTGCCTTAGAGTAAATTACAATGAACACTGAATATCTGCACAGTAGTTTTCATATTTTCCAATTGCTGCACTTCCCCATCTACAGTAAAACTACGTGTAAAAGGCATCTCAAATGTGAGAACTGGAATCCATAAAACAAGAGGATGAGGAAAAAAGAGTAAAAAACAATTTTTTTTTGTAAACATTTATTAGTGCAACTATTTCTTTTATGTCATAAATAAATACACATCTCTTTTCATTCATAAATTATTTGAATATTTAACAATCAAAAACTATACATATGTACCCAATAGAAATGGGCAGATAATGGCAGTGCTTTGATGTAACAAATGAAAAAAATATTTAAAATTCAAAATCTTCTACCACACTAAAATGTCATACAAATTTGATTTGAAATGGCTCAAATGACTTAGCTGTGAACAAACACCATTACCAAATTCGAACAGTGCCCCCTCATGATTCATACTCAAGACTGTTGAACTGAATGATTAGATCAGCTTTGTAATGCACGATCAGCAAGACTAAATATGTATGTACATTCCTGGTGTCCATAAAAATTGATTTGATGGCTAGAAAAATAAAAGTGCATCTTCTACAATAATGTCTTAACCCAGCACAATATTCCTCTAGTTCCAGATAAGAGAATCCTTTTCACAATATGCTGCCTCAATTAGCTACACTGCTTGACTTAATGGGTTTAATCTTATGTGCATGAAATTCTTGAAGCAGAACAGGCACAAAAAACTATTCCTGCATAACTTCTTTAAGAACTATCTTGACACTGCAATCCAATGCAGGGGCGACAATATACATATGTATTAGAAATTCTATCCTCTATTATTCACTGATATGTTGAATTAATGGAAAATGCAATATTATATGCAAAGACCATATTCTAATCATCACACAAACAAAAATGTGTGGAAATCATTAAAAGCTATAGTGCTGCTTGAGCAAAAAAGCATTCCAACAATTCAACATCATGAAGCAGAGAAAGACCTCACAATCACAGATTCTGTTAGTAATAGCAGTCCATGTTAGGTAAATATTCTCTTTTGCTATTCCAGATAAGAAGTTTCATTAATTTGCTTTCTTGCTTCCACTAGGAGGTAAATAACATATACAGTAGAATCTTATCATCACTCACAATTCATCGTGGCCTTTGTGCAATATCAAGTCATGTAATGACAAGATAACTTTTATTCGGTGATATATACAAAAATGACGTTTCCCTCATGGTCGTTATGCAAAAATAGTGATTTTCAGGAATGGAAATCCCATTGTTTTCATTGTAATGAAATCCTGGTATCTGTCCGTGCCTCATTAAGAGCTTAGTGTAATAATTTTTTAATCTAATTTTACATAAAACATTATTTTTAATTTTGCCTTATTATTATATGCGTACAGGAAATTAGCCCGTTCCCTTGGCGCTTGACATAATAGAAAATATTTTTTACAAATGAGACATATAAGAGCAATATTCTACTGTAGGACTCTGATTCAGGCCTAAATTTGTGGAACTAAGACATAATTAATAAAAACAATAACTTAAGTGTTTTACTTACTAAAATTAAATACTGACCATGGTTTTAGCAATTCATGGCTATTATTAAGGCATTATATATCCTGATAATGGCAAGGTATCAAGGTACTATAGACCTTGATAATGGCAATGAATTGCAGACACCATTGTCAGTATTAACCTTTTCACTGCTAAGCTTCATCCCAGAGAGCGCTCACCGTAGCGTGCAAACGGTTTCATACCGGTATTTAAACCCATGCACTTTAAAACACATATATATGTGCATAGCGCTGATGGCACAGCTCCGCCCAAATGAATATATGTGTGCATAGCAGTGAAAGGGTTAAATTTTAGTGCAGAATATACTACACTGTCATTTTCAATAATTAAGATTCTACTGTAGTATTATTTCCCCGAGTTCCAATCAAAATCATAATGCATCTCCTAAATGAGGCATGATGAAGAACATTCTCCGAGAATAGGTGGCAACAAAAGGCATGTATGTATATTGCACATTAAAAACAGTGTTTTTTCAATTCACCAGAATTATCACGCACTACAGTATAAACTTGAAAGACACAACTATGCACATTGTATCCCCAAATTTAGCTAGGAGATAAACTTCACTTTTTATCTGACGAAAAATAATACTGATAGTCACAGTACCTATGTATATGTCACCTCAGGCAATTTGTGTAGTAATTACCTAGTTCTATTTTTATGCAAATGAGACTGATTCCACACGCTAGTATGAGCATCTCATAGGTAATATTTCGCTGTTAAGTTAACTGGAAATCCTCCATCAACATCCAATAGCTTCATAACATATTTCCTGAGATGACAACTAAGCTCAAAGAGGTATTCAAGTCAAAAAGGTTTGGTAACTGCTTCTGTAATAACTGTACTCAAAATGAGAGCATATCCTTCCACCCATGAGGCCATTTTAATTCATAACTTCAAAGCATTCATTGTTTGCCTCTTTTTGATTAAGATACTGAGATTTCCATGTTCACTCTTATGGTTTAAGCACCTAGGTTCAAGCTCATTACAATGAAGGCACTAAGTTAGTACAAATTTCTTAACCCATTGGATCAGTTGAAAAAGCCAAATTAGTTGAGAACTTTCGTCGTTCTATCGCTTTTAGATTAAAACAGACAAATAGTATTTCTATTCAATGCCTGCAGAAGTTACAATAAGGCACATTTGAAGTAGAAAAAACACACTAATATCCAATAAAAAAACGTTCACAGTGAAATCCACATTCCTAGGAGGAAAGTATGTAACATTTTTGGCCAATTTACAGACGTCTCCTGTGCAATCTTAATCGACATCATTGAAAGTATAAACCAACATCGACCACTAAGCCCTTGATCTGGGTAAGCTGTTGTCTACATGACAAACAATCAAAGTTACTTAATTTAAAGTGGACATCGCCAAAACTGTCACCTATAAAGAGAGATGAGGTTTAAATACTTGCTAATGTTAATAAAGGCTGCAGGGGAGACGTTAGCTGATGGGAGACAAAAGTTAGGTTTGCCTTCGGGATTCCTTGCAGAAAAGGTAATCTTTTTTCAAATAAAAAAATTCTTGTCATGGGGGTTATTCATGAATTTAGAGCCACAGTTAGGTTGACCCAAAATGTGGTATACTTGAGTTGCAGGAATCACATGGTATTGTAAATTTCATTACCATCTTCAATTCCACAAAGCCAATCTAATCAAACAGCCATACCTACCTATCATCAACTATAGCAAAATTCATCCAATGACAATTGATTTGATCCTTAAAGCCAATTGGCTGACACTCAAAATATTTGACAATGAGGTCACACATCAAACATGAGTAGTGGATAACAGAAAAGCATAGAGGAGACCCATAAGCAAAACGTTTTCAAATTCTTCATGTGAAATGCATTGAAAGACAAATAATTTGAAATGATACTAAACCAATGAAACTCTTCACAGAAATTATTTCGTACACAAAGGATTAGTTTCCTGGGCAATTAAAAAATCTTTGGGCTTTAGATCATATCTACCCCAAAAAAAGATGGGTACTAATACATTCCAGGAGTATTGATGAAATTAAAAATCCACCAGAGCCATTTTGAGTGTATAAATTGTGATTGGATGAATTTCCCTAGAATACTAAGCTCACCCGACATCACCCCACACAGATCAAGGTTACCCTCTTCTTCGGATCCCGACACAAAACACAGAAGAGCCCAACTTCCGTGCCAGCGATGCACTACGTATCGCGAACCGTAGCTAAGTCTTCGAGGGTCAGCGGTCCTGCCAAGTCGACTGGGTAACCATTCACCGGGGTATCACACTCTGTCGCACGAAGTCCTCCACCCCCGTCAGCGACCTCACGTTCGCTCGTCCTTCCCAGCTCCCCTTCCCGTGGCTTGTCAGTCTGATCCCTCCCGTCGGCCCTCACTTCTGCCCACGTCGTCGTAGTCATCGTCTCCTCCGCCGGCAGGGGAAATACCACCACCCCCTCCGGAGGATTCAGCCAGCCTTCCATCTTCTTCGTCGTTGCCTTCCATCTCCCTTGAGGTGGTGTACTGAGGCTCTTCGTCGACACCCTGACCTTCCTCGGCGATGTACTGCCCCTGTTCGTACTCCCCAGGGGACTTGGAATCAGGGGGCTCAGTAGTGGGGGACTGGGGGGGTGGGGAAGGGGTAGGAGAGCGATCCCTGATTGGTTGGGAGTGGGCTGCGGGGGTTTCATCTTCGAGAGGCTCCTCTTCCTCAACTCCGTGGTCGGAGATTTCGTCATGATGCCGAGTTCCTTGAACATGATATCCCTCTCCTTGAGGAGCTTGCTCTGGTTGGTAAGGAGTTTGTAGATCTGTGGAATGTCCCATAATTTAATTAAAATGAAGAACAAGAAAGGTGGCCCAATACTAAAACCGTGATGTGACAAAAGTTATATTAACCATGACATCGGTCTCTCAGACTGCTATTTGATACATTTTTGTTCCTTTCCTAAAATATTTAAGATTTTATTTAATACTAATATGAATTATATACTAACATGTAAAACCTTCTGTCATCATAGTTTTTAATTCCATTTTCAAAATCTTAGTAATGTTACCCTTAAATAATTCTACAGTACAGAATGCTTTGCCTCACCATTTGATAGTAAATATTAAGTTCAGCCTGAGTACAAACGATGACAGAGTAAAAGTGTAAATCATTTATTTTCATATATCCTCTGCCACTAATTTGCGTCTCAAATTTCAGAGCTTCTGGTGATAAAAAAGAAGTTACTGTATCTGTGATGCCAGTCTTTCAGACAGGAAAACCAGAAACAATTTGTTAAATATCCAATAGCCTCAGATTTTGTTACTTCGGAGAAACATTCCTTTTAAATAATTAAGAAGGGCAAAATACTGCATGGAATAGAGATATGGGGAAAAGAAGACGTTACATAAGGCATTGCAGTCTGTGAGACCAAGGTAATGGTTTGACAGTTAAGCTAAGAAAATATTTATCAGATGAAAAAAACATGAATTTGAGGATATTCACTGTTAATCAATTACTTTTTCCCAGGATTCAGGGATCACATATCGGTAAGGTATACTGGCTACCTACTCAGAAGGCCCAGGTTAGATTCCTGAGAGTGACAGAGTCATGCAGAGACATTCTAGTACCCGAGGATAGAATGAAAAATTTCACCTTGCCCTGAGATAGTAAAAAAACACTTATTTAAAATACATTTCTCGAAACATTTTGACAAAAAGAAAAGGTATTCAATTGAGATGTTATGAAAGAATGAAACTTTTACTCTTCATGCAAAATTTGCTTAAAGTAATGGGATACTTTTTGACTTAATATTAATGTAAATGATGATAGCTGTGCACTCAAGCTTCCTCTCTTCAAAGTAAAATTGCAAGAGTCTCAACTAATTTTTTGCCTTTCTGTCTATCGTCAAAAGCAATTGAAATAGTCAAAAGATAAAATTGAAAATGTTGGCGATAATATAATATTTCTTTTGGTACCTATTTCAGCTTTTAATCTGTGGCAGGAGCCTTGTTTTGTCTTACCCTCGGCACGGCTCTAGTCAGTGGCATAAATTTTTCACAGAAATTTCAATTCTAAATCCAGTGCTATACGGAGAGCACTTCAAGTGTCGTACTCCATCTGTAGGATAGGATGTAACATATATCCTGGCCCATAAGAAACACTGCGATTTTTTTGGTTAGATTTTAGAGGAATAAAGATAATGCAATATTATTATGCATAATGAAAATTTGTTAATGTCAACAATTTATTGAAAAAAAAAGGAATTGTTATCTTCCACAAATAGGTAGCACAATTCCAGAAATAAATGAATGATGGAGAGTTTACCTTAAACTTACTGCTGCAATGCAGTTTGTGGTGAAAGTAGAAAGATGGACACCTCTGAATCGGGTGCAGAATCAAATGCATGGAGGGACAGCTTTGCCCTGGGCCCATAAGATGCAGGCCGATTTTAGAACACGTTTTCCAGAAAAAAGTTCATCTTCTGGGCTAGGAAATATGGTACTACAGTGGACTCTTGATGCCTCTCGTTATGAATAGACTTGCGCCCACATTGTGTTTCTCTCCAACCTTCTTCCATTCCCCAAATAATCCTTCCTTGACCAACCAACCTACCTCGCCTCAATAGTATGCACTGATGACATCAGTTGTGGCTCACCTCACCTGGTGAGAACCAATAATGGCTGGGATTTGAACCTGAGAGGCAAGTCTGTAACTTTTATTGCCTCTCCACGAAAGTTAATTATCTTCCCAGCAACATTTATCATAGTTGACGTGTCTACAAGCCTCATTACTCTCAACATTCGACTTTTTTGGTGGTTTCAACTGTTAAATAAGCAACTACAAATGCTTATTTCACATACAACCACATACCCAGATCCCAAAATTGTCAACCATCAATAAAAATGAGGGTATAAGTTCACATTAGTTTCATACAGAGTTTTTGCTCTGGCAACATTTGGTTTCACTCAAGGTTTGTGAAATGTTTTAAGATCACTCTCACACTAGGTGCACATTTCCACAATGAGTAAATTTTCAAGATACTTATCAATACTTTCTTTTCTTGTCTGACGAATCCTATATCATTGTAATTTATTTGTACACATGATCTTTGGATAATAAAGGTATTATTATTATTACTTACTGAACAAAAAAAAATGTATAACAGTGAGGAGAGCTCAGCAGTGGCTGCCATGTCGTTGAAAGTGAAGTTTATAGACTTACCAAAGTCGATTTAGGTCACACAAGAGACAACTGACATTTGTTAACACGCAAAAATAATAAGTACAGACTTTCCCTCCCTGGAGTGCCTAATGACCACTGCATAGTGACCTAATGAGAGTTAGCCAGTTACCTTACCAATCTCTCTTAGTTCATTGTGAATTTCAAGGATTATGACGGCTCAGTATTCTAACACACCTGATTGGCAGTTTAAGTCAAAGGATTTTCCACAGTGAATTTCCAGACATTAACATTATATCTTCCAACATGACTACATGCAAAGTTCATTTGTGCATTTTCACACTCTATTATTGTTTATCTTTAATGAATGAAGCACAAGGGAACGCAAAGTTTTTGTCTGTCATATTATCTTCACCACTGGTCAGGTTGACCTTCCATTGCCATTTAGCTTAGAAAATTAAATTCTTCAAATCAAAAGTAGCAATGGTGAAAGTAAGTTTGCCTTTACTTCTATAATTTCTTTCTAAGGAGTTGTAGGTATAATTGGCATTATTGAGCAGAAAAAGACCTATTTAACTATGTATAATCTTTCTGGACTTCTAAATATGTACCTACATATCAACATCATATTTTGGGGAATCTAGGATGCCTCGAGGCATATGCTTTGCATTTCTGAAACTAAAATGTCCTTTAAAAAAAGGTAATGATAGCACACAGCCAGGTGAAGTAATATCATTTCATCAAATATGGAATCATTAACCCATAAACAACCTTCATAAGGGTACTAATGCAGGTAAATTACTCAAATATGTAATAGATATTTTATCTGAGTGTGAGGGATTGACTTATAATAAATATTGAATCAGTATGAACTGAATATGAGCTGGAACAATAATTTATATGCATACATGTTTATAGCTAATAATTCCCAAAATTTGTCAAAGCCAACACAAAATTATCTAAACTGAAATTAAGACAGTAAAATCGTTAGCATTTTAATAGAATGTCCACACTCACAAAGTTTCTTAATGCAGATCTCTAGTTTGCCAAAGAGATGAAATTAGAGAGGCACGCAGAGGGCACAAAACCACTCAAACATTAAATTAATTTACAAAGCTTACAAATTTTCAGCTGCACATGTTCTCGGACTGTCTCAAACCAATTATGCATGAATTAAAGAAAAATAGATTGGTAGGCCCTCAAAATAATTACATCTTTAATATAATCAAAGAGTGGTGATCTGTAACTATTATTTGAAACATGCCTTTTGACTCCATTTGTAATGGTATATAGCTGAGACTATAAGTCACAAAAGCAATGACATATTTTAGTTTCATCATTCATTACTTTTATCATTCAAAATATTTCATCATTTAAAAGACTTCCATTTATGCTCTAGAATCAATCTTAATGTGTACGTATAGGTAACAGCTTTTCAATCATTGAACAGTATGAAAATTTCGTTAAATTTATGTTTATCTCCTTTTCTCCACTTAGTATTCATGGAAACCCTATTAATCTAACATCCCTCCATACGGTTGCAAGTCAAACTCACACACAAAGTGTCAAGTGAACATCATATTTTAAACAAACACAGAGAAACAGTTTCTTATTGGAACCTAATTATGCCTCACATTAAAGTAGAAATCATGAAGACAGACAACTGTAATAATGGCATGACCATGCTGGAAAAGGAGTATCTAACAGTTCAATTGATTAGCTTGGGTAGCACTTAACTCAAGGACACAGCCTGATTGGAGAGATACAAATCAGAGATGGGTGTTTGCCATGTGCTCTGCAGTTTGCATGTAATAATAATAAATAAATAATTAAAATCACTACAGAAGATTGAATATGACTGACACCACAGTACAACCATCTATGTAATGGGGCTGTACTCCTCACGGGAAGAAGTTGCATCAAGAAAGATAAATGAAAGAAGAAATGGACAAAGGGTAAAATAGGCAGAAGACATGATGGTTGACAGGAGTTGATGTTGAAACTCACTAACAATATGATGAGATGAATAAAGGAAGCAAACTTTAATATAATATCATATTGCCTGGATGTAAGCATCATAAGAAATAAATCTTAGTGGCAGGTATACCCTCCCTAATTTAACAAAGCTAGATTATTGCCAATTGCGCAGTAATTTTAATGGCTACAGTCCTATTTTAGTGCTGAATGGCTTTCCGTGTTCCACTGTGTTGTATGTCTTGTAACGACGTTAGTTTTGTCTTCGTCCCAGAGGATATCTTCTGAAAAAGGATGCCTCTGCCTAAGGATGAAAAAGCCTACATCAGAAGTCCTATTTCATTTTGTGATATAAAATAAAATAAGCAATTTACTACAGAGTATGGACAACTTATCCCAGCCTAGATTTCCCAGGGATAAAAGTGATGTTATCATTGGATATTCTACCAGCTGATAGGTTTTTGGACAGTGCTTTCCTAACCTCTCCATTTCTGACACGTAATTTCAATTTCCTACACATTACTTGCTACGTAGTTATCAGGCCTTTTCTTACCAAAGTCTCCCCCTCCCTTAGTCCTTTCCTCCATTAGTGGATTTCCCAAAGTTTTTATTTCCCTTATTCATCATGAGATATCCCATTTTCCAATGACATTAATGAAACCCTTGCATCCATTACACACCATCTTCCTCCATAGATTTACTGCATATTTGTCAGTAGAACTAATTGGAAATATGTCATCAGAACTTAGCTACTTAAGTCTTATTTACTCTCTGAAAATATTTGCTTATTATATCAATAGAATGACGGTAGCAGTTATAAATATTAGAATTTTTCCCAAATTACACTATCCATAGTGTGGTCCTTTTTCAATTCTTTAGTGCATCACAGAAATACTTCCCATCAACTAGCATCTGTAGGTATCAATTTTCTCTCATGCCATAAATTTTCAATGACGAACCACAGGTAATGGCAGATAATTACATTCAACCTGTGACTCCACCGAGTTTATTTAAAGTCCCTGCATTAAATATACACTCTGAGCTCCTGGGTCTTGAGTAAATTTTTAGATATTTCCCTTTGGTTCTCAAGAGATTTTGAAATTACTAGGGAAATGTATCAGTACCCTAGGGTCCATGCTGAAGTCCATGATAGGGGGGAGGATATTGGGGAATAGGAAGAAAGAAACTAAGCCTTACGGACAGGATGAAGAGATAGAACATATATGTACCAAGCTGAAGAAAGAAATCATGTGAGGAGAAGAGGGCCTGCAGCTGTATGAGACTGTTTTACATATTCCTACTTCCACGTGAACCTACCTACCATACGTTGAATGCGGATGTCATCCATGAGTGACACACACAGCACAAGTGGCTGGTGCGTGTCTCACATGCGTGACTGGAATTAGTTATTTAAATAGCTGCATTGAAAATTTAAGGAACTGGGAAATTACATCACTATCTTACATGCACTCACCTCATGTAGGTCACCTCTAATAATCTCATATGTTTCATCAATAAA
Organism: Pyrrhosoma nymphula; assembly: GCA_963573305.1. Classification (NCBI taxonomy): domain Eukaryota; kingdom Metazoa; phylum Arthropoda; class Insecta; order Odonata; family Coenagrionidae; genus Pyrrhosoma; species Pyrrhosoma nymphula. The sequence continues at coordinate 48,173,545 of OY754337.1, read as the reverse complement.
ATGCATAGTACTCATGAATTTATAGAAAGATAATGAACTAATTCTGTAAAGGGGCTGTCCATAAATGATGTCACACAATTTTGGACCAAACTAGACCCCCTCCCCCATCACAGTTGGTCACAAATAGTGTCCCCCTCCCCTTTAATGATGTCACAAAAATTAAAAAACTTCTACCCCCCTCCACAGTCTGAGTAAAAAAGACATAATATACAGTGGAAGTGTGGATGTCACATAAAGCATAGCCCCCCCCCCCCTCCCCCTGTCACACATTTTCACAAGGTGGTGACCCCCTCTCCCCAATCGTGTGGATGTCATTTCGACCATTTCATTGTCCTGTTGGCAGATTTCTGAACCCATTGGCCTCGGCGGCTCCGTCGACTCGACTTCCATAAAAATACTCAAAGTACTCGAGTCAAGTACCAACTACTCGACTCGAATTTTTGAGTACTCGCACATCCCTAGTAATTATTGATTTCCATTGTGTTTAAGCCCACCACTACTTGATGCTTCTATTGAGAAGAGCACACCAAAGGATCATTCAATTTGTGGTCAGTAGGAGAAGCCTATAGGGTATGGGGTTGAAAGACCCATTGTACACCTGATTTTTCCAACATTTGCATGTCTAGAAGTATGTATTTCAATACACAGATTGACTGATGTCATACAGGTATTTTCAGTCTTTTAGCATACGTACCATACAAATGATACTGTCTGAGAATCACACTGCAGAAAAACCCTAGATTGAAAATGACAAGCAAATAATATCTGGCTGCATTAATGTCAAGGGAAAATTTATGAGAGCCAATGATGGAAACACATTTTTGCAAACTTTGCCATTGAAAATGTTTCAAATACTCCATTTTCACTCATAGAACTATTCAACATGGTCATGTCATTCTATGCAAACCACCTCTCACTATGCTTTACCTTTTCTTTCTTGTGCCTCTAATGAGGCTTCCAGTTTGTCATTTAAGTCATCTACTTTACTTTGTAGCCCAACCATTTCTTTCCTGCAAGAGAAAGGGTTAAGACGTTATGCACACCAGCAGACAGCAGGAGACCCACATTAAGAACAGGAAAATTTGACCAGTTACATCACTGACTAATAAGCCAGTTGGCTTCACCAATAATAATACAAGGAAAAGGCATCAATGCTATGATAGTATGTACATAGAGACTTCTGAATTCAAATTCCTCATTCTACGGTACAGCGCTGAATTATTTTCCCTACTTACAACTGGTAACATCTTTTTCCTCTACAAAAATACGAAAGCCTAACCATGAAGCCTGAACCTAAATGTGTCATCACACTGCAATAGCCATTTCTGAAATTGGAGCACACTAAGTATAAGCAGGGCCAATCCATAAGAAGTGGTCCAACACGGTTAGCTTGAAAATTTTAGTTTTTTTTTTTTTTTAATATTTTGATCTTACTAGTTCAAAACTACATTTATTTTATTTTTCTGATTGAAATATGGTGGCCATTTTTTAATCACGAGGCAGAGCACTTTCTGTGTTTTCAAGCATTGGTCGTGTCTTATTTTTCTCAGCTGCAGCTAATTCTAGGACAGTGAGACAAAAAACTGTTTAGTGTAACTGTATGTAAAATAAAGTTTCTAGATACCTAGGCTGCCATAATTTTAGATGAAAATAAACCACTTCTAAGTTTTCATTTCATACCCGTAAACAAAATATGTGTACACAAATATTTTTACACCAGGGCTTTCCACATGAAAGCATAAAAGATGCTATCAATATTAATATAAGATTTTAAGAAAACCAATAAAAATTTTCAAGATATCAAATTGGATAGGTTCAGAAATAGAAATTTCCTCCTTTGTATTCATTAGGCATTCTTAAGAAATGCACTAATAAAACATACAGTACGAGAGTGAATTGTTTTCTAGGCAGTTTCCTGCTGCTATGTACATGGCATCTGCATACTTTTTCTGGCCTTGATATACAACCACATTTACAGGGGCAAATTGACACATTTTGAACAAATGTTGCTAACAGGGTCTTTGGATCACTATGCCCATGTTCTATATGGCTTACGTATCCAGAATGAAATTCAGGAACCACCAGCCTTTCTGTTAGACATTTTCTTTCGTACAGCACTAACTACATATTTTCTTGTGGCCAGAATGATTGGGTAGTTAAGTGAAAGCTGAGTTGATCAATGCTGATATTTCTCATTACTCATTTACATCCTCAACGGAAAATTAAACATAAAAAAATTAACATAATGATATCTCGATCTAATCTCCAACATCCATTAATATTATCAATTTATGGGAAGAAAATGGAATCATTTACTTCCAAAATAGTAACTGTGATCAAGTTATTCATCATAGAATCACTGAAACAAATAAATGATGGAGGCCACACCTTTACCTTGCTGCCACAACGCAATCTCGGATGAAAGTAGAGAGATGGGCACCTCTAATGGAAATACATAGCTATACACTTGGCCCTTAAGATGCAGGCTGATGATGGAGGCAGGCTGACAAAATGATCTGGTGGAGCAGTACCCATTGAGGTGCTTGGATGCTTGTCATAGAACTCCGTAATTATTGGTTATTTTTTCACAAATTACATAAGGAGAGAATTTTTTTGCTGGCTCTGTTTCCATTCTGTAGTTAGGTGAATCAATAATATCCATGATTTGAGGCTAGTATTTCAACTACAGTTGAGGACCTCAAATTCGTAATCCCAAAATTTGGAAAACCCAAAATCCGCGAGATTTGAAGCTAAATTTTCAAACTCCCTCCACATTTTTTGTTCTACCGCCACGCAGCGCCACTATCGCTTCCAGTCGTGGAACTATTGGAGACGATTCATGTTAGATTTACGTGATCTTACTGACGTAAATTTGCTTTTCATGTGTTATACCTCAATTTAGACCTTTTAAGATGAATAAAATGCCTTAATCTTAATGAGGACCCAAAATACAGAAAACTCCAAAATCCAGAAATCACTCGGTCCCATGCTTTCCAGATTTGAGGTCCTGTACTGTATTTACATGAATGTACGAAAATGGCATGGTTTTTTTCATTTCATTTCTTGTTTTGCAGTGATTTCCATAAAAATATAATAGATTGCAATAGGCTGATTTCCTAAAATAAATCTGTACTTCACAAAGCTTTAGAGACTACTTATGCCTCATTGTTGACATGGAAAATGACAAATCCTTTGAGTAGAAATTTTTTGTATGCATTGTCCTGTAAGGCGAACCGACCTAAACATTCTTTAACTTGAAGATTATTTACTCTGCTGTGGAATCTCAGCCCTCAAATTCTGTTATGGAACCATTGCTGGATGCCAATGAATGAGGAAAGAGTCTCAACCATTTAAGATTACTGGCAAGCCAATTGAGTAACCAGTCAAAAATCAACCACCAAAATTGTCGATGTGATCTATTCAGCTCATAAGTCTTCAACAGGATATTCATACTGCTCAATAATTATCAAATGAAAAATGTATAGCTGGATCAAGATGCAATAGCAAATAATAAAGAACAAAGAAAAAAGTACAATAAAATATTTATGAGTTTACAGGAGCGCAAACTTAAATTAGAAAGCGTTTTCAGAATATGGTTTTATATTTCCACTCTTAGAAATAGGTATATATAATTTCATGAGAGGGAAACACCTAGTATCTGAAAAATTGAAATTCTTCTGGAAGAAGGATAGCTCTATTATATAAATTATAAGTAATTTTCTTCAAAAACTGTACCATTTAATAAGTGGAAATTGAATTTGGTGTTTTCCATCAAGCAGAGCAAAATAAAAAGTAAGAAATCCTAAATGAAGACTCATGATCCAAATAAATTCAAACATCCACAAATTTTGGCTGTCCAACTGGTCAATGCATATCATTGTCTTTGCAGGCACACACACACACACACACATATAGAAAAGACAAAAACATCAATAAAAAAATGCCAGGCACTCAAAAAGTTGACAAGGTTCATGCCCCTTTCCCATATCACTTTCAACATTTACACTTCCCTGACCTGTTCGGAACTGTCTCTCTCATGCATCTCCATATCCTCCAATCTCTGCGACATTTGATTGTACAGCGCGGTGTGCTCCAGACATTGAGCTTGCAATGACTCCGAAACGCGCCAAATACTTTTGAGTTTCTCGGCCAAAAGGCTATTGTCATTCTTCAGATTGGCCCTTTCACTCCTAGAAGTGGATTTTCAAAATAAAAAAAGAAAAAGTCGAGCATAGGAGGGCAAAAAAATCCACAAATAGAAAACAAAAGTTTAACACCTTAAAAAAAATAGGTATCACGAAAAAGGAGAAAACTCAAAATTTCCACGTTCCTTTTCTCCTCTCTTGGTTCGTTTCATGAGAAATAACCAGCATGTCTTAAGCAACCGTGGTATTCACAACATTTTTACTTAAAGTCAAAAATATCCCTATGAGTTCAAGAAGTAAGTCAGGTTTACTCAAAAATCAAAATTGAATATGCTAGTACCCATAGAGCACAAAATATCATCATGTGTTCAACACCTTAGATAGCTTGAATATTAATATTCAGTAACCTAGCCAGAGGAGGGTTTGGACCCCCCTGAAATTTTGAATTTGTTTTTAAAAAAGTGGCACCGAAGGATTCATTTTTTTTAACAAAGGTTGAATTAATTTATTCTTTAAAGTTTGAACAACTTTTTAAATAAAAATGTTTGCAATTTTTAAAAACAAAATACTGTGGGTTTTGTATTATGTCAGAAGTTTTAGGGCTAAAATCTAGAAATAACCACTGTCGCAATTGCTCTCTTTAATGCCTGGACGCACAAATTTGCTAAATATTTACCCCACTTTTGTTCGCACAGCATGGAACCCCCCGAAATGAAATCCTGGCTATGTCACAGGTAAAATGTCCAGGAAAATACCTTATTTTTTCACTAGAGATGAATTATACCCTATTTGATTAAACCAGAGTTTTCTCTATCGGTGGGGGATTTCTCCTGGAGGAATTTAGTGGGGTGGTAGTTTGAGTGAAATATCATTTCACCTAGAATTTGACTTCATATTAAAGAAAAACATTTACCTTTCGAATGATATCAAAATACTGCTGAACTGCCCTTGCTGAACTAATTTTCGATCAATTTGCCTAAAAATATGAGCTGTTTTGCATGGAATAGATTACGGCTGTGCACTCCGGAGGGAGAACATTGAAAAAATTAGGAATTTCTATCGCCTAGATTTTTTCAAAAAACTAAATGTGTGTAGTTTGTACGTTTTCTCAACTATGAATTTATAAAATATAATCAATTGTTCACTGCAGTAATTTTTACAGAATCGCAAAAAGAAAGCATCTGTTGTGAAGGCCTTTTCACCATACGCGACAAAATGAGTCAAGTTAGAGACTTATGTGGAAATATTGATGTAATTACTGAGAATGTTTGAGACATGTAACTATATTTTTGCACCATTAATTTTATGATATTTACTTCATACTTCTTACAGACGCTGAAATTAAAAAAATAAAATTCGAATGTGGTCTCCATTATGACTAGGGAAATATCTCGCTCAAGGGGGTTTACAACGTTAAGGGGGAATCATGTCCATGCCCATCATTCTGATTTAGCTATTCAGCAAAATGTGATATTCTGCAGATGTTGTAGAATTGTTTAAAAAATAAAGTTTATTTTTAATTCCACATATTAAAATCAATTCCTAAACATGCCCATTATTTTCATTAGTGGAATTAAATTATTATTTGATAATTCATATTGGGAAGGGGCAATGATATTCTGAACTATGGTGAATGGGGGAAATTGAGCAGAAAAAGTTGAGAACCATTGGATTATTATGTTGACCAGTAAGTAGAATTATTCACTTTTCAAAAAGCTAATATTTTTTAACAGGTAGACAATGTACTAGAATTATCATGTGATAAAAGAGGGTGAAAAATAAGCTTTTGTTAACAATTGTAAAAATATTAAATTATAATCTGTCCAAACGACATTCTGTCATAGTATATACCTATGCATACTGATTACGTAGTAGAAGTGATTCTTTGAAAGTACGAAAAGTAGCTTGTAGCAGTAACCTGAGTCAAGTGCTATAAATAAAAAATTTCCATGGATAGTAACAGTTGTGCATTATGACTATGAAGGCATTTCAACTAGTAGAAAACATTTAATTAAGGTATTTTGTATTGAGTAAGAAGTGTGGACATGAATGTCTATTAAATATCTCTAAGTTATGATAAGATTTTTATTTGAAATAATTGGAAGGTAATTTTGATATTTTACACAAACATATTTAGAAAACATTTTGTGCTACCAGGGTATTAACACTCAAAAATGAAAAAAATAAGGCAGCAGTAACCTTGATAGGAAACCAACGCAGCAAAAAATTAACAGATGAAACTCTTCATACCTACCCTAAATTGTTGTTTCTCACGTCACTTTTCTCTCGATCATCGAATTTGGTAGGTCAACAGGTAAAAAATGCACATACATATTCATTCACTCAGAACTAAATTAAAGAGGCATGAGCAAAATTGAAGTTTATTTCTACATAAAAAATTCCATTACAGAGAAATTGAAACACCATCAAGAGAAGTAAAACACTTTTTCAAGGGTAACAATAAGCCTTGAATGAGAAAAAGATCATTCTCCATGCATATAAACTAAGCTAAAAGCTATCATTTCTACAGCATATGCTTGAAAGAGAAAAAAAGTCCTAACACGACAACTGGAGAGCACACTAATGCAAGAGGCATCTATTCTTTGACCATTATAAGAAGCCCTTTGAGATGCATGGTCCCCACCCAATCAGCAATCACCTTCTACACTGCCGAGTGTATAACCTGTAGACATCATTGGCCCATGAGGAAAGATCCGGTTTTTCAGGTTCTCTACCGCAAACTTCCATTTTTTCGGACAACAGTTTCGCTAAACACAAGATTATCACCAGATTCATCTGTGTAACAAAGGCAGCCAACCTCCTCTGCAGGGTGAAGGACCATGTACCAAGGGAAATTCAAAGTGGTGTCTAGGAATTGAAATGTTGCTGCGATGGTGTTTATGTTGGTCAGACATCCAGGGCACTGAAATGCCGTTTGAAAGAACACCAAAGAGCTAAAAATAGATAACATACACGCCTTTCCGCTGTGGCGGAACACATCTGGTCGGGACCCACGCACCACAACAACTTTGATAAGGCAAAATTAATCACCAGAGATAATCGTTACTTTCCTCGTCTGATAAGAGAAGCCATTAAAATTTTTAAAAACCTTAATAATTTCAATAGGGAAGACGGTTACAAGCTTTCAAACATCTGGTAACTTCTTTTTAACAACAATGGGATGTCAACCAATCACCGTGCACCTGACTCTGAGTCTAATGGTTTATGTACATACGACGGCCCCACATTTTAATTGTCAATTGACCTGATGACGCCAACTGCAATGCCGGAACCTGTTGTTAAAAATAATGGAAGTTCACGGTAGAGAACCCAAAAGACCAGATCTTTCCAAAGAAATACTCTGCAGAAGCCTTAACAAGGATCATCACCCAAGGTTTCAATTTGAAGAAGCTTCCCTAATGGCTACAGGATATACCAGGGAGCAAAGCAAAAATATACAGTATTTGACAGCATAAAAGATGCACCCCCATTCTATTGGGACTTATTTTGAAAAACAATGTTGGTAGAGTCCAATCAAAAGCATTGTAAAAATCGAAGAAGATGATTTTTGGGACTGGAAGCATCTATTAAAAAAAAAATATTCCCTAAAAAGAGACATATTGAAATACACATTACACTTTTTCGGAAAAGTTATTTCAAGTGTGTCATAATCCCTATCAGAATAATATCTCATACATTTGAAGATTGTTTTGTGTGGTTTCACAAGTTAGGGGAAAGGTATAACAAAGCCTTGTGCGGTGACAATATGAAGTTCAATATCCGTACATTGCTCTTCAATACTGCAGAAGTTATCAAAACGACATACATCCAACCTAGTACATACTGTTTGCAACATTAATACTGGTTATAATTATGGCAACCACAACATTGTTTTAGAAAATAATTATATTATGGAGAGGGGCTAGGTAGTACTGCCTGCATTAGAGTTTACTATTGCATTTAAGGCCCCAGGATGATTTTCAAGTAATTATTTGGGGAAAAAATGTGTCTTATATGCCATCAAATATGGTATTTTTGCCAATTGTCGATGAACATTATAGGGTTATGCCAGTTAGAAGTTCACTGGTCAGCCAGGGACCATGCCTCCTCAGAAATCTTCATATCATGGCCGCAGTCTAAGTAATTGAACTCTGATGCAAGGTCCATAGTATGAGCTCAAATTTTAAGAGGGCATCTTGACTGCGAGGGAAAAACTAAAAGATGCCAAGTTGAAAGTCACTAACCTTCTCGGTTTAGTAACTCCTTTTCGTGAAACTTTGACAGTTACATTAACTTTGACTTTTTTAGGCTGCTGTAGGGGAGGGAGGAGGGGCTGGCCGGTTGCCCCTTCGATCCCACCACTCCCTTGAGGATCCCTGGTGGGAAACATCAGGGTCAGAGCCAGGCCAGTGCCATCAGTTAACCAAGCACCTGACCACTGGGCACACCCAACAAGAATCTAATTGCAATGCAATACCAGTGACAAATGCGGCTAGATGATGCCTTTTCTCTCTCTGCACCCTTGTTTACTAGTGGAGGCAACTGACAACCAAGGTTATTGGTGCTGTTCAGGGAAGGTGGGTGGGTTAAGGTGAGGCAAGGATTGTCTGGGGAATGTTGGAAAGAAACCCGCCATTGGCGTAAGCCTAATCTGAATTAGGGGTGAGCTAATTTTAACTTATTTTTCTCACAAGAAATGCCTAAAATTTTAACTGTATCAGGATGAAAATGAGCACCAAACATGTAGGTAAATTTTGGTTAATTATGATGAAGGTTTCAGGGTGACACAAGGTATTGAAGCATATGTGGTTGTAAAGACAAGTTTAGTGGAATCTACATACATGGTTGGTGCTCATTTCCCCACCCAATATTTTTTTTCGGGGGTTTTAATGTTGAGTTTAAGCAGGGGGGTTTCGGAAGAAAAAAAAATCAGGAGCAAAATTGTGTAGTTAGGCTAGATTAGATTGTTATTGGGGGGGCCTTCGTCAGGAGCCCGGGCACTTAGACCTTTCTTGGTCCATTGTGCCAACCCCATGCCTGCCTGCCACTTGCAGACAGGGGACAAGAGCACCTCGGTAGAGGTATGGAGGATTTGCCTCCCCCTCTCTCACCCCAGTACCAGGTATAGAGGATGTCCTCCCTCCAACCGGCCCGGTTTGACCTGGCCCCTCCGGCCTGCCGGTATAGGTCTGGAGGGAGTATCATCTCTCCATCCATGCCTGGTCGAGGTATGGAGGAGGGTCACCCATCCAACCACCGTCCGGGCCCAACGTTGCTTAACTTCGGTGTTCTGATGGGAACCGGTGTTTCAAAGTGGCTAGGCCCTTGCCCATGTGTAGTTAGGCTACAAAGAGTGAAATTAAACATGTAACACCTGTTTTAAAAAAAAGATTTCTCCAGTGAAAATTTCTGAAAGAATAAAATACCCTCTGTTTTTTTGTTTGATAATTATAAACATTTTCTCCAATCATTGCAAAAACTGCAAATGTAATGGCAGTCACGTCACGCACTTGGGTGCAAAGATATACACCAAGGGGATGAAATTTGCTGTGAAAAAATCATTTCACTTAACCAGGATTCAAACCAGAATCTCCCACACACCTGACTGGTATCTGATGATTGGGAAGGGGGGGTCCATGTCGAGCATAAGGAGGGGTGTGTGAGAGGGGCTGAACTATTGAAAATAAGAAGCAAATTTGTGTGTTTAGGCAACTAAGGAATTAAGGGTGCATTTGCCACTGAAGAGCAACAGCTGATACTTAATGATTTCAGCTGTGCTAATTCCTGGAGAATACAAAACTCATAGATTTTAAAATTTTAAATTTCCAACATATTTATTTAAAAAGTAGTTCAACTGAAGAATAAATGGATTCAACATTCTTCGTTAAATAAACATATCTATCTTCATTAGTGCCACATTTTAAAAATAAATTTGAAATTCCATGGGAGAGGGTCCCTAACAATATAAATACAAACAACCCACTCCCCCCAATCGCACATGAGCTACCCCTCCCTAGTTCAGATGCTGAGTATGCCATTGAGTACTTGTACTGGAATAAATTATTGACTCAGCCCTACTCAGAATGAAAGAAACTAAGCAGTCCACAGTTTTATGCCTCATCCACAGGATAGGGTATTGTGCCCATGCTATTCACATTACCTCCAAGTTGGTCCCCCTTGAAAATTATGCATAGTCGTCGAAATTGATCAGGGAATATATAAAGCTGTGTGGAATGTACAAAGTTTGTTTCATTTGCCATGTTTAATCTCCAAGTAGGGGTCGGGGTACCCCTGGAAATTCTTGGCCACAATTAGAAGTTGAACCCTGTCCCTCAGGATGGGAAGCCCCAGCCATTAAACCAACCTGATATCCTTCTCCACAATCAGTAAGGCTTTATGCTATGAGGATGAATGTGCTTGAAACATGTCAAAAAGATTTGTGTATCATATTGCATGTGCATTTAGAGCTAAGGTAGCATCCACCACCAGTAATCAGAGTAAACAAGGGGACCATGGTTTTGTCAATTGATTGTGCAGTTATTTTCAATGTCAGAGCTGCAAAAGGGAATAAAATTGAGAAATAATGGAATGTCTCATCCACATAAGGCATCAAAAATAAATTACAAAACAGTTAAGGAAAAGGCAGTGATTTTAATTTTTTTAAATTTTCATCTGAAGTCCAGCACAGAGGAGAGTCCTTCATTCAATTACAGTTCTCCATTGATCAAATGAAGTGGCAACAGTAAATGCAGATGATATTGCTTTTCCAATCTACAAGACACCAGCTGCTTGAGGGATAGTTTCATGAGTGATATCATTGCATGAACAATTGCACATGTGTAGGACATACATTGTTTTTATCAGTCCTGTCATGCACATCTAAATAAATGGGAAAAGGCATCATCTAGACACACTCTTGAAGACAGGATGGATTCAATAAATCCACTAATTTCATCAATTCTACACCAATACAATTCAGATAATTTCACCAATATTTTTTTCATTATTTTTTTTACACCTGAGGGCATAAGATGTCATTAAACCATATCTTACAAGTGCAGGCCATAGCACAGTGAGCTGTACGTGGTATCAATCAACATCAATGTAAAGCTACCACTTTCTCATTACCATTATGCAGTTTAACTAGTAGATAAGGAGTGACAATGAACGTGGCCATTAAAATTTGAACCAAGATAACTCAAAGTGATTCTGTATTCCCTTCAAATATATGTCAGTCATAGAAAATAAGTCTTTTTCTGATCATTGATGGAGCAGAAAGATAAAAAAAATATTTCTTGGACCATATCCCACATTAATACTTTTTACAAGGCTTGAGAAATAAATTTGTGGAATGCTTAAGGAATTGCTTGTACGCGAAAGAATATAACAATGGACAGTATAACATATGGTGGTCCATTTGTTATCAATGAGATTTCAAAATAATTTTAAAAAATGTTTTAGGCTACATATGTTTCTTCATTATCATCATTTGGCATTGATTCAACAGTATGTACATGCTAAATTAACAGTGCAAAATTTGCTGCATACATACCATTTTTTAGTTCAATTCATGAAGCACTAACTAAATGACTGAGTGCAAATAAGCATTTTTGTAATCAGATGCTGATATCTTCACTGGCATGCATCACAATTATAAAATGAAATTACTTGACAATATTAAAACACTTTAAAAGCTATTTAAGCATTTCCCATTAAATACCCCGTGTTTCTCACACCATACCTAACGGAAAACAAGATTAATTTTAAGGAAAAATTTTGTGAGAAAAAAACCTTTAATTTAATTTGCCACCTGTGTATCTGCTTATACATGGCCAATAAATTAACACCCACCACATTCAGCTGATAACTAAAAGCAGTGAATACTTTTCTTTGTTGACCTCACACCATAGATTAAAATAAAATTCTTTCATAAATATTTAAAACCTAATTTATACTAGATGTTAACTGAAGTACAACATGTATATGAAAATACTAATGAAAGCCTTAATAATGTCTACTGATCTCTTTCAATTTATCTTGAGCCATACATTTGTTTAATTTACAAAAGTGTGCACAGGAAAATAAGTAAAAATATATGGGGATTAGATTTTCACTTTCAAAAAACAAATCTATTAAAAATGTATGTCATAATAAAAAAATTCATGAAATTCTGGCACATAAAACCTGGCCATTATGACACAACATATTTTCCTTAAATATTTATGCAGCAGTCACAGCAAGTAAACAATTTAAAAAAAATATAGTGCCAACTTGAACCTTAATAGTATATTGATCCTGCTCTTGCAATGCAATAATAATGACAGCACTGTGAAAGAAATTCATCAGCTGTGTCTTAATATACACATTTCCATGACATAACCAAAAATCAAGACAAAGCCAACAGTGAAAATAGCATTCTTTGCAAAAAAGCATGTAACTTTTCAGAATTGTGTCAAAAGAAAATCACTTTCACAAAAATAAACCAAATGCAATGCTTTTAAAATCAAAAGTGCGAGGGATTTCAAGACAAAATTTTGAAATCAATGGCTTTCAACATTCACAGTAAAGCATGAGTGCAAAAGCACCATAGAATTACTTGTCGGCCAAACCCATCTCTTTCCAATGTTGACTCTGAGATCGATTTTTTTTAATTCTAAAAAATGGAATGTTTGACTGAGGATCACTAATTGTATCATCATCAAAAAATCATAACTTTATAATCATCAGGAAAAAACCTTACTTGTGTCTGGCAGACGCATCTTCCAGCTTCTGGGTTAGTAAATGACACTCGTCTTTCAGTTTAGCCACCACTTGGTTCTGTGACTGAATCATGCCTTCGAGCTCACTGACAGTCTGTACTGAAACAGGATTGACACACATCCTCAGCGTCTCGCTCCCAAGTTTTAAAAAATGGCAAAAGGCCATGTAAAACGATTGATGATGATGGACAAGTGAACCCTGATTCCTTTTATCTCCCTCTAAGGCCACAGCTACGATGAAAGGGCTACAAGATCAGTACCAATCTTCAACCCAGCAGGTCAAACCCCTCAGAATTCAGAAGGAGTGAAGGAATAACTTAGTACTTTCTACATTCTTTTATTCAATTAAGGGGATTCCACTACTAAAATGACTTAGATGTCCGTACACATGATTAAGACAAACTTAGTACTTTTCTACAAAATGTTTAATGTATGATGTGTTTCCCCGGTTTACGGCATCGTCAAGTCAGGTAGGTACTCAATACAGAAGCTTATTATTTGAGTTAATTGCTGTTGTAGTTACGGAGGAGGAGTTTACACGTTCTTCCCAAAGGCCTGAAAATGGATGCACTTGAACAGATTTAAATTATCAGACAATCCAATAACCTTTGTAACGAATTATTATTTCCGCATCCCTCCCCACTCCCTTCCGATAAAATTAACCTTTCCAGCCTAACGAGCCCTTAATCATAGCGTTTTTTTATTTTTAATTGTTTTCCTCAACCCTACCCCAATATTTGTTTTCCCCCCTCCTCCTCTGTAACTACAACAACAATTAACTCAAATAACAAACTTCTGTATTGTGTACCTGACCTGACGATGCCTTAAGCAGCGAAACGCCTCGTGCATTAAAAATTTTGTAGAAAGTAGGCACTATGTTTGTCTAAATCATGAGTACTTATACATGAGTCTACAAAGTAAAGCCTGGCACTGTGAAGCCTAGACTTAAATGTCATTTAATTCATGTTCTGAGTACTTATAGAAAAATTTTTCCTCTCTCTGATATGAGTAACAAACATGTTACCTATCCACCTAATTTTCCTCGCAAACTGAACTCGGAATAACATGGTGTTAAATGTGACAATGGGAGAAACATGGGGTAAAATAGTATTTTTCCATCTAATATATATTCCATTTTCATGGAAAACTGTGTTTAAGAATTGAAAATCCCCCAGAAATTGGCTGAAAATAAAATACACACATCTTACCATCTTTTTTTTTAACTACTCGCTAATTACTGTGATTATTGAAGTCAAAATGTGGTAATTCCTGAGATATGGCACAGACAGCTTCTATGCCTATAAAAATGTGTTTATAAAAAACATATTCCCGAAATAATTTTATACCTTAAATTTGGTTCTCAATACTTGACAGATTTCATCGGCAAAAGTAGGATATTTTAAAACCAATTTAACAAAAAGTTGGAATTAATTATGTACTTGTTTTGACCCATACAGTAACGGAGGAACCTCCTTAAAGAACTGACGGAAGTATCAAAAAGTCTACAGTTGGAAAATGATCTGCCTTGACCATGACATGAACCCAGTTCCCTCAATATCCTGCCGAGTGCTCCATCAAGAAAGCACAACCTCATTCTCTACGCAAATGAGCCTGTCACCATGAGTTATAAAGGATATATAGTTCACTACCAAAATCACTAAAAGATGGAAAGGGAACAGGCAAGTTTTCGCCGAAAACCATCTTTTGGATTATAGTTCTTATTTTATTAATGAATTTGTACCTTAATTCATAACTGATGTTATCCATCCATGTTGAGAAAAACCAACTTTGTTGTGCATTTCCACAAACTTTATTCTGCTGGCACGACACACATTTCACCACACTGTGGCATACTCATGTGCCACAAGAGTATGCCACAGTGTGGTGAAACGCACATCGTGCCAGTGGAATAAAGTTTGTGGAAATAACAAAGCTGGTTTTTCTCAACATGGATATCTATAATTTCCATGAGGTCAGGCCTGATATCATCAGTTTATAAATGATGTTATCTAGTTTTGCCAAGTTACATTTGCTAGATGTACCTAATACACTTCCGTGTTTTTTTACTTTTTCATCATTTTGACAGGTCCTATATATGTATATACATGCATATCCTATGTCCAGTTAAGCTACCAGGCAGTCCTCTCCTCTGAATTTTCTTGCTGGTGACCCAGTAAAAGTAATACTGTGGCTAGTTTGCAGGGTCCTCAAAATCTGTCATAAAGCATGCAACTTAGTGTTCAAATAACATTAAATGTTGAAGCCTTAACTTGGTGGAAGGTCATCATCAGTGGCGTAACTATGGGGGGATGAGGGGGATAGAACCCCCCCCCCCCCCCCAGAACCCTAAAAATAAAAAAAAAATATCCATATCACAGCAATCCTACTTGTTTGAAATACAGTAATTAAATGTTTTAATTTGGCCTATCTAATTTATTCAAATTAGTAGTTTATTTGCATAAATAACGAATTAACGTGTGGTGTGGTATTCAATCTGATCCATCCCCCCCAATGCCAGCCCTAGTTACGCCACTGGTTATCATGATAATAGCTCAAACGTTTTAACAACCACAATTTATTTAGAGTTTTGGCTGCAATGCCATCTTCAGATACATTGCACCCAAAGATGGCATGACAGCTGAAACCGGTCGTAAATTCTAAATAAGTTAGTGTTCAATGTTTGCTTTTAACCTTGGGAATGGTAGTCCAGAAATCACGATTTGACATTACATACTCAGTAGTCAGGAAGACATCTACCTCTTTTATAGCCCCACAAAATCCACAGGGAAGAAAGATGCCTCAGTAGCTGAACTGGCTTTAGCACTCGGTGCAATGTCAAGGGGTTTGCATAACTGTCGAGGTGGGTGGTTTTTCATCAATGGAATTTTCCCACTTACGTGCACTTGTGTGTGATACCGTAGAATTAATACCAAGGCCAGTTCATGATATCCTCAAAATCTGGAAAACTTTCAAAGCCAAGTGAAAATAACAAACTATCGATTGAATATGACAGCTATCCACTGAAACATTGGTCATTTCCTTTTATAAATAAAATGATGAGGAAAGTAGCATATTTGGCAGCATTTAAGATAAGGTAAATGAGGGAGTAATTGACCATGCACCAGTAGTTGACCATTTAGGATATAAACTTTCAAAATAAGCCTTACTCTGGTCCAAATATTCCAAAAATAGCAGGAAAGTACATTCCAGCCATCTGGCTGTAAAACATCAAAACACGGTGCACATGGGTGGCATGTAGAATTAAGATGACTGACAATTAGTGTTCATGTGCAGTGCTGCTGCCTTATTTTGAAGTTTTCTACCGCCATTTGCTAAGGAGCCTTTGTGGATGAGGCTGATTTAAAGTGGTAAGTACCTTCATATTTCAAAATAGTTATTTACCTTTGACATAGGGATGTTTGATATTAATAAAAAGTTGTTTATAATCTATTTATTATTATCTGGAAGTCAGTTATGAGGGTGGTCAAATTCTGAATCAGAAATGGTCAAATTTTCAGTAATTGACCGAGGTGGTCAACTACTCACTCATTCCTTCCTCTCTTTAAACTCATCATAATTGACATATTTGTAATGTTTATAGTATACCAAAACGTTTTTTATAATTTTTTGTTCAACAGATTATGTTTTACTAACAGATGACCAGGGGTCAACTACTAGATTATTGGTGTATCAACTTCTGAATCTATTTTATTTTAAATATTGCAGCTTAACTATGCCTGCTATTAAAGGCCAGTTTCGTTGTTACACAGAGGAAACGATAAAGGAAGCCATCCATTACACCCTAGTTTCAGAGGGATATATTTAGAAAAAAATGTTTTTATGCAGTTTTGGTGGAGTGTTGTATTCTTGGGAGGTAAATTTTTCTTATGACTTTCATCACCAAGTGAGAAGACCTTAAAATGTTTTGTCATGATCATGAACTCATACCAGTCAAGGAAGTTAAGCTCTTAGCTCATACGAAATCGCAAATGCAAAACAAACTGGAATTATCAACCCTAGTACCAGTCATAATACATAATATTACCGATTTTAATAATGAAAGGATGATAGTTTTCTCTCTGGCTGCAGTTACTATGCGATGTCAGCATATATAACAAGGCACAATGCTGCTCTGTGGGTGTTATATTTTCATCTCCGACAGTATTATGGCAACAACGAAACACCTGTGCTGACCAATGCCCCAGGAGATATTGAGTCCATTGCTGAGAGCAATAAATACAGAAGCTTTCAATCACCAGAATTTGGAAAGCATCTCATGTCTACAAGTACCTGTACTCATGAAAATAGTCATCTACTTACATATATGAAACAAGAATGCATCAAGTCATATTTTAATCCTATCCAGGATGAGTTGGGTCTGATCTAGTGACCTTTAATTGCAGCTGTGGCCATAATATGTTTGTCTATGCCAAAGTGATGGCATGCCATTGATGTACAGGATAAACTAAACATGAAAAAAATCAACACAGAGGTTGGAAGAAAAACAAAGCTTTAACCATTCCATGCAAATTAGGTATAGGCCAAAAACTGAAAAAAATTGGTAAAATCAACACCTAAGTTGACCACAGATGATGAGTCAAATACATACATATGCGTACTGTGATGCAGAGTGAGAGGTTTCTACAGGTAGCTAATCACAAACTAAGTGTTCGTGTATCCAAAGGCAAATCCTGGCATAAACAAGCATGCAATTCATTAACTCAAAACAGAAAACTTCACAATCACCAGATCAATATATACAATTCCTGCTATTAGTAATTATAATTACTTAGCCAGAGGTAAAAAAGAGACATATGAAATATTTAGATCTTAAACTAAGGGCTGGTTGCACACTGTATGGTAACTGCTTCAGTTATGGCTAGAGTCATGGTGGTATGGAAGATTTTTGCACAATAGCATAATTCTAGTCATAAACAATGTCATAACCCAACATTGTCCAACCCTCCCTTACCTGAGGATGACTGATGTGATCAATCAATGGCTAAGTATTAGAGTGGATATGATCCTAAAGAAGAGAATAAACTATATAACACCCTTCCAAAATTGTCAAAAAACCACAAAACAATCAAGGAGATAACAATTAATAAAATAGCACCACTGCACCACATTTCACAGTTGACATCAGCAGCTACGACATAAAATGTTCACTCAACGATTTAAGCAGCAAGCAAAATCACTCTCTCTTTCGCACATTAAAACAATAAATGTTCCCAAGTGCTTAATTATCTGAAAAAAATGGAAAACAAACTGGGGTAAGCATTATCATCCAAGTTAAGCTTTAGAAGTTAGCGCAATCCAGGTTTTCCTTTTGGGACACAGCAAACTCACAAAGGCTTTGCATCAAATACAAACTAGAGCAAACAGCAGGAAACGAAGCAGAGCTTATCTATGTTTATTTGTTTTCATCAACATGAGTCTAGTTACACTTTACCCTGAGCTCTAAATTCAAAATCTACAAACCATAACACCAACCACCACATGAGTGTGTGGCAGGCAAGGACCATAGCTATAAAAAGGAAAGGCATTAGAAATAGAAGTTTAAATGTTTGGAAAGTTAAACATTAACAGGAAATCAGCAACAGCTGTATTAAAAAATTTCAGCTTCAGGATAAACCCATGCTTGGGAGACTTCTTTTAGTCCCGATCTAAATGAGGATTTCAAGGCATATATTTGGCTTCACCAGAATTTTAAATACATATATTGTTAAACCAGCATGCGATAGATTTAACTGTCTCCAGACTTAATTCCTAAGGCTAATGACAGGAAGCACGGAAAATGCTAGAAATATGTACTGATTTAACAGCAGAACCATTGTGCAGAACAACAGAAGAACTTGACCAGGTCTAAAAAAATATAAATACAGACATCAAATACATACATCCAAAATGGCAGAAAATTGGCCAAATTTTGTAATATTATCACCTTGTAATTTCATCAACAAAAGAATTGTTTGCACTAGTCATCATCAAATTTATCATACTGCCAATATGGCTTTGAGACTGCTATTCAGATTTTAGAAAATGAACAGATAAATTATGAAATTCATTTATGGTTCCCCGATAAACACAAATAAAGAATAGGTACTTACCAAAAGTGGCAAAGCAAAATCATCTTTCTAAAAATTGAAAGTGGTATGCTGAGAAATGATGGGATAATATTTAAATTTTTTTTTGAAAATGAAGTAAATGTATTTCTCCTATAATGTGGATAAGAACCTTGGTGTCAAATACCCTGGAGATATAGAATGTAAAATTGTACCCTGACATTCTTAAAAGCTGAATGAAGTTAGTGCTGACCACTATTTCACAGTCAAATGCATGATGTGTTAATGCCTGGAACACATAAACGCAGAGCTGACGAGAGAGCCAAATAATCAACTTGACCTTGAAATGACCTCTAAGGAAGTCTCAAGGTCAAGGTCATTGTTGAGTGTCCCCCTTTTAAACTGTAAAACTTTTGTATTCAACTTTTTTCTCTATCTTGCGTACTTTGAAACATTTAGGTGCATCGTTTAAAATAGCCCACCCTGTATACTGTGTAAAATTGCCAATTTTCTTTGATTATAATATTTCATCATATCACGCCTGAAACCACTCTTTTTATTGAGACATAATACTCCCACAAAAATGGAAATAAGGGCACACAATGGACCAGAGATTCTGTCGCTCATTCTGTTTGATTTTACTGCTTCATGCTGGAGGCTATTACGACATGGGAGTGGCTAGCAAGGAATTACCTGTACACACACAATCTGAGGACAAACAAATAGTCCATCATAATTAGCAGGAGTGTACAAAATAAAACCTGAAATTTCATTTATAGAGACCAAATAAGAGCTCCAGGGCCTCATTTAGGCAATGTACTAAAAGCAATGAGCAAAGACACACACAGAAAGTGCCTAAAATGGTATTGCTCACTTATCTAAAACAAACAGTTTTTGACCTGGGAAAGCAAATTTCCAGGTAAGTTCCCATTTTCCCTGACTTTTCCAGAGCCATTTTCAATTTCCCTGACTTTTTCAGGTTCTCCAGGTCTGTAGTCACCCTGTTAGCTCTTTTTGACCTTATTTTGTTTTCCAAGTCAAGATTTTTTTCTTTCATTAAATAAATTTCATTATCTTTTCATTTAATAATTTAAAATAGCAGCCTAAAAGCCAGCTGTAATCGGAAAGGGAGTGTTAATGAATTGTTGCAATCCTGCAAAGATCCTGGAAGTAAACATTCTGCATTACAGCATCATATTTGTGCAATGCTAAAACTTTTGGTAGGTACATAAGAATAGAAGAGTATGTTACACTACTAAGCACTGGAAATAAAGAAAGCTTTGCGAATGCTCAATCATGTTCAGAAAATGTGGATGAGAGTGAAGTGAATGTTGAAAGATTTTTGGTACAGAGTTCAGATCTGGAGATGTGCTGATGAGATCCAGTATGTATCAAACTTGGATCCAAAATGCAATGAATTTTGCCAAAACAAATGAAAATTTGAAGGCATGCAGTAATGCTCTAGTAATCAACGTCATTTTAAACCTGACAGTGCACGAATCTCCCACAGCTTCCTTATCACAACCAAGAGGAGTAAAACTGTAGCACAGTGTCTTATTTTATGCAAACTAGCGCAAACTCATGGAGAAAACAGATACATTCATATATTCATGCCTTCATTGAGTTTTACAGACCAAATTTTTGCACGCAAAATATGGGGTTCAACTTGACACATTTATTACTACCCTTGTGAGTGGGTTATGGGTTTAACAGTACCTCTTCACTGAACTATGCAATTCTGTACACATTTACTATTAATTTGAATTAAGAAGACATGTACAGAGAATCAGGCACACCAAGCTAAAATTTAGGTCAATAGGTATTAAAGCTATAGAAAAAAAAACCAAGTTTTGATTTCTCATCACCAAATATCTTTTATACACACAAAAAGGTTTGACAGATGACAAATTTACAAAGTGAGTATTACATAAAATATTTTTCCGAAAATTAATTGAGTTATAATAACATCTACCTAAGTGATATATACAAAAAACATAGCATCGATTACATGCATTGCTCTACAAATATGAGCTTGTGTATTAAATAATATTTGTAGTACATACATTATCATGTTACCGACTTAATGATATTTGTTGAGTAATATTATGAGTGCATTTCCTTTATGGTAGTGTACATGCTTTTGATTTCTGTTGTTCATTTGTTGCATGCAGCTTTACAGCATATTGAATTTTACCTACTAATGCACAAACGGCATCAAAACTACGTTCAACTGGTACATATATGCTTAATTGACTGTGATGATAGTAATTTCCCTCTGTTTTGAGAGTGGAAACATGCATATCCATGACAAGATACAAAAATCAGCAGCACACAGTAAGTAGATACATATTCAAGGATCAACTATTGAGTGACAAATTCACTGCCAACTCACCATGCTTGTTCTCCATATCATGGATCATAGCGGTCACCTCTTTCTCACGCTTTTCAGCAGTAGCACTATCCTCTGAATAGCCCTTGTCAGGACCACTCCTGGTCATTTTAGCCAAGCTCAACTGAAATTAACAATTTTTAAGGATTAACACACAGGTTCTGGAAAAGTATACATGAGTAGGTCTTCAAGTCAATCGCCATTGTTAGCTCTGAAAAGAACGATTTTCCTTCAAACAATTACAAAACATTAGGTACAAATAAATAACAGCAAACAAAGAAGGTGTGTTTCTCCACCTTCCCATATTCAGGAAAAAGTAATAACATAGGTATTTTTGAGCACAGCCTAAAGCTAAAACCACTGTAACATGAAAAGTGCTAAAGTTATAAGTATGGATAACAATAACCTCTCTTTGCAAAGATGAAATCTGCTCAGATAGCCTCAAGCACTCTTCCCTGCTCCGCAGGAGTTCACTTTCTGTTCGTTCCAATCGCTGACGCAAGGCACCAACTTCAGCTCCAAGCCTGGATGCTTCTGCCTTAGCTTCTCTCTCACTTCTTTCAGCTGCAAACCTTGCACCCGAGGCCTCTTGTTCAACAACACCACGAGCTGAGGCAGCAGAGGAAAGCTCTGCTTGAAGGTGGGCTGTGGGAAAATTTAATCAAGAAGAATTGCAGCAAACTACACATTAACCATTTGCCACTACAATCTAATATCAATAACCATGATCTAAACTATAAGGTTGAAGGACTAAGTAAGGATGCTCATTGGTATATACATGGGATTGAGAATCTTATTAAGCAATTTCAAAATCACTGTGAATTCACAGAAGATATGGCACACAGACATGCGCACAGGTGCAAATATGCAAGCACAGGTGCACAATAGGGGATGTTATTCTCCATGAAAAAATCATTTGCCTTGATTGGGGTTCAAACGTGGATCTCCCAATTGCCGGTGAGGTGTGTTAGCCAGTTACACCACCTTCACCAGTTACAATCTTAGTTCAATGCAAATTTAAGCAGGGGTTTATATGCACTTGTTTTTCCAATAGGAGCCACTGCTATAATTTGCCTTGTATTCAATGGCTTAGTGGTGTAACTGGCTAACACAATGACTGGCAATTGGGGGATCAACATTTGAATCTCAATCAAGTCAAATGATTTTAGTTAATGGTTTCAGGCATAACTTTATGGAACAGCTTCATGATTGACAAGAAAAACTTAGTGAGTTCCACATATGTAAATAGATTTTTATCGCGACCTAGGTTTCGTCGCTGAATGACATCATCAGGTCCTGATGATGATGTTGTTCAGCGACAAAACCTAGGTCGTAATAAAAATCTATTTACGTGGAACTCACTAAGTCTTTTCAATCAAATGATTTTTTCATGGTGAATTACATCCCCTAGCCGTATATCTTTATTTAGCTTAATGATCAAAATCTGTAGCTCCAATAGCACCCAAACATACCAGGAATCACTGATTACCTATTGATCCCCAAACATTCAAGTTTTTATGCTTTTATTATGCCCATTATCACAACCTTTCCCATGATGAATGGTAGGCTTTGAAGGATCATGAAAAATAATGAACATTGCTGTGATTTTCTTAAAATTTCAACCATTTAACTCTACGTATATCCTACATCCATACTCCACACCTCTTATAGTCATCCTAAATGACAAACCTTCACTCCTACTCTCTTGCTTACCTAATACTTTCCCTCCTACTCTCCTTCGATTTTCTACTATCTCTGAATAATAATAATAATAATAATATAATAATAATATATATTTATTCCATTATCCATTAGAAAATACATTTGACAATTTACATACATAAATGGAATATAGGTATACCAGTGTTAATCACCTAATTTTCCACCCTTCAAAAATAACCTTTCTGCCAAAGCTTTTTTCCTTACCTCATACACCTTAAACTTATTCACTTGCCTTTTTCCTTTTATTTTGGATATGGTTTCATGAGTTTCTATAGGAAATGAGTCACTAATGCTGGAGAAAATGCCTATTAGCTTCAACCTTCTCAGCCAAAACTTGATGTAAGCTTAGGAAATGCTTCAAATTGAGTTAATTGGCATTTTATTGTCATCACCAGGCTTGTAAATACAAAAGGTAAACAAAAAATGTCAAAAAATAAACTTGAAAGACATGACTAATAAAATTTTAACCAAGGATCATATTTGCAAAGTATTGATAGATAGATAGATATTTATTGCTCATGTACATACATTTAGAGAATACAAAGGCATGAGGCTATGTCGTAAGTTATTTCAAGTATACGTGATGTCTACCATACTGAAGAGATAAAGGCGTATATTAAGCATTATCAACAATTTTCGCCAGGGCATTACTTAGCCACGACATGGACAATATGGATCAAAAAAACAGCCAGTGTGACAAGTGAACTCAGAGTCATAGCTAGGGTCACCAGCGCCCCTGGCAAGATTTGAATTTTGCACCCCCAATATATAATTTTACGCCCCCCGCTATACTGACTATAACACTAGGTATCTAAAAATCAGAACGAATAAGCTGTGGGGACTCCCCACAGTGTTTTGCTACACTCACTGGTCGTTCTCACAAAGTATGGCCTGCCGACACTGCTGGTTTGGTGCCAGCACGCCGCGCCGCCCAGCCGCTTTGGTCAGCGTGTGCATGCCAGAGAGCGGAAAAACACTATGTATCTTATAATAAGAATGAACAAATTGTGGGGATTCCCCACACAGTGTTTTGCTACGCTCGTTGGTCATTCTCACAAAGTATGGCCAGCCGACACTGCCGGTTTGGCACCGGCACGCCACGCCACCAGGCCGCTTTGGTTGGCGTGTGCCGAAGAGAGGAAAAAAGGCCAATGTTAATGTGCATATGAGTGTGACAAAATATTAGTTTGTGTGTAGTTTTTTTTTCTTTTATTTAGGGTTCGGTACAAATTTTGTGTTAAGTTAGGGGTGCCGTTCCTAAATTGTGGGGGTGCCTATCATAATCAGGTTTTTTAAATGCGAGTTAGCATCATGTTTTAATTTCGTGCGCCTGTGTCCCAGCGGCCCGCAGGCTGTGGGTCTGCAAAGTGCACCCCACTGAGGCTTGCACCCCTGGCAGCTGCCCCCCTGGCCAGCCCGCTAGCTACGGCCCTGTGTGAGCTTTAGGTAACTTTAAAAGAATTCCTGCAGGGAGCTACCATCATGACATGAGTACTAAAGAGTACAAAAAAAGAAAATTCAACTAATATGTGTATATAAATTCATAAAAAATTTGATATATATGCTAATGAAAAAATACACCAAAGACGGTAAAATGCACCATGAAAAAATCATTTGACTTGACCGGGATTCGAACCCAGATCTCCCAATTGTCCGTCAGGTGTGAAACCCCCACTGAAATTCGCCTCGAGTTAAAATAGCTCGGTGGTGTAACTGGCTAACACATCTGATCGGCAATTGGGTGATTCGGATTTGAATTCCGGTCAAGTCAAATGATTTTTTCATGGCCAAATTCACCGTCTTTAGTGTATAACTTCGCACCTGTGCGCGTGAGTGCGTACCACATCATTTGCACAACGACAACGATTGGAAAATTTTCTAATGAAACTAGTTTCAAAATGATGTAACCATTTTGAAACTAGTTTTTTTGTGTAAAAAAAGACTTATATGATAAAAGCTGCTTAAGAAAACTTTTTTTGTACTCTTGTCAGACCTTCACTTGAGTCATGCACTCCTGTAAGGTTCCTTTTTCAAAATGTATGATCAAATACATTGGGACATGACAAAAATGACATTTTTCACATGGTGTTGTAAAGGTTTAGTCAAATATGAGCTGAAATTAGTCATGAAACCATCAGAATTAGTATAATTCATTTATGCTTGACAATTGTTGAATGAAAATTTGTTGGCCTGATGTTGCCATATTGAATACTACACAACAAATATTTATGCTCATCTCTATTGGAAAAAGTAGAATTGAATACAATTATCGGGGCTAAAAGGTAATCTCAAACACTTAGCATTCCTTTTTCACCAAAAAATATATACAGTGGAAGCCCGGTTTAACGAGTGCTCATAATCCCTCGGAAATCACTTGCTAAATCGAGCGCTCGTTGTATCCGAAAGTGTTGAATAAAGCCACCTAATTCTCATAGTCGTTCGTATTTACCGTTTTTCTTTTGTTTCCATGGTATTTGACGAAGGTAAACAGCAAAAAAAGTCGTTTCAGGCACAATCTGGTGGAATATCAACTAATTTTAAGAAAGAAACAGGACATTTTCCATTACATAAAATATTAATTCATCCAGTCTCGGTGTTTTTCTTCCAGTTCTTCTATTTTTCGATCGCCGAAGAAAGCTGTAAAGACACCGTAACTAATCGGAATTAAAACAAAAGGTATACTGTAGTTTTTGGATAATTTTGCAAATATATCATGACGATAATATCAACTTTATCAAATTGCCCTACCCGGCGTCGCATAATTCAAACCCACTCGTCGCGCCAAGGGACCATGCGGCGGACTTGCTCGTGGTTCTCTCGCCACCGCACTCACTCCCACTCCCCCTGCCGAGTGTCCACGTGGCGAACTTTCCCGTGCGTCACGCCCTCCCCCACTCACCTCCCCTCTACCCCTTTCTCCCCCGCGCGGAGGAGGAGAGCGACGCTCACCCCTTCCCCCACGTGACTCTCACGGAGCTCGCCGGTTGGCCGCCGCCCTGCACAGGATCCTCATATAAGGCGGCCCTCCGGACCCTAGCAGTCACAACGGAGGAGGGAGTCCTAGGGAATGCAGTCGCAGAGAGATCACTCCTCGGCGGTCTCCTTCCTCCCGCATCCGGTCGAAGCAAGCCAACCTCGCGGCACTCTTCCTCCACCCGCACTCTTGCGGCCCGGAGTACTCTTGGACCGTTCCGGCTGTCGCCCGCACCCGGAAGCCGCGTCCCGCCAGGAGAAGCTGCCCCGCACACCGCCACCGCCGGAAGAGCCGCCCCCGCAAGCGCCACCGCCGGAAGAGCCACCCCCACAAGCGCCACCACCGGAAGAGCCGCCCCCGCCAGCACCACCGCCGGGAAGCGCGGAATGGGAGCGCGCACTGCGTACTCAAGGCCGTATATCACTAATGTTTGGACGTAACTGGCTTTAGGTGTTGCAGATATGGCTCACATCTTGAATATTTAGTTTAATTAACAGATAATACAAAACAAAATAGTTAATTTTTGCTAGGCGGTGCATCACCCTCGAGAGATATCTGTCGTAATACCGAGCGTATACCGTGGAAGTAACTTTTTGGCCTCGCTAAATCCACTTTATTTTACATGTAAAACATAGGCCTTTTGGTGGTACAAAGACAATCACTCGCTAAAACGGGATTCTCGCAATAAGCCGTACTCACTATACTGGGCTTCCACTGTACATCAATAAGCTAATATAAGATGTCAATATAAAATATAAGTTATGTAAAATATAAAAAGCCAATCCTTTAATTTCACTATTGTAACAACATTAACCTGTAGGAGACTCACCAATTTTAGCTTGGAGCTCCCTCTGTAATTCATCACCAGAGGAAGCACGAAGGGTCAGTTCCCTTCTGGCATCAGCCTCCGACCTCCGCTGCCTCTCCAACTCCAAAGTGACCCTTGCCGTCTCCTCCCTAGCATTCAACAGCTCACTATTCAGCTGCTCTATCTGAGAATGAATACATCGCCCATGGTAATTTTACTTTTCATGCATGGGAACTTTATAGATACATATGTCTATTCCAGTATTTTTTTAATCTGATCCTGATTCCTGTTCTATCGATTTTGAAATGGTATATACTCTACAGATATATTTCAGGGAACTTATGTCTTGCATTTAGTATCAGTAGAGAACAAAGGATAAGTTTGGGGTTTCTTTTCAAATTTTTTAGATAAACAGAAATAATGAAAATGAAAATCACCCTTACCAAAAAGTAGTATTCAGAGTGAAGTACTTAATAGATGGGCACCAATACTAAGTAGTGAAGTCTCAGTAACATAGTACTCAGATTCCCTGGTTAGTGCTTTATAGTGAATACTTATATAACTTGGAACCCTAAATGTAGTACACAGTGGGGAAGTACTCACATTACTAGCACTCTGTACTAGCTGGTGATATCAATAGCTCAGTGAGAAGAATTGGAAATATGTAGTAACAATGTGTACCAACCCACTAAATAGTACACGAGTACCACCCCACGTTTTCATACTTAAGTACGAGTACTATCCACATGCTACCTCCAGTACTACCATCTGTCTTCTTGAAAATATGAAGTGCAAGAGTACTATCCCCAGTACTTGATTTAAACTGCTCCCAGTACTAATTTTTGGTAAGGGTAAGTTCTTTAATTTTTCTTCTAATAGATACCAACCAAAAATATGTGAAAAATACATATTAGTTCATAAATGGCCATGAGATTCAATATAAACCGATGTGTTTAGAAATAAAAAAAACAGGAGAGATTTAAATTGTAATTTATCTTTTTGACTTCCAAATAATCTAACCGGAAAAAAATATGAGCAATGCACATAAGAATGAAGACGACAATGAGATTTAGCTCAAGCCTATTAGAGCCAGTTGTCACCTGTAGGTATAGGTAAATCCACCAAAGATCAAAACCAAGTGACATGTTTTCCTTTGAGCACTAAAAATAAGAAGACCAATGATTCACTGAAACTCCTCGGTCATTCCTACATACTGAGCAAGCACACAGCCATCCCAGGAAATTAAAAATATTAATGATTTAGTTCTTTTTCAATTCTTTCAGAATCCACTTTGTAGTCTTCGACACTTCAATTCTTGATTCCTCTAAAGGCTGTTTTACACGGTACATTTGTTTGTACAAACTCTTCCGTGAACTCTTGCATGATGCAAAATGTATGAACGCTTGTGCAAATGTCTCAATGCCTGCACAGGAAATAGAACCTGTTTTAATTTCGTTGAGACAAACGTACAATCTCACGTACATTTGTTTGTACAAAATCTTTCATCGTGTAAAACGGTCTTAAGAATCACAAGAATCTAGAGTCAGAATTGACTCATCCTTAATGGGAATGAATATCTTCAAAGTAATACACATTATTTTATTATGCATGCCAATGATGGCAATCTTGATAGGATAGGCAACCTTACGTCACTTTCTTCACTAAATGCTGATTACCTGTGCTAAGAATCTCCGTTCCACAGCACTCCTTTCTTCGGCAACCTTCCGAGCCTGATCCTGGATGGTGTCTCGGAGGCGTTGATGCTGGCGATCCAGCTCATCCTTCAATCTGTGGACCTCCAACTCTGCCTGAGAGCAAAACCAAATATGCAAATTGATAAATATATGTAAAAAACAAAATACTCACAAGTAGATGCCTTCACAGAACTATGCATTATGGTGAAGAGGAATGCCAGCGCGACATAAATCAAAATTGAAGCCATGCAACAAATCATACACCCCACATCCTAATATTGCATTGACAAAACAATTACAAATTACTAAAATTAGACAACCTCCATTGTCTGTCTTTAGCAACTTTCATTTTAAACAACCTTACATCTATATATGTATGTACTACCCTGCAAGCCACCACAGAAGTATGTGGCAGGGGTTATGAGGACACCAGCCATGGAAGGGGTAAAGGAGGGGGGAGAGGACAGAGGTGAATTGTGCATTAATGATGTGTCTTAAGTTAGTGTCATGATGTTTCTGTTATAATCGCTAATAGTGCAAGGATAGAAGGAATTTTTGTTTATATCAGTTCGGCAGTGTATCTCTCTTATTTTGTCACTGCTATAAGTTCTAGAGATATAGCATGGGAATAAAATGATATTATTATAATCGTACTCAAACTCACCTGATCAGAGTCCTTCAAGTAATCTATGCCTAGCATGTAACCTTCGAGTCTCTAATGGTCCCGGACCTAATCCTTCCATCAGCTGTGTGATACTTTCGGTATGCTCGTAGCAGTTTTGAATGAAGCGAGTGGCTTTCCTTTGTATTTTATTCACTTTGCAAATTAAATCTTTCTGTGCAGGGTCCCAAATGCTCGTGGCATATTCTAGATGTGGCCCACCCTGAGAAAAGTGGAATCTCTCTTTGGCCTTTTAATTGGAGAACCTCCTACTATTTGCTTGACAAATCCTAGTTTCTTTAATATAGCTCCACAAATGTTTTTCATCTGTTCCCCCACACTAAATAAATTGCATGGATAGGCGAGGGCCTTCTGGAGCTCTCTTGGCACTCAAGACCTCTTTGGATCCATTGTCCCATCCCACATTTAACTTGCCTGCCACTTGCAGACAGGGGACATGAGCACCATGGTAGAGGTATGGAGGAGGGTCATCCATCCAACCTCAATCCGGGCCCAACATTGCTTAACTTTGGTGATCTAACGGGAACCGGTGGTTTATTCATTCTGGCCTCTTTTTGGGTCAATTACTACCTATTTCATATTGTCCGACATTATCCCTCCCTGCCACAGACAGGGGACAAGAGCACCGTGGTAGAGATATGGAAGATGGTCACCCATCCAATCCCCGTCTGGGCCCAACGTTGCTAAACTTCGGTGATCTGACGGGAACCGGTGTTCCAACGTGGCTAGGCCCTTGCCCTCCCCCACACTGTCTGAAGTCAAAGTGATTCCCAAGTATATGACTTCATCTGGCTCCTTTATATTAACTACTCCCACTTTATAAATATAGTGTTGGCGTGTTTTCTTTCATAATAAGTGTACTGCAGTGCATTTACTAAGGTTAAGGTCGAGCCACCACAAGGTAACGTTGCTGGGGTCCCATGAGAGAGCTTTTAAGTAAACATTTGCGACAATTTCTAACAGTATCATCTGCAAACAATCTAAGTTTGTTACTTACTATAAAGTTAATTTTGTTTATATAAAGGAGGAATAAGAGGGGGCCAAAGCAAACATAGAT
Organism: Pyrrhosoma nymphula; assembly: GCA_963573305.1. Classification (NCBI taxonomy): domain Eukaryota; kingdom Metazoa; phylum Arthropoda; class Insecta; order Odonata; family Coenagrionidae; genus Pyrrhosoma; species Pyrrhosoma nymphula. The sequence goes on along the minus strand of OY754337.1, from coordinate 48,143,250 downwards.
TGATAGGTAAATGATTAAAGAACTCCTTACCTCAAGGGAAACGCTAAAGATAAAATTCCGGCAATGGAAAAATCAGGCATCTATCAAATCAACTGCAACACTTGCCATTTACCTTACATAGGACAGACACGACGTATGTTACAAACCAGATTCAAAGAACACTATTCTCTCTACACAAATAATAACCCTGAAAAGTCTAGCGTGGCACAGCATTTAATCCAGACCGAGCACAACGTAAAAATAGATAATTTGAAACTTTTGAAGCACACAGGTAATAACCTATTAGATGCTTATGAGAGCATTTTTATTTTTAAAAACAAAGGGAATCTCCTAAACTGTGACTCTGGACCCATTCCTCATTCTTCCCTCTTCTCAGTTTTGAACTGTGAGAAATTGGTCACTTGCTTTAACGGACGTAGTCCCGTGCTAACTTTCTCTTCCTCCTCTTCCCCTCCCCACTCAGCCTCCCCTCCCCCCAACGTTGTCCTTTATGTCCGTTACTGACCCCCCCTTTTTTGGCTGTTGCTTTCCGCCTTTTGTTTTCGCCGGTCTCCCTTCCCCCGCTTTTGCTGAAGTCATGTCCCCTCCCCCTTATCCTCAAAACCCCCCCCCCACTCCTCCCATCATCTTGGATGTCATTACCATTCCTCACTTCAACCTTGCATTGTTGTGACGCTTCTCCTTTGGATCGCTGAAGAGGGCTACTTGGTAGCCGAAATACACGTATTCGACCCTCACCCTCATCCGTTCTTGCTTGCAAGATTTTTACCGTGCTCTTTTGGAGCAGTTTCTCCCAGCAGTCAGGCCCATTTGTGTGTATGATTGAGTGATTTTGAGTGCTTGTGAGTGTGCGTGTGTGTGTGGTTGGGTTAATAACCAGGCTCCTTTAGTCAGGTTTCATTAGTCTAACGAAGGATCCCAGGTTATAACCCTAAGTATCCTTAGCAGGGTCCCATTAGCCTAGCTCTAGATCCTATCTGGGTTGTGTGATTGCAGCTGTGTTGGTCACTGGTGTGGAAGTATTCTTCCCGTAAACTATCACAGGAGAGTATTCTGATGGAGAGGCTGGGGTTGGTCTCTGCTGTGGGAGACCCATCCCGGCAAACCAACACAGCAAGGTTAGCGATCTCTGATGAGTGGTGCCAATTGTTTACAGCTATTGGAGACTCCCCTTTAACTTTTCCATTTGCCTAGCCGTAAGAGCTCACCCCATATTGTAATAATTACTCATATTAAGAAACAAATATAAAATTAGTCTATTAATGCACAGAATTGTTCTAATAATTATCACTGAGGTATTCTTCAATGGAATAATACATCTTGGTCAAGAGATGTCTTTTCAATTTAAAATTGAATGAGTTAATATTGTTAACAGTTTTTATACATGTTGGCAGTTTATTATATAACCTTATTCCCATTTCTTTGGGTCCCATTTTAGCCACTTTAGTGCGTACAAAATTATAATGGATATGACGATTTGATCGTGTATGGTGATTGTGAAAAACATTATTCTAATTAAAATTAGATAAATTATTTTTTTATATACATAACAGTTAAAAATATATATATACCTTCCTTCTGTGAGAAAGGTTGCGTACAGCATCCGAAATATCAGAACGTATTGCGTGAGTGTTCCTTTTTCTTGTGTCTATGTTTAATTCTGCCCTACTTGTGGCAAAGTTTATCTATATATATGGGAGATCTGTTCCCTTTCTGGACTATGATTCTCATTGCCCTTTTTTGGAGACGAAATATTTTGGTACACAGATCTGTAGATCCCCAAAAGATTATGAAGGCTTCATAAAGTTTCCCTTTCCACAGTTAAACTAAGCTGTTTCAGAATGTAGCAGCTGGAACTTAGCTTACTGCTAAGGTAATTAATGTGTTCTGTCCAGGACATTTTATAGTTTAAAAGTACTCCAAAAAATTTACAAGTACCAACTTGTACAATTGATTTGCGTTCTATTCTCACAAGGATACTTTCCATTGGCAGGCCAATGGACATGAAGTGTATTAAATTACTTTTATGGGGGTTAACAAATAGGAAATTATCCTGTGCCCATTTACCAAACCCAAACCTTCACTTAACACAAAAATGGATTGAAAAAAATCTCCCTGTCCATAAATTGGACAGAATAGATTTAGGTTAACCGTCAATATCATTTGAAAGACATTTATTAGTCAAAAACAAGTAAAAAGGAATATGCATTTATTTTTCATTTCAGAGGAAGTAAACACAAATCTGATGTCTTTACCTGATTCTTCTCAAACTGAGCTTGTTCTAAACTATCTTGGGCTCTCTTAACTTTATGAGAGGCAGACGATTCACTCTCCCGCAACTGAGTCATGACTGCCTGCATCTTGGCTAAATTTTCTCGGAGTTCACCCTTTTCCCTTCAGGAAAAATAAAACATTCATCAATGCACGAGAAATAAATGATAAGCATCACTTAAGTTTCAGGGAAATGTACATTTCAGTCAACAACAAAAACAAAAGATACTGGAGGAGAGAAATATTTCAATACGTATTGTCTAGCATGCCATGAAAAATTCACACCCCCAATCAACAGAAAACTATGGCTTGAAATTTTTAGGACTGATAGTAACTTTAACAGGAATCATCAGCTAAGGAGAAGAATGAATGCAAAAATATCATTCACCAGGACTGGGATTAGAAACCATATCCCTTAGATTAATGGCAAGCACTTTAATCAATCATGCTATCCAGCTGTCCTTTCCCATTGTGAATTTCACAGAGGATTTGAAGAACTGTATTCACTAGCCTTAAAGAAACATTTTTCCTCAACATTATTGAAATATTATTCTTTTAAATTCCAAATAAAATAATCACAGTACATCTATGGGCTGATGAGATTCATGGGTCAGAAAATACAATAAGTAGATGTTCTCATATAATACTGTGCATACAATGCCACTAAGCACTCTCATTCATATGCAGGGAAGGACAACAGTAAATCTTTATTGTTAGAAGCACAAAAAAAATTAAGATATCTAGAGTCATATCCCAGAATAGGCTATGATTTTTTCATTGGGCATTTTTCACATTCCTGACTAATGGGCACTTACAGTTTAGGAAACCAAATACCACTTGAGAATTGTAATTGAAAATTTAATGCCTACCTTCTCAGGGTATCAATATCAGCCCTTAATGCTTCCAAGTCTGGAGTCGAGGTGGAGCTCAGAGCCTGATTAGATGGCATGTTTGCAAGCTGCTTCTTCAGCGCTTCACAATCAACCTTGGACTTGTCCAGATCAATCTTGGCCTGTGACAGCTGAGCTTCGAGCTCTGTGATGCGAGATTCAAACACTATACTGGGGCCCTCAAGTCGCCGTGTCTTCGGACTCTTGGTGTCCTTCTTCTCCCCCTAATAAACACACAAAACAGGCAGAAGCAAGTAGTACTAATAAAATATTAAATGAGGAAACTCTAAAACAGTGGTTTCCAACATTTTTCGTCCCATAAATGTTATGCAGGAAATTATTTATGTGAAGAACATTATCAGTTAAGTATCATTTCAAAAGATTGATCTTGTAATGAATTTTGCGTGAAGTTTTTAAAAATTGTTTCCTCTTGGCTTTTCTCCTTATCTTCCTATTATCCATTACTCATGTCTGATGGATAATCTCATTGTCAGATATTGTGATTGTGAGAAAAGGATGATTGGGTAGCCTTCAAACTAAGTTCAATTGGATGAATTTGTACATAGGTAGTTTATTAAAGTGTAAGTAGGTAGGTATGGCATTGAAAGATGGCGCAAGATGGCGGCAAGGTGAGCCGGGCGTGCATGTCGCTCCTCAGTTTTAACTTATTTTTGTGGCTCATCCGTGTGTGTTTATGTTTTGCCTGTGCATTTTGAACGCAGTTAGTGCAATACTTCAGTGGTACAAGTTCTACAAATGCTACTGTTTCTACTTTTTGAATTCTTCTGCTTCATATCCGCGCTGGTGTTTTCCCCACCCTTCGGATTAGGGCCTGTGACACCCCGTCAACGTGACTCGTCGCTCCCGGGATTTGGCCTGCCTACTCCCCCGCAAGAGTGTTTCGTCCCTCCCGGTGTTCTCCCATTTTTCTTTCAAGTCCCTTCCTTTATATCTACATCTACATATCGTTTGGTTGAGTGTTTCAATAATTATTGGTGTGTTTAGACCGTAGCTTAATGTTGTTTAATGTAATTAATTGATTTTTCCGGCCCGAAATGTGTGCAATGAGGTTGAGTGTTTACTATCAAAACGTTCGTAGTTTGAGAAACAAGCTTGGGGCTATGGACTCCTTTCTACATGAATTGCGAATTCACCAAGTGATATCCCTCACGGAGACGTGGCTGAGCGACAATGTTTCGGATGGTGAACTATCTCTATCCACTTCTCATCAGATTTTCAGATGTGATCGACTCGGTAGGCGTGGTGGTGGTGTCCTCTTAGCAGTTGATAATAGTATTTTGGCGCTACGTCGCCCTGATTTGGAGTTAGGCCCTGAGATAATTTGGGTCGAATTAACTCTTCCCTTTAATTCAATGTCTTCAGTAGGGAGAAAGCTATTAATTGGTACATTTTATCGGCCACCTTCAGGTGACATAACAACTTTGGAAAAGTGTTTTAACTCTGTGTCGCTAGCCCGTAGTTCGGGTGAAGTTATTCTCCTTGGTGACTTTAATTTAGGCATTGATTGGTCCAACTCAGTGAATGGTCAGTGTTTATCTGTCCTTGAGGTGTTTTTTGTTGATCATTTCATTAATGGTCTGGGCCTCAAGCAATGCAATACGTTTCCTACGAGGGGGTTGGCAGTCCTGGATCTTGTCTTATCCTCGCTCGAGGTGAAAGTTTGCCCTGCTGGTGACTATTTCCGCTCGGACCATGGGTCCCTGGAAATTTCGCTCGAGCCCAGCGGGTGGCCACCCTCGACTCCTAGGTCTACTCCCCCCCCTTCTCTGCGCCCTCCCACCCCCATCTGGAAAAGAACGGATTGGGTTCATGTTAATGACACCCTCAACTGCCTCCCATGGTGTCTCTTGGAAGAAGGCTCTGTGGATGACGCCCTTGGCATGTTTTATGACTGGTTGGTTGGTGTCGTGAAGGACTGCATTCCGCATCGTAAGCCCCGCTCGAGAAAGTACCCCCTTTGGTTGAAGAGTGAGACAATTTTTGTTTTAAAAAATAAACTAAGTGCATGGCGCCTGTACAAAAGTTTTCCGAACCCCAACACATTAATAACTTTCAAGAATCTTCGGCGTCATGCTAATTATCTAATTAAGTTAGACTTTAGCAACTATATAACATCAATTTCCTCCGAATGTGTTTCCAACCCAAAGCGCTTCTGGTCTATGATCAACACCAGGCGTAATTCTGCCTCCACACCTATGGAAATGTCTTTTGGTGATGAAACTGCTGTTGGTCCACGGCGTGCTGACCTTTTCTCCAATTTTTTTTCATCCACCTACACCTCTAACCAACTTTTGGATACCTCTGGTCTTGATATTAAATGTGTTAGTTCCCACTCTCTCTCCTCACTTACCACTACTCCCGATGAATGCCTTAAATTGTTGAAATCCCTTAAAACTAACCGTGCAACTGGTTCTGATCAGTTGGCCGCAATGTTTCTAAAAAATGCAGCTCCTTCCTTGGCTGTTCCCCTGTCCATCATTTTTAACAGATGTTTTTCAACGGCATACTTTCCTGCTGTGTGGAAAATTGGCAACATTTTCCCTCTTTTCAAATCCGGAAAGAAATCTTCAGTAGAATCTTACCGTCCTATTTCAATTTTACCAATTCTATCAACTATTTGTGAGCGCATCATTCACCAACGTCTGTTATCTTTCTCTCTTCCTTTCATATCTGACGAACAGCATGGTTTCCTTCCCGGATCATCTACACTAACCAATCTGTCCATTTTGCACAAACATTGTATTGAGGCATTTGAGAATTCAGCACAACTGGATGTTTGCTACATTGATTTTGCCAAAGCGTTTGACAAAATTAACCATCAGCTACTACTCTACAAACTTGAAAACCGCTACAATGTTCATGGCACTTTTCTTTCCATTTTGGCATCATTCCTAGCCAACAGACACCAACGCATCTTAATTGATGGATCACATTCTATGATGGCTCCTGTTTCATCCGGAGTTCCGCAAGGGAGTGTCCTGGGGCCTTTACTCTTTGCTTTATACATTGATGATCTAGTTGATACTATCTCCTCCACTACTTGTAAAATCTTGTTGTATGCAGATGACTGTAAAATCTTTAAACAAATTAATTACCCAAGTGACTGCTTTGCTCTGCAAAATGCTCTTGATGCAATAGACCTATGGTCTAAGACATGGTGTCTAAAAATTAATCCAACCAAGTCTACTATCCTACCTTTCTCTTTACGGAAATCTATCCTGAGTCATAATTACCGACTATCTGGGCATAATATTCCTTCAGTCACCTCTCAGAGAGATTTAGGGGTTATTTTTGACTCTAAGCTGCTCTTCCGTGAACACATAAAATCCATTTCCGCACGTGCTATGTCGTTGGTAGGCATAATGTATCGCTTCCGAGAAGTTTCCGATTTAAGTGCTCTACGCACCTTTTTCTTTTCCTGTGTCTCTACGGTCCTAGAATACTGCAGCCAAATCTGGGCTACGGCCCCACCTTCTTCACTAAAGCTCCTTGAACGCCCGTTAAATTTTTTCCTGTCTGTTGTCCGCTACCGCCACAAGCCTTTCCTCAACTTTTCCCTCAATATGATTAGATCCTCTCTTGGTATTGCGACTCTAGCTGATCGCCGTCTCCTCAATGACAGGAGACTCTTCATAAAAATTATTAATGGCAAATACAGATCATCTGACCTTCTTTCCCTTTTCCCGCTTCGTGTTCCTTCGCGCACGACGAGGTTGAGTGACCTTTTTCACTGTTTCACCCCACGCCTTTCTGTCTCTAAACGTTCTTTTCTATTCAGACTCCCTTCTTACATTAACTCCCTTTCAAAATTTAACCCCGATTTTGATCCTTTTTTTCATCCCTCATCTATCTCGCACCATCTACATCGTAATTTTCCCTCTACTCCTCTCTCAACCCTATGAATACTACCATTTTGTTTGTTATCTGATAATACTGTTGAATATTGTTTTGTTCATTGTTGTCTACATTTTGTTTACTGCTTGTTAATTGTTTTCTTTTTCATTATTAGTCCTCTGTAATTGGCCTTGTGCTGTTTTTGGACTGCATTAAATAAATAAATAAATAAATGGCTGTTTGATTAGATTGGCTTAGTGTAATTGAAGGTTCTTATGAAATTTATAATGCCATGTGATTCCTGACTTCAACTTTAGGATACAACATTTTGGGTCAACCTAATTACGGCTCTAAATGTATATGTATCAAATCAAATAACCCCCATGACAAGGATTTTTAAAAATTTTATTCGAAAAAAGACACCTTTATCTGCGAGGAATCCTGGGAGGGAAGTCCGTAACTTTTGTCTCCCATCGGCAAATATCTCTCCTGCTGCCTTTGTTAACATAATATGGTGAGTCTATGAACCTCATCTTTCTCAATGGCCGACAATTTTCACGATGTCCACCATCAATTAAGATTCTTTAGCTGCTTATTGTGCATTCAACAGCTTACCCAGATCTGGATAAACTGAGTGGTCACTGTAGGTTTATAATAATAATGGTTTTTATTTTCCCAAAGACCATGGTACATTTGTCCGATGATATAAGGCACGTCAATCATAAACAGAAGTTACATTAACAATACAGATAAAATCAGTCAAATTCAGTCAAAACATATATCACATATAGTTTACATCCAATACACAAAAAATACACAAAAAAACACATTGAAAATGCTTCATCAAGTCTTTCTTTACGCACAGAAGGATTCCTCCATAGAATAATAGGACCCTTGTAGAAGTAACCTTTTTAATTGTAGTTTAAAGGTATCATAATTTTTAATATTTTTTATTTTAGCAGGAAGTTTGTTGTACAGACGCATCCCCATTTCCCTGGGGCCAAATTTGTTGAGGTTTGTTCTTATATTTGTGTAGTGAATATGGTGTTTGCATCTTGTGTCGTGGGAGTGATGGTCACTATTAAGGAGGAAGCTGCCAATATTTGACGTGATGTTCAAAACTGCGATCATTATGTAGATGCAAGGAAGTGATAGAAGGCTCAGCTCCTTGAATAAGGGTCTGCATGAATGTCTGTAGGGTTTTTGGGCTATGATTCTGACAGTCTTTTTTTGAAGTCGGAAAATGCACAATGAGTTATTAGAGGAACCCCAAAAAATGATGCTGTTTAGGATATGGGAATAAAATTCCCCATAGCACAGACTAAGAAGTGTGTCCTTTCTCACTGTACCACTAAGTTGTCTCAGTAAGTAGCCTGTGGAACTTAGTTTATGACTTAGTATATCTGTATGTTGGGTCCAAGAAAAATTTGAACTCAAACATGCGCTCAGAAACTGAAGAGAAGACACTTGCTCAATTGATTTTTGATTACTCTTAATAAGTGAGCTTGATGTGCAATTTTTTGTGGTGGAGAAATGGATCAATTTGCTTTTTTCAGTGTTTACAATTAAATGGTTTTCAGTGGCCCACTTACCGAGTATGTCTGTAACTTGCCTAGCTTTTTCAATTAGGCAGCCCTCGTGAAGTAGAGGAGATAATCACATTTGTATCATCTGCATAGAGGATTGGTGTAATATTATTTGTATGAGATAAAGTTGTAGGTAAATCATTTATATATATGTATCAGGAATAGAAAAGGTCCAAGAATAGACCCTTGTGGGACACCCACTGAGGATAAACAAATGTTAGAGGCATGTTTAGTACCATCTATCAAAAGGTTTACTGTCTGAGATCGATTGTGAAGGCAAGATGCAATCCAGTTGAGGGGGGTGCCTCTGATGCCCATACTATCTAGTCAGACGTGGTGGACTTCCCTCTAAGAAAACCATGCTGATCTTTAGAGAAGAGTTTAAATTTTTCCATGTATGATATTAATTGTGTATACATAACGCCTTCAAAAATTTTGGAAAATGTATTCTGTAGTGATACCAGCCTATAGTTATTCAGGTCATCAGTGCAACATTTACTTTTGTAGAGTGGTATTATTCTTGACCTTTTTAGTGGTGTTGGGAAAATACCAAGTTTTAGTGAGTCATTCACCAAGTGTATTAGTGGTCATTTTATAATATCAAAACAAGATAATAACACTTTTCCAGTGATTTCATCTGGCCCAGTATTTTCTTTGTGACTTAGCCTGGTAATGATTGACTTAGATCAGATTCTCTGCAAGGCCTAGTAAAGAATGACGGTAAGCTAGGGGTTTTAGAAAAATGTTGATTGAAAAGATCAGCAAGGGCAGTGTAATTTATTTGGGAGCCTATTGTAGGATCCTTTATGTTAGGTAGAGAATGATTTTTGTTATTTCCTCTGGCAGTATTTATAATTTTCCAGGCAGTTTTTGTTTTATTGCTTGCATTAAATACTATGTTGTCATTAAACGTCCTTTTTGCAGTAACAAGTAATTTTCTATACCAGATTTTCATTTCTCTGTAATGTGCCTTACATTCATCATTACCTGATGCTTTGGATTCAATGGCAAGATTTTTAAGGACTCTGGAGTAAAAACGAATATCATTGGTGACCCAAGATTTACGCTTTTTACGCAAGAGCAATTCTGGATTTTTTTTTGTTTCTTGTGGAAAAGCCACATTGAAGTGATATTGGAAGGTAGAGTAAAAGGCCTGAATGCTTTTTTCAAAGGGACTAGCATAAAATACTTCAGATCAATACTGAGATTGAAGAATGTATCGAAAATATGCAATATTTTGATCACTGAAATTTCTCTTATTGATCACTTTGTAAGTACATATATGGAGATTTGATTGAAACTGTAGTGAGAATTGGAAAATGATTGGAGATGTCAGTTTCAACTACTTTAGTTTTTATGACATTGAGATCAATATTTGTGAGGATATTATCTATAAGTGTTTGTGATGATTGAGTTATTCTTGTTGGTTTGGAATTGCTTACTTGAATACTGAAACTGGTGATTTAACTGAGAAAGTCAGTTCGATCCCTTGAATCTTGAAAAAAGTTACAGTTAAAATCACCAGCAATAATGACATTGGTAGGCACAGGTGCTTTATGCAGCACCTCAAGAAAAATATAAAATTTGTCAAGAAAAACACTAAATACACTTGGAGGAGATCTATAAATAGAAGCAATTACAAAAGATTTAGTATTCTTAGTAACACCTGTCACACAACTCTCAAAGATTTGGTCTTGGTTCATATGGGGGGCATTTACAGGATAGATATCAATGGACTCATGAGCATAAATCATAACTCCGCCATTTTTGAACTTTGATCGACACTAGGCAGTAACAATGTGATATCCTGAGAGACACATTGATTCTAATTCATCAGACTTCAGACAGTGTTCATTTAAACAAATTACATCCGGTTTATGTTCATTTACCAATACTTCCATATCTATAAGTTTATTTTGCGAACATTGCATATTAAGGTGTAATACAATCAGTTCTGATTGAACTATCCATGAGGGAGGCTCACGTGATCTTTCCAAAAAAAATCTCTTGATCGACACATAGTTAGGCCAAAAATCTGGATTCAGAAAAGATTTACCAATGCCAGCACTCACAGATACCCGGAAAGAGGTGTATTCGCCATTCTTTACATCAAGTTTCACAATTTCTACTTCACTATTGGATAGTGTCATGTAACAGAGTTGCCGATGGGTAAAAAATGTTATGGACTTGCCTCTTAAGGCCGTTTTACACGGTGACAGATTTTGTACAAACGAATGTACATGAGATTGTACGCTTGTCTCAACGAAATTAGAACAGGTTCTATTTTCCGTTCAGGCATTGAGACATTCGCACAAGCGTTCATACAATTTACCGCTTTACATGATACATTTGGTCTCAAGCAAGAGTTCACGGAAGAGTTTGTACAAACAAATGTACCGTGTAAAACAGCCTTTAGGAATAAGGATTTCACTATGAATGATTTTTTCTTGCATATAGGTAGGTATGTTTTTTTACTATTTTAATTTTTCCTTTAAGTAACTTCTTCAAGAGCTGTTAAAAACATTAATTTCTTAGATAGGTATGCTTTGAATTTTTCTAGCTGAGATAAGCAAAAAACCAACCTTCATCGTGCACGTTTCCTTCTCATCCCCCAAGTCATCATCACCCTCATCATCAAAGTCCTCTTCTTCAGTGTCCAAGTAATCAAACATGGATTTCATCAGACCTGATTTCTGCTTGTCATGAAGATCCTCATTTTCAGCGATTACTTCCTTTACCTTTCCCAGAAGATTAGAGAGTTCATCCTAAAATGAAATAAACCTACTTGAGCAATTGTTACTTAAATAAACAAGAATAACTACATTGTCTCTTTCATAGATGTGCCCTAAGCAATCAAACCTACATCCTCCAGAAAAGTCAATGCTCAGAAGTGGTATTTCAAGTTGAGAGATAATTTTTTCCAAAACTGAACTAATATAATTTGTCGAAACAATCATTTCATTTCACGATGGGTGTAAATGAAAGAAAGGAGGTAAGTGAAGCTAAGTTTTCCACAGAAAAAATCTTATTTTTAACTGGGATGCAAATACTCCAGGAAAACACAGCATTCAGACTAAAACTATTCATTATAATTATGCATTAAGGAATTGCCTCATTCAATTGCAAAACATGCATATTCTTTTTTCTTAACAGCAAGCAACCAAAGGAATTGAAAATCAGCAGGAAACAATATACACACGTGATATTTCAGTCCTAAAATCACTGATTAATACATATAGCAATTCCTTGAGGAAAGATTTGATTATAGGCCATGGAAAACTGCATGCAGAAGCATCATCAATTACTATGGGCATCTGCTTTGCCAAAAGCTCGAAGTGCAATAAATTCATTTAGCAATGTTCTCTTTGAAGAAGTTTATTATTCTACACTATTAAAAAAAGCATCCTATCTATACAGGTACATAATTTAATAGGATCCCACCTTTCCATACCACTCTCAAACACACACTACTCCAGAAATTACATTAAATTACAGTAGAGAATGGACATAATATTAGAAAAAGCTATGGCAACAGCTTCCGTGATGATTTGATGATAACTGCAGGGTTGTAGGGCTCCTTCCACATAAGTTCATCCTGACAGAAATAGTTTTTATGACTGGAGCACTGCAAAACTGTCATCTACTGAGGTGATCCAATGTGGAGGGATCCCAACAACCCTGCAGTCATAAGTAAAAGCTGATTTATGACAGCTAATAGTAATTAGGGTTTCCATAAGAGCGAGGACATCACTGTCGCAATTTCAGTACACATACATCTACATCTACATACTACCCTGCAAGCCGCCTCAATAGGCGTGTGGTGGGGGGTGTTAGGACACCGGCCGTTTACATATAAAAGGAAACGCTCTTATGAAATTATGCCTAGCATTTATTATAGTCCCTTATTGTTCGGGTGAAAAACGAATTCCCATACCTATCCGTTCGGCAAAATATCTCTCTTAATTTATCGTTTCTGTCGGACCAGGAAATATACTGGGGTTCTAATATGATTTTCTCCGTGTCGCTCTGAAAGATATCTAGTCTCAATTGTTCAAGCAATCTAAGCCTAGCGCACAGCCTCCGAGTCTCTAGCGGCTCCCAGCCTAATTCGTTTAACATCTATGTAATGCTGTCTGTACGCCCGTAGCAGTTTTTGACGAATCGCGCAGCTTTCCTTTGTATTTTATTAAGTTTCCAGATTAAGTCTTTCTGCACCGTATCCCATATGCTCGCTGCATATTCAAGGTGTGGCCGGACGAGTGCAAAATAGCACCTCTCTTTTACTTTTTCATCCGAAAATCTTCCCACAATACGCTTGACGAATCCTAGCTTCTTCAGAGCTCTGCCACAAATATTTCTTATATGTGTTCCCCACGATAGGTTCGAGGTTATCGTAACTCCCAGATACTTCACTTCATCTGTCGCTTTTATGTTAACACCATCCACAGCATATACATGGGGATAGTTGGACGACCTCCGCAAGAAATGTACCGCCGTGCATTTGCTCAGATTAAGTTCGAATCCCCACTCTTGGCTCCACACATGAACGTTGTTTAAATCCGATGATAGAGTTTCAAAGTCAGAATGACAGAATAGAAAAACATAATGACAGAAATACTTATAAGTTTTTAGATTTTTATAAATGGCATAAATATTAACCCTTTCATTCCACAAACTTGCAATGGGAAATGCTTTCCCTGCCACAAGTGCCATGAGAGACTACTCCTCGGTGCGGAACTCTCTGTATGAATCGCAAAGGTATACTTTTTGTCCGTTTTGGGACCCAAGTTCTCACAACACTGAACCCTTTCCTCGTCCAGTGGATGGCGGTTATCTCGACCCTTGGCCTTAGTGCCAACCCATGTCCATGGTAAACTAATTGTTTCAACAGTGAATTGATTTAAAAAAGTTGTTTTATTCTCAGAAAATACAGACTCAGAAGTGCACTACTTATATTTTGCTGTGCGATTGCAAATTTTAATTAGAACTCTATGGTAATTACTAACAAAGTTCTTTGTTCAGGATTCTCTCAACAACTTGGCTAAAAATAACATTAGAGCTCTGTTTAAAATTTGTAAATGACCAATTGAGCTTTTTAACGTGTATTCAGAAGAAATGGTAAGGGAGGCATGGGGGGATAAGGAGGTAGGAATAAAGGTAGGATTAGCTGATAAAATCAGTGAGATTAGCAGATGAACAAGCATTAGTTAGTAAGTCTGCAAAGGGGTGACAGTCAATGTTGAATGCGTTAGAGGTGCAGTGCGAAAGGTATGGGATGAAGATAAACCACAAGAAAACGAATGTGATAAGATTTACTAGCAGTAAGAAGGTGGGACTGAATATAAGGGAGGGAGGGCAGAAGATAGAGCAGGTCGAGCATTTTACGTATCTGGGTAGTATTTTGGAGGAGAATGGGTTTAGTGGTAGGGACATCAGATGCAGAATTGCCCTCGCTAAAGAAGCATTCTCAAAAAGAAGGGAATAGATGAGGGGGGGGGGGTTGAAGATAAGGTAATTTCATTACTGAGCCAAATGCAGTGGTTCATTTGTTTTCCCACCATTAAATGCCCTTATGAGTTACGAATTTTTCAAAAGTAAATGTAAAAAAAAGGTTGGTGAAAACTTCAATATGGAGCGTGACGCTGTATGGGTCAGAAAATTGGTCATTGCAAAGGGAGGATGTACGTAGACTTGAGGCTTTTGAGATATGGATTTGGAGAAGGATGGAGAGGGTGAGCTGGGTGGCAAGGAAGACTAACGAGAAGGTATTGCCCGAACATTTAAAACAGACTCCAACAATGTCCTCATTTAAAAGCCAGCTAAGGAAGTTCCTTCTCGCAAAGTGCTTTCATAGTGTGGAGGAGTACTTTTTATAGACAAGTATTTATTGACCATTGTGTTTTATTTTTTTGTGTTATCATCAATAATTATAAACATATGATATGTCCTATGCATAATTGTAATGTCTCCAGGACAGAATAAACTTTACTTACTTAGATATGGTTGGAGAGGAGAGGAAGCTTGTGGCTGAGGCTTGGAGAAGGCAGAAGAGATGGATGGAGGAGGTTTTGAGAGGAGACGGCATGCTGAAGAGGGTGATAAAGGGGAGAACACTGGGGAAGCGTGGGAGAGGAAGGAAGAGGATAGGAATTCTGAATGACATAAGAGGAGGTAGAAGATATGAGAAATTTAAGAGGGATCTAATGGTGGGGGATCCTTAGGAGGGAAAGAGCAACAATGTCTGTGACATTGGGATGCAGAATGGGGACTGTCCAAGAACCTACCCATCAGCTGGTAGAATACTTAAATGAAATGAAAATGATCAACTGAACATAAGGAACACACTTTGAAGCCTATATTTACTGAGAAGTCAGCAAATAGTTTTTTTAGTGCATCCACTGCGATAGATAAAGATAATCCCTACCCGCAGGCTGATCCCGCAGGATTGGGGTCCATAAAGACACCTGGGATCTTTTTTCTTACTTGCATCTTGCTTAGCCTCAGAGCCATATTAACACAGCATTTGTTCTCTTGTGTAGAAAAATTTATGACATTTACAAACGGCATTGGTTCACACATGATGAAAAATCTGCCATCTGTTTACACAGTGTTCATAGAAAAGGGTTAAAATTAAAAATAAAAGACAAAGCGAACTTGTCATTTTACATAATACAATGTTTGAGAAAAATAAGCATTAGTGAATATGTATTTTAAGCAGTATGAAATCGTATCTGTGATGTAAACATCCTCATATCTTGAACTAATCATATTTCTCTGAGCATAGCACCTATATTTAAAATGCATTATGATTCAATGCATAGCCATTAGAATCAATTTAACTGAATCATTAGGATAGCCCTATTGGATTCAATTATCAACATTATAAGAGAAAGTGGAGGAAAATAATATCACCGACAAGGTTTCCAGATGTAAATAACAGTGACATTCATGCAATAATTTTACCATTGGTACAATGTACCTCTAATGTAACAAGTTCAGCATTGTAAGATCGGAAATAAGTTGATATGTATGTATGAGCATGGTAACAACTACTGGAATTTGATATGGGTAACAGAGTTTAGGACTAACTCATCTTAAAGATTCAGCGCATTAGGTCATTTTTGTACATATGGCAAATCCTGTAAAAAAAACTGTTAAATTGCATATATACATTTTCACAAAATTTAATAATATTAAACTACTCTATTTTTCTCTGACCGAAAAAATTGCAATCCAGCTAATTACCAATACACCCTCTTTTATCAATTGAGGGGGTTAAACAATGGTTCCCATCCATCCTTTTTTTTCGTAGTCCTGTTTTGACATAAAAAATAGATTTAAACCCATTGCTGGTGTCAATTTCTCTCACAATTTTGAACAGATCTATTAATCTGATTGATATTTTTCTCATGAAATGTTTGTTTAATTTCACTGTTGAAAATAAGTTTCTTTAGTTCTCATATGTTGTCAGTGTCAACCTATGTACCTAATTTCAAACGCAATGTAACAAATAGTTGTATAATTGGTCTTCTTAATTTTCTAATATGCCCTGTTTTTCACCATCTATCCCAAGTATTTTTTTCTAGGTTTGAGTCGAATTTTCCGAATATCTCAGATGTTAATAAAACATCATGAACCCTGGGTTAAAGTGAATGAGAAATTAAGGACAGTGTATGAACAGAAAAATATGTGTTTGAAAGCTAATGAAATAACAAAGACCTGAAGAATCCATTCATGACTAGACATGACAGTGATGTCTGAATAAAACTGAGGACCTTCCATTATAAAATCAGCTTACCCTACAGTACTGAGACTCCTTTTCCAACTGATCTATGTACTCCTCCTGACGCTGAATGAAGGCCATCAGCTCGGGTGGAGGCTGCTGACTTTCTGCTGGTGGGGCTCCTTGCTGTTGTCCATCGCCAGAGGCAACTCCGAGTCCAAGGCGGGCCGCTGTTGCCTTGTAAGGTGAGGCCGGGGCCACGTAAGGTCGTGATGAACCATAGAGGGACGGCCGTGTGAGATGAGAAGTTGTTCTACCGGCAGATCTCTCACTCTGCGCCACAGAAAAGTCCGTTTCGTCTCCACTGTCGTCCCCCTTCTTGCCGTGGGATGGCTAAGGGGGGAGGAGGTGATAGTTCAATGATTTAAACTTTTAAATATATAGAAATAGACTCCACCACTTTAGGCTTCACTTTTTGGAAGTATTTAGAATCCATAATTAAGAATAAAATCTAGCACTTTTCCACAGAATTTTATTTTAACTTGGTTCAATACATTTCTCTGACTTGCAGCATCATTACGTACATGATGATGCTACAAGTCAGTGAAACGCTTTTTATCAAGTGAAAATTAAACTCTACGGAAAAGAACAAGATTTTATTCAATTGAATGGATTTTAAATGTAGGGCAATAAGAATTCATTTGTTTACCATATATCTTTGAGTAAAAGCCAGTCTCCTTTGTGAAAAAAAAATCGACTGAAATCCGTAACTCAATCATCAGTCGAAATTTAAAAAAGTGCTAAATCTCCTACTTTTGCAAATAAAAAAAGTGAACCATTAAGGGTACAAGGATGAATATTGAAACAAAGAGTGACAAAAATTGAAAAAAAAGATAGACAAATGTCTCTTACACATATTTAGGTCTTTGGCTGCGACATAATCAGCTTCGCGGATGTCTACAGCACTCTTTTGACTCGATTGTCAGCATTATTGCGTGATGAGGCAGTTATGTCATCGTCATATTTTGTGTCATTGAACTCTTAAGTTATTGAAAGCAATGGCATGTAAAAAAAAGCACGATTTATGAATCAGTATATGTATACGAGGATTTATGCCCCCAGCATCTCCGGTAGCGAATCAGCTTGGTTATGCGATATTTGTACAATAAAACTGGCCTTTTGGTATACATTAATATTGAAAAGCAGAAATACCAAGTGTATTTGCCAGTGGTAGATCCTAATACAAAACTAGGAGCATAAATCTAAAGCATTTTCCAGCTAATATTCTCTGTGGCTTACATGTAATAGAGATATGTGGTTTTCAAGTAGCCAATATGTGGAAAATTCTTGACCTACATGCAAATATAGGTAACCCTTTTAGTGCCATGAGCCAATATTTGACTTAAGCTTCCTGGGTGAATGGTGCAAAACATCGATAAATTGGTTCATGTGCACAGCATTAATTATACCTTTATGACTAACTATACTTTGACTTTTGTTGTCCCTGGAATGTAAAAAGGGTATCATTCACAATTACTCAAACATGAAACAATAAAAGTAATCTGTAAACTGGCATTTTAAGAGATTACTACCTAATGTTATTTTCTAAATAGTCACATATCGTTTTAGTTTCCTATAGTGAGACAGATGGTTTTAAGACAGACACTTGTGAACTTCCAATTGGTTGGTTAGTTTCTGGGGAAGGTGATGGGGTCATTTTTACCACTGGTATAGGTTCAGGGTTGGAGGAAAGGTGAAACCCAGTATTGACATGAGCCCAACTCTCAAGGGTAGATGCCAAGGAGTCCACAGTTTTACATCACATCCAATCAACAGAGTATGGCACTCAATGCTCTCAATGTAGCAATATCATGGTGATTAGGAATCCAATGAAAAATCTCCACGATTGCCTAGATTTGAACTCATGCCTTTGGGACAGAAAGCCAGTACTTTAGGCACCGCCTCAACCTGATCTCCATGGACTTTCAATTTAAAGGCTTTCATTAAAAGAGAAAATGTAAGTCTTACGAAGAAATAAGCATTAAAAAGGTCAGAACTAAGATGAATTATGTCATTGATTAACTTCCATGAACAATTGATATTATTATACAGTAGGAATTTATTCTCTGTACCTAAGCAAGTAAAATTTGAACAATTTTGGGTAGGTTAGAAATTAAAAATAAGTACATATGTGGAAGAAAAAGTTCATCCAACGCTCTGACCAGCGGGATGGGGTTCATTCATCTCACTAAGTCACATGTTATTATTACTTCAAATGTCTTTCATGAATGAAGAGTCACATCCCTTCCAAATTGGAATTAACCACCTACCTTCAACTAAGACATAACCATGAATATAGAATACTGTATGGGAATCAATGGCCCGAATCTGTTGGAGAAAATTCCTCAGGCTAGGCTACCGCGACTGCAGCACTGTAAACAAACAGGCATTGGTAGAACTATTGGCGGCAGTTTAAACTGGCCACAGAGCGAGTACTAAGGATTATGTTCATGATTAATCGTGTAAATGAATGAGTATCTCATCAGGAAGTAAATACTAATTAAATTTAGATTGGATCAAATACTGATGTCTAGAACTAATAACGTTTATTCATAAAAAAAGTCTTTTACTTCATAAATTCATTTTTATAAAAAACTGCTGTAGAAATCTGGGAATTCCATTATGGTCAGGGTTGTTTCCATCTGCAAAAACTGCAATTACAAATTACCTACCATTTTCCTACTGATCCAGCAGGAAGAAAGGTGTGGGTATTGAACTGTCAGCTGGACAATTGGACACCTATGTTCTTTATGCCTATTTTTGCCGTGTTACCTATCAAGAAGATTGGAGTCTGAGGTAAATTCACAATTTTTCTGTAGTCCAACGGAAGACTTCAGCCCGGTTGTCTAAACATATTCCCAAGTAGCATGTCATTGCCTATTGTCCTTGCAAATTTCATTTTTTCATCTTACATAACTGAGATATCCGTGTTTCTTTTAACCTATGTCAGCCATTCATTTACATGGAACATTTGAATTCCCGCTGCGATCTGGATTCAAGATGGTGGATTACATTGGTTGTGTGTGTGCCATGACCTGGGGTATAGCAACCTTGAACAACCTTATCGACGCTAACGCTACCTACCAACTACCCACAGTTAGAAATTGGAACCTCTATAGGCCTATAGAGGCCCGGGAGTGGAATTTACCGCCAACAACGCTTACAGGGGATTTACACAGGACAAGATGGCGGATTTCCATCCAGCATCTATATTCATGGACATAACATAGAACAGCAACAATGACAAACAGATGACCATATTGCCTCCTAATACAGACAATTAAAAGGTTATTGAAGAAATTAAAAAATTAAGAGAGCCGAGATAGTAACAACTGTGAGGCTCATGAAATGCTGAAGTACTGAAGGCTTTTGACAGTCTTGGGTCAATATGCTCAGTTAAGATGAAGAAAATGGGAATTAGTTAAGAGGAACATGATGTTAGCTGGAAAAAATGAAGGTTGATGAAGAAGAATGTAAGGGAAAACAACAAATAGGCTAAGTGGGAGGAAGATTGTGAGGTAATGATAGAAAATACCAAAGAAAGAATAAAACAGGAGTAGGTATTGTAGATGAAATTAATATGGCTACAAAATTATATGGCGAAGAATGTAGCACTCCACTGATCCAGAGGAATGTTTATAGTGGTACTTGATTAGCATTATGAATTGATTACTGAGAAACAAAATTTTTTTAAACAAAAATACGAAATTTCCTCTTTCAGGGCATCATCTTCTGGATATTAAATTCATTGTCCATTCCAAGATGACCACCAGAAGTTATTTTCAGCATCATTGCATAACTACACATTACTTTTTAAGGAATAAGGACTTTTGAAATGGGTTTCAATGAAAATAGATTCCTTGTTAAGTAATTCTTATTGCCAAAACAAGAGCAGACCAGCAATTTAACATACCTGATGGCGAGGAAATGTATGAACATTATAAGATACTCTGGACGGAGTTGTCGGCTGGTGGATAACAGATGGTGGAGCATATGATTCTGCCAAGAGGTATCGCAATCGTGAAACAGCCTCACGGTATGCAACATCAGTGTAGTCAGGATTGGTCCTCCTTCTTAGCCCACTTTGGTCCATTCTGTGAGGCCATGCAGAAGCTGCACGCCTAAAAAAGTAAATTTTTGGAGTGTAATCCAAATTATTTGGCGATTCAAGCATCCATCAAGTCATTAAAACTAAAGATTCATGACAGTGTTAGTTTCAAATCATCATAATATTCTTATACATACAGCCACCAATTTACAACTTATGACAAGCACCTAAAATGATAACAAAGTTTAGAAAGAGAAAGCTAGCAGAGAAAGAAGTGAAAATTTAGGGAAATAATTCTAAACAGAAAATATATAAGACTAATAATAATAATTTTATTTGTCTTAAAATGGCATTAACAAACCACAATAGAAATAGTGAAAATATGGAAATATATTTAATAATGGCTGATTAGTGTACATTGTAAAAAAATAAATTGCCAACAGGTAGAAGAAATGCAGATCAGCTATGACAGAAAAAAAAGAAGAGGTGATTTTTCATGGTAAAATTCGATTAAAAAAAACTTTTTGAGTACGCTAGAGGGATATGCAATTCCATCAAACCATGTTTAACCCTTCAGTGGCAGCAATCTGATTTTTAGTTACCCCTGTGTGTTGGAGTAAAATGAGTGAAGAATTCTTTTATCATAGTCAAGGGAAAGACGGGAATAAGTGGAATCATGTACTGTGGCATAGCTAGTTTGAGCCTCCCAGGGTAGTCTGTCAATTGCCTTCCTTCCTTTGAGTAGCACATTATATGCATCAAATCCTTTTAGAAATAATTTGAAAGTTAAATTTAAAAAAAATAATCGTATTCAATAAATTAAATTACAAAATTAAAATATGTAATTTTTCACCTTTTTTAACAGTGAAATCACCTAAATAAAATCTATTTCCTTATTAGTTGATGTTCTAAAGTAATGCAAGATAGATTTCCAGATCATTATCAGTAGCTTATATTAATTGTTAACACTCTCGATAGTTGATGCCTACCATTGATGTTGTCAAATTTGATTTAGTTGGTTGATGTATTAAAATAAAATTTGAAAGATTTATTGATCATTATTTGTTATTAATAGTTATTTTTAACACTCTTGATAGTTGATAGTTTTACTCTTCTCATTATTAAAAAAGTAAAAAAATTTCAATGCCAACATTACCACCCTGAAAAAAGTACCTACCACTTGAGGTAGAGCCCCCTGCTATGCCACCTCCCATAAAATATGCATCAACCTGTTTCCACTGGCAAGGGGGGATGCAGCCATTGTTGAGTACTTGCGGAGATGCAGTCGAAGAGATTAATTTTATGCAGTGCCACTACTGAATATGCACTCATCATTTACTTTCCTTGCTGACCTCTGATTAATTTGATACCAAACAGAATTCCTTGATTCCAGCATATTACTTGATTTTCAGCCATTATATTTAGTGTTGTAAGCAATGCACTCATAATGTTCGAGGAGCACATCCTTCCGTACAACAGATAAGGGTATGAGCCCGAACCTCTCTTGGAAAGCTTAGCCCATAAAATTTGGAGAGGGACTAAAATACAGACTTGGATGGACAGGGCAGGAATAGATTAATGAAAGAGAACCTAGGTGGGAATAATAGGTGATGCAGTATGACAGAACTTAGTTTTTATTAGAATTCTTATGAATAACCATGAGGAAGGGAGAAAACAGCCAGGAGGGAGTGTGAGAAAAGATTAAAATAATGGACAGAGGTAATTATATGGATTAAATTCGTTACCATTAGTCAGCTACACTAAACATTTTAAGAAAATACTTTGTACGGTTTCACATGAAGCATTATAGAACTGCTGCAAAATCAAGTCTCTGAAAGGTCAGAGTGAGGATATAATAGCACTTAAGATAGGAATAGAGAATGCAACAGACAGAAAGTTAAATGAAGTGATTGGCATGGGCAGTGAAGAAAGGGAATTTATTTTACTTAAATGGGAACTTAATTTACATACATTAAAACGAGTTATCCATTTATGGCTGAAGAAATAATTAATCAGTGCAACAGCTAACTATTACAGCAGAGGTTCATGTCAAAAAATCACCCACATATAAATGCATAAATGAGAATTTTATTCGGCTGGTTGCAGGTGCTGCTACAGATATACGTTGGCAGTTCCACCACCGACGAGCTACCAATGGGGATAAATAGCAAAATAAATCTTTTTCGCCGAATTGCTATGTTACTCGATTAACATGCGTTGGTCAATGCTTAACAACGATAAGTGTCTTCTTTATCATATTTAACCCCAAGTTAATAACATTTTAATGATGAGTCGAGTGTCCTAAATGTTTCTGCCACAATTGACCTTTTCTTTCCAGTTCTTAATACCAAGGCTGTCAAACTGGCCAGAAACTGCCCAAGGCAGGTTAAGGACCCGCAGGTTCCTCTAGACATGACTTTCCTTATGGGAAAACCTGAATCACTTCAAGGTCAGCGCATATGAAAAAGGATAAACCAGCCTAGGAAGCGCGCAGTTGTCGTTCGAAAGTTCACGGCGACGCTTCTCTTCTCCCCGATTCACGGCATCCTACGGAGCCAGTAAGGTGAGTCTCTTTCATGGACATATCGACAGGTACTTTAGGAACACAAAAATTTCCTCTACCATGCAATATCATTACAATGGCAGCACTTATTTTTTCTTTAGATGGAATTCCGAGCTTTCCTGATTACATTGCTAGTTGCCATTGTGCTCAGCGCAATGTTCGTATTGACGTCTTCTCAGAACCTACCATGTGCCAGGTGTGCCACGGCATCGAATGAAACTCAACAGTGGTGCTGCAGAAATTGGTCCAGTTGCTGCTGAAGACGAGTGCTCTAAAATATTTTGTGCTTCAAAAACATGCGCTTCATTGTGCTGCAGTTGTATACATTTCAAAGAGGATAATTTTGATACGAGTGACCTTTGTTAAAAAAGTTTTGCTTGCATGAAGAACTACAGTGTAACATGAGAAATAAATAATACATTCTTTCAAAAAGTTGCTGCTCCAATTACTACTCACTTCAACAGCGCCTGTCAAAATCTCTATCCCGTCTGCTCAATTCCTTCGACTGAGGAGATGAGCGAATGACCCAATGAATAGTAGCGCCTAAGATCCATGTTTTAAACCTCGTCAAGTTTCATCCATTTCTTGTAATATATCTAACGAGAAGCAACAGTAGTCGAGATGAAATCACTGAAAATTTGTTCCCAACTTAACCCAAACACATATTTCAAATTTATTATGCGGCTCTTGAACGTGCTGCACCCTTGCGCCGCGATTGCGAACAAATAAAACATATGACAATCGATTCGGTGACGAAATGCTTGTCAGTTCATAACAAAGGGAGGGGAGATTGCAAGCATCTGAGGAGGGACATTTCTTTGCTGTTCACGTAAGTAACCCAGTATTTACTGAATGAAAGCATGATTTGTCACTGAAGTTCTATGCTTTTCGAAAATTTCGTTGCTCAAAACCTGAAGTTGTCGGTACACACTGGTTGCGTTAATTTCCTCGACACAGGCCCGTGCTCTCTCTTTAGGGATAACATGATTGATCACTTAAAAAGTTTTCTTAGGAATATAGCGCTTTAATTTTAAGTTGTGGGTTCTGTTGCTTAGCATTGGAGTTTATTTATTGTGTCATTTAGTGACAATGTCCTCGTTTTGTGTGTCTATCTCATAATTATGTGTTATCTGTTGGTGATAGAATTAATTGCAGCCGATATCATTTCATTAATGGATTTTTGAAGTCATGGAGTGACTGCGGTGACGATACAGAAGAATATAAATAACTACTATTGTAAATGATTGTGTGACATGCATCATCACAGCTCAATAGCTTAAAAGTCCATGTCGGATATGACCGTGATGATCTTAACTTGTTTTTTCCGTTAATTTTTTGTGTGTGAAATTCGTTGAGTTTCATTAGGTATTCCCTGCCCTGCAATGTGATTAAGATGCATTGTCGAATTGACACGGCACCTACCAAGCTTACTTCAATACCCTGTGCATTCCAAATAGGGTGCCTACTCTAAATGAATACGCTAGGATATTTACCGTAGAATGTACGTTCGAGAACATTTTTTGAATCTTATAATCTCGGTGGAGATGTATATATGATGGCAATTCGTCATATCATGGTGTCTGAACATTTATACTATTTAATAAAGGCGCATAGAAGCCCTTAGTTGAATTTACGTCTTGTCAACCCTCCTGAGGTATTTGAATGCTGACAGGTAAATAGGTGTAGTAGGTACTTATGGAGACTTGAATGATAAGATTGCGAATCATATGTGTATGACAGAGTACTCGACGACTGCTTCGGTCGGAAAATATCACTATTAAGTATTACTGTCCATGTATTCACTATTGCACGACATTATCTAACATCATTATAACTGTAGACTGTATTTATTCCCCGGCCCTGTAACTTTTTCTGTGTTGTTCTGATTTAAGAGTAAATTTTTGTGTCTGTTGTCATGTTTGAAGTATATCTATTTTCGGTACAGTGAATATACCAGCCTGTATATATTCATAGGTATACGGTTATTTTGGATACAACTTGTTGTTATTGTTTCAAGAGCGGCGACATAGCTGCCATGGCCCTTGAAGGAAATGTACTTACTGTCCTGAGGAAGAACTGCTCAAACTTATTGTAAATTGAAGGAATACAATGGGGTTGCTATCTATTGAAAACGTTTATCAGCCGTACTAATTACATTTTCATTTTGTGCTTCGTGCATTTGTATGGTGTTCTATTATCATCATCGACTAAGAAATATCTGTTAATGCCTTATAAGTACCTGATAGGTCGCAAGATATCACTTTCTATTTGTGCTGTTAGTTGAATTGTCCGTGGATTTGCAGTACGCTAGAAGACAACGTTGTATCAACGCGGTACCGAAGTCCGCGGCAGTAGTTGAAGCCGAGACCGTCTAGCTCGGCCGAGTCAGGCGAAAAGTACTCGGACTTCATGATAATCGTCATCTCTCCAGGGAGAAGTAAACATTGACATTGGAATGCGCAGTCATACGTTTGTCTAGTATGATTTCCTGCCCTCATTAATGCCGCGACACGCGCCGATGTTTATCGCTTGCGGAATCACTCGCCGTGGAGGTCAGTCGCTTGATAAACTGGGAAATTTATTGTATCGGTCGACCTAGTGAAGGAAAGTGAAAGTCGTAGGCGTTGCGTTGGAAATGTCCCATGGGGGTCTCGGGCTCACTATTGACCTTACCCTCACTACCAACCCCTCAAGTGCCTGCAGCTTGACTTCCTCCACCGCAATGAGTCACCCAAAATAGTTGGACAAAATACTACCAGGCCTGCGAGGAAGATTCGTGTTTTGGTCTCGTGGGACATCTCGACTAATAAATTATGAGGGAAGGCCTTCCACGATAGAAACGCTGTTTCTCGCTCGATCGCTGAGGTCAAGGGCTTGGTAAGTTACAGGTATCTATAGCAAAACTTTGTGGCACTCACTAGCAGAGAATACGACAGCAACTTGGTTCCTGCAACAACTGGGATGTGAATCGCTATAGATCGCGACGGGAAGATTGTATTTAGGATCCCTGTGAGGTAGGCTTCAAAACCGAGTTAGAACGCGTGCAGCGAAGATCGGCGAGATAAGTACGTAGAAGGGCGTAATGATAGTTTCGTTAGTGTTACTAACTAGTCTTTTGCACCAACTGGGATGGGAATCGATTTCAGAACGTCTGCTAAAATTTATACATATCTTTTATGTAAGTTCCAAGCCGATCTATTTTCTGACGACGTCAATAGCATGTTACGGAACCCGACATACTTTGGTAGTTTAGATCATGAGAATAAAATTAGGGAAATAGAGTGCAGAGCGGAGAGGTTTAAAGTGTCATCTTTTCCGCGAACGATAAGAGATCGTTATAGCTGCCAATGAGTCCTTAAACTAGGTTTGTAGATAGGTAGTGTAGCTAATTAGTTGAATATGCTCCCTAGTGCTTGTTTCTTAATCTGCAACGTAGTACTAACAGCATGGGCGCCCATACACGGGGGCAAGAGGGGGCCGCGCCCCCCCCCCCCCTATCCTCCTGGAAAAAATAAAAAAAGGGAAAATTTAATTTATTTATTGTTTTCGCAGGATTAAATTAATATTTTATAAACAAATTTAGGATATTGTCATTCATCTAAGATGTTCCAAAAATTTACTCATGAGACCTCAAATTTACTAAACTTTCCGGGAGGGCTCCTCGGACCCCCCCATCTTAAACCTATGTCTTGCCCCCCCTGGAAAATCTCGCATGGGCGCCCATGACTAACAGCAAGTTTCGCATGGCTCTTGTATCTCTGTGCACTTATGCAGTTGCAAAAGACATTAATGCAAGCGGTCCCTCTAACGTTGGTAGCATGCCTATAGTGTAGTACATGTTTGTGAAATTTCGCCTCCTGACAAGTATTAGCAGGATTTTGCTAATACATCAATAGTCGTAGTTACATTAACTTTAATAGTGTATGGTGGAGTGTATGTGGGAGCAGCTTCTGCTCCCCCCTCCCTCCCCAGTTCCCTTCGTTCAATATGAATAGGACAGAAAACATTCCTGCGGCCACTTCGGTGGGACCTCTGAAGTCTTGTTCCAGTTGTTCCAAATCAACATGTCACAAAAAAATATAAGCGGGTAACTCAAAATGCCGCTAACAAATAAATGAACCCATTCTGGCGGGGAGATAAGGTAGCTACTCATTCGGGCTAACATGCACTTAAATTTCACGGAGACTATTTGTTCGAGTTCAATCATGCTGATATGCAAAAACATTTACTAAATTATAGACATATGCAGCATAAAATGAGTTAGCATCCCATGCAGGCATTGAAAAAATAAATAAAAAAAGAGCACAAACATCACTACCTATCGTAACCATTAGCATTGTTGACGAAATGAATCCTAGCCCTACTGTGGTCCCTAATCTTACGCGGACAAAATGACGGTTTAAACCTATCCGTTCTCAATCTACCTATCTAATTTTAAGTATGCATGTCATTGAAATGAAGGATTTTTATTGATGCTTGTGTGGAGAAGAATGGAGAAAGTGAGCAGGGTGAGGAGGAAAACAAATGGAAGCCCTGGAAAAGGCAGGGGAGGATAGGATCAGATTTTGGCGTTTGTTGGCCCCGGACGGTGGAACTAACACGAGCCCTACGTAATTCATTCGATAATTTGAACAATACCATTTAAGATACTAGTTGAAACTCGAAAATCCTGGAACACGCTTAAATATTGCCGAAATAGCCAAAAAGTTATGAATAAAGTAAAAAAAATTAATTAGAAAATAATGTGTGGTTTTTTATTTTTAATGAATACAATAATGTAACTACGATTAACAATGTATAATATCTGAATGTCAAGAGTTTTGTTTGTCTACAACATTTTTGGCGAAGCAGGCGGAGCTTTTACTAAGCATTTTCCCTTGTGTGTATTTTGAAAAATGCGTACGTCCGCGCGATATGTCAGTTAGTGGAGAGTGTACATGGGAGCTCTCTTGCCATCTTTTGGAGCACATCTGAATCACTGCTCCTAGCAACGGAATCATACGTACGTACGCGTAGCCTTTTATATAGTGAGTAGATATAGTAGTGCGCATGCGTTATTACTGCATTCTGAGTTGAATTTTTTCATTTGTGTCGATTAATAAAAAAACTATTAATAATAGAGCAGCAGTGGGTCTAAATTTAGATTATTTTATGTTATCACGCACAAAAATTTACTGGCCTGCAACCATGGATTGTATGCGCGCGGGATTGTATGAGCGCTGCTGTTTTGCGCACAGTACGTGCGCGGGAGACTCAATAAAATTTAATATATATGTAATTAAAACATTTTTAACAATAAAAAAATGAAGGAGATTTGGAGGAGAATGAACAAACACTAATTGACGAAACAGTTGAAGCAACGTGGTCCGTAGTTGGCCAACTCAAAAGTTGAAGAAAAATCGTTATTATTCAAATCAAAGATAGAATAATATTTTTATATCTTTGCTTGGGGTTCTGTGGGCCCCTTCGGTTTCACAGGCTCCGGGCGACCGCCCTGTACGCCCACCATTAATGTTAAAAGTATGTTGAAGGGGGTTATCTAAAGGAGAATCTTTTGACTAGCGTGGGAGAGGAATCTTAGGGGATAAAAGGGGAAGTTAAAGGTACGAAGGTTTTTTTAAAGCGATTTAATCCTGGAAAAATTAATAATTCGAAGAAAAGGCTGGCGCAGAGTTTAATGTGGTGTAGAGCTGCATGGTGTAAATACGTGGACTCTGAGAAAAGAGAAGACAAGAATAGGGTGCAAGCGTTTGTGATGTGGGTGTGGAGGAGAGTGGAGAAAGTGTGGTGGATGGGAAGGAAGACGAACGAGGAAGTGCTTGGTATGCTGGATGAGGAGAGGGAAATTCTGGATGAGATTAAGAAGAGGCAGGGTAGGTGGTTGGAAAATGTTATGAGGGGCGAAGGGATGCTGAAGGCCTTGATAGAGGGGGGATTTTGGGTAAACTGGGAAGGAAATGAAAGAGGATATCTTTTATGGACGGGTTGAAGAAGGGTGGGACGTATGCTGAGATGAAGAAAGAAATCTTGTAGTGGGATAGAGATCTGAGTCTGGACGTTAAACTTATTTTAACTTTGATAACAATCTTTAGAAAACGGAAAGGAAGATAAACGAGGAAGTGCTTGCTATGGTGGACAAGGAGAGAAAAATTCTGGAGGAGATAAAGAGGAGGGTGAATAGGTGGTGGTAAGAGATAATTAGGGGTGAAGGATTGCTGAAGGCCGTGATAGAGGGGAGGATGTGGGCTAAACGGGGAAGGGGAAGAAAGGCAACAGGTTTTATGGACGGGATGAAGAATGGTAGGACGTATGTTGAGATGAAGGAGAAATCGTGTAATGGGAAAGGGGTCAGACCCCTGGGGTGCACGCCTGTAAAAATCTACGGGGTTCTAACCCTCCTCCATTTAAACCTGCCCTCACCGGTATATTACCGAAGTACTAAATAAACCTTTTTTTAGTAAAAATAGACATTTTTTTGGAAGAAAATGTCACCAAAGGACTGGTGAAATGTGTCACCAAAGGACTGAGTTCCCGCTATCTGGGATTTGATGGCAGGAAAGCCAATGGATCGACTCGTATTTCGCCGGAATACCTATTATGATTCTGACAAGAGTACATATTCCTCGCAGAGCATAGAACGTAATGCAACGATAATGTCATGGAAACTCTTTTCTACTGAAAAGCTTTTCTTTGATCTTTCCCTATGCAATGTATCAAATTTAGCACAAGGATCGTTCAGAAGACCGGATCCCGCACGGCTTTCCAAATGAAACCGAGCTGAAATTCTCCTGACATCGCCATAAATGTGGGCATCATTTAACATTATTGGTGAGCTACCTCTTACAAAGAACGTAGTTCTTTTATTTGTGTAGCGCACATCAACTGTAGCTCCTGATCTGTTTTGAAGTGCGCTGCCTATTTCGTAGGATCTGAAACGAATGGAAAGCAAGTACGATTTTGTGTGGCGATGTGAGCAGCATACTAGAGCGAATTGAAAGCTCAAATTAATTTCCTTCTTTGTCCCATTTGATGTAACCAATAATAAAATTTGTTTATATGCATACTTACACATTAAGTATCTACCTACTGAGATGAAAATTTACTGAAGGATTTAATTAATTAATTAATAGATTTTTTCTTAAAATTAATAATTTAATTTTAATTGTCACTAATAATAATTTAGCTCCCTAATTTAAATATTTATATCGTTATTAAAACACATACCTACGGTATAATCTTCGTAACTTTTGTTTTTAAGGCTTGCAATATTTTGTTTGGATTTTTTAGACCACATTCGTTGGAATAACATTTAAAGTTACTTTGAAACAAACTTGATTCACTAAATACTCGCGAGCATGGATTAATAAAAAGCTTTTTTTTCAAAAATATGTTTCATAAATATTTGATGTGAAAAAATGTTGCCGTTCATTGTATTGACGAGTTTTTGTTTGCGGGTTTTTTTTGCCTAAAAGTCCTTAGGAATTCTGGCATGGAGAAGTACATTCACGACATTGTTACAGTATAGTGAAAGTAAGTAGCCGAGCATTTTTCCGCAGACTCAAAGCAAATCCGTTTGTAGCTATTTTCTCTAGAGTGACGTTAAGGACTTACACGCGAAAAATATCTATTTATATTAACATAATTCGATTTCATATAGCTAAGCCCCAAAAATAGGCATGCACGTGGTATGCGGCAAAACTTTACTCCCACGGTTCTTCGAAAATTGCTCAGTGTTTCAGATGAAATAAAGAAATGGCAATTTTTTAACTTTAAAATTTTATCAAAAAGATACCAACCAGAAATGACGCGTGGAAAACTTTCGAATTTTTTGCGTTCTAAGATTTATAATTCAATTCTGTTAGATGGTACACCTCTAAAACATTCATTAGACTTCCTGTTGTATTGAATTATAAGTTTTCTTGGCATTTCAAAGGGAATTCAAATGTACTTAGTCTTTTTCAGAACTGGCTCCGACTCGAATATTAAAAGTTACGTAGACTTGTCCATATTTGCGCAAATATTTTGCGGGTTCAGCTATTTGTAATAAAAAAGGGCCAATGACTTAAGTACTACGAACATCACTGCTGGAAATAGCATTTGCTTATGTAGAAATGGCGCTGGAGTCTGCTTCTGTGGCCGAGAAAAGTAACCAAAAGAAAAAGTACATTCGTCGACATACCTGGATAGTTAGTGCCCTGTACTCCGAAGGCTTATACTAGTTATCCGTGTAGCCAGTATTCGTCATCTGGCATGAGTGAGAATGTGGATTTTTTTTTCCATTCTGATTCGCGCAGTCGCTACCCAGCCTCCGTATGATTACCCTTCCGGCCCTGTGCAGTAGGTATTCTCTGGTGTCTCCGTCATGTTTGGGCTGAAAGATGGGGGACGTAATGTCTACCACGCTGAATTGAATGAGCTGGTACTTATTTGTGGGACGCATGGTGAGAAAGTATGTCAACGAACTCATCAACTGAGATTCGAAATACCTTTTCTCCTTCACATTTTCATATCCATATTTTTCCCGCTGTGTTTCACATATTTCCCGCCAAATCTAATTATTTTACAGCGGTGAATATTCCCTCATATATGCTTTGTTCCGCATGGGAAGGTACTGATTACGTGAAAAGAAGAGGCTGGTTTAACGTGGAGTGTAGCCTTATATGGGGCAGAAACGTGGACTGAGAAAAGACGACGAGAATAGGCTGCATACGTTCGAGAAGAGGGTGTTGAGGAGGATGGATAAGGTCCGTTGGACGGAGAGGAAGACGAACGAGGATGCAATTGATATGGCTGGTGAGGAAGGGTAACTTTTCGATTAGATTAGGGGTAGGTAAAGCATGTGGCTGGAAGAGGTAATGAGGAGTGAAGGTTTGCTTAAGGCCGTGATAGAGGGAAGGATGTTGGGTAAGCGAGGAAGGGGAAGAAAGAGGATAGACTTTATGGACAGGATGAAGAAGGGTAGGACGTGCGCTGAGATGAAGAAAGAAATTTTATAGGTAGATTGGGCCCTTCACATGTAAAAATACAGGATTTTCATTCACTTCCATTGAAACTAGCCTTAACGGGTAGATTACTTTCATAATGAAATTGAGCCTCATTTGGTCATTTTTGAGTATGGCGCCACCCAACAGCCGTTGCCAAGAACGCTATATAGGGTTCTTGGCCGTTGCCATGGCGATCGCCATCTTGCATTCCTAACAAACTTTGGCGCCAACTTCTCAATGTGTTTCATGTTGCGTGAGTCTATGTATTGAGTAGTTCTACACGAGGCTGAGCAGCGCTATTTTGTGTTATTGTTTATTAAGTTTCTGCTTGCTATTCTATGGCGCAGAAGAAATTTCCCTGTCTTACCCCATGCTTCTCTCACCATAGACGATACTTTCGACGGGCTACAGAATTAGACAGACGGGCTAGAGAACTTGGGGACTTGGTTGGACGTGGCAACGTTGGTTCATATTGTTGGTGAAAGTTATTAGGAAAGGTTAGGTGGGTGCCTGGAAGTGCTCTTCGTCGCGGCATTACCTGGGGTTATGTTCCAATATCCATAATATAAACGATTATGATATGGCTTCTTGTCTAAAATTTGTTCGGGTAATTCATAAGTATTTAATCGAATTTCCATCAAATTTTTATGCCAAATGCAATTTATAATCTAAAAAAAATACTTCGATTTTTTCTCATAGAACCAATTACTGACCGCCCTTAGTCTATAAAGATCCACGAAGGGCAGCAATGTATCTTTTTGTTTGCAGTTATGTTTACTTACCTGATTCAACTAAGCCAAATTTGCTTGAACAAGGTTTATCAGATGACGTGTGCATTAGTGTTTTGTTAAAAATTACCGAGTTCATCAAATAATTTATGGCGCATAAGTTTCACTCAGGACATTTGCATAACTCGAGTCACACGTCTACCAGTTTCTATATTCATCATGCGCTGTTAGTAATATTTTTAGAAATCCGCAATGTGGCATTCACGTTTTCCTGGGGGTGGGTTTCATGTACACGATTTTAAACTTCCTCCTCCTCCGAATTCCTCAGCATATCCGTCGACAGATCTCCTGAGGATTAACGCGTACCAAAATATTAGAAGGCAGAGCGATAAATAGATTGTGAATCGTTTGTCTCGGCTTTGCTTGGACGAGCGAGCGTCGACTGGCCCCCGATTGCCTGGCGGCAGTGTTGACGTACTCTTCCCATAATTCATTCCCCTGTTGTGACTTCCGGAGCTTCATACCACGGGTGATAGTTGACTAGTTACGAGCTTTCCTCGAATAGCGTCTCCCCTTGAGCT
The DNA here is from genome assembly GCA_963573305.1 of Pyrrhosoma nymphula. Taxonomy (NCBI): domain Eukaryota; kingdom Metazoa; phylum Arthropoda; class Insecta; order Odonata; family Coenagrionidae; genus Pyrrhosoma; species Pyrrhosoma nymphula. Next base: position 48,109,961 of record OY754337.1, on the reverse strand, counting down.
AATATGATCTTGTTCGTTTCCAATCTTGTGGCGAACTTACTCTTGGTTAATTTAGTGTAGTTAGAGCGGGATTTTACTAAAAACGTGTATAGGAGCTCATTTGCCATCTATTGGTATCTACTCATCTGAATCACTATGACTAGCGACTGAATCAAGCTTACGTGCGCGTAGATTTTTCTATAGTAAACATATTCAATTCGTTATTTTCATGTCTAAAATCTAAGTCAACGAGAAAATTTCGCTAGGCGTAAAAAAATGGGAAAGGAAAATTAAAATTCTGGCAATCTGGAAAAGAAAGTGTCAACTTTGTGGGACTCTACAAAATATCCTGCAAGCCACCTCAGGGGTGTGGGGCAGAGGGGGTGAGTATTCACCAACATGCATTACTCTATGCCCTAAAGTTATTGTAACTACGAATGATTACGCATTAGCATAAATCGATAATGCTTGTCACGAGGCGCAGCCTCACAAGCATGAACTACATTACAGATATGCTCATAATGGAGAGGCACCGCTAATATACATGCATCTTGCAACCACACTAATGGACAGAGACTCAAGACTTATGTAGAAAACAAGCACGGCGTGCTGTTAGTACTAGGTAACAGATAAGGATTCAAGTATTAGGGAGTACTGCTACTACTAATTGTAAGAGCTACACTACCTAACGACAAACCTAGATAAAAGTCTCATTGGCAGTGCTGTTATGGTCCCTTATCGTTCGTGGGAAAAATGACATTTTAAATCTGTCCGTTCTGCAGTCTATTTCCCTAATTTTATTGTCATGATCTGATCTACCGTAATATGTCGGATTTCGTAAAATATTATCAACGTCGTCAGAGAATAGACCGGTTAGGAACTTACTAAATATATTGAGTCTAAATTTTTAATCGACGGTCTGAAAGCGTTTCCCACCCCAGTTGCTGCAAAAGGTTAGTAACACTAACGAGATTATCATAACGGCCTTTAACGTATCTTGCCGATCTTCGCTGCACGCGTTCTAACTCAGTTTCCAAGCCTATCTCATAAGGATCCCAAATACTGGCAGCATATTCCAAGTGGGGTCTAACGAGGGAGAAGTAGCTGATTTCCATAACTTTATCGTCGCACTTGCCAAGTACTCTTTTAACAAATCCCAATTTACGATTAGATTGGCCGGTAATTTCTCGAATATGTTTACTCCACGAGAGATCATTAGTCAGTTTAACTCCGAGGTATTTAACCGATTCACCAGTCTCTAATTGTCTGTTGTTTATGCAATAGCTGTTACAAGGACCGTTTTTCCGTTTCCAGAAATTCATAACAACGCATTTTTTCAGGTTTAATTTTAGCTGCCATGTATCGCACCACTCCTGTATTGCCTCGAGGTCCTTAGTGCTTGCTTACCATTAACGCTACGGGTTTCTATATACAGTGTATATAGAAACCCGTAACACCCGATGTGACTTTTACTTCATTAGAGAAAGCGTCATCTAATACAACCCTTTGCACGCGATTGCTTATGAATTCTCTAATCCAGGAAATTACTTCGTCGTCTAAACCGTAGGATATTAATTTTATGAGTAGCTTACTGTGGGAGGCTGTATCCAATGCCTTTTTAAAGTCAAGAAAAATTGCATCAACTGGAACGTTATGTTCACCCGAGACTAAAATATCGTGGGCAAAAAGTGCTAATTGAGTTTCGCAAGATATTCCCTTTCTGGATCCGTGTTGCGTTTTTGTTAACAAGTTCTGCATATCGAGGTGTCTCATAACTGAACTTACAATTATATGTTCAAGGACTTTGCAAGAGATAGATGTGAGAGGTATCGGTCTGTAGTTCGATGGCTGTTGCTTATCACCGCTTTTGAATATGGGAGTGACATTTGCAATTTTCCAATCCATGGGTACTTTGTGTTCGTTTTTGGATTTACTAAATATATTCTGCAAGTAGGGTTCTAATTCTCTATACACACGGGCAGGAATTTCTTCAGGACCTGGGGACTTATTTGGACTGAAAGATTTTAGCAAGTTTTCTATTCCTTGAGTGCAAATATCGATAGGTGGCATCTTCTGCTGGAAGTAATCATTTACCTTTACGGATGTAATCTGTGATGAGTTAGTGAACACACTTTGAAAGTAGTAATTTAATAAGTTGGCTTGAAAGTAGGAATTTAATAAGTTGGCTTTGTCCGAACTGCTTGTTAATATTTCGCCCTTTTCGTTTCTTAGTGGAATAACTGTTGATCTATTGCCTTGAACTTCCCTTACGTATGACCAAAATGCTTTTGGGTTATCCTGTAACTGTTCTACTAATGTTCTTCTTTTAAAATTCATGAATGCATTCCGAAATGCTTCCTTTGCAGTGGTTTTAGACGATTTGTATTTTTCATTTATTAAATTTTGATCACCAGTGGACAAATCTCTACGGAGTTTTTTCATCTTGGCGTGACATACTCTCTGACGTCTTAACGATTTTCTCACTTCTGCATTGTACCATCTTGGTTCGCTGCCCTCTTTTTATACTTTACTTGGAATATATTTTCTGATCCCCGAACGTACGATCGAAAGAAAAGCTTTTCAACTACCCTCCGTGTCTAACTTTACGCTTGATTCTTGGAAGTCGGGAATATAATTTTTTAGATGACTCTCGAACGCATTGAAATCGGCTTTTTTTTTAAATGCAGAACTTTCTTATTTGTTTAAAACTTTTAGTGATATTCAAAGAGAACTTTGCGGTAACTACTCTATGGTCACTAATGCCCTCAACAGTGTTTACCTTAATTACATGTTGCGGTATATTCGTTGCCAATAAATCAAGAATGTTGTCCCCTCTGTTAGGCGTCGTAGCTATCAGATGTAGGGCATTTGATGAGAACGTGTACAGCAGGGACTCGAATACATCTTTGTCTCTTCCCCCTGATATTTAACTGTAGGTACTCCAATCTATAGAGGGCGTATTGAAATCTCCACCTATGATTAAATTTCTTTCGGTGTTCCACTATGTGATGCTCTTTATATGTGTTTCGAGCTCTAAAATTGAGGTGACGTCTGTGTTACGTGGCCTCTAGTGTGCGCAAAGGAATGTTGTTTTTGATTTAGGGCATCTAATAGAGCACCATACAGATTCTAGGCTGGTATCTGGGACGATTTCCGCTTGGCTGACAATGGTATTCTTTTCAGCTATAAATACTCCGCCTCCGGTTCGGCTGGACCTATCTTTTATGTAAACGTTGAATGATTTAGGAAAAATTTCACTATCAGAAATATCGTCCGTCAGCCAACTTTCTGTGCCAATAATGACGTTACACTCCGTGCTATGAATAAGGTGGGGAAATTCTGGAATCTTATTTTTTAAACTACGGCAGTTAACTACTGCAACAACTACTGCTTCATGATTATTGTTTATGCGTTTCGGTGACATTTCAAGATTGCTGTCTTTAATTAAGCTATTCTTGGGCCCTATACTCGGAGCACTCTTTGCTAAATTACTAAGGGGCAACACATAACTATTGACTCCACTAATTGACCTGCCCTGTAGCCTACTGTCTATGTTAAACTCGACGGGGGTGCTCAAGTATCCTGCGCACTACCTCCTGCCATGCCTCGTACGCATAGTGGACACCCGAGCGATTTATAGGCACCCGACACGAATCCAGTACCGGCCTGAGGTCCAAGAACTCCGCTCCCTCGCTCCCACAGACTTGAATGAGTCTCTGGTTTATGCCTTCCACTCGGCTCCAAAACATCGAACCCCGATCCGTCCTAGGTACCAAGCTGCATATAGTAAGCCTCAAATTGGTGCCAGATCCTCCGCGAATACGGTGGAACTCGGAGCATAGGTCTCTCACAGAGCGTAAAATTTCCTCTGATCCCATATTCACAGCGCACTACAGTACACTATTCACAGATACTACTTGGGCGCACAACGCTCACGACCGAATATTTGGTGTATAGTTATCGAATTCCTTCAAAATAAGCGTTTAAAACGTAAGCGTTTTATCACCGAATAATTAAAAAGTAATCCATATTTCAAATGTATCAAGTCTATATCCATGTGTGACGCCTTCACGGAAAATTAACGCAAAAAAACAAACGAGGTTGCGATTGTAGACGTTCTTTTGTTGTTTAGCGTACATCGACTGTTCTTCCGATCTGTTTGGTAGTGCGCTTTCTAGTACGCAGGTTCTGAAGCTCGTTAAAAGCTGCGCTGCTGTGTTGCGAAGTGATTAGCTCGGTGGAGCGAATGTAAAGCTTCCTAGGGCATGCTGAAATGAAGAGGCAGTATGGGCCTTCAGTGAAAACGAACCGTTTCGCATGGTTTTCGCGGCACGAGCCCTTAAGATTAGCTCCAATCGCACCCGTGCTGATATCGGCGATTCTTTTACGAGCGCGTTTTACGAGACCCCCATGATGATCCCTTTGGAGAGATTTAATAACTGGCGTGTCAATGGGAAATAAATTCGATCGTTTTAACCACCCAGCCATCTCGAGGGCCGCATGAAATTACTGGCCTCATAAAGGGTCACGTGTTGTCTCTCAGGGTGTGTGTATATAATACAAATTAGGGTTTGTGAATCCAGAGAGAAAAAATAAGGGTTCGTCTCTTGATGTAGGTTCCCTTTTCTCCGAGTAGTCATTTACAGCGCGGACCCTCGCCTAAAATGAAGGGGAACTTTAATGGTGGCGGCCATTAATTACCGTCACGATGCGTGTTCTGTTTCTTCGGGTCTCTTTGATTCCTTTAGCATTGGAAGACGAGAATTAAATGACGCACTGCATTGTCCTGGGTTGGTAATTGGATGGTCTTTATTATCCTCCGAACTGGTTAGTAAATTTCTTTTCACCGAACCTCAGCACTATGTTAAAAGGTACTGCCTTATCGAATGTTTTTGATTATTGGTATTGTGTTAGGGTGGGTTTACACTGCCAGGTTACTTCCGCAAGTTTTTCTGCAAGAGCATTAGCTGGCGCTAGTTTCTCCGCACGAGCATCATGAGTTAGTGCAGAGCCAGTTTTTTTGCCGTTTACACTGGCAACAATTCCCTTATTGAAGCGACATGCCGAAACTTTAAATAGTTCTGCAAGCGGGCTTCCAGAGCCGTTTGCTCGGGCAAGTTACGTCGAAAGTCGCTTGGTGATAGTAACTTGCGAAATAAACCTACCTGTGTAAACCCACCATAAGAGATAGATTCAAGTCTACTTTTTTTGAACCAAGTCATTTTTTATAAATACGATTGCGTAGTGGTTATCCAAACAATCATTTATTACCGATCAGCTAATCATTGCTATGTTCAAGGACCTTGAAGATGGCATTGATTTGCTGAAACTATGGTCGGTAATAAACTATAGCGATGATGAATGCAAAGCTATCGTATTTATTAAAAATACCGGCATTCTATCGGTTTAAGGAGGTTCCACCGTGACTATGTGAATGTAAATCACATTTTCTTTTTTTTTAGTGTTTAAAAAATAATGATTTGTCTGATAGCATGTCTTAGCTATTAGACAACTAAATTCTAATGGAAAATATGCAGATTAATCCACAAATACACTTTTGATTACCACTTTTTCTAACCATTACATTCGACTGCAGTGCCATTTCTATGAAACTATCAGACTGCAATCATTGCAGTTAATTGCAAATTAATCAAAGGCTAATTCCCCGTTTACATGACTAGGGTTGAATAGTGGTTAAAATGGCGGCTCTAACTTACTTGTGTTCACTAGATTTCCAGTTTACCGTAGTAAAAATATTGGTGAAGAGTAGGCAATCGCTAATAAAAAAACTGAATCTACCTACGCAGTAGTGATGAGCACAATATTCATGTTTCCTATCTGTCTATATTGTTAATTTAATCAATGCATCCTCCTTTGAATAGCTGGTTGTATAAGTCTGGGAGAACTTCAATTTTTCCCTTTCAGTGAAGTGCTGCCATCTTTCTTCTTGACCCTCCATTTTCTTAACTCTTATTTCAGCCACGATTTTAACAAACTTCCGTTCACACGAATTTCAAATGCCGGTACCTAACCAGCGTCAACACTATGGCAACTGTAGCGTGGAAAGCTTGTTTACTAGGATTGGCTGTAACCTGCGTTCACACTGCGGAATTCCTGCTTGCATTCGAGTTACTATAGTGTAGAATGCTAGTGATGTAAACGGGGCATACGTTGGATTGGTGCATTGGTTCATTTTATCACAATAAGAACTTAGAAGATGCAATTTTCCACAGATAAAAATTTATTCGACCCGGGTTTTGATTCACGGCATGATCATCAGACCTGATGATGATGCAGTGCTTCGAAACCCGGGTCGAATAAATTTTTATCTGTGGAAAATTGTATCTTCTAAGTACATATTATGTTCATATTCCACATCTCGCCTAATGCCTCCCTTTTTGTTCATTTTATCACTATCGCATTATCTGGGAGAATTCGCTACTCTACAGCGGTTTTTTCCTCATGAAAATGGCATTTATTTTTTCTACATAATTACTCTTATTTCATCAAGTTTCACCAATTCTAGCATTCGACACCATTTAATTCAGTTTGCGAAAGGAGTGTGGAAAGGTAGAATTTTTAGTTTAAATCGAACAGTGGGCACGTTTTTCTGTTAGTAGCCCGAATATGGATAATATTACATTAAAGTCATTTTACGGTGGAGCCACCTCAAGGTTGTTGGAGAGAGTTTTTCCCTAGTCATAATAGAGATCAAATTCAAATTTCATCTTCAATTTAAGGAGCAGTAAAAATCATGAAGTACGTATTGTAACATTGATGACGCATAAACTATGTTTTGAACAACTGAAATCCTCGGTTAATAACTAAATATACATGTGCAAGGTGTTAACTTGACTAATTTTTTCCTACCGAACGCTGAAAACGCCGACTTAACAACTGAAGGTTGTTATGTAATTCTATAAAAATACTGCGGTGAGTAGTCGATTTATTTTTTTAAATGGTTGAGAAAGGATACAAACTACGCACTGTTAAATTTATGACGAGGTGAATGCGTTGGAAATTCCTCATTAAAAAAATAGCCTATCTGGAGTTCGCACATGCACAACACTAAAGGTGTGCTACCATTGTTTGTGAAAATATTTATATTAATGTTGCAACTACAGAAATTCAGAGAAATACAAGACTTATGCAGTAAAAATGCACGATTATCTGACAATACTGCGTAGCAAATTTAGAAACAGGCATTATTGGGGAAAAATTATTCATCCGTTGTGGGGATCCTACTCACGACCTTTGGTGTTTAAGTCCAACCTCTGCACCAAACGGAAAAATTAATTTGATATAATTTTGGATAAAGGGTAATAGGCAGGATCCTTTTCATTGTATTACTATAATGTTAATTGTTAGGTATATATATGTACATCTCTCCGTTGAATTTCAACCGGCACCCTCTCGCAGTTATTTGTTAACAACGTAGAAGTTACAGAGTGTTAAAACGGGGCAGATTTTAGAAAATGATATAATATGCAGATTTAAACAAAGGCCGTTTTTTTCGTGAAAATATTTTTAAACCCTACTGACAACTTACTGGGGGTTATCACGGAAGACGCCGTCTTCGGCCCATCTGATTACACAACGGCGTGATCTGTTATGAAAGAAATTTCCTCCTTTTGTGTTCCTTGGTTGCAGATTTTGCGATATTCTCGTGAGGCTGGAGCTTATCTTGATTATCTGCGCGTCGTCTTTCTTTCTTCAACACCTCTTCAGCCCTTTCTGATTTATTTAGCCTTAATTTCTTCCCCTCCAAATGGTGTCGCTGTATTTAATCCCCTAATCTCTTTCTGCGGCGGTGTTTACATTGAAAGTCCTTTCTTGCTTTAGTATTTATTGCCCAGCATCTATTTCGAAGGAGATGTATTAGCAGGTGTTCGTGTCTTTTTGTTGGCAATATTTCAAAACCTGAAGCCGTATTTTCATTTTTTTTTGTCTGAATTTTTCCCGAAAGCTGTATTCCAGGAAGAGCCCCGTGTAGTGGATGGGGAAGGGTAATTTGGCTCAAGGAGTCATGGACTGGAAGGATTCATGGACATAGGTCCAACGCTCTTTCCTCTGCGACTATTTTCTGGGTAAAATAAACGCGCAAAGCTGTCTTTTTTTATTTTTGACTAGATGAAGAGTGTCCGTTGAATTTCAACGGGAATAAAAATAAAATTATTGCAGAGAATTAAGAGAATCCTTCCAATTTTCCTTTATACTGTAGTTTAAAGCTGCTCCCTCGTAGGAATTTGTACATTTACAAGGTCCTGCATACGTTCTTTTTAAGAAGTGGCAGCAGATCTGCCTTTTTAAATAAACCACGCATTGGAAGTGACCGTCAAAGAATCCTATTTCTCCCACATATGATCCTCATATCTGTATTTAAAAGATTTTTGTACCCCTTAGACCTAAATCGTATAATAAATTTCCACAAAAAATTTAAAAAATAGTTAACGTATGGCTGGGAAATTGTGGATTTTTTTAGATTAAACAATATTTTTGTCTTCAACAAATTTTGAAAGTATTTATTGTAAAAATCTTGAAATGGGTATCATTATTAAATCAATACGTCATGAATGTATGTACCTATATAATATTTACTTGGTAGTTATTTTGTACTCGTTATGGCACTCGTGTCATGATGGTGGGTCTCCATCAGGAATTCCTTTGAATCTACCTTAAGCTATGCTATATGTTTCAATTTATGTTTGTATATTTTCCACGTGTGCATGCTCAATTAATATCTCTCTGCGGGGTGGCCACTTAACCGTGAAAACACCGTAAATTAGCCTTATATTTCGTGTCTAAATCTTAATTTTGTTGTAAATGACAAGAAAAACTTTGTTATATTCCACCAATTTATTTTCAGGCGTACCTGAAGATGACGCCGCTGCGTCGAAACTAGTAGTACCTGAAAATAAATTGGTGGAATATAACAAAGTTTTCCTTTTCATTTACGATAAAATGAACTTCCACAAGGTTGAGCCTGAGACGGTGGAGATAACTTAATTTTGTTATTTATGGGCCCTCGGCGTTTAATCAGATTTTGAGACGTTTGCAAAAGTCAAGTGTTAATTCGTTCTGGGAACAAGTCTGTGTGTCGGTCTACTATGAATGCTTAGCTATGTACTGTTTCTAACGCTCCTATCCAATTTCTTCTTATTTCCTTTCCGGAACCTTGATATTCATTCCAGCATTAGGGTCTACATTCCAGCAATAATATAAAAAGATGTCTGCATGGAAAAGTTCTCAGCGAGTGCCGGCAAGTCCAGAGCGTTCAAACAAATGGAATTTAAATTATATAGACATAAATTTACTATTAAAATTTTTTAATTGAAAGTCGTCTATGGCCCCACACTCCGTTCTTCTGCGTATTAGAAAGGAATGGGCTCGTACGATAGGGAAGTAAGTCCCCAGTTCACGACAAAGAATCGTATCATTATATGTTTTGCAGCGAAAATTGAAACAACTAAATTGATAATACCGGTAAAAGAATCAGATTTTCGCAATAAATTTAATAATACTTCTGAATTGATTCTGTAGAAGATTGTGGGAAGGAGCTGGAAGTACGCTTTTTAAGGTGGGTACACCATGGAAAATTTGTTGCACAAGTTACTTGCAGCTGGAGACTTTCGAGGTCAATTGCAGGTGTAAAAGGCTCTGCAAGTCCACTCAACTGATAGTTTATTGGGCCAGCGTTGGAGGAGAAAAATATCGTTTGTCATTTGCAACATTATCGGAGGCTACGCCTGTCTCACTGCTTGCCCGCTCCCTGTTGCCAAGTTTCCACTTGTGGTTCCTCTCTCGCTCGCACATCCCTCTTCGAAGATGCATCGGGCATATCGAATTCCGTATCGAATGCTCGTGGTGCGAGATCGCTCAGACGAGTTTCACGGCGTGGGACAGAAACTCGAATGTTTTCGGGCATAGGCCCCATAATGACAATTTATAGAACTAACTTTTGTTTTCTTTCGAAATGCTCTGATAGCACCTACATCTCAAATGTAGCTATGCATTTTATTACGTATCGTGCCATCATTAAAACAAAACAATATTTTAAAAATACACTGTACACTTTGTTTCAGGGAGACATTTTGTCAGGGAAGTTCGTGAAAATGTTAGGGAAATGTCAGGGAAGTTCAATAATAAAACTTTGTGGCCACGCTGCAATTCTTTTAAGGTAGATAGTATTATACTCTGTTCACATTACTAGCTTCTTTCCACTGTAAAAACGTTGGTAATTTATACCCGCATTCGCATCTGTCTTAAATTAGTTCAATTGGTATTTACTTCCTTTAACGTGCACCGTGTTTGTTTCTCATCACCTACCGGTGAAGATAATGACGATTGATCACTCGATCATTGTAACTATCGTGGAATCGGATGGCAGAAAACAACTATTGTGGATTGGTACTATGGTAAGTTTACCGGGGTAGAAAAAGTTACCATGGTTGTACCTACCAGGCGTACGCACACAAACACAATTAGATACTCTAGACCGCATTAATACTACTGCCTAATTGCCTGTATGATTATCGTTCATTCAACAACATTCACGTCACTGTCTTTCCTAGGAGCGTCCTAAGTTAATTTTTCATTACTCAGGATATATGCTCTCCTTATGGCAAAAGCTACTCATGATTCCTAGTTGATCCGTTATAGGCCTTTATTCCATATATTTTCTTATGATATTCGGCTTCGACAATGCTATCGGTCGTCAAGGCGAAGGTTCAGCAAAAATGCAACATTTTGAGCAATTTTATCAATATTTTATCAAAGTTTTCACGACTTCGAAAAGTAAACATTCGCATGAAAGAATAAGAATATTTCGTAAATATATCCTTTCGTTTAGCGTTCGTCTCGACTTAGTACGCCCAATATTTCTAATTTAAGTACGCAAAATAAAAAAATACTGCAAGCGAATAAAATTACTTTAATACGTGTATTTTCTTATGTGAATTAGCAGACTGACAGGTAGAGAAACCGATTTTTATGTTAATAATAGTTACCACACGATTCAAAGATGAGGTACTAAAACATTAAAAAAAACATTTGAGGGATTTAAAAAATCTTTGCACAATTTAAATGATATTAAGCGAAAAACTTACACCATACAACGATGAATACTACTCTCGATGTGAGGCGACGGATAAACGTTGCAACGTTGCATTCACTTTTTCTCTTTTGTTTATTTATCTGGTTTCCCCTTCGAGATAGACAGTAGGTGTCTAGGGTATAAATAAATGATATTAATTTACAAAAACTCTAGAATATCAAGTAACTGGAAATTTCAACCAATAAGGTAAATCAACCAGGAAAACACAAAAAAGCAACACGTAGAAGAAAACTAGCTGTTACACGAGATCAGAGGATGCCATCCACTTATTGTTTGAGGTTGAAGTTGAGCGCGGGAGAAAGATAGAAAATCCCAATTGGAATTCGGTTCCCCACAGAACATGTTGAATATCGTTGACAAGTCTCAGTCCGTTGGTAAATCAGTTCTAAAATAAATATTGAAGAGTGACAAATGAAATCTACTACGTAAAAGGCTAAGCGTACGTACGTATGATTCAGTTCCTAGGTGTAGTAATTCAGATGTGTGCCAATAGATGGCGAGCGAGATCCCATATACGTTCTCCACTAACTGACAATTGGCGCGGGCGCGCGTTATGTATTTTTCAAAATACACATAAGGGAAACTGCTTAGTAAAAGATCCGCCTGCTACACCAAAAATGTTGGAGACAAAGAAATCTATGACGTTTAGATATTATATAATGTTTTCCATAGTTACATATATTGTTTTAATTGAAAATAAAAAAGTCACACTAATTTCTATTTACTTATTTGCTTTGTTCATAACTTTTTGGCTATTTCGCCATTATTTTAGCCTGTTTCAGCAGACTTTTCAACTAGTGTCTCCATAAAAACTCATATTGGCAAGTATCTAGGCGTGAAGGACATAAAATGCTAATGTTACGTGTAATAGGTAAACGTTAGTCTTTTACAGCTCCGTTATTCCCTGTACTTTTTTGGGTTACTGGAAACTAGTCTAAATAATGTTGACTATAGAGTTCAAATATCAGTTAGTACTGCTTCGAATGCACTTATGAAGGGTTATGAAAAGGTATAATAGATTTTTGATGTGTCACTTCGATAATGCAGTTACCTCTAAGGCGATAATACTACCTTAGTTATCGTTGAGGTGATTTATAGACCCTTGGGGAACGAATAATTGCCAATCCCGCAAGTGTGATCTGAGACGAGGCCACGACAAAGAACCGCGGGACAGTTATTGCGGTGATTGTGGTAATGTCGTTACGTGCTTTGTTCTTGCGATTGTATCACTGTTATAACCCCGCCTTCTTTCGCTCTGATCCTTCACTAACCGCTAAGCCAGAATGGTGCCAGTGACTTCGGCAGGCACAATGCAGCGCACAACTCCATCAAAAACAATTCAACGCTAAGAAAATGCCAGGGATATATTAATATTGTTTATTACACACATAGTGTAATGCAGGTCATAGGGAAATACTATTCATATCAGTGTTTTTTTTGCTGTTATGTTTTTTATATTGGTAATACTTATTATGATTTTTTTGTTTGACTTACATTTCTTTGTTTTATTTCTCATATCTTCAAATTGTTTTCCTTAATAATTGTATGCGGGGTAGGAATTGCACCCAGACATCTCTGGGACCATTTTTTACAGCTTAGTCGTGCTAATGTCTAGAATTTTTTTTACAAAATTAGAGACTCATAAAGCGTAAAATTAAATAGCATCCCATGCTGGAATTAAAAAGTGGAACATTAAAAAATAAAAAAACCGCTACGTATCATAATCACTACTATTGTTGAATAAATCTACGAAGGCAATTGTTGGTCTCTCGTCGTACGCGGAAATTTATGACATTAAAATAACCCGTCCTGCTACCTGTCTCTCTAATGTTATGCATATATAGAAGATCACCCATGTTTTCATCTTCATCAGTGTAACTGTGCACCCCTAGCCCCATGTCCTCGCATATCCTATAGTATTGCATGAATTCTTTGGCTCGGTTTCAATGGTTTTCGCTTTGATATCCTATCTATCCCGCATCGCCCGATAAATATGTTGACACCGCCACGAGCAGTCCATCACCCAGCGTTCGAGCGATGCGAGATGAAATTTTTCTAATTGTAAGTGCAACGATGGGAGCCGTTCCAACTGCTGCGCTGCTCGACCACTGCTCTCATTGTCGCACAGGAAACTAATCTCACCTTCGATCTCTAGCGTCACCTAGTCTTGACAAAGTCGCTGGGTTCACGTGACGACGCGACGATTGCTCAGCGGAAAAAAATCATTCAGAGACCATCCTCAACCCAAGAAAAAGTATCTCGTTGAGTGGCCTGAATGGGGCTGCATAGAGGGTGTTATCGTGGCGCGGTAAAAAACTAGTGACATTCCGGTGTTTTCTAGAAATACTAGATCGGTAAATTCAGAAAAAATAGACAGAAATAGACTGTACATGATTATAGTTATGAATGCCAGATTTTCACTCGGTGAAAGATTACCTGTAATCTACTGTAATCGGAAGTTCATTAATCGATTAGACCGATAAATCGAATGCTAAATAATCGATTATCGTACTATTTACGTCGTGTGTTTGTGCGAGTTTTTTGACACACTGTGTCGCATTGTAATTTCACACACTCTTTAAGGTTATCAGGGTTATTTTAATGGTAACTCTCCATCCTCTTCATGTTGCCCATTGGTAGTGTATCTTGCATGTGTGTCAGATAACTAAGTATAAGTAGAAAACGTTTAACTGAACAGTGTCTCTGAAAGCCAATTCCAACAATAAAACTTTCTCACCAAAATATTCAATCGAGATTGCTAACATTTATTTCTATGGTTATAATATTTTTTGTACTTGACTATTCAGGAAAAAGTTCAGGAATGGAATACAGTGGTTAGCAACTACTCGCGTTTATAATACGAGCGTAACAATTATCCACGTAAAAAGCTAGTGATGCCAACAAGACATAAGATATAGTTTATATATTTTATTAAATAGAAGTATGTAAAATATCACTTAAATAGTGTTACGATTTTTATTTTAAAAGTAACTCCTTATGATAAGGAACTCAATCACATATATAATCGCTTTCTTATTTATTATAAGGTGGCAACCCGCTAAAAAAATGGTAATAATCGGTACCAACTAAACGATTATCGATTATAATCGGACCTTTCATAAACGATTGATTTTGATTGAATGATCGATTAATCGATTAGTGTACTCGATTACTTGCATCCCTAAAGCGGCGATTACACACAGGAGTTGACTCTCATACGAGTCCACTTGGAAGGTGAAACTTGGACGTGTATCATACCTACTCCTATAGAAGTTCGCCATCGATGGTGGCGGAATTCCGCCACTATCTACGGACGGAGTAGCCGCCATCCTAGTTGTGGTTCCAAGTGGAGTCGACTCGATATAAATCGATCAGATAGGAGCCAACTCCTGTGTGCAATCGCCGCTTAATTATAGGCACAAACTAAGCGATTACCAATTATAATCGGACCTTCTATAATCGATGAATTTTGATTGAATTATCGATTAATCAATTAATGTACTCGATTACTTGCATCCCTAATTATGGGAACAAACGTAGTTATTCCACAAAAACGAAGCAGTGTTACCCAATTGTTTGAGGAATTAGTGTGGGAACCTCTAATTGATCGAAGGGAAATACGTAGGTTAAATGTTTTGCGCAAGTTTGAAGCAGATGATTTTTTGCCGGACTTTCAACATATTTTGCCTGTGTTACGGTAGGAACGATCACAGCTATGAGATAAAGAAATTTGATTGCATTACCGATATATTTAAAATAATCTTTTTTCCTCGCTCAATAATGGACCATAATAGTTGCTATAGATCATTTCTATGGAACTCCCACCTTCACTACGTACAGTAGACTCTCTACTTGCGTTTAATAACGTATCACCATAACTAACACTTCTCCCATCTTGAAATGTCCGGCAAATATTTTGTTTTTAGCATGAATTAGTATCTCGTAGTATTCATAAATCAATAGTATTAGTAACAGTAATTGTATGTTAACCAGTGTACTGCATGTTAGCATCTTCGCCTAAAAGCTCCTAGTTTCTGGTTTTATCGTGCATTGTTCTCCTGACTTCTCTTTGGTCTGCTCCTAGCGGCCGTGGGAACGTGCGAGGTCCTGATTTTATTTGAACTGGGACGAGTGCTGCATGCCTGATGAGGAATCACTCCATGCCACACACCGTAGAGGATGTGTACAGTACTTCTTAGACGCAAATGTAGAACTTATTTAAAGAAAACAAAACACGACCAGGAATTCAGTCAGCGGAACGTTGAATTTGAAATCCGGCCGTGTTTTATTTGGCATTCTTAACTTTGTTACGGAGTGGCTCAGTTTATCTTTATAATCATGAGAGGTAGACTCCACCAGGGAACGCCTCAATCAGCGGATTGCATATGGACCGGTAGATTTCAAGGTCCCGACTCTTTCAAGGATGTTCCGCCGTCCGCACACCGATTCAAATGTCTTTTTATTCATATTATGGTCCAAATCCTTAGACAAGTAACAGGTCTAAGGGAGGACTCGAAAACGTCCGCAGAATTCTTTATGCTCTAGAGAACATTTTGAACGGAATTATTTTGCAGCGAAGTAGGGATCGGAATTTCCATTGAAAAATTTCCGCTTCTGCCGTAATTCAAAGCCAGGCCCACGAGATGAGGAGCCAGTACTTTGGCCACCATTTCAACCCAATCCCTTATTTTCATTCAGCGCGGTAATACAAATTCATTGGAGAGTGGTAAAGTTCAGGTGGCAAGTAAAAGGATTAAAATGGCGGATGATTTTGATAAAAGCATGGGAGACGACTCTGAGGGAATAAACACGGTGATAAAATCTTCACGAACTACATATCTCATGAAGAAATTTTAATTCTGCGGTGTGAATTAACCAATGGCGTTTTTCTGAATTTTATCAATTTTAGAACTTAATACGTATAAATTCAAGTTCGAGATTCTAAATGACATTAGACGTTGATGCACCCTATTTTTAAAAAAATGCCTGCCTACCCTACATATTCATTAATTAATTTATTAATGTCTCCCCACCCTTGAGGTGGATTGCAGGGTACTAGTATCACTGTTAGATAATCCAACAATGAGATAGGTTTACATGGAAGTGAATGAATATCCTCAAGATCTTTAAGTGTAATGGGCTCTATCTTCCAACAGCATTTCTTTTTTCAGTCCATAAAACCTATTCTCTTTCTTCCCATTTCCCGCTTACCCAACATCCTTCCTTCTATCACGGTCTTGAGTAATCCATCACCCCTCATTACTTATTCCAGCCACCTACCGTGCCTCTTCCTGATCTCATCCTGAAGTTTCCTGACCTCACGAATCATACCACGTACTTCCTCATTTGTCTTCCTTTCTCTACACCGCACCTTCTCCATCCTCCTCCACACCCACATCTCGAACGCCTGCAGCCTATTCTCGTCCTCCTTCCTCAGAGTCCAAGTTTCCACCCTATGTCCTTACCCAAGGTCCCCGTCATCAGCTCCCTTCTATTACTGAACGCTTCTTTCGCTAGTGCTATTCTACTCCTAATGACTTTGCTACAATGCCCGTTTTTTTCTAGCATACTACCACCCAAGTGGGGAATCACCCCTTGCCACCCACCCTGGTGGTGGCTTGCACGGTACTTCGTAGATGTAGATGAAGTAGTTAAATTGCTGTTATTGCTCCAGTTTGTGCCCTCCTACTTTTATGACCAGCCTCGCTTTCTTTAGTACTTGTAAAATTAAAAGTATGATGTGTCACGACTATCAGGGGTGTGGTACTTACCTGAATCCCTTGGCCTTCCTCCCTCGTCCACCGCCTTCGGAGGCACCCATGGTGAAGGACCGTGGCCTCAGGAGCGAGGGCCCGCCTAGGATCCGCGGCCTGGTCGCCGGGGAAGTCGCGGACGGGGTCCCCGCGCCGCCGGACGACAGGCCGTACCTCGCCCGCCTCCCCAGCATCACCCGCCGCGGAGAAACCCCGGTTGTCGCCCCGTCAAATGGTGTCGGTCTCCCCACCCGGTCCTGCTATCGCGGGAATCTGCCCTCTCTTTACCTCAACCCCACGGAGATATGTCAGCAAGGCCCCCAGCCGTGTTGGACCGTCTCTGGCGTCCACGGCTGTACGTTGGGTTCTGAGGGGAGTAGTGGCTTCTTTGAGAGCAGGAGGAGACTTTCCTTGTGGTGGTGAAGGGATTTGGCGATCGATGGCTTCTGTGCCAGCCTTTCGCGTCTCTGCGTGATGACTCTCGTGGGTTCCGTGCCTTTAGTAGATATGCCTCTCCTACCTCTCCTTCTTTCTTTTCCCAAGTCGTCCTCCCTCTCTCTCAGCAACCATCTTTCTCTCATCCGTCCCACCGTATGAGGTTGTTCCACCGTAATAGGTCTTAAATGCATAGGATGGTCAAGTCAATGATATGACTCCATTAAACTAAAATAGAATGTGTTGAATTAATGCGACTGTCCTAATATGTAAAAGGCTCGATCTTAACTAAACTTCACGATCGTTGTTTACATTCTTTGTGTACCGTACAATGTTCTGAAATTCCGCCGTAAAATAACCCAAATGTCATTTTAGGTATTTGGAGCGATTTTTCTCCATGGACAGATTTTCGTGAAACTTTGCAAACGTGTTCTTATTAGTGAAATCTATAGATAAAAGTGAAAAAATGCATGATCATCAACAGTAGTCATCAATCCGAAGATATATTTGCAGCAGCTCTCCATCCCACTCTCCTCCCTGCCAACCCCTTCATTCCCACATAATTATGTACTTTGACGTCTTTCGTGATTTGCTTGAAATATTCCATTCTTGGTCTTCCCTTACAATTCTCCTAATTTATTTCTGCTTCCAATATTGTTTTCAATTGGTTATTATGTCAAAAAATGCGTCCAAGAAGTTTGTTTCTCTTTCTTCATAGTGTTCATTATGCTTCTTTTCTCTCCAGCTCTTCGTAGGAATTCTTCGTTAGTGATCCTCTTCGACCATTTGAACTGAGTCATTCTTTGGCAACACCACATCTCCATTGGTTTCAATCTCCTTTGCTCTCCTGCTGTTATTGTCCATGCTTCACTGCCACGTAAGAGCATGCTCCAAATATATGTTTTAATAAAGTGCTTCCTAACTGCCAGGCTTATGTTACCAGCTGTCATCAGGCTCCTCTTCTGGTAGTATGCCTTCTTTACTTTGGCTTTTCTGCTCACAATGTCTTTCTTGCTTCTTCCATCGCTGGTGATCTTGCTTCCCAGATATATCGATTCGATTTTTTGGCAACTAAATGCTATTATAACCTTAGCCTTATGGTACATGAAATATATTTCGTAATATTCGATTGCATAAGTACATAATGATCTGAACGCGAAGTAAAACATTTAATGTTATATTAAAGGTTTCCAACAAACATCAAGTAGTCACGCCGAGTCAAAGTTAAAAAACATTTATTCTAATGTAATTTTTGCCTAAATTTCAAATACCGCGCCGAAAACTCAAGCCAGAACATGTCATATTGATTGGAAAAATGTAAAATATAATTCTTTAACATTTCCATTACTGCAATATGGCGAGTTCCACCACATAAACAGATCTACTCAGAGGAAATATGATCATAGAATTTTTTTCAACTTGAAAATTTATGAAAATATCCACTCAATCACCCACGATTACCGCTCCCAGCCACCTTAATCCATAATCTGAGGTTCGTTCACGGTTCCATCTTTCGCGTTTTCGCTATCGTTGCAATGGATGGACATCAAGAAAGCTCTTGAATACAATGTTTTAATATTAATGCATAAAATTAAATTGGGCTTGATGCCAAAATTATTCGATGAGATACTAGTGTCCAACAGTAAATTTCATAGTTACGAAACTAGAGTCAATTATAATTTCCACCTTCTGATGAGAAAGAAGCTCTCTTTATATATTTCACGTTTTTACCCATGAATAAAAGCATATAGCTCAATGTTTACTGAATTAAAGAGCATTAGAAATGTGGTTGCATGTAAAAGGAGGATAAAGGAATGGTTTATACCTACTTAGAAATAATTAAAACTATGCATATTTATATTGAGTATAATGTGTGGGTAAATGAGTAAGATTATGATGCAGTCCAATTGTACTGGTTATGTGATTATGGGTACGTAGATTAATATGAATAGTTTCTCTAACATTGGTAGCACGCCCATAGTGTAGAGCAGTATAACCCAAACTTTTTCAAGCCACCTTGTTCCTTGGTTCCTTGGAGAGCACTTGGTTCCACAAACCTATTCCCAACGCCCCCAAAACGTAAGCTTTAAAATCATTACATGGACAAATCAGGAATATCATATAAATAAAGCTAAAATAATTCAGATTAAATTGATGTTTATTGCAAAACCACTTGATAAATAGTTGATTCATTCCAGGAAATATATGCATATGGTAGCTTTCGGTCAGTACCCTATATACCCCCCTGTTGCCCCCCTGGATTAAAACAACGCAACGCTCCCCGGGGGGTGGTGGCGCCCTCTTTGGGAACCACTGGTGTAGAGCATGTGGGTGAAATATCACCTCCTGACTAGAACTTGCAAGGTTTTGCTAATGCATTATTAGTCGTAGTTTCATTAACTCCTTCAGGGTATAGTATAGTGCATGTTGGTGATAACTCACTCCCTACCACACCCCCGTGTGGCTTTCAGGGTATTGTGTAGATGTAGTTTTATAATTAGATTACTAAGTTTCTTTTATTTTGTATTTGATGTGTGGAAAATATCTGCTGACATATATTTGTCACGCATTTGAAATTACGACATATTGATGTCCCGAGTTTTTACCCGAACCAAATGACAAACCCTACTTGAAGGGGACCTAGTGGACGTCGTTTCCATGGTATGAATTTTAATGAGACTATTCCTTGGCCTTTCATTCTAGTTTTCAGGAATAAGGGCATTTTTATGAGTAACAGTCATTTCCTTTGAGTCATGCCACAAAGTGTAATCAGTATCAGAAATGCCTACAATTGTCGTGCTCTGAATAATGGAAGGAACTTATTTTATGGGCCTCTGTCGTGCTTGCTGAGAGAAATTTGCGTGTTGTCCGTGGGACCCCTTGCACTCGGTTTCCCTTTTCCGTGTCGCATTTCGTGTGAACCCTTTGCCCCTCACCCTCTCCTTCTCTCTTCAGTATTCCGTGAGTCGTGTGGTTCGCGTCCTATTGTTTATTGCACCATACGTGATGTATTTGGAAAAGGAGTTTAAAGCGGGAAAACGCATGGTAATTTTTCATGTGCATCTAAAAGATGTTATGGGCGGAAACGAAGACGAACAAGAAAGGGCTTGAGGTGGTGGGTGAGGTGAGGTAACTTCTGGAGGAGATTAGGAGGATGCAGAGTATGTGGTTGGAAGAGGTAATGAGGGGCGAAGGGATGCTGAAGGTCGTGATTTAGGGGAGGGTGTTGTGTAAGCGGGGAAGGGGAAGAAGGAAAATAGAACTTCTGGCCGGGACAAAGAGAGGTAGGACGCAAGCCGAGCTAAGGAAAGAAATCTTGTAAGGAGATAGGTGCTTGTGAAAGTCTGGAAGATTTTACTCACTTCCATCTAAACTTGTCGTAACCGGTGGAAATCACTTTCATCAAAAGGGCCTGTGTTGTAAAAGATAATTTTGGTATTCCTCCTTCAATTTCAGTCGATAGACGACCTGTAATAATAATAATAACGGCGGCAGAGCAATATTGAACATTGCAAATTGCTGTTAAACCTATCAAAACAGTTATGTCGTGATTTTGTGAAAACTCAGTTAACCTAATCTGTAGCTGTTCTAAAACGACAATATTGGGTTTATCCTCCGCGACAGTGGCATACCATGCACGACCATGTCCTTTAATGCTACGTTGCGCACAGGACCCGGAACATCTAATTAATATAAAACATTGCTGTAATTCGTATTAAACTGAGATCTTTGGCGGTGTAAGTGGATAATACACCCGACCGGAAATTTTGAGATTTTGATTCGACTCCCGGTTAAGTTGAATGTTTTTTTTCATGGCGTATTTCATGCCTTTGGAAGCAGGAATGACCATGGACCTACCTTTTATTTGGTGGAATACCCATGATGATGACTGCTTCGTAGCGGTATAGTGGTAGATGAACATGGTGGCACTTGCGGAGGAGGCCCCTTCCAGTGGAAGAGTCAATTTCCCTACGAACTGGCTCCGAACGGGGGAGCAAGTTAATCTCCGGATTCCACAGCCAGGGTTCCCTAGGTGCCAAGCCTTCATTGCCAGCTTCAAATTGCTCAATCTTATATTAAAAATCAACTTTATAACTCTTTTCTCTCTGGCTCTTAATCCGTTTAGATGTGCTCCTTCAATGCGTTGTGAACTATATCATTCGTATTTTGATCCAGCTTCGTTTGGACCTTAGACAATGTCTATCCCTTTTCTGAGCTCTCAAGTTTAAGTGGCTGTAGCGATTTTTTGTTTATGTTAAGATTTGTGTGAAACTTTGCATACCTAAGTGTTCTTATTAGTGAAAGAAGTGAAAAAATGTCAGCATACCGATTTGGTTTTTTGGTAATTCAATGTTATTTCAACATGTAGCCTTATGGCAAAGGGCATATATTTCGCAATAATTCGTTTACATATGTACAGATTTTCTACAAAACGTGAAATAATACATTTCTTATTATTATAATTGTACCTAACAAATATTAAGGTGTCACGCCGCATCCAATTTCCGAAAAAAACATATTTTAATATAATTTCGTTGAACTTTTGAATACCGCGCCGTATACTCTAGTCATAACATGCTTTAATGTTGGAAAAAATGTAAAATATAATACTTGTATCATTTCCATTAGGTAGGCACTGTCTGTGTGGTGAGTTCCGATGCATAAAAATATGCTCTTTAGGAAGTTTTTGCGAGATATCATTTCACATAGAATTTAATGAATTTAACCTCATTTTAAAAATATCCCATATTTCCAATGTAAGCAAATACTACCCTTGCTGAACTACTTTTCGAGCAATTTTCGTAAAAATATAAGCTGTTTCACCGGGGATATACTACGGCTGTGCGCTCCAAAGGGAGGATATTGAAAAAATTAGGATTACCTAGCTCCTAGATTTCGTCAAAAAAATAACGGTGTGTGGGTAGTTGGTAAGTTTTCTCAACTATTTATAAAAATTAATCAATTACTCCCCGCAGTAGTTTTGACAGAATCGCAAAAAAAACTGTTGTGAAGGCGTTTTCACCTTAGGTACGGCATGAAAAAATGAGTCAAGTTAGAGACTCATGTAGACATATTTTTTTAAATACTGAGAAGTTTTGTCATAATTTAACTATATTTTTGCGCCATTCATTTTGCAATGTATACCTCATTCTTTTTGCAGACGCTGAAATTAAAAAATAAAATTCGAATATGGGCTCCATTATAACTTGGGAAATATCTCGCTCAAACTACGTAAATGAAATGTAGTCCATGAATTTTTTCAACTTGCATAAAAATTCTTTAAATATGCACTCGATAACCCACTATTACCGCTCCAGCTACCGTAAATGCAGTTGGGTTGATAGCGTTGCCTACTATGTGCCTGTCCTCTCCCCTCCGCACCTTAGCTGACCCCTTCCGCACGTGCCTTCCTCTCCTTAATGATATGCTTTGCACATGACACTGCCACCATGTTTCGCTACCACTATATCACTGTGGGAATGCGCATCCGTGCCCCCCCCCACAGAGAATGCCTTTAGCGTCAACAAGTGATCCTATTTCCACAATGGAAAAGAGTTAGCGTCTGGCGATGGTGCATCGCGTGCCATGCTCCGTGGGGTTTTCGATCGCTCTCCCGTGATTGGGAAAAAATTCCGAATGGTTTGGAGGCAGAAGGAAGGGGCCGTATCCGTGCCCGCGAACGGAAATTCCCGATGCCTATTGTTGATTGTTTTCCTCGGAGAAGGAACGGAGAAAGTTATCGCTTTCAGTGACTCCTATCGCCTCGAAAGTTACGGCGGGTTTCCTATTGGTTTTGTCCTGCACCCATTTCCTCAGTCACCTTTCGTTTTCCATCTTATCTCCCGTCGTCAGGTGGCAATGACACTCTAGGGCGTATCCCATAAATTCCTTTTTTTTCTTTCACCTTCAAATGCTGTGTTGAAAAAATAGGAGTGCGAGGCTGTATTCCTGAGTGACTCCAGTTCTAAAAACTCGAAGGAGTATTTGTTTTAATGTTTGACTTTGCTCTTGGGTTTGATTGGCGCTTCAGACTGCTGTCGTTGTAAACTTTCTGGATACCGACTCTAAAACTTTTTATTTTATTCCAGATTTGAATATCTTGATGGACTGCCATTAGATTTGTGAAAGTGGATATAGCGCTATAGAATTCTTTGTTGAATTCCTAGCAAGCGTCATTCATCTTAAGATTCACTGTTTTCCAGCTATAGATCTATGTGCCTTTTATAATTTCGACCCGATGGTCACCGATTACATTTTTGCTGCAAACTTTCAGCGTTTGCATAGTGCAGCCATGTGGTGTAATATCCATCTTCTCTTCAATTTATGTTAATTTTTTCACCCTTCACTGCGTAGCTGTGACTCCAGTCTGATACCAGTTCTTTGAATTTGAAAGAGTATTTGTTTTAGCGCTTGAATTTGCTTTTGGATACGACTGGAACTTAGACCGCTATCTTTGCAAACTTCTGAATACTTTTAGACTTTTCGATTCCAGGTTTAAGCTTCAGATTACCGTAAGATGTGCGAAAATGGAAGACAAAGTTTTGCTTGGATACCAAGAAATTGTTCATCACCTTAAGATTCACTATTTCATCTACATCTACTTAATACCCTGCAATCCACCTCAAGAGTGTGTGGCTGGGGGTGAGTTTTCATTAACATGCACTACACTAAATCTTACATAAGATAATGGAGCTACGACCGTCAATGCATTTGCGAAAACCTTAAAATTCCAGTCAGGTAGTGAAATGTCACTAACATGCACT
The DNA here is from genome assembly GCA_963573305.1 of Pyrrhosoma nymphula. Classification (NCBI taxonomy): domain Eukaryota; kingdom Metazoa; phylum Arthropoda; class Insecta; order Odonata; family Coenagrionidae; genus Pyrrhosoma; species Pyrrhosoma nymphula. The sequence goes on along the minus strand of OY754337.1, from coordinate 48,085,917 downwards.
ACACTGTAGAAATGCTACCAATGCTGTAGAAACTGTGAATGTTAGAGTATTTTGCAACAGCATAAATGCACAGAGGCACAAGAGTTATACAGGAAGGATCCGAAACGTGCTATTATTACATAGTAGATTAAGAAGCATGCGTGAGAGGGCAAATCAAGTAATTTGCTTCACTGGCAGCTATTGTGGTCTCTAAGCGTTCACGAGAAAAGTGACATTTTAAACCTGTCCGTTCTGCAGCCTATTTCCCTAATTTTATTATCATGATCTAATTTACCGTATTATATCGAGGTTTGCGAAATGTTCGTCATAAAATAGTTCGGCTCGGAACTTACTTAACCTACATACGAATTTTATTTCTCATGCTGCAAATATACAAGTTTGAAATCCGACCCGATGGTCACCTATTGGTTTTTATGCAATAAGATTGTACCGTATGAGTAGTATCTGTTTAATGTAGTTTCCCTATTATATTCAGTTTGCGTCAAAGATATTTTCTCTGCCTTTTGCTTGGTAGCTGTGATTACAGGTCTTTGGATTCGAAGGAATATTTTTTTTAGTGTTTCACTTTGTTCTTGGATTTTCTGTAACTTGAGCCTACTATCCTTGTAAATTTTCAGGTTGCTCTTAGTCTTTTTATTACAATCCAGAAGTGAGTATCTTGGTAGACTATCGTAAGATTTGAGAAATTGGAATAGCACCGTGATATTCTTTGTTGAATTCCAAGCAATTTTCAATCAACTAAGATATTTGTCCAGCTGTAGATCTGCCTTTTATAAATCCGACCTGATGGTCACCTATTGCATGTTCTGCTTTAAAATTGTACCGTTTGTGTAGCATCTATCAAGTATAATTTCCTCATTCTCTTCAACTTACGATAAAACTATTCATATCTTCCTTTCACTACATAGCTGAAAGTCTCCCCATTTCGTCTGTATCTCCCTTTCGCTAAACTTTTGGATCTCGAAAGCCCTCCCGTTACCCTATCTATTCCTCCTCTTTATTTCACCCTCTTGCCTCCTTTCCTCGTCCGACGAAATGCCAATGCTCCCTTGTTTGTTTGCCTCTCCAAATCCAACTCACTTTCTCTTTGAATATCTGCCAACCGTGAAGAATCCAGTGGAGTTGGATCGGGAGGGATACCTTTGGATTTTTCTCGCCGCCAAGGGTATCCCTCTGTTAGCAAAGAGTTTCCAAAAATCACTGAGGGAAATCATGCTCTGTGGTATTTTCATAGGCTCACGCACCAAACTGTGACTTTTAAAATAACTAGTTATGATTATTTTCTTTTGCTGTGAAATCCTCTCCGTGAGAGTATAAGGCAATACATTGCGTGAAACGTACTCTACAATCGATGATAAAAGTAAGCTTAACGTGGCTCTCTGTAGTATCAATCATAAAGATGGTAATTGTTTTCGCCACTTGAGGAATCTAGCTCTATTAAAATTAAAACTTGAAGCTATTGGATATTAAAATAGCGCTATGGTGACTTGAGTAAAAAAAACAAGAACTCTCCATATCCTTATTTTCCAAAGCCTCTAAGTTCCCTGGTTGATGAGCCATTACTTGAGCATATTTTTCCTCTTCGCCTTTCGTTGGGTAGCCAAACTCCAAATTCCTTAAATGCAGTTAATCAGTTCTACGAGTTTATGTAATTAATTCTTGTGCGTGGGGAATATGAAAGTAAAATAGGTGTTTTTTAGTTTTTTTACCTCTTATCCTTATCCTGTGATGACAAAACTCTTCTTCGCAGAGCAAGCTTTGGGAGAGAAAAAATCTTCGTTCTCTTAAAGGACATAACCGGAGTTGGATGAAAAAATGGAAAACTTTGGGGAGTTGGATAAATGCTTATGAAGCCACAAGTCGGATAATCAAGCAACAACATGCTTCGGCATACAGTGAGTGTCCTTCTCTGCGCTAGCAGCTAATTTCAGACCTTTTTTTCGTCGGCTTATGCTCTGTGAGTTGTCTTTTTATTTTATTTACCCGTTTTTGGCTTCTCCCTGCCAATTATAATTTTAGTATATCTATTGGTCTTTTTCCAGTATTCCAAGTTGTGTGTCGGTCCTCACCTATTATACTTATTATTTCAGTATTACTGTTATTGAGGTTTTTATAATAGGTTAGTTACTGCTCTTTAATTGTATTTTTAATACCCGTTACCGTGGTATATTTGTAAATAAGTTCATTTTTTGTTCCCCAACGTATTTTAAATATTTGTTTTTAAGCATCGTCTATCTATTTTTTGAAGCTTCTCCTTGGTGCTTTTGGATTCTAGTCCAGCCAATGCTGGCGTGGCGTACAGCATTACTGGTCTAATGTGTGTCTCATATATTCTTTTCTTCACTGTATTGGGCGTGGCGTTATTTTTAAGAATCGGCGATAACGTTGCCCTCATCCCTATGGTCTTTACTATAATGGCATTAGTGTGCTCTTTAAAGTTTATCCTTTGGTTTAGCTTCACCCCAAGATACTTTGCAGATTCTTACCAGTCGATTGGTTGTCCTTTTATACGTAGGCATGGGCACCAAGGTGCTACTACATGAGGCCTCGTAAATAGAACTGCCTGTGTCTTATTTCTATTAATTTTTATCCTCCATTTGTTATACCATTTAACAACTTCGTCAATAGCGTCTTGGGCATATTCTGCTCCCATTTGCGCCCTCTTACCCCTGGCCAGAATCGCCGCGTCGTCAGCATAGAGGGTTATTTCTGTATGTCAATCGTTGTTGTCTTTTGGGAAGTCCGAGGTATATATGTTAAAAAGAAGCGGTCCATATATGGATCCTTGTGGCACCCCTGCTGTGATAGGGATATTATCGCTCTTTTCATGTGCCCATTTGACGGTAAAACTTCTTCGCTTCGGCATACTTATAGCGACGTACAAGAATATATAATAAAACACGACGGAAAGTGAAACTAGCACATAAGTGCTTATGAAAAGATTTCGTTTATTAGTTCGAATAGGAGGTATTAGGAAATTCCATGCTGCAATATCAGAGGTTAGTTCAGTACTACTGATAAAGAGGCTCTCGCTTTCCAACCGCGGGACAAGAATTCAGCATAAATAGCAACGCAGCAAAACAGGGTTTTCAAAAGCGAAGTCTCGCGAGAGGACAAGGTAGCAAACGAGTCGTTGGAAGACATGTTTCATAGAGAACACACTGCCTTCCGCTGCCATATTTTAAAAATGTTCAGATGTTTAAATGCTTATTACTCCTCATTTGATATTTCTTGAACCTATTTGTAATACGTATAGGTATTTGTACCGTGTGTAGGTATAGTGCTCCGTTACACTTCAGCAGTAATTTTTCAGAATTAGGATTGGATTTTCGAACGACCTTTTGAGTAAATTTTGCAGATAGCATTTGTTTAACATCATAAGTAACTAAATATAGTCACTGGTAGTTCACGATATAGTTTATAACACTAAACACTACGAGCGGGAGATATCAGTATATGTCTTGGTCCGTATTACATGTCTGCTGTGTCACCCGTACACCAATTTTGAGATAAATCGGAGGCCCTTACGGACCTTTATTTGTTGAATTAGTGGAATGATTCAATGTCTATTGTCGAAATACGGAGGTGTAATCGCCGCTTGGCGCAATCGCCAGTGCAGTCCTCAGCTGAGTGTTCAACTGTTCCCGCAGCTGTATTCACTCTCGTCTGGTGTGTCAACTATTCCTAATTAATTTGCAAGTGTGGGAACCGTACCGGAGAGTGATACTCTCCACAACCGGTGGGTGGGCAGATGCATTTAGAAAGAGAGTCTATGGGCTGTGTAGTGATGGTTGCAAGTAGGCTCAGTTTTACTTGACCACATTATATTCAACAAGAACACTGTCTTGATATTCAAAGTGGCAAAACTGGTTGATCCGTATGCTATTTAATTTAACGATTGTTGCGCGAATCCGCCATATTGTTAGCCAGTTCCTCCGGCGCAAAGCCTATATAATCATTGCCGTGCGCTCAGTGACTGTTGACAAGTTCTATATTTGGAAGTGGTGCAAAGGAAAATAGTGTAAATTAGTTAATTCAAACCTAACTAAAATCAAATATCCTTGAGCAAGAGAAGGAGGTCATTCCGGTTTAAAGAAAGTAATCATTCTTATTATCTTTACTAAATCTGCATTCTCGACAAATTTTAAAGGTGACGCATAATTTAATGGCTTATGTCTTGTTTACCTGATGGGAATACAAAAGAAATATTGCAAACATAACTATTTCATCTGCCAATACCAAAGCCAGATACTCTCATTCAAACACCAAGCGCTCATCGCTTTTTCATTTGTTGAGCTTGGGTTTAAGCCCATATTTTTTTTAGATCTACTAAAAATAGGAGGTGGATGGCGAAGATCAAATGTCCGAATAAAATAAGAAAAATAAATAAGTACACAGAAGAGTAGAAGAAGAAAGGACCATATGGAATTCTTTACAGAAAAGAAGACCCAGATGGATTGGGCACACACCGAGGCAAAATGGGTTTGTGAGGAATATAACTGAAGGAAAAATAAGGGGGAAAAGTCCGACGAGGAAGGCCAAGGGATGAATACACGGACCAAATAAAGAGGAAAGTACATTAGATGAACTACCAGGGAGTGATGGAAATTGCATTAGATGGGGAAGAATGGAGGGCAGCAGTCAACCAATGTTAGGATTGATCGGCCGATGATGACTCAAAAACATCGAAATGAAACATTTTGCACATTATTTCCAAGAATACTTTTCTCTTTAAAAAGCCCTTTTCTCTCATTATTCACCACTCCTTAAATATCGACTGGTCGGGATGGAACTAGCTAAGAACATGGCGGATTGCGCAAAAAATTATCACAGCCATTGTCGCTTTTGGCCACTCTATTTTCTTCGTGACTTGGGGTTGTATACATTTGAGGCATATATGTGAAGACAATTGTTTCCGTTTAGGAAATCACCCTACAGTGAAATGTTTCTACGTAGATTGCCCCTGAAGGATTTTGCGTTCAACCCGGAATTCGTCGCACTCCGTTAGTAGCCGTCTTACAATAGTGAGAATGAAAGGGGAACACATTTTAGTTGGGATGAAAAAGGTCGGAAGTACGCGTAGCTGAGATTTGAAATGGAGTAGAGAAATAAATGTTCAGATTGGGGACACGGAGTTATAAATAGTCGCATTAAGTCCATAAAAATGCTTTTGGTCGATGGATGGATGGTTGGATGCATATGTATGTATTCATACCTAATACCCGGAGTTGAATTAGGGCTATTGTATTCTACTTTTGGTATTCATGTCGTTTATTCAGGTTGTGAACGGGGAGTTTGTTATTTATAACTCAGAACACTTCCCAATTCTTTTTCATTGAAACAAATCATTTATTAATATTATTTGTTATCATTTATTATTATTCTTGTTGCTTTATTTAGCGAGTTGTGGCGTGGTATTTATTTATTAAGGGTTGTCTTTTTGTCTTGTGGAAAAGTTTGATTATTTTCTGTAAGTGGAGAGAACTATATATGAACGCCAGTCAGTTGTGTGATAGTGAGTTGTGTTGTAGATTGGTAATTTTTGTTGCTGTTTGTAAATCGGTTTGAAGAAAGAAAGATTCATTCTTTAATCACATATGCTGATGAATGAAAGAAGTTTCGGCTGTGATAGAGTTAATTAATTATTTGTCATCGATGGACAAAGTGATCAGGTTGTATGTGCTCTTCCGCTGAAATCAAAATGTATTACAGGAAATTATTTTTTTCAAAATGGAGCGTAATGTATTTACTCGCTGTTGATTAAAATAAGGGATTGCAATTTTACTATTTTTATTGAAATGTGTTCCTGAATATTTCATTTTGAAAAATGTTCAATTGAGTAACAATTACATTCTATAAACTGTTTGCATATTTAGAAGAAATATATCGATAGAATCTTTATTTTTCGTTTATTTATTATTATTTAACCTCCATTATATCTCTGCCAAATATGTCGGGAGTATATCGCGAGAAGCTCCGTGTATTTTCGTAACGATTTTTAATTTTTAAGGTCCCCATTAGCTTTCGATCAGTTCTATGTTTGAACCTTTCTCAGAGTCAATGAAGTACGTACTGCGAGTTGTTTATCGTCTTGTGAATATAACCGATTTGGTCGATTGTGCTGTTTGCAAGCCACTCATCAGAATTTGTTTCTGCTCCGATTAATATTACTTCTTTGATTATGGCATGTAGAGTTTTCCTGTTTCAAATTAATCTTCTTTTATGCATTGTTTCCCTGTCTCAATATTATTCTTCTTTCATCAAATTATTCTTTACTATTGTGAGCAGCAAACAACCTGCTGACTGCATACAGCATGAATATTCTATTTTTAAATCTGGAAGCAACGAAAACGGTTGGGAAGAGAAGTAGCGATTTCGGTCCAGAGGAATAGAAATCTGTATTTTTTTACTGGAAATGGCTGCTTCTGTGTCTTATCGACTTGTGGAAGTAGTTCAGCTTCTTTCCGCTACTTTCCAGTACCGTACACCCAATAAAATATTGTTATTCCCTTGTACCCTGCTATCCTATATCGACCCGAGTTCCCCTTAAGTATGTAATTTTCATACTTCTTTTGTTTTGTGCTTACTAGCCGTGTTCGTTTCACGAATTCCGCCCATGGTTTTTTTTACCCTTTCCCTACCCGACTACTTCTCCTTACCCCGACGACCAGTTTTTTTATGTGTCTGCTTCGAATAGGCATTCCCTCCCCCTCTGTAACGCATGGCACGCATCCAGAATTGCATCTAGTCACGCAAACGCCGAGATTTCTCCATAAATCGAGATACTCATCTCGTGGAGGAAATCAACCATCGTTTGTACATTTTGATTCGTTTGCGTATCCATGCGAACGATTTTATACGTGTACACAAACAGAGCCGTACGTTTCCTATTCTTGCGAATGATTAATTCAAGAAGGGCGTGGTGATTTCATGGGCAAATTATTCATCCAATATTCTTGCTTATTAGGGGTTCTTTTTGCCCCATCTAAGAGGCATAATGTACCTATGATCTTATCGCTTACTTGATAATAATGGTCCTAGAAAATTGTGAAAGGTTGACCATGTTGGACCATAATGTCTTAAGGATTTTATTGAAACAAAATGTACAAAATATACTTATGAAGTCATAAAAAAGGCAAATACTTAAATACGATGCAATTCTAAATTCGGAATGATTCTAATTTAATTCTGGATTTGAGCGTTGATTATTGTGATGCTAAAGTTAAATGTCATAGATACCTAATGTGAAGGTTGCGCATTCATCGTAATACAATTGCTTGCCCTGTATTTTCCTCAATAGTATTTCAGTGTTGCTACAGGTCTGAAAAACGTAAAATACCTTGAATAGTCCTTGAATAGTAATAGAGAAATTGAAAGCGGGACTGTAAAACCTGGAAAAGTCATGGAAAATGAGCATGTGTTTTGGAAATTTGCTTTTTAATGTCAAAATCTGATTGTTATCAATAAGTGAGGGGGGGGGGGCGACGGTCTGCCAATTTGGAAACACCGGTTCCCGATCAGTCTCCGTTGGATTTGACTCGAGTTTGGAGGGGTGATCCTCCGATTCGTCCGATTGCTGTTGCCCCTGTCTGCACGTGGCAGGCAGTATGTGAGAAATGACCTTAGCCGTCGAAGCACGTTAAATAGGAATACTACCACTACTGTGAGGACCACCATTTAAGGAGCCTGTTGCTGTGTGGTCTTAAAGTTTTAGTGCCTTACCTGAATGAGGTATTGGAACTCTCATTTGGGGTTTATCAAGTAATTATGCCCCTTTAATGAACTTACTGGTCCTATTATTTATTTACACTCATGCTGAGGATGATGGGATATTTGTTTCTTCTCTGACTGTTCACAGGTAATTCGTGGCCATATTCGCGGCCCAGACCTAAGAATAGTTTGACTTAAAAAAAGGAAGATGATTTTCTCCCAGAGCGATAGTGGTGGTGCTCTTTTTTTGCTGGGAAACTTTATTCCCTAAGAATACATGCGTTCATATGTTGTGCTCCAACTCTTGTACCGACTTTAAAATACACTCCGAAGGATAGAATGTCCACCTGGAAAAATGAAAATTTTGGATTCAAAGACCTGCGCAACTGGACGCGTAGTAACTCTAACGGAGTCACCTGCTGATGGTCACACAATTGTGCGTGAAATCCACAGTGAAAAAATCACTCTCCTGGACTGGGATTCGAACCAAGACCCCACGATTTCGCGCTGAGGGCTCTCACCAGTTAAGCTACCCAGGGGTCCTCCTCCGCTGTGAATTTCATGGAAGCTTTAAGGAGCGAGTTGTCTTCTCAAGGTTGTTTGGGCAAGATTTTTCCCTAGTCATTATAGAGACCATATTCGAATTTTATTATTCAATTTGAACAGCTGTAAGAATCATGAAGTAAATATTGAAAATTTAATGGCTCAAAAATATTGCTTTATATGACTGAAACTCTGAGTAGGTAATAAAATGTTTCGACATTAGTTTTTAACTTGACTATTTTTTTTCACGCAATACGCTGAAAACGCTTTCACAATCGAAGATTTTTTTGTGATACTGTGAAAATTACTGCGTTTAGTAATTGATTTACTTTTAAAAATAGTTGAGAATTGATACAAACTAAGTACTTTTCAATTTTGAACGAGGTTCTATTTGTTAGAAATACCTTGTTTTTTTAAATAAAGTCTCTTAGGAGCGCACGACCGTACCCTATCCCATGTAAAATGACTTATTTTTGGCAAATATCTCGGAAAGTATAATATAAGTGGCTGTTATGTTGTATCATTGTAAAAGTGACATATTTTTCGTTAAAATTAGGCCTAATTCATCGAAATAGCGTCCATGAAATTCACACTGGAAGAGGGCACCTGAGATTTCTCTCCTGCTAAAAAGTGTGCAGCGTCTGACCAACTTGGCATTCTTCCTCTTCTTTTCATTTGTTTTTGCCCTCCCCTTCGTCCTAAGCCCGTCGCCACCTTAACGTGGCTGGAGCACTCCGCACGAAATCGAGGGGCCTGGGTTCGAACCCCAGTCCAGGCGAATGAGTTTTTCCCTGTGAATTTCTAACAATTATAGATCAGGCCTGGCAAACCTGGAAAAGTCCTGGAAATTCATATTCTCTAGTCTGTAGCAACGCTGGTTTTTCCTCCGCTTCACTTATGGTGGTTCCACCGTAAAAGGAAATAAATGTCATTCCATTCATATTCCGGATACTTATAGAAAAACGTGTCCTCTATCGGATATTATCAACAAAATGCACTGCTCCACGCTATTTTTCTCGCAAATTGAACTTGAATTTTCATGGTTTTGAATGTGAGAAACACAGGGAAATATAGTATTTTTCCAATTAATGTAGATGCCATTTTCACGGAAAACTATTTATACGGAGCGAAAACTCCCGGGAAATAGATTAAAAATAAAATTGATGCATCTCACCACCTTTTTTTGAGTTGTTAGCAAGTTACTGCTATAATTGAAGTAAAAATGGTAATTCCATGGTAATGGCGCTGCTGTCGGCGTCTATGGCTATAAAAATGTGTTTATTAAAAATATATTGGTGGAATGATCGGCGTATTTTGTGCCTTAATTTTGTACCTCAGTACCTATCGCAAGTCATCAGTGAAAGTACATAGTATATTTAAACCAGTTAAACAAAAATAAAACTACATTTAGTATTTTGTTTGACATTTGTTTTGACTCACACAGCCGCAGTGGAACCTCCTTAAGACTGTTGCGGGACATGTTTCCTACGAGAGAGAAGAATAAACGAATGGTAATTGGTCGAAACCGCTTGTTGTTTACCTGTCCACCTGTCCGAAAATTCGAAATTTCTTGCAGGCTGATTGGAAGGCCGTCGTTATTGTACGTTACTTAAAAAGAATGTTGCTTGATGTCACATCCTGGAAACATTAAATCGTTGCCATTTGAAATAAAAGTTTTTTCGAGGTCACGTCATGTCCGCGAAATTGTTGAGGTTGAGTCATTTGCTGAATAAAAGCCCCATGACCTGGACAACTCCAAAAAGTTGCTTTTCGACGATCACGAGTAGATCTCCTATGTCTTTTTGTTTCGCTCGTTCTGACTTTATGAGGAAGGAAGTAAACTTAAGTTGGGGAGGAGAGATATGAGTTTCTTGGAAAGAAAAGTTCGGAGACGAGATTTCTCTCCTGCTAAAAAGTGTGCAGCGTCTGCCCAACTTGGCGATCTTCCTCTTCTTTCTATTTGTTTTTATCGTCCACTTCGTTCTGAGCCCGTCCCCACCTTAAGGTGGCTGTTTTCTGGGTCATCGTGGGTCATTGAGTGCACATTTTAATATTTTTTTACGTAAAAAAAATACTGGGACCACATTTCACTTAAGTGCATCTGTTTATGCGTTGGAGCTCGCCATACCAGCAGTTATGGAATTGACACAAGAAAGATATTTTTAAGTTTTTTATTAGTTAAAGCATGTTGTGACTGTACTTAGTGTGTTATTATCCTTTTCAAATATGTATCTTGGGGGCTGAGAGGCAGGACTAATATTTGTGGGGGCGGGTGCCTTTCGCGTCAGCCCGGAACAGTTCGAATGTCTCCGCTACCGGGGGGTGGGGAACTGCCTTCGAGTAGAGGTCCTCTGTCAGCAAATTGCTAATAGAGGGCCTCTACCGTCGAGAGGGTCGGGTCAAGCCACGATCCCCTAGATACATCTAGGGGGCCGTGGTCAAGCTCGACGTTTCCGATATTGTTATCCCTCAACTCCTTCAGCGGGAAAACCACGTGGGCCACGGCGAGAGATGCCTCTCTGCGCGACGGGTGTCGCCCGGCCGACGCCCAGGGGGGTTATTTTGTAATCTCACCTTTTTAATGACTCTTTGCGGGAAGGCGGGAGATCCGTTTCGCTCTCTTAATGATCGGCTCACGATCGGCCAATGTCCGATGGTGGCTCCATTTCACGTTCCTAACGACAGGTGAGATGGAACTAATGAAAGGCGGAGCCAAATGAAACGGATCAAGAGTTGAAAGATACGGATCAAGAGTCGAAAGAGGAGATGAATCAAATAAATATACCGGCAGTTCACCACTCGAGAGCCGAAGATAGTCACGCCGCCTGGGCGGCGGAGTGGAACTACGAAAAATGACGTAATTTTCCTCATTTTATGACGTATTCTCACTTAAGTGAGATATGTCATAAAATAAGTGAGATACAAAATAACCCCCCTGGTCGCGAAATCCCAGGTTGTAAGGGAGGGTGAGTAATACATTCTTTTCGCTCTTGGGGCTTCTTACCTCGGCCTTTCTCTTGGGAAGGTGCAGCCATTGAGGAGACCATCTACCTCAATGGGAGCAGCCCCCTGACACTCCCTATGCTACCCCATGGGAGCCCATGTCCTCTTATTGAAGTCCTTTCCAAGCCGCCGCTTGATTTTCGGGGAGGTGCCACGGGTACGAGAGGGCAAGAGTCAGTGGGTATTCCCTATTACTGAAGGCAGTTAGCGTGTGTCGGGTGAGAAGAAAATGAAATTTTGTAGTTAACGCTGATGTTGCATTCATTTTTTTCCATACATTAGTTTAGTGATGACCTGTGAGTATTTTTTTATTCAATGCGTGTCGAAAGTTTTAGATAACTACTTGCGAACTAAGTGAGAATGCCGTAGACGTGTGTGGTACCACGTTCCAATACGAGCTATTACTCCAAGAAACAGAAAAAATAGCGATTTCAGGGATGTAATTGAGGAATGTATGGGACCTGTTTAACGTTGTAGGGGGGATGAAAGAAGATGTTCGAGATTTGGTGTCTTCTCGGATCTGCGTGCGTCCAAAAGTTGGTCAAAACACGTTTTTTAATTCGACTGGCAATAAAAGATTTTTAGAGAATTAAAAGCATAATATACTTGTAGATAATTCAAAGATCATTAAATTGAACTGTGGTAAGTTCGATTTGATTATATTTTATTTCCAAATTAACAAAAACCGTCCAAAACGGCCAATTTTTTAAATGAATTATTTGTCACAAATGCATTTTTTTAAATGTTTTGATCATTTTAAAAGGAAAATTTTCCAATTTCAAATTGATCGAGAGTTTATAAAGGTCAATCGGTTAATCTGTTGCTGAGATATGTTAATTTGTTTAACCCAAGACGCTAAATTTTGAAAGCCATAACTTTTTTGTTTATCAAATTTTCGGGTCAATTCAAAATGGATTATCTTCTGGAACGTTTATGTTTTCAATTGTTGGTAAAAATCAATGAAAAAATGTAAATATTAACTTCTTATTTATTGATTCAAAAAGGGCTACTTTTTTATAAACAATTAGAGCCACAGCATTGCTCGTACATCGTACGAGTTTCTCACTGCGTGCGTAACTAACTTTCATAATAAATAATAAACCGAAAGCTGGCTTCGAAACAAATATTTCAAAATGTATGTACCCTACGACCCATAAGGCCCGAGTTAGGAATTTGTTTTTAAAAATTCGCAGCCGCTTTGTTAATAAAAATTAATAAACGTGTCCAACGGCATTAGTTAGTCAAAGACATTTTTAAAAGTCATAATAATTTATTTTAAAAAAAGCTTTCTAGTTCCTTAAAAGGAATTGTAGCAGCGGCGAAAGCAACGGTAGGCGTAGTCAGTGCAACTAAAATTAGAAAACCGTGGATCACGAAGGAGATGATAATGGAGATGCAGGAGAGAAGGAAATGGAAGAGCGTAAACTCAGAGAAAATACCGAGAATTAAATAACAGGCTTAGAAGAGAAACAAAGAAATCAAGAGAGGCGTGGTGGAGAGAACAGATCGACTCGTTAGAGAAATACCAAAAAGAGGGAAGATCAGATGCATTATATAGGAAAGTAAAGGAACTGACGGGTGGTAATAAGGGAAGTGAAATTACAACGATAACAGACAAGACGGGAAAGGTGATCGTAGAACCGAAAGACATCCAGGAGAGGTGGAAGAAGTATGTTGAAGAGCTGTATGGTAAAGAAATAAGGCCCAATAGGCTAGATACAGAAAGGGAAGACGACATCGGCAAAGATGGCATCGGACCAGGTATTCTAGGTAGTAAAATCGAAAGAGCTCTACGAGACATGAAAAGGAATAAGGTGGTGGGAATAGATGACATACCTGCAGAGTTTTTAAAGAGCATGGGGAAGAACGGAAGAGGAAAACTTTCTGCGTTTATTCGTAGGATTTATGAGGATGAAGTGTGGCCGTAAGACTTTGCGAAGACTGTACTAATTCCTATACCAAAGAAGAGTAAGGCAAAGACGTGCGAAGATTATAGGGCAATAAGCTTAATATCCCACACGGCCAAAGTAGTTCTGAGAATTATAAACAGAAGGCTAGAGAAGAAGGCAAATGAATACCTGGGTGACGACCAGTTCGGGTTTAGGAGAGGGACGGGAACGCGAGACGCTAAAGCGGTGATGAGGACGCTAGTAGAAAGAAACCTAGAGTATGGGCAGGATGTATTTGCATGCTTCGTAGATTTAGAGAAGACGTTTGATCGGGTGGAGTGGACGAAATTAATGGGAGTGTTGAAGAAATTAGGAGGAGGTCGATTGGAGGGACAGGCGTCTGATTCGGAATTTGTGTATGAACCAGCTGGCGCAGGTTAGGGTAGCCGATGGAGTATCGGGATGGGCCACGTTAGGATGGGGAGTGCGGCAGGGGTGCTCACTCAAGGTTCTTAGAGTATAAGGTTTCCTCATTCGCGACTCGGGCTCCTATTGGTTTGACGTCACTGATGACCCAAACTCTGCGTTATTGGTTAGTCAGTCTGCCAAGGGGTTGCAGTCATTGGTGAATGCGTTAGAGGTGTAGTGAGAAAGGTATGGGATGAAGATCAACCACGAGAAAACGAAAGTGATGAGATTTTCTAGAAGTAAGAAGGCGGGGCTGAATATAAGGGTGGGAGGGCAGAATATAGAGGAGGTCGAGCAGTTTACGTATCTGGGTAGTATTTTGGAGGAGAATGGGTTTAGTGGTAGGGACAGCAGATGCAGAATTGCGCTCGCTAAAGAAGCATTTTCGAAGAGAAGGGAATTGATGAGGGGGGGTCTGAGAAGAGACGTAAAGAAAAGGCTGGTGAAAACTTTAATATGGAGCGTGGCGCTGTATAGGTCGGAAACCTGGTCATTGCGAAGGGAGGATGTGCGTAGACTTGAGGCGTTTGAGATGTGGGTTTGGAGAAGGATGGGGAAGGTGAGCTGGGTGGCGAGGAAGATGAACGAGGAGGTATTGGATATGGTTGGAGAGGAGAGAAAGCTTGTGGCGGTGGTTCGGAGAAGGCAGAAGAGATGGATGGAGGAGGTATTGAGAGGAGAGGGCATGTTGAAGAGAGTAATAGAGGGGACAACACTGGGGAAGCGTGGTAGAGGAAGGAAGAGGATAGGAATTCTGGATGAAATAAGAGGAGGTAGAAGATATGAAGAATTGAAGAAGGATCTAATAGCGGGCCATCCTTAGGAGGGAAAGCGAGACAATGTCTATGAAATTGGGATGCAGAATGGGGACTGTCCAAGAACCTACCAATCAGCTGGTAGAATGAAAAAAATGCTCCTTAAAATAGCGTATAAAGTGGAGCGTACTCAGAGCGACCGTAGCGGGAGGTGGGGATAGCCGACGAGAGACATTGTGAACACATTATTACTGTCGGTTTTTACGTATGCCTTCCTCATCAATATCGACGTGCCTGATATCTAATATAGACTCTTTTCTATGTCTGATCATCTGGGAAAATAAATAAATAAAAGCAAATAAAAGTTATGGAGGAAAAACCACGGTACTACTACTGCTGAAGGCGCGTATTTTGTTTCAGTTGTTTTTTAGTGATTCCTTACTCTTCACCAGACATCACCAGCATTTTTATTACGGCAAACTGGAAATCGTGTGTATGCAAGTAAGTTATAGCCGCCATGTTTGCCTTAATTTTAGTTAGTTAATTAATAACAAATATTCCTACTATGGTGACTCTCTTATGCCTGTACGGGGCATAAGATAGTTCCCATGATAGGAATGTTTGTTGTTGAAACAAATAATCCAGCTTCTCACACGTACGACACTTCCACCTTCTGCCCTTTCTATCTCATATCTCCCTTGCCACTACCACAGCATCGAGAGGAGCAGGAATTTTCAAATTCTGCATTTATTTTTTCTGCTGCAAAATGGGTTATCTAGCTGGCATAGAAGAGGGATGAGGGAAATCCACCGAGCTAATGCGGTAATGGAGGTAACTCTGTTGGCTGTATGGAACGGGTAGTGAGTGGCAAGGGAGGATTTTATGCGGGAGAACGGGAGGACGACTTGGAGTTAAAAAGAGTCCCTACCGCCAGATTAAATAAAATTAATTTTCATGTTGGTTTTGTAAAAACGTATTCTCTATCTAATAATTGCAGCTGCCAATGCCGATGAATTGCCGCATTTAGGCTTATTTATTGCAGTAAATTGTTAATGAACTACTAATATAAAATGGACTGGTGCCTATATTTAATTTTTTCAATTCAATTCCCTAGGAGTACATTCACCTTATTAGCAGTTTCATTTCGCGAAAATACCATTTAAATTGGATATAGAATTACTATTTTTTCCCATGTCTCGAAAATTTTCGCATTTAAACTTGTAATTTCTACTTCAACTTGAGAATAAAATAGCATGGAAAGGTAGGATTAGATTGTTCATTTAAAACGGAGGAAAAGTTTTTTCTCTTATCAGCCAGGATGCGAATTAAATGACATTTAAGTCGTGCCACAGCGAAACTATCTTAAACAAAAATTGAGCTCATTTCCGTTTGAAGCTTAAGATCAACCGTCCGTCTATTTATATTCATGTCTTGTAACTTACTTCAGCTTTTCAGTAGCTAAGGTATGTTATTGAAGAAAGCAGTGTGTATTAAACGACAAAGACGAGGATATGGAAAATCTCGATTGTTTTGTCTCACTCAGTCGCGATATAACTTCCTTGTGGAGGAGTGAGGAGAAGGATATCTAGGGTTTGGCCGTGCCACGCACGTCTCATCCCCTCTCTTTCCCTCTTCCCCCGTACACGAGAGGAGACACGAGGTGTATACCCTAAACCCATCCCTGTTCTCTCTCTCTCCACCTTCACCGCGGTGCCAGGCTCCAAATGGAAGGAGGAAGCGCTTCCCTTCCTCCCCCAGCCCTCACCAATGAGGCATTTTACGAGGTCCATCTTCCTCCCTACCATTTATTACTTTTAGGGATGGGGTGGAGAATTTCTTTTTTTTTTTAGCTCACGCGGAGGTTTTAAAGACGTCCAAAAAATTCTTTAGTTGAAATGAAGTCACGCCTCTCCGTGGAGGTTTTTTTTTTAATGCGACTGGAGCGGTTATCGTGGGCCAAGTCAAGTCAAATATGTTTTATTTCTCATGGCAAGCTTATATTTAGAGTTTTAGTATTTATTTACAGGTAGAGCGAATATTGTCATGAGATCCCCGTTTTAGAAATCTCTCCTCTTCAGGGCCCGTTTAAAATTTTTACTTATAAACAGTTTTAGATGCTGTTGCAGATTGTCATAAAACAAAAAATAACGCAAAATTTAAAATGAAGTGACATTGTTTCCTTGTTTTCTCCGGAAGGGCTATGGTCTGGCATTCGCCCTTGGCATGGGGGAAACCGGCAAAACCCCACGCAGACCACCGTGTGCTTTGCTGTCTCGTCTTCAAGTTCAGGTGGTCCATGTATTCATTGGTGGTTGCTGTTGTATCGCGTCCAGTGATGAACGGGAGTGGTGGTCTCTCTTGCTTCTTGTTTTTCCCTTCAGGAGTTGGTGGGAGTCGTGTCCTGTAGGCGGTGGTTTATGTTCTGGAGTACACCAAATAGGTGTTCCTGGTGTAATTCTGTTCTGCTGGTGTTCTATCGTGAGCCATAGAGTACACATTTTAATGATTAAAAAAATAAGTCTAATAAAAATTCTTAGACCACGTTTAATTGAAGTGCACCTGTTTATACCTTGGAAATCACCATACAGGCAGTAATGGAAACGGTAAATGGATAATATTTTAAAGGTTTTTCCTCAATTAAAGCATGGTATGACTAGAGTTTTCGGCGTGGTTTTCGAAATTCAGACGAAATCACATTGAAATTTTTTTTAGAATCTTTGACCCGGCGTTTCCACCTCAATATTTGTTATTAACCATTATTCGATAATTAAATGCATTATTTCGCGTGTAGAAGAAAATCTGTAGACATGCAATCGAATAATTACGAAATATATGTCTTGTGCCATAAGGCTACTTGTTGAAACAGCGTTGAATTGCCAGAAAAACAAATTTGTATGATGTAATTTTTTCTCTTGTGAGAACACGTAGGCATGCTAAGTTTCATGTACATAAACAAAATTCATTCCTACCACCTAAAAGAGTATTCTACTAGTCACTAATTGAATTTGAACTTTGTATATTCCTCACTTTTTTATTTCCGACCATGTTTTTAGCAATAATTGCCATTATTAAAGTATATACAACTCAAAAGACTCAGTCCTTCGTACCTTTAGCTCTCTTGAGCTGCTCTAGGTATATTAGAACTGCAAAAGCTAGCAATTTTATGTCCAATATGAAAATGATTGCTAAAACCATGGTCGTAAGTAAAAAGGTGTGGAATATACAACGTCCAAATTCATTTACTGACGTGTACTAATACCAAAAGTTACGCCGGAAACCTTCGCTAGTATTCTACACCTCTACATCTACATAATAGGTACCCTGTAAGCTACCTATGATGTGTGTGTTGTATGGGGTGATTACGCACCAGACATGCGCTAACCGTTAAGCGTACTATCATAATGTCATTCGCTATTTTACTAATTAATTATATTGTCAATTTGTTTATCCATTATATGCTTTCAAATAATGGATGATTGCATTCTTATTTTTGTTGCGGTATCCTTAACGATGCGTGGATCAGCTTGTTTTTCAAAAACAGATCTGGAGTAAGTAACTAATTCTTGCTATCATAGTGTCATTAGCTATAGTTTGATCATTTTTTCCTTTCGTTAGACGATCTACTAAATTCGCGAAGAGGCATATAATCACCTTGATTTTGATGTGCCGTGCGTTAAATTCCAAAGAATCGGTCGTTGAAATATTACCTCTTGAACTATATTTCACGAGATCTTTTACTTATTTTCGATAACCACCGAAAACAGCTCATAAGACCTTTTAAATTGGAGAAGTTTGCAAATAGCAAAGGAGCGGGACGCACAACCATGCGCTAAGTGGTGAAAATTCCTCCTAGGTGGGACTCGAACCTGGGACCCTTGGGTTAGCAGGCAAGGACTTAGGAGAGAGAACGAATATGATAATATAATGGCATGAATTATGATTAAAACGGTCTTTTTATTCCTTATCTCGGATCTCTTCTTAAAGGGAAATACTGGCATTTTTCACTCAATCTTTCAAAGGTTTTTTCTCTTTTTTCCGTGGTGTTTTTTTATGGTTCCATCCTACCCTGAAACTCTCCCTCCATCGATCCTTTCTCCACACACCATCGGAAACCCTTCCCGAAGCAAATGATGCGCATGGATGATGAAAATGACGGGCCAGAGTCACTAAGGGCCTGGAAAACTTTAAGAGCATTAGGGCGTATCAATTATTAATGCCTCAGTCCTCAGACCGTGGCCTCTTCCTAACCCTTTTTGATGTTGTGTTAAACCAGGGTTCTTGCAAGCCAGTTGGGTAGGGTCAAACTCGGTTGTTATTATTAGTGTTATCTACCGGCTTAGGTCGGTTTAAAGCAGTGGTTCCCAACCCGTAGAAGTCTGCGGACTACTCAGCCTGAAATGAAATCATGTACGGACCACCCCCACCCCCCACCATACCCCCTATCAGTTGTAACCCTTCCTCAGCACCTTTTTCATAACCAAATTCAAAGGTGATTAAGTAAAACAGCTTTTAGAACAAACACATCATATATTGATTATTACTATTAATTAGTGTACAGTACAACTTAATTACCCATCTCGTTCAGAGCACTTCGCATTCTAAATCCCCATTTAGGCAACTTTTTTATATGCCCTGCGGACCACTTCCAAGGCTCTTGCGGACCACCTGTGGTCCGTGGACCACCGGTTGTGAACCACTGGTTTAATAGTATAGAATAATAATCCTCAAGATATCTTTACATGCACTGACCCCTATATCCTTTCACGATTTCCTTAACCATCTCAGTATAAGCTCTACCTCTCTTCATCCCGTCCGTATACCCTATTTTCGTTGTGTAAATTCCACAAGAAATATTATTCGCCTAGACTGGGGCTCGAACCGGAGTCCCTCAATATTGCGCCGTTTGATTTTAGCCAGTAAGGATATTGAGGTATCCTCCTCAGAGGATTTTTTGGACTTTTAAGGAACAAGGTGTTCAAGGCTGGTGGACATATTAATGCTACAGAAGTAATAAAAGCGTGTGCTTAGCGCCACCGTCCACGAGGTTCAAGTCAAACTTAGAACACTATGAGGTTTTCTTCTGCGATATTTTCGCACGTATATGCACTTGCAGGCGACTTTGTATAGGTTATACTGTGGCTTGTTCCGGTATCCTCAAAATGTGCCTGTTTCATCTCTTCCCCTTCACCTCTTACCCAACATCCTCCAATATATTACGGCCTTCGGCACCCCTTCGCGCCATTAGCCATGCTAGATTGATTATTTTTCGCATAATAAACATTCTGCAATTTCGCGCGACATGACACCGTTTCTTATACTCTCTTCTTTAGTCCATGAGCTAAAGTAATATCATTTATGTCATCCTAAAACTTGTGTGAGCAGTTCGAGACTCGGAGGCTACACGCTAGGCTTAAATTACTTGAAAAATTGAGATCAGGCGAGTTTCAGTACGATACGGAGGATATTATTTTGACCCCGCGCTGTACCTCTAGAACTGATTTTTAGCAGCGACAAAATTAGAGTGATACCCTGCCGAACCGATGTATAAAAAAATCCTTCTTTCCATGAACCTTCAGTGATTGTAAAATTAACAGCGTGACACTATCTCAAGGCTCTTCTTTAACACACAATTCACCTCTTTTCCCTCCCCCCTCCTTTTCCCTAATCTCCCTCTTTTCCTTGGCTGATGTCCTAACACTTCCTGCCACACGCCTCTGCGTCGGCTTGCGGGGTAGAATGGAAATGTGTGATCAGAATTTTCCTAGATATCTTCGACTTGCGTGTTACCTTTAAATCTCTTGCAACTACCTACCCAGTGCTTTCAGTAGCTGCGTTATACAATTTTTTTAATTTTGTGGAAATATTTAACAAATCGCGCGGCGTAACCCCATACATATTTTTTCAGATTCGTGAACTAAATTTTTTCAGTGTTGGGTACCATCGGTGGTAATATCTACATCTTCGTACTACCATTCGAGCCATCGCAGAGGCGTGTGGCAGGGGATGCTAGGATACCAGCCATGGAAAGGGTGGGGGGAAAGTAGGGAAAAGGAGGTGGGAGAGGACAGCGTTGAATTGTGTGTTAACGAAGTGTCTTAAGTTAGTGTCACGCTGTTTTTGTTCTATTCACTAATGGTGCGTGAAAAGAGGGATTTTTTTGTACCTGTCAGATCGGCAGTAAATATTTCGTATTTTGTCATTCCTATCAGTTCAAAAGATATCGCGCGGGATCGAAATAATATCCTCCGTGCCGCGCTGAAACTCGCCACATTGGATTTTTTCCAAGTAATCTAAGCCTAGCGTGAAGCCTCCGAGTCTCCAACGGTTCCCACAAAAATATGAAGATCATTCTCGTTCCCCCGCTTGAAATTGGTACAGAGTCGTTATCTTCAAGTCTCGCACGCCTTTCTTCGAGAGAAAGGCGTGAGAGAAAGTGGCGCCAGGGTGTACGGAGCTCACAAAAAGGGTACTTCAGGGGTTCTCAGGATATTCGACGCCACCTGAGATCGCCTCGTACTCCAGAAAAATTTACTCTCGCCGCCCGTACACTGAGGCTGAGAGAGCGCTCCCCCGCCTCCATGTTGAAACAGCCTCCGGATACTCATGTTTATCGATCTCCCCGATTTACGACTTCCCTCGTGGCCGATAGAAATTTTTACTGCTTCCAATGAAGGGAAGTGGTGGAGTAAGGAAATTCCAGCATCCTTAGGCAGGAGGCAAATATTTTTTACGGCAAAGTGTTCCTTTGTGTGCATCACTTACTTAATTTAACGTAAAATATTTGTAGTAAAATAGTTGATAACAGCATGCCAGTGTTTTTGACGTTTAGTGCATGGTTGATGTGGAAGCACGTGGACAATGAGGGTGTGTAAGTTTTAGAATCACCCCCTGCCACACAACCTTAAGGTGGCTTGCAGGGTATCGCGCGTACGTAGAGATGTCATAAGGTTTCTTGAAACTTGGGAACGGAACATTGTACTGTCTTGTTTACGTTCATTTCTGGGTGATCCCAGTGCTAGATTATAGAGGTTTTTTAAACCTTTTATTGCCACTGTCGATACGTCTTCGACCGAATCGTCTTAAATTTAGTGAGACATGCGACCAAGAAGTTTGAGACACGCACGTGTTTGAATAGCGGGTGGTTTCTTTCATCTATTTTACTTCTTTCCTTTATACCACTCCTCCACCTCCACTACTTGAACATACTTACTTACCTTCCGGGAACCCGCCCCTTCCATAGCCTCACTGAGCGTCGCCCGCCATTTCCTCAGGGGTTGGATTTGGAGACGTTTCCGGGAGAGGTAATGGCTCTGGCTCGATTCAGGGTACGCTTTCTTACGGCCTGAACTCCATGTTCCCTCACTTCCACTTTACCTTCCACTTTTATCTTGGAATCATGCTCGCTTCAATGAGTTTGAGGCATTCAGGATGGTTTTCTTTTGGTCCACTGTTTTTTCACAATAATCATAAGTGTAGGCTAAGTGCTGTGGGTGTGAGCTATCTGAGAAGTGTTTGGGATAAAAGTAAAAAGGAAAATGTTAGTAGTTAGTGGGTGATGAAAGAATGTGGAATGGATACTCCGCTCATGGGTGTATATGAAAATAGAGTGCTTCTTTTCTTCGGTAATTTCAAGAGAAAATGCGTATGCATGAGAAGTGAATAACTAAACAGATGTACTCGAGTGGGGGGAATGGCGTGGCAGGAAGGGGTAGACTGAGGAAGAAGGAGAACATTCTTAAGATGGCTGGAACGGTAGCCATGGGTCATTTTGATGCAAATTTTAAATAATTTTTAAGTAAGTTAAAAAAATAATTAGGACCACGTTTCACTTAAGTGCATCTGTTTATTCATTGGAACTCACCGTACGGGCAGTAGTGGAAATGATACAAGGATTATATTAAAATTTTTCCGAAATTTAAGCATAAGGATATTCTGCAGGTAGAAAATATTCAATATTCCTTAAAACGTAGTCGTTGGGCGTTTTAGAACGACCGTAAAACTACGAATTCCCTGAAAGGGCAAGAAGAACGGAAACTGTGCTGATGTTAAAATTCTGCTGGGAAATATTTTCGGCGAACAGAGGGGATATTTAAATTCTGTATTTATGGCTCCGTTCCTCTACTTTATTTCTTTTTATGGCAGGCAGAATTTTGATGAAAATCCCGGGCGGGTAATAAAACGCTTTCTCCGTTCATATTTTTGCTTTTATATGAAAGGCGCGAATTTGCCATCGATAGCCATTTTCAGCCTTCCCATTGCTTTCCGGCATATGAATTCATTGGCGTATCCCGGACTTGGGGATGGGATTCAGGCGAGTGAGTTACCCAATATTGATTACCCCCCACTTCCCCTGCCCCGTCTTCCCTATATCTACTAGTTTCATTCAAAGGGTAGACAACGAAAATTTTGATCCGTCGTATCCGAGGCAATTGTTGGAAGGTTTGTTAAGGTGGTTTGGGCGAACTTTTGTCTACATACAGATTTGCGTGAAATAAAGCAAACTTGTTATCATTAGTGACATCTATAGATAAAAGTGAAGAAAGTAGCATCATACTGATTTGGTTTTTGGCTATTCAACGCTATTTTAATACGTGGCCTTTTGGATCATGACATGCATTTTGTAATAATTTAATGGTACATATTTAATTAAAGATTTTTTTCTAAATGCAAAGTAATATATTTCGTATTGTTATAATTGTTACTAACAAATATATAAGTGTCACGACGTGTCCAATATTCGATAAAAAAACATTTAAATATAATTTCGTCTAAAATTCGATTACCGCTCCGAACCCTCTAGTCATAACATGTCTAAATTGAGAAAAATAATTTAAAGAATCATCCTTGTATCAATTACATTACTGCTTGTCTGGTGAGTTCCATAGCATAAACAGATACACTGAAATGAAATATGGTCCATGAGTTTTTTTTTGACTTCCTTAAAAAATATTAAATGTGCACTCAATGACTCACGATTACCGCTCCACCTTTAAGTGTAAAGTTTTTGACCTTATCAGGTTACTAGCCTGATGCATATCCCTTCTCCTTGTAATAGCATTGAGATCTCGACCGAAAATACCAATGCAATGAACCAGGAAGATCAATAATAGCTTTAAACTAACCAATTACAGAACAAGACACATATTTAACATTTCCACGTAATAATATTGCAATAAAATGCACATACATAAGAAAATTGCCATCTTCAACTTCACCAACGGTGCAAGACAGCGAACTTTACTAAATAAGGTAAGAAAAGACTCCTTAATAAAACTATACAAAAACTGGCAATGCCCTGTGGTGTATACGGCAGTGAGAACTGGACTATTAAAAATGTAAATGAACGAAGATTTGAGACGTCTGGAATGAAATGTTTAAGGAGAGCTGCTGGCCGTACGACAACGGACAGAAAAAGAAATACCAATGTATGGCCAGAACTTGGCGTTCAAGGCATCAATCTGGATATAGGTTGTTTGGGATTGGTTGTGTCATACCCGAAATGTCGATTCTCGAAGAAACCCGGGTCGTGCAATAAAAGCTATTATTGTGGAAAAATTAAGTTGCGTTTGATTTCAAATTATAATAGTGTGTTTTGATGGTTAGTGTATACCTGATGTGGAATCGCCTCCTGCCGCACACCCTTGAGATAGCAGGGTGAAACGTGGCTGTAAAAGTGAATCATTGTAGAATTGATATCCTCAATGACGACGAGTGGAATTTAGGACGGCAGGATGTGAAAACCATACGAAAGATATGGACGCCCGAAAAGAATTGAAAAAATAGCTTCGTGGACTTCTGAAAGCTTATATCAGAGAGAGAGAGAGAAAGAAAATGAGATGCCGGGAAAAACGAGTTTTCCACGGCAGTGTGTTTGCCGACTCATCCCTGAGTATTTTGGCGAAGGAGAAGACGTGATAAAAGCCCGCCTACGCGCGAGACGAAACGTTTGTTGATCCACTCCACGCGAATTCGAAATCGTCGTTGTGGAGGAGCGTCACACAAAAGAAACTGCAATGTTTGTCGAGTTGTCAGTCGCAAGAGCTACAGCGAAAAAAATACGTATCCGAACCTCAAAAACCTTTATAAAAAAAGAAATTAGGAAAAGTATTTTATTTTTTCGATTCTTGCGCATGGAATGCAAAACTCTGAAGTGTGTCTTTCACTCAGTCTGACGCTCTCGTTTATAATACCGCGCCAACCGGAATGGAGTGATGCACGACTCGTAGCATCGTATTATGCACTTCGCGCCTGGAAGAGCGTAAAATGAGAACGCTCATTTGAACGCGCGCTACTTCAAGTGCCTCGGTGAAACATAAGTGCACCAAAAGACAAAATTCTTTATTCACTCACACATTTGAAGAATATTCAAGTCCATTTCAACAAAAAAACAAGACTTCAGTGACCGAAATGCGAATCGGAAAAAGGGAAGAAAGAATGAAATTATGAAAATATAAATGCAACACCTTTTATATAGCATTCCACATTTAGTGGAAATAGTATGAGCCTAATGGAGAACGCTGTTGCCAAACTTAGGCTCCGTGTGCTCTCCTCTAACCCACTTAAGCAATCATTTCCAACGCAGCGATAAATTTAATTAAATCAGTTGAGGGAATACTACTTGCATATTGGAAGACTCCTAGATGTGCACTCAGTACACTGCGTAGTATGGTGTTAATTTTCCTGCTGCTGTTGGCAGCGTTGCATCTCGGGCCTAAGGGAGAACTTTGCTGCCAAACCTACGCTACGTGTGCTCGCCTCTAACCCGCTGAAGCTATCATTTTCAGCACCACGCTAAATTTAATTAAGTTACGTGAGGGAATACTACAACCTTGCTCGTTGGGAGACTCCTAGATGTACAGTTCGTACACTCCATAGCACTGTGTTAATTTTCCTGTTGCCATCGGCAACATCGCCCCTCCGCCCGGATGGAGAACGCTGTGCATTTTATACTAGCTGTTTTCAGGCATGACTTTTTGGTACTCGATTTTACAAATTAGAGGCAAACAGTTATTATTGTCAGAGGTGATTACCGGTAAAGTTAAGTCAAGATGGAAGTAGAAATATCTAGATACTATTCTTTTGAAGATAGACGTCCTTGTCTCCATACATTATTTTATTTTTCAGCTCAGCATACATCCTACCTGTCTTCATCCCATTCATAGAGCCTATTCTCTTTCTTCATCCTCCCAATTTCCCAGAATCCTCCCCTCATAGACCGCAAAATAATCAATGAATCTTGCCGACCTATTCCACTTCCAAGGTCATCAAGGCTATGATAATGACGGCGTAAGTCAAGCCCTTGGTAGCAAAGTTTACGAATTTGCTTTGGACAACACAACTTTCAATTTAATTTTCTGGACATTTTAGATGGAATAAAGAAAACTTTCAACTTGTGTTGAGTGTAGGCGATTGAAGCTGTTCGTAGATGCTGATGTGGCTTTCGGGGTATCGAGTTATAGTGAAGTAAGGCTTCTGAAGTTGTTCGCTGCGACGTGAGAGAAACGCCAAGCCAAATATTGCCCAAATATAGAATAGCTTTAGAGGGTGACTACCAAAAGTTTGATTATCTATTAATTGGGTTTTATTTAGTCTAATTTGTCGTAAATTAATTTTATGTTGCTTGTAGTGAGATTGTTACGGGGTTTGCATTAAGTAATATTATTCTCGCAGTACCACTATTGGAGCATTTATAATAGTAGTTCAAGTTCCAACTGCTTGATTTATATAGCAAGTTCTCGTCTAAAACATCAATAGACGTTTAAAATGATAAAAAGAAATCACTTTGTACTTATCCTCTAAAGTTATCATTTCTCGATCGATTTCATAGTCCGTGCGTCATTATCAAAGTTACATTACCAATTTATGTTGCATTGCCAAGGTAGCATTTCCAATGTGTTAAGTGTATAAGTACGAAGTGATATCTTTTTAACAGGCTTAACGTAGCAAATTTCCGCAAGTTTCGCCTGCCTCCATCAGCTTAAGGTGGTTGGAGCGGTAATCGTGTGTCATTGAGTGAACATTTTAATATTTTTTTAAACAGTCAAAAAAAAATCTTGAACCATATTAAATTTAAGTGCATAGATTCATGTGTCAAAACTCACAAAACTGGCAGTAATGGAAATGATACAAGATTTGTGTTTTGTCCTTAAGGTGGTTCCACCGTAAAATGACTTAAATGTCATTTTATTAATATTCTGTCTACTTGTAGAAAAATTGGTCCTCTATCTGATATGAACAACAAAATAATACCTTTCCACGCTATATTACTCTAATTAAACTTGAAATTACATGGTGTTCAATGGGAGTATGAGAGAAACACGGGAAAAAATAGTATTTTTTCATAAAATATAAAGGCCATTTTCGCGGAAAACTATTAACAAGGAGTAAATAATCCAGAGAAATTGAATAAAAATGTAATATAGGCATCTTACCACCTTAATTTTTTAGTTATTAGGGAATTACTTCCGTAATTGAAGTCAAAATGCGGTAATTCGTAGGAAATGGCGCTGCAGTCGGCTCCTATGGCTTGAAAAAAGTGATTCATTTAAAATACATTCGTGGAATAATCTGCAAATTTAGTTCCTTACTTTTGGGTTTCTATAGGTAACGCATTTCATCAGTGAAAGCAGGATTTTTTGGAAAAAACATAAAAAATGTGGAATTTAGTATTTGTTTTGACTCACACAGTCGCGGCGGAACCTCCTTAAAGCATGCTGTGACTAGAGTTTTCAGCACGGTGTTCGAAATTCTAATAAAATATAACTTTTCTAATATAAGACTCGGAGTAACACGTTGATATTTTTGGCAACAATTTACTACAATAATAGGAAATGTGAAATTAAGCGTTTAGCAGAAAATGTGTACTAATGTTATAGAATTATTACGAAATAGGTGTCATGTTCCATAAGACATCTTGTTAAGGCAGCATTGAATTACCAGAAAAAAAATCGGAACGATGCGATTTTTGCACTAGTGAGAACACCAATGCAAAATTTCACGAATTTCTGTGCATAAACAAAAATCGCTCCAACCACCATGATCGACGTGTGTACTTAACTTGCGTGCCTGAGGTGAGATTCTCGAACTCGCGATCATTTGGATCTGAAGGCGTTACTATCCTAACTACTGCCTCCAGCCACAACAGTGTGATCAAAAGAAAGTTGTAGTCCTGACACTTCCTGCCACATTCCCCTGAAGTTGCTTGAATGGGCACGATGCGAATTAGCTACTTCTCATTTGTAAGAACCCACTTGGAATACGCTGCCAGTATTTGGGATCCTAATGAGGTGGGCCAAAAAACCGGGTTAGAACGCGGGCTGAGAAGATCGGTAAGATACGTTAAAGACCATTTTGATAATTTCGTTAATGTTATTGACCTTCTGCAGCAACTGGGATGGGAATCGCTTTCAAACCGACGATTAAAATTTACACTTAATCTATTATGTAAGTTCCAAACCGATTTATTCTCTGACGACGTTAATAATATTTTACGAAATCCGACATACTACGGTAGATCAGATCATGAGAATAAAATTAGGGAACTAGACTGCAGAACGGACATTTAAAATGTTATTTTTCCAGCGAACGATAAGAGACCATAACATCTGCCAAAATGATACTTTTAACTAGGTTTTGTCGATAGGCAGTGTAGCTGTTATTGTTAGTAGTAGTAGTACTCCCTAATACTTGCATCCTTATCTGCTACATAGTACTTACAGCACGCTGTGCATGTTTTCAGCATATCTCTTGAATCCCTGCCCGCTTATGTAGATGCAAAATACATAAATACTATCGGTCCCTCTAACATTGGTAACATATCTATAGTGTAGTGCATGCTTGTGAGGCTTCGCCTCCCGACAAGCATTAGTGATTTATGATAATGCATCAATAGTCGTAGTTACGCTAACTATAGGGTATAGTGTAATGCATGCTGGTGACTACTCACCCCCTGCCACACACCCTTGAGGTGGCATGCAGGGTATTATGTAGATGCAGATGTGTTTTCTCGCTCTGCACATCGCACAAAGAAAAAGGATTCCGATGGGCATGCACCGTCCCATTTCCTTTTCATCGTTTTCTGTTTTCCTGCGCAGGGGTGGACAACCGCGAAATCCAGAAAGATGAGAAAGAGAGAGAGGAAAATAAACAGATTCGTGCTTTGGGTGGTTTCACAGCGACTGAGAGAGTGAAAACAAATACAAACCTCACCTTTTCGTTCGCAACGTTTAAAAAATAACGTTTTCAGAAAGTTAACGTTTTCAGAGAAAAACATTAACGTGCAAAATGTGCAATTATTCGACGATTTGGTTTGTCATTAAAACTTTTCTCCGCCATAAAGGCAGAATGCAGTGCCATTTCGGTTACACTAACGTATTTTGACTTCAGTTACTGTAGTAATTTCCTAATATCACTGACTCCAAGATGGGTCCTTGTGGTATATTTAATTTAAAATGAATTTCCTGGAATCATCCGCGTCTCATAAACAGTTTTACTCGAGAATGTCATTTATATTAGGTAGGAAAATAATATTTTCCCCCATACTTACCCATTCTCGCTTTTAACATAATGCAATTTTAAATTCGAGTGGTGGTAAAATTGCTTGGAAAGATAAGAATTCTCTCGCTCATCTTAAACCGAGGACACATTTTTTACATTTAAGTCATTTTACGGTGGAACCATTTGATCAAGAAAAATGAAAAACACACGAGGAACGGAAGAAAGTCAAAAATACGTGGAAATGGACGAATAAGGGTGGCATTGCGATCGACGTTTTCTGACGTGACGTTAATGATCGGTTGCGTTAGTTTTTCCGTAGTCTTAACCGGCAGGGAGGAGTGCATTACGATTGACAAGGATATCAACGCCATTTGTTAACCGTTTTTGCAAACGCAGTTGTAAACGGTTTCGAAGTATCTGTTTATTTTCATATTTTAAAGATAAATTATTAATAATCCGCTAACAATAGTGACAAATGGTTCTTCAAGAAGGTTAATTATGTTTCATTGTAAAGATAAAAACTAAATTTGACGATCTGGAAATTAAATTCTGTAAATATTGAGAAAAAAAGTTCTCCTGTGATGGTCTGCAAGTAACGTAGCGTGACGGGATAGCTAGATTTGGCCAAGGCTTGCTAATTGTCCGTTGACGTCAACGTCCGAACATCGTAATAGTAGGTTTAACTACATTACAATCACCAAGCTCCTCGAACGCCATCTTCCGTTTCAGTCACGTCAGTAAACGTCGATCGTAATCCTGCCCTGACGGGGGTTAAAAAAAACGAATGGGCTTGCCACGTGACGCAGCGTGGTTCGATGGAAAAATGTCGAGGACATTGCCGCGTTTCACGAGAGCGTGAAAAAAAATGACTAAGCGTCGGCGTCGGTGGGTGGGGGAGGGAAGGCGTCCTTTCCGAGCTCCTGTGCAGAGTCGTGATCACCACGCGCCGCGCCGCCTGGTTTCGGATTGCTTCCTAATGAGTTCGTTAGCGCGGAGGTGGAAAGATGTTGGGGAGGAGGGATCGAAAAAAATAAACAAACAAAACAGCAACGATTAGCGGGAAGAAGCGTTGGATCCGAATAAAAGAAAACGAACGAAACTAAGACAAAAAGTGAAGACTATGAAACATTTAACCGCGTGCATATCTGAGGAAAGCTATCCATAATGAGTTCCCAGAGTTGGATGGAAAAGACATCTACAATTACCCTCAAAATCGCCTCAGTGGTGCGTGGCAGGTGGTGAGTTTTCATCAACATGGGAGCAGTTCCATCCTATCCTCATTCTCAATGGATGAATTCCCGAATTGTTTCGTCAGCTCGGAAACTTAGTTGTTGCAGAAATATGACCTACTTATAGTGGTGACTTTTTTGTGTGCTCATATCGGTTGAAAAACTGTCTAATTAATGGATTTGCTCCCTAATGCTTGTATCCTTATTGGATGCGTAGTGAAAACAGCACGTATTGCATGTTTTCTGTAGAACTCTTGTATCGCTGTGAATTTATGTAGCTGCAAAAAATATTGATACAAACAGTATCTCAGGCATTGATAGTATACCTATAGTGCTTTGCATGTTTGTGACATTTCACCACCTGACAATATTTACAGGTTCTTCCTTATGCATCAATAGTCGCAATTGCATTATCTATAGTTTATGGTAACTAGGGTATAGTGTAATGTATGCTGTTTATAATTCTCCCCATCTACATAGTAACGTGTAAGCCATCTCAAGGGTGTGTGGCAAGGGGTGAGTTTTCAACATCATGCACTACACTATATCATACAAAAGTAAATGAAACTACGACTATTTATGCATTAGCAAAAAAACTACAATTACTAGTCAGGGCTTAAAATTTAATTAATATACTCTTCACCAGGGGCGTAGGTACGGAGGGAATGTGGGGGTTGATTAAAGGGAGTCAATCCCCACCCCTTTGGCCAACGTTTTTTATTCACCTCCATGTCATGGGTGACCGAGAATAATTTTTTCCGAATATTTTGTTTAGGATGGAACTCAATTGTTTCTACACATATGAGCAATTGAAGTATCAGAATCCCAATAAAACCCAGAGCGTTCGCCATTTTTAGGAGGAACGTGGCCACACCCTTTTGTCACAACAATTTAATACTAGTTTTTAATGTCCCTGTAAAATAGGCAATATCAGTTCATGAAATATTGAATCCTATGATATCGATAAGCTACCAATTTAATATTAACTACAATTTAGTAGAAACTTACAATTACCTGTCAGGAGGTCAAGCTTAACCAACATACACATCATTATGCTATGAATGTAATAGTAACTATGATCATTAATGTATTTTGCAACTAAATTACATAAGAGAAATATAAGAGTTACACAGTAAGCATGTGAGAAATGCTGTTAGTGTTACGTGGCAAAGTAAGACACGGGCATTAAAGAGCAAACGAAAATTATTAGCTAAGCTATCTATCGATAAACGAAATATAAAGGCTCAGTAGATGCTCTATTATCGATCGCGGGAAAAATTACATTTTGAACCGGTCTTTTCTTCAATCGATTTTCCAAATTTCATTTTCATGATATAATCATCAGATTGCACGCAGGATATTGCCATCAGATTTTACATAAAGTAAGACTATTATGATCCCAAATAAAGGGAATGCAAAAGACAATACTAACTTCAGAACTATATCCCTTCTGTCTCATGGATCAATATGTTGGAGAAGACCAGTTTGGATTTAGGCAGGGCAAAGGAACAAGAGAAGAAAATCTAGCATTAAAATTGATCTTAGAAAGAAGATTAGAACAGAATAAGAGAATATACTTTATCTTCATCGATCTTGAAAAAGCATTCGAAAGGGTAGATTGGAAGCTGCTGTTCCAAACTATGAAAAAAATACAAATCGACTGGAGGGATTGGAGATTTATTCTCAGCTACTATAAGTCACAAACCACAGAAATCAATATTAATGGTCATATACAGGAAGCTAAAATAAAAAGAGGGGTGAGGCAAGGTTGTCCCCTTTCACCTTATCTCTTCAACCTCTTCATAGAAGTCCATTTCAAATAAAACAAAGTTGACAAATTTCCACACAGTATATTATCAACCACAAAATACAACACCGACCAAGGTTTCGGCACGTAATGCCATTATCAAGGTGCGTTACGTGCCGAAACCTTGGTCGGTGTTGTATTTTGTGGTTGATAATATACTGTGTGGAAATTTGCCAACTTTGTTTTATTTGAAATGGACATCAAGTATTTTCACAAATTTAAGCCTGATACGCTTTTACATGTCTCTTCATAGAAGATGCAATAGGAAAAACAAAATTGAAGAGTAAGGGCATAAAAGTAAATGGCAAACTCATCCATAGTATTCGGTTTGCTGACGATGTAGTTGTTCTTGCAGACTCAGAAAAGATTATGAGCCGCGCATAGGAGACTCTTGTAAAAGAAATGAATAAATTAAAATTAAATATCAACAAAAAAAAACAAAATGATGGTAGTGGACAAGTTATACAACAAAATAAAAGCTAAAAATAAGTTAGGAAACTCAACTATTGACCAAGTTAAAGAGTTCTGCTACTTGGGAAGTCAAATAACAAATTACAATAAAAGCATTACAGATGTTAAGAGAAGGATCACCCTGGCCAGACAAGCTTTCCAGAGGAAGCGTTACCTCTTGGTAAACAACCATCTCTCAATTGATACGAGGAAGAGATTCGTAATGACTTTCGTGTGGAGCATACTCACTTACGGTTGTGAAACATGGACTTTAAATGAACAAGAAAAAGGACAGGTACCAGGCAGCCGAAATGTGGTTCTGGAGGAGAATTACCAAAACAAGTTGGGTCATTAGGAAAATTAAACTTGTAGGTAATCTAATAAGACAGAACGAGTTCATTATAAACATAGTGGAAGGAAAAGTGCTGGGGAAGAAGAGGGAAGGACGACCTAGGATGTCCTTGCTCCACAGTGTAATGTCAATGATGAACTGTAACTCCTATGGTGAAATGAAAAGAACAGTCTTAGAAAGAGACAATTGGATACAACGACAGCGACAAGGCCTGGCCTTTTGAGAGACGACGACGACGATATAATTAAACAATAAGGGACCATGTTGGTCCAGAGATAGCGTGTTTGATCTCAGTCTGAGGGTCACAAGTTCTAAGAACATGAAGTGTCAGTGTCAGCAAATATTTTTTGATTTTGGAAAAACATATTAATGGAACTCTCAGAATTAAAAGTCTGGAACGAGACTGCGAGGGCTTTCTACGACCTTCATGCTACCCAAACTACCCGACTACACTGCTGATAGGCAACAGTCTCTGCGGGAGGCACTGATGAGGAAAATCAAGAAGATCGGTCCGATATCAACTGCCACAGCCTCGGGCATTCACGGAATGGCCGCAGTACGGCGATGTGGAAGGCATCGGGAAACCACCTCCTTAGTCTCCCTAAAAGATTTAACCTTGATTTCACCAATGTTTGACGTGATGGCAGTCCTTCCGGTAAAATATTCCGGAGGTAAAATAGTCCCCCAATCTTGTCTCCGGGTGAGGACCACTGGAAGGATGACTTCCGTCAGAGTTGAAAACAAGTATCTAACATTTTATGCATGGTTTCGAACAATATTTTTGTCATCGTCAGGAAATAGACAGGGAATAGTCGGCTTGAAACGTACTTAAAAGATTGTACCTAAATGTTTACCGAGGAAGAAGGCGCATGGCTGACATTAGCCGCCTTATCTTTACATTCATACAGATCATGTTCTTCATACGCCTAGTTAATACGCGCATAGATCTAACCGCCCAGTTTTGCGATGGCGTTATGATCGGAGTTCCCTCCACTGCATGTGGCTCGCCATAATTTGCCCTCTGTAATCGACCGCACGAAGATTTTAGACCTCGGGGAGGTCGGAAAGGAACTGACGCTTAATCAATCACATCTCTCCGGGCACGGTAAATAAAGAGCAAAGGACTCTTGAAAGTTACCTCGGCTGGCATAGGAATCGGAAGACTTTGATCGATAGGGGATGCTGGCTGAGTATATCCGTTAAAACTTACGGCCATTATGAAAACGTTGAAGAGGTAGGTAGAGGTCTCAGACAGAGTTTGGACAAAATTTAAAAATTATGCCAAAAATGGAATTTCATGATATAACACCAAGCTAAAACTTTTTAACGTCCACCAGATTTATGTTACTACGACCAGGTTTCATCGAAGAGTCGACATCGTCATGCCTGATGATGTAGACCATTCGGCGAAACCAGGTGGTAGTATTAGTGCTCATGGTTAAAGAAAAACTTAGTACTTTTCAACAAACTTTTGTAAACAATATAATTAACTTCTACGAAGTGAAGCCTGCCGCTGTCAAGTTTATTCAGGTGGCAGTACAATAAAGTCTGTGGAAGTTGCAAAGTTTGTCCTTGGTGTTAAACCATAAAATTCCACTAAGCTGAGCCAAAAACCACTTCATTGATCGAATTTAGAATTATATCGTA
Source organism: Pyrrhosoma nymphula (assembly GCA_963573305.1). NCBI lineage: Eukaryota > Metazoa > Arthropoda > Insecta > Odonata > Coenagrionidae > Pyrrhosoma > Pyrrhosoma nymphula. The sequence continues at coordinate 48,051,568 of OY754337.1, read as the reverse complement.
ATCAATTCCAATTACAACAAACAATTTAATGAACTTACTGACAAAAATAACGGGTGCTAAACGCAGCCTACAAAAAAGACGGAATTAACTCATGAAAATCTGTACAGCATATTCGAGCACAAGTCAAATGCTGACGGCTGACGCTTCCCACAATTCGTGCGGTCATATGACCCGTGACGTTTTCGTTGTATTCGTTTTCTTATTCTCTCTGCAAGTATTAGGTATTGAGACTCTTACGAACGTATTCGGTCTTCGTCTTTCAATCTCTTGCGTGGACGTCTTATAGATTTTCAGCCTCTCGCTCTATATTCTCACATTTGTTTGGGTATTCTTCTTTTATCCATTCTGGTGTGGCGTTGTGTGTCCAGATAAGGAAGGTATAGGGGGTAAAGGGGGGAAGGCACTTCAGTTGGCATGGGACCATTGTCCTTACATAAGTGCTTTCCAGTGTTTAGGAGGGGATAGTACTGCACACCGTTGAGAAGAATATTAACTCCTGTATATAATAATAACGGAGAAGTGAGCTGTAACGGCTAACTATACATTTATTAAGGTAATGACTCCTATAGCCGGATACATTAACTTTCCTGAAGAAGGGGCTGGAGTTGTTGAAGGATTTACATGGGATTAACCCTCGCCAGGGATCAACTCAACAGGCAATAGGTCACATTCACACACCACCGAAGTGGTACTCAATCCACACTACCCGTTAGTGTTCCTCGTACGAAGAGTGGTTACCTTCTAGTCAGATAGTAACTCTAATCAGGCCCCCCTGAAGTAAGTGGTTTACGGAGAACTACCCCAAGCCAGTGACCAATTTACAACAGGCACACTCCGCTCCAATAAATGGCTCACGATGTGGTTAATCACGCTCGCCGACTTCGTGTAGGGCAAACACGCTCACAACAATCACACAGTATTTACTCCGGACAATTTTTGAAAATTTCCACCTTCACCAAACCTCCGAGTCCGAGTCCCTTGTTTTCAAAATGTAGAATCTTTGGGTAAACATTACTCCCGTGTTTTTCCGCCATGAGATGTTTTTGTGAACAGAGAAGTGGACTTCTCTTTCCGGAAAAATGTTTCATGATCCTTCATCCCGTCCTTAAATTTACGCTCTGTTTGGTCAATATATATGGCGGAGCAATCGTTACATTGTAATTTATAAACCCAGAACCCTCCATCCCTTCCACCTTAATTCTCCATCTCACGAATTCCTCCCCCCTCATTGAATGAGCTGTTTAAACCCAGGTTTCTGGTTGTGTTGTACCTGAAGATGTCGATCCTCGACGAAACCCCTTGTCGTGCAATAAAATCTATTGATGTGGAAAAACTAAGTTAAGTTTTATTTCAAGTATAAAGCCGTTCCACAAAGTTAGAATGGGCACAGTTATCAACAATATTATAAAGGTACTAGATATTTTACTCATTATATTTTATAATAGAATAAATAACGTACGTGGCAGAGTTAACATGCGACACGACTTCTAACCATCATTTTATTCATGCGGGGTAGAAAATTCACACTTAAATCACGGGGACCATTTGTTACACTTCCGCAAAAGTGTCAAATCCGCATTCCCGTAATACTCTCTGCGCGAGTTCCGTACGACGGTATATCAAAAAAGGTTAGAGATGTATTGCGGAAAAGACGAGAGTTTTGCTTTTTAGGGGCTGCGGAATTTTATATGCGTGTACTGGATGCTTTTTCCGCAGAAAATTTGAGAATTTTTCAAGTGGGTCATTTAACTCCCAATGCGGCTTGGGTAAACGACCTCATTTGCTGACGGGGTTGAAAATATGTACTTTTTCTCGCAAAAAAATGAAGCCTTTTTTTGCGTGCACATCCGGTTAAAATTCTGAAATTTAGGTAAAGCAGTTGGACATTTGGGGAGCGACCCACTACTGAGGTCATTTTCGCAATGTGAAATTTAGTTGATAGGTTGGTGAGAGTAAGATAATTTGGAGAACGGTGAGAAGGGTGGAGAGACAACCTGGGGGATTGTGTTTGATACATTCGAGATAGTTCAGATCACGCAACTTTGAAGTCAAATGGAACAACCACGAAGGGTGAGAGACTTTGGTGTATTTGAACCATTCTTAAATTCTTACGCAGCCTTTCCGATCGGAATCTCTTTGGAGTCGAATATCTCAATTAGAATCGCAATAATCAACATATCAGACGCTTAAGTTATCCATCCGAGTGTTTCAACACACTCCGAATTCTTGTACCGTTCGTTATTGTACCACGTGACTCCTTAGTTACGCGATCGGAATTATCTCGAACGGTTCAATCACACCCCCTGCGATATAATCATTGCATTAACTAAAGGCAGCAAGGTGCCAACTGTTATACGTCTCACTGGACAGTCAGAGCACCGTACTTGAAGTGTTTTCCTCGTAGCACCAATTTAGGCATCGCAATTCTATTGAGAAATCTCCGCCGATTTCGAAACAGGGTCCTTGAAATGAGAAGATAGTCCTCCAGATAGCACACCGACTCAATCCCTCTATTTAGATTTGAGAGACACTAAGACAGGCTGCGAAAATGTTAGTTGACAAAAATAAGACAAATAAGACGCACCCTAGTGTGCTCCTCTGAAACACGTTTTGTGATATGCGGACTTTAAGCTGTTTTAAATGCGCAATGACGTACTTATATACTATATATGACGTGCTATATAATATTTGATCTGCTGCAGATAATAATTATAATAATTTTCATCTTCATCAATTGTGACCAATTTATCATAAATATTCAGACAAACGCGCAAAACCATGTCCAGTGGGAGGATCACGGCTCCTTCTTTCGCGTTGTCGTCATCGTTATCCATAACGCAAGCCCCTCTAGAAAGGCTATGCTCGCAGTTACCGTCCTAAGACCGCTCTCTATTCATTGAAACTAGTTATTTGAAGCACCTGAGTACTTTTATAGAATAGCGATCAAATTTATGCTATCGTGAGCGCAATTGAAAAGTAACGATAACGCGAGCGCACGTGTTCTTGTAGTTTTTTAAATTGAGACTTAAGTTATGAATGGAGTTTCAAGTCATTGAAAACTCTGATCGCACCATTGTTTATAGTGATTTTTTTCAAATTAAGGCGGCAGGAAGTGGTTATCAACTATTACTCTTTTGATTAGTGGTGGGTTTTTTAATAGACCATGTAAAACTATTCCAGAACACGGTGTTATAATCATACCATTGTCTCATTCTATTTCAATATTTTACTCAGATTTGTGAAACTCTACAAACAATTACCTTTTATTATCTCCTTCACCTTGTATCTCCTACTTATGCCGTCCATGTTTGGCTGTGATTATATATTATACAAGATTAGCTTTAATGTGCCATGCTTATCGGTGAAAAAGGCAAGTAATGTTTTATACCTTTTACTCGGGAAAACTTCTTTATACACTCCTTAAAAAAATGATGCGTGTAGCCAACAATCTTTCGATTCAAGTGCTTTATTTCTAAGTTTTCTTTCCTTAAAATTATAGTTATTGCATGTATCTCTGTTATATATTTTGAATGTGTCATAAATTAATTTAGTGTTTTGGGTATTTTGAATAAACTAATTGCCTCGTGTGCAAACTGTTGCTATCGATTTCACTATACCCATAATTATCACATTTCTATACCTGTCTTGATGATAAAATGAATAAAAATGGGCAGTTACAAGTTATTAATATTATATTAAATCATGGTTATTATTTTTATTATGTACTTTATCTGCATTTTGGCATGATCGTAATCGGAATATTTTGAAACGAATTTACTTAAATGCTCGTTAGTCGAGAAGATAAAAAGGTCGTAGGTGTTACGGCGACGAGTAAATAAGACACTTTATCCGGCGTTATCCTGTGGAAATATTTTGTTATTGTTAATTTTGAAATAAGTTACTCGATATGACTCCTCACTTTATTTCTCTAACCGACCCAGGTTTCTGCACATTTTCTTGAAGACGAGTAATTAGGTACATTATAAATCGCGCAACTGGTTGGCGGGAAACCGCTCAGGCGGGATTTGAACCCGATGTATCCGGGTTGGCGGCCGAGGAAGTTACCTCTTTACCGACGCATGCCGCTGAAATGCGCCCAGAATTGCTTTTACGCGAGTCTGTGTCAATTTTAAGTGCTCTGCTTCCATCTCATCGTTCCCGGTCCAAATTCACTTCTGCTCGAAGGACGTGCGATGGAAGGAAGCGCGTCAATACATCCACCTGTCTGAAGGGCGTTGACAGACAGGTGAATGTATCGACGCACTTTTTTCCGGCGTTTAGTCACTTCACTCCAAGTTGAGAGAGATGACATGGATTTTTCTGACAACATCATCCAGAAATGGGTACCTCAATGTAAAAACTTTTCTCTGAATCCAGAAGAGGGTTTTTTATGGGGGAAAACGAAAGTGAGAGGTCTCGGAATTTTGTGGAAGAGGAAAAATATCCATCTTAAAGTCACTCAATGTAGGTGTACACCTCTGCTGAGAATGTCGGCCTGAAATGCGTACAAAATTGCTGTGATGAAAAAATCCTCGAACCACTCCCCTGTGGCTTTCTGGCCACCTATGCGCAGAGAGACAAGTATCCGTTGTTCGATTCCAGTTTTAGGTAGATATTGCTTTGGGGAGTTTATACGTATTTTTTAATTTCTCTCAGTTCTGAAAAGTATGAGTGCGCTCTATGTGGACTCGATAAAATAGAAGGTGACATTTGACATTCGGTTATCCATCTATCCATTCTTCGCTGAAGCAGCTAGTCTTTAAAATTGGTCCTACGGACAGGCAGTGTATTTTAAATAGTGCGTGACCAGGTAGAAATGATTAATTTCCAATATTACCTGTCTTCGCACTTACCCAATAGAGTTCTTCAAGCGTACTCAACCGAACCCTTAAGTCGCCATAGCGAATGCTGCCGCACTGGCTGGCTACCAAAGCAGTAGTCAAATGGTTGCACTTCGCGTGCTAAGCTACCGCGGAGGAATTGAAGTCTCCTTCGGAGTCGGACCTGCGCGGACAACGGAATTGAGTAGGTCCGCGCCCGCTGCGCAGGAGCCAGATAGATAATGCATGTATTTCCCACCCATGAATGTATTCTATATTCATGTTCCCACCTTTCGAGAAGCACGCGCTTACCGACAACGCATGTAATTCCGCGTAGGTCCGACCAGCGAGTTCGCGACCACTTCGGTACTCGGAACATGCAGAGGAAATACGGAACGTCACGTGACTTGAATTTATGCTCAGATTTGGGCTCGGCAGTGGAGCCAGTTCAAGGTAATTTCGTAAAAAAATAATTATTCCCACCTCTCCAGCCCTTGATCCTCGCTTCTACTGGCCCCTGCTTTTCTCAACGTTCCCCGAACCTTTGTATTTTCTCCTCCTCCCCGTAAAACAATAAACGGAAAATAAACTAACATTCTGTTCCTGACGATGCCGTAAATCTCCGGAACGCGTCGTGCTATTAAATTATTGCATAAAAGTACTAAGTATTTCACTTAATTATGAATTCGAACGTAGATTTTCCTAGTTGTGTAAATCAGACAATCAAAGGAAAATAGACGGGAGAAATAGTAGTGGTGGTAAAATTGGAAAAAGGTTGTAAAAGAGAGCAAATAAAACTAAATTTAAGTCACATTTCAGCACCATTTCGCAGCTGCTAATAGCTTAATGACTCTTGATGATGTAACTTTCTTAATTTATTCAGTTTTAACACATGAAAACCTAGGTCGAGGGAACATACTTTTGATAAATTCAAGTAAGGTGTAGTTTTACTTATTTTCGATATGCACAACTTCGGCAACATAACGCCAGAGTCATCGCATAAGGGAGCAAGTTCACTTAAGATTTTAGTTTTTTGTGCTTAGGGAATTTTTTAAATATAAATAATCCACCCCGCCTAAGGGAACCGCGTGAAGGGCATGCGTACCTCTTAGAATCCTTTAAGGCCCTTTCTCCTTTCCTTTTGCACCATAATCCCTTCTCCAGTAGGTACACTTTCCCCCTATGAAATTGTTCCGCCAAAGTCGAGCCTTGGCCATTTCTCTCCCACAAACCCGCCCATTACCTGTGCCCCCCCCCCTTAATTACGTGGTGAGGTATTTTTTAAAGTGTTTTTATTTTCAACGTTGAAGGACTGGCCTCCAGTTTCCTGGCGTCCTCTTTCTTCTGTTGCTTCAATTAACTGGTAGCGAGTGACCCCAGAAAGTACTCTTATCTCTCTTCCTTAAGCCCGTTTCACTCGAGTTTTTATGTATAACGAGACCATAGCCGGTGTTTGATACTGAGGAGGGAATCCAGTGTGATTTGAGCCGTCCTGGGAGTTTTTTTTTACGATCATTGAACTTGTTATAGCAAAGAACATATCGCGGCGCATGTCGACTTTAAGGTGGTTCCACCGTGAAATGACTTAAATGTCATTTAATTCATATTCTGTCTACTTGTAGAAAAAGTTGTCCCCTATCTGATATGAACAACAAAATAATATATTTCCACGCTATTTTATTCTATAATTGAACTTGAAAATACATGGTGTTCAATGGGGGAATGAGAGAAACTCAGGGAAAAATAGTATTTTTCCTTAAAATATAAATGCCATTTTTGTGGATAACTATTTATAAGAAGGAAATAATCCAGAGAAATTAAATAAAAATAAAATATAGGCATCTTACCACCTTATGTTTTTAGTTATTAGGGAATTACTGCCGTAATTGAAGTCAAAATGCGGTAATTCGTAGGAAATGGTGCTGCAGTCGTCTCTTATGGCTAGAAAAAAGAGCTAATTTAAAATGCATGCGTGGAATAATGTGCATGCTTTGTACCTTACTTTTGGGTTTCTATAGGTAACGCATTTCATCAGCGAAAGCAGGTTTTGTTTGCACAAAATATAAAAAAATGTGGAATTTAGTATTTTTTTTACTCACACAGTCGCGGTGGAACCTTCTTAATTGTAAATTAACCAATCTGTGCCAAAACAATAGTTGCGACATTTTTATTTATTGTTGATTTCATAGCCAGAATATTACTAATTTCGTAGCCTTTAGGTGTCGGTGGTGCTGATTCCAAAAAGTGGAAATCTCACAGCGACTGGAAAATCTTACGTGATTGGTTGACAGCTGATAGATCCTACTGAGAGCGAGGTGCAAGCAGGTACCGCAGCAGTTATGGAATCAATTCTTCATCAGTAATCATCAATCCGAAGATTAGTTTGCATTCTCCATTCCACTCTCCTCTCTGCCAACCGCTTACTCCTGCATAATTATTTACTTTGATGTCTTTCATGATTTGATTGATGTATTCTATTCTAGATCTTCCTCACGTTTTTCCCACTAGTTTACATGTCTTTTTACACTTATTTCTGATATTTCATTATGTCGCGTTAATATTCGATTTCTATTGTTTTTAGTATTATTTCTTTGATTTATATATTGCAGTGTTTGTCGTGTTCACTGTATTCATGTACTGACGAGGGGTTAGATGGAAGAAGGGACTTTTAAAGTTTCAATCTCGCCCCAGTAAAGGCGTTCGTCTATCTATATATAGAAAGAAGAATGTTTGTATGTTTGGTTTTTATACAAATCTACAGTTTTACTCTGATGGTGCTGAAGTTTTGCAGATTGATAGTTCAAAACATGGCGAAAATTATAGGCTATTTTAAAAAGATCTCAGGGCACCAAAAGATCCCAAAAAGGGGCCAGCCCTTGGTGCGCTACGTATTGGGTTTTATGCAGTGGTTTAATTTTTTGCATTTTAAAATACTTTCGCTCAAGATAGAGGGTTGAATTTTTAAAAATCGGATGGCTGAATCGATGAAGTTTCTTATTCTTTCATTCTATTATCATTTACGCTTCAATATCATGTTTTTAGCTGAAAAATCTCACATTTTTCTCTGAAATCAACAATAGCATGTATTATTGACAACCAAAGATTAGATTTTCAAAGGATATTCACGCCTCTAACATTTAAATATCACATTTTCCTGCAAGCCCATGATAGCACGTAGAAAGAAAATCGGTATGAGAACGGCCCCAGGGGCCCCATGATAGATTGCTTCGGGGGGTAATCGATAAATGCAATGCATATTTACAAGTATACTCGTCAATGTCTATTCCCATAGTAGCTCTCTTAGAGGCACTGCATGCATATGAGAGAACACTTACGTAGTAAACGATACACATAAAGTAATTAAATAGACTACGCACTTGATTAAATGTGCAAGAATACTGAGGTGCAGCGAATAGTAATGGTAATAATGCCTCTGTTGCTACAACAAACACAGAGTTGTTTATTATCGTCTAATTCTCAGGTGTATTACATGTAGTGGAACCGTCTGCCTCTCATTGCGATTGCGAACTGTTTTTTAGACCAATTCCCACATCATAAACGTTACGATTTATTTATATATGTTTAAAAGTTATAAAGTGCAGTTAACTTAGGTACATTCACTCAATCATCGAGTTGTCTATTCAAGACTCTCACTTGCCGCTGTGTTTCCCCTCCTTGGCCTTCTATATATACAATATCCAACAATATATCCATCAACATGCCTAATAGAAAAAAGAGTAATCTTTCGAACAAATCTTCTAAAGCAAAATGAATTATTTGCGAGAAAGAAAAGAAAAAGGACAAAGGTTAGACTTGGATGGTCGAAGACATGCCCACCAGCGATCTCATGAGCATCTCCCCGTGGTGTTTCTCGGGTTACGTTATGAACCGTACAAATTTATACAAGCTAGGTTACGTACTCCTCAAATGACCACGCATACAGTTTTTCTTCAGGCTTTGTGGTTTTCTTATAAAATAAGTTTAATGTTTTTCACACGCGTTGAATTTCAACGGGTACCTTCAGCTCGTTAAAAAAATGAAACTGTTTACTCCCAACTTCCTGTCATATCCATAGTTGTTGTCATATCCATACTAGTTGTTCGACTTCTGTCCGCCGTCCCGCGACCTCCACACCTTTTTTTTGAAAGTCAATTAAGGTGGTTTAAGCGAGATAGTTCCCTAGTCATAATGGAGACCATATTCAAAATTTATTTTTTGTCTTCAGCGTCAGTAAGAATTATGAAATAAATATTGTAATATTATAATGGCGCAAATATATAATTATATATGACCAAAATGCTCAGTAATTAAATAAATAAAGCTGCATAAGTCTCTAACTTGACTCATTTTTTCCCGCCGTACAGCTAAAAACCCTTCAAAACAGCAGGTTTTTTGGCGATTATGTAAAAATTACTATCGTGAGTAATAGATTATTTTTTATAAATAGTTGAAAAAACATGCAATCTACACACCGTTAGTTTTTTGATGAAATCTAGGTGCTAGATGTTCTTAATTCTTTTTTTAATATTCTCCCTCTGGAGCGCACAACCATTATCTAATTAATGTAAAACAGCTTATATTTTTAGACAAATGGCTCGAAAATTAGTTCGGCAAGGGGTTGATATTTTGATATGATTTGAAAGATGAGAGTTTTTTCTTTGAAATTAAGCCAAATTCATCAAATTCTAGGAGAAGTGATTTTTCGCTCAAACTTCCTTAATTATGCCTGCGATTGAACGCACATGTGTATGGATTACATATTTTGTCCATTTCGCACATTCCTCGCCTTCCGTGTTGCGGGAAGACCCGCAGGATACGCTTCCGACGATTCCCTTTTGGTCGCTCGAAGACAGTGGAGAGGGCACAGCGTCGTCGTAATATTTCTAGTGCCACCCGGGGTCAAAAGTTCGCGGGAAGGGCAGGGTCGAGGGAACCCTTAAAAGAGGGGTGGGGAGGGAGTTTTTGGGAGGGGAAGGAAGGACGAGGGATGGGGTGGTTAGGTGAGCAGTGGAGGGGGACTGCTGCTGCTGCTGCCTTCCATTCCTTCCGCAGTATAACGTCTCTCTCACTCTGTGGCAGGAGAGGGTGTGAGATGGGGAGCAGGAAGAGCCGGGCACGTCCATAGCAGTGGGGGAAGGAAGGAAAGACGGGAGGGAGGGAGGATCAATGCCCGGCCTCCGCAGTGCTCCCTCGCCGCCAAACCCCGTGACACGACCCCGCCCTGAATTAGGGCAAGGGAGGGGTGCGTATAGGTACTACGTGTGGGGCTTCTTCCGCTTTCCGAGAAACACATTCACACCCCCTAAGAAACCACTTTGTACGCACGCACTTGCTCGCCGAACAACTATAAATAACAATAAATAAGATCAAATATAGTTTTTGAAGTGGAGCACTTCTTATGGATGGGGGGTTAATCTCGCGAAAGCCTTGCGTCACGCGGCACCCGACTCCCTGACGGATAGAGAAGACGATTAGAGAGCGATTGAGGAGACGAGAGAGCCTGCTTGTGTGTGCTGCCGTTTTTACGCGATATCTTGATAAAAGAGATTGTCGAATTTTCATATGGTAATTTGGTTACCACAAACCTATTGTAACAGCTGTAGAAAATGATGATTCAGAAGAAAAAGTTATAATTTCTCATTTTTAATTTCATAGTGGAATTTCATATGACAATTTTAAGTCTGTGTGTATTTCATGTGATTATCATTAATATATAAATATAATTTTCTTATTAATATTTTCAGAAATATTAATTAATTTATTTATTTTGATTTTTATACAATACTGTGTACTCTCCGATGCGTCATATCCTTACAGAAGTGTTCCACTTCTGTCGTCCGTCCTGCGACGGCCACCCATTTTTTATTTGGGAAATTAACCGGTTGAGGTAAGTCCAATGGAAGTGTGTAAACTTTCTATAGATTTGCACATGCGCAAGGCCCTATCTTCTTACATAGTGGCGTAACAACGAGTAAGGGAAAGGGTACATAGGCCCCCGTAAAATGCTGTGGAGGGCGCCGAAGGCGCTGTCAAAAGGGTGCCAAAACCTATCAAAAGAGGGCGCATAAGGCGCCCTCAATTAATAAGGCATTCCAATAAAGACGAGGCTGTTATAGAAGGATCGTTCAGAAAAAAATTATTGAAAGGGGGGGGGGGGCGCCAAAATACTTGCCCCCACCCCCCAAATCCGCAATGTTGTTATGGCGCGGTCCTTACCCTATTTCTTTCTTCATTTCCACGTACCTACGTTCTACCTATTTTCATCTCGACGATAAAGCCTATTCTATGTCTTCCCCTTCCCCTCTTACCCATCATCCTCCGCCTCTGTCACGGCCTTCAGCATCCCATCGCCTCTCATTACCTGTTCCAACCACTTTCTCAGCCTCCACATAACCTTCTCCTGAAGCTTTCTCTCCTCACCCACCCTTCGAAGAACTTCCTCGTTTGTCTTCCTTTCCGTCCATTGCAGTTCTTCCATCACCCTCCACTCACACATCTCAAAAACCTGCACCATATTCTCGTCTTCCTTTCTCAAAATCAGCGTTTCAGCGTCATACAACGCTATACGTCATATTAAACTCTTGGCTAACCTTTTCTTTACATCCTCACGCAAGGTCCCCGTCATCAGTTCCCTCCTATTGCTGAACGCCTCTTTCGCCTGCGCTGTTCTCCTCCAATCTTCACTGCCTCTACGCCCAATTTCTTCCCTCGTACTGCCTGAGTAATGTTAACCGTGGAAACAGTGCGCGTGATACCAACGTTAATATGGTAGTGACTTTGAGAGAAATTAGGTCTCGTGTCGGGTTTCCTGATATCTTTTCGCATGTATACATGTTAGCCCACTGATACACGGCTGCAATATAATTTTTAAGAGTTGCATAGCGTGCAAAGTAGTTCGTAAATGGTGAAAATCACCGCCCTCCCAACAATCTTTCAAGTTGTTTTCATATTTGTACTGGGCGGAAAATGTAGATCCTAATAAAATTACAATATGAGGTCCTTTGACATATGTGTCAAGCTGCCTATGGCAGCCAGTCACATAGAGAAGCGGTTCTCGGCGTTTTTCGAATTGTGTACCCTATAATGGTTTGTCTTTCCCGATCGTACCCTTTTTTCGCGTACCCCAGGCCAGGAACCGCTGACATTGAGCTTAAGACCCTGGTAAGGTGCCATAATGTCACAACTAATGATTTGGAATTTAAAAAAAACAGGAGAGTTGGGAGATATTGCATAAAATGCTCAACCTTTAAATCCCCTTTGATTCCCATGTTATTCATAATATTACTCGGAAATCTTTTCTGGACTTTGAAATTCAGTTCCTGGACGATTTTCCCGGAGATCATGCCTAGCCCAATGAATTTCTCTTTCGTCAAGTCTTCAAGATAAAGACTCTCATCAAAATCGTTTGAGTCGTCATTGAGATAAATTTTAAACACACTTGCATAGAATTATTATTCGTATTTGGGTGGGTTACTGGTTAGTTACTTCTGCTAGAGCTTGCGGGCGATTTTACTCTGGCGAAAAATATTTTACAAGTTCGTGTAGACCCAGATTGGTTGCCGTTTACACTGGAAACAATACGCTTCTGCATGCGACTTGCCTAAACGTTTCAAATTCCTGCAAGTGGACTTGCAGAGCCGTTTACGCATGCAATTTTCGTTGAAGGTTGCCTGATGAAAGTTAATTTGGCAGTGCAAACCCAACTCGAGTTCAAGATACTGTGATTTGGCTCAGTGGAGCATGTAATTAAGTTAAATTGGATACTGACGGCCCTTTTATGAAAGAAGAAAGCTATGGAATAGGAAGGAGAAGTTGTTAGAAATTTGGTTGCCAAGACAGGAGGTATGCTAAACTTGGGTCAGAGAGATAGTGTGAGGAAGCTGCGAGTCCCTCATGCCTGGAAGCCAAACGCGGAGAATACCTTACTCCTTCTTTCCGGGCAAGTTCGTAGGAAATGGACTTTATTTTACTGGAAGTTGCCTCCTGCACAACTGCCACCATGTTTCGCTACGACTTTATCTCCGCCTTCAACGTAAGCGATTTCTGTCACGAAAGCTCCTGACACGACATACGAAAAATGCTGCGTCCTTCCCCGATTTAACTGGGATGACCGGACGTTTATATTTTCCTCTTTGAGCAAAGGACTTGGGGGAGTGACGTGGACCTCGATAATTTTCAATTATCATATGCATGGGCTATCGACCGCTATCCTTCTCCCTAGCCTGGTGTTGGCAGAGCGGTGACGTGAGTCATTGGGTGTCATTTGGCCCTGCTTGTTCCTACTTCCAAATTCGAAAATGCGAGAACCTCGCTTCATCTTTGGTCTAAATGATGGCGAGAGTTAAGGTGGCTGGAGCGGTAATCGTGAGTCATTTTAATAATTTTTCAAGTTAGTCGAAAATAAATTCCAGGACCACATTTCATTTCAATACTTCTCTTTATGCGATGTTACTCACCATAAATGCAGTAATGGAAGTGACATAAGAGATACACACTTTACACTTTTTGACTTCAATAAATCATGAGATGTCTTGAGTTTTCGGCGCGGTATTCTAAATGTAAGCGAGAATCGTATTAAAATACGTTTTTTCGAATCTTTGACTCGACGTGACGACTTGATATTTGTTAGAAGCCATTATAATAATATTAAATGTATTATTTCGCGTTTAGAGTAATCTGTACATATGTAATCGAATATTGCGAAATATATTTCACGTCCCACAAGGCTACGTGTTAAAATAACATTACATTATCAAGTAACCAAATCGGTATGATTCAGATTTTTTCACTTTTATCTATAGATATCACTAATAAGAATACACATACAAAGTTTCACGCAAATAAGTACATTGACAAAAATTGCTCCAACCACGTTTTAATACACATAGTTGCCAATGTTCGTGACAGATAGTTGAATTTTTCACTAAGGTATGTTTTTTCTTTCAAATGAATCCGCGCTAAATTTATAATTGCCGTAAAAATTTTGTTTTAAAGGAGATTGCGCAGGATAAATGCAGCTAAAATTTATTGTAATATAATATACATATTATGTATTATTCTTGTGTAAAATAATGCTTTGTATCGCTTTGCATTGAAAACTTATGGGAATGCTTAAGTAAGAATCCCCCCTGCTACTTTATGTCAGTCTTTCGTTGTAGGTACTAGTTCTCGCAGAAGTTCTTGGCGCAGACCTTCGTGGCAAGGAGGGGAGCTAGAAGCGGAGAGGGTGAAGGGAATTTAGCTGCTTCTCCCTTTTGTAGACCACACTTGGAAGACGCTGCCTGTATTTTGGATCCTTATGAGTTAAGCTTAAAAACCGAGTTAGAACGCCTGTAGTTAAGGTTGACAATATACATAAAAGGCCGTTATGATAATCTCGTTAGTTTTACAAGACTTCTGCTACATCTGGGATGGGAATCGCTTTCAGGCCTTCGATTAAAATCTAGATTTATCTTTTATTTAAATTCCAAACCAATTTATTTTCTGTCGACGTTAATATCATTTTACGAAACCCGATATTTTACGGTAGATCAGATCATGATAATAAAATTAGGAAAATATACTGCAGAATGGACAGGTTTAAAATGTCATTTTTCCCATGAACGATAAGAGACCATAATAGCTGCAACTGAAACTTTATAATAAGGGTTTATCGATAGTTAGCTTAGCTATTCATTTGATTTTCTCTCTAATGCCCATGTCTTACTTTGCAACGAAATACTAACAGCACGTCGTGTATGTATGTTTTCGGTACAACTCTTGTATCTATCTGCATTTATGTATTTGTAAAATACAATAATACAAATAGTTTCTCTAACGTTTCCGGAATACCTATCTTGCTGTGCATGATGGTGAAATTTCACCTTCTGGCAAGTATTTGCAATGTTTTTTAACTGCACAAATAGTCTTATTGTTAACTTCATTAACTTTATTTGGGTACAGTGTTAGTGCATGTTAGTGACAACTCATCCCCTACCACACGCCATTGAGGTGGCTTGCAGGGTATTTTGTAGATGTAGAAAATTGTGAACATTGACTCACCATAGAGGCACGCATTTCTCTTGTGAGTATATTCTTATCGAAAAAAATTAATGTTGGTTGGCGGATTGGTATCCATTTAAAAAAAAAGAAAATTTTTATTGATCTGCGAGTGTTTTGAAGTACGAGAAAATATATAAAACATTAGGGCGTTTATTGATGGCGTCCGAGGCCTTTCAACAATGAAAGCAGTCTATTGTTTAGCGACGCAGACGAAAATATCGGGGAATATGTAATTTCTTTTTTACTCATATGCGTAGTCGCGAGCGACTCCTCTTCTTAAGTGTCCAAGACTTCCAACGCGTCAACGCCAAGACATTTCCTTTTACCCTCGACATAGCCATCAATATTCGTGCTGCCCATGGGCCCAGGATTTTCGAGAACATCTTCCCTTCGAAAATGTGAGCACGATTTCTCAAGTACCTTCACGAGTTGGGCGTCAAAATCCGAAAATACGAAGTGACGCGCTGCAAACGGAGCCTCTCTCCCTTTCAAACGAACTCTTGAATCCGAAGATGTGTTCAGATGTTAATTCACATCTGCGACTCTCGCTAAATTTGTGATGAAAAGTTTAAAGGTTTTATCATTAACAATTTGGAAATTCATTTTTAAATTAAAAAGAAAAAACGTACCTCTGATTTTAAGCTAAACAATGTTACAGTGTTAATGTAACTAATGTTAACACCTCTAGTTTCGACACAAAGGCATCATCCTCAGGTGCAAAGTTCGTTCTAAGTTCTAAAGAGTTCGAAGGTTTAAATGAGAGAGAAAAAAACGTCGTATCTTTCCACTGATTTTTAAGGTGGCTTTCCATTCAAGGCGTTGAAGTTAGCGCACATCGGAACACATCAGCGCACTTTAGCGCACACGAACGACATTAAATGGAACGATGTGGGCTGGCGAAATGTTTTGTAACATACCGGTAGGTAGCATTTTGTGGGTGAACAACAGTAACGGCCGAATGTTTCGTGTAAATTTGTTGAATTCGTTGAAAATGTTAGCGTTTTGTCACTGAGTAATTAAAAACTTTAAAATTTGCATTTTTGCAGAATTTACTGAAAATCAGAAAACTTGACAACAATAACGGATTCAGTTATTGCCGTTCTTTTGTAGTTTAGCGCTCATCAAATTTGCTTCTGACCTGTTTTGAAGTGCGCTGCCTGGTGTGCAGGGTCTGTTACGAAGTGCGCTATTGTGTTACGAACTGATTAGCGCACTACAGCCAATGGAAGGCACCGTAAGCATAGAAGTTACATGCACAACTAGTATCGACGCAAAGGCGTCATCTTCAGGTGCAAAGTTCGTTGGACTTTGCACCTGATGATGACGCCTTTGCGTCGATACTATCAGAGTCCTCTACATAACGACTACCCAATTACAAACTTTTTAGTTGAGTATTGACTCTGTAGAGAACTGTGGAATTTAGTTGTGCATTGTAACTTCTAAAATTAAAAACCAGTGGAAGGATACGTTTTTTTCTATCTCATTTAAATGTGGTGAAGGGTGTCCGTTCCCTGTAGTGCGCTAATCACTTCGCAACACAACAGCGAACTTGCCTTCCAATCGTTACACACCCTACGCATTAGGCAGCGCACTTCAAAACTGATCGGGAGCAAATTGATGAGCGTTAAACAAAAAAAAACGTCGATCAAGGCACCCGTGATTGCTGTCAAGTTTTTTTATTTTTATTAAAGGCGTCCAACATGCATAGTATCAGGGGTGCGTTCCGTTTCACGCATTAACCGCTTTGATGCGAACCGGATTGACCGTTCCGCGCATTGAAGCAGTTGGTGCGAAAATCGAAACGGAACGCCTTTGGTGCGAGCGGCAACTTTTGAATAACGGTGGCGAGTCGTTGCCATGGTTTGTTGACAAACATTTTGTATAAAGGAAGATAATCGAAAGAGAACTTCAAGCATATCACGTATATAAAATGGACGGCGAAAAGAATGCCATTATTATACATTCCGCAACATTTTTAATGTAAAGTGGATCCAAAACGGGGAGCAGTCAATTTAAAATGAAGGTCTGCTTCATCATCATTATCTAAAATTACTTTGACGGAATTCATGGTAACCATCTCAGAGTTTCTGAGGTCGCCATATATGCTTCTTAAGGAGGTTGACTCGCGACCGCGTGAGTCAAAACCGAAGAGTAATTTTACTTCTTTTGACACGCTTTTACGCTGTTAAACAAAATACTCCTCTTTCTTAAAAAATGCCTAAGCTATCGAAAAGAAAAAGTAATGCACTTAAGGTCCACAGTAATCATGGAAAATAGTTTAAAAAAAATACTTTTCTCAGCCTGGAAATGGAATCAAAATAGTGATTATGCTTCAGGTATAAATGAATTTATATTATGCTGACACTGCCAGTAATTATGTAAATATTGCAAATTAAAATTAAATTAGAATATTCTTTCGGATCCACCTTGAAATGTCTTTAATTATTACTTAATCATTTGTAAAATAATTTGGCAACGCCGATGTGATGAAAGTGAAAGAAATATCTAGCGATGGAAGGGAAATCTCTCACTTCGTATTTTCTAAATAACTTTCAACAGGGTATTTTGGCGTACATTGACGATTTTAGCATTCCAGTTAATCATTGATACCGTGCTTGATATTTATATTGTACGTCAATTGCTCGCATAACAAGAAATTAATGTACAAATTTCCCTCACAAACTTCCCAGGAGAAGAGGACACTCAAACACGTTCCAATCATAATTTACGATTTCTGTACCAGTGTCCTCCCAAATTATGAAGCCTGACTTGATATATAACATAAACAATGATAGTTTTCGCGTATAAATAAGACCCTAGGGAACATAATAAAGCTTCATATGCGCCGAAAATAACTCAAATCGGAGGCAAGATTGTAGTGCCATGTCGTGGCCACGCCAGAATTAGATAAAATGATGCCATGTTTCCCATTCACGGCTTGAGTTGTTCGTAGACTAGTTGTTAGCGTTCTCGACTCTGAATGAATGGTGTCCCGGTTCGGGCCTGCATCTAATACTAAATATTTTTTAGTCACTACGTTTTTTTTACGCTCGGGATTTGAAATATTTTCAAAAACACTGTCGGAGGGTCTGAACAAAACTTTATTTCTCTAGTTTCTAACGTTTTAAGGTGAAACTTGTCTCGGCGATTCTAGGCGAATGATACGGGTTTCCTTGTCTGCAGTTCGAGAAAGAACTGAAATTCATATGCCAGATGCACGCCTTCGTCATTGCCATACCCGTTTCAAACACTGCTAACATTTATTTTGGAGTCTCTGAATGAAATGCCAGCGCTTCAAGTGCAATGCAAATATAGCAATATGCGCTTCATCAATCGTTCTTGTAATCCACCCTTCATCTTCGGTAATATTTACGTATGAAATTAGCATTCAAGTAACTATTATTGAGTTTTACTTATTCATGTAAGTTATAAGTGAGGCAACTTATAATTAAACTCGGTGAAAATATATTGGAGGTAACCGAGCATTTCAAACTAACCGCGGATTGCAGCGTTGTTAAATTCTCTGCCGACTGCAGCGTCATTTTAAACTCACTAACGAATTTCGTCTGCAATAACTGCAAAAGAACGCTTATATCTTAAAAACTAAGATGGGTCAGTGCCTTTGTAAGATTAGCATTTTATTTCTCGGAATAATACCCACATCATATCAGTTTTTTGAAAAAAATTACATATGTTTGTGATATGAAAACGGTGCTTTTTCCAAGGTGACTCCCATTCTGTCCATTAAGAAAATGTAATTTCAACTGCAATTTAAGGAAAAAGTAGTGTGGCATGAGGGGTATCTTTTGACTGATATAGATGGAGGACATTTTTTTTCTATTAGTGCCCCAAATATGAAAAAATGACATATCTTTCATTGCTCGATCCTACCTCCTTAAACAAATCCGAAACGTCATCGCATATGCTTTTGGGAGGAGCGCTTGGAGCGCACATTATACTCGTTGCGGAGCTCGTCAAGGAGCCTGCACCGAGGCGGCCCGATGCGTGAAACGGAACGACTTGGAGCGCATCAATGTGATTGGTGTGTGAAACGGAACGCACTCCAGGTTATTATGTACTCTGTGATGAAAAGCTTACGTTTTTAAATGCTTATTTCGAACGAATTCGACAGCTTTAAACTAAACATTCGGCCGTGACTCTTCATCTACATCTACATCTACTACGCCGCAAGCCGCCTCAATAGGCGTGTGGTGTTAGGACACCAGCCGTTTACATATAAAAAAGAAACGCTCTAATGAAATTACGCCTTGCATTTGTTAAAGTCCCTTATCGTTCGGGGGAAAAACGAATTCCCATACCTATCCGTTCGTCAAAATATCTCTCTTAATTTATCGTTTCTGTCGGACCTGGAAATATAGTGGGGTTCTAATATGATGTTCTCCGTGTCGCTCTTAAAGATATCTATTCTTAATTGCTCAAGTAATCTAAGCCTAGCGCGCAGCCCCCGAGTCTCTAGCGGCTCCCAACCTAATTCGTTTAACATCTGTGTAGCGCTGTCTGTACGCCCGTAGCAGTTTTTGACGAATCACGCAGCTTTCCTTTGTATTTTATTAAGTTCCCGAATTAAGTCTTTCTGCACCGGATCCCATATGCTCGCTGCATATTCAAGGTGTGGCCGGACGAGTGCGAAATAGCACCTCTCTTTTACTTTTTCATCCGAAAATCTTCCCACAATACGCTTGACGAGTCCTAGCTTCGTCAGAGCTCTGCCACAAATATTTCTTATATGTGTTCCCCACGATAGGTTCGAGGTTATCGTAACTCCCAGATACTTCACTTCATCTGTCATCTTTATGTTAACACCATCCACAGCATATACATGGGGATAGTTGGACGACCTCCGCAAGAAATGTACCGCCGTGCATTTGCTCAGATTAAGTTCGAGTCCCCACTCTTGGCTCCACACATGAACGTTGTTTAAAACGATGATAGAATTTCAAAGTCAGAGTGATCACTAATTTCACGATAGATGACAGCGTCGTCAGCAAATAAACGTATTTTACTGCTAATTCGAGAGCATAGGTCATTTATGTATATATTGAACAAAAGGGGGCCGATTACGCTTCCTTGTGGGGCACCTGATGTCACTTTGACTACATCAGAGCTAATTCCGTCAAGAACTACTTTTTGCTTACGATCACTCAGAAAGTCAACTCTTGTTCAACCACAAAATGCTGCAGGTTACAAAACATTTCGCCAGCGCACATCGTTCCATTTAACGTCGTTCGTGCGCGCTTAAGTCCGCTGACATATTGTGATGTGCTCTAACTTCATCACCTTGAATGGAAAGATCCCTAAAAGGTTGGTTATGAGTTAGAGTATGAGTTATGAGCTCAAATTTGACTGTTTAAGATAAATGATGATAGTTGACTGAAAGCGTTATAGATGAAGGCGTGGAGGAGGACGGGAAGAATACGATCGAAAGGAAGAGATGCAGGAGTGAAGCGTTTCGTCAAATCTTCGGATTGATGGGAGATTTTCATTCGAGGTGTTAAAGTTATCGCAGACGGTAAGCATCAGCGCCCTCGAACGACGACGAATGGAACGATGAGCGCAGGCAGAACGTTCGGTACCCTGCCGGTAGGTAGAATTCTTTAGGCTCACAATAGTCACTGATGAATGTTTTGCGTATAGCTATCGAATTCGTTCAAAATACGCATTTATAAACGTAATTATTTGACCACACGGTAATTAAAATCTTTTCTTTTTCAATGTTCGACGCCTTTGATGAATATCAACACAATAACAACAATCGCGGATGCGGTTATCGAAGTTAATTTATTGAGCGCACATAAACTCTGCTCATGGTTCTTTTTTGAAGTTCGTTGCCTTCCGAGCAGGGTCTGAAACGAATGGAAAGCAAGTGCGCCGTTGTGTTGTGAAGTAAGTAGGGTCACTAAAGCGAATGGAAAGCTCGTCTCATTTGTGTAGCCACTTTTTAGCTTAAGGGGAAAATCCGGTCATCCTCCAAGGTTGAAATGTCGTATTCTACTTTAAGTGGTTGATGTTTTTTTATTGCCCTTCGCCGTGTGTCCTTTGGTTTCCTCGTATTTCCGTTCTCGCATGTGAGAACCAATAGTAAGTGTCCTTGACGTAACACTTTTGTTCTCTCTGCCACGTTCATGTCTCATTGTTTCCAGAACTCCGGCCATTCGTTATCTTTCCCATTTGCACCTCATCCTTCAAATAATTGCTTGATTACACCGCACTGAACTATGATAAATCGTAATTAGTTTACTGAGACTTGATGAATAATTATTATGTAATTGAAAAAAAATTGTTACTCTGCACAATGAAGCTTCAAAAATCTATAAATGTTATAACATGTATGTATGCATATTACTGATTTATATGATATGCAATCTATTAAATTAAGTGCAAGTTTACAGCACTTGCAGTTAATGCATCAAGGCCCGGTGTTTATAGTAACGTCTGGTTAACGTTAACCGCAGAAAGACGTAGCCTTTATGTTGACTTTCGTATATTACGTCACTCTGTTGGTTATATGACGTTAATTTTATCGATGGCAGAACGTATTAACTTCTGTTTTCATAAAGAAAAAATGGTAAAGGTGAGCTTTCGTCCCGCACGGTCAACATTTTGTTTTGAAAAACCTAGGAAACTTACGATATTGAATGTGATACCTACGAGTAGAGGAAGGTTGCGCATTTGTAAAAATGTGAGAATCATACCCGTGTGACTAGTAGTTTTTGAGATATAGACGTTTGAAAATGACCAATTTTTCGACTTTTTCGTCCGTTTTCGACGCCATATTTGGAGGTTTTCACGAACAACCAGTAGAGGGATAAGACTAATTTCACTTCTACTATATTCCTATACCCCACCCCCCCAACAAGCTTACGGGCCTATGGAGTGAAACAGGGGTGCTAGGGTGGGTCGGTACGCGGGCCCGATTTGGCCATTTTAAAAAGTGAAAAACGCATTTTCGTGAATTAATACAGCGAAAAACGCAGTTTTCGCGGGAATGGTAAAGTGGTAATGGGCATTTCTGGGAGTGGAGGAAATTTCAAAATGCTGATTTGTACTGTATTTCCGTCTTTTGTTTAACCGAAAAACGAATTTCCCTTCCATTCCTTTGCCCTGAACCCACCCCTCCAATAAACTTGGGGGGCGTATTATTTTTAAGAATAGAATCCCTCTCGCTCATGGTGATTATTGGTGGGCATTGGTAGAAGGCTAAAATGTTATTCTGCGTATTATTTTATGAATAGAATCCCTCACGCTTATTGGTGATTTTCGGTGCGCATAGATAGAAGGCTAAAATGTTATTCTGCGTATTATTTTAAGAATAGAATCCCTCTCGTTCATTGGTGATTATTCGTGGGCATTAGTAGAAGGCTAAAATGTTATTCTGCGTATTATTTTAAGAATAGAATCCCTCACGCTTATTGGTGATTATTCGTGGGCATTGGTAGAAGGCTAAAATGTTATTCTGCGTATTCTTTCTGGTATAAAATTCGTCAGATGACAAGGTTATTATAAGTGGGCTTTTGTTAGAGGCTAAGTAAATAGTATTGTTGACGGATTTCTCTCGGGTACTGTGGAAGGGGGAAATTAACTGTCAATAATTGGAATTTGATTGTTGAAAAGTCAACCGGTATTCATTCGCCAACGAGAGTTGAGAAGCTTGTTGGCGTTAATCATTTTCTGTCTTGCGTGTGTGGTGTACGGTCGCCATGAGTTGCCAATCGTGCACGCACACACAAATTTCTGCGATCCAGACTTTCGTTTCGGCGGAGTCAGCTTGTTATTCCTTGAAAGGCACGGGTGTTTGTTGCCCGGGGATGGACACTCATGTCCTCGCTGCGGGAACTCGCAATCCTCCATTTAAAGTGAAACGTGAAATGTTATTAGTTCAGTGGAATGAATGCGAGTGATAAGGAAGTGTAAATCCTTCATTTGAAGTGAAATGTGCAATGTTTACTGCGGTGGAATGAATGGAATTGCATTGTAGTAAATGGCTGTTGCGGTGCGAGTTTGAGTGGAAGGCGGGAAGAAATAGTGTAGGAGAGGTGTGCATATGCTAGAGAACCAACTGCTCGATCGCTGCGCCACGTACAGTGGATAAGAGGAAACGGCATTTTTTCACAAGATGGCGGAGAGGAAAAAACGCACTTCTCAGGTTTGAAAGTTTCCCATTCCTAAAGTAGTTGATGCATTGTTGTGTTGAAAGTATTTTACAAATGCGCAAGGTTTGCTTTATAAGTGATGTGAATTTGGTACCGATATCTCTATTGTAAGTGGGTGAAATTCGCGAAAACGCTGGCGGGACGAAAGCTCACCTTTACCGAAAAAATATTTAACCAGTTATTATAAAACCGAGCCAAGTGTTAAACACACATTTTTCATGTGTAAAATTATTTTAAAATCTTACTATCTGTAGATTAATTTTATGTGTCTTGTTCATTATTCTTCATGTTCATAATTCTTATTTGGTTAATTAATGTTTTTTTAGTATCACCAAGTGTCATCAAATGAAAGAATTTATGCTTTACCAACGAATAATTCATGTGAATTCTTCTCGGGCTACCAATCGGGTTAGGCTCTCCATCTTTACCTACGTATCGATGGAGAACTTTTCCATCGACTTCAATGTCATCAAATTTAACTGTTGTACGTTTTTCCCGTTGGAACTAAGCCCCTAGGACAATAAATCTTCTTCTAGTTATAATCCTTGTTTTGACAACAACCTTTGCCAACACACCACTCACGTCTTCCGTTGTATATCTTCCCAGTGCTCCCGTCTCAACTGCATTATCTCATATTGTTTCCACTGCACTTCAAGCGCGCTGCAAAATGATGCATCCATGTTGTATCTCATCCCGCACGGGCCCGCTTCGTCTGTAGAAACATACATCGTACTTAATATCCTCCCTCTTGTCTCTCTCCCGGTTGGGGGTATCATAAAATATTTGCTTTGGGTGACGCAATGAAAATGCCATGTGAGAAGTCACCAGCCGCCTCGCAGATATTGCTACTTCAAGTGAGCACCATGCTCTAGCTCTACGAGAGACTGTGCGTTTACTCTCGAGTTATTTACATGGAAACCGTACGTGCATTCATTGTATTCTAGAAGCCTGGGTGGCAATGTTTTCTTGCAAGCCGGAATAATCAAGATCCTACTACCCCCGCCTCAATAATGTGTCGTTGCCGTGATACGGTCCCAGAGTATATACAGAGATGCCAAATTGATTGCTCCGTTTCATATTTTATGCGATGATTGTTGCGCGCATCCACCATATTCTCAGCAAGATCCTTCGGCGGAAAACTTATAAAATCACTGCCGTATGCTCTGTGATCTTTTTAACAAATTTTACGCTTGCAAACGTTGCAAAAGAATTTGACCTCAATTGTTTATTCAGTCTAACTAATAGGAATGACCTTAGGGAAAGGAAAGGAGGCAATTTCAATTTAAAGATAATACAATAAAATCAGAAAACACGGCAATTTAATAAGGCCACTCGTAATTTTCTTCGCGTGGGGAGAGATATGAAGGAAATAGTGCGAAACTATTTCATCAGTTCATACCAAAGCGCTTTCGTTGAACTTGTGTTGGACTCAATTTTTTGGATTAGAATAAAAATAACATAAAAATGAGACTTGATACACAAGTTGGAAATTACTCCCGAGAAATCAAATCTCTTTTTTAAAAGGCATTTTCTTCCATTTTTTCCTTATAAGGTGAAAACACGTACCGAGGAGAAATGAAGTGTAAATTTAAATTTTTGTGTTGTGATCAACTTTTGCTCAATCGATTTCCCTGCGGTTATTTCTTGTATTATCTTTTTGCGTACTAATTGAAATAAATATTAAGTTTATGTGATTATTGAATGATTTTTCACTAACCATTCCTCACTTTTTGAATCTAAAATTTTATATGTCGAAACCTTAGCACCAATATTAATACAAATGTTGTGTGTTGGTTTTCGTTTCGTGCCCTGTTATGTCATCAATCCTGTTTTCTTCTCTTGAACGGAATTTGTTAATGGAATCCCTCAACAGAGCTAAGTAAACGCATGGGGATGAGTCGAACCGCAATCGCTCCGCCATATTGTTCACTTGTATATTGGGAATTTTCAAGAATTTAGAATTCTATTATATCTGTGGTTATTTTGTTCATTGTGAATTGAAAATAGAAAATATTTTGTGTGTTAGGGAAATTGATTTTGATTGAGCGCATTTCATCGTGTAAATCTAAAGCTTATTCTTGTCTTATCCTTACTAAACCTGCAGTTAGCATCTTCTTATATTTTCTGCATGTCGGACGAACAGACGTTGGTTGGTCGATCATCTTATGGATTTCAAGCCTTTTTAGGCACTGCTTGAGAAAATCATTGCGTTAAATAGGGAATTAAGATAAATCACGAGAAAGGAAAAATGTTGAGATTTTTCTTGAACAAATAAAGCGAAGCTGGTCGTCGAAGTTGGAGGGCATTGGTAAAATAATTAAATTACTTGGTTAGTACCTCCGTTGGAGGCAAATGGGCATATTGGCAGGGATATTAGAAGGAGAATAGCGTTCGCGAAGCAGGCGATCAGCAATGGAAGGGAGCTAATGATGGGAACTTTGCGTTAGAATGTAAAGAAAAGTTTAGCGAAGAGTTTAATATGGTGTTTGGCCTTATATCGTGCTGAATTCTTGACTATGAGGAAAGAAGATGAGAATAGGCTGCTGGCGTTTGATATGTGGGGAGGAGAGAGAATCCAGAAAGTGTGGTGGATGGAAAGGAAGACAAAACAAGGAAGTCCTTGGTATGGTGGGTGATAAGAAACTTTCGGAGGAAATTGGGATGCGGCACAGTAGGTGTCTGGAAAAGGTATTGAGGGATGGAGGGGTTGCTGAAGGCCGTGATGTGGGGGATAATGTATGGTAAGCGGGGAAGGGGAAGAAAGAGAATAGGCTTTATAGAAGGGATGAAGAGAGTCTGCTGAGATGATGGAAGCAATCGTGTTAGGAGACCCGGGCCTGCGCCTGAACAAATTTAGATGATTTTCCTTTACTCACTTCCATTTTAACCTACCCCAACCGGTAGATCACCCTCATAATAATTTTTTATCAGGGTTGCTATAGGCCTGGGAGACCTGGAATATCTGGAAAAGTCACGGAAAATGAGAAATTAGTCTGGAAATTTGCTCTTCAAAGTCAAAATATGATTGTTTTCAATCAGTGAGAAGCACCAATGTAGGCATTGTCTGTTGGTGTGTGGGCTTATGGTTTTTATTACCCTGCCTGGATGAGGAAGTGGAGCTCTTATTTGTTGTTTATCGAGTAATTATACTCCTTAAAATAAACTCTGGTCCTATTCTTAAAAATCATTCTGGGGAAGATGGAATATTTGTTTCTCCTCTGATTTTGTACAGGTAATTCGTGGCCCTAGTCGTGACCGAGACCAAAGAATAGTATACCATCAGAAAGGAAACCGATTTTCCACGGAGTGATGATGGAGGTGCTCCGTTTGCTGGAAGACTTGATTCCTTCATAGCAAATGTGTTTATGTGCTGTGCTCCTATTATTTCGTTCTCCTTAAAATTCACGCCAAAGAATGGTATTTTCACCTGGAATATTTTACATTTTGGCCTGGAAAACCTGGAAAAGTCCTGGAGTATTATAATGTCTGGTCTGTAGAAACACTGTTCATGCTCTCATCTCATCAGTCCCCGATTCGTGCTCATCTCCTTTCCGCGAAGTTGACTCTGCGGTTACTGTATCGTCATGCTTCATATCATAGTTCGCTCTTTTTTTCCTCGTGTCCTTGGTTTTACTTTCTTTTTGCCTTTTAGCCTGTAATTTACTGCGATTGAGAAGCGGAAATGAGCCCGCAAATTGTAAATTTGGTACAACCGTCAATTAGTTGAAATTACATAATTGTGAAAACATAGCTTTCTGGTTAGTCTTGCGTATCCGTCCAAACCATCCCAAAACCACACGAATATTACGAGTTTTTATTCTGTGTCTTGAAGCTAATTGTGAACTTTGGTGGCTCTGCACATTAACGTCCCATGAGGACCCGGTGGCAGTCACAGTCTATTAGTTTCCTATTTGCAGCTAAGAAATTGTGGTATTCAAGCCGTAAGAGGCCTACAGGTTGTTTGGGGTCTGGAACTGCTGCTAAGGTGGATGATCGTGATGCGATCGAGAATTCAATTTCATTGAAAGTCAATTTTATTTTTGTGTTTTTAAAAATAGGTATATATTATTCGAATCATAGATCCAACCCCAAAACAAATTTGTTTTAGACTATATCTACATTTTTAGTACAAATGGTTAGTGTCGATGGGTTTAAAAATGTAGATGCATAAATAAATATTCCGAGGATTCCGAAATATGTGTTGATATTTATCTTGGTTACCATATTGCTATAAACAACATATTGATAAATTTAATGAGAAATAAATGGTCTACGTACTTATACGTCATTTTTGACGGGTTATAGCTAGTAGATGTAATAATTTAATGAAAGAAGAATGATATTTTAACTGAATAAATACTTTTTCTATATTAACGAAACGAAATTATACAAACGAAATATTTTAAACAGGTTTATTATAACCAAATAAAAACGTTTTTATTTTCATTATTTTTAAAAATGTTTACTTGAATAACAACTATCTTCCATAAACTGTGTGAATACCTCGTAGAATTGCTTCGAAATCATTTTATGTTGTTTAAGCAACGCTGTAGTCGTTTCTTTGATTCGAATAATGTCGTGGAATTAATTTATTTCGCCCTAAAATAGAGAAATTGAAACTTTTTAAGCATGCTATGTTTAAATGATCTTTCAGAATCTACTGAGTTGTTTGATATCTGCTGCATACGCTCTGAACAGCAATATGGAAGGGTTGTTTTGCATCATGTGGAGTATTTTCTTCCTTCGTTGGATTACAACGGGAGCTCTCCGCTATTGAAATAATAAGATGATTTTTTCTTTACAGTGTGACCTCTTTGTGGTGTAGGTGATCTATTCGAAGTTGGATGCTGCCCTATCGGACTCCTTGCAGCGTTAACTAACGTGAGTGTATTTTGTTATTTATTTCTTAGTTTCTATAGCGATTAGGATGCTGGATGACTGTTTTAGACGATTATTATGGCTCACGTCACGGTTATATGGAGGGATGAGTCGTATCAAGTCCTGCCGCCCTAAGCGTACCACTAGGTTTTGCTAAAGCGCTAAAGCCGGTAAATAGTGGCAATTTTCCCAAAACTCGTACTCCAGTGAAAGAAATTATATCAAATGTAATAAGCACTTCCAGTGAAATTCGCCCACCTAATACCCATAAACGTGGAAAAGAACCAACCGACACTCAATCGACAAAATATGACATTAACTTTATAGTAGTTAATTGCCGTAGCGTTAAAAACAAGCGCGCTGAAATCGAGCATATATTTCAGGACGCAGACGTGGTCATAGGAACGGAGAGCTGGCTTACTGAGGATTTAAGCGACAGCGAAGTTTTTCCTCCAGGATATAAAATCTACAGATGCGATCGAAGCGATAGGGCAGGTGGCGGAGTTTTTCTATCAGTTAAATCACATTTACACAGCACCGCCCACGAAATAACTGACAATGAAATAGAAAGCGTGTGGTGTACAATTAAACAACGAAACAAAAGGAATATACATGTTTGCTCTTTCTATAGACCTCCAAACTCCAAAATTGATGTTATTTACCAATTAGATAATCAAATATCCGCATTTACTGTGAGAGACAGTAAAAGTGTAATAACTATTGGGGGAGATTTTAATCTGCCATCTATAAATTGGGATTCTTACACTGTAAAACCGAATTCTAGGAATAGGGAAATCAGCGAGATCTTACTCAACACACTTGCTAATCACTCACTTTCCCAAGTAGTTGACAAGCCTACGAGAGGAAATAAAATATTAGACCTTTTTGCAGTAAGCCATCCTAAGTTGATAAAACAGCTCGATATTATTGACGGCATAAGTGATCACAGAGTAATTTTTGCAATCTTAAAAATTGAAGTAGAGTCAGCTGTAAAACCGAAACGCAATATTTATTTATTTGATAAATGCAACTTCATCAAATTTGGCGAGATGCTTAATGATTCGTACACGGATTTCGTAGCTAAAACTGAGGATAAAAGCACTGATGAATCATGGAAATATTTCTTAAAAATTCTACGACGGGGAATCAACGAATATATTCCGCAAAAATTGAAATGCGACAGTAAAGAACATCACTGGTATAACAACGATGTTAGGAGGGACCTTAAGAGACAGAGAAAATTGTACAACTTGGTTAAAAAGTTCACTACGGTAGGTGACATATCGAAGGAACTTGAAGCAAAAGAAAGTTACGCTGCGCAACGCTCAAAAACTAAGAAATCAATGCGTTCTGCATTGCTAAATTTCAAGAAAAAAGTACTTGGTGAATTACTCGAAGAAAATCCGAAATCTTTTTGGTCATATGCGAGAGAGCTTCAGGGAAAATCTTCAACCGTAGATTCGTTATTTGATAAAGATGGCAAACTTGTCACCGAAAATATTGACAAAGCTAACACGTTAAATTCCCACTTCAAAAGTGTATTCACCACAGACGATACTGCATGTAATTTTGAAATACAATTCACTGAGGAACCGATGAAAGAAATCACTATTCAACGTTATGGGATAACTAAACAGCTACAGTCGATAAAAAATAGTAAATCTCCGGGTCCGGATGGAATACCCGCGCGTGTCCTCAAGGATATAGCGCCACAGATCGCACCGTTCTTAGACATAATATTCAAGAAGTCATTGTCTGAAGGAAATATACCATTAGACTGGAAAATTGCAAACGTTACACCGATATTCAAAAAGGGAAACTGACACGACCCAGGGAACTATCGACCAATTTCATTAACGTCGATTATTGGCAAGATACTCGAACATATCGTCGTTAGCAATATCATGACGTTCCTGGACAGTCGTAACGTCCTCCATGGCTGTCAGCACGGCTTCCGGAAAGGTAGATCATGTGAAACACAACTCGCGCTCTTTCTTCATGACGTTCTCAAATCTGGTGAATCGAAAAGACAAGTTGACGCATTATTTCTAGATTTTAAGAAAGCTTTCGACACGGTACCTCATAACAAACTTTTATACAAATTACAGTCATGCGGCCTAAACGAAACAGTAGTAAACTGGATACGCGACTTTCTGAGTGATCGTAAGCAAAAGGTAGTTCTTGACGGAATTAGCTCTGATGTCGTTAAAGTGACATCAGGTGTCCCGCAAGGAAGCGTGATCGGACCCCTTTTGTTCATTATATACATAAATGATCTATGCTCTCGAATTAGCAGTAAAATACGTCTATTTGCCGACGACGCTGTCATCTATCGTGAAATTAGTGATCACTCTGACTTTGAAACTCTATCATCGGATTTAAACAACGTTCATGTGTGGAGACAAGAGTGGGGACTCGAACTTAATCTGAGCAAATGCACGGCGGTACATTTCTTGCGGAAGTCGTCCAACTATTCCCATGTATATGCTGTGGATGGTGTTAACATAAAGGCGACAGATGAAGTGAAGTATCTAGGAGTTACGATAACTTCGGACCTATCGTGGGGAGCACATATAAGAAATATTTGTGGCAGAGCTCTGAAGAAGCTAGGATTCGTCAAGCGTATTGTGGGAAGATTTTCGGATGAAAAAGTAAAAGAGAGGTGCTATTTCGCACTCGTCCGGCCACACCTTGAATATGCAGCGAGCATATGGGATCCGGTGCAGAAAGACTTAGTCCGGGAACTTAATAAAATACAAAGGAAAGCTGCGCGATTCGTCAAAAACAGCTACGGCCGTACTGACAGCGTTACACAGATGTTAAACGAATTAGGCTGGGAACCGCTAGAGACTCGGAGGCTGCGCGCTAGGCTTAGATTGCTTGAACAATTGAGAATAGATATCTTTCAGAGCGACACGGAGAACATCATATTAGAACCCCACTATATTTCCAGGTCCGACAGAAACGATAAATTAAGAGAGATATTTTGCCGAACGGATAGGTATGGGAATTCGTTTTTCCCCCGAACATTAAGGGACTTCAATAAATGCTAGGCGTAATTTCATTAGAGCGTTTCCTTTTTATCTTTAAACGGCTGGTGTCCTAACACCCCCCGCCACACGCCTATTGAGGCGGCTTGCGGGGTAACATATAGATGTAGATGTAGGTACGCTTAATCTTTCAGTCAGCTGAGCGTGCAACGCAGAGCATAATTAGGAGCAGGCGAAGCGCACTGAGACCCTAGATATTTAGCAGAGTTGGGGCCCCCTTATGCAATAAACATATATAATATAAAACAAATATAATATTTATTTTTGGCTAGACTGTGTATTTTCTATTTCGTTCGGAAAAATATGTACGTTATTTCGTGTCCTGTGTCTTCAATGTGTACTGTATCGTCTTATATCCGGGGCCGTTTCCGAGGTTGGGGCCTGAGGCACGGGTAGTTTTCCTAGTCCTAGTAAACTAGTTTACCACGCTAGGGTTACTAGGGTTGAATGATGGTTACCTGCATTTGACATGCGTGTGAACGGGAGTTAGTTGAAATCGCGGTTGAAATGACAGCTAAGAAAATGGGGGGTCAAGAAGAAAGACGGATGCACAGCACTGAAAGGGGAAAATTGAAGTTCTCTTAGACTAATATAGCCAGCCAGTCCATTCGAAGGAGGATGTATTTATGAAATCAATATTCTAGGCAGATATGAAACGTGAATTATGTGCTCAGTACTGCTTCAGGCGCGTAGGTTTCTTCAGCTGTTTTATTAGTGATTCCTTACTCTTTACCAGCATTTTCACTGCAGTAGACTGGGAATCGTGTGAACTCAAGTAAGTTAGAGCCGCTGTGTGAACCATCATTCAACTCTAGTAATGTAAATGGGGCATTTGAGGCCAAGTTAAAGATCGAAATAATGAGTGCGCAAAGCGGGAAAAATGATAACTTTGCGAGACACGCAGCGGACTTTATGTAAGTGTTCAAGTTAATTAAAATTACGATGTCTCAGAGCAGATATTCAAGTCTGTAACTTTTGTTGACCTTCGGAAAACGCCAGTTGCCCCCATACGACCTAAATGAACATTGGCGAATAATTTAAAAAAAAACCCTCCATGGGAAACATGGCGACCACGGTTGATCTAACCTCACAGTTTTACAACTTTTTTGCGCTGTGAGCATTAACGCATTTAAAATTTTCTAATGTTGAAAATTAGTGCTTAATGTGCTAGAGTGACCATAACAAATTTCGCGAGCCTCGTGTTAAATCAAACGCCGCTAGGTCTAAAAGTATGTGCTCCTAATGTGCTCTTCCCTCATTTTTGTCAACAGTCAACAATTTTAGGAGAGAAGTAAGTGGTTTTGCGTCAAATAAAGGTCCGTAGTTGTTTATATAATAGTCCATATCTCTGAAATTATCGGCCGTTGATAAAATTTTGGGTAGAAGTGCTCTTGAGGATCACACTGACTTTTTGGTCTAGCGGCGTTAGTTCTCTCTTGGGGTTTCCGAATATTTTTAGTTTTCCCTCTCATAATAGACGTATATTTACAGAATTAACAAAATTAAACGATTTCTAAACTCATTTCACAAAAAAAGTTGCAAAACTCTGAGGTGGGCTCAGCTGCGGCCACGATGTTGTTGAAAATGAGATTTATAGACTCGCCCATGTATATTTAGCAACGAGGGTGACAATTGACGTTTGACAACGGTCGTCAAAAGTTAGAGACTTACCCCTCGGAAGCCGTTGTGCTTGAAGCTTTGTCTTCCAAGCTTTTGTGTCAATTGCAGGCCGCAATATAAGGGATTAAAAATAGAAAAAAATGGCCTAAGACTGACCTGATGACGTGGACCTCAGACTGACCTGATGACGTGAGATGTAATGGACGCGAGCGCCGGGAAAACTAAGTTTCAAACGCCGCGGCTCTCAGAAATTGACAACAGGAAAGTGTTAACAGTGATTGTTTCTCAAATTAAGACTACAGAAAGTAATTTACATTTGTAAATCCGTCGATTAGTGGTGGGCCTACGGATAGACAATGCAAAACTATTAGGCCACGGTGTTACAGCCAATGATCGTGTCATTTGCCTCACTCTAATTCAATGTTATGATCGACTTAGTGAACTTCAACAAGTAAATGCCTTTTATTATCTTCTAAATCTCGCATCTCCTCCCTATCCCGTCCATGGTGAACTGTGATTGTATATTAGGTTAGCTTATAATTAGTGTACCATGTTTATCCTCTAGATAGAGTGAATTATTTTTATAACTTGTACTCGAGTAAAATATTTTTTTTGTACACTATTAGGAAAAATGATGCGTGCGTCTGGTCAATAATCTTCTCGGTAAAATTATTTTTCTAAAAGTTTACATTCGATTTAATTTCCATTGTTCTCTGTAATTTCCTTTTTTCCTTCATTGTTCCCTTTACATTTAACATTTATCCCGTAATATTATTCAATTCCTCAGATTATTAATACTTATCTTGTTTTTATATTTTGCTTACGTAAGCTAATTTTCACATGAACACTGTGGCTATGGATTTGACTATACCCGCGTTTTTATTAATGTTAACGTTTCTTGGATGATGGAAATGTATATATTTTTTTAATGAAATTGGGCGGTATTCTTTAATAAAGGTTATACATATAAAATTATCTACTTCATCTGCATTTTGTTGTGTCGGGATATTTTAATTCAAATTTCCCTTAAATATTCCTTAATGGAGAATGAGAAAGGGTCGTAGGTGTTATGAAGACGAGTTATAACTTTGTAAATTAGCCGGCCGTTTTCTTCGTCGTGAAGAAGGCTTTATTTTTCCTCTCGTTCCCCAATGCCGCTCGTATTTACTCTTTTGTTTTTTTTTCGGGAGAATGTAGAGGGCGTGGCGGGTGGGGGGTTTCGGTTGGGGGGCTGGCGGAGAGACTGGTGTCACTGTCGCCGTTGTTTCATCCCTCTGCCATTGTCACGTGATCTGAAATGTTATGTGTCCCCTCTCCTCTGTAAAACTTAAGAGAAAACTCCGTGCGTTGAAGACATTAATCTCTTCCCTTAGTCGTCGCGTCGCACACTTCCCGTGACTGGCACGGGGAATCTTCTTGGGGAATCTCCGGTATTCGAACTAGAAAACCGAGTTTCGAACCACGTTCGTTCGTCACGGAGGATGTTTACATAAAGGTTGTTTCACCGCGACTATGCGAGTCAATGCAAGTACTAAATTCCTCTTCTTCATTTTTATTGTTGCAAAAATGCTGCTCTCCCTGATGGAAATCACCTTAGCTGGTGGAAAACAAAACTGTGACACAAATATATTGTATTGACGACTGTATTATTTACAGGAGAATAAAGAATATTAGGGACAGGGACATCTTTCAAAACGACCTAAACAAATTAACTGCATGGATTTAAAAAAAACAAAATGGATGTCAACACAAAGAAATTTAAATTAATAACGTTTACGAGGAAAAGTACCAAAGTATACAGAGAATATCATCTACTAGGGAAATATATTTTCAGAAGTGCGAGCTGCTCTTATATAGGTGTAAATCTCACCCACAATTTAGATTGGGGCCGCCATATTGACAAGGTGACGGGGAAGGTCTTTAAAACCCTGCACTGGGTAATGAGGAATCTAAAGGGGAGTTTCAAGACCACTAAAGAATTAGCCTATCAATCAATTGTCCGCTCCACAGTGGAATATGCTACAACGGTATGGGATCCAAAGGAAAAGGTGCATATTAAAAAGCTTGAGAAAGTCGAGCGGAAAGCAGCCAGGTATGCCTTAGGGAAACACAGAAGGACAGAGAGTGTTACAGTAATGTTAGGGTTACTGGGTTGGGAATCACTCCAATTGAGGAGGAAGGTAAATAGATTGTGTGGGATCTACAGATTGATAAAGGAAGAAAAGGCGTGGGAAAAATTCAATAAAAGGTGAGACAAACCCAGCTATATAGGTAGGAAGGACCACAGTTTCAATATAAAATACAGACCACAGAAATCGGATGTACTAAATCATTCCTTCCTGAACCGCGGAATTAAAGAATGAAATGAGTTCCCAGAAAATATTTTTAAGATCTTTCCTAACACAATTAAAAATTTTAGAATGGAAATAAGAGCTAAATTACTCCAGGGTGCATACTAAGAGCTTTTGTGTATAAGTGATGAGTTTCACAATGAGTATATTTTTTTGATTTTATTCAACTTCATTTCTTATGTTATATTCTTGACCGTTGTCAGCAGGCCAATTGCTTAACCGTAACGACCTATTTAATAAATAAATAAATAATAACAGTTCTTAAACTTAATTATGGCAGATTAATTCACATATATGCGTTCAAATTTCCCCTCACTATTTCCAACCCTTGCCATGGGGGACGCCATTATGAATTAGTACGACTGGTACGACCGGCTAGTAAGCCTTTTCTCTTACTAACCATTACTAGCCCTTACGTGGTCGAGAAGTTGGTCCAAAGGTTGGAATTATGACGTCACTTCCTGAATTTGGGGGAGATTAAGCACGGCTAGTACGCCAAAACGTGAATAGGAAAATGGCTTCTGAAAGGCATAGCCGTACAATCTCTCGTGGAAAACGGCTACCATCTACGTTTTTTTGGTAAATATCTTGAAAATAGAACTTAATGCGTTTTCACATCTCGGTTGGACTACCATAAAATAGCGATTTTGGAGACTTGGGGGTTGTGAGCTTACTTCTCATACGCGACAGTAAGCAAAACCAGATACTAAAGTCAAAACGAATACTGAATTCGAATGAAAATTTGCATGCGTATTCTTATTAGTGATATCTATAGATATAAGGAAAACAAATTGCATTGCTCCAATTTGGCTTTTGGAAATTCAATGCTATTTTTACATGTAGCCTTATGGCACAGGAGATGTATTTCGTAATAATGCAATTACATAGGTACATCTACATAATACCCTGCGAGCCACCTCAAGGGTGTGTGGCAGGGGGTGAGTTATCGCCAACAGGTATTACACTATACCCTATTAAAGTTACTGTAACTACGGCTACTGATACATTAGCAAAAACCTGCTAAAACTTGTCAGGAGGTGAAATTTCACAAATATGCGCTACACTATAGGCATGCTACCAATGATGTTTTATGACTGTTTTTATTAATGTTTTTCCCACAACACAAATGCACAGAGATACAAGAGTTGCACCGCAAACATGCACGGCGTGCTGTTAGTACTAGGTAGCAGATAAGGATACAAGCATTAGGGAGTAATTAAACTAATTAGCTACACTACCTATCGACAAACCTAGTTACCGAACCATGGGTACAGATTTTCTTCTAAACACGAAATTATTAATTTCATAGTATCATAATGGTTGATAACAAATATTAAGGCAGCAAGCCGAGTCAATTATTAAAAAAAACATTGAAATATAATTTTCGCCTAAATTTCGAATACCGTGCCGAAAACTCAAATCATAAAATGCTTTGATGAAGACAAAGGTG
The DNA here is from genome assembly GCA_963573305.1 of Pyrrhosoma nymphula. Taxonomy (NCBI): domain Eukaryota; kingdom Metazoa; phylum Arthropoda; class Insecta; order Odonata; family Coenagrionidae; genus Pyrrhosoma; species Pyrrhosoma nymphula. Next base: position 48,015,187 of record OY754337.1, on the reverse strand, counting down.
TGAAATATAATGCTTGTATCATTTCCATTGCTGTATTTGTGACGAATTTCGCTACATAGATATATGTATTTAAAAGGAATGTGGTCCTAGTATTTTTTTTCGATTTACTTGAAAAATTATTGAAGTGTGCACTCAGTGACCCAGGATTACCACCTTGCTCTTCTGATCTCCTGCCACCTTAGTTGTCCTCATTTGTCCGCTGTCTTTATTTGCAATTCCAGCCAAACTAAAGGTAGGAGTACTCTTCTATTTTCATTTTCCTTGTATGGTCCAAGTGAGATTTCCCACCACCGCTATTGAGACGTATCCGTGAGAACGCAACGTCTCGCCGTCTACTCGACACCAGAAGGGGAATCCAAGGTCTTCCCGATGATCGCTGCCTTCGTACAAGGTCGCGGGTATAAACTTTTCTTGCGCGTGTATAAACTCATAAATGTCTCAAGATGCTGAAGGTCGGAATCATCTGGAATTTTGAGGCCTTCTATGATAGGAGACTGCTAGACCGCTAGCGCGATCTTCGGGTAAACGATTATGCTAGAGCGACAAATGCACGTGTGGCTGTCCATTCGTTGGCTGTTTGATATGTATTTGCTATCGCACTAAAAACTCCATGATGCTGCGGTGGATAAGATGACATGCATAAAATTAGAGAGATGGATTACAGGACGCACAGGTTTAAAATGTCATTTTTCCCGCGTTAGATTTAGGGACCACAGTAGCTGTGATCGATGTCACTAATAATGTAATTGATGGCGTCGTTATATGCTAATTTTTTAAATTTATTTATTGTTAATTTTTCAATTTTTTTTCGGGATTCTAATTTTATTTTGTGTTATATTCGTATGTAATTTTATAATAATTTTCCAGTTTTGTTTTTGACATGAATCAACTTTTACAAATGGCCTCCGCTATATATAGGTTAATCCCACTTGATTAGAATGATAGTGAAAAGCCGTATAGCATATGAAGTCCACTCAACGTTCGTTTTATAATTTAATATAATAGCATATTTAATAAAATATCTAATAACTCTATGGATGTGTCTTTGATAGTTAGTGCGTGCCTGGTGTGGAATCACCTCCTGCAACATACCCTTGAGGTGGCTTGCGGGATACCTTATTGATGTAGATATCTTGTGCTATTTTGCCTGAGACTAAATGCCTAAAAATATTAGAATACATCGCTAAATGGGTTGTTATGGAATTTTTGGTCGTAGTCAAGTCAGGGCAGTTTAAATCGGAGAAATAACAATATTTTGAATCGCAGTGATTCGGATTTTTGATTGGATTAGCTTAAGGGGTCGTAAAAAAACTTAAGTAAGTGGTGCGCATTTTCTTGCCGCCGGTTACTTTTTGCAAGGTGAGAAAGCACAGCGTGTAAAAAATGAATTATTAAGTATTTTAGTCCATTTGAATGACAGGTGTACTCATTCAATTCTGGTTATTTATTTTTTAGTAGAATTCCGGATCAAAAGTAAAATACGATTCCATTCGGATTCGAAAAGTATTGCAACAAACCGATTCGAGCAATCTCAATAAATGGAATGGGGCATCGGTGGTCTTGATGTAGCAATTCTGACTTCTGATCCAAAGGTCGTAGGTTCGAGACTCAAGGACGGAAAACATGTAGTGGAGCAATAAAACTGATCGTCACCCTTGTACCAAAAAGCCATTAGGTGGTATAAATTGTACAGGAGCTTGTCAACTGTGTACAGGAGCATTGTACTGGAAAAAATTGCATTAGGAAAGCAAAAACAGGTCGAAAGCAGTATTTTCTAAAACGACATCGGGCAGGGGTCAGAATGGAAAAGTGGAGAGAGTACTCTTACTAGCGTTACTAACGTTCCACGTTACTATCAGTCCTCGTTTCTAACGTTCCTCGTTACTAGCGTTCGAATCCGGAAGTGTCGGGGAATTTAAAGTGAAAGCAAAACTACATGGTAATAGAATTACCCTGGTTTCAGTTTCAGGGAGTATTTTCAGTGCTTCAGTGTCAAGCTAGGGTGCTATGGTTTGCACCCTGACTGAAGTCATATGAGAAAATGTAATTTTCACCCTGATTCTTACATTTATGCTGTAATTTTTCCCTCTGTTTCTAAGTCACTATTTTTATGACCTCGCTGTTTAATTTATCCCCACTCTGTGCCTCTTGGCACAAGCGTGACTTGCGGATTCCATTGTTCCGCCTACGCATGGAAGGCGCCTCTGGCCTATCCGGGTCTGGTTTCGCGCGCGCTTTCCAATACTCAGGATCGCCCGACCTAATAATAATAATATGCATAGGCGTCAAACTCTCCCATGCGGCCGACGCCCTCATTCTTAAAAATCCCGAGGAATATCATCACTCATCATGACGTTCAGGTGAAAGACTCATTCCATTCTTTGAGGTCTGTGACCTTAATCGTCTCAAGAAAATTCCCACCTCGATGTTCCACGCTCCGTGCATAATCAGGGAAATTTTTGTAATGTTTTTGAACGGTAATGGACGTGTGGACAATATGGCATAGTTAACATAATTCGGCACGATTTTACTGTGTAAATCATGAGTTGATTGTTAATAGCAGAGGGATACCAGGCTTGTTATGCCTATAAACAACTTATGGGCGTGAAAAATGGTCCATAAAGAAGAAACATGAAGATATACTTAAGGCATTTGAAAGAAAGAAGATGAGAAAAAATTATGCTCCAGTGCGGAGTGAAAATGGACTGTGGAGGATTACACAGTTCACTCCGCATGGACATATAAACAATCTGATATTCGGGGAGAAAACATTGTTCGAGTCGTTATGGCTCGAAGGATCTGGTGGCCTGGACATTAACACCTTGTGGAATCTGTCTAGATCCGTTAAGAAAAATGGCGATCGGAGACTTACAGAAGGTTGACTGAGAAGGAAGCCCTGGATGAAGATGGAAACTAGGTGTGGAAGAGAAGATCTGAAAGAGAAGATAGTGAAAAACTGGAGGACATGTGCTACTGGTAGAGACTCCTGGGGAAGAATCGTGAAAGAGCCCAAGGTCCACGGAGGACTGTAACACCAGAGGAGGGAGAAAGTATTTCAACAAATGCTCGCACGTTGTTTCTGCTCTGTTCGGGGGGAAGAAATCCCACGGTAAACATTGTTGTAAGGGAGGCAAGGTGACTTAATATGACGTATCTTTTGAATTTATTGTCGCATAGTATTCTTAGTATGAACGTTTAATTTGCAATTTCAGAATTTTGCCTCAAGTTCCTCCGTTTATCCCTCCATCCAATAAGTATTGTTGTTCGTATTTTATTCCCTCAACCCGTGAGGTCACGTGAGACATGACGTTGTCGCCCTAAGGCGACGATTGAGGGATGAATTTGAAGAATATGGCATTAGCTGAAATTGCATTAGTGCAGATAGCAAGACAGTACGTCTACGTCCAACACGGCGGACCGCCGTAAGGGCTTGTGGCAGGGGGTGTTTGAACAACAGCCATTATAAGGGGAGAGAATTGGGCAAAGGAATAGGAAGGGGGGCAGTTCAGAGGTGAGTTGCATGTTAGCGGAGTGTCTTAGGGTGGGCTTATACCTGCAATTTACTGCCGCAGGTTTCTTCTGCAAGAGCTTGCGCAGGATCTTACCCTGACGATTCACAGTTAGTGTAGAGCCAGATTGGTTGCCGTTTACACTGGCAGCAATACGCTTCTCCCCGCGACTTGCCGAAACTTATAAAAATTCTGCAAGCGGGCTTTCAGAGCCGTGTACACCTGCAATATGCGTGAAAAGTCGCTTGATGCTAGCGCAATAATCTTTCCAGTGTAAACCCAAATCTAGTGTTGCGCTATGTTTTTGTTATAGTCAATGATGGCAAGTGGAAAGAGGGAATTTTCGTATCTATCGGTTTAGGCAGAGAATTACTTATATTTTGCCAATCCTATCAGTTCTAAAGATATGGTAGTATACGAAGTTCAAATAATATCCTACGTTGCTAAGTTGTGAAACTCTTGTGATCTGAATTTTCCAATGTAATCTTAGCCTAGCGTTCAGCCTCCGAGGCTGTAGCGGATCCCGACCTTGTCCTTCCTTCAGCTGTGTTATTCACTCTCTTTTCGCTCGTAGCGCAGTTTTTAAACAAACGTGCGACTTCTGTCCATGTTGTGTTTTGGGGGGTCGGGTAGCTGTGGTGGCTATAGCACGGGCTTCCATCCCGAAGGGCACGGGTTCGAAACCCGGCGGTGACGTAGATTTTCCGGTGCTATCCCCATCCTTACTTGAGTGCCATGTTGAGGGTACTTCAAGTCGCAATTCTTCGTCCGTCGGGTGGGACGTTCTTATGTGGTTCTATAGGCATATGTCATTAAGAGTAAGCTAATGCAGACGCCGGGTTTTTCTCCGCCTTTACTCTATTCCGGGCCACGGAATCCTTCCCTTAACATTGAGTACTCATTTTAATAATTTTTCGAGTAAATCGAACAAAAATTCTAGGGCCACATTTCATTTAAGTACATTCGATTATGCGGTGTAATTCACCAATGCAGGCAGTAATGGAAATAATACAAGACTTATATTTTACTTTTTTGCCTCAATTAAAACATGTTATGACTTGGGTTTTCGGCGCGATGTTCCAAATTTAGGCAAAAATTGTATTTAAATTTTTTTTTCTAATATATGACTCGGTATGACACCTTGATATTTGTTAGCAGAAATTATAATAATAGAAACTGTATTGTATCGCGTTTAGAAACAATATGTACGTATGTAATCGAAGGTGCACGAAATATATGCCATGTGCCATAAGGATACGTGTAAAATAGCATTAAATTGCCAAAAAAAACCAGGTCGGTAAAGTCCAATTTTTTCACTTTTATCTTAAATATCACTAATAAGAGCACTTATTCATAGTTTCATGCAAATATTTGCATAGAATGGAATCGCTCCAATCACCTTAACAGTGCAGACGATCTTAGCTGTAGGTCGCATTCCCAAATTTAACAACCAAGCCCAACATTCTACCCTGTTAATTAGACCCTCGCCTCTTGATGCATCCTCCAAACAGTTCTTCCTCGTTCACCTTCCTCGCTATCCATCTCACCCACTACATTCTCTTTCACATCCACATCTGGAATGCTTCCAGCCTTAGCACATCCCTTTGTGCAATGACTAAGATTGAGAACCATGAAGAGCTAAGCTGCGTAGTAATAACTTTCACAAACCTTTTTTAAATAATGTTTATGAGAGTCTCTCTCGCCGATTTTGTAATTTTCTAAATGCTCACGAATACAAGAATTTAATAATCGGAAAAAAACTATTCGTAATCAATTGCCTGTTAAGACTGTTCCATAAAAGGGGTAAATTCTGTAGTTAACTCATGTTAAGGCTATTATTTGTGAGGAAGAATTCAAGCGCGATTGAGCGCAACCTCAGTACGGCTCATATGCATCCTCTGTCTCATATCCCGTCACTAATCACAGTGTCATAAAAGGTACTTAGCGCCTCGAAGTCGGTTGCTATGATGGAATGTATGAAGCGCGGGGATAATCCAGCTAATGGATGATCATGTGTAGGAAAGTTTGTAGGTGACCCCAAAACATGGGAAAGTTAAATTAGGGCCTGTCTAAATGTGTACCAGTTTGTTGGTAAAATATCGATTTATGGCGTCTCACAGCAAGTATAGGAAGTAAATTTTTCATTTGTGTGCTTAAAAAAATTAATTGACGGAGTGCGAAGTGAGCTATAATGTGGATGTACCCCATCCAGTCAACTCCATTGCTGAGAGATGCTCTTTTTAAGACTTAATCTGGTGTTGTGTGAAAACTTGGTTGTTGATCTAGAAACAGATTTTGTCAATAGATAGACTACCACCTAGTGCCAAAGCGGGTTGTGAGAAAGAATTATTTTCGTGTGTAAAAATCCATTTCGTTGACCTTGGTGGAGCCACTTGGATCTCTCTTCGGAGTGCGCCTTGAGAGGGAAAGTCGAAAACCCATTCGTTTCTCCCGAATGTAGCGCGTCTTCCATTTCAAATTTTTATGCGCGAGAGAAATCGCAATTTCGTTTCCTTCGCGATATGTGAAGAGTGTTCCTTGGCGACCTTCATACTCGTATGTTATAGAATGATTCCTGAGCCATCCGTCGCGCGCTGTAAGCTAGGTATCAATCAGTATAATGTGAAACACCTAATATTTATGCTTTCATTTAGAACTCCTACGGAGAGTTGGTGGAAAAAAAAGTGCAATGAAAACTCTGAGATGAGGACGGAACAAACTTATTGGACATATTCTGCGACACGATAGCAGATTGAAAACATTAATACCCCGTTTCCATTACTAAAGTTATACCTGACGCTAGTTATATTTGGTAATGGACCCTAGTTAGTTATTTGGTAACCCTAGTTAGTCGGTAACGCGGGTCAGAAATCGTAATGGGAACTCTAGTTCTGCATATACCAACAAGTGACGAACGTATTTCACACGTGGCTGAGATTTCGCTACGGAAGTTTCGAATGGAAAGTAACACAGTCAGCCCCCAGCAGGTCATCTACATCTACAAAATACCCTGAAAGCCACCTCAAGGGTGTGTGGCAGGAGGTTAGTAGTCACCGACATGTATTACACTATACTCTATTCTACAAAGTTAGTGAAACTACGACTATTGATGCATTAGCATAAATCGCTAATGGCATTCGTTACGTGGGTCACTGCTTCCCTCCTGGAACCCAGGCCGGTTACCCAGCATTCTCTAACCTCCGTCAGAAAGAGCGTAGTGGAAACAGGGCATAACGGAAGGACAAATTGATGGGAAGAGTTACAGAGGAGGATCAATACATCAGGCAAATAATGAAGGACGTCAAAGTGAAGATCTGCGTATGAATGAAGAGGTTAGCTGATAGGAGATATAAGTAGAGAGCTGCAGCAAACCAATCTACTTCGGATTGATGGCTGCTGAAAATGATGATGTTTTTGTAAGGGAAGGAATGAGAGCATTGGACGCTTTATACCAACTTCGACGCTTCGCAACACACAGCGCACTTGCTTTCCATTCGTTTTTGACCCTGCGCACTACAAGCGGCGCTATTCAAAACAGATCGGGAACAGGGTTGAAGTGCGCTGGAGTGCGAATTTTTAGCATGTATACAGTTCAATGAAAGTTCAATTAGCCGCTAAAATAGTAGTTCGCTCAGCCACGATAACAGAATACGTATTAACCTGAACTGCTCGTGGAGAAGTACCTTGAATAATTTAAAGTATTAGTGATTGCAGCGCTAGTGAGATACTAATAAATAACAAAGATGAAAGAAACAACAAAAACTACATGATAAAACTTAGAAAGGGTCTTCTAATAGAGAAAAGATGGCTCAAATATCCTGGGAAGGACTCGTTAATACTTACTTGTGAAATGACAGACCGCCTTTCTTCGATTTATTTGGGCAATTGAAAGCAGAACAGCCGAACGGCATTGCAAAATATCTTTAAAAACACATTTTCCATCGTATGAGCAAGTTATTTTAGTTTTTCACGCGGTCTCCTAGCTCAAGGGTATAAACACACCCATTGGTTACCATGTCTGACATCACAATTGTCAGCTTGCTCTTGCCCCTCGAACAATAAATCGCAAATATAGCTCTACAGGGTGCTTTCGATTTCGCATGGCGATAGCCAGCTGTTGACGGAAGCGATTGGCGATCGCCAGGGGACCAAATGAAATTAAACAGCTCAAAGTGGGTATTCACGCATGCGCAGTCCGTCTCGCGTACACTCAAGCAGTAGCGAATAGCTATGAAGAAATACGCTTGAAGCTCTTCAATTGTTCGGCACACCTCGAAAAGAAGAGCCACCGATATCCGGCGATTGAAGGCTATTTCATTAAATCGAAAGCACCGCGGCGTGGCGATCGTCGTCTATCACCGGCGATCACCGCAAATCGAAAGCACCAATGGTGTATTGCTCGACAGTGTACAGCTCGAAGAGTGGCTGAGTGTGGTGAGAGTTGAAAAGAACGTCGATTATCTTATCCGCGATTGTTGTCAGTTTGTTGATTCTCACTCAAGGTGTCAAATGTGGATAACGTAGTTCTGAATTACTCCGCGGTAAAAAGCTTACCCTTTGAGTAAGTTATTTGAACAAATTCGTTGACAGTCTACAAAACATTTGGCCGTTACTATTGTGCACCCATGGAGTGCTAACTATAAGTGCCTTCCCTGTTTGGACAGACTATAACGAGAGATTACCAAACGTTTAGCCAGCACACATCGTTCCATTCAGCGTCGTTCGTGTGCGCTGCGGTGATCTGTTCCGATAATCGCTAACCTCAACACCTCGAATGGAAAACTCACTATGTAAAGTCCTGTTCGTAATAAGAAAAAGAATATTTCTTGTAGATCTTCGATTAAAAATTGTTTTTGGCCCTTAATTTATTTTGTTGTAGGGCAATGCATTCAGTGGTGGAAGATCGTGCTTTTGAACTCTGAAAAACGGGAACTTCAAGTAAAAATCGTGGAATTGTATGGTTTCATTTTCATGGTGAGGAATTTTTTCATTTCAGCTACTTGCCTTTCAAATATTCAAGTACTATTTGGTCTGCTGACAGTATTCAATGTAAAAATCAGTGAAGATTATGTAGTTTCCAAACACTCATAAACACTTACCACCACCATTGTCACACCAACATTCCCATTTGCTCTAGTGTGCTTCTCACTTTGCAACACAACAGCGAACTTGCTTTACATTCGTTTCAGACCCTGCACACTTGGCAGCGCACTTCAAAGCAGATTGGGGCTGGAATTGATGTGCGGTAGACAGCAGAATAAACTTCAAATTTCGATAATCGCATCCGCTATTGTTGTTTCTGTTTTTATTTTCAGTAAGGGCGTCAAACATGGATGTACTAAAGTTTATAAATTTCTCCGCTTTAAAAAGATTACGTTTTTAATGCGCATTTTGGACAAATTCCATTACTATACTCAAAGAATTGTTATTATTGCGCCCCAACAGAATGCCACCTAGCGGCCGGTTTCCGATTGTTTCGCCATCGTTCATCGTCTTTCGTTTACGCTAAACTAAGCTGATGTGTACCGATCTGCGCTTCCTTCTGCACCCTGAATGGAAAGCTCCCAATATTTGTTCGTCGTTCGATTTTTAATGCGCAAATTGGATGAGATAGGGTCCAGTGTCACTCGGCAGTTAACAATCACTTCCTTATAATACACGTCATTCTGCGTCGAATTTGCATTTTGGGATGATATTTATTTGTTAAAAATAATATATTCGCACATTTATCGATTCAATCCATTTCTCGCGTTGTAATATGATGCAAAAACTTCGAGTCTGTCGATTCGCGTATAATTTTCTATAAATCACGTTTATTTTTATTTTTAGGTTAAAGTATAAAAACCCAGATAACCCATGGCTACCGGATCTTCAAAATTGAATTAACACTCTGTATTTACATATGTGTGTGTAAGTGTATATTAAAAATCCCTTTAGGCCCGGCCTGGAAGCACAGTTAGATTTCTCAGTTTGTCATATGTATGGATATAGACTCAGCTCATTTTGCTCACCCCTTGCAGTAAGGTCCAATCATAAGTTTTAGATAATATTTAGAAGACCTACAATAACTTTGAACGAATCTGATATTGTGCCTACTAATGAAGTTATGCTTTTTTTTGGACCGAAAAACCCTATTTTATCCACCCCTTGAGCTAATAGTTGGTTTTGGTGTCAAACAGAAGTTTTGGTTGTAGTCTTAGGGAGTATAATAAATTTGAACGAATGCAGTATATTCCAGTTCAAGGAAGTAATGGTGATTTCACAGTTTTTCAAAAAGCCTTCCCCATTTTCACCCCCTTTTTCCGATTTTGCCCATAAACGAACTTGACCGAGATTTTCCACCTTCATATTTTTTGTAGTAGTTTGAAAGCAATTTGTGTAAAATAACGGCATTTATCGTTACTATAAAAATATTTTGTGGTCTAATGACCATGAAACGAAAAACTAGGTAGAAATTTTCTGGAAGTCGCACCATGATAACGACTACAATAGGTAGTATTTCTTAGAAATCTACCTAACAGTGATGCCCAAAAGGGAGTTTCATGACCCAAAGTGCGTCATGAAATTCCCTTGGGAGCGGGTGGGGAGGATGAAAATATACTCTATATTGGGTTGTATGGGCCATTGAGCCTGGGGGGTATGTGTACCCCTGTATATTAGTATTACCAAAAGGCATGTGTAACCATTTTTAAGGTATAGGTAGGTGTGTAAGTACTTTCAGGAAGTGATGCGACTGGCAAACAATGTAGCAATATTTCTTTGATATTCCTTAAGTAATTCATGGTGTTTTGGTAAACCTTTGCAGCACTGATGAAGATTAAAATATGTAATCGAAATATTGGCAACTTGATTATGAGTGGATCAAATCCTCAGCAAATGCTGTAATGGAATTAAACAGTTTGGATGACGACAGAAGTGAATTAAAAACTCTGATGAATGTATGTACTTATTTTCCTTCACTTCAATGCACGCTGCACTGCGTAGCATCGATCGTCACCCCTCCCCTCACCCTCCTGAGCATGTCACGTGATTCGCGGAGACTCCCGGAGCGCGTAAAACATTCAGAAGTCTCTCACGTGATCCGACGGAGGGAGTAGTATGCACGTATTTAAAAGAAGAAGAATCCGAAGCGGCAACATCGCTTCGGTTTCTTCCCTTGAATTCCACCTCCCCCTCCATCTCCTGCTCCCTTCCTTTAGGCCGCGTCTTGCGATCGAAGTGACGCGTGCGAAAGTAATGGCACGAGCCTGTGAGAGTTAGTGATCGCTTTCCATTCGCTTTAGTACGCCACTCACTTCGTAACACAACATCGCACTTGCTTTCCATTCGTTGCATACCCTACGCATTAGGTAGCGGGTTTCAAAAATGATCGGCAACGGTGTTGATGTGCGGTGAGGAATGGGTACCTTCCATTCGCTCTAGTACGATAATCACTTAGGTACAAAACAATGTACTTGCCTTCCATTCGTTGAAGACCCTGCTCACTAAGTAGCACACTTCAAAACAGTTCGGGAGCAAACGCTAAAAAAGCGCTAAACACCAACAGAACGTCGATCATGGCAACCGTGATTGTTGCCGAGTTTGTTGATTTCAGTAAAGACGTCAAACATGCATATTGTTAAGTTTTTAATTACTCGGTGACAAAAAGCCAACGTTTTTTAGTTCTTATTTTGAACAACTTCAAAAAATTTACACCAAACAATCGGCCGTGACTGCTGTTCAACCACAGAATGCTACCTACCGGGAGATTACAAAACATTTCGCCAGCGCATATCGTTCCCTTCAACGTCGTTCGTGTGCGCTGAAGTGCGCTGATGTGTTCCAATATGCGCTAACTTCAACACCTTGAATGGAAAGCCCCCATTAAAATAATTTCGATTATCGCATCTGCGATTTTTGTCTAGGAGACGAAGGTAACGGCGGGCGAAAAGGTGGATCTCTGTTCCATGTAGTTGATGTCTTACAAATAATAATGAATACCTCGAATTAGTTCAATAGTTTTCTCCACCGAAATTGGTAATGGTCTCGAAGGCACTCTTCCGCTAAAATTCAACAGCTCCGGTAGCGCAGGCTGCGTCGAAAGTTGAAGGATGGGCTACCTAGGGTTACGGTGCAGGGTATCCCATTTCCGCAACTTGTCAACGGATGCCATTCTTTCTTCGCCCTCCGTTAGCAGTCGCTCCCGTCATGGATTTCAAACCGAACTGAAACTCCCTTACAACCCCCTAACTCTAACATTGATTGCCCGGAACTAATTTCGCTCATCAACTTCAGAGTGCCTCAACGTCCCACCCGAACAGTCTCATTACTTCACTCTCATTTTCCCAGATTATCACTCATTTAACGATCGCTCTTCTTCCGTCTCGCCTTCCTATAGTAAATTCACTCTTAGTTGACTTCCCTTTTCTATGTCCCCTAAAACCTTTATATCACCTTGGACATTGTACATCTTTCCGTAAATAATTAGCAATCCATCTCTCTATATGGGTTCTTTTTGTTGTTTTCTTTCTTGTTAATGTTTTGTGTGGTTCGTCTTATATTAATTTTTTTCTTGTGAATGCGTTGTAAATTTTGAGCATTTCTCCATCTGTATAGCCTGCTTTAAATAAATAAACTGAGGTAACTAAAAAGAACAATTTTATTTTCCAATAGAGAGAATAAAATTTATTAAAATATAATTACCCCCATGATGTTCATCCTCATAGTCAAGCCTGAGACAGTTCATTTCGGAAATATATAAAACCCTGACGACAACGCAGCCTGGTCTTGCTTCTGATTGGCTACGCAGTGTTCGGCAGCGTAAGAATGGATGCTTGAAAATGTAGCTTTGAGTCTGTTTACACGAGGCTCTCAATTGCGCAATTTAATGCGCGGAAATTGTGAGAACTCGGGGACGGAATTAGAGCAGGGGGTACTTTCATGTATTTTTTTGTAAGTTTTGCGGAGTACACTAGATTCCCGATAATCCGAACACCGATAATCCGAAAGTTTGATCAATCTGAACAGAATTTTCGGAACATTTAAAATTTAGTTTTAGGCTGAATTGTTTTAGATATACGGGACAAAATCATAGTTAAACGTAGAAAAACCACTTTAATTGACTTTTACAACAGCATGGTACAAAAATATTGTAGTTCGGATTATTTACTCCTCAGATATAGCTTCACTGTAGGTACATAGATAAACTTCGGTTTTCGAAATTTTCGGATTATCCGAAAAATTGCAACATTACAAATAAAATCCATTCAAATCACTTAATTTCATGTATTGTTACAGTATTGTATACTTTTTTGTACTATGTTCAGTATTGTATAAAAAATTGTCAAAAAACAGTGAATTAAAATATGTATATAATATCTGTATACAATACAATGCGCTCTAATTTTTGACGATTGTTCTATATAATACTGTACAAATAATAAAAATATATACAATACTGTATCAGCAAATGAAATTATGTGATTTGAATGGATTTTTTTTGTCAAATTGCAATTTTTCGGATAATCCGAAGATTTCGAAATCCGAAGTGTCCGGTCCCAATTAGTTCGGATTAGCGGGGCTCTTGTGTATATGTGTTAAATATATTTAATGTAAAGGTCGACGCTGGCTTTTTTTAATAATGTTTTTGAAATAAATTAAATTACATTTTTGCTCACGCACTCGCACAGTCATTCTAGCAAGTCTCCGCTTAACACGACGCACTTTTCGCTGCGCTTTCATCCACACGCCAGACTGTGCATTGAAGTGCGTCACGTAAAACGGCCTTTAGGATGTGACGCAGATAAGATGGTGGCTTCGTTGGTTGTGTGAAACTGGGCATATGAGTGAAATCATCTTAAGGTGGTTCCACCGTAAATGACTTAAATGTAATTTTATTCATATTCTGTCTACTTGTAGAAAAAGTTGTCCTCTAACTGATATGAACAACAAAATAATACCTTTCCACGCTATTTTATTCTATAATTGAACTTAAAATTACATGGTGTTCAATGGGGGAATGAGAGAAACGCGGGGAAAATAGTATTTTTCCATAAAATACAAATGCCATTTCCGTGGAAAACTGTCTCTGAAGAGGAAATAATCCAGAGAAATTGAATAAAAATAAAACACAGGCATCTTACCACCTTATTTTTCTAGTTAATGAGGAATTAATGCCGTAATTGAAGTCAAAATGCTGTAAAAAGTAGGAAATGGCGCTGCACTCGGCTCCTATGGCTGGAAAAAAGTGCTCATTTAAAATACATTCGTGGAATAATCTGCATATTTTGTACCTTACTTTTGGGCTTCTATAGGTAACGCATTGTATCAGTGAAAGCAGTATTTTTTTGGCAAAATATAAAAAATGTGGAATTTAGTATTTCTTTTGACTCACACAGTCGCGGCGGAACCTCCTTAAACCCACCTTAACCCCCTCCTTCCCGCCGTCTCAACGTCTTCCCCGTTTCCCCCCTCCCCCCCCACTTTCGCTTCACCTGCAACTCTCCAACCTTTTGCTTCCCCGCCGTCTGCCTGTCTCCGTTGCCAGGGAAAGAAACTCCCTTTCACTCCACGAAGCGTGTGACCTCCGCTGTCCCATCTCCCACGTTCTCAACTCTGCATCACCCTTTCGCTGCCATCGCTCGCTTTGAAAGCGAGACCCCTTTCCTCTATCCCTCTGCAATATTCGGGCCCTTCTCTAAAAATAAGCAAGCTGTAATCGACGACCTGGGACTAAAATGAGAAATCAGGGGAAATCTACTTGAATTTAGATGAGAGCTGCATTTTTGCGAAATCGCTTCTGGCGATAATCTGTGAAAACTAGCGATTTTCGTCCGTGGTTCAGTTATTACTTTACGAAAAAAAATCCACGTGCAACGTTGCTGCCAATTTGCAGTAGTACAGCTCATGAAAAGAGACATATACAAACAAACATTATAAAAACAAGGTTTAAAGTGTAACTGCAATAATGTAAGAGAAAGACAACCAACTATTCTGAGAGAGGCGAGAAAGAGCGTGGGCTTGAAAAATGTTGGAAGAAAGGGAAAACGGATCAATGTTTTCAGGAAGTGAATTTACAAGGGAAGAGAGGTGGAAGAGAAGCCAGCGTTTGGTAATGTTGTTCTTTCCATGTTTATTGCCAGATACGTACTATACTATGTTTGAAGTATTCCCCGCTAGGTGGTGTGAGTATGGATATATAAATTTCGAATTAAAATAATAAATCATAAACAATGATGCGCCGAGATAATATGGGAGATATATTTCTGAAAATGATTTTTCTTAAGCATTTACTGTTACCGGCTTGTAAAATCAAAGCGTGTAGTTTGTTTCTTTCGCTGTTTATACTTGTATTATATTTGAAGTATTCCCCGATAGGTGGTGTGAATGAGGATACATACATTTCGAATTGGAAAAATAAAACGCAAACATTAAGAAGACTGAGAAAAGGTATACAAATATAAATGCGAAAATGAATTTTCAAAAGCATTTTTGTACTTTTATCGGCATGTAAAATCATAGCTCAATAAAATATTTTGAAAAGTTGATATTATCAACTTCAAATACGTTCACGTCTGAAAAAAAACGAAATTTGCAGTTTATAGACAATCAGATTCACGATCAGCTAATAGAAATAATTGAAATGCTATATACATTTTCCTTATTTTTGTTCTTCGTCCCAAAATACTGTCCATTGTTTGTCACGATTCGTTCCCAGACCCCTTACAGAATCCTCGTCTCTAAATCGGGAGAGCGCGAAGCCGTCCCCCCAAAAAATCCTTCTTAATATAAGTTAAAGCTGGTGGATTTATTTACTTTTGCGAAAAAAATCCCTCTTCGACCTTGGCGAACCCAGCCTGAAATTTTTCTTTCGTATTTTTCTTCGTACCTCTTTGCTGTCTTCTGTTTTTGTTTTGTTTTGTTTTCCTAAACGCGCGAGAAAGGCTCTCCAAAAATGGTGTGAAATCGAGGGAAGATTCCTCGCGTTAATTATGAAGGGTCGTTTTCTTCTTTCTCTCCCCCTTTGTACTTTCTTTCGTTGCTGGTCCCATTTTTACCTCCGGTCCGGGCGCTGTGTTATTGGAGATCTTTTAAATACGACCAGGTTAACCGAGCATTTCTTTTTTCATTTGATATTTTTCTCAAGTAATTATATTCCCTCTATTACAGATAATCCACCTTGCAACTGTGGCTCGCCAACCTTGGGTGCTTTTCCATTCGCTCCAAAGCGGTGCTTTCTTCGCTACACGGCAGCGCGTTTCTGCCCTCCTTTAGTTTCAGACCCTGCGTACTTCGAAAAAGATCGGAAGCAGACTTGAAGTTGAAACAATAATGAAGCGAAACGGGAGAATGAAATTATTTTCTTGTCGAAAACGCCTGTCTAGGAACAAACTATTTCCAAGCTCCAGTGAGAAAAATGAGGAGACCAGCATGAAACGAATATTTTCGATGAATAACCTATAAAAGTAGTTATATCTCACAAAACCAAACCAAATTACAAACAAAAAACTCGAGGTTCAGCCAGCAGTTTTCTAACTTCCACTCCAGAATCAATGACAAAATTGTACAAGTGCGAGAGGTCTTTCTAAGTAAGTATAGACTGAGTGCTGGAAGTGATATGAACTCCTCGTTGTCCAGTCCTGAGCAGAGATCTCGCCTTGCATGAATCACCCTCGGAGGGGTTTTTTTTACGCAATGTCGAGGTGGAGTGGGTGAGGTACAGGATTCCGGCGATTGGTAGTCTTGGATGGAAGTAAGTATTGGAAAAGGGCCCATAGATGGGGCGGAAGCCTTCCTTTTTTGGAGCGTCAGGAACTGGTTTCCGTCTCCTTCCGCGGAATACCTCTGTGCCGTTGTCAGTTGTCCCAGGGGTGCTCGAATTTCTCCTGCGCCGACTGCTATGTAAGCGATGGCTGACCTGGTGAGGGGAAGATCGTGCCCAAAGTCTCTGGCAGAAGTCGCTAGCAAGATGCAATCTCTGCAATTTGGAGTCGTAGGCATTGTTGGCGTCGTAGCCGCGATGTCGCTAGCACGCATGTCGGGACGCGCCTCGGACAAGACCTTCCGCTAATTGTAAGTCAGAGTTAAAATTGTAAGTAAGTGTAAGAGTGAACAGTAAGCGCAGAGGGTAAATACGACCAAAGAAGGGAAATTGTGGCAAAACAAAGGGGGTGAGGAAATGCGTTAAGAATGCCACAGTAAAAGAACTTCGATAACAAATGAAAAAATAACTTGCTTTTCTTCCACAGATTTATTTTCCTGGTATAACATGTTTCGACACAGCGGTGTCATCATCAAGTACAGGGTTTAAAAAATTTCCAAGAGGTATATATACTCTTAAGGGACTTGGTGGAAGGTAGGAGAGGGGGGGAAGAGGGTGTTGAGGAGGGGAAAATATCTTTTTTTCCAATTTTTATTAGGGTGGCCAACACGAATGACTGTTGGGAGATTTTGGTTAGAACCCCGTTCAAATCGGGTATCTTGTTTCAACACGTATTCGTTTTGTGAGAATGTTTGTGGGGCCGAATAAACGGCTTTAATCGTGCGCTCTTACCCTCCATGTTACTTGTGAGACGAGGACAAGCCAGTATAATCTTACATTTCTGCTATGAAAAGCTGTAACGAGGTATTTAAGAACCTTTTGAAAAGTCGTTTGATGCCTAATCAAGCAAAACATTCTATATTCTGAACTTGATCATTTTAGATTTTCTTGAAATTTTACGATCGGAATAATCTCATCGAAAGAATGACGGTTGTATATTTGAAATGATATACCGTCATCCATTGTTGGGTTGTAATTTGTTTAAACCGGCAAAATGTCACAAATTTCACTTTGGAACGAAATGTAAATGCTCATTTCATCAAGTATAGAAGAGTACCTGATTCCTTTGATACAGGCGTCGTCTTCAAGTTCTTGGATTGTGCTCTAACTTGATTGCTGCAATTTATATATTGGCCTTAAACAGTAGCGCTGTTATGAAGAATCCTTTTCTCATGTCAACTTAGAATGTGTTTTAGTGTTCATATCTAATATACGTATCACACTTCAAGGCCCTGTCAATTTTTATTTCACTATCTCTCATAATGCTGACGTTTAATCTGAGATAATTCACGTTGCGTAAAAAATAGCATGATTATCACCCTCCAACTTCACCTATTTAATTTTTTGGTCTTGTATAAACTGAATAAAATCAACCGCTGCTTTGGTGACAAACACATTCGTTATTGGCAGAACAGCAGATGAGGCATTTTTAGTTTACTGAATGTACAATTTGGTATTTTAAAAGATAAATCAAGTCACTGGTTGGTGCTTTAAGTAACAGTAACTCACCCTTCAATTTGTCTTGTCAATATCGAAATGGAATACGATTCTGTGAAAGTTGTTTGCTGTATAAAAATGATTTAATAAATGCTTTTCTTTTGGAACATTTAAAGATTCATGTCATTATTTATTTTGATGAAAAGCAGACCATGCAAAGATCTTAACATAGGACTTAAATAAATTAGTAACAGACATTTATTAGAGCTACATAATAAAGAAAATCGACACCAAATGTGTAGGAAAGTTCTAGGTCTAGTGTGCTAACATTTTCTAGAATTAAGATCATTTTTTCACCCACTTCAATTCTCCGATTGTGGTGACTTGAGAGATGTAATTCCTTGTTTTGGTCATGTTGAAATAATGGTTTAAATTTCAATCGCAAAATTGTCACTTTACCAAATAAGAGTAAATATTGTGATAGGAAGGAGTAAGCCCAGGATTTCTTGGTTAAATTTGATCAACTAAGACTCTCTAGATGAAAAATTTCCAGGAGTACATATAGGAGTAATAGGACGCATGATTGTGGCAGCCGGTGAATTTATGTGAAAAAAGTAGCATTTAGGGAGTAGCTACCTGGAAGGCATTTCATGGATCAGCATAAAAATTGAGCTCACCAAACGCACCTATTTCGGAAAGAAACTGCGTGAGTATTTATAAGTGTTAACAAAAAAAATTAAGTCAAATTCTTCTCCTCGACGTTCATCTCTCGGATAAAACCTGGATGATGCATCAATAGGCCGCGATTTAATAGCGACGTGAGCAATCTGCTGGGCCTCAAACCCGCTCCGTATCTGGGGTATTAATGTGCCTGCTTTAGGGGGAAAAATTGGTGAATTTTTTTCCGTTTTGCGATCGCTTATTATCATGAAGAAAAGGATATCATATTAGGGTCGTTTTACCATGTAATTATTCCTTAAATATCTTGTTTGTAGCTCAGTTTACAGGTATATCGCGCCTAGAATTATTTCCTCGGCATTCGTATTAAATTCCTACTGAATCCTCTTTTTCTCCTATAATGTTATCTTAATTCATTGAGATACTCCTATTTTACATTTACTTGTGTTTATTATTATCGGTGTTATCTATCGACTAAGGTCAACGTTTCGAATGGAAGTGAGTAAAAATCCTCCTGTAGATTTTCACAGGTATATATGCCCTTTCTATATGCAGACTATATTGCAGACCCTATATGCCCTTTCACGATTTATTCCTTTAGCTCGGCATACGTCCTATTTCTCTTCTTTCCGTCCATAAAGACTATTATCCATCTTCTCCTTCCCCGCTTACCCAACATCCTCCACTCTATCATGACCTTCAGCAACCCGTCGCATCTTATTCCGTTCCAACCTGCTACCTACTCTGCCTCCTCCTTACCTCCTCCTTGAGGTTTCCTCTCTTCACCCACCAAGCACTTCCTCGTTCGTCTTCCGTCCTTTCCGTCTACCGACCTTTCTCTGTTCTCCTTCACACCCACATATAAAACGTCTGTAGCCCATTCTCATCCACTTGCAATACAGCGCTACACTCCACATTAAACTCTTTTCCATATTCATATTCGGTGTTTTCGTGAAAATGTCATTTTTATTTGATACAAAAATGCTATTTCGTTCCTAGTTTCACCTTTTATCTTACTTAACCCAGTATGAATTTCAAGTTCAACCATCGGCAAAATATTTGTGTAAAGGTATGATTTTGATATCAAACCGAGGACGCGCATAAGTAGTGTAAACTATGAATGAAATTTTATTTGAGTCATATTGCGGTAGAAACACGTTAAATTAAACTAAATATGGGTTAAAATCCCATACATAACTATTTCCTTTTTTCTGTTAATGTTTCATATAAGCGTTTGCGTTAGCGTATGAGTCCGATGAAGCCATTTTTCGTGGCTTTTAGTTCTACTGCGTTTTCATGGTTTAAGTGCGAATAATGGTTATGGTCGAGACTTTGTGGAATTCCATTACAAATTTGAGAGGACTTAATATAAAAATTTTATGATTCCTCTGAGAATAAATTTTGTTTCAACTAGTTACAATGTACTCTAGTATCTTTCCAGGCAGCAACGTAAATATGCTGCAAGCTTCCTGCAGGTTAGCAAAGCAAGCTGGCAAATTTACTGCAGGTTTTAGCTAAGCAAAGCTATAACATTGCAGCAGTCTTGCTACAAACTTGCTTTACTTCGCTATCAGGGACAGTTTCGTGCTAAATAATCGACTTCCCTTGAAATATTGCAGCAAATCCATAGAATATCTGCAAAACGAGGGCAATTTTGTTAGTACAAATCAAATGAAGTGCAAACTTGCTGCACAATTGCGTGCTTATTGGTTTCAGGTCACGTGGTTAAAAAAATATATCCTCTTTCGATTGGCCACTTACGGACCACGTTGGTTCAACTGTTTTTCTTTTAGTGTTCTTCCCTTTTTTCCAACACTCCTTCATTATCTTGCGCTGTTCCCATTATCCTATCTTCTGTCCATTTCTGCTCCGTGCCTTATTTTTTCTGCCCTAAAGGGTCGGGAAAATTGCCACTTTGCTCTTGTGTACATGATGTTCCTTCATGTTCTCTCCAGTAATTCCCATCTCTCGCAGGTCATTTTCCACATTTTTAATGGTTTAATTTTTCACTAATTAATTTGCGTAAGACTGTTTTTTTAGATCCTGATATGTGTACCTACTCCCCCTAATCTCCACCCATTAATAGGTTTTATATCCTGGATTTTCCCATAATCGTGTGTGCCTGTTTTTTCATTGCACGTTTTTTTTTACAGCTTGTAACTATTTTTCCGGCTCTCCTTAGGCTTCCTTGCTATATTTACGAGCTAAATCTGGTCCTTTTCGGGTCTCATGTGCTGTAGGCGTAATACAAGATTGGATTCGGCTCATGCGAAATTAAACCTCTCTCTCTATCTCCTTAACCGAACTAATATGTTTTGTTCACGTTTTTTTCTCTCTTCCAACCCTTTTTGCCCGTGATTAAAAAAAAACCGCACACGTGGCAACGTTAAATCGACCATCGCGCGGCGAAAACGTCTTTGCCGTTAATTATGAAAAAGAGCAGGGTGATTTTTTATTTCCCTTTTTTCTCTCCCTACCCTGCTCTCCCCCCTATTTTACTTCCATTCAGAGCATGCGTTCTTTTGTCCCCGTCGTCAGGAGGAGGCAACCTTGGTTTAATGAACTCCCTGCGCGATCTTTTTGCTTTTTTCTTCCCTCGCCAGACAGCGCCACCTTCGCTTCGACCGAAGTGGAAGCTTCGGAAATCCTTATGTTATCCACCCTTCCTTTTTCCCGTCTCTTAGCAACGCTCACCTCTGCCTTTCTCTTCTTCCCTCGCTTCCGTTGAATTTTTCACGCCTTTCCAGTTTCTCTTCTCATTTCCTTGTCTGTCTCCATATCTCCCGCAAAATTGTCCTCAGGACCGACCGCGAAAGTGTTCGCCACTCCTTCCACTCCATTCCCCCTTCCATTATTTCTCCCAAAAAAAAACTTTTCTGGAAACATCCATTGAAATGGACTCTTGAGTTTGCTATGCCGTTTTAAAATCGAATGTATTATTTTCCGGTTAAAAAAAACTCTTTTGAGTTAAACGGGGAAAGAGGAAAAGGAAAAATGGATGGGCATTTTGATGGGAGGGTTTCGATGGGTTGTCGGGAGGAATGAAATATGCCGATCGGATGAGAGAAGGAGGCCTGAAAAAGAGGCGTTTAAGGATGAAATATCAAGAGTAGAAATGGTACATCAAATCCCACTTCGTTTAATGTGATATGACTTAGACATAAGGTTGACGTGCATGTTTTTGCTTGCATATATTTTCTACCTTAAATTTGAAGGAACCAGCCTGACATTGTGGAAGCGATGCATTTTAGTAATGAAAAGACAGAACTTTTTTTGGTTCTATCTGCATTAAATTTATCCTAGGAAGTTTTTAGCTTTCAATGTGAATATTCCGCCTTGTTCAGCTCGAACCTGGTGGTTGAATGTGGAGACTACATTACTCCCCCGTGTGCAGTCAGTTCGTAGGCACAGGACTCTTTCATCTGAAAAGGGACTGCTGCGCAACTGCACCATGTTTCGCTACCATACACAGTCGAAACCGAGATGTCGCATGCGGTCCACAGGAAATTCTCTTCTTTTAAATAGAACCTATTGGATTTTCACACAATTGATAGAAATACGCAATTGTATCATTCGGCTGTTTGTGTAAATATGTCTGTATAGTCGCGTTTTATATAAAACAGACAAAAACCTAATTGACACTGCCTATACCGATGGAAATGCTTGCGAAGGAATTTTACCAAATTATCCAAACTAAAGAAACGTCTGCCGCGTTCATAAAAAAGGAAATTGTTAGAGATGATCACGAATTTCCTGTGTAGTATGCATGTGGGGGAGCAACCGAATTCTATACAAGGAGAGATCGAGATAATAAACGCCTTGTTATAAGATGAGCGACATTGGCAGACAAACCAGTTGCCAAATGTCGCAGTGCGTAATGTGAAGAAGCTCGTTCTCCTCCCATTTGACTTATTTCAACAAATTTATTAATGCAAAAACCACCGTGTTTCACTATTACAATACATACAACAGTATTATATTGTGTATATTTTCAACATGTCGTGGCGCGTGCCCTATAAAAGCAAGCCACGGCGCGGGGAGTCATCTGAATAGAGAGATATATATGTTTATACATTCGCTCGTTAGCAACTTGACGTGCACGTGATACGTTGGGTATTCCACGCAAGAGGGTCATCATCATCGTCTTATTCATCGCTGTCGTGTTTATTCTTCTCTTTTCCTTGCAGTCGCAACCTCAAGGACATCGATCACTTGGGTCGGAAGCCTGCCTTCTCCCTTTTCCTTCTCCATCGTCGAGTGTTGCGAAATCTTACTCGTGCAAGTACCTTCGTATGCCATGACCTGCCTTCCTGACGTAACTACCGATAATGTGCATGATATGTACACTTATTCAAATGGTAGTGTTAGATGGCGTTGTTTTTTTTAAATAGCTTTTGTCCTCTTACCTTCGTTCAGCAATGAGGATTAAATAAGAAACTCTGTCACTGTCTACAATTATGTATTTGTCACCAAATAAGACAACAGAAGCTCATCTTTCTTTCGCCAAACCGATTTCTAAAATTCAGAAACTACGTACCTATATCCATCGAAAATCTGGCTAACAAACAAACTGGCGTTTTTTTAGTGTTTCGGCAAAATGCCGCCAGAAACTTAGAGGAAAATTTAAAGTAAATGTGGTACGTGTTTACATAATAGTTACGAACCGCTGCTTTACTCTATATCCTACAAAGTTATCGAAACTACGCCTATAGATGCTTTAACAAAAACCTGAAAATACTTGTGAGGAGGTGAATTAACACCAACATGCACTTCACTGTATGCTACTGATGATATAATATTAATATATTTTGCAATTACATATGTGCGGAGAGTTACATACCATAAACGGGAAATAATGCTTATGGTTAATCATCCTTTGCTCTCTCGTACTGATTGGATTGGTTGCTATCGTCATGTTTTTTTATTTCACTGCTTGAGGCTGAACCTGGTGGAATTTGTGTTATTCATGATGAATAAAACACTAAGTTATCTTATAAAAACTTGCCTTTGAGTTTTGCCGCTTAAATACATTTTTGGTACGTGTTTTTATTCATAATGGAAATCGTGTATTTTCCTCCTCTCGGAGATACAGCATCATAGCAGGTGTGAGCCATTGTCGTGTTTTATATGGGTCCTAAATCTTGGAAAACTCCTTGGGTGTGTGACAAAACCTTTTCTTTATATTTCTCAACGCGGGTCACTACACAAGGCGGTGAACACGTGGGCGTGCCATATGTTATCCTCTTGAGCAGCATGTCCACAATATGGAATCACGACGGACGTTTTTTTTCCTCTTTTTCACCATACCCAGTGTTCTCAGTTCGTCTCCATGTCTACTTAAATCGATGAAGGCATATTTTGAAGTCCTTTTCCAGTTAAATTCTTTTTTTTCACATGGAGGTGCGCATTTACTCCTTCTTTTGAGAATTAATCTAGTATATAATATATATTTAAGTACCGTAATTTTCCTCCCACGTAACGTGGACATGATCGTAGTGCCTGGCGCTTTTACGATTTCATATCCACAACTTTCCACGGAAGAATTTTTTTCGTGCAAAAACGAGTCTTGGAGGCAGATAAGTGCGCCATCGTACGTACACGATGCAAGTAAAGCTTCTCAAATCCGTGTGTCATTGTCTTATAAGGTGACGTGAATGTAAAAAGAAAATTTTCTCGTAGGGGACCATTTTTAAACGCTGAATCTCAAAGCAAGTGATCGACAATCAATCCATACGCGATAATCGCCGCGTGGGGGACTTAGTTGCCGCTTGAAGTTGTACTTTCTCTGTCCCTCAATTGTGCCCCAATCCCAGTTTCAGTGGTTGATTATACCTTTTGATACATTTGGAAGGAAATATTTAAACTTTATGTGGCGAGTTTTATTGTCTTTTTCGATAAAAAAATCAGTTCCATGCATGGGGGAAGGCTTCCAATCAATGAGCTCACGCAATGGTATCACTTAAGATGCAATATTTCCGCTACAAATTAAATTGGAAAATAATTTTGCCAAGAGTAGAAATAATGTCAAATTTTGTGAATGCTTTGGCTTTGCTCTCCTATTCCTGAAAGTAAAAGCGTAATTTTAAAATGTAAATTTTTGAAGGGTAAAGTTCTTGCCAATTTCGGTTACTATCTTGAAAATCGTAATCAGTAAGCATAAATGACATATAAAAAGAAATATATAGTTTTTTAAATACTTTTTTGACAATTTTTACAGAAAAACTATTGGTGCAATGCACTGATTTTTGGCGTTTTCACTGTAACTGCAATGCTTTGACAGAATGTTTGCGTTGCATAGCTCAGTAACTAAAGAGTTGTGACCCCATGGACACCAGATGTAAATTATTACAAATCACCTCAGCTACCTACCTCTTAACTCACAGAGAAAGAAAAAGGCCATTTTATGACCAGAAAAGATCGCAGGCAACCGACTGTGCCACGATTTGAAATATGGCTAGCAGGTCAAATTGTATGTGATCTAAACTCTCAATTTTTATTTATTTATTTTTTAACAAATTTAAAAAAAAACGGGAAAACTTCATTTTTTTAGTTTTTCGCTTCTCAAATGAACACTAATAAAACAATATTTATTTTCCGATGAGAAAAGTTGTTAATTTTTCAAAAACCTTCAAAATGAGATATTGATCGACTTGATCGGTCTATTTTTAGCCGAGAAAAAAAACGATGAAGGTATTTTTCAAGAATACATAACTTCGCCAATTTAGTGTCCGCGAAATGGTAGTGAATAACATGTACAAAACATGTACAATGTGTACAATGTACATGTACAATGTGTGCAAAAAATGGGCGCTGACGTATTATCAACTTTTTAAACTGTTGCATTTCGCATTTTTTATGTTGCATTACACATTGATTACATTTATATTGATTACACATCTTGATTGACCGATGGTCCGATTGAAATTTTCAAAACGGATTTAGAAATTAGACTTTTTGTGCTGAAAATAGTTTATTCATTTTATGGTGTTAAAATGCGTTAAAATAGGTGAAAAATGCATCATAACATACGTATAAACTCACGAGCGGCTGAAAGAAGCGTAGTAGAGGGGGTAGCTTTATTAATAGCGTTAATATAGATACACAAACCCTTAATTTTCTCTCGCAATCAGTGAAAAAAAATAAAAAAGGAGCGAGAAATAAACAATAAGGCACTCCGTTAAGGCGGCTGGAGCGGTGATCGTGGGTCGATGAGTACACATTGTATTCATTTTTTAAGTAAGTTGAAATAAATTCTTGAACCAAATTTAATGTAACTGAATTTGTTTCTACGTTGAAACTCGCCATACATGCAGAATTAGCTATGATATAAGATATATATATTTATTTTATTTTAATTTTTTTCCTTAAAATTTTCCTTCCCTTAGCGTGTTATGATGGGTTTTCGGCGCGTAATTCGTACCTTCGACGAAATTATATGGAAGTAATTATGTATTTTTCGAATATTGGGCTCGAAGTGGCACTTTGATATTTGTTAGAAACAGTAACAATAGTAATAAGAAATTAATTATTTCGCGCTTATAAGAAAATCTGTGCCTACATAAGTAATGGAATTATTACGAAATATGCGTCATATGCCTTAAGGCTAGGAGTATTCTACGTGTATGTATAGCACTGACTTTCCAATAAACCAAATCGCTCTGATACGTTTTTTTTACTTTTTTCTATTTATATTACTAATTAGAGCACATATGCAAAGTTTCACGCAAATTTGTGCATATAAAAAATCATTTCAGTAACCTTAAGTCGGCAACCACGCGACGAAGATTTGCGGGAGACTTGGGGTGACGCAGGCTTATTATTCGTATTGATTCATCTTGGTGAGCCGTCTAGCACGCTTATTGCACACCTCTTAGGAGACTGGAGCTGCAATTTTGGGTCATTGACTATTTTGAGTTTTAACTCCTTTGTATTGCTCTACAAATCCCATGAAATCCTCGTTCTCTCGCTTGTTTAATATTAAGTACGGGTGCATAATAAATTCCTCCTCGATAAAGTGACCAAAATAAATATTAAAATTTTACCCAGCCACGCCCATTTTGACTGCTTTACGCTTGGAATATGACTTCTAATGAAGTGATGGTCCTGTGCCGATATCTATGGCTACTTTCAAGGCACCGCTTACGCATTACTTCCGGTTTTCCCAAATAAATGAATGGCGGAAGTAAATGATGAATATGGAAATTTCGAAAATCGCCTGATTTCCTTAGTATGAATGTCTGGCATTGTTCGAGTTCCAGTGGCATTCTTGGATTTTATAAATGTGTATAAATTTAATTAAATACATCATTATAAGTTGTTATCAATCTGAAGATTGGTTTATAGCAACTCTCCATTCCACTCTCCTCTCCTCATCCGCTTTATTGCTACTTAATTAGTTACTTTGTCGTCCTTCATAATTAGCTTAATGTATTCAATTCTGGATCTTCCTCTGTAACTCTTCCCGTTTCATACTCCTTCCAATATTAGGATTCATATCCTTTAGGCTTTTGTGCTTTGAAAATTGTTTGTGTTCAATACGTTTTTTTTCTCCTTCTTCGCAGAGTTTTCATTTTGCTTCTTTTCTCTCCAGCTCTTCGGAGGACTTCGTCTTTTGTAATTCTTTCCGTAATTTCTGTTTTCTCCATTGCTTCCAATTTTCTTTGCTCTGCTGCTGTTATTGTCAAGGCTTCACTGCCACATGAGAGAATGCTTCAAATATATGTTTTAGGGAAGTGCTTCCTTACTTCCAAGCTTCTGTTACTAGCTGCTGGCAGACTTCTGGTGGAATGCCGTATTTGCTTGGGCTATTCTGCTCACAATGTCGTTTTTGCTTCTTCAATCTCTGGAGATCCTGCATCACTGATAAAAATATTCTTCCGCTTGCGCAAGTTTTTGCCATCCACGTTTGGCGGTAATTCTGTATTCTTGATTTTTTCCACAAACCATAACCATGGTTTTTCTAACTTTAAAGCGTGCCAAGTATGAGAATTGTCATAATTATTTGTATTCAATACTAGGACAGTCGCAAGCCTTAACTTTAAGTGAACTCTTACCACAAAAAACGTTTCCAGATAAAATTTAATAGTTACATGTGTAACATGAGGTCACAACTATGGCAAATTAATTTGTTGTTGGCATTTGAAATCCCTGCTGGCTGTCATTTGATTAGGATTTCAGATCCAATGCCATACGACTTCATCGCAGAATAAAAATGCTACTTGAAGGCAAACTATCAATGCAGTCCAATATTTTCCGTGTAACTGCGGACCGTGGTCGATAGTGCGCCGATAAGGCTATTGACCTCTACTGCCATAGAAATCGTTAATTATTAATCGAAGTACCTACTACTTGTAACCAACTTGTAAGGCTACTGTTGTAGAAGATACTAAGAATATTAACATTAATACCTGTGAAAAAATACGTGAGTATCAATAAAAGTTTTGAATTACGTACATGTTAACTGACGACGATCAATGTGAAATTTTAGTATTTACATTTCCACATAATTAATTACGCATGAATAATTCAATAATATTAGTTAATACGATTTTAAACTTCAAATTACATTTTAAACTTTTATTATACATAAATAATCACAGACCTGTGAAGTCGCAAGTGAAACAGCACATTGACAACTCATCGTATCAATATCGTGAAAGATTGAAAGAAGCCGTGAATTCGCAGTTTGCTAAGAAATTAGCTATCGTTTGCATCTAACTGCGATATGTCTGCTGGTATTCTTGTGCGAGTTATTTGTTGCACCGAACATTACTACGCAAAAATCAAAACATCCCTTATTCACATCGTTGATGGAAACACATGTAAGAAGGACAATGCCATCTAAACGATTTCTTAGGAAAACTTCCCAAATTTCCGCGAAAAGGTATGATATTTTAAAATTTAAATATATTTTTGTATTTTAAAAATCTTTCATATATCTGCATTGAGGCATTAATCATTAAAAGTGTAGATATAATTTGATTTCAGAAGACAGTGCATCTTAAGTAATTAAAACCTAAAATATTTTATTAAATAGCAATTAATGTTTGAAAATAGTTAATTGAAATTTGGTGTTTAGACTACGTGAATGACCATTAATAGAAGGCACAAAAAATGCTTTCCATCTGCCATCAGTTTCATTCCCTCTAGTTTCAAGTCTAAATCAGATCAGTCCCCTATGTGAAAATCAGGTCAAATGGATGAAAATTTGCGAGAGCTTTTAGGCGATGTCTCGCTTCCTTGTAACCAGAGATGCATTTCAGCTTCCTTCGGGCTTTTGGTCGATATATCAAATATTTTGAGTCTTCACACCTTATCCCAAGTGATTCAATGTCGATATTAATGGGTGTGAAGAAGAGACTTGCTGATACAAAAGGTAATATCTTTTTTAATTAATGAAATACAGTGAAAGAACATTTTGATCTTCTGAGGTAATTCAGACGTGGATACTCTCTATTTTCAAATACCCCACGCAGAACAGAAAGAAACACTTCACTTGGGTGATAGGGCGATTTTGTTGTTGTGGTCGTATGTCTCTCGGAAATGATCTCGTAAAACTTTTTCTAAAACGTTTTGCAATGTGACTATCAATCTGGAGCCTTTGGATTATGAAATGATTCGGTGTCTTACTTATCAATTTTTGACTCTAGACAAACAGAGAAATTTTTAACAGACACTTTAAATAAGTTTCATCTACAATTTGTTAAAAGTTAAAATTACAGACGGTTCTAGATAAAGTTGGTAAAGATGCAATTCATTGATTTCACTAATGCCTGGAGCTCTATATTTTTTTTAGCAACACGAATGGAAGCACTCGGTTGGTTAAAACGAAGGCTTGTGCTGTTGTCAAATTAAAAAATAATTCCTTTTGAATTAATAACAAATTGCTGCAGTTGCTTGATTGATGATTCTTTTACAAAACTGATTGAATATACGTATTTGGTGGATAGGTTGTATTTTATGTCATCTTGCTCGGATAGCTTTAATTATTTTAGTGATTATTTTCTTACACATCTAAGGAGAGGTTCTTGAACGATTTTGGTGCCAGGTCAGCGTAGCATCTTCGATGCCCAAAAGTTTTTTATGCATGAAATATAATTGAGTTAATCAGACGCGAGGATAGCGTTTAAATTGATTTTGAAGTACTCCAATCACGTTCCCAATTCGCTTACTAAATGTTTGTGGGGCTTCAGATTCGTATGAATGCCTTGCCGATTAAAGGAAAGAGAAAGTGTTGAAAACGATTGACGAAGATGATTGATTAAATTATAATCTTCTTGCAAGTTGTGAATTGGTGTAATTGTGGCTTAAAATGGCAACGTAATTTCTTCACAGGTTTCCGTGGCTTTGATCAGATGATATCAACATTTTTTGGGTTGCGACCGCGTATGTTGTTTGGGATCACAACAGTTTCGTCAGCTAACCTCCTGGCGTCACCCTTACACGGCGGATGGGAAAGAGTAATTAGTCTCTCGCGCAATCACGATGCTGCTCCATGACTGGGTGCAGGCTTGGCCTATTTTTGTGTCAAATCTAGCCAACTTGGCCTCTATAAGGATTGAACGAAAACACTAAGATGGATACCCCCTATACAGCGCATGTAAAAGAGTAATTCGTCCTCCGCGCAATAACAATGCTGCTCCATGACTAGGCGCGAAATTGACCGATTTTGGCGCCAAATCTAGCCAACTTGGCCTCTATAAGAATTGAACGAAAAAACCTTCTCGCTATCCTTCACTTGAGGACGCCAGCAGAATAGCTGGCGAAACTGTGATCCTAAACAACATACGCGGACGCAACTCGAACGTAACGTAATTCATTTCGAAAGGACGCATTTAAGGACGCACAAAATCAAATTACAGATAACGGAGGAAGATCCAGAGGAAATTCCTGCAGAAAATTATGCAGGATGTCAAAACAAGCAATTATCCTACAGTGTATGGGTATAGAGAGATTAGAAAGTTGCAACTTCGCTCTGGTTAGGTGACGTCTCGAATACTTCGCGAGTATTTGGGATCCTGGACAGAAAGATTCAATTCGGAAGATAAATAAAGTACAAAGAAAAGCTGTGCGCTATGTTAAAGACTGCTACGAGCGAACAAAGGAGTGTTTCACAGCTTTTAGAGGGATTAGGTTGGGAGCAGCTAGAGACTTGGAGGCTACACGCTGGGCTTAGATAGCTTGAGAAATTCAGAACGGGTGTGTTTCAGTGTGACACAGAAAATATCATTTTGACGCCGCACTACATCTCTAGGTCCGACAGGAAAGATAAAATAAGAGAGATACATTGCCGAACAGATAGGTACAAAAATTCTTTCTTTCCACGCTCTGTAACTGAACATAAATAAAACTGAAATCCACTCAAAACATTCCTGAAATACACTTTTACACGGCTGGTGTCCTAACACCCCATGTCACACGTATATGCGGAAGCTCGCAGGGTAGTATGTAGCTGTGTATACAAAACCCAGTTTTTTCTGTAACCAAAAGTTGGACAACTTTCCAACTTCACACATCATTGAATGTCGTCACTCTGAAGATAATAGTATACTTTTTGCACACCTGAAGTCATAGATCTTACTCCAGATCATTCACATCAACTACTATAAGAAATGCATGTAAAGTTCATTTGTGTCGCTTTCAGACCTTGTTTCTTTTGCAAAGTTAATATAGAAATACTGGTCCTACGAACTCAAGAGATATGTTGTAAGAAATTGAATTGAATGAAATTTCTTATTTTTATCAACGAATTATGTTTTATGTTCGAAATAGCGAAACTTTTACAAAATATACCAATATTTTAAAAATACAGCGCTTATTTTGATAAACACTGATATTTTTGGAAATTAGCCACCCGTTCCATTGACGATGAATACATGGGAAAAAAACCCCAGAATTAATCATTTGGAAAATACATTTTATCACGTGCAGAATTTTTTTCTCTTGGAGAAATAAATTAGAAAGAGTAGTCATGCGAAGTAGCAAAGGGTGCCATAAGAAATAAAATTCAATGCAGGTTCCAATTCATTGGATGGTATTTCCTCTCTCTTTCTTCCTTTGGCATGAATCGAGCGGCGGATTGAAGGAAGTGAGGGAAGGCCGCCTATGGGAAGTTGGTTCGACGGGAAGGATTACGATGAACGTTTTCTCACTTTACGTTAACGGACGGTGGCGTTGTTTTCCGCCAAGGTGGATTGTATTCAGATTGCTGGGAGTATCGACGCCAATCTTTTACCGTTTTTACAAATGGATTTTCGAACGTTGCGAAGTGGCTGTTTTTTAATGATTTATTATCAAAATATAAATAATCCACAAAAAAATTCTAATAAGTAGGGGACGGACGTCCAAAACGTGGACGGCGGCTAAAATGGGGACATTTGGGTTTTCCCTGACTTGTGCTGTTACTCACGGCAAACCACAGTACTAATGTCCACAGCAGGTAGAACGGCAGTTTGAGTCTAGTTGTGCCTGCGGTAGGCTGTTTTTTGCGTCGTCATGAGTCAAGTAAGTCTTTTTGACTTTTTTTTACAAGTTTTTCATGTGATGACAACTTATATAAGTCCGTAATTGTTCTATAATAGCATTTTATAAGTTTGAAGTTGTATTTACTAGCATTTAGGCAACATTTTAATGTTTTAGTTGTAGAGATATCTCACACACAGTTTAAGAGACGCCATTTTTATTCATAAGCTGCAGTGGCGGATAAAATGGGGACAATGAAGGTAGTCTAAAACGGGGAAGTCCCCGTTTTGTACACCGCATAAGGGTTTTAAAGCTAGAATTTTTTTCACTAGTCTCAAGACATTTTGAGCTTATCCAGTGCCAAAATGTCTATGTTTACTGCCACTACACGTTACTTGACACTTCTTAAAAAAACATGCTGCGTTAAATGAAAGTTCTAAAAATTCTAATGGGAAGAAGATAAGACTTGGAAAGGATGTGTTATCATCATCATAAGACGAAGACGCTGATGCAGCCTGCATTTTTTTTGCAATGAACTCTCTGTAAATTCAAAAGGAGAGGAAGGATGGATCCAGTGTTCTGGATGCAGAGGCTAGGCTCATGATGCTTGTTCCAATGTTGAAGAAGAAGACGACATATTTATTTGTGACTATTGTGGACTTGTAGGCTAAATGTGCTATAAGAAGCAATTTATATTTTTTCGTTCATTCGTGTTTAGTCTCAATTGTTTAACTCAATTTTTTCAAATGTTTGTTCTTTGCTTTGTAATTAAAGAAAAGTTTTGAAAATACGTATGTTTATCATGGTTTTTATGGGTACCCCATTTTATACGACTAGCTGTATAAAAAGGGACTATAGAGTTTCTTTTTTTAATTGCGCAATAGGATTAAAACTAAAACGCAAAATTTAAAAAGAAAGCTTGGAACAGTAACTTAAGAAGTGTAAAAACGTTGTAAATCACAAAGATTCTTGATATATTTATTTTTTAAATTATTTATAGTGAAAAATAATAAGGGTCCCCGTTTTATTCCGTATTATTTTATTATTAACTCTCCCCTATTGCTTCAAGGAGGTTAATTATGTGTCATTTTAAAGTTAAAAAGTAATGTGGATAATATGTAAATGAAATTTAGTAAATTATTCTCTGATTGGCTCCCGGTAATGTAGCATGACGGCAAGTTCGACAAATTTCGCTCATTGTCCATTGACGATACCGTCAATGTCCGGCCATCGTAATATGCTCCAATACACAACTATCACCAAGCCCCGCGAACGCCACCGTCCGTCTCGTCAGGAAACGTCGATCATAATCCCGCGCTTAGGCGGCCAGGGGGCATGATTCCCCTGGTATAGTATATGCTACAAAGTCTATTCATCCGTCCGACCCTAAGTCTTTCGTGACGTATTTCTGGACTATACTTCACCATTGGTTATTATTTTATTTTAATATTTTATTTAATAATTTTTAATAAGTAATAGCCAACGACCGAAGATCAGGGGATCGAGCTTTGCTTTGCAAATCGGCTTAAAAAATATTAAAATGTCTTAATGTTTAATAGAATCTGAAAACAATTAGCAAAATCTAAAAAGTCTTCTGTCCTTGCCTTTGCTATATTTTGAAACTTCAGCGGCCATAGCTCACGATTGGAATCTTTGGCTCAATTGAGTTCATGTTTCGTAGGCAATAACTTTCACGTGTAAAATTACTGAACATATTTTTGAGTAGCGGCAAGAGTTAACTGTTTGTCCGACTTTATAGCTGAAAGGAGAATGGAGTGGAAAACTGCAGCAAACCAGCAACGTTTCTACATCTACGACATACCGTGCTAGCCACTTCCTGGCGGCCGCTAGACGAGAATCAGAAAGCGGACAGGGGTCTTATTCAGTATGGTCTCGACACGGTCGATCCTCGGAAAATCCATGGATTTGAAGTCACAGCCCCCGAAAAATCCCAACTATTGAATGGCCCTATTTGAAATTTTAGAGGCTGTGGCGTCAAAATTTCGCCACTTTCGAGGCTCGGAAATTCCGAGAACAAAACAGAATAGCCTCCCAGGTCACCTTAACCCATCTATCATGAGAAACCGGAACCAAGGGAGTGGCAAACATGTTGTTCACGGTTTAGCAATGATTAGTATTACGAATACCTTTAATTCATAGTATGTATAGATATCAATAAAGGTGGCGAGTTTTTAAGTTTTATTCCAGTAAGGTTTTTGTATGTAACTCTGCGTGAAAATCGTTTCCTTGCAATCTTGAGCTCTGATGCTAGGTTGAAGGTCGTCTACCCCTTACTCTCACGTAGGGATAGGATGGTGGCCCGAGCGAAGGTTCTTTGGAGGCATTCTTTTCCCGCGAAGAACTCACTCATCAGTGCTTACCCTGATGAAGCGTCCTCTTAAATCTTCATCCTGTCGCTTCGTTGAGAGCCGGCGCGGCGTGAGGGAAAGTGACATGAGAGGAAACCCAATGTGGAGAGTGAACGACCCGGATGCATGCGGAGTCTTCGCCGCTTTCGTCTTTAGTACCGGGGGTCCGAACTTTGCTCGGTACACCATTATTATATGAATTAATTATTTTGTAAATTAAATGGGAATCCATGTTACTTCATATAATTTATTTTTTAACCCTATTTATATATTTTATCATAAATAAATTATCTCCTAAATAATGTTTCCCATAAATAAATAATCTCATTAATAATGGCTCAAATAGGTTTTATTTTATAGAAAATAAAAAAGTTATAGTAAGCTCATTCTATACTCATATATTTTTTATAAATAAATATATAATTCATTCAGTAAATTTACAGTTAAAATAAATGAGAAAATAAATAAATAAAGCGTGACTGCGGATCCAAAAGAAAGTAACCGACGTAGCCGTGTACGAATTTCTTATGGGATTTTTGGCCTTTTTATTTCTGCACAAAACAGATTTTTCGCGGATATGGGACCTACACCAATCGATTCCTCCTGCCGCAAAACCCTTAAGTGGAAACATTCGGGTAGGTCGAATAGCTAGTTTGCGATAAAATCATTTCGCAGCTCATGCAATTATTGTTCGATTTATAGAATAGGATTACAGCCGTGATTGCGTTTATTTCTTAAATTGGTTCCAATTTAAAATGACTTTCATTCAATTTGGCTAATTTACTATCCATCTATAGAGAGACTTGTCGTTTGTTTTTATTTATATGGACAACAGAATCATACATTTTCGTGCCAGGCATTTACCAGAATTGAATTTAAAATTACAATGTTTAATGCCAGAGTGGGTGAAACATGGGGAAAAATCATGTTTTTTCTGTCTAATAAAAATGCTATTTTCGCTAACAGCGACCCCATATCAAAGTGGGAAAAGCTGAGGAGGAATAAGGAGAAGAAATAAATAGGAGCCAGTTGTTTTTCCCCACAAGTTCGAATAATGATCATCTGACTTTGAAGAATGCACGGTTTTTCTATTATTTTTGGTTGGATTAATTATACTAACTAAAAGCATTTATGCAAGTCCTTTTTGTTTGAAAGTAAATGACCTGTTTTGTGTACTGAGTCCAACCTACATGACTGTTAATAGAGAACTAAAAGCTTTTTTAATCTCTAAATGCCATAGAAGTTATACATGTTAAAAAATTGAAGGTACGAACTATTTTGGCATTGTTCAACTGTATATATTTAACCAAAAATATCTAAGAAAACCGCCAATGAGGAAAGAAAGAGTGAAGAAGATCGGAACTAGGACCATGGGACCAGGAAAGAAGAGGATGTAAACAAATGAAAAGCAAGAAGGAAGAGAAATGCAGAAGAAGTAAATAATTGTAAATAGACTAAAAGAGCAAATCTGCTAAAACTTTTATTTTTGGATTATAATAATTTAACGTAGAGTGAAAAACACACGGTAAATAGTCTAAAGTAAAAATATGTATCATTAATTGAAACAATAGGGGGTTAAAAAGCAAAAAAGAAGAACACCAAAATCCTAATGTGTAGAAGAGAAACTGAAAGTAGAAGTCACAATAACAGGAGCGAAATCTGAGCAAGTGGATTCCTTCACCTACCTCGGAAGCAACTTTACATGGGACGGAAGAAGTAAAACTGACATCAAGTGCAGAATAGCCCAAGCTAATAAAGCGTTCTTGATGAAAATACAAATACTGTGTTCAAAGACGATTGGAATATATACAAGGAAATAGTACGTAAAAACATTAGTGTGGACTGTGGCACTCTATGGGTCGGAAGCATGGACCATTGGAGAAGTAGACCAAAAAAGATTAGAAGAATTCTAAACCTGGTGTTGGAGGAGGATGCTGAAGATCAAATGGACAGTTTTAATAAGAAGTGAAGAAGTTTATAGAAGAGTAGAAGAGGAAAAGAACATATGGAACACTATACAGAAAAGAAGAACCAGATGGGTAGGGCACACCCTGAGGCACAATGAGTTTGTGAAAAATATAATGGAAGGAAAATAGGGGGAAAAGTCCCTAGAGGAAGGACAAGGGATAAATACATTCACCAAATAAAGAAAAAAGCGGACAAAGAGAACTACCTGGGAGTAAGGGAATTAGCATTAGACTGGGAACGATGGAGGCCTGCAGTAAACCAATCTTTGGATTGTACGACCAATGATGAGGGGGTTAAAAGTCAAAAGGTACCCCTTGCCACTGTACACGATTTGAAATTGCATTGTAACCATCTTTTTGCAAATGGATGGGAGAGGATCGAAAGGTTCTTTCTTTTTTTTAAATTGATTGAATGCCGAAGGTGCCTCGTCTTATAAACGAACGTCGATCGATTAATGGCTTTCGGGTTTTGAAATGGCATCCAGTGCATCTCCTCAATGGGAGACCGTATTTATTTCCGGAGCACCGGAAATAACAAAACAGGATATTTTTAGCGCCGGAGAATAATGAGGGTGCATTCGGAGAAAGACGGCCTATTTCCTAAGTTTAGATCGCGGCGGCAGTTCTTCCGTCATTTTAAACGTCTCGTAAACGTTATTGACGCCGGCGAGATAATTCAATCCCCGCTCTACGTACGTTGGTTCGGCCACTTAGATGAAACTAGCCTTAGTCTCCGGATTTGCACGGAAAGATTTGCACAGAGTGGCCAATTAACCGTGAAAAAAGCTGAGTGTATTGGTTCATGGAAGCACGACAGAAGTGGAACTTCTAGAAGTAAAAAACAAACAAATTTTAATTAATTTCAAAAATACTGTATCGATCCAGAATCTACCGGGCAAAATAAATGTCATCCGTTTAAGTAAACTATGAAACAACTAATCTTAATATAGATCCTATAACCGTTCAAATATCTGTTCCTCAAAGAAATTAATCTTAGATATACGTAGGTAATCTTAGTTTACAAACAAATGAGTATTCGAGACTAATGGTGGTCGTTGCCGTAGTTCTAATCATGGAAATAGAGAGAAAAAACGCTAACACTATACACTTTAACAAATATTTCGCAATTTAGAGAGCAATGCGTAGAAATCTTACGCAACAAAATAAAAATAAAATGTATTAGGTGTATTCATTCCAAGTCTTACAAATGTAGGTGTATTTTGTCGTATTTTAACCAGCGAAAGAAAAATTTATCTGCTAGGAAAGTTTTCGTTTCTCCCATTTAATCCCATTGAAGAACGAAATTCAGTCTCTGCCCAAAATATGGATATTTTCTCAGAGTTTATGATTTTACCCTACTCTTTTGGTGATGAGATACATTCCTTAATAATGTCAGCTCTCCAGCTTGATTAGAAATGCCTAGGAGTTTGTATAAAAAATATCTAAAATCATCGGA
This sequence comes from Pyrrhosoma nymphula, assembly GCA_963573305.1. Taxonomy (NCBI): domain Eukaryota; kingdom Metazoa; phylum Arthropoda; class Insecta; order Odonata; family Coenagrionidae; genus Pyrrhosoma; species Pyrrhosoma nymphula. Next base: position 47,977,511 of record OY754337.1, on the reverse strand, counting down.
CGTTTTTTCGTGTCGTGTCGTGTGTCGTTCATGAGATGGTGTTACTAATCGTTCATGGATGGTTACGTACATGAGATGGTATTACAGATATTTTAATGTATTTACAACGGTCGCTATAGTGGGCGCAAAATACACAACGACAGTAAAGAAGTTCCACTTCAAAATCCAATTATGAATTAGCCGTTAATGTCATGCGTAAACCATTAATCAGGATACCTGTTGGCCCTCAACTGTTCAATCAGATTTTAAGATTGTAAAAAAGTCAATTTTATTTCTTCCTTGGAATAGTTCTGGGGGGTCTGCTATGTGAATGCTATCCTATGTACTGTTTCCAACCATTTAATTCTGCTCCTATCGGCTTATCTTGCTGAATCCTTGAAATTATTTCCAGCTCTACCTAAGTTGACAATATCGAAAAGATAAAACGACGCTTATATTGTTATTTTTTAATTTTTATTTTAAAGGAAATAGTCCACATACTTACAGCAATATTGCCAACTTAAAGTTCACTGGCAGAACACAAAATGAGACATACACAATGTAAATAGCAAAATAAAAATACAAAACAACTTAGCTCAGATGAAATAGATGCTGTTTATTGTCTAGATTTTCTGATTATTTCGGGAAAGATGTGTTGTGGGCAAGTTGGTGAAGTTTTTGGGGGATAGAGCAAAGACATCAGTAGGGAGTGAATTTATTAGGATGGACGAAGACGGAGGATAAGACGGAAGAAGAGCGAACGTTTAATTAGCGATAATCTGGGCGTGGGCATTTGAAGTAATGAGTTCGTCCGAGTAGGACGCGAGGGAACTCTGATATTTATGATTGAAATAAGTTCGGGACTCTCAATGTAAGAATAAGGGTGTTGGAAATGAGTTTCAAGCCGGATTTGAACCTTATATGGGAGATAATACAAATGGAGAATTGAGACGTGAGGGTGAAGAGAGTGGACGCAATTTGGAAATATGGAATTCTGAATTTCACTATTTTAGCGAAGAAATTTGTGACACTGTTTACCGTGGAAAGATTTGTAGCAGTCAACATAGAACGTAATGAGTATCCTTATGGATCTTGACCACTGCGCTTTTATTATTTTAATTGACCAAAACTCCAGAAAATTTTTATCATAATGAGTATCGGTAGAAAAATGGTTGAGAACTAGGAATAAAATGCAGGAGTATTTGCGATATGTGTGAAACGGTATAGATAACCTAATGGAGACATTGCTTTCGATGTTATTGCCAGTGTATACTCACCGAAATGAAGCCATAAGGTGTCAAGAGATTGACAAGCTTTCAGGTAGTAACGGATCTATTTAATTCGCTCTTTCACTTAAGGTGGCTCAACACTGTGAGAGTCAAAACAAATACTAAGTGACACTTTTTTATTTGTTTTGTTTAAAAAATCCTGCTTTCGCTGATGAAATGAGTTACCTGTTGAAAACCAGATTTAATGTTCAAAACATGCAGGTTATTCCGCGAATATATTTTTAATAACCACATTTGTCCAACCGTAGGAGCGCACTGCAGCGTCATTTGCATGGAACTACCGCATTTTGACTTCAATTACGGTAGTAATTCACTACTAACGTTAAGAAATCGGTGGTTAGATTTCTACATTTTATTTTTCTCCAACTTCCAAGCACCTTTTGCTTCTTATTAACATTTTTTTAAAAAGCTTCAACGTACGTAGAGCGGGGATTGAATTATCTCGCCGGCGTCAATAACGTTTACGAGACGTTTAAAATGACGGAAGAACTTCCGCCGCGATCTAAACATAGGAAATAGGTCGTCTTTCTCCGAATGCACCCTCTTTATTCTCCGGCGCTAAAATATCCTGTTTTGTTATTTATGGTGCTCCGGATATAAATACGGTCTCCCATTGAGGAGATGCACCGAATGCCATTTCAAAACCCGAAAGCCATTAATCGATCGACGTTCGTTTATAAGACGAGGCCCCTTCGGCAGTCAATCAATTAAAAAAAAGAAAGAACCTTTCGATCCTCTCCCGTCCATTTGCAAAAAGATCGTTACATTGCAATTTCAAATCGTGTACAGTGGCTAGGGGTACCTTTTGACTTTTAACCTCCTCATCATTGGTCGTACAATCCTAATATTGGTTTACTGCAGCCCTCCATCCTTATCTGTCTACTTGGAACTGTAAGTCTCAAACCCAAAGCAACAATTTCATGTCATATATCCTTATATATATCTCACGGTGCATGAAATCCGTGGTGATAATAAACCAAACATTCTTCTAATAGCGTTTTTTCTTCATTATTAGCGCTATTATTAGTTGAGAGAATACGGAAGAAACTTATTGTTAATGCTGTATGGATATAATAGGAAATAACGGCTCCGTCGTTATCTTACGGTTTAAGGGAAGTGTATGATGAATATGACCAGTTAAAATGTTTTCAGTTGAAAACGATGTGCTGCGTTGGAGTAATTTTTGTTCATTCCTTGAAATTTGAATTCGATATAACCAAAAGTAGACGCCATGCTCGCTGCGCTTCGTGTTGTGGGACCAAGCCATTACCATAACTCAATTGATTCACAGGAGAGGGGCTTTCATATATTATTGGAATTTCTGTGGAATTTTGGGAATTTTCGGGTAAAGGGGGGGGGGGAATCATGGAGTCAACGGAATTTGGAGATTCCCAAAGCCGAGGTTTTGATCAGCTTTCTGATGATGCAGGAAATGTTGTTTTGGGACCCTAGGAAGGATTTTCTCGGGGAATGCCGATAAGGAGATGATAGGGTTTTGTGACGATGAAAAATCCAGTGCAGGGAAGACTTCGAAATAATGAAGTTGTCCCGCAACGACCTCTGTGTGACAAGCATTTCCAAAGGAGGGAACAATTTCATTGCCTATTATGTTTTGCGGCTTCACTAATCTGCCATATTCTTCAGTGTTGTTGTGCAATTTGGTGTGGATTTAAGAAATGTGAACGTAGGAGGTCGGATGGAAACAAGAAGTCCAAATTTCTCCAACAACTCCATTCCCTCCGTGGCCATACCTTACACTTCTTCGCTTACCTATCATTCACTACATTGAACGACTTTTGAGGATACCGGGACCAGAGTCTTCTGTATGGCATTCTCAACTCTAGTCCCTCACCTAGTAGTTAAAATATCAATCCAGAGGACTCTGACCGGGACCAGCCACGGTATTATTTTTTCGGAGTCACCTGCAAGTGAACATAAATCCGAAATTCCACAGATGAAAGGTCATTAGCCTTGACCCAGGACTCGAACCCGGATCCCTAGATATCGTGCCAAGTGCTTTAGCCAGTTAATGCGTCCTTATCCCCTGTGGATTTTTTTGAGGGCTTTAAAGGAAAAAGTTGCTTATGACTACCGGACAATTGATTTAACGAAGCAGTCGAAAGCGTGCGCTTAGCGCCACCGTCCGTGAGGTTAAACCCGAACATGAATTATAGTTAGGTGTTCGCTCTTTTTAACGAATTTTGACGAAAACAGAGACTACTATGTATTATCTTTACCGAGTCACCCTTGAGTGCACGTAATTCAAAATTCCACTGTTCTCAACACACAATTATCGTTTGATTTTGTCAGCTACGAGAGGGTGCCTGCTGAAAGTCAGACAAGGAGGAGGAAAAAACGAAAGTCGTATTGGATTTCAAATAATCCCTATAACATGATATACGAAGTGCATATATGCCATGAAGGAGTAATGAACCACCACGCATGGAGGGGTTAGAAAATTCCTCAATTTAAACCTCTCTGTAATTCGTTTTTTAGATCACTTAACCTAAGCCATAAAGATCTAATGCATGGATTCCCATTTAAAGCCCATCCCGCGGTTACCAAGAAAAAAGAAAAATAAAGTTATGTTGCTGAAATGGCGAAAATATGGACGGTTTTGGACCCAAAGACGCAATTTTGAGGAAATATATGGAAGCGTAAAGGAAAGTCAAATGCAAGAATGAAAAACTTAATTCCTTCACCCATCTAATGTGAAATTTTCAGCCCTTGGAGCAGTTAAAAATAAAAAAAACATCGCACCAAATCCGATGATAAACTTATGAGGCTAAAAGTTAACGAAAACGGCGTGAAAAAACCCATTTAAATTGTTGTTCGCTGTTTTTGTCGGTCAGTTCTATATTTTTTTAGCCATTCAAAGGTGAAAATTATATACCCTTTTTTCTTGAGCCAATTTTGGTGACCGGGGTATGGGTAGCTAATTCCATCCTCAGGATCCGAGGATCGCTGGTTCGAGACCAGGTGACTGCAGATATTTTCCTAGTTTTGGAAAGATATATTAATGGATGCAATCTGGAACGAGGCATCGTGTGCACGACGCGTGACACTATAGGTATAGAAACACTTGGTGGCACTCAGCAATGGGAATTAGAGGTCACTGAGTGTGAGTTACGCTTTGATGAGCGGGAAAAGTTACCGAAAGACTTTCGGAGGGACCTCTGGAGGAAGACACAGACGCTTTATCCCACATCTCCAGTATGATTTCCTCTCCATTTCCTCATACTCCTCACAAGTGACTACCACCAAGTTTCACTACACCTATAAATGCTACCCAAACTACCCGGCTCCACTGTTGAGAGGCAGCAGTGTCAGCAGAACACTGATGACGCAGATAAAGAAGATCGGTCCAGGATCAACTGCCACAGATTCCGGCATACCCGGAAATTCGCGGAATCGGTCGGAGTACTCCGTTGTGGACGACAACGGGTTACCACCGCATTAGTCTCCCAGAAGATGCAGCCTTGCATTCGCCATTATGTATTGAGTCTACGTAATTACAAAAAGCAAAAAACTAACCCCTGCATCCAGGTCAAAGCTTTTCTTACGGGACTGGTTCTTATGGCTTACGATATGGGTTGATTACAACCCCTTTCAATTGTTGCTCGGGAATTTTGCAACTTTTCCGGTCGGTTTTAGGTCACAGCCTTAATTCTTTCAAATTTTTAAATTCCTAGGTCTCCTGGATGTCCTTCAAACAGGCGTGACTGACAGACAGGCGGACGGACAGACTTTAGTGAATTAGTAATATACATATTAGATGCATTTGTATGCATGTATATTAAATATATAGCTAGATAGATCCTTCACTGTAATCATATCTCACTTTCCTCCGATTTCCGAAATCTCGCTTTCATCCGATCATTTCTCCTTGACAACCAGATTTAAAAATGCGAAATTTTGCCAGCCATTGCAAAGTCATTTTTTAATTTTTTCCTTTGGTCTATCCGCTGATCCTCTCATTTTCTTATTAGTCTACTCATATTGATTCACTCTCTCTCCTAAATTTATGCTATTACTCATCCTGTACTTTCATGATCTAAGTATTGAACTTTTTCTTCATCGAAGAGCTAATCAATCCCCTTCGCACAAATATTTCTCGCAGCTTCAGTTCCGAACTTAGTCTTCTCTTCCCGTGAAACACAAGCCTTTCATTGCTGAAGGTTAATTTTCAAGCTCTATTTTACGGGATATGCGTTGGAGGGAATTGACCTGTAGCTCTGATGTTCAAAAGGAGAATTGTTCTAGGAAAAGAAGCATTGGGGACCTTGGGTAAGGACGTAAAGAAGAGTCTGGTGAAAAGTTTTTTATGTGGAGTGTGGCATTTGACGGTGTAGTGAACGTGGACTGTAAGAAAAGGGTTGGCTGCAGACGCTAGGGTTGTGGGTGTAGAGGAGAATGGAGAAGGTGCGGTGGACGGAAAGGAAGACAAAAGAGGAATTGTTTAGTATGATGGAACAGGAGAGGAAATATATGGGGGAGATTAGCCATGAATATACGTATGGATCTAAATCTTCGGCACCTCTGTACGGGCGGAGGTGTTGCCTAGGTTTCCGCAAAAGATAGGTCGCGCTGCAGTCGGCATGGTTCCGCTTCTGTGTGTCAAAAATGGCCAGTTTAATTGGGAGGCCAATTCCGGTACCTTTATTTCTAGTATCTCCATTTGAATCACGGCCTTTCCTTATTAGAAACACCTTCTCTGGAGTGGTGGCGCTAAAATCTGCTTGGTCCTGAATTTTCGGTGCATGCGAAATGTTTGACAACACCCACTGGGGAAAAGTTTAGGATCCGTATGCATATTCATGAGATTAGCAAAAGGCAGAGTAGGTGGTTGGAGGAACGAATGAGGGGCTTAGAGATGCTGAAGGCCATCAGAGGGGGGAGGATGTTGGGTAACTGGGGAAGGGGAAGTAAGAGCATAAGCATTGTGCATCGGATGAAGAGAGGAATGCTGTGTGCTGAGATGAAGAAATAAATTGTTGAAATGAGTTACGGGCCTACCTACGCCTCTAAAAATCCAGATAATTTTTACTCTCTTCCATTTTTTTTTATTTTTTTTAATTTTATATTACCACCGAAAACAGCACATATTGGCCTTTACATCGGGGTATTTTAACAATCAACAACGGACAAGCACAAACAACCATGTCCTGGGAAGTGAAAAATCCTCCCCAGGCGGGATTCGAACCCGCGACCTTTGGGTTAGCAGGCGAGGACGTTATCCCGCCGCCACCGAGGCCGACAATTTACACTGCCTTAGGTAGTTTGAGCGAGATATCACTTCACCCAATTAATGAATTTGACCTCATTTTTGATAAAATCTCTCATCTTTCCAATGATATCAAAATATTCTCCTTACCTTATTACTCTTCGAACAATGTGCTTAAAAATGTTAGCGGTTTTGGATGGGATAGATTACAACTGTGCGCTCCTGAGAGAGAGAAAGAGTACTGAAAAAATTAGGAATTTCTAACGTCTAGATTTCGAAAAAAGTTAACGTTGTGTAGTTTGTATGCTTTCTCAACTATTTATAAAAGTTAATAAATTACTCACCGCAGCAATGTTTACAGAATCCAAAAAAAATCCCTCTGTTGTATAGGCATGTTCACCGCACGGCGTGTAAAAAAGTCAAGTAAGATACTTATATAGATATATTTATGTATTTGCTGAGAATTTTTGTCATATATAACTATATTTTTGCACCATTAATATTACAATATTTACTTCACACTTCTTACAGGCGCTGAAATAAAAAAACAAAAAACGAATATTATCGAATAAATATTAAAATACGAATACTCCATTATGACTAAGAAAATTCCTCGCTCAAACTACTTTAAGTGGTAGATTACCTCTAATAAACTGATATCTTGAAATTTCAAGTAAAAATTATGCACTAGAATAAGTGGAAAAGAACAAGAATTTCGGGCGACATAAGGGGAAGCTAAATGTATGAAGTTGTTAAGAGAGACTTATTGGTTGGGACATAGATATTGATGTGTGCAGACTTAAGGGACTGTCAACCTACCAATCAGTTCGCAGAATAGCAAAAGATGGTTATTGGTATGATTGGTATTAATGAAATGGTAAAAACATTGTTAATTTCCACCAACTGGTGTTTTCCTGTACTAACTCGTTTTCAACGCAGCCGTAAGAGGACGTCAATCACGTGTTAAGGTTCATTGTTTAAATTTAAGGCATGAGAACAATTTTTCCCGGAGAGGAAAATAAACTGTATTCGCTAATTTTTTTGTTCTAGCAATTTTTTGTTTTCCAGAAAATAAAACCATTTCTAAAAAGTAATTTTTAAAGAAGAAAATATTTACCAATTGGGTTACCATCATGAAAATTGGAAGCATTAAGTTTAAACGACGGCTAGAAAACAAAATTTTAAATCTCAAGTATATTTTGGACAAGTTTTACTCCATAATTTTTAGTGCGACCAGCTAGTTTTTGGCGTTTTCATGGCAACTTCCAAATTCTCCTGACAAAACTGTGGTGTTGGCATAGCTCGGTAACTAGGGAGTTGCGACCCCATGTTCATAAGATGAAAATGCTTTAAATCACCCCCTGCTCACCTCCAGAAGTATTTCTGGTTCTTAATGAATCACCCTGTATTTTAGCTCAGAAGGCGTTGTCGTGGTTATTGAGCCACTGTCGCGAGGAGACCCAACATTTATTTATTTATCAAGCACGGGTAGTTACCCAATAATTGTAAAATATACGACAATATATATATGCGAATATTATTGATGCAAATGCAAAGGAAATACAAGGTACATGCATTTTAAATGTGAGCATAAGATATATATTGCATTAAAAATTCAGAGAATATTTTCTTAAGGATAGTTTCACTTTAAAGAGACTCTTATGGAAGAGTTCATTGTCAAAAGGGAACATATTTGCCTACGTTAATGCCATGTCATAGGACTTTTATACTTATAACTTGTTCTCAGGCACATTCAATGGTAATTCCCCTTGTATCGTGTATTGACATTAGGGACTCGGAATATTATAAGTTCTGAAATGTCAGGTTAAGATATTACTGCCGCGAATTATTTTATACAGGTATCAAATACACATCTGGACAAGAGTGCTTTGCAACGTTCGCTGGTCTATTGGTTATTACTCTTCTCTATACGAGAGCGATGTCATTTGCACATTTCCTGGCACACATTCTTGAAAAAAGGATAAGGCACTTTTTAAATGTTTTTGTGACATTTAGTATGAACTGCAATAAAGAGAAGCGTGCTCTTGATTGGGCAAAGACCAAAGCAAGAAATGAGATCCTTAATGCGTAAACATTACTCACGTCTCTGCTGAATCTGGAAAAAATCCATGCGTTTTCAATAACTACGAGTAGTTGGCATTGTCGCTTTAGAACGATAAACGCTCCTATCAAAAATTCATCGCGGCATATTTGTCGCCTGAAGTCCCGCTCGAAGTTTGCCCCGGTCGTGTAAGAGTGAATCTTTGGGGGAGAACTTTATAAGTTTTGGTGTGAAGAAATTTTTTTTTTACTGAAAAATGTTGTTCTTTTTTTCTTCGTGAATTTGAATAGTGATGTAAAACAGTTTAGTGTCGAAATGCATTGATGTAAATGAAAACGAGCAGTGGGCAATACCACCTCTCGTTAATGTTCTAATTAGTTTTTTTATAAAATGATATCTTGATACATACATGCATACATTGAAGCGCTATTGGGAGAAGGGAATAGTTTTTCTCGCCGATAACACCCATAAAAACAAACTTTCCAAGTTCGGGTGAGACAATTGAGGAAATTGAACGAAACACAAGTTATATCAATCAATAACTGAACTAGCAATATATTTTACACACATAACCGACCAAATTACAAACAAATTACCAACATGTTGAGTGCCAGGCGACCGATATGACAGTTTCTACTCAGAAATGATTAAAATATACAAGTACGAGAATTTGAGCTTCTCTCTAAGTACAAAATGACTGAAAGTTAGCAGGATCACACAACGGTGTTACTCGGTCGCCGTCTCGACTGCAAAAGACAGCGGGCTTAGGGATGAGTCAGGTGAGGAGATGAGGTCCGTCGACAAGGACGAGGTGGAATGGGTAAGCTCAGGATATAGGCGATTGGTAGCGTTGGAGGGGAGGAAATAATGGGATGGGTGATAGGTGTAGTGGCAGTTTTTAATTGGAGCGCCAGGAACTGTTTTCTGGCTTCGGCCGCAGAATACAGGATCACAGCCTTTGTGCCTTGGTCAGAATGACCGCATTTTTGGAATCCTTCCTCACTTTAGGGGCTATATAAAGGATGCAGGACCTGGCGAGGGAAAGGCGTGGCTGAAGGCGTGGCAGAAGTCGCTGGCAGGAGTCGCTGCATTTTGTAGTCGTAGGCATCTTGGCCGTCGTTGGAGCGAGTCGCGTCCCGTCATTAGCGCTAAGTCCTTCGGATAAGTCCTGAGGGTAAACAGTACTCAGAGGAGAAAATGTCCAAAGAGGAGAATTTGACAAAAAAGGGGGTGGGGTGTATGAAAAATGCCACAAAATAAACATAACGCCATTCCCTTTCGGGGTAGGCAAAGTCAAAGAATTTAGATATTGCCGTTGGCCCTAGAAATCTGGCTCCCTTTTAATAATTTACTCCATAATGCCCTATCCTTGCAAACCACTCTCGCTTCTCTAACACTCTACTCTCAAGAGTCTCTTCTACCACATTCACCCATGACTTAAGCGGTCTACCCCTTCCTCTCACACCATTCACTCTACTATCATATATCTGATTCGTAATTCGACTCTCTCCCATTCTGCCGACATGGCCAAACCAACGGAGCACACTCATTTCATATTTGTCCATTACCGGAGCATCCAACCCGCATTCTTTCATCACCCACGTATTTCTAACCCTATCCATCCTACTCTTTCAGCGAACACTTCTCAGGAACCCGATTCCCACTACATTTAGCATACTCTTAGGCTTATCCTGAAATACCCAGGTTTCGCTGCCATATAATAACGTCGGGAGGAGAACTCTTTTGCAAACTGCGATTTTTGCTTCCTTAGACAAACTTTCACTCATAGATATGCTCCACGACCTAACCTACGACTTTCGATAGCTTAGTAGGTACTTTTATTAAAAGGACTTGATTACACAAAGTTAAGCCTGAATCAATCTCTTGCATTTTTTATTACTTTTGCGTTTCAACTGTGTTTGCTGATAGAATCATAACCCACGGCAGAACGTTGTCAGAATGCGGAGAGGTAGGCATTGGTCGAACCACATTCGCTTCGCCATATTGTCTCAGCCCGTCCATTGACAATTCTGCCGTGTTGACCGTTCATTTATCCTAAAACCGGCAGGCCTCTATCGATCGGAATACATTCCGGGCTGTCTGTTCCCGGATCGACCTCCATCCTTTTCGTTATCGCTTCGCTCGACGTGCCTCTTTTTTTATATCCGTCGCTCGGGAGTTTAATATCCTGCTTATTCCAGCCCTCCATTCATCTAAAGTCAGACCTCTCCCCATAAATAAATATGGCGATGAATTTGCAAATTAAATGCGACTGGAAATCCGCAGTTCATTGATTCAACCCCCAAGAATAGTGGTGAATCCTATGTAAGAAAGGAGAGAGTTAGTATAGCCGCACGGAAAATATTGCTTAGTAGAGCATCGAAGACATTGAAGTGCAGTCTACCATGTTGAAAAGGTTCAGTAATGATCATTTATTGAGTTCATTGTAATTGATCAAATACGCCGGATGGCAACGGAAAAACTAAACTTATTTCAGTAAGTTTTTTGCGTACAGTTATCTGAATTAACACTAAGTGTTACATTTGGTAAGAACTGATTTACCTACATACCTATTATTACAAGAATATCATTAGATTTTACTTTGGTATTGATTTGATCCGCCAAAAATATCAAAATAAATGAAAAAAATTTTGACAAATTTATTTTAATTAAATTTATAATAAAAAAATTACTTCGGTACAATAATACTTTGTCGTCAATATTTTTTACATCTCCTCCCAAATGATTCTACACTTTAAGGCAAGGGCTCAAAAAGTTCCTCAAGTAGACTTTTCAGTTATGCACTGCCAAAATGGCGAAATTAGAGGTATCATTGGAATAAACTGTCGCATCAAGACAAAGATTTTCCTGATGGGGATAGAAACGGTAAGAATTCAACATTTTATTTAACGATACTGGACCTATTGTAGCAATTACCTCGATTGGTGGATAGATTCCAAAAAAACAAGACTTTACTTCCGTTTTAAATGCCCCACTTATTCGTCAGTTCATTATCCTTTTGGCTTCACTGTATATGCCTTCCCGTATTGATGCCAGAAAACTCCGTAAACTTACTGTCTGAATGAAATGTGTCACATCCTCCGACATTTTTAGTGTAAAGGTAAATAAGTTTTTGGAAAATAAAGCATTCAATAGTGTCTACAAATATTTTGAGGATTGATGTAAATATTCTTTTAACATTTTTAACTATAAACTTAAATTATGCACAGTATGATTCGCAGATTTAGCTTATCTTCTGTCAAATTTTATAGATAGGAAGCATCTAAATTTTGGTGGAATTAAAACGGGTCTTTAAAATTTTGTGCGAGACCTTTAGCTCGGAATTCAAATCATATTCCCATAGTTTAAAGTAGCAAGAGTGGAAGAATTGCATGACGTATGTTGTTGAAATATTAATCACCAAATCCTAAGTAAATGTTTGTAAATGAAGTTTCGTTCATGATTAATTCAGACCATATTGTTCAAAGAAGAAGGAGAATTTCTTAAGAGTTTGGGCATGGAAATTACCCGGAGGGGATTAGGGGGATGAGCTACTCGTCTCGTGGGATAATGGTAGACATGCATTATTTTTAAAAGCTATTTTTGTTTGAAGTGCGTATCTCGATAAATACAGGGCGTGAATTTTATTGGAATACAATGTTGTATTATTCCAAAATTTCTCTTTAACAGTTACGCACGCTCGATGGCATGAAAATACGCCATTGGGGGATGACGTCAAGGAACGGTTTCGCAAAAAGCAATACGACGCATTTATTTGTGAAGTTTGTTTTTTTTTTGTAATTCGAAAAAATAGTAGTCTTAGTTTCCCGTATGGATGACAGTAAACTGGAATGAATAGATCCTTTGACGTTGAAATACAAGTAGGTTAGAGAAGCGATACAGCGTTGTGACGTCTAGCCACCGAGGTGTCATTTGAGATCATGTGGCTTTTTTATATTTTTTGTGCTATTTTGAAAGGCTGATTAGACGTATGGATTATATAATTGAGTTATTTAAGGGAATTTTTTTATGCTACTTAAATATGATAAATAAACTTAAAACATTTTCCCCATTTCATTTCGATGCGAAAAATCACCGATCATTCACCTTATCCAGGAAACTTGACAGTCATTATTTGGTGTTCAGCGATGAATTTGTCTCCATCTTTGACCAGAAGTAATATTTTACGTCCCATTTAAATTCTCAGGCATCGTTTCGAGAAAAAATCGTGAAGTATCAATCAATTATTGGATGAAAAAAATAAAATAATGAATTAGATAACTATATTGAGTCATTTGAGGGTGATATTATAATATTTTAAGTCCCATTTAAATTCTCAGGCATCACTTCGATAAAAAATCGTGAAGTATCAATCAATTATTGAAGTAAAAAAAATAATGAAATAGATAACTATATTGAGTCATTTGAGGGTGATATTGTTAAGAGTTTTCTTTTCAACATCTGAAGTTTAAAAGTGGTGTACGGCTATTCCATACTGGTAAACGCGAGCACACGACAATTGAAGCGTTGAAGAACAAAGAAGAGCGACTAAGCGGGTTGGTGGGGATCAATAGAGGAGCGCCAGGTAGAAACCTCCGAGTGTGTGGAGCTCACTTAATATCGAGCAGTCTATGGTGTGTTCCATTTGTAGTTGACATTGTGGGCCTTATGGAGAACGCTGTTGATAAACTTTTGCTGCCATCTATAGTGTTCCACATCTAGTTGACTTTGTGGGCTTCATGGATAATGCGGTTGCGAAATTACGCTACAATCTATATTGTGTTCGATATGTAATAGACGGTATGGGCCTCGTGGAGAACGATGTTGCCAAACTTACGCTCCTCGTGCTCACCTCTACGCCACGGATTATTTATATTCGTATTACACAGCGCTAAATTTTAGTAAGTTAAGCGTAGTGAGCGTTAAATGTGTAACGTCCAATATCGTATGGTAAACGATAAGATCGCTAAGTTAAACAATCGATCTCAGATCGATATGACCGGCAAATCTCGTCATGGTAAACGAAAATGACTGGCCATATCGTTAACGAGAAGGGAGCCGCGTCAAGCCTCAGATACACGCAGGAGTTGACTCGTAACTGATAGATTTATATTGAATATACTACGATATCCGCTCCCAAATGGAAGACGAAATTGGAGGATACCGGGACTATAGTCCATTTCAAATGACTTGACGGCTGGAATTCGGCCGTTCTCGTCACCTCTTGCTTACTCTCGCACGGCAGGGGAAATATGTGGAATGCGCGAGGTAGGGAAGGGACGAACGCCAGCAAGGCTTTGCCACAGCCACAGCAATCGCACAGCCATACTTTAAACATCGCTGATGTAAACGCAGAACCCGTGGCAACACGGTAAGGAGAGAGCAGACTTTCGCACGGCAGAAGGCAGAGCAAGACTGAGGTCCCGGGAGAAGGAATTTCCCTACCCACGCTCCTATTGGCTTCCCCAAGACCACATGACTGGCTTCAAGCTCCTCCCCCCGGCTGGCCCCGTCTTCCCAGCCGCCGAGTCATTTGAAATGGACTATAGTCACAGTATTACCTTTACAGAGTCACCCGCAAGTGCAAAATTCCACAGAAATCAGTTGGTTCTCGTGATTCGAAACTTTCGAATCAGTCTGAATTCAGTTCGAGCTGGGGGATTATTCTGGAATTCCACTTCCGAAATAGCTCTTTCGGAAGAGCACCAACTCAAATGAACGATTCATTTGAGCTATTCCGCTTTCAAAGTACTCATTTGAAGCCCAATTCGGCCAAGGAGGTTAAAATGAAATGGAGGAGGCATGACCGTGAACGCTCATGGCCGAAAGTGAAGCAAGAACAGGGGTGCTTGGGAAGGATTTTGTGCCGAGTAGGTGTTGCCAAACCAGCCACAAAACATCGCCTTGCCTGTGGTTTTTAACTTAGATTTGACGAAAATCGAACGCGACCGCCGGACACGTAAGCCAGAGGAAGGTCTAAACTGTGCCGACTGCAATGGCGGAATTGCCTTCAAGAATCAAGTGGTATGTCGCCTCCATTTCTTTTCTAATCTCCTTGAATTCGGCGACCGAAAGAACTGGAAATTAATCCTTCTCAGCCGAAATGATCGAGCCGATGGTCTCGCCGTCCGGCGGGCACGGTTTACAACTCCACTTTCGGTAATAGTTGCCATGTAAGGAGCGATCCGTGGCGTCATTTTCCGTGAGGTGAAATTACAGAATAACCCCCATGAGTGGGGTCTCATGATTCGGAACTTTCGAATCAGTCTGAATTCAGTTCGAACTGAGGTCGATTGCTAAACGCGATGAACGCTCGAATCTCGGAAAAACCTCCCAAGAAAGCAGAAGATAGGGAAGTGGAATATCCTGGCGAGGAGCCAAATGATACAGAGAGTGGGCAGCTTCTCCGAGTATGCCCACGTTTATACGAATTGTTTGCGTAGGTTGGTTGGGCTTGTGTGCGTGTTGGTAAGCGATCTTCGTTTGGAAGAGAGAGAGAGAGAGAACTCGGCAGTCTTGTGTATGCTTGAGAAAAGAGAAAGGAGGGAACACTACTTACTACTGGAGGGAAAGGAAGGGGAAAGGACAAACAGACGGGGAGAACAAACATGCAGAAAAGGTTTTTCCCTTTCTCTTCATTCTCCTTTACCACCTTCCCCCCTTTCTATTTTATCGCCCGACCAAGCAAGGAAGTGGAAGGAAGGGAATAAGGGTGGTGCTGCTCCTTGCGAGAGAGTGGCGGATCCCGAAATTATTGGCGCTGTTACAAAATAAAAGGAGATTCCCTCGCCTTCCGTTTTAGTGGAGACGTCAAGAGACGAAAGGAGGAGGAAGGAGTCGCACACGTCGTCTGTATCAACGGAGGTTCAACCCGAATGAGAGAGAGGAGAAAAGAATGGCGAATAAGTTTTCTTCTTCGAGAGGAAAGAAAAATGTAATTTTTTTTTTTTAGTCGGGCTCACCAAGGTGTGGAGGAAAAAATGGAAATCGTGGGAAAAACTTATATTCCCCATATTTTGAGTAGGTAGCTTAAATGATCAAAAGTGTGCCTAGCAATCTTAAGGAGCGATTTTTTAATGTATAGATTTGCGTAAAACTTTGTACAAGTGTTCTTATTAGTAATTCCATTATAAAATAAAAATCCTCTGAAGAAGCATTGTGAAGGAATGTGAAACGTTGGCAGAAGAGAAATAAAATAATTTATCAATTGATGGACATATACATATCTCCAAAAGAAAAGAACAAGTATAAAAAAATAAGATGCTATGAAGAATAGACATCTACATATTAGTGATGTCTATGGATATAATTGAAAAGAATTGTGTCACACCCATTTGATTGTTTGGCAATTAAATGCTTTTTTGCACGTTACCCTGTGGCACATGACATATATTTTGTAATAATTCGATGATATGTGTACAGAATTCCTTCTAAACGCGAAAGATATTTCATATTATAATGATAAGTGTAAATAGATAAATACTTGTAGTGCCGATTCTAAGATTTAAAAAAAACCTATTTAAATATAATTTTCACCCAAATATTGAATACAGCACCGAAAACCCAAGTCATAATATGATTAAATTAAGGCAAAAAACTGTAAAATGTGATTAATATATCATTGCCATTGCTGCATGTATGGTGAGTTCCACCTCATAAGAATATGCATGCACTCAAATGAGATGTGGTCCTAGAAATGTCTTTCGACTTACTTGAAAAAATATTAAATGTGCAGTTATTATCGCTCCAGCCACCTTAAGTGCACTGATATGTTCTGTTCTGCGCTAACTTCATTACCCTTGAAGGCGCAGTTATTTAAATATGTCGTACCACTGGAAGTGTAACAGTCCTGGGGGGTTTCGATTACGTAGCGTTTGAGAACGCAGCCAAGCGCACTTAATTTTTAGCAACAAGCATTTTCATCCTATTTGAGGTTATTTTTTAATGTTTTTAAGTATGATGTTTTTTACCTGATGAGGTTTACCTGGTGCTGATCCCTTTTCCTTTAATAAACTTTAAGATATCGACCGAGAAGACAAAGGTAATGGTACTCAAAGGCGATGGACCAGTCAGATCGAAAATAAAGTAAAAAAATCAAATAATAGAACAATTCCTATCCTTGAACTTTTATGAAACAAACTCGTCATACTCCAGTGACATAGATAGACATAAGATAACTGTAGGCTTCAACAAATAAAAAAAACAGTGGCATTCCTCGTGGAAAATACGTCAGGTATAACTCGAGAGTAAAAAAAGCAAATGAGCAAAGACTATACAAACGTCTGAAATGAAATTTTTAAGAAGAGCTGCTGGCTATGGCTATACGCGTACGGACGGATTAAGAAATACGAATACAAGGAAAGAACTCGGCGCACAAGGCATCAACGAAACGACCGGGTATACAAAAGTACATGAATATACATGTACATGGGTATACAACGATCCGGGTGTATAAAAGTAGATGAAAAGAACTCGTAGAAAGAATGGATGGAGGAAGAAATCCCAAAACAAATACGGTAATATAGACTGATAGGCAGAAGGTCTCAGGGAAGACGACGCTGGACATGGAAAGACCAAGAATTGATGATATCGTAGGAATGTTCATTCCAAATACTTGCAGAAAGAAGAATTAATATTTTCATAAATATTATTTTTGTTTGTAGAAAACTTTTGTCTTCTATAATTAAGAACATGAACACTTATTAGTAGATTTTGAAAATTAGGTATGTTCACCATTCATTGAACCAGGAAACGTCTTCGTTTGGCATCGCATCTTGTAATTCCTTTTCGACGAACGAATGAACGTCTGAGTGACGATTTATTGAAGAGGAAGAAGGAACAATCCGAAAACCAAGGGATTATATACTCTGAAATACCAGTGAACTTTCACCAAACGCTGTTCATCTACGTCTTCGTCGTTCAACTAAAGCCGTCTCAAGTGGATCTCTCGAATTAATACCTTGTGGGGAACTTTTAAGACTTAAAAATTAAAATCCGCCCGATGCACAGTGGGCTGAAATCGAAAAGAGCTAGAAAAAAAAGCCAAAATTCCAAAAGTGCTTTTTTTCTAACCTGAAGTTGAAACTTCGTATGGTCATTTCCCATAGATTGGATCATAAAGTTGCGCATTCCGTTTTGTTCAGTTTTTTCTTTCGCATTAACAATGTGCGGGGGCTGAAATTTGAACACAGCAAAAAACGCCCACCTTAAATTTTCTTTGAAAATCTCCGAAGTCAAGCTGATACAGAACGGATTGTTATTTAGTTGTGGAGTAAAAATATGGTACCAGTCAATAAAACAGTTTCTTGAATTTACGCATGCGTACCTATTGATAATTTTTATCATTATCTTAAATTAATAGTATTATTAATACTACTCAGTAGTAGCGTCTTAACCAGTGTACTGCAAGTTAGCATGTTGGCATAGTTGGCATGTTGGCATTCTCCTAATTCCTGGTTTGACCGCACATTGTTCTCCTGACTGCTTTTTGGTCTGAGCCTAGCGGCCAAGGGAACTTAATAGGTTCTAATTTGAACTGGGACAAATGATGCATGCATGGTGTGGAATCCCCTATGCCACACTCCATAGAGGTGGCTTCCTCGGTACCTACTTCTTAAACGTAGAATTAGAAGTACAAAGTCTAGTCTACCCAATGACGTCTCGTCTTCATACCTCGATAGTCATTCTAACAGGGAAAGATCATTACAAAATTACGGGCACACAAAACATTGATATGAACTATTATCCCATGCAGACATTGAAAAATGAAAAAATAGAAATGGAGTATAATAACTAGGCTTCTTATCGTAAACACAAACGTTATTGGAGGCAGCGTTATTAGAGGCTATTTTAGTCCAAATCGCAAGCAGAAAAAATGGCATTTAAACCCTGTCAGTCCTCCGATCTCTCTTAATATCCCTAATTGTAAGCTTGCGATCGAGCCAACCATTGTAGCGCGGAGTTTTTAATATCCTCTTTACGTCTTCGGAGACGTAATACGCCTCAAATTTACTCAGGAGTTCGGCTGGTTGCTGGATCGACCTTTGTCTATGGACAGATTTTCGTGAAACTTTGCATGCGTGTTCTTGTAAGTGATATCTATTGATGAAAGTGAAAAAATTGCATTTTACCTATTTCAATGTTTTGGAAATTTAGTGATATTGTAACACGTAGTCTTATAGTGCTTGAGATATATTTCGTAAGGAGCCATTCAACGCCTATTACGTAGAACGTTTAAGGGGTTGGCCTCTTCTTACATTTCCTTACGTAGGGGATCCGAGATCATCTTACGTAAGATATTATTTGCTCGTGAGATCATACTTGTACCACTTTTTTTTTCGTCGTACGGAAAAATGTAGTCTTTAGTGCTGCAAAAATGGCGAAGTACCTCTTAAGGAAAGGTCTTTAAAAGCGTAAGTATATATCCAGTTAAAGTACCGAAAATAAAAACATAAATGTGTAATTACAGGTTCAACCACAGCATAAATGCAGGCGAGCCGGCGGAGTATTTGAGTGTACTCAAGGCTGAAAAAATTCTAATTATGTTTTACCTAGTTAGCACCAACATTATCTCATCATTTTTTCAGTATCTCCTGATTTGCATGATTTAGATGAGCTGGCAAAATAACGTTCATGGAGACGTTAATTTATGTGCATCCGTACAAAAATCTATTTTACTTAGCGGGTGGGGGTTCATGATGGGGTTCATGAAATCTTACGGTGTCTTACATGATGGGGAAAGGGGGGGGGGTCAAAAAACGTCAAAAATCGTATTACGTGATATTGAATAGCCCCTAATAATTCTATTTCGTATGTAAATATTTTTTTCTAAACGTGAATGAAGATATTTCATGTTATTGTTATGGTTGATAAAAACATGAAGGGACCACGCCGAATCAAAGATTCGGAAAGGTATCTAAATATAATTTTTCGCCTGAATTTCTAATATCGCGCCGAAAACTATCCATAGCTCAAGCCATAACATGATTTAATACAAGCAAAAAATGTAAAATATAATTCCTGTATCATTTCCGTTAGGTACTGCATGTATGGTGAGTTCTACGGCATAAACAGATTTGGGTAGAAATATTCTTGGACTTATGTGCTTGAAAAATTATTAAAATGTGCACTCAATGCACCAACATTACAGCTCCAGCTGCCTGTTCTCTGATTTACGCCTTGATAGCGATTCCCATCCCAATTCTCTTAACCCTTGAGGTGGTTAACAGGGTATCACCTTGATGTAGCTGTTTATCTTTGCACTCTCACAATAGCCTGCGGCTTTATTACCAGTAATCTTCTCCAGAGCCTCACTTCAAATGTTTCCTCCATTTTTATTCCCTTTTTTCAGTTATGTCCACTCCTCTGAGCCTTTTAAAAAACGCACTCAAATTTTTTGCTGTTCCTTTTTCTCACATCCGCGTCCAGCTCACCGATCAGCTTGTTCTCTGTCCTCCTCGTCCTTCTCTTCCCACAATGCCCCTCTTTTCCTTCCCCCCCTCTGGTCGTTCTTGTTTCCGTTTCGTTTCCCTTCAAGGGTCGTAAAGCGCCAAAATTATTGCCGGTGACGTCACGAAAGGACATCTTCTTTTTGCCAGCCTTGTGTCCATCTTCCCTTTCCCCAAAGAATTTCTTTTCTCCAACTAAAGCCGCTGTACGATATCCTCTTCTACAAGACTACTCCTAGTTTAGGCTTTTTTACGTGAGACTTGAGACCATATGTAACTGGTCGTACGAGACAGTATCGAATGTAATTCGCCTACAAACGTTTCTTGTAGCCTCCCTTCCTACGATAGGCATCGCTATCACAGCCCACAACGCTTTAAGCCCTTGTCTCACGGTAATGGTTTTCGTAAATTTATTCATGAATTCCATATTCATGAAACTAATGTCATGAACGGGCATGCCTCGATGTCACCTGTCCAGGAAAAATTCATGAATTTGGCGGTGACCGGCTGACCGCCTGAACGAGAATGTTTTGTTCTAATGATATCTATGGTACATAATCGGTATGAGAAGAAAAAATAGGGAAGAGTTTTCCACAGAGTCAACGAGCCTAAATACACTAATTACATGGAAATAATCATAGCCGGAAATATCATCTGAATGAACTGCCTGAACAAACCTGCTGGCTCACGATAATGCCCTTAGAAATACCGATGTAGCAGTTCCCCAATAAGTATGCGTGAATCATTTATCAAATTACAGCGGGTGATTTAAAAGCAGACGTCTTCCCAATATATTTCTGTGACTGCCATTCCATGAAATAATAATTATGTGAAAATAAGAGGTCATGAACGTTAATCATCTGAATAATAATGTACTGACCCTCAAACATACTATCATAATGTTATTCGCTATTCTACTAAATACCAACAAAAACGACGGGTGAAATACCCAGTCCTGAAAATCTTATTAGTACAAGGTCTATAGATTGAATTTATGTATGGTTTGTGAAGGTTATTTCACTGTTTATTCTAATATCTGGCGGATTGTACTAATGTTTACAAAATATAAACATCTGTGCTTAAATGCAATGTTGTTTACGGTAGCTACGTGGTTGCTACGCAAATGAAGCATGGGGCTTATGAGTTTAAGTTAAGGCGTGATGATTATTACAATATAGCATTTATCTGGGTCGGAAATGGAAATTCGGGGATTTTCTAGAATTATGTGATGCTATACGACAAAAACGACACCAAAACGAACTAAATCGATTCATCCGTTTTCTGCAACATTAGTAAACAATGACTTTTACGTGTCGATACTGTTAAGTAACGTACGTGTAAGGAGATTTCACGCGCAATACGATGTCTAAATACCTACATGTTATTTTATCCATGCGGGATGGAAACTCATACAAGTGGATTATTATCTAGAGTTGTCATGCTAATACGCAAAACGACTACTAAAATTACAGTGCTGTCAATTATACTCGTGTTAACATACAAGGATTATTAAGGAAATACAGGCACAAAAAGCACCAAAATAATTAGCAGAAATTAAAAATTGAAGAAAAAATGAAAGAGAAAGTAGTAACATTAAAAATACGGTAAATGTACTTACCATCAGCAATATTGGCGGCATCGATCATCTACTTTGGTCCCTAATTGAGTGCCATTTTAAACTTGTCCTACCTGTAATCTATCTCAATGTATGGAATGGAAACTTCATACATTATTCTTTCCTTCTTTTTTGCGCAACCATTTCCTACGTTCATTTCCAACGACGACGTTTTTAAATAACGAGGGAGAGGGAGTAATGGCTCTCCCCTCTATTCTCCCAGCCAAGAGGTGGAGAGCGCAAAACGTTTTGCATTTCATTTCATTTTTTTAAATGAGGAAGTGAGTCGCCACGCGGCCGCTCCGGCAAATTAATTTCTCATCTTTCGTGGTGTACCTACTGTATTTTTGTCAGAAAAAATGTTTGTACTCATCGCATGTTTCTTTTTATAATTCCAGTGCCCGGAGTCCTAACTTCTTGAGTTGCCTGGTTCGATTACTTATGGTAAGTGTTCGGATTTATTTCAAGTAGGATTCTTTGGCTACGCGTTCTTTCTCATAATTTTTGCTTGAAAAATAGGTACATTATAGGAATAAATCTGTCAACGGGTCGTACAACTTATTTTCGATTACTTATGTGTTGGTTACAAAATATTTTATGGATGCTCACTAAATGGTAGGGAAAGATCAGCGTCGAACCTATTCAAGAAGTTAATTCTATATTTTAGCTCACGGTCTGTTTTTTTTACACATTTTGGTTGAGTAGTATTTCCATATAAGTTTTAGGCACACATTTCTCTTCGGAGAAGAGAGAATTCTACCGTGCTATCCTAAATGTGACTTTTCTCTCAGGTTGATACCCCTCCTGAGGGAGTGTGACAATTACCGGGAATCGCAGCGATTCTGTTGGGATCAGCGGAAATCTAGAACCCGTTCTAGGCTGCGACCCTGATCGCCGAGTGATAAATCCACTCAAGTAAACTTGTTTGAACTATAATCCACGGTTAGGTACGCACTACTTGTATTTCATATGGGATGAATTTTACAAATATTTATGAAGTGTGGCCACCTAATTATGCATTGAAAACCACTTCTGACGCGAAGAAGCGAGCTAGAACGCTTGCGAAACTGTCGTCTAAAACAATGGACCGACACGGAAGTAATCCCGAAAGTCATCAATGTTCAATTAAGCTGTTGATTATGCGGGATATGGAAGTATTATGAGCCCCTGTGATACCCTATAAATCTATTTTTTCTACTGCTACAAAGATTTATTAATAAAATTATATTACTATAGATCAAAATTATATCATATTAGAAATATAGTCAAAACCGGGTAGATATTTATTCTGTAGAACATTGTGTCAAGGTCAAAAATCATTGTGAGGCCCATTTACAAATCCTGCCGAAGGATAGTTGAGATATGGTCTTGATCGGTGGATTGGCAGAATTTTTTGCTTTAGTGGAAGTTGCGTGCGAGCGGAAATGATTCGAGTCCCACAAGGATTAGCCCGCTTTCCTCAAAAATTCTCGTGCGAGAGGGTGAGTATTTCTATCTAGCAATGTTTATTCCTGTAAAAGATGAGGTTAATTCGGATGCATCCCTATGCTCTGCATAGGGATAGAAGTGGAGAAATTATGGTATACTATTGAGTATGGTATTGGCATAATGGCAGCTCATGGGATAAAGTGTTTTGTCTCAAACCGGGGGCACCGACTTTACAATATGCTCATGTTTTCCCGTGACGTTCTACGGCCGAACTGCTTAGTTCTCCGTACTAATATCTTTATGAGGAACTTTAGGCAACAAAAGAAAAAGCAACGTGTGTAAAATTCGTTTTCGGTTCATCTCAATGCTTGATGTGCGCTACCCTGACCTGTTACAATGACTGAATTACGCTACTTTCTCATCATCAATTCCACGAGGAAGATATGTTTGCCCTCAATAAAGGGCTAAAGTACGCTCTTACTGCTCCTATAACCATAAGTGTCATGGAAATGTTAGCAATTGAGTTCGATGTGGCCCTTTAACGAGCGTATTCCCACGTAGAGCATGTTTTTTCCCATGAGCTGAACACGATTTTTTTAGCAATATCCGACCCGCCGTCCAGGGCTGTTGTTGCGCAGGAGATGAAGCTCTGAACAACGTTCGTTCTATTCAAAGACAAATATTAGCTGAAGTCCAGTGCTCCAAAAAGCTGACAAAGGCAATTGCTGGATTATTCTAGACCGTGAAGACTACATGAAAAAGTACTGCGATATTATGTAGAACTCCAATTTAACTGTGTTGAAAAAGGACCATACGCCTAAGTCCTGGGTGGATCGAATGTCTAATGAACTCTTTGAATCCAAGGTGGTGTCGAGCATCAGCGCTCCGGCGCATGAACTTTCCCACACCATGACAGAAATAATTACGCAACATTCCATTTTCAAATCAAGATACGACGTCAAAAATTCTCTTTAGCTGGTGGAAAAAATAAAATATATCGTGGTACTCAAAAAATCAAGATTAGTCTCCTTTGGTGTCAACGTGTTCACTTGTGTACCACCTGAAGAAGCAACCGACCTAGTGATGAATATCCTGGAGGCATCGAAGATCTCAGACAAAATGATAAACGAATTATCCTTTCTTCTAAAAATATGTGTAGACCATAATTACTTGAATTCAACAACATATTTTATAAACAGACGAGTGGTATAGCCATGGGATTTCGCCTTCGCTAGTGGATATTTTTGTTGATAATTTTGAGGAAAACGTTTTGGTTCAGGATACAGGCTATTAAATTATGTAGTGTATTAGTACAGGTACGTAGACGATATTAATGTGTTATGGAATGGAACAGATCAGCAACTAAGTAATTTTAAAAACATTTTTGAACTATAATCACCCCAAAATCTCGTTTAACTTTGAAAAATATTCCAATATTTCCCTTAATTACTTGGATCTTTCAATTATGCTCGAGAAAGATCGATACTCCTCTATTTATAGAATACTCTGTTACACCGACCATGTTATTCCATCAGATGCACCATTGCACCACTGCAAGTACGTATCTGGACAGTGTATCTCATAAAATCAGTACAAAAATACAAAAAGGCTAATTCCAGGTTGTTTTTAAAACACATACCACTCTCAAAAGACTCTTAGTAAAATGTAAAGATCCGTTGTGCAATGACAAAAGAGAACTTGACTCATGAGAACAGCTAGAAATTTTAGAACAAAGAATATTTAAAGTTAATAAAATTAAAATTTTTAAGAATAATTGAGTTCCTTTACCCGGCCTTTTCCCCTATCCTGACCTCCGTTTGGGGTAAACCGCTCTCTCCACCTTTTCTCCCTTCCTCTTCAGTTGACTTTGCATAGCTACTACATACATAAAAAAGAGGCCCAAGCACCTGGTGATGATGATAATTCATTGTAACCCGGATCGTTTGAGCGTGAGCTGTGGTTGTATAAGAATAAAAATTTAGATCAAGATTGACTGGGATGCAAGTCCGCTTCAAAACTTGCGGTCAACAGTTCCGATCGTGAAGTTTACGAAGTTTTCTCTCGACCGTGGAAATGAAGCGCGAGCGAAAACGATTGGGGTGCCTCTAGGATCAGTCTTGGGCCCTCTTCCCTAAATAATTTCATTTCACCTCCCTTTCCGACGATGTGCATTCCTGGAAAAGATCAGATTAATTCGGATGCACGACCGTGTCGTGCTGAGGGGGGAAAGCAATGGGTGCGGTTGCTGTCGGAGGAGCGTTACCCTGCGATAACAGGGTAAAAAGGGGTGTCGTCTCAAAGATCCGCTGCCCGTTTCCTCGGAATGCTGCAACACGCCTCACCGACATTACCCTCCCCCTCCCGCACCTTCTCCATACCCTCTGCCCTCCTATTGATTTTTCCTGCAGGAGGGTGGGGAGGTGTATGGCAGTGGTGTGAGTAGGGTGAGGAAGACCTCTCTCTATCTCTCCCCATGTTTGCCCTCAAGCCCTTCCTACCTTCCCCCTCCCTGCCTCAAACCCCTCCCCCCCGCCGTCTCTCCTCACCTCAAACCTCCCTTTCCCTCATGGTCGAAAGAGCCGAGGAGGAAAAAGAGGAATGCCGGGAAATCCCGGAACCCTTAACCCTTTACCTCGCCACCCTCCCCCCCGATTTCACCTCCGCTCTACCTCATCAGCATGATGTCAAAAGGAGAAGCCGCCCTCCCACCTCAGGATTGGAACGTTACAGCTTCGTTTAAGAGAGCGAGCGTTGAAATAACACACCATCCCAGGAATTTTTTCCTCTCTCTATGCAGAGATTTTTGGGGTCTGCTGTAGGCCTAAATAATTGAGCACACTCATAGGGATGAGTTTCCGTGTCTCAAGAGGTACGGGGGCTGGTTCCCATACCTATCAACAATATTTATTTATGTGTTTGAATAACTCATCCTAATTTTATAAGGGTTAAGTTTCTTATTTAGAGTGCGTCCAAGATAATAGCGTATTTGAGCAGTCAAATCTACGACCAATAGGATACCGCCTTGCTTGGGCCTTTTCGTGAGGCCGAAGTGACGTAGTCGCGATGCCTTCTAGGATGGGTAGAAGCTGATGCGATTTTTAATTTTAAGACGGCTTAAATTGTTTTTCATATTTTTCGATGAAATTCTGTGTTAAAATTAAAGGTTTATAATATTTTTAAATGATAAGTAACTCAACTGTATAATCCGGAATGAACTGATGAACACTCGAACGGAAATTAGCAAAGACGAGTTAAAGTCTTAGTTCCGCCATCATGTACTATACATGAAAACCAGGACTTTGGAATACTTATTTTAAGGTCGTGATCAAAGCATTAATGCAGCGTCATTTTGTCGGAAAAAATACGCATAATTACTAAACTACGACAACACTTAAAAATATTTCGAACACCATAATTCGATGAAATGTACTGACTTGGTGAAGAAATAAAATGGAAAGCAAAACATTGTTTACGATCATATGATGTATTCAAAGGTCACCATCTTGGATTCTTCGGTCACGTGATTCACTTGCCCAGACGGTATTGAAAGTGCTTACTGATTCGCTGCATTTATAACGGCCAACTCCGCTATCATATTGGACAGGGTCTAATGCTATCGTAGTGGACATGCGTTTAGCATGCAATTCGTTTTGGCTCCTAAATTTCTTCGTGAGTTACCGTGCGCGACCACTGACTGCCATTAAGCTAATTTTAATTTACCCTTTCTGATTGGGGGATTCAAAAAAGGAATCATTCTTCGATGTCATTGACCATGGAACGTGAGTAGTAATTTTAACTATCGTTGCACATTTTAGCGTGGAATTAAATATATTTTTTCCTCAAATATTTCACTTTTTTACGTTTTATTGCATCAAAACCCGAAATTAATTGAAAGAAAAAATTCCTGTCCACTTGCTGAAAAACATAATGCCGTCCAAAAAGGGTGAAGTACTTACTCAAACCTTCTTCTTCTTTCTAGCTGCCATTGAGATTCCATAATAAGTTTCTAAGATAGGTAGTGCAGCTTATCATTTGATTTGGTCGCTATTACTTTTTCATAATTTTCTAAGTACACTAGAACCCCGCTAATCCGAACGCCGCGCCGTTAATCCGAAAGTTCGGTTAATCTGAACAGAATTTTCGGAACATTTAAAAATTGTTAAATATAGTTTTTAGCTGAATTTTAGGGATAAACGAAAAAAATCAAAGTACAAACATATTAAAACCACTATTTAATTAACTTTTACAACAGTATGGTGCAAAACTACTGTAGTTCGGAAAATTTACTCTACAGACACAAATTTACTGTGCAATACAGATTTTAATGTACTGTAGTTATTGAAAATTGTGTTGTACAATACTGTACAAAGTACAAAAATGTATGCGATATTGTGCCAATACATGAAATAAAGTGATTTGAATGGATTTTTACTGTAATAATGCAATTTTTCGGATAATCCGAAAATTTCGCAATCCGAATTGTCCGGTCCCAATTAGTTCGGATTAGTGGGACTCTAGCATAATGCTAACGGAACGTGTCGCATGCTTGTTGTACAACTCTAGCATCTCTGTACAAATATATCGGCTTGGAACTTAATTTAATGTATTGAATAGCTCTCAGTTACTATAAGATCGGCAGCCAGTAGATTTGCATCCCTCTCCCATCCCCTCATCCCATCATCCCTCATGGTGACCTTTTGCGAAAATTCCTGAGTCATGCGGGCAACTCCTTTGTTTTTTTTGACGGCTTGGGAAATAAAAACATCCGAACCGGTTTTGCGTGAAGTCGTTAACTCTCTCCCTCTCTTCTCGATGCAAGTGAATGTCGCAACTTGAGGGAATGTCACGCGGAAACCTTGACATCCACGGTGAGGTGTCGCACTCTCGAGTCTCTATCCTTTCTTTACCGTTATGTTGTTTTTCTTTCGATGTTCACAGTGAAAATGGATTTTTATTATATCGCCCCAACTCTACTCGGTAACCAGTAAGCCGACTCAAGGCCCGGTTTTATGAAGAGCTTTCCTTAGTTCTAGTGTGCCGCTTACTTCGCAACGCACCAGCGCACTTGTTTTTCATTGGTATGAGACCTCACGCGTTAGGCAGCGCACTTCAAAACAGATCGGGAGAAAGGTTAATGCGCGCTTGATAACAAAAGTACTTCGATAATATAATAAGCGATTGTCGTTTTATGTGTTGATTTTCAGTAAATGGTGTCAAACATGAATGCTGTATAGTTCTTAATTATTCTGTAGTAAAAAAAACTTAGGTTGTTAAATAAATGTTTTGAACGATTGCGATAACTTAACGCAAAAATTGCACCATGGGTATTGTGAGTCCTACCTACCGTAAGGTGTCCGAACTTTTCGTCTGCGCACATCTTTCCATTCCGCTGTCTGTTCCGATCTGCGATGGCTCCAAAATTTTTAATAGAAAGCTCCCATAATCTCTGGTTAAATATTAAGTTGATTTTGTTGATGATGAGAAAAAGTTTGATATTGTTTTTAAATATTTGAAGTGTTAAGACACTGTGTTTAAATTCTGTAAGGCATGCTTATTTTATGAAAACTAATGGCATATATACCACTTTCAAGCCAATTTGAACCTATTTAGAAGATCATCCAATGTATGGGGCCGTACGTTTTCGATTTGTTGCCATAAAATATAAAAAAGGAAAAGAATATCCGTTAACGCAAGTGTTTGTTTAAAAATATTGCTGTTTAATCAGCAGAATGCTGAAAATATCATGATTAAATATGTTGATGAGTTCTTCTCGGGTTTCCCTCCGGGTTAGGCTTTCCTAGATTTCCGACGTTTCGGCAGGAGACTTTCCTGCCTTTTTCAAGGCTCTGGAACCTTGAAAATGGCAGGAAAGTCTCCTGCCGAAGCGTCGGCAATCATGGAAAGCCTAACCCGGTGGGAAACCCGAGAAGAACTCATCATCATTATTCGCCGGGAAAGCCTAAAATCATACATGGTTACATTTGTATGAACGAATTATTGATTAGGAGGCATTTGTCGATGTCCGTTGTTTCTTAAATTATATTGTTACTTTTTCTTATATTTCTAATGTTGATAGCGCATCGTATATGATGAAGAAGGCATCCTAAATAAAGATACCTTCTTCAAAGCTACCAAAGGGAGCTTTTTATTCAATTTGTTGAAGTTAATCGGAACACGTGATAATTTTTCGTTGTAGCTGTTCAATGCCGTACCCTCTTGTGGTTGTTCGTCTATCGACGGAGGGCGTATTCTCATTGACTCGACTGAAACTCCTGTGGGCGTCAAGTCTCTCACTGTGTTTTTCTCTTTCTCTCCTTATCTCGTGCTGGTGCAGGTTTTCTATTTATTTCTCTCTCCCCCTTGGCAATCCAAGCCAACGGGATTAAGTGGTCAGCATCCCGAAGGCTACTTTAATATCCTCTTCTTTCCAGGGCGCTCGCAGTCACGCATCTCCGTTCCCCCAAGACGTCTCAATCGTGAATCCGATACTCAATGGGGCACCGCAGTGATTGGTTTGATTGATTGACGCATGGAGACGCCTCTCTCCCCCTCCCCCATCCCTACGGGGTTTTGAACCCTGGGATCTTACAGCCAGTCACTAAACTTGTACGTGATCCCTTAAGGTAGTTTCAGTTACATTTTTCTCTAGTTATAGCCGTGACACTACTAGTACATGCAAGGTAGGACGTTCCCGTGACCAAAATGAGTCCGTTCTGCTCATGACGTCATCCGGATGATACGAGCATCAAATGACTCGATAATTATCAAAGATGAACAATGGGTTGAAGCTCCAATTATTTAGTTTTTAGGAACGACAGATTGGATTCAAGTAGATATTTTTGTATCATTAAGTACTGATATACAACTTATTTGATCGGTTATAATTAGTAAATGTTTAGTTTGATAAAAAAATCTTGTTAACAGCAGAAATAACCGTAGCAGCAATTGACAGAATCAATACAAACTTAGTAAATTTCGCAAAAAAAATTTTTTTTGTA
The DNA here is from genome assembly GCA_963573305.1 of Pyrrhosoma nymphula. Lineage (NCBI taxonomy): Eukaryota > Metazoa > Arthropoda > Insecta > Odonata > Coenagrionidae > Pyrrhosoma > Pyrrhosoma nymphula. The sequence goes on along the minus strand of OY754337.1, from coordinate 47,947,469 downwards.
CTACCGGTGTCTTCGTATAGGCGACATCTTCAGGTACATTTTCTTGCCAAGCAAAGAATATATATACATAAACTGGAAGCATGTGGGGAGGAAAGGAAGGCAGTGGGAGTGGGGGGGGGGAAGGCTTAGTTAAAGTTTTATTGCCTCCGGCTCACGTTGACTCGCTTCGCCCGTGTAGATGCTTCAATGAGATACCTATAAAAATTCTCTTCCCTCATGTTTCCTTACATTGCCGTTGTATCAAAATACCACACAAGTATCAAATACGCAATGCACTCCGTACCAGCAGTAATTAGTGGGTCAGAAGTAGAAGTAACCTTCTACTTCTGACCTACCGAACCACTGCCTTTCACAATTCGATTGTCGTGGCCGCCTGACAACTCTGGAGTTATATTCCAATTAATTAAGGGAAATCTCGTTCGTTGGCAATTTTTCTACATAAACTGTGTGGAATTTTATTAAAAGACGGTTTTCCTGAATAGTTTAGCCTGTTCGGCATTAAATTCTCATTAATAATTTTTTCTAGATAAAAATTGTTTTTTTTTAATGGTTCGTTCATTATTTTGGTTTTAACTGTTTTAAATGTTTTTTTCAAATATCATATGTATTGTAACCCTTCGTAGTTTTACCTTTCAATTATATTGTCATATCTATACCGATATTTGAATTCAATAGTATCACAATTGCAGTTATTGTTTTTCACGGAGGGTAGTTGTTTTTGTCTTTCTTTTTTCATTGTTGATTGAAGCTGATTTGAACAAAATCATTTGTTAATTACCTCGCTGCTATTTCATTATATTATATTTCGTATCGTATTGTTGCTCTAGGGGACCTGTCTCAGAGTATAATAAAGGTCTATTGTATTCTATTCTACCAAGCTAGCGCTTGATGCAATCCAAACTACGTCACTGCGTGCGACCCAAACAATGCGTAACGACCTACCATGCATTGGTAGTACCATGGCCGTATCTGAGACCAAAATAGAATTTTATGTTTAAGTTTACGGTGTTCGTTGAAGCATGAACTAAATGTATGCATACTTACTAATAAAAGGCAGTGATAATGATCCCCAAATTTCCATTAAAATTTGGTAGGGGTGTCTGTAGGCGACACTGGGGGGAGGGGGGAGGAGGGAACGAATATCTGTATGACACTAGCGTGGTCTCTGCATGTTCCTAAGTAGCTAAAAATATCCTTCCACGGACTTAAATGTTAACGTGAAATGCTAAGGTTAGCTCCTTCAATGTATCCGAAGGGAGACAACTTGGGCTGTCGTGCAATGTGAAAGGGAACTGATTCTCTTTTCAAACCATTGTTACAGCTCGTCCTGATCGGTTGATAATAGGTGGTTGATTAGATGAAAATAGGCCGAACATTCGCAAAAAACATAGTTTCGAGGTTTAATTATTGTGTGTCAAATTTCGCCAACCTGTTAAACAAATCCAAGGACCGGGTGCCAATAGAAATCAAGAGCGGGATATACCAAGTGAAGTGAAGCTGGGTAAGTTCCTATGTTGGGTGGACATATGGTTGCATGGTATTTATGCGCGAGAATTATGATACATGAAATCACACATCGCATGCAACAACAAAAGGAGAGAAAGAAGAAATTCACTATGCCAAATTTCAACATCCAGACTGAAAAAATCCATTTTTGGAATTTTGGCCAGTTTTCTTTCGATTTCAGCCCACTGTGCGACGGTCTAATAGCGATTGCCCCCTTCCTTCTCACCCAAAATAACCAATCGACTAATCCCATTCTTAATTAAACAAATGACGTAGACTGTCGATCACCTTCCCTAATAACCGCAACAATAATTCGCAGGAGCCCAGAAAAAATATACAAACGAGGGCTGCATGCAAGCTCTGGTGTAAGGCTAAGAATAACAATCACCTATACGCCGACCGGTCATAAATGCCGCTGAAAAATGCTCAACATTTATTTTCAAGGTCCATAAAACTACTCAGCGTCGGAACAATGGGTTGGAAATACTCGAGCAGGCTGTAATTTCGAAGCTGTGTTCCGTCTCTCATACTCCTGGCTCGCTAGCCGTTCCTTTTCGACGGAAAATATTTGCTCTCTGACGTAATTCCTTCCAAGAAACGAGCAAGAATCGATTAGTACGTATATAAGTCGAAGGTTAGGAAAGAAGTGATGCTCTTCGGGAAATTAAAGTGAAAGAGACAGCGCAGCGAAGTATCAGCTGTAGAAGGGAAAACAAATGAATAGAGAAGAGTGAAACGTCTGAATTATAATCGAACATATCTGATTCGATTCAAATACGAATCGAGACAGCTTGAATACAAAATTGTCAAATATTTTTAATTGCACTGTTTCAAATTTTGGATCAGAAAGTCATTGTAAAACAAACTTAGGATGCGACAAGCCTTTTTATTCCCAATAGTTCACGCATAGCACTTTGCCGTATGTTAAATCTGTGGCACCGTGTTGAGTGCAGAATGTGTAAACAAATGAAGAGAAGCTATTTCATTGTACCTACAGACTCGAAGTAGATGGCTCTTCATTTGATACAAATTGAAAATTACGCTACAGGAATTCAATTCAACTCTGATTTAAAACATATCGTAAATAGTCAAATCGTATTCTGAAGAACGTTCATTAAGGTACTCCATTCTATTCGAAGAAATAAAATCATGATTAGATAATATATTTACTGACAAATTGTATGCTCGATGGCGCAAAAAATCATGAGGTAAGTAATGGAAGGAAATTTATAAGTTTTAGCGTAAAAACTTTATTGAAATTACTTGTTCACCAGAGGAGAAATCCCATAATTTTGCGTTTATTATTTAGGAGAAAACTTCAAAAATTAAAATTGACTTTTTTCTTCCAATTTTTAAAATTTTTTTCCATTAAAACATTCAGAAAAAATCAAACTTTTCGTCAATACTATGAGTGAACGCAAAATAGAAGCACCATTAGATTCTTTGTGGCTTAATGAAGCGGGCTATGGTTTCTTCCTTCATCAGCTCATTTAATCCTACTTTTCTCTTAATCTTCCATTCACTTCCTTCCCTCTATGTTGGTTCAAAAATTCTTGTAATTATTTTTCTTTAAAATTTTTCAATTTATACTTCGGTTTTGTGAAAGAGCGAATTTCGTCTTTACTTTATCTTTTAATTATATTTCATTTATCTCAAGAGGTTGTTGTTGGGTGCCAGAAACATAAAATGAAAACAAGAGTAACGTTATCTCGTTAATTAAGCTCCCATTATTATGAAGCAAAGATTTGATTTGATATGCCCATATCTTTTCCTAGGCACAAATCACCCTTTAAATTATAACATTTACACTCTTATTAATACTCTGTTTCACTTGTAAATTTCTCTTTTGCCTTCCGGCCACAGTTGAGATCACTAATCACACAAATAATACCCTTCACACACAAATATTACCCTTCACACCAAAATATTACCCTTTACACACAAATAGTAGCATAGATACAATTTTGGATAACGTTGACCTCTGACACACATGCGTCCCGGAAGAAATCCTGTCGCCAAACAAGTCTCGTTCTGCGGAAGTGGAACCGGCTTCAATTCCCGACGATGTAGTCGATGTGTCTCCCTCGCCTTGCGTCTGCTACCGCTTGTACTCTCAGGATGAACTTTTTTATGGGTGGTTTTAACTTCTAAAAACCTTACTTAACTTTCTGTCTAGTCACTAGCAAAGAATACTTCTTCTATTTCTCTTATTACAGAAATTTACTGTTCCGAGTTGCGTGTATTCAGCCTGCCTTTTGGGTATATTGTTAATCAGTGACTCCTTATGTACGGAGGTCATCGCCCTTTTTATCCACTCGCACCCATTGTTCGAATCCCCTCACTCCGTATTTCCCCCCTCTATTGGGAAATTCCCGGAGCTGCGTCATTTGCACCTCGCCAGCTGTAACAATTCTTTTTATTGCAGCTATTTTCAATTACCTGGCTATCGAGCGAGCTTCACAATAATAAACCTAATAGTTGATGTGCTTCAATAATGGCTAAATGCGCGTCCCCCGGTGCTAAATTGACTAAAGAAGAATATTACGCAATACCTATGCGCCGCGAAATCGATAATAAGAAGACATTACGTAAATACTTAATATGGCGTCGTTCTTACGTTACAGTTTCCTTTTTTTAGCGTCCAAGCCTAGCAAACATATGTCACAATAAGTGTGATACATTTCGATTGCATTTTGATTTGATACAGACCAGCAGGCAAAACTCAATAAAACCTTTTAATTAGGTATTATGGAGAATTAGCTAATATAAAAAAACAGTTCTATCAGACGTTGCCAAAGTTTCGTAAACCTATTTGACTTCCTCAGGGCGTTGGCTTATTCATTGAATATATGAAATAATACTGACCGAATCTCCATAATACCTTATCTAAATTATTCATGGTCAAAAAACAAACTAGGGTGTAATAAAGCTGAAATTATCACGAGAGATTGAGCTCATGTGATAACTCTCGTGTCGTTATTGCCGGGTACATACTGTTGCAGGAATTCAGAGAAAACTCTTGATAGCGTTCTGCGCCCGTCGGTCATGACATTAAGGAGTAAATAATAGGAGGCGCTCGTATATGGAGGTGGAGAAGGTCCGGAATTAACCGCTGTGTCCCATCAATCTTCTTCTCCAGTCAAACTAGCTTTCACACGCCCAGGCCTCGTCTTCCTCCCCATGGGAGGAAGCACGGATTACTGCGAAGAGGGCGCGGGCCATTTCTCATCGAAAACGCTTGTTGTTTCGCCCGAGCCCTTTCAGACCATTCGGCGACTTATGACGAATGCATCTTCGCGCTCGGGCCGAATCGACAGCGCGTAATCGTGAATGGATATGAGCATCCGTCAATCGTCTTTCAGAGAACGAAAATAAAATTGACATAAACCTCATTCGCAGTCACATCAAGGTAATATCGATCTGAATGACATCTCTCCCATTAATTTATCGCCATTTTATATGTATTTACCTATATCATCTTCCAATCCGTGTGAACACGCATATAATACACGGCGGCAACAACATTTTGAGTGACAATTGTCGTTAGAAACAGCATTAATGCTGTTTTTGAACCAACTTTTATGTAGTTCATAGACTTTTTAAATATCTCATTCGCTACTGCGTGCGTTTTATTTTTGATAAACACGGTTGCATGTACAAAAAATTCATTTTGTCTTTCCTATACGTAAATATTTATTTCAACTAATTTTTTAACTACTGGACTTGGTTTCAGACTTTTTTTCTCACTTGTCTTTTTAGCTCACAATCATAGATTTTACCTTTAAATGTCTTCTATTATTATTATGGTACGAATATTACTTGTAGGCAATTGGCCCCGTGGTAGTATACAATTGAAATTATCCTAAAATAAAAATATACTAGATTAAATGAGCAAATACAAATATTTACAAGTAAAATGTGTTACTTACATTTTACGGGCATCCTTGGTACATGATCCACTGATATAAGGGGTTACATGAATTATAAAACTCAGGAGTCACTGTCTCGCCTTATAAAAACTTGGCATCTAATAGTTATCGAATCTCGCAGTGCATAACTATATATGCTGATATCAAACTATCGATTCGTGCACAATATTCTAAGGCTGAGGTTCGTTTGAATAGACATATGCACGTAATAACCCTTACAAATGCCTTGCTTCCATTGCATAAGTCTATGCTATAGACGTATGCGATTTACTCATAGGTTTAAAATTTATTTATTCTTAAGACAGTTAACCTAAGCTAAGTATAATTGCATTTTCTCCAGCTAATTCCAACCCTCTTAGGGAACCTTGGACAATGCGAATTCAGTACGCTTTAAATCATACCTTGTAAAATGTGCTATCGTAACTGATATAATAATCGAATTTGATATGTAGTGCAGAGAAAAGAAATAAATACGATACTTATTTTCCATCTGACTCTTGGATCTAACGTCCAATCACAGGCAAGCTGGCGAGTCGAGTGTTTCGAGAAAATACCGGTGGTGGATCTGGAATCTATCTATACACGGAGTCCTCTGGAGATCTGGTGGGGGGAGTATTTTTGAGAATGCCATACAGAGGACTCTGCCAGAATAATCTTCGAGGGAACTGTGGGGACAGTGATCGAGAAAATGTATTCTTTAGACTTGTCGAACTGGTTTACTGAAGCGTGTTTAGAATGTAATATGTAGTACATATCATAAAGGAATATGGTGCAGTTTATTTAGGATGCGTATTTCAGCAAATGCTCGGACAGCGCTACTGATGTAAGCACTGAAATTAGCGTCGTGTATGCACTTGCATTGGCTTCGAGGTATCTACATCTACATACTACCCCGCAAGCCGCCGCAAGGAAGTGTGGCAGGGGGTGTTAGGACACCAACCGTGTGGTGGTGTAAAGGAGAATATTATAGGGAGGTGAAACAGTGAAGTAGTATTTCTGGAGTATTTTTAGTTGGTCTCAGCTTTTATTATGGCCACTTATTGTGCATGGATAGAGGGAATTTTTGTACCTATGTGTTCGGCAACTTATCTCTCTTATTTTATCTTTCCTGTTGGACCTAGGAATGTAGTGCGGCGTCAAAATTATATTCTCTGTTTCACACGGAGACGCAACTGTTCTGAATTTCTCAAGGAATCTAAGCCTAGCGTGTAGCCTCCAAGTCTCCAGTGGTTCAGAAACCTTATCCCTCTAAAAGCTGTGAAACACTTCGTCACATCAAGTTGGATATAAGTTCCGTATTTGGTTCCGAGTTTTCGGCGCTGATTTCAAGTATAGATTTCAGTGCTGACCTAATTGTCATGTAAAAAGGCCTTAAGGATGGAATACATATGAAAAAATATAAGGGACGTCAAAATTAAGACTGGACTGGAGAGCTGTAGAAACCCTATCTTCGGATTGATGATTGCTGATGACAGCAACCTCCTTTCTTACCCAGTCATGATTTGTGAAACCACTTCTTCGTTCATTCTACTCTCTCCACCTTTCGTCTAACTCATTGCTAAAACTACTTTTAGACTTTTTTCTCATACGTTCTCGTTGATGTCTAGTTTTCATTGCAATATAAAATCACATTCCATTTAAACGATCAATTAAATGATCGAGAGAAATATCTTAATTCCCCTTCCGATTGGAAAGTGCTCAGCAAACTTGGGTATGGAATAATGAGAAAAAGTTACGGCTGAATAAGGTTGGATTTCAGGATAGCTTGTGTCGAAAACCTGCGATTGATAGTGAGAACGAAGTAAATACGGAGAGAAAATAGATTGGATCCTCAATAATTGCTTTTTGCTGCATTGGCCATGTTTGGAGTATATTTTTGAGGCAGATCGCGTTGCAGAGGAAAGTAAATATTTTATCTGAAAAAGACGGAAAAATAAACTCATTAATAAATGTGGACGAAGATTAGAAATGCTAGATTTTCAGGGACAGTTAATCCTGTATGATGCGTCAATAGTTGGGACTTGTGAAAGAAAGTAGAAATAGTAAGCAACTTTCCCGAACCTTGAATTAGAATTTGGCTTTTTATATCCTTCCATCCTGAAAGGGGAGTGGGATAGAAAATTCATCTACTTCAGGATTCACTTCGTGGAAGTTCTATATACCCATATTATCAAAAGACTCAGCTTACTTTTCCACAGAACTTTTTTTGTACCTGACGATGCCGTAGCACAGAGATACGCGCTCTACCTTTAAAATTTCTATGGAAAAAACGCTGTGCCTTTTAATGATTGGGGAATAGATTCAGGTTTTTTTTATTCACGCTATTAAAGCAATTTATTAACCTTTTAATATCGACATTCTTCTCCAGATATGGCCTTGAAAGCGACGTGCATTCGTATTGGGCTGCTAAATGCGTTGTAAAAGTTATTATTTTCACTTGGAGCAATGCAAAAATGTATTTTTTCCTTATTTTATCCTAATTTTGTCATGAAAATGGCAGTTACCGATAGAAAGTGGAGCATTTAAAAAATAAATCGTTGTGGAAAGTACTAAGTGGTATGTGTATTATGGAGCGTTCCCACAAAGTGAGAACTTAGTTATTGGTCAAATTAATCGATTGTGGCGATACTTTGTGGAAATTGAAGATAGAATTCATTGTCTCAAAAAGACGGTACACGGTCTTGTAAATGACGCTTTAGTCGTCGAAACCGGTCGACAGCAATAAAATAATTAGTGGAATTTTGTACCGTGTTTTTGTGACAGTGAATTTTAGTTGTTGGTAATTATTAATATTTGCGGCTGACACATATGGATATTGGTTTTTATAAATTGAGCTCATTTGATAAATTTGCTGTCACGTGCCCAATCCAATTATGAGTGATGAATTTTATTCATGTCTTCCCTTTGTCTTGCCGGAAAAGCCTTCAGGCAGACATCTCCTCAAATGCGTGGGGGTGACGAAAATTTCCAAGCCTTCCGCGGTGAGAATTCGCCGCACTCAAGGAATTCGCGGAGGTTGGAGTTCAGCCTTTGGATGTATTCGTTCCCCAAACAAAGCTCTCAAAGGCCTTGTCCATGATTGATGAACAAACGTGTCCCTCGCGATGCTGATGCAAGGCTTCCCATCTGGTTTTTCGCTCGTGGGATCCATGCGATCAAGCGCCCAAAGATGACCAAGAGCGTCTCGTACACATAAACGCACGTAATATATGTGCTTGTGTTGAGGTTCGTGGTTTTTAGTTTGTCAAATAATTATTTATTGCGAACTCTTTCTTACAAACGTTTTCATTGCACACGTGGCTTCTCACGGACATACAACAGTTACAACTGACGAAGACTTATTTCTTACTTATGACTTCTCACTATGACTTATGACACGAGACTGATTCAAATTCAAAATCATACCTTCGTCTTCTCAAAAGCAATTGAACATTTCACTGCGTTAACTCCGCTGCCAACTTAAGAGTATTTCATTTTTTTATTACCAACCTTAATTTTTAAACAATATTTCAACAGCTTGCTGCGTGAAGTACGTTCGGGTGGATTTACACTGGCAAGATACTTCCTCAAGTTTTATCGCAAGAGTTCTTGGAGAATTCCACCCTGGCGAAAAATGTTTCACAATATATTGCAGAGCCGTATTAGTTGCCTACGTTCCAACCAAATTCTTTAATTTGACGTCCTTCAAAATTTTTCCTGTTTGATCCATTTTTGTCTTCCTCTATTGATTCTTCTCTAAGCTTTCATTGAGCTATAATTGTTCTTCTCTAAGCTTTCATTGAGATATATTTCACTCCGACACTTCGTGGGACTTCTTCGTTGGTGATTTTTTCCTTACATTTTATGTTCATCATTCTTCGGCAGCACCACATCTCCACCGATTCCATTCTCTTTCGCTCTGCACGTGTTATTGTCCAAAATTCATTTTTCGTTTCATTCAAGATTCATTTTTGCAAACTCAAAATATATACTTTTATAAATTGCTTCCTTACTCCCAGGCTTGTATTACTAGCTGTTAGTCAAGGATTCTCTTCTGGTAGATAACGATTCGAAACGGGACGACAGGTATTGGTGTGTCGTTCCACTTCTCGAATCGTTGGTATTCGCAGCAATTGGAACGGTTTTATGACTGACCCTTCGCACTGTGGAACCTTTTCTCCACCGTTTCATAGCATTTTGAAAGTTCCGTAGCCCGTGTCCCAAAAATCTGCCAAAAATGCGCAGTGCCAGGAACTTTTCCGAGAGCTATACTCACCCTCCCGTCACTCATCTCTTAATTTTCTCAACTCCAAGTATGCCCTTCTCATTTCCTCACTTGTTGTGACAGCATATTCTTTTTGCTGCAACCTTGATGGGAGCGTCATACGTGTCATTAAAATAGCTGGTGTCGCGGAGTGGGTACCTACCCTCTACCCTTGGCTCCGTACCTCTGGTTTATGGGTCTCAGACGCGAACACGCAGTTCAATTTCGCCTTGGTGTTTGGCTTACGGCTTGCGTCATTCGGAACCATGGAAGAACTTCATTTCTATGGCGACCAAGTGGATACCATTGGAGCCTATCTCATTATTGCATTATCGTAGTTATGCATTTAATAACACATTATGTGTTTTATGTTACTAACATTGATGTTAAACGATATTTTATTCATATTATGGCAGTTTGGATGTATGTCAAAATTTTAACCTTCCATACTACTTACTTCGCAAAATGAACTTAAAATGACATGATATTAAACTCAAGAAGATACTTGTGGGGTATTTGTTGGCACGTTTTTAATTTATTTAATTTTTTACGAATAAATATGCGTAAAAACGCTATTTTTTATAAACTTTTTATTTCTCCTTAAAAATAATGAACAAAAAATGGAGAATTGAAAATAGATGCTTTTAGGCTGTGCGAAGTGAGATGGGAGGGATAGTGGGGGCTATTGGAGTGATAGTTACGGGGTAATTTACAGTGCGGGAAATGAGAGTCAACGTGGGGTAGCTATGGTACTGAATTCAAAATTGGGGATGAGGCTAGTAAACATTGAACGGGTGAACGACAGGATACTAGTGGTGGAAATAGAGGCACACCCGACGAATTTCGTATTGGTCCAGGTTTACATGCCTGCTAGTAACCATAGGGAGGAAAAGGTGGATGGGGTGTACGAGCAACTAGAAGAGATAATAAGAGAAGTCCCGGGAAAGAAAAACCTGATATGGACGGACGACTGGAATGCAGTGGTGGGAGAAGGGAGGGACGGATTTGAAGTGGGAGGGTATGGGCTAGGGACAAGAAATGACCGCAGTGAGTAGGGAGTGGAATTTTGTAGGAGAAATAAAAAAGTAGTGACAAACACTTAGTCTAAACATCACCCCAGTACCTACTCGGTACACATAGAAAATGCAAAGTGATACTGTAAGATATCAAATTGATTACATTATGGTAAGGCAGGAGATATAGGAACAGTGCAAAAAACTCGCGAAGCTATCCAGGGGCGGATGCGGACTCAGACCATAGCTTAATTATGATGAACAGTGAAGTTATATTCAGAAGGCTTTGTAAAGGTAGGAGGATGAAGTGGTAATACGTGGAAGCTTGAAAGGGTGGAAAAGGAGGGAATACCCGGAGATAGTGGAAGAGAACATAGGTGAAGCAAAGCGGATGGGAACAATAGAGAGAAGATGGGAAATTAAAAAAAAGCATAGCAAGAGCTCCAGATAAACGAATAGAAACAGTAGAAACTAGGAGGGTAAAAAAGCAGAGGGTTACGGAAGAAATGATTGGGAAAATGGAGGATAGAAGGATGTGGAAAAATGTCAGCACCGACCTAGGCAAGAGGAAGTACAAGGAATTAAATGATAAACTCCGGCGGGTGACCAATCAGGCGAAGGAAAACCGGTGGAAGAGACATTACAAGGAAATGGAAAAGCTGCAGGAAGAGGGGGAAGTTGGTGCTTTATATGCCTTAGTGAAAATGCTATCGGGCGGTAAGAGATGGCAAACGATACCAAAGGACAAAACAGAGGATACCAAAGGACAAAACAGAGAAGATATTAATCGAACAGGACGATATCCAGGATAGGTGGAGAGAATACCTGGAAAAGCGATATATAACAGCAATAATAGACCTTTGAACCTAGATATAGATGATGAAAAAACAATAGACAAGGATAGTCTCGCACCGGAGTAATTTGACAGCGAAATAGAGATTGAATTACGAGAGATGAAGGTAAGAAAAGATGTGGGAGCAGATAAATTACCTTCGGAGTTACTGAAGAATCTAGGTAGTAAGGGGAGACGATCCTTTTTCGAACTTATTCGTGGGATCTATGAGGAAGGAGTATGGCCAGAGGATTTCGTGAAAACAGTATTAATGCCTATCCCGAAGAAGAAGAAAGCGTCAGAATGCGAGGCGTATAGAACAATAAGTTTAATTTCGCACGCGGCAAAAGTTTTGCTTAGAATATTAACTAGAAAGTTGTAGAGTAGAGCAAACTACTATTTAGGCGATGACCAGTTTGGGTTCAGGAAGGGCAACTCGGGACGCGATTGCGGTAATGAGGACACTTATAGATAGATACATAGAGTATAATCAGGATGTTTTTGCTTGCTTTGTGGATTTCGAAAAGGCGTATGAAAGAGGAAACTGGAAAAATCTAATGAAGATAGTACTCGGGAAAATAGGTATATATTGGCGTGATAGGAGACTCATCCGAAACTTATACATGGACCAAAGGACACCGATAAGGGTAGCTGGCGGTGAATCAGGGTGGACAACAAGGGTGCCCGTTGTCGCCATCGCTTTATAAGATTTATGCTGAGTAAATGGTAAGAGAGGCATGAGAAAAGCTAGATGTGGGAGTCAAAGCCTTAGAGGCCAGGTGATAAAGTCGGTTGTATTCGCGGACGACCAGGCCTGGGTTAGCCGATCATCGAAGGGATTGCTAGCTTGAGTAGATGCATTGCAATTTCAGTGCGGGAGATACGGAGTTAAGATTAATCATAGGAAAACAAAAGTAATGAAATTCTCTAGTACAAAGGAAGCGAGGCTGGTTATAAAAGTAGGAGGGCTCAAACTGGAGCAAGTGTAACTATTTAATTACTTGGTTAGTACTGAAGAAGAAAATGGGCAAGGTAGCAAAGACATTAGGGGGAGAATAGCGTTAGCGAAGGAAGCGTTTAGTAATAGAAGGGAGCTGATGACGGGGACCTTGGATAAAAATGTAAAGATGTCTGGTGAGGAGCTTTATATGTAGTGTAGCGTTGCATGGGGCAGAAACGTGGACTCTGAGAAAGGAAGATGAGAATAGGCTACAGGCGTTCGAGATGTGGGCGGAGGATGGAGAAGATGCGATAGACGGAAGGGAAGCCAAATGAGGAAGTGCTTGACATGGTTGGTATGGAGAGGAAACTTCTGGATGAGATAGGGGGAGGAAGGGTATGTGGCTAGAAGCGGTAATGAGGGGCGATGGTTTGCTGAGGGCTGTGAAAGAGGGTAGGATATTGAGCAAGCGGGGAAGGGAAAGAAAGAGAATATGTTTTATGGACGGGGTGAGGAAAGGATGGACGTACGCTGAGATGATGACAGGAATAGTGGAGGTAGAGAGGGTCTTGCACGTGTAAGTAATCTGGGGGATTTTCTCTTACTTTCATATTAACATACCTTTAACCGGCAGATTACTGTATAGATATAAACATCAATAGTTATGATATTATTCAGGTTGGATAAAGGTGGCAATAGCCTTCAAGGTAGCCTCGAATGGGTCGACTCCAGGGAGTAGTTATTTTCTCCTCATGAGCTCTTGTCAGGAAGGTCACAAGGTCGTGCCGTTCCTCAGCGAAGTTTATTTCTCCACTGTTTCTTTTGTTATACTTTAAAAAGATGCTGGAAGCGAATAAGAGATTCATACCATGACCATTTTCACAGAACTTAGGAGTTACAAGGATTCCTTTTTTCTGGAAATAGAGCGGCCTGTTACCTCTTCAGTTCTTGGGAGATCCCAAAGATTTATTAGATGGCTACAACGTAAAAATATTTAATTAAGGTTTCAATAATTAAAAAATTAAATTAAATTTTAAGAAAGAGGTGACAAATAACATAGTATCTGCAAGGATATGTGAAACATGAGTAAAAATATTGTTTCTATGTCTAACATGTTATCTGCATGAAAACTGTTTATAAGAAGTGAATTTTTCCAGGGTATATATTGTTATTTTTGTTAAGGAACCAATTAGTCTTAGTTTTTGAGCTAAAAAGCTAGTAAAGTCAGGAACGGAGGTATACATGCGTAAGTTCAAAGGAAATGGTGCTGAAAGTGGTTCCTATGGGGGGAAAATGGGTTCATTAAAAATATATTCGTCGAATTATCTACATATTTTGAACCTTATCGTTGTATTGTTAATATATAAAGCTAGTTTGAGATACAGGAGTATCTTTTGGAAGAATAAAGCGGAAAGGTTTGAACTCAGTATTTGACCTCTCACATACCTTGCCAATCTCTCAATACGTTCTAAATCGGTATTAGAGACTACCTCTAAATGATCCCAAATACTTACTTGTAGAGATGTTCGGTGTATGTTTGATGGACGGATACATTTTTTTGATGATGTTATAATTTTTCAGGGGTGAAAAATTATGTCTAACTTCGTTTTATTGTGAGAGACAAAATCATTGGTTAATCTTTTCCTTAAAGTAGGAGACGTACGTATTTTTTGTAAAGGGCCCCGGGTGGTCTTGCACCCTAGGGACATTTATCGCAATCCCTCCAGAAGAGGAATATTGAGGTATTTGGGAACAAAAGAGGTTTAAGCGAAGCAGGACATGAATAAGACAGAAGGCAAAGAAGGGAGCAAGTGAAAGAATGTACGAGAAGATTTCCAGACTCTGGAATAATTTAGGAGGCACTTTTAACTCTCGCAAAAAGGAACGTCTAGTTGGATTTTCATGCATTCGTGCTTAAACTATGGTATGGGAATTGTCTCTTCTAGGCAAGTTGTGCCATTGCAAACATATACACTCCTAATTACCTACTTTTGTTTAGCAAACTTGCGCTTGCTGTGATTGTTGCTGCAATGACTTTTTTGTGGTTGTATATCGCACTTGCTTGTAACACATATCATGGGAAAATAAATATTCATTTGTTGGAATTGTGTGTCTTAAAATCAGAAGCAAATGGTGTTCCGAAAAACTAGGACCCCGGTCTATGGCAATTTTTTATCTTTATGGCACCACTTTGAAAAAATCTGAAAATCATATATGTCACAGTTGTAACTAAAATGTGATAATGATAAAAATCTAATTTTGGCATCCCTTTAGTGCAAAATAAATTATTAAAACTTAACCACGCGGAAGTTTTCGGTAAAATTGGAAATTAAAAACATGACATTTTAGTTATTTACGATGCCCTACTTCTGTCCAAAATTGGAAACATTCTGGCAGGATATGTTCTTCGAAAAAAAAAACAAAATTTTTGACAAGCATTATTGGTGTTTACAGTCGTTGGAGGTCACCATGACAACTATATGTTAGGGACACGTAGTATTTTTAGATGCCGAAAATATCATTAATGCCTTTGGGAAATTAGTGCTGGTGGCATTTTTTTTACAATTTATTCGACTATTTCGAGTTCCACTTTTAGTTGACAGCATGGGCTCTTATGGAGATACGTTTCCAGTGTAAATCTCCACTAGTAGATCTTGCCAATGTGACCAGGAAATTATCGTAGTGCTGTACTGTGTAGTGACTGCGCTTCAAGGAGTTTTCCCATTAACAAATATTGTTCCTAAAAGTAATTTACTTAAATATAGCGCGGTGTTGGAAATAGTTGCCTGCGTATCGTAGAGTTTCTCTAACCAGCTGGGTTACATGTTCTCTATGTATGTTCGTTCTATGTTCGTCTCTATGTTCTCTCGTGACATTTTTTCAAAGCAGCTTGTGTATTTTTGTATTTTTTTATTTTCCGAATAAAGTCGTTCTGTGCTGGGTCCCAAATGCTCGTGGCGTACTTGAGATGTAGCCTAACTGCTAACTGGAGATATAGCAATTGGCGTATCTAGGGGTGGGCGGAGAGGTCGGTCTTCCCGGGCGGACTTTTTTGCGCTAACATTCTTAAACACTTTATTTTAACAATGAAAAAAGTAAAACTGTCACGCAATGAGATGTATAACGATTTCGATAAATTACAGACAACGATTAAGGATCTTTTCTTTATTACCCTTAGAATATCTACTTAAAAACAAAATAGATTTTGTTAAGATCTCTGCATTTTCCGGGTTATCTTCCGCGTCAGTTGGCTATGTTGACAACAGTTTCGCTGGCTATCCTGCCAGTGTCTTCAGGTCGAAGGTGTCGGCGTGTGGTTTCTGCATTGCTTATATACCGTAGGCTGGCTGGGTGCTGCTCTCTGATTGGCTGTTTCTTGGACGAGTCTTTTCCATGCGCTGTGAAGGTGATATCCGTCCTCTCTGTTGAAATTCAACGGTATTTTATGAATTACTATGGCCTCCTTGATTTGCCGAGGGAAATATCGGGACTCCTTCGTTAAAAGTTTCGTCTCCTCAAATTTAATGTCGTGGCCGGGTTCTGACCACGCGTGTTCGGCGATGGCGGAAAGTCGGAATTGCTTGTTTTTCGTCGTCCTCTGGTGCTCCTTTATCCGCACATTCATCGAGCGGCAGGTTTCTCCAATGTAGGATTTTCCGCAGGAGCAAGGCACCTCGTACACCCCCTCGTATAGAATTTGTTAATATTATATTTTGTTAGATTTTGTTAATATTATAAGTAATATTTATGATAAAAAAGGAAGAAAATAAAATTTTTATTTTGTATATTAATTTTCAAATAAAAGAGATAGCATTATTGTTTGAAAACTGAAGCTACGTCCCTGGATTTAACCTAAATGTTGCTCTAATTCATTTAGCCTCGCTAATATAGTGTAAATCGTTCCACATTTTGTAGGCCGCATGGAAATAAAATTTAAATTTTGTATATTAATTTTCAAATGAAAGAGATGGCATTATTTTTTGTTAGCCTTAATTTTCAATTTGTGTACAAATAGGTTTGATATGTACTATCATAGAGTGACCATATAACTACTGCTTATGCACGCTTACTCTATGGTATTATTTATTTCCAAAAGGGAGCGCGGCAATTGATAGAAAAAATAAGTTAAAATATAAAATTCCAATATGATCTCTTTATTATGACGAAGAAATAATCTTGCTCAAACCACCTTCAGGAGATTCATTTCCTGCAATAATCTCTATTATGAACCCGCTGCGACATTACCAGTAGCAGCGGGTAAACTCGCAATTTGCTTTGTGGCATACTAATTGTACACTTAGGAGTCTTCAAATATGCAAATATTATTCAATTAAGTACCGTACTTAAATATAGCGCAGTGTTGGAATCGATTGCGTTAATGGCTTAGAGTAGGGAGTTTGGCAACATTGTTCTCAATAAGGTTCAAACAGTTAAGTAAATGTGTAACGATCTATAGTACGTTCCTCCGAAAAGGTGCTCAAATGTCCCTGCTATCGACGCGTCGCGACGTTGAGATCTCTGTCTTGGGCGCGTGGGTCCGTATTGAATTACTTACGCTCCATTTATACGTCATCTAGTCACGTGGAGTGGATTGCTCCGCCTGGGGCGAAGAGGAAAGGTAGGTCTATAGAGACCCTTTACTAGGAAGTGGTTGGCCCAGCGAAAGGCAGGCGCCATTACTTTTTCATCGCGCCTACTACGATACTGCTTATGAGCGTACGGAGTACAACGGCGTGAATATTATCGAATTTTCTTTTTGACCGTGTTCCAGTCCTCGTTGAATTGTTGGTCGTAGCCGTAATTTACTTTTCCCAGATTCAGGCAGTAACGTCACAGTCTCAGCCTTTGGACCGACTTCACGACCGCGAAAGGGCTAGTATAGGCGCAACGGAACTTAGTGGCACTCGCTAACGGAATCTTTATAAAACCAATACTCTTATCGTTGTTTACATTCACCTGGGCATTACAAATATGTCACCTATTGCGATACATAGGTGCGATACATACCATTCTAGGTATTTATATTTCTGTGCGTGGAATTCATTGGGGGAACTCAGTCTCTCTTCGACTGCCGTGAGGTTCACATCGGCCTCGTATCATCTGTGTCACCAAATTCACTGCGTGCGAGTCAGACCTCAAACGTCTTTTCTTCTCCCAACGTGCATTTATTCGCAAGAAGTGACAGCGCTGATCGGCCGCCAAGTCTAAGGTCGAAGGTTAAAAGAAACTGAGGTCGAAGGGTAAAAGTCTTTCATTGGCTACTCGCTCTGTGACGTTCACCCGCCATGAGTTGAGAAAAAGGGTATAAAACAACCTCCTCCTCCTTAACTGCAATTAATGAAATTGAGCAACTTTCACTGTGATAGCATTTATTGCACGACCAGTTTCGACCTGAAGATGCCTTAAAAAGGGAAACCGATCGTGTTATAAATGCTATCACAGTGGAATTTGCTCAATTTCATTAAGGTAGTTTGAGCGAAAAATCACTTCACCTAGAATTTGATGATTTAGGCCTCATTTTAAAGAAACAACTCTCATCTTTCCAATGATATCAAAATATCAACCCCTTGCCGAACTACTTTTCGATCAATTTGCCTAAAAATATAGGCCGTTTTACATGGGATAGATTATGGCTGAGCGATCCAGAGGGAGAATATTGAAGAAAATAGGAATTTATAACACCTAGATTTCGTCAAAAAACTAACAATGTATAGATTGCATGTTTTCTCATCCATTTATAAAAAATAATCTATTACTCACCACAGTAACTTTGACAAAATCGCAAAAAAACAGCTGTTTTGAAGGGTTTTCAGCCGTACGGCGGGAAAAAATGAGTCAAGTTAGAGACTTATATATTCGCTTTATTTATAAAAAACTGATATTTTTGGGCACATATATCTATAACTTTGTGCCATTAATATTACAATATTTATTTCGTACTTCTTACAGGCGCTGAAATCAAAGTATAAAATTATATTATTGTCTGTATTATGACTAGGGAACTATCTCGCTCAAACCACCTTAATTGCAGTTATGTTCCGTTTCCACTATATCACACCTGATACCTCAGATTATGTTCCCCCTCCTTTTCGCAAGATTTTGAAAGTTCCGTAGCCCACGTCTCAAAAGTGCGCAGTGCCAGGAACTACACGTGGCGTAAAGGTGAGCATGTGGAGTTTTAGTTTAGCAACAGCGTTATCCCTGAGGCCCGTACTGTCAACTAAATGTGGATAGCTCCATTGGTGCAGATGGAGCAGAATTCTCGGGCTACGAAGAGAAGGGAGTGGTGGAAGGAGTGAAGCAGACGGAGAAGAGAGGAGAGAGAGATCAATGGCTGGAGGAAGGAAGGGATCGTCTCCGCGAGCAGGAGTGTGGAGGGGAAGAGAGAGAAAGGGCACGTGGATCCCTCGTGTGTCTGCCTCTCTCTCTCTTGCTAATGAACCCTTTGGGCACGCTCGTGGCGCCTCCCGGCGTCTCGACGCACCACTGAAGTCCACGAATGCCTACGACGCGACGCGAAGTTTCAGGATAGGGGTGGGGCATAATGGAAATGGTGTGTTTCATCTAGGGCTTTAGTATACATGTTTCAATAAGAGAGCAAAACGTCGCACAGTGGGCTGAAATCGAAAAAAGCTGGTCGAAAGTCAAAAAGTGATTTTTTCAAGCGAGGAAGCTGAAAATTTGCATAAATATTTCAAAAAGACATGTGCATGCGATGACGCAAAGCATTTTCCTTAGTGCTCTACAATTAACAATTTGCATGAGGTCAAAGTGGCACAAATTTCGCAAAAATGGTCTACACTCACTTTTCTCACGAAATCTTCAAAATCAAGTCCTTGCTACGCCTTTATGGGTAAAGAATTGGAATAAAAAGTGATGCAGTAAGATGAAGCTGTTTTTCTTCTTTGTTTTAATGTAGTCTACTTACTTTTTTGTCATTATTTACCAAATATTTTAAACAAAATGGCGGACCCTCATTTTTTTCGTTTTTTTAAAATACATATATAGAAATAGTTATTTGCATCACCGAGCATCGTGAAGTAACTTATATGGGGAAACTACAAAGCTTCCACAGTGTTAATCCGACGAGCTATGAAGCGACCGTTTGCGACGCCGAATTTCACATCACTTTTTCGATCGCGCGGTCTAGTCTAGTCCAACCCGCCTGCAACGGGGAGTAAGGTGGCGCGGCAAGCGTGTGGAATGGATTGTAGCCGCATCCACTCCACTATGGAGATTTTCGAGATACAAACATTGAAAAGAGCCTCCATCTATTATATTTTGGAGAAATCGCGGAAAAAATTACGCATTTTGTCACATAGGGTAAAGGTTTAGGAGGTACTGAAAGACTGCTTTCTTCGGGTGCACCGCGGGCGTTTCTCTTTTTAGCAACTTGACATTGCCTACTGATGAGTAGGTAAATTTTTGACAGAGACATCATGCATACCACACAAGATTATTGTCTCTTCGAAGCCACCAACCCACAGCTGATGTCGCACGGCTGCAACTCCCCCGCCCCCTGCACTGTGGTTGGTCACACACCCACAGTTGGTCCTCTGCATTCCATTTCCTCAAGAGCTTTCGTGAATTTCTCCTTCACATATTTGATTGCTTCCACATAGTCAGCTAACAAAATTATGGATTTATCTGCATGTGATAGTAGTCTGAAGGCTTGATTATTTTCTTCATCGTTGAATTCAATCGTTTCCAGTATGAAATGGGCGAAAGCCTGGTACACCAGAAGGTGAGCCCTTACTTCTCTGGAATATCCATGGCCATACATCATTTTAGTGACACTATTTTCAGCATATATAGTTGCAAACAGCTCACTGATTCCAATTCCAGCCATAATAGAACCAATTGCCCCTAAGTAGGACATAGATAAATGAAACCCACCAAGCATAGCTATTACGTCACGCAATAGTGGATGTGGTCCATTATGGAGACTTTCCTGGGCCTATATGTACAGGGGTTGGTCATACATATGGATTTATTAGGCCCACAAGTCCACACTGACGTTCGCCAAAACATGGCTACATGACGTTTATTTTATCATTTATACACACAAATATGAGTGAGGAAATAGTTGAAAAGTAGAATGAATGGAAAGTAATGACCAAACAGCATTTCTCTACAACTCAAAAAGAAAACATTTTCCCTTTTTCCCTCAATTTTACCCCACCCCTTGATATTAGTGGTTAAAAAACTTTTTGAGACGTGAAATTTAAAGGCAACTATCATCTTCACAACTTATTTGAGTGCATATTTGCTAAAATCAGTTTTTCATAGAATTTATGTGATGCAAAGGGACGGAAAAGTGACAATTTTGCTGGAATTGCGATTTTACCCCTTTTTTGCTGCTCTGTACCTCCTTTGCTATTGGTTGTGGAAACAAAGTTAATGAGTGATTCTCGTGGGAAATTTTGTCCTCTAAAAGAATGAATGTGGAGCAAATTTGGATACGATGCACTGTTTTGGAGTTATAAGCAAAGAACAGGAAAAAGTGTCGTTTATCGGTGGTTTTTTCAAGATGGTGGAAAACGCAGAGGGGTGGGGATGGCGAAAACTTGGGTTTTTCACTCACAAACCATCCCGAACAACACATAAAAAAACAGAACTACCTGATTTAATATAGGGTTGGACCCCTTTTTACCCCTCTAGCGACTGGACTAAATATAGAGTAATCGAATTAGAATTTTGACATGAAAGTACATATTGATACCCGGGATCTGATGGATGAAATGTATTCAGATTGATGGTGGTAATAAATGGTGCCTTTGGCCTCTCAGAAAAATTGTAGGAAAACATTTTAGTTAACTATTAAGATGTGAAAAAGTTGTTTTTCCGAGTGATAGAAAAAGCTGTTGCTTTTCCCAGAAAACTTCTCAAACAAAAGTTGTGCGTATAAAAATAACCGACAAAATTAGCCTAACCACAAAAAATTGGTCTAATTTTTGATCCGCTATTTAAAAAAACATGAAAAACTGCTGTTTTCTTCAATTTTTTATAACAATGCAAAAACATATTTACATACACCATACCTGAAAATGTTAAGGCACTAGTAGTGCCAAGTACCAAAATTTTCAAGACAAAATATTCATTACTTTTTGCACAAATGAATTTGTTTATCTGTTTTTTAGTTTTATACAATGTCATTTCTGATGTTTTGGGTGGTCCTTCACGCGCACCGTGAAGTTCAAGGTTAATGCAAGCAATAAAAAAGGGGATCAATTATTAGGATTAAATTTTTTTAATGACAGGTTTAAAAAACAGTCATGTTTTTCGTGAAAACAAATAGAATACAGATTAAGATATTTGCCCTATGAAGACGCCAATGAATACATGTGATAGCTGTTATTTTTCTCCGAGATCGTATTTTTTTCAATAATATCTGAGACATACGTAATCTTAGTTTATAAACATTTGAGTAATCGAGTTCAATAATGGTCATTGCCAAAGTTATAACCTTGGAAGATAGGAAAACCGCTAAAATTATTCTCATAAACAAATATTTCGCATTCTTTCGCAATTTAGAGATCATTGCGTAAAAGTCGGACGCAAGAAATAAGTCCAAGTCGTAGTTGTAGGGGTATTTTTTTATATTTTAAAGAGCGGAAGGAAATTTTTCTTTTCTCCCATTTAATCGGCGTTATTATTTAATTAACTAAATATGTATACATGTATTAGGTTTTCGCTTTACTCTTTTTACCTGAAGATGTCGCCTATGCGTCGAAACCGGTCGTAGTGAATAAAATTGATTGTAAAATTTACAAAGTTTGTTTTTGTTTCTATCAAAATGGAATTTTACAAAGTAACGCCTGAGAGTATCGAGTTTATATCTCATTATTGAATTATATCTCATTTACATAAACACTATGTCGAAAAATAGCATTGAGTTGCCAAAAAATAAAATGGGTAAAATTACATTATTTTCACTTATATCATTGCTGTGTGTATGCTTTATTTTTTCAGTTTTCAACATCAGAATGATATGCTAGTGGTTACTTTTTTGGTGTCTGTAATTTTTTAATAATTTGTGCGTGTCAGATTGACTGTCGAGGTTAGAAGATGAGACAATGTCGCTGGATCGATTACACATTGTACTTGTGTTCATTGACTTATTACTTACTTCTCTCTCGATAGGGATGTCCCGTTTTTTGCATGAATTAGTATATCCTAATAAGTATTGGCAGTACTAATCAATATTAATATCTTGCCTTGGGACTTCACTTTGGAATGCTCACTAACGTGGCACTCTGGTTTCTGGTTTGGCTGAGCATTGTTGACCCGCTTTTTGGTTCTCAGCTAGTGGCCAGGTGTGTGTGTGCGGGGTTTTTTATTTGAAGTGGGATGAGTGTTTCGAAGATGGATAGCTTGCACGTTGTTTCGTGGATGTAAATTCGTTCAGTGATAGAGACAGTAAAAAAAGGGCTTTCCTGTGATCTCCGATATCACACTTATGCTTGTTGCTCACGGTAAAATTTTCCATAAAACAGTTTAATAAAAATTTTTATTGAAAGTTTTATGAATCGTACGTAAAACGTACTAGCTTGCTCACGGTAAAACTCAAGAACCTTATAAGAGGAAAATCGAAGCAGTACTAATATGAACCGCTATGCCGTAAATGGCGCTAGCATCGGGTATACCTTGAGGTTAACCTTTCTCCATTCTCTAACACTCGTTGCGGGGCGAGTTTCAGTGGAAGGAGGGAAGAAACTGTGTAGGAGAGGTATGTATATGCTAGAGAAGCAACTGCTCGATCGCTGCGCTACGTACAGTGGATAAGAGGAAACGGCATTTTTTCACAAGATGGCGGAGAGGAAAAATCGCACTTCTCAGGTTTGATAGTTTCCCATTTCTAAAGTAGTTGATGCATTGTTGTGTTGAAAGTGTAAAACAAATTTGCAAAGTTTGCATAATAAGTGAGGTGAATTTGGTTCCGATATCTCTGTTTAAAGTGGGTGAAAATCGCGAAAAAATGTGCGAGACGAAAGCTCACCTTCGCGATGAGCGGAACATCTCATTGGTTGTTGCATAAAACGGTTTTATGGAAATAGAACCTGTCCTATTCCGTAAAACGTTTAATAAAACTCGGTTTTATAAAACGGTTTTATTGTTAGCAAGCTCATTTTTATAAAATTAGTCGGTTTTATAAAACGTTTTACCGAAAATTTTACCGTGAGCAACAGGCATTAGATTCTATAAGCAGCTACTAACTATTCGACAAGAAGGCTTTGATAATGATTCTGGCTTCATTGCATGGTTACATCAAACTTTTTATGACGTGAAACCCGAAGTATTTTGATTTTCAACGAGACAGAAACCAAAGCCAAATGAAAGTAGAAGAGATTAAACGAGAGTATACGTAGCAATTATAGTTCTTTTGCAGCATATTGAATGAAAATGAACGTAGTACTAAGGATTTTGTTGGGGAGAATTGTTTAAAAAAGGCGTTTAGCTAATGGAGAGAATTCGATAACTTGCGGTTTACTGATTATTCTGATAAAGTACGTTGTCTAGTGTGATATTTAGGAGAAGGCACGTTATTGCTGTCTTATTGATGCTCCACTGTTATGGAAAATCGTAATGCCTAACCAGGTTATACTTGGTATTTTATATTTTATGAAAATTGAATAAGGAAATAAAAATTATTTGGGTATTAGTTTCGTTTTTTTTCATTTGGGTTACTTTCGGGTCCCGCTGCATTGATTCATCTTTTCGGTGACGACTTTTCGCGTCAATTGCTGCTGGACGCTTCTTCAGAATAGGATTCTAATGCCGATAGTTGGACATGGGCCTACTGAAGTATCGTCCTCAGGGTGGATTCCCGATCGCTCGGCCAATCAGCTCTGAGGAAACTTAATTTGGCGTATATATACTTTGGCTGACATTTTGTGACGCTGTCGTTTCTGGGGATGGTGAAGACGGTGTCTGTCGTCTTTGTAAAAATTATTTCTTTGTTTCTCCATTGATATTACCTCACGGACAAAGTGAAGGAAATAAACCTAAGAAGGCTTCTGCGGCCTTCAGAAAAGTACTTTCAGCTATAACTCTCGCAAAGGTGCTCGCAAAGGCGCTGCGCAGTGGACGATATTGGTACGTGGGCTATGAAACTTTTAAAAATGCAGCAAATCGGGGGAGGGAGGTTGTCTAGTGTGGAGGGTGAGTCAGAAAACATTTCTACTTGCTGCCAACACAAGCTCCTCGAGAGATTGGGTGACTCACCACTACCTGCCGTCCCGTTTCGACTCATCTTACAATGAGATCTCAACATTATGGCCCATGGTAAAGTCATGGAGATGGGTAATTTTAACCAATTGCTTATTATTTAGCCCATTAGCATTGTGTGTGCCGCCCGCGACGTAGTTTTGTTCCCCAGCCTTACTGTCTCTCGTTACCGCCCTACGTTCTTACCCTTCATCCCCTACACTTCAACCTCCCCTCCTTGCCTCTCAGGTCTAGTCAAGGAAGGCACCAGGAACCTTTGCCAAACCTATATTTGGAATTTAAATTTACAATTCAATTTTATTTTTCAAACCGTGTATCATAGCCAGGTGTCACGTACTTGATGTTCATCTCACTGAAAGACGGCAGTGAGGTACTCAGGCTTCCTTATTCTCATCTAAGTTTTACGATAGGAGGAGGATGCATGGAATATAAATATTTTATCAAGGATGACACCAAGGACTAAACTTCAAGCACCGTTGGGTACCGTGGTGGCCTGCGCATCGTCCGGGCGTGCGGGGTTCTCCGTTTGCTTCCCTGTCCAATTTTTATTTTAATCATAGCATATCCTACGGCTCTGCGAGCTGTAATGAGAAGACAAGGAAATCTTCCCGTTCATTTATACTCCTATTAATATTTTATACATGTTTCACAAAATTAGCCCAATAAGGTTGTCTCCACTTTTTCGCTGAGATTTCATTGTATATATTCTCTCTAAATCTTCCTAAAGGCCGTTTTACACGGTACATTTGTTTGTACAAACTCTTCCGTGAACTCTTGCATGGGGCAAAATGTATCGTGTAAAGCGGCAAATTGTATGAACGCTTGTGCGAATGTCTCAATGCCTGCACGGGAAATAGAACCTGTTCTAATTTCGTTGAGACAAACGTACAATCTCCCGTACATTCGTTTGTACAAAATCTTTCATCGTGTAAAACGGCCTTAAGACTTGTTCACTGGCAGTTGTCTCCGTTCAGTTGATTATCGTCATTCTTCGATAAAACCTCATGTCCATTGATTCCGATCTCTTTTGATCTGTAACTTTTATCGTCAAGGCTTAACAGTCGTACAAGATTATCCTCCAAGTATATGTTTCAATTATTAAGTTGTGTCTAAAATAAATGTCCAGGGCTTGTTTCTAACTGTTATTAGACTACTCTGCTGGTGAAGTGTCTTTTTTGCTTAGGCTATTCTTCTCATAATGTCTGTTTTGCTTTTTTCATCACCGATGGTTATTGTTTTCTGAAGCCTCTTGTGTTGCAGGACTGTGTCCGAAATCTGCATGCCACTCAAAAATGAGCGCTGGCGAAGTGCATTGTCATGTAAATTTTTCTTCCGCAAATTCAATACGGCGAGAATCGATTGATCACTACCGTTAAAAATTTATTTTTTTAGACCTGATACTACTCTCAACAGGATAACTTACCTTTTCGGTGGGTGAAAATGGGTGTCGCGTGCGTCTCCATCTAAAAACACTAGGTTTAGGCTCTAGATTGGAAAAGTACGGACAACGCTTGTCCTCGACCGATGCCGAAAACCGAGGCAATTGGGGAAGATATGTGGCATCAAAACATTGTAGTATTATATAAAACATCAGAGAGTTGCTACACACCTGGAAAACCTGGAAAAGTCAGGGAATTTTAAAATGGCTCTGGAAAACCTGGAAAAGTCAGGGAAAAAGAGAACTTACCTGGAAATTTAATAATAATAATAATAAATCTTCATTATTCAGTTGGTCAAAAGACATATAATTCGTCAGTTTTGTAAACTTTACAAAACACACTCAGCAAACATAAAGAAACACAACAAATAGTACAGTGTTTGAACAAACGTTTGCAGTAGACACCTAATTAAAGATTGTCTTAAAGAAATTCATCCACACTATGGTATATTTTACTGTATAATTGTTCAAAAAGTTTTTATTTAAAAGTATTCACTGATAAAATCGATTTTATGGATCTAGGTAATTTGTTGTATATTTGAGAATCCGAATGGTGAAGGCCTAGCTTAGAAAAAGTCGGATTTTGACTATTTAAGTGATAATTTTCTCTTCCTCGGATCATGTATAGATGGACTGAGGTGTTTTCAGGAAAGAGGGTAGGGTTTATTTTACAAATAGAGAAAATTGTAAGACGTATTTACATGGAAAAGGTAGGACTTAAAGAGATTTAAATACTGGCCTACCATGAACTCTAGTTGATCCCCCAAAAATGGCTTTTATTGATCGTTTTTGCAAAGAGGAAGCCTTATTGGCAACCCCTGAATTTCCCTAGAAAATTATTCCATATGTAAGATGGGAATGGATGGTAGCATAGCAGACCATCTTTAAAGTAGCCACAGATGTAATTGGGGTTAACTTTCTTATCGTGTAAATGCCTATAGAGAGTTTTTTTTAGATAGATGATTAACATGGGCTGTCCAGTCGAGATCTTCACTTAAGTAAAGGCCGAGGAATTTGATTGTTGATGAACGTTGGATAGTTTGATTATTTATTTTTAACAAAGGGCTGCTCGCTGGAGGCGATATTTTACAATGGAATTGCATGTAGGAAGTTTTGATATTATTTAGCAACATATTGTTAACTTGACGCCATTGAGCCATTCTACCGATTGTAAGTTATTTGCTTTCCCAAGTCAAAATCTGTTTTTTTCAATAAGTCAGCACTACCATTTTAGGCAATTCCTCTGTGCGTTGGCTTATTGCTTTTAGCACCTGGCCTAAATGAGGCGGTGTAACTCTAATTGGTCTTTATCATTTAATTATGTGCACCTAAAATTAAATTTCAGGTCCCATTTTATGCAATCATTCTGAGGATGATGGAATATTTATTTGTCCTCAGTTTGTGTATGTAGAGGTAATTCCTTACTAGCCACTCCCAAGTCATAATAACCTCCAGCATGAGTAAGTAAAATCAAAAGGAATGAGACACAGAATCTCTGGCCCATTGAGTGCCTTTATTTCCCTTTTTGTGGGAGTATTATGTCTCGAATGTCTGAGGAAATATGATTTTATCATCAAATGTGAAAAAAATTAAAGTCGAGAAAAAAATTTCTACAGGCATTTCAAGTCAAGAAAGAAAATTATTTACATGGTGAAGAAAGTTTTTCATTGAGAGGCCAAGATACCCAGGAAATGCAGGAATTATTAATGATTAAAATGGAAGGGAATTCGTAACTTCCTGAAAAAGTTCAAATGAATCGAGGTAGTTGAACTAAAGTTGTTTTTGTACATGCCGCAGAATATTTTTCATTCTTTGTGAAATGTCTATTCTGAATGTGCTCATATACGAACTGAACTACTTCCTGTTAAATCACAATCGTGCCTTTGTCATCATCATCATTGCTGCTCATCAACCATGATGGTTTGTTTAACTTGGTTTTCCATTCTTTGCTTATATGAGCTATTCTCTTCACCTCTACCACCTCTACATATTTCTTTGTTTCCTCATCATTCATTTTTTACTCCATGTATCTCTGCGAAGGTCTGACTCTGTTTCTGGCTGTCGTCATTAGACACTTGTATCTTAAAATATTCGTAATTAGGTTTTCCTTTCTTTTATTTTGAGTTCTTATGAGATTTCAATCATCTCCAATTCCTCTCAGTGCCATTTCATTAATTTATTGATAAATCCACTTTTAATTCCAATCGCATATTCTTACATGTATAAATTCCTCGAGGATGATGTTTAAAACAGCTACTATCTATCTGTTTGTAATTCTAAGAGCGGTTCTCCTCATTCATTCTATTGTCCTAATCTGTATCACAAAGAACACATGTAGTGAAGTGAGTGTTGCTCTTCTGACCACGATGGTGTCCACATTCACTCATGTGAGGAAGGGCCGCTACCCTTTTTTTCTGCTATTCCCCATGACTCCTTATGTGATGAGTGTAGATGATTATTTTTATGCTCTGATGAGTGCAGATTATTGAAATAAAAAAGACGGAGAGCTTTATGCTCTACGTAATTGGTGTTGACACGTCTATCCCCGCGATTTTTTAGATGTATATTTTTTCAATGTAATAGGAAAATATACCCATTATAAAGTGAAATAGCACATCTTAATGAACAATTATCAGAATTCACATAACAGAACTTGTGAAAAAGAAGGAGACTTCGAAGTGAAAATGGTCATGTTGGGCACGGAAGGCAGCAGAAATCTTGGGCGCTTTCCCATTAGCCCGGAATTCAGGATGGTGCCTTCAAATAGCATCCCTTACGGATGATATCCGACGTTCAGAAGCGCAAAAAGCACCATAGAAATGAAAAAGCAACTTCCGGGTTTCAACATTCATAATCGCAAATAGCATCTGAGACTCTATTCTCGGGAAAATAAGCGCCTTGGATGCTATTCTGGGCAAATATCATAAGCACTGTCTCATTCAGAATACCAGAAAAATTTGGCCTGGAAAAGTACTGGAATACCATAATTTCTGGTCCGTAGCAACCCTGCATCATAATTTCTGGCATCAAATAGCTCAAACTCGCTTAAATTCTTGGCAATACATTTTTTCCCGTAGAAACATGTTTACTCACTATCTTCCCAATTTACTGGATGGGACTGCTTTGTTTGCGTTTTCATTACCTTCCCAATATAGAGCTTTACACAAGACTTGCTTCAAGAGCGAGCGTATAAAGGCGGAAATTCCGCGAACGAATTCCGAATTCAACCGCATCAGCCAGTTGTCTATCATAGAACGGTTATTTCAATTACCGGCTTCCTTTTGTCATAAACAGCAGATGAGGTTATTCTGACACCGAGACATCTCCGCACTCCACTCCACAATCTGCGCAGGAAGGGTCATGTCTTGTGGATTTTGCCTTCCGCGAACACTTCTCAGAGCGAATTAATTAATCCCTTCAGTGAAAGAAAAAAATGTTTCGGAAAATTTCAAGCTACAGCCAACAGGGTTACGTGCCCTTTTCGACGGCAGACGAGGTGTGTCGCGGACGTATCATCTGCTTAAACACAACAAAGCTAGCTGCGAGGGCGTACGAAATTACACCGGCGTAAATTCCGCGAACGAAACGAATTCCGGCCACCGCGAGCGGGCGTCGTTACTGTTTTTTTTCTCCCCCGAGAAAGCCCGCGCGCGGGAAAGAGAGTGAGGGGTTTTTCGCGGGAATTCCCGTACGTCACCTGTTTTTGTCTCTTCCTCGTAACCCTTTGTCGTTAGTGTGTATTATCCACGGCAACGATCCAATTTCGCGGAACAAGCACGGGTGAGGCTGCGGTGGTGGGAGGTGCGGCCTCAGGCACTCCTTTACACCCCAACTTCCCCCCTCTCTCCCACCCCCCAGTATTTCCGATATTGGCGCCGCGGGAATTTGCGCTTGATTTGATCGGGGACTCTCTCACATGCGCGTTCAACCTCGCTGATGGATCAACGACCCCCTCCCCTCCCCGCGTTCCTGCTTTTGATGTATGTATGGCTAATGAACTCTCGTGTAAGGTTTATTGGGTGTGGGCAGGTAGGCTGGAATCCCCGCACGCGTGCAGTGGTTGTGTGGTTGCATTGGCGTGTGTTTCACATTCCAGGAAGCCATCGCTCGACGCATGCCACTTCCCACACTCGCGGTTAAGGTGACTATAGCGGGAATCGTGGGCCACTGAGTACACATTTTTATATTTTTTAAAGTAAGTTGAAAAAAAAATGTTGGACCGCATTTCACTCAAGTTCATCTGTCTTTGCGTTGGAACACACCGTAGCTAGGATAAAGGAAATGATACAAGAATTATAATTTAAATTTTTTTCCTTGTTTAATGAATGTCGTGATTCGAGTTTTTGGCACGTTGTTCGAAATTATATTGAAATATGTTGTTTTCGAGTATTGGGCTCGGCGTGACATCTTGGTATTTTTTTGGTTTCAAATTATAATATTTAATAAGAAAAGTATCAAATAAATTCAATGGTATCAGGCGAAATATGATGGATCTCCATCATTGTTCAAAAAGGAGAGACAATGGCAGGTTCCACAGATATTTTATTGGCGACCGGTTTCGATACAAGCCTGATGCCACCGCCGTTTGATGATTCTACGTGATGCTACCAGACACCACCTGATGATGATACCTTGTATCGAAACCGGTCGCCAATAAAATATCTGTGAAACCTGCCATTGTTTATCAAATCAATGGTCCGCGAGTTCACTTCGTGGAAAGAAGACATGATGAATTCAAAAATAATATTTGTTATATTCCACACAGTTATATTACAACTCAACCGATTTCAATCTTTTCAGGTCATTCTCAAGAGTTAACTCTTGAGAATGACCTGAAATGACTCATCTACATCTACAAAATACCCTGCAAGCCACCTCAGGGGTGGGTGGCAGGTTGAAACCGGTCGAGTTGTAACAAAACTGTGTGGAATACAACAAAGTTTATTTTTGAAAACATCAAATAAGAAATGTATTAATACGCGTTTGGATGAAAATCTGCACAAGTGCACTCGATTCATTACGAAACATATGTCATGTGCCATAAGGATACGAGATAAAACATCGTTGAATAGCCGAAAACTAAATCGCTTTGATGTAATGTTTTTCACGTAGAACATGTATGCCAAGTTTCGCGTATCTGTCTGTCTGCACATAAACCAAAATATCTCCAGCCACCTTAAAAGGGATGGAGTATCCCTGACTATGCATGCCCTTTCGTGAATTGCCATCGATGATCCCGGCGGTTGATATGAGATTTCCTTGAGCACGTGTTCTATTTCGATATTATGCCGTGATAGCCCGTGTAGCGCCAGTATAACGCTTCCTCATTTTAACGTTGTGGCAATACCTCAAGAGGTGGCCAAAATAGGAAAAAACTTATTACTTTAACCTAATAATTCCAATGCTCAGGTTTAACTTAGTTCGCTACATGCGAATTTGAAATAAAAATTGAAAGAACAAAGTAGCTTATGTAGTATTATTATTAGGTAATCTACCGGTTAAAGTAGGTTTTGATGGAAGTGAGTAAAAATCCTCTAGATGCTACGCTTGCAGTATTATTTACCAATAATATTTCTTCATCTCAGCATGCGTCCTGCCCTTCTTAATCCCATCCATAAAACTTATCATCTTCCTTTCTCTTCCCCGCTTACCCGACATTCTCCCCTCTATCACAGCCTCTTATCAACCCTTCTCCCCTCATCACCTCCTCCAAGCACCTTATCTCATCCAGAAGTTCCCTCTCCTAGCCCACCATACCGAGCACTTCCTCGTTTGTTTTCATTTCCGTACATTGAACTTTCTCCATTCTCCTCCGCACCCACATCTCTAATGCCTGCAGCATGTTCTTGTTTTCCTTTCTCCGAGTCCACGATTCTGCCCCATGCAACGCTACACTTCTTATTAATTTACACATAAATGCACATGTCCCACCAGCCTTTTCTTTATATCCTTACCCATACCGTCCCCGTCATCAGCTCCCTTCTATCACAAAACGCCTCCTTCGCTGGCCCTATTCTCCTTCCAATGTCTTTTCTGCTATGCCCATTTTCATCTAACGTACTAACCAAATGATTACATTGCTCTACTTTCTCCAGTTTGTGTCCTCCTAATTTTATGACCAGTCTTTCTTTCTTAGTCCTATAAAATCTCATTATGTCTTTGTTCTTACGATTTTTCTTCATTATAAATATGGATAAAATACGAAAAACTTGTTACTCTAACCTCAAAATTGTTGCATCAAGGTTTTTTGTTGATCACGGTTTGTGAATGTGAAATTAAAATTTGAAAAAAACTTAATAGCTGACGTAAGGGGGCGCCGG
Source organism: Pyrrhosoma nymphula (assembly GCA_963573305.1). Lineage (NCBI taxonomy): Eukaryota > Metazoa > Arthropoda > Insecta > Odonata > Coenagrionidae > Pyrrhosoma > Pyrrhosoma nymphula. The sequence goes on along the minus strand of OY754337.1, from coordinate 47,915,020 downwards.
AGTCGATAATTCGCAAAACAAGTGCGGTTGTATCCTCTGTACTCGGAAAGACGTTAAATGAATAGAAATTTGTAGTTACATCAAGCGTTTATTGTCATCTCAAGTAATATGTTACAATATTTGTGTTTTTTACACATACAGGATTAATATCAAATTAAGACATTTATACAAAAATACATTCGTATTATAGTGATTATTGAATCCCTCTATCACTTTACTAATAACTATTATGTATAACACCAAAGCGTCAAAGATTACAATGGAAAGTATGGCTGTCATGCTAATCCGGACCTTCCAATTTGGGCAACGGCCTGCATCGATGGAAACACCGGTTCCCGATCAGTCACCGAAGTTAAGCATCGTTGGGCTCGGCTCGAGTTTGGATGGGTGATCCTCCGATTCGTCCGAGTGCTGTTGCCCCTGTCTGCGCGTGGCAGACAGTAAGTGGGAAATGGCATTAGCCGTTGAAGCACGTTAAACAAAAATACTACTACTACTACCTTCCAATTTCCCTTCAGATATGTATTCCAGCTACATCTCCATCATTAGCGGTCATCCATCAGAAGGTGGGTTTGATTGACTCTCCACTTTCCTTTAGGTGAGAGACTTCTGAGAGTCTTCGTTTTAACGTCCTTGACAATTTGCCTCGTGCATTCCATCCTTTGTAACCCTCAGTAATTCTTCCCATTACTTTTTCCTGCATTTTTTTTGTTTACAAGAGGCTGTTATGCCTCTGAATTTGTCGAATGTTTGTCTCTCTACTTTGAAATGTTCACTCAACGTCTTTTCGTCCCCAACTATTGGTAGGACTTCTTCATTGGGAATTGTCACGATCCCATTCAATCTTCATTTTATAGTGTCTCCACATTTCTAGTCGTCTTTGTTCCACTGCTTTTTCTTCTAAGTTTATTTTTCTAAGTTTCCTTGCCATATAATAGTGTTGGTGGTGAGTCATTCCTTTACTGCTGCAACCTCTTGCGTAGGGGGATACCGAGGTGTTTGTATTTGTCACCGTCCTCGAGGTGACGAATGACGCTTCCGTCAACGAGTTGCACGTCTTCCTTATTCTCCGAAAATTTTACTCCATGGTATGTTTTTGTGAATTAATTCCTAATTTCCAAACCTTTGTTGCTCGCTGTCAGTTGATTGTTATGGTAGATCGCCTTCTTTGCCTTTGCTACTCTGCTCACTATATCTCTTTTTTCAGCTGTTGTAAACCTACTATCATCATACAGGCGTAATATGGTGGAATTTCAGCATAATGAATCACAGAAATGGCAACTTTCCACTAAAAAAAATTTAATACAACCATGGTTTCGATGCACTGCATCACCATTAGGTACATAGCAAATACAGATCGGGTATGTATACAATAATTGCTGAAGAGGAGGAGGTGGGGAAGGGAGGAGAGGGAGGAGGGTGGCTGTGGGGTTAGACTGTTGGAAGTGGTTGGGGAGGAGGAGAAGGTTAGCCAAAGTGAAGCAAGGGAGGGGGGAAGGGGAGGGATAATAGGGAAAACACACCACAAGGTTGAAAGGAATATTCACAAAGCGAGTCACCAAAGAATGCAGGAAAAACCAAAAGAACACAGACGTTGGGCCCCGGTTAGGTTCTATTATCATCATAATGACAAAATTCTTTCAGTCGTTCTAGCATTTGCTTTTCAAGTCTGATGGTGACTTGTTTATTATTATGTGTTATCTATTTCTTTCACTAACCATTATTTTTGTTTAATTAAAATCAATAATATTTAGAATAGAAGAATTAATTCGAATTAGCCCGACCTATGGGATACTATGATGCAATGATTGGTCTGTTCTTCAGTCTATGCCTCTTTGCCATGCATCCCTTTGCCATTAGCGAACACAAGTGCCTATTTATCAAGGGGATAATAATTTCTCTACGATTGTATTTGGTTTCATCATCGAGTTTCTATGTCGTGATGTAACAGGACTTTTAATTAAAGCCCGGTTATGTACTTAACGAAGCAACAGATCACCGTTTCAGTCCATGCACCTTGAAAATATACATCTTCGAAACTCATCTTTAGACCTTATACCTCGGTGTGACTTTCATTCTCATCGCACAGCTAGGAGTAGGACAGTATAATAATTTATACAGCGTCAAAACGTAATAAAGTAACTATCGGTAGTTGTTATTAATGTTTGGTAAATAATTATGATTATTATGATTAAAAGTAAATTTGGCTATAAAAATCTGACTATGACAGACTTTAACGTACAATTTTCAAGAACAAAGTGAGTAGGTATAAAAAGTTTTTTTTATTCTAATTACGGGTAACTTTTTTACTCTTCTTTACCGTCTTAAATTATTTTCTACTCCATCTTTAACTCAGCACATGTCTTACCTCTCTTCATCTCACCTAAACTGCTTATGCTTTTCCTTTGCCCTTTCCTGCTTTCAAAGCTCTGCACCTTTAATAACAGTCTTCAACTGCCCCTCAACTGCGATTACGTGTTTCATCCTCTGGCTCAGTCTCCCCTTCATTTTCACCATTGACCTCCTTTCTTTCCCCCACTGCTACAAGAACCTCTTCGTTTGTATTCCTCTCTGTCCATCGAACCTTCTTCATTCTCCTTCGCTATCACATATCCTATGTCTGCAACCTATCATCTCATCTTATCTTCTCGGTGTCCCTGACTAATAATTCTATATAGTTCCACTCACCACATCTGGATCCTCTTTTAACTTTACTTCGCATATGTCCATGTTTTTATTATTAATGGATATCATTGATAATATTTAAACGAATTGCGATAAAGGTTAGCCACAAAGGCTTTTCTCATTGTGAAAATTGTTAATTTTAAGCGTTTTATTGTTTGGTAATGGAAAGGTTTTGGTAGGGGTTTTATCGAACGTAAATGATGACGTCATAATTGATAGAAAAGCTAATGTGGGTCAAAACATTATAGTGGCGTATTGTAGGCCAATGGGTCATAGAGCAATGACTATGCTTCATCAAAATCCATGCGAGGAATCTTTTTATTGCCTATGGAGTGTACTGAGGACTAACGTATGAGGGTAAGTCAATAAGTTTCTGAAGGACGCAACTGCTGGATTAATGTGTGCCACGCACCATGCTCACGTTAGATGATTATTTTTAGAGCTAAAGAGATACTTGAGGGAGGAAAAAGATGGAGAAATATGGAGAGAAGAATTACAAAATACATGTATACTCATCAGAGTTTATATATCATTTGTAGTATGTGTTGGTAAAATTTCACTTCCTGACAGGTAGGAATTTGAAGGTTATTGTTAATGCATTAATAGCCGTAGTTTGATTAACTTTTGTTAGGTATAGTGCAGCACATGTTAGAGAAAACATTTTTTCCGCCATACACCCTTGCGGTAGTTATTAGGGTATTATATATATTTATTAATATAACTAATTAAATATAATTAGCACTTCCACGCCCAAGGAGAGATTCGAAGCAACGACCTCTGAGCTAGTCCCGCGTTCCGCCAAACTAGTTTTCTAATGCTAGCAAGCTATAATTTCTCTAAATCATATCACATCATATCCCGATATGCCGAGGCTGTAGCTGCGATAATCCGGAAATTTTCCGGAGGAAACATTTTGTACACAAATATTAGATTCAAATTTCACCGTGGGACACCGGCATAATATATCACTCATTAATTTCAGAAGAGAGTGGCGTTTGCGTTCAGCAACACGAGTTGAACTTTAACTTGAATTTGCAGATGGACTATCATGTTTCAATGCATTTTTCCCCAGCGAAATAGGCTCTTAATTTGCATGCGTTCATTTGGTATGCATCCAACGAGTTATCTCTTGCCCATGGGCTCTTCCGACGAACCGATTTTTTCATCCCGTCCTCCGAATGCATAAATTTACATCCATCAAAAATTTTCCCACTCCACCCATCTTGCCAAAACCGATATTCAGAGTTTGATAATTTTACCATTTTAGTCACACTCCCATTCCTCCTGAATTCTGGGCGTGTCTGGACGTTGAACCTAGCGCCGAAAACCTCTTGAGAAGACCATGACATTTAATACTAACAGAGATAAATATGTTCATAGACCAGAAAAGATTTGAAGCTTTCGAAATCTTGTGTTGGAGGCGGATGATGAAGATAAAATTGACGGATAAAATAAAAAAATGAAGCATGCTGAAGATTTGAAGAGGAAAGGACGATATGAAGCACTATACAGAAAAGAAGAATCAGATGGATTGGGCACACCCTGAGGCACGATGGGTTTGTGAAGAACATAATTGAAGGAGAACTAAATACAAAAGTTCCTAGAGGAAGGCCAAGGGATAAATACATTTACCAACTAAAGATAAAAGTACATAAAAACTAATAGGGAGTAAGGGAACTAGCATTAGAAAGGGAAGGATGGAAGGCTTAAGTCAACCAATCTTAGGATTCAACGATCATTGGCGATGTTCATAGAGAGGTGAATAGACTTGATAGCTGTGGCCGGAATGGGCGCTTCGCGGAGACAAAGCAAATCCTCGTAAAATATTGGCGACTCTAATTATTCTGCTCAGGCTTTAGCACGGACTTGTTCGTAGGGTGAAGAATTAAACGCTATGAAGATATCCGCTGGCGTTGCGGTTTACCGCTAAGGTGGTAGCCTAGTGGGTGCAGAACTCGGCTACCAACCTGAGGGTCCCGGTCTCTGATCCTGGTGATCATAACCTTTCAGAACTTAGGCCTCATAATTGAACACTTTTTATTACATTTTGTCTGACGTTGAGAAATGACAGCTAAGAACTTAGCTATCATTTTCCGTTGCTATATCAATGAAGATGTTACGTAACGTATGCTCGTAGTGATGCAGGAATATGCTAGGAAAGCGAAGAAGAGGCAAGAAGACGTGAGGCATTGAACAAGAACAAGGACAAATATTTTCCATTCGTATAGAGATGATAGTTCTTCCGGTGGAAAAGCTTCTTTCGCTAATCTTGACCACCAACCACGTATTTCTAGTATTTTCCATCTTTGTCTAGTAATACGCGCGGTACACGATCGTATACGTATTGATAAAAAAACTGCAAATGTTGATTAATACATGCCACTTGGCACAGAGGTAGATATGTTGGCCAAAAACGATTTTTTTTAGATACGGACCCTCCTCGGGTTACATGTAGGACATATCACATTCGGGATTCATGTAAGACATCATATTACATTATGACATGTGCCTCATATTACATTATGACCCTCGAGCTTCATATCCGCCATTTTCCAAGATGAAAGCTAATTAATTAAATTTTTTGAAAATCATGATAATTTATAATTCTACGCTCGAATGTGACCAAGTCAATCATGCCTATGGATAGCCTTAGAATGTTTATATCTGCGCGAAAGAAAGTTTTTTGGCTAATGGTGCCATTTTTTCGAAATGGACGCCGTTAGGCATCAAGTCGGAATTCACTGTTTTCTGTTCACCAAACGTCATATCCCGGTATTTCGAGGTCGGTAATTACGAAAATCTACTTGCCTATCACACCTAAAACGGTGTTTATAGACAAAACATCGTCATTTAAAAATAGCGGCCCCTAGACAATGACGGTCATAGAAAAAATCATTCATCAAATCTCTTCTTGTACAGCACTTATCATGTTCCATTGTCAATTTTAAGTGCACGTTTTTTATGCAGAACCAGCTTAATTATTTGACGCTGAAACAATGATTGAGTGAATGGATGCGAACAACTTCACGCGATGCTCGTGAGTAATCAATGGTGTGACCAGTAAATGAATAGCAGCGCAAAAAGCAAGTCACGTATTTGAGAAGAGTAAACTCTTCGCCCGCAACGTTGTTCACCTTGTTAAGCAGATGATTTCATTACGGAGAGATGAGGCAACTGCTATTGCTATCGTAAAAGTGGACGCAATTCTTATAAGGGAACCAGAGACATTATGGCGAGATGTAGGCGAAGGAGAAATATTAATTTTTAGGATTGCGGGACATAGGAGGAATCCAATCGTCTATTTACACAGACATAGAAGCCAAAGCCCCTAAGTCTGTACGAGTGCACTTAATTATTTGAATAAGATGAGATAGGCATAAACTAATGAAGTGGAAAGGGTATTTTTCCTATCAGCTTCCCTTATTACCTTTGGATTTAGAGAACTTTACTTTACGTAGGTCAGTTGATTTTACGGTAGGCATTCATTAGTCGTTCAATCCTAAGATTGATTGACCGAAGCCTTCCATTCTTCCCTTAGTCCCTTACTCCCTGGTAGTTCTTCTTATGTACTTTCCTCTTTATATGGTCAATGTATTTATCCCTTGGCCTACCTCTTGGGACTTTTGCCTCTATTTCTCCTTCAATTATTTTTTCCACGAACCCATTGTGCCTCAGGGAGTGCCCATTCCATCTGGTTCTTCTTGTATGTATGGTGTTCCACATCGTTCTTTCCTCTTCTTCTATATACTTCTTCATTTCTAATGTTATCCGTCCATTTGATCGTCAGCATCCTCCACCAACACCAGGTTTCGAAGAAACTGAAAACACGTAGTTAAAATTCAACTCACCTTGTCCATTCCCCCCTCCTTTTCCCTATCCTCCTCCCCTCTCCATAGCTGGTGTCCTAACGCCCCCTGCCACACTCCTCTGTGGCGGCTTGCTGCGTAGTATGTAGATTTAGACGAACAGATATGAAATTAAATATGGGTGCACATGAAAAAAGATTCAATGCTTTCCCTGCGAATGCTTAGCGTAAATTCTTCTCGGGATTTCTACCGGGTTAAAGTGGCAATAAGTGTAGACGTTTCGACGGACGACTCATCCATCGCCTTTAAGGTAAAAAAGAAGCAGAAGACGATGAACGAAGACGATGAAGACTTTTACCCTGAAGAAGATTGACGAGTCGTCCGTCGAAACGTTGGTACTTTTTGCCAATATAGCCCGGTGGAAATCCCGAGAATAACTTACGCTTTGGGTGCATATGTTTGCCATGGCCCAACTTCCCTGGACGTGACAATGCACGTGCTGTATCTCAAGCATAATTTCGCAGAAAACCTACCCGGTGTTCCTTTTCGGGGATTAAAAGCGCCTTCTCCTAAATAATTCCGGAGTCTGGGAATTTTTTCTTGCTTTCTTTCAGTTTCTCCCGTCTTTTTGATTTTGTATTATTCATGTCCTGCTTCGCTAAAACCTCTCCTGTTCCCATAAATCCTTAATAGTCCTCGTCTGGAGGGTTTGCAAATAATGTCCCTTGGGTACAAGACCACCCGGGACTGCCATTTCTGAGTCTTCTTCTTTTAAGGCAATGATTAGCCAATGATTTTGGTACTCAAAGGGAAACGAAGTGCAAACATCAGGGTGGCCACTCAACAGTGAAACCGTGAATTCCGTTTTTTAAGCCTTAATTTTGGTGTGTTTGGGTCCTCAATTGCTCTATAAGAGTTTTAGATGGTACAAAAGTCAGTTTTATTTAGTCCTGGGAACAAGTTTTGGCGGTCTACTGTAAATGCTATCCTATGTACTGTTTCTAACTCTATGGTTTTGCTACTATCGACGTTTCTTCGTATATCCTTTCCGAGCCCTTGGAATTCTTGCCAGAATTTAGGTTTATGCTGAGGAGACCGAAAAGATTAATAGACGCCTGTGTTCACCAAGTTTTCAGCGAGTCTCGGGTGAATAGAATTCACTTGGACATTAGTGTTCATTTGATTAACCATAAAAACATGCTAAAAATATAAATCCTTACCTTTCATTAAATTAACGGCGCCTTATTAGGATTTAACTTTACCTACCGCGTTTGTCTATCATATTAGGAATTATTATGCTTGTGAAAAAATATGATTTTGTATGAATTTGCATTTTAAGGTAAAAGAAAACCGTGAATATGGCAATTTTCGACCTTAAAAACCGTGAATAACGGTGAATTTGATTTCATTGAAACGGTGGCCACCCTGGACATGACTTTTCATCCCTGATGAATTAGTGCACCATCTAACTATCTATCCAACGAACATACACCGAACATCGTTTCTAGTATTTGGGATCCTTATGAGGTAGGCTGAAATACAGTAGAGATATGCAAAAGGTCGTTACGATAATCCCTTTGATGTTACAAGCTTGCTGCAGTAATTCATGTATGGGAATCGCTTTCAGAAAGTCGTGTCGTTTAAAATTAGTCTTAATCTTTTATAAAACAATTTATTTGGCAACTTAGTGCTATTCCATATTACTAATATTTAATTAATTGATGGTAACTTTTACAAAATCACAAAACAACGCATAAAAGTGCGACCCGGGTTTCAATGTGTGAATATCATTATCCGATGCTGCTCACGCATTGAAACCCGGGTGGTGTTTTTGAATGTTGTTATGTAGTTTTGTAAAATATTCTTTGTCTCTTACGTATGTTTCAAATCAATATTTATTTTCTGACGACGTTCTTAATATTTTACGAAACCCGACACGCCATGGCAGGTGATCATGACTTCAAGATTTGATAAATAGAAACCATAGTGGACAGAATTTAAGATGTAACTTTTTTCCTGGAACAATTAGAGACCGTTATAGCTATTGAGACTTTATCATTATAATTTCTAATGAGTAGTGTACCTTATTGTTTTATTTGCTCTCTGAGATTTTTGTCTTGATTTGATACGCAATATTATACGTACGTCTCGCATGATTCCTGTATACTTGTGTCTCTGTCTGTGTATCTTTCTCTTGTATTAATGTAATTTCTAAATACCTTAATCTTTCTATTACATTGGTAGGATGTAGTGTACCTACACTAAATTGATGTTGGTGAAATTTCACCTCTTGACACGTATTTGCAGATATTTAGTAATGCATCCATAGTCGTAGATTCAATAACATTTTTAGGATACTTATAGAGTATCCAGGGTTGCAAATGGCCTGGAAAAACCTGGATTACATGGAATAGTCATGGAAATGGGCTGAAATTGGGCTGGAAAACCTGGAAAAGTCGTGGAAGGTGTGAAATTAGGCTGGGAATTTGCTTTTCGAAGTCAAATATGATTTTTTTTCAACAAGTGAGGAGTACAATATCAGGAACTTGTCTGATGGTGTGTAGACAAGTTTGTAGTGAGCGTAAATTCTCCTCGGGATTTCCGAGTTAAATTTGGTGAAAAGTAGCGACGTTTCGACGGACGACTCGTCCGTCGTCTTCTTCGTTTTTAGCGTGTTGCCTCAATGAGGCAGTGGAGTTCTGATTTGGTGTTTAGCAATTAATTATGCCCATAAATAAGGAGAGAGCGAGATAGGTAAATCGAATGTTTGAAATGCATACAAGGTCATATAATGCGGCTTCGTTTGGTGGCCAGTGCGAATAACGCTCGGGGAATGCAAGCAGACGGCAATCAGACGGGTGATGAGTCCGCCACCAGAAAGGAAGTATATTTTCTCCCAGAGCGATAGTGGTGACGTTCCATTTTTGGGAAACCTTGATCCCCCATAGTGCATGCATTAATTTGTTGTTCTGCTATTCGTGCTCCTTTGAAATACACAATTATGAAAGAATGGATATTTTCACCAGGAAAAAAGAATATTTTGTTTTAGAAAACCTGGAAAAGTCCCGGTACTATCCTCCGTGTACTGCCAGTCATCGCGTACGCGGCCCCTGTATGGTGTGGTGTGTCGCAGTCAACCCTTCAGAGAATCCAGGTGGTGCAGAACTCTGCACTCCGATGCATCCTATCCTATGGGCGTTACGCTAAAAGATGGATACGTTTAAAAGGATGCATCGGGATAGGAAGCTTGAGCTCCTAGATGTCCTCCTGTCGAAGATTTTCTGCCAATTCTTCGGCAGAGCAGCAGACTCGGAGCATCGGGCGATGCGAAACACCGTGCAGATTGTGGTGCGGCGGTGGGGCCACATACAAGCGGCCAATAGCGAACGCTGACGACCCTCCAGCCCCGCCCAAAAACACGAGGCCTCGAGTAAACTGAGGTCAGCTACGAATAGCATCGTCATCAGGGCCGTCTTAGGACATTCCGGGGCCCCTGGGCACACAAAAATTTGGGGCCCTTGGTTGGAAAGTAAAAAAAGGGAATGACAAGAAAAAATATTTTTCTGTTATGATTTTATATTTATTATGCTTATGGCGCAGTTAATCAGTTTCACCAAATAGCAAATAATACGTATTTATTATTGTTAAAATATTCACTGTTCATCTGCTCTGGAAAAAATTGAAAATCTGAGGGTAATTTTCGTAGGTATCTACTTGAAAACCGAAAAAAATGAGCTCCTTTTTTTGTCTAAGCAAATATATCGGCATTTCGGGGCCCCCGTGAGGTCGGGGGCCCTGGGCTCGAGCCCCGTGTGCCCTTATGGTAAAGATGGTATTGATCGTAATGAGACAATAAAGGATAAAACAGAAAATGCCGCACCCTGCCTTCATGGCAAAAAAAAGTGGTAAGGTGATTTTGTCCTTTTCACAAAAGGAAGACTCGCCAGTGCTGACAAAAGTCCCGGAAATCCATGATCTCCTGTATGTAGCAGCCCTGGTAGTGCAAGTTGGTGGAAACTCAGCCTCTGTCACACACGTTTGAGGGGGCTAGAAGGTTACTATGTAAGTGAAGATTACCCTTGCTTATTCAGGGAATTAATAGGTGTTGCGGCGCATTAATGGACTGTGAAGCACCACTTATTGAACACTTAATAGAACGCTTTTATCCGAAAGGCTGGCATTCCTAAAGGCTGCTGGCATTCATTCATGGTCACGGAAGTGACTTAGCAGTCTTGGCTTTGGAATTTGTTTCCTGCGTAGCGTGGGATAACCCTCAGAACTCTCGTCCATTTCGTTTGGAAGACCCGTTTTTTTCCTTGGCTGTTTTCTTTATGTTCTCGTATTGTGGAACCTGTCCGTAAATGTGTCAAATTGTCGTAATTTCTTCGGTGAAGCGTCGTCGGCATCTTTAAATGCCATCTCCTTCTCATCTCCAATGGAAAGGAATTTTTTGAAAGGTGTGGCTCTTGTGTGTCTTTTTGTGAGTGTGGTAAATTTCCCTTTAGGAGTCACGTTTAAATTGGTTTTTCAAGGTTTTCCTGAAACTTTCTCCAGTTAAAAGATTCTTTGCCACCCAGGTACATTCATCCAAGGTCAAGGATTTGAAAGGATGAAAGATTATCATTTCTGCGATGAAAGAAAACAAATTTCCCGGGATGAGATCGTGGAAGTGCCCACTTAAAGTTTAATTTTTTGCTTAAACGCGTTTTTTCACATCCTCTCTATTCTTAGTCAACGCGAATGTAGTTATTTTTTTTAAACACCATCATGAATCGATGCCTCTTATTTACTCCAGGTTAAAGAATTTTATCAATTAAAGAAATTGGATTGTTGTCGACTGGAAGTAAAATGTGATTTCGTCCTCCCTAATGCCGTATACCGTATCGCATCCCATGTACCGTATTTCCCCGAATATAAGCCGCACTTTTTCTCCCGATATTGGGGCCTCAAAATCGGGGTGCGGCTTATATTCGAGGTGCGGCTTATATTCGATAACTTTCTTAAAAAATTGTAAAAATGACCGATTTGAGCAAACCAGCCATTCGAATTCACGCGGACGCCAGATAAACTCGCCTAAGTCACGGAAAAGTAAGGTTACATAGGATAATATAGGTAACTGTTACGTAGGTAATGTAAAAACAGATATAAAATTCTAACGCTTAGTACTGTAGGTAGTACGGGATGCACTAAAAAAAGTTTTTCCCTGTTTAAGATCCCACAAATGGGGTGCGGCTTATATTCGAGTGCGGCTTATATTCGGAGAAATACGGTATGATTGACATGCTTATCCAAATACAAGCTTATGTTAGGTGTGATTTTTCAAGCTGAATGGAGTTCCATTTTTGACGTTGAGCGGAGATATACCATCCAATTCTCAACTGTTGTGTTCGTCCGATTTGGACTTCTAAGTGTGAAGGACTAATTTATGCTTGTTCTTGTGTACTATATATATGGGTGCTATACCTCTACTTGTGGTATCGCCACAGCACAGGTCCCGTATTGACACGGGTAATGTGTGATCAGGCAATGTCGCTATTCTCTGCTAAATACATAAGTTCCATCAAATGGCCGCATTGTATCTTCATTTTACTCGAGTATTCGGGACTAATCTCACTATAACGCGAGTAAACCACTATAGTAGTAGCCAAACATGGTGGTGTGTGCGTGGAAGACCCTTTACAGAGGATAAGTCCATTCCCTACACGCCAGCTATGCACAGCGAGGCAGTCTCCGCGTTTAACAGCCAGGGTTCCCTAGTTTACAAACCTTTATTGTCATCTTCAAAATTATCAGTCTGTTATACAAATCGATTTCATAGCTCTCTATGGCTCCTAATACAGTTGTTTAGATGGGCTTCTGTGATGGAGTGTGAACAATATCAGCATATTTTGATCCAGCTTTGTTTGGATCGTAAATATTGTCGTTAATTTTACCTTGACACTTTCCCGTCTTCTCAAGTTGATTGCAGTCATGTTGGCAGGGTTGCCTTCCGTATGCTGTTCTTTCCTCTCCGATCCTTAGCCGACTTCTTCCACACGAGTCTTCTCCTCTTAACGGCCATGTTTCGCTAGCGACTGCCACCATGTTTCGCTACCACTACATGTGGGGCTACCACTCTACAACTCGTCTTTGTAGCTTGGCAGTAAGGAAAGTAATTTGTAATAATTTCATGCCTTTATGGTTACGCGAATCAGCTTTAATATGCCGTAACTTGCTCTTTCTTCAGTATCGAATTTTCCACGTTTGATTATTTTGTTTTTTCCCCAAGGTGAATGTATTCACCTCTCAAGAAGCCCTTTCTCAAGAAGGTGGTTCCAGCGTAGAATGACTAAAATGTCTTTTTTTCATAATCTGTGTACTTGTAGAAAATGTTGTCCTCAATCTGATACGAACAATGAAATATTACCTTTCTACCCTATTTTATTCTCTAATTGAGCTTGAAATTACATGGTGTTCCATGGGGGAATGGGAGAAACACGGGGAAAAATAGTATTTTTCATAAAATATTAATGCCATTTTCGCGGAAAACTGTTCATAAGATGGAAAAAAGTCCCTAGAAATGCAAAAAATAAAATATAGGCATCTTACCTTCTTTTTTTTATTATTAGCCAATTGATGCGATAATTGAAGTTAAAATGCTGTAATTCCATAGAAATGGCGCTGCACTTGGTTCCCATGGCTCGAAATAAGTGCTCATTTAAAATACACTCTGGGATATTCTGAATATTTTGTACCTTAATTTTGGTTTTCTATAGGCGATGCTTATTATTACAGCAGGATTTCTTGACAAAATATTAAAAATGTGGAATTTAGTATTTGTTTTGACTCGCAGAGACGCGATGGAACCTTCTCAAACTACAGCAAAGTATCTATTCAATGACCGAGTCGTGGAAAGTGACTTTATATTGTGGAAAAGAGATATTTTTAGTTATCTAGCGTAAGTTGGACGTATTGTATTCCATGAATAAGTGTGAGGTCACGCTTATTTTTGTTGTGGCCCATTCATACTTCACCCAACACATTCCCACTTAGGCGACGATTTTCTAACGCTGTGATCAAAAGGTGGAATTTCTTTTAATTGTGACTCAAGCAATCATTAATGAAACTCCATAGTTATGCTTATTTATTCAGCGGTTCAAACTGTTTGTCGTAATAATGGATGTTAGAATGCGCTTGCGCAGTCATTAAGCTGTCATCAAAAATTAAACAGAGGAAATATTCGTGGCGCGTTGAGGATCCCCGCATGAAGAGTTAAGGATCAATGTCTTCCCGTGTTTGGTTTTATCCTTCCCTTCTTCCTACGATTGATGACTCACTCATTCAAATATTTCCTCTACACCGCGTAAGGCGCGTGCAACATTGATTGAGTGCTGAAATTTCCTGGTTTTCATGAGTCACCAATTGAGAAAGGTATTAGCGTTTAGAGCTGCGTAGTATGAGTGAATTTTTATCTTGGTTATGCACCCACCATATGCGCCCATTATCAGTTTTATAATAGGCAATATTTATGAATATTTTCCCTTTCATTTAATGGCACATTAATATTCTTAGGCGAACGCTACAACACCTTTCTTGGACTAATTGAAACGCATCACGCAGACCTTGAAGAGGAGACTTCCTAAAACGGGGAGCCCATTGTGGCATTGTTTGTATGTCGATTTGTTATGTTTGTCGTTGTTTATGTTTGAATGAATATTTTACGTTTGCCTCAATGGCATAAATGCATATTTGACATTGGATCTACTATGCGTGCCTGTTATAAGCGGCATGTTTTCATTTTTTTTCATATGAGTTGCTTGATTATGGGATCTTAGCCCTCGTGAGTAATCCCCATTAGTTCATTTGTCTGCGTATTTATTTATTTTTATATATGTATTTATTTACCACAAAAAACAGCACTCGTTGGGCTTTATATCGGGGTATTAACATTCAACAATGGACAAGCACAAACCTGCAGTAAAAAATCCTCCCCAGGCGGGATTGGAACCCACGACCTTTGGGTTGGCAGGCGAGGATGTTACCCCGCCGCCACCGAGGCCAGCAAAATCATTCGCCTTGACTGGGATTCGAACCCGGATCCCTCGATTTCGCGCCGAGTGCTTTAACCAGTTAAGTTACCGAGGCGTCCTTAAAAAAATAACTACTGCCTTTTACTTTTACCAGTCTCATTATAAGTTTCTTACAACGTGTTAGATATTTTGTCGTACAATCTTTATTCAATCTATGTTATTTTCACTTGGTATTCTCAGTGGCGTTACTAGGGGTGGGCCGAGGGGTTGATCTGTCACGGGCGACACTTTTTTCGAGGCGGTATTTTTGGCATAAAAACTATTTTAAACGCTTTTTTAATTGTAAGAAAAACAAAACTATCAATTATTCCAAGAGTTTACGGTTACAATTATTTAAAAATAATGATATGGAAATTTTTCTATCGGTACTTATTTTTTGTAGAGCGTCAACTTCCAAACGAAATAGATTTTGATCATATCATACATTATTCTGCTGTGAAAAAGCAATAAAAATGCATTTTTAATTTTCTAACATAAATTTTAAATATAAAAATAGAATTGTTTTGTCTTCGACGTAATTTTCTAATGGTGCCTAAAAGGTTCGCTGTGTGTTTCCTAAAGAAAGGGTGGCGATTGACTGCCCGCACCGCTCAGATCAAACTGTAGCTACGTCACTGGGTGTCCTTCGTGGAACGTGGCCTGCAAGCCATTGTGGTCCAAAATATTTCCATAAATCAGGTACCTATTTCATCCAATTTGTAATGCGCCGTGCGTTTTTTATTTCTGATATATTCTCGCGTTTTACTGAGATGTAATTCGTCGCCACCATTCGCAAGGCTTGAGTTTATTATTTTGGATTTCAATTATGAATTTGGATTTAATGTAAAGTGATCGGAGTGATTTACATTCCTTTTTTTACCTTTGCAATAGAACAATAGTTGCCATAAACAGTCGCAATCTGCTATAAATAATAGGAAAATATTTTTGTGTGCATGCTTGTTTGTGATTTTACGCTACCTGAAATCTTTTGCACATTTTCCTGGGCTGGAGATTGTTGAATTTGGGGAATTACGTAAACTGCAATGTTCTTCTAACCTGTCCTGAATGTCATACTTTTTTGCCACTTACGGAAAAAAATTCTCTTCTATTAGAGAACGTTTAGAAACCTTTATACTTAAAAACACTCCCTATGCAATATCTCCACCTCTAATTTTCTATCGTACCCCATCGTATTTATGAAGCTTCCTTCGCCAATATCCCATATTGTTCATTTTTTAATCAGCCTTGATTTCCCTTGTCAAGGCATCGATTAGCAAACGGTAGACTAAAATTTGCATGTATACCATTCCGCGTAAAATTTGATTTGCTCATTATAGTTCCGTAGATACTAACTTTTCAAAAGTTTTTTTTTTATTTTGGGAATGGTGAGTTTATTTGGTAAAATGTACAGCAATTTGTCTTTGCGAAGTTTTCAATACACTAGTATCTTGACCTTCTGCATCCGTTTCCCTATTTTCCCTATTACACAGGCAATCGATACGTCAGTGAAGCAGCGTAAAATGAATAAAAATAAAGGTAATTATTTTCATTATCTTTTCGTTGGTTTATTTTTTGGGGTCAAACTCCGAATCAGTACATACCACTGCGAAATGCACGAACGACTTGCTACGCAGTTACGCGCTTGGGTGCAAAAATATGCACGTAAGGGATGAAAGTCACTGTGAATAAATCAATTAATTTGATCGGTCATGTATAATGATTATTTTATGGTGAATTTCATCCCTTTGGTGTATATTTTTTGTACTCGTACGCGTGACGGCGCGCTAAGATATTTGTAAATTTCGCTGTGATATTTTTTTAAAATGTTAGTCGTTACGATGTGACATTTGGATTTAGTCTCTGCGACTATGGCTTATGCAGCATACCTACGTCAACATTGTGGACTGGAGACAAGAACACCTTGTTCCCATACACTATCCCTAAAATTCAAATGGCATGGTGGTGTAACTGACTAACACATGTGACCAGCAATTGGGAGGCCCGAGTTCGTACTCCGGTCAAGTAAATTGATTTTTTCATGGTGAATTTTATATTCCTTTCGGCAGTGACGTAGCCAAGAAATTAAGAGAGGAATTGTGACTGTGGTACAACAGCCTATATTTAAAACTTTTAGCTTTGCAGAATAATGAAAGAAAAAAAAGTTTTTTTTTATTACAAAAATATTTATTCTTAAGTTGTTTAATCGAACTGAAAAAGCCAGGAGTGAGAATTTTTTTCGATTATCTGAAAATGGTTTATCGAAAAAATTTGGTTCAATTTGAAAATGAGTTTCGCAAAGTGTAGTTCAGGCTACAATATTCATGTGATATGTGCAGATGTGAAGAATCGTTCCCACTGGATACAAGGAACAGTTATGTTTCAGTCTCTTTTGATTGATTCAGTAAGTTCTGCCGTTTGCGAGCTCTCATGGGTGGAATTGGCGGAAGAATCTCTGTGATTAGCAGTTGTTCGGAACCGTACGCTGCGCCGCCGAGTTCTTAATTGTCATTAAAGCGGCAGACAAGAGTTCAAGACTCGGAAAGGTCTTCCTCCTCGTTAAACGGAAGACTTAATTTTGGTGGAACTGAGTCCGTTAGATCTATTCGCTCGCACTTCCGCAATCTCACTGGGTCGGCCTCTTGTCCCTTCGCTGACTCTGACCTCTGGAGGGAATCGTGTGCCGATGTTGTTTTCGTTACTACTCCATGTATGCCCGTCTGGCGATTCCCGCTCTAGCATTCCTGTCAAACGTACTGTAGGTCCATGAAGTCATTTTTCCTGGAAAGTTGTGTGCTTCGTTAGTTTGGCCATGTTGGGAGGGTGGATGAGAGTCCAATAGTGAAACAGATTTACGATAGAAGAGTGAATGGTGTAAGAGGTGCAGTTGAATATTAGAATTATAAAGAATCAATTCATTATTTATCAAAGAAAGAGCGTTTGTTTAGGGAAACAAAAATTTCAGCGTACAAAAGTTTTTTTTTCTTCCGACTTTATTGTATGGCAACGAAACATGAGAATAGGAGTAGGCTAAATACAGTGAAAATGGGGTATCTGAGAAGTATTTCAGGTAAAAGTAGGAGAGAGGAGTGAGTAGGTCATGAAAGAATGTGGATCGTTTACTTCAGCAATGGACATGTATGAAAGTAGATTGGTTGACGTTGATTTAGATATGTTGGGAGAACGGATGAGAGTAGAATAGTGTAATAGATTTACGATTGAATAACTCATGGTTTAGCAGGAAGAGGTCGACCGAGAAAGTCATGGGTGAATGTGGTGGAAGACGCTCTTAAAAGAGGAGAAATATTAGAAGCCTTTAATGGCAAGAAAGATTGCTTGAAGTATTGCATAAATGCAATAGAAGCGAAAGAGGTATGCAAGAATAGGGCATTATGGAGTAAATTATTAAAGCATAGTCAGCTCTGCAGGCCTATCACCGAGAATTAAACTTTTTTGACTGTGTGTACTCCGAAAGGGAATGGCGTGATGGTTTTGTATGCATGCCTCATTAATCCAGGCACGCTCGTACAAATTGCTATCCTATGCATGTGGCTGGAGAAAACGTATGACTGGAAATATATTCGGATATGCTAGGAAAAGATTATCTCTATCATGTGAAATATTGATGCCCACCGAGTTTCATTATCCAACACTGGAACAATTTTGTTCTGCGTCTTAGCTAAATAAATCGAACTTGGCACTCAACAGTTTTTTCACGATAGCTGGAATTTGCTCCAAAACTTTTTCTGCGTAGCTTTGCTAGAATTCATTCATTACGAATAGCTAGTTGTAATGAATGACTGAATAATTCAATGTAATAGACTACTGCTTCCGAAGCCATTGTGGTAAAATAAGACTAAGCTAATATGAAGAAAATAACCACCGAATTGATAAAATTAAGATAGAAGGACTTTGGAATTCTCAGACTCGATTCATCAATTTGTTTTAAGATGAGGATGGCATCATGATACTCTTCAAGGGATTTGAGATTATTGATAGAAAAGACTGGCCCTAGAAACGGGGCTTTAATCACTCCTGAATTTAGGCGCTGTGAGCTTGTAGTTTATTTTGTTGCCCTCAAGGTTCACGGACTCGCAATACTCCCTACGGGGTGACGTAAACGGGACTAAGGTTTTCGTACGAAATTTGATCTTCGGACTCGATAGAGAAATTTGTTTGGTGAAGTCACTTGGGAAAATATTAAGCAAAGAAAGAAGTTAGGGGAGTCACTCTGGCGTTTTGGTTTTTCATGCAAAGGTGAGGACAACGTTATGACACTATCAAAACTACTCTTGAGTTATTTTAAAATCCTCAGCACACGAAACGTTAACAGGAATGAAATTCACAAATTTGAGTGTGCCACAAATACTCGGAGCCAGAGCGGGATAATAATACAGTTTCGAGCTCCGGCTCCAGCTCCGGCAAATATTTGGAGCTCCGGCTCCAGCTCCAAAGCCCTGCCCTGGTTGTGAAGGCGTTTTCACAAAACGGCGTGAAAAAATGAGTCACGTTATAGACTTATGTATACATAATTATTTAATTGCATAGAATTTCGGTCATATAAAACAATATTTTGGTCTCATTTTTATTACAATATTTACTTCATGCTTCGGACAGCCGGTGAAGTTAAAATATTTTTCACAAATATGGTATCTATCATGACTAGGGAATAATTTCGCTCAAACCTTCTTAAGTGACATTTTTTCGGGTCCATATAAGTTTTATTAGGTTTCAATAGGGTTTTCTTGTATTTCGTTTCGTAGGATATCAATTTTTGTTGAGATGGTTTCGAGTATATTTCCCATGTGAGCCGCAGGCTTGATGCTTTTCTCATTGGCAGGTTTTGTAGGCCGGAAGCCCTCAAACGCTTTCGGCTAGCAGACCACGACTTTTACCATTAGGTTAATATCCGCGGCACACTTACCCTGTAATCCCACGGAACGGATCTAAAACGGATTCAGAGATTTCCCCAAGGTTATTCGTAACTTCTTTCTTTTACCTTTTAATTCTCCTGAAGTCGGTACAGGTTGAAGAATATTTCAGATGGAACCATACGGCGCAATGATTCAGGGGGAATGTAGAGGTCTTCAAATTGTGCAGTCGGGCATATTGAATGCATCAATTACGCAATTAGTACACAAGATGTCTCTATATATGTCGAATAATTGTCGCAGCAACATTATAATTTATATAGATATTCGTGAAAAAAAATAATTCACAAAAAACATAGGATATGACGCTAGGTGAATGGAAAAATGTTGCATGATAGTTGAATATCTTTTCGCAAATAAATACATAATATCGAGGACTATGTGACTCTTCCACACAGATCAAGATTAAATTTTCATTCGACATGATTTAAAATGTAAATATATTGCCTTGGTCTAGTTCATGCGTAATTACCGAATTTGAGCACATAAATTGCTTGGTAATTAATTAATTTTCTTTAAAATTATCAATTCAATTTTTCATTTTATATGGTCGTAAAAATATACATATAACTCCTGGATAACTGCTGTGAAGCAACATGGAGAATGAATTTAAGGTTAAATGCGTAGGAGACCAAAGTAATTGTTTTTGACAGGGAGAATAGGAAAAATGATTGTATTGTGAGGGTGAATTATGGAATCATTTAAGAAGAGGACGATTTCGTGTACCTTAGCCGAATGTTTGCGAAAGGTGGAATGGACAGATGAGGCGTGTGAACGCTGGAAGAATAGTAGTAGGTTGGAAGTATGTGGAGCAATATCAAGGATTGATTGTTCGTCTAAGGAAGGGAAAATGGGAGCATGCAGAAGTGTATTCCTCTCGCCTTTATTGTAATGCAGTGAATCGTAGGTATGCCAGGATAGCCATAATTGCTGCCAAAATGCAGTGGCAATGGAGTGTCTGAGAAGTGTTTATGGTAACACTAGAAGGGTCAGGGATAGGAATGAGTAGGTGATGGAAGAATGCGCGTTGGATGCTGCGGTAATGGGCGTTTGTGAAAGAAGCGTGCTTCGTTGGTTTTGGCCACGTTGAAATAATATATGAGAGTATAATAGTGAAGAAGGATTATGATAGAACAGTGTATGGTGTGTGAGGATGAGGCTGACAGAAAGTTACGGCTGAATGTGATGGAGCGTGTTAGAAATATTGTATGAATTTAATAATATATGCGCTATATGTCCACCAATGCCATTCTGTCTTCTCTCTCAATCTTCCATGTCTCCGCCTTAAAAATGACAAAATATTTATTAACAACATTCTTAACTCCATCACAGACTGTCCTGAACTCCTTTCTTTTACAAATTTCCGAGTAACCTCCCGGTCTATGCGCACCCACTCTCTATTCCATTCGCCAGTTCCCAGATTACCGCTCTCTCAACGCTCACTTTTTTCCTTCTCCCCTCTTTTCTTAATTCCCTCCATGAGAGCGTTGATCCGTTTTCTCTAGTCCCCAACGCATTTGCAAACCTAGCTTTCTCTATCATCTCTCTGAAAATAATTAGCACTCTCTCTTCATTCAGTTTCTTTCCGATTTTTTGTTATGTTTTGTGTATTCGTGTCGTATATAGTATGTTCTGTTATTTGGGCAACTGTAAATTGGCAACAGTGCTGTATGTGGAAATTTACAAATAAATAAATAATACCTTAAGGAAGGCCCAGAGGCACAGGTAGATTTCGAAGTTTTTTAAAAATAATCTAATACATTTAAACGAATGCGATATATGTCATTGAAGGGAGTTACAGTAATTTTTCAGTTTTTCAAAAAACCTTCCCCATTTGGTCCGATTTTGCTAATTTGCGAACTAGACCGATATTTATTTAAAGAAAACCTTCCAAATCTACCTGTACCTCTAGGGCGGGCCTTAAGTTTTTTTAATAGGCTCAGATCATTATGATCACTTATTGCAGAAAGGGTTAGTCGTATCAAAAATTGTTTCAAACTAAAGTTTTAGATAATATTTAGAAGATCTAAGGACGAATCTGATATTGTCTGCTAATGAAGTTATGTTTTTTTTTGTCCGAAACCCCCTATTTTTTCCACCCCTTGAGCCAATGGTTAGTGTTATTAAAACATCTTTCTATCAAAAGTCTTTGGTAGTAGTAATTATAATACATTTAAACGAAGACAAGATATTTCATATTTAGAGAGTTGAAGTGATTTTTCAGTTTAAAAATAAAACCCTCCTCGGTCTGATTTTGCCCTTTAACGAACTTGACAGAGCTTTTCCACCATAATATTTCATGTATCACTGTGTAAGTAACTTGTGCAGAATTGCGGGCAGTTATCGCGACAATAAAAAATGTAACGAAAAACTAAGTAGAAATTTTCCGGAAGTCGCACCATGGTAATGACTACAACAGGTAGCCTTACTTCGAAATCTACGTTATAGATGGTAAAGAGGTGGGCAAGAATTGGGCATTATGGAGGATTATTAAAAGAGAGCCGGTTTCCTTTGGGCATTCAGGCATTAAGTAAGCTCTTTCACTGTGTCCACTACGAAAGGGAATGGAGTGATGGGTACGGAGGTATGTGGTCGTAAAAATCTTTTAATGTTCCACACGCAGCTATGCGTGAAAATTATTCATGTCCTTGGGTTCCAGAACTATACGCAGTAGCATTACCAATTCTTTCTCCGCATCACTTCATATGCAAAATATATAAAAATCGGGAATCAAGGCTGAATCACGCCGAAAGTTTTAGTTACCCGTGAAGTTAATAACAGTTACGAATTCAGAATATATATATTTTTAATATCAACTTTCAAAAATATTGAATTTAATTGCTCAATCAAAGAAAGAACTGATGAGTGGAGAATGTATTAATTATTAATTTTTTCCAGCGTTGTAGTGATTTTTAGCTTAGAAATCGCTTTCTCGTGTATATTTTTTTGTAGAGAGTGATCTTCCTCAGGAGACGTTCCATCAGATAGGCTGATTTTCTCTTTTGCACCTGAAGGTGGTCCACCTCGATTGGTATTCGCGGTCCACATTCAGTGCGAAAGGACCACTTTTACATCCCGTCGCGTCACGTGTTCCAGTTTTACTTTTATTTGCTCTGAAGCTTCTTCTGCTCCTCCCGCCGTTAACTCGCTTTCTTTCATCTTGCTCGAGCTGGTAAGATGTACATATTTTTTCCAAACCACTTTCCCGAAGCACCGGAGATCATTCATTGCGAGGGAAATTATTTCATGGCCTCGACGAACTGAAATCGGCTCCCGTTCAAGGCGATCTCCAGTTTTCATTCTGGTGGTCACCTATTTTGTGTTTGTTTGTATTCTTCCCGCGTCTCCTTCGACTAAGAGTCGGCGAAAGGTAGTTTGAGCGAGATTTTTCCTGAGTCATAGTAGAGACCATATTCGAAGTTTATTTTTTTAATTCAAGCAACTGCAAGGTGTATGAAAGCATTATCGTAACATTAATGATGTAAAAACTCTGTTTTAAATTACTAATGGAAATTCTCAGTAACTACCTAAATGTGCATTCACAAGAAGCCAGCCACCCAGAAGGTAGTTTGAGCAAGATTTTTCTCTAGTCAGAACGGAGACCATATTAACATTTTATTTTTAAATTTAAGCAACAGTAAGAAGCGTGAAGTAAATATTTTATAACATATTACTGAAAATTTGTTTTAATTACTGAAATTCTCAGTAACTAACTAAATATATATCTTTAAGGTTTTAACTTGACTCATATTTTCACTCCTTACGCTGAAAATACTGTCACAACCGAAGATATTTTTGCAACTCTGTAAAAATTACTGCGGTGAGCAATTGGTTTATTCTTAAAAATAGTTGAGAAATAATACAAACTACACACTGTTTCATTTCTGATAAAATGAAATCTTTAGAAATACCTCATTTTTAAAATAAAGTTTCTGGAGTGCATACCCGTACCATTTCTCAGGAAAATGGCATATATTGTTTTGGCAAATATCTCGAAAAGTAAAATAGATAGTGGCTGATGTTTTGCTAGCATGGGAAAGATGAGGCATTTTTCTTTATAATGAGGCCAAATTCATTGAATTTTATTGGAAGCGATATCTTGCTCAAACAACCTTAAGCTCTCTACGACTTCTAGGTTTAAGACCTGCCAACGTAGGGTTGCCGTAAGTGCGAGGTGAAAATTTAGAACATTTTAGCGACGCTATTTCATAATAATGAAATAAATATATTTGCAGACATTTCAATTTTATATTTCATGCATATATTTTATATGCATATATTTCGTATTCAAATGCAAAAAAAAAATTATCCTCAGCGAAATTGTTACTCTACGTAATGCAATATTTTGATTGAAATAAAATTGTGAACAATGCTTCATTTTTAAATGCATAATCATGAAACTGCAGGCGTTTTACATCTTCCAAATTATATTGATAATAAGTATTGCCTTAATGGATTCAACTATCAATCTATTCTTGTCATAAAATAGAGAAATTAAAATGAAAAAACATCGCTGATCTGGCTGCCAGACGTACAATAAATGTGGCTAATGGTGCTTTAGTTTTGCCATTGGTGCAATGCACGACCAATGTAACGAGATTAGTATGTTATAATTGCATATAAGCATGTGTTAGAACAACTTTTAAAAATAATCTAACAGAATGTCGGATTAGCTTACTAAAAGAATTCAGGACATTTACCGATGTGCTTTTTTTAAATTCTTCTTACACGCTTTATTAAATGCCAAAATTCAGGATAATTCCGCTTTTTGCGACACATGGCAACCTTCGCCGGCAAATTCGTATTTTATTTTTATCTTACTCATTTTTTATACGTATTTTTTTAAGATTCTTAATCGGGAGTTTTGTTTGGATTTCAGTCCTTTTTGGGCGCTTAGCTTTTAATTTTCCTACCTACCGTTTTAACGCTGATTATGACATCGACCTGGGTCATACTGGGAAATGATTTGACTGGATGGACTCGCGTGATTATTTAAAAAGTCATTGATTGTGTTTTTTTATTTCTTCTTTGTCTTATATGACGGCATGTTCTTTTTCCGAAATAGCATCGTCATCAGTCATATATTTTTATACATACATACCCATAATTTCCTCCATAATGCCCTATCATTGCATATCTCCTTCTCTTCTATTACAATCATGCATTGCATCACACTCTCTCCAATTCTTAAGACTTGTAATATTCCTCCTCTTTTAGAGTCTCTTTCACCAGATTCATCCATGACTTACTCGTTCTACCCATTCCTTCACTCTACTATAATATATTTATTTCGTTATTCAACTCTCATCCATTCTCTCTACAGGGCCAAACCAACGAAGCACACTCCTTTCCTGTATGTAAATGTCTGGCGCATCAAACATACAGTTTTTTTATGACCAACGCATTCCTAAACCTAACCGTATTTCTTTTATCGTTAACACTTCTGTAGTAACCCATTCCCACTTTCATTAATGTAATGGAAGGCCATTAAATCTTTAGCAAAAAATATCAGCCTTTGGTGCGTGTTTCTAATTAATATTAAAATTTGCTGTAGGTACACATGCCCAATTTCTTGCATATGAATGATGTTTGGGCTGTTATTGGATGAGCATAAGAATGAAATTGTTGTTTTCAGGCTAGAAGCAGTGGAAATTCGTCTTGATAATCAAGGATTCTCAGTCGTAATTTTTCACTGCATGTAGTTGATGAAATATAGCGCGTATCGTCGTTTCCGTTTTCACGTCATTTTCAGGCAGAGATTATTTTACCAGTTTCGATTCACGTGATGTACAGTTGTTAAAGGAGATCTTGGGAATTTGGAGTAAAATACCCTGCCTCTCCTTCCACAACTGAAAATTATATAAATCGGAACATGCAAAAAGAAAACAGTTTACTTTCTGCGTGATCATGACGTAAAAACATCACCCCGCGCCGTATTTCATTAAATAAATACCGTGGAAAAATACGACTGAGACACCTTCATTATATGAGCATAAACATGGTCCAAATTCGTTGGGCTACAAAATTCGTTTAGATTTTTTACATGACCCTCGGAGTATGTGGGACAAGTCTGAGGTACAGCGTCCAATTAATTGAAAAAATACATGGAAGAATGCGTGGGAAAAATTTATTATGAAAACCAAGTTTGGAACTCCTCATGCTGTTAATGAGTGATTTATATGTAAGAAATCATTAATGATCGGCACAAGCTTGGAAGTAAGGAATCATTTCATTGCAATATATGTATTTGAATTAAGCTCTTATAGGCAGTGAAGCCTGGACAACAACAGCTGCAGAGCAAAAGAAGAATGAAAGCAATGGAAATGTAATGTTACCCGAAGAATGATGAAGGTCATATGGACGAAGAAAATCACCGATGAAGAAGCCAAACGAAGAGTCGGAGGGAAAATGAACATGATGAAAACTGTGAGGAGGAGAAAAGACAAACTAATTGGACACATTTTTCGACACCATAGTCTATTGAAAAAAATATTGGAAGGAGAAATGAGTGGTAAGGAATACAGAGGAAGATCAAGAACTGAATGCAAACTGGCAAATCACGAAGGACTTCAAAGTGAATAATTATGTAGGATCGAAGCGGTTGGTGGAGATGAGAGTGGATTGGAGAACTTTAGCAAACCAATCTTCGGATTGATGACTACAGATGATAATGAATGCGTAGAAAATAGACAATGGACGTTCTTTTTGGGAGTTTTCTGGAATCAATATGGGAAGACATGCACAGTGAAGCTTAAAGAATAATAAACAGAAAATGGTGCCTTTAATGACGAAATTGATGCAAGCTTTTGGAGATGTGGTGTTATCGAAGAATGTTGAAGATCGAATGAAGAAAGAGAATCACCAACGAAGTAGTCCTACGAAGAGTCGGAGAGAAAAGTTCTAGTGAAAACTACTGAGTATAAAGAGGAAACTTGTTGGACAGATTATGCGACACAGCAACCTCTCTAAAACAGTAGTCGATGACTAAGCATGAAATATACTAATCAAATAAAGAATTAAATTAAAATGAAGACTTATGAAGAAATGAAGCGGTTGGCTGAGAGAATAGTGGAGTGAAAAGCTGTAACAAACTAATCCTTGAGTTGATGATCGCTAATAATGAAGAAGAGGAACCATTTAGCTGAGAGGAGGACAAATTAAGGAACTGCAGTGAAAACTTCTTCGGCTTGATTATTCCTGGTGATGGAGGATAGAAAAATGAGTCTTGAAAGAGTTATGGCAGGTAGGAGAAAGAGCTTGTGGTCGATACTCCAGTTATTAACAAGTTTTTTCTTTGTCTATAAAAAATTTGAGATGTTTCTTTTTATATGGTTATGTTTAGATAGAGTGCTGAGTGTTCAACCTGTTTTCAAATAGTCATTAAGTATGTCATGGGCACGCCTCACTTTCGTAACGTACCTAGCCATATTGGTTCATTCTTAGAAGCTCGTCGTTGATTCATTTATAAGGTTATGTGCCGGATATTTTATCCCAATCAATAATTTAATTGCTTGTCGTAATTTTCGCAATCAATCGTCCCCTCCCTTTTTGGACCGTGTGATGAGCATGCGTTGCGATTCGACCCGCTCCACCATATTAGGAGTCAAATGTCGAACTACGGTGTAAAGCGGTAGCTAAACATGGAGGCAGTTGCGCAGAAGCCCATTTCCAGCAGAAGAATCCATTCTCTGTTAACTAGCTCCCCACGGGGGATTAGGGTATTCTCCGCGGTTGACTAACAGGGTTCACAAGGCCACAAAAACCTTCGGTGTCAACTTTATAATGGTCAACCTGTTATTCCTATCAACTAAAACGCTCTCTACGGTTCTAAATCCAATTGTTTAGATGGGTTGCGAACAATATTAGCATATTTTGATCCAGATTGAACACTGTCATGAAACGCTTTGATGATAATTTCCTGCCCATTTCAAGTCAAATGTGGTGATGTTGGCAGCATTGCACTCCATGCGCTGCCCTCTCCCCTTCGCTCCTTAGCAGACTCCTTCCAACGATTATTCCCCTCCTTTGATGTCGCATTTCGCGCAGGCTAACTGCCATCAAGGTACGCTACCACTATAACGGTATCACTGGCCGCAGTCACGCTCAGCGGGCTAAGAAGATTTTAGGAAATTCTTCTCATATTTATTCATGGCTCTAATTTTTCGCCTAAAAGCCATTCCATTTAAAGTGAGCACAAATATGGAAAAAATAGTGTTTTTGTTCTACGATTTAAAATTTCAACTTAGCTAGGTTTAATTGATCTTAATCAATCAAATATACTGAGTCATTACCAAAATTTGAAATAAAAATTGAATTTTACTCACAATGGAGAGCAGAAAGAGTAATTAGGTCACACCCAGAAATTTATCATATAACACCCGGAACTTATTAAAAAGTTTATAACTAGAAAAAATAATGTTTTTGGATAATTCTCCATTAGTTTAAACTAAAGATAAATTACTCTTATCCTACTGATATTAATATCAATATTAAATGCTTAAGTTATTCACAGAGTTAACAGGTTAAAGTAGTCTATGTTATTGAGTGTCATTTGTGTGAGTCACACTCGGAACAACAGTTTTATTCCAATTAAAATGGTGCAAGTTAATTTTTCAAATTGCATATTATGTTGTAAATTATCTTCTTCTATGGATAACTAAATACGTACTCCATTATATTTTAGTTGAAGTATTTGATGTGAAAATTTAAAATTGAACGCTCATAAGTCACACCAGGAACCAATGGAATTGCTGCTAACCCGTCTATTCTCTTACTATGTGGTAAAAATCAGACCCCGAATAGAAACTGGACGACGTAACGTGAAGGGAGAGATATTGAAATAGAGTATGTATTCTCAGCTCTATGATAATGGTTAACTGGAAAACGTATGAGAATAATTGTTGTGCTCTTCCATTGTGGTTTTACCCTAGTCCACTACGAGGGCTGAAAAAGAGAATTATTATTGAATATTAAAAGATTAATAATTATATATTATAATATAAATATTTATATATATAATAACTATATATTAAATAATAGAAACTAATATAATAAAAACTACCTATTACCTCTTAATTATTTAATAATTAGATAAAAAATAAATAAAAGAATTAATAATGATATATTATAATATAAATATATATACCTATATATATAATAACTATATATTAAATAATAGAAATCTCATTATATATGTTTTCGTTCGTTTAATTTGTGAAATGGCATGTTTTTGACATGGTAACCTCACAATAGAGACTTAAGTTACTCACAATAGAGACTAGCAGGTTAAAAATTCAAATGTTCCGTAAAAAATACACGGAGGAAGGATTTGGAGAGGGGCTCAAGGATAAGCGAAGGTGGTTTTAGGAAAAATTTATGTTACTAGAATAGAGAAGGTACAAGCCTTTGTCTGTTTGAAAAAGCAGCCTAAGTTTTACGTACGAAACTTAAGTGTCTACGACTTTTATACAGCCTTAGTTCATTGAGAAACTGGTTTTATTGCACATGAAATACACTTACGATTATGGGACCAGCATCAAGTTTTCTCATTAGTAATCTGTCTAGGTAAAAGTGAAAATATTTCACAATACCGATTTGTTTTTTTTGTTATTCAGTGCTATTTTAACATGTAGCCGTGTGGCACATGACCAATTTAGTAATAATTCCATTACATATGTACAGATTTTCTTCTAGACGCGAAACGATAGATTTTTTTAAAATTATAATTGTTGCTAAAAATATCAAGGTGTCACGACGAGTCAAATATTTGGAAAAAAACATTTTTCAATATAATATCGTCTAAATTTCGAATACCGCGTCGAAAACTTTAGTAAGAACATGCTTTAATTATAAGAAAAAAAATAATTCTTATGTCATTTCCATTACTTCGTGCATGGTGAGTTCCAACGCATAAACAGATGCACTTAAGTGAAATATGGTCCAATAATTTTCTTTCGACTTCATTAAAAAATTATTAAAAGTGCACTAAATGACCCACAATTACCTACCGCTCCAGCCACCTTAAAAATCTCGCATCTTGGTTATGGGTTTTTAACTAAGCAAGACTCGGGAAATCATAAGAGAAATTATTTCATTGCATTACAGTGTGTTTGACGGTTATTGCATGCTTGGTGCGGAATCATCCCCTGCCATCCACCCTTGAGGTGGCCTGCGGGGTACCGACTGGGCGTATACGAAGCATTCTAGTCGTCCGAGGAATCGTGTTACGCTAGACACGGGCGAAGTATGTTACTATTCCTCGTCGAGTCATAGGCGTGGCACCCTTGTCGCAGAGTAATCGAATCCGTCGGGAGGCGAGCCCCGCATGCCTCCCGAATGCCGGCCGCTTATAATCTCCCCGGCTCTTTCCGCGCCCCGACCAAATCCGCAGGGGGGAGAGGGTCGCGGGAGCCGCATCGTCCGTCATCCCCTGGCCCCCCACCACCAAACATCCCGACAATCCTCCGCCATACCTCTTCTCTTCTGGTGTCGCAACACGAGCTCCACACAGCCATCCGTGGCATTGTTTGCAAACAATGCTCCGGACATCGACAAACAGTCGTGTTCGGCGAGGTCGGTGGTCAGGCATGTCGTTCTTTCCGTTCCCATTTATACCCTCCCAACGAATTTGCTTCACACAAACAAACGTCCTGTACGCCGCATATTTTCCTAATATCTCGATAACCTTTCAATTTCTTTTTTATTTATTATAAAAAAGTTAATCATACTGGATCTTATGCAAGAGAATTGACACTAACTTTGTGGAAACATACATATAGGTATCCATCTTGAAGAAAGATAAACTCTGGTTCATAGAGATATTTGTAAAACTGAACCTTAATGATGGCATAACGTGCCGAAACGTTGGTCGGTGGTTATTAAAAGTGTGGAACTTTTAACCAGTGGTTCTGTGTCTCTTTCTTCAAGATAGACATACTGATCTTATTTTAATCGCTGAATCTAAGAGAGCTAAACTGACTCAACTATGTCATGGAGATCTGAGAAATTATCTCTGAGGTGCAGTACCTTATAAAAAACATTGTTCATATATAGTGCTTATTTCATTGGTATTTCCTATCAATTGTGCTTGATAATATTGGTTCTAATATTAAAAATCTTTGCTTTGTAAGCCTTTGTTTGTCATTGAATTATTATTTTCTTTTGACACAACTTTGAGCAACTCTAATTCACCGTTTAGTTTATGCCATTACCTACAGTGATTCTTTCTCTCTTACACCTTCCTTATATAGTCATTTGAAAATATTTTCATGGCGTTTATTTTCACAGGAAATTATTCCTTTAGCAACTTGATTTAAACACACTCATCTCCAATTCCTCCCTGGATTGAAACTGAACAGAGTTGCTTGAAAGTCGTTTTCAACTCTCAAATAAACGTAAAGATCTCAGAACTGTTCATAAATCGATGAAATAGAGGCGATATTACCTTAATATCAGTTAATGTGACAATTAGTGTCGGAAAACGTATGAAAATAAGTGATTAAAGTGAGTGAATTACAATACCAAATGAGATAATAGGGATAAGTTTTTGTTTTTACAAAAATAAACAATTGGTGATAGATATTTCGCAGAGGATATATATTAATTTACGAAACTTTAGTAAACGTCAGTTCGTATATTTTTGAAATCGTGAATGAAGTGATTGTAATCACTTGATTATAATTCACCATTGATGATAACGGTTGCGTGAATGTGAGAATCAATAGAATTAAGTAGGACGGTTTAACTTAATACGCTATCAGGTATGATTTTTGACGCTATACTAGTAAGTTAATTTTTTATCAACAAGTTATTTTTCATTGCATACGCTATCAGGACTGATTTTTGACGTGAAATAAGTAAGTTTATTCATAATCAACAAGTTATTTTTCACTGCATGCTTCTAGATGGTCGTTAAAATATTCGTTACGATGAACAAGACTAGGAATGTTTCAGTACGTAATTGTATTTAATGTCACACGAACGAGTAATAGAGTAATAGAGTAATGCAATTAGTAGAAGAATTAGCAAGAAAAGTGGGATTGTTGGTCAATCCTTCAAAAACTGAATATTTAATTGTTGGAAGGGGAATAAATCATGATAGAAACATTACAGTTGGCAATAATGACTACAAGAGAGTACAAGAAGTTAAATATCTAGGTACCATTTTGACAGAAAACTCCTCAAGTGAAACGGAAATAAAATCCAGACTGCAAACAGCAAATAGAAGCCTCTATGCACTTAATAAAATACTAAGCTCAAGAAGCGTTTCCCGGGAACTTAAAATAAGATTATACAAAACACTGATCCGTCCCGTTCTCTTGTATGGATGCCAATCATGGAGCACACGGAAAATAGACCTGAACCGATTAGCGATATTTTTTAAAGAAGAGTACTAAGGAAGGTTTTTGGTCCAGTCCTTGATTTAGAAACAGGCGAATGGAGAAG
Source organism: Pyrrhosoma nymphula (assembly GCA_963573305.1). NCBI lineage: Eukaryota > Metazoa > Arthropoda > Insecta > Odonata > Coenagrionidae > Pyrrhosoma > Pyrrhosoma nymphula. Next base: position 47,883,109 of record OY754337.1, on the reverse strand, counting down.
ACGACACAATGAAGAATTGTACAATCTGTATCAAGAACCGAATATTATAGGAGTGTTAAGGAGTAGGAGATTGGAATGGGCTGGACATGTGGTTAGAATGAGTGGTGAAAGATTTCCTAAGATGGCTATGGATATGACAATAGAAGGAAGGAGACCAGTGGGGAGACCTCGCAAGAGATGGATAGATGGAGTAAGGGAAGACTTGCAACAGCTAGAAACCTGGCCGAACTGGCGGAACATAGCGGAGGACAGAAGAGAATGGAAGGCCCTAGTTGTATCATCGCGCGGTCCTCTGGGCCTGATCGCGTAAAGTAAAGTAAAGTAAGTAAGTCACACGAACGAAGGAATAATGTTTTTTCGATTGCAAGTACGCACCAGATTGATATCGCTGGGCGTAGTAAAGATATAATGTTTCTTCGGGGACATTGCCACAATTAATTCAGCAATTCAAAGTTTAAGTAAAGGTTAATACTTCTTCCAACTACTCTATACCTTATAATTCATTTCTGATCAAGTCCTTGTCAGTCCTGATCAGTCCTTGTTGATCAAATTCAAACCAAAATACCGACAAAACTCGACCAGCTCCGTAAGTTTCGCGAGTTCTCGTCTGCTTGTGGGAGCCAGGGTACGTCATGCGCAGAACGGGCTCATTTTGGTCACGGGAAAGACTTACCTTGTCTTCCAATTATTAGTACCATGCGTCCAGATATGTTCGGCGTGGTAGCAGAGGAGTGGTACCAGTCCCTTTCTGGCAATCGCTCGTTCATGTTTTTAAGTTTGTTTTGATTAATCTATTTTTTTGCCTAAGAAATATATTCCACTCCTTTAGCGGTTTTCTTCGATGTTTTCTTGCATATTAGTTGGTAATGGACCTTTTTCTCCTTGACGATGATCTATTGTATTTTGAGAGCGTGTCGTATTTGGTGGTAATGTCGGACTTTTCTCTATCCTACCAATGGGATACCAGTATTATTATAATTATTATGAAGTTTGATTACTTCCAAATAATACACAGAAAAAAGAGGAAAAATGCTACTGAAGTGGGAGCTTTGAGTAACATCGAAGGAAAGACCTGTAATCAGGTTACAATAAATTAAATTTACTCACTCGCTGGGACATACAAAATATACCAAAAAATTGATTAGATAAAATTTAGAAAAGTATGTCTTCATGTGTTTATGTTAGTAAATGGTAAATTTTTCACACGTTTTGAGAAATAATTCATACTCAATGGCTTTCTACAAACAGTGGGTAGAATATTGAAGACTTTTGTCCCAACGTACAAGAAAATCCGCCTAAACAGTACTATTTTAGGCTTTGGGAAAAGGTGCCATCTCCCTTCGCTAATTACCGGAAGACTAGCTCTCTTCGGGGATTTTGTCACCACTCCTTGAATAGAAAAGTCTCAACACGTTATAAATGTACAACTGCCTCAGTGGGATCAATCTTTATTATTTATAACTTGTTTTTATTTCTAACAATGCTTCAGCCATCCGTTTCACCGCTTCATTCAGGCAGATCTGACACAACAACCCCCAAATGTATAATAGTTGGTGTAACAATACAGGTGTAACAATCTTGAACAATATTGGTGTAGCTGAACTTGGTCGCAGTTACAAGAGGAGTATTTCGTGCTGCGGTTATAACTCCGAGGTGCTTCGAATAGCACCTCTCCGTGCTGTGGATTGCACCCTTAGGCGCTGTGGATAGCCTCCATCGGTGCTGGGGATTGCACTCTCTGAGGCTGAATCAAGCGTTGATGAGCGTGCAAAGGTACTGAAGGACTCCCAGTGGGATCTCTGGTGTGACCTTCGGCCCCCTCTATTCCACCTCTCTTGAATGCTTTCCTGTCATCGGTGGGTGGTATCCCCACTCGCGAGTGGCACCAAGTGTGGCCACCCCAATACGCGAAAAATAGGGCCTTCCAGTCGGTGCTGCTGCGGATATATGAGAACTCGGTGTGTATGTGTGTGCGAGAGCTGTGTAGCGCGGAGTGAGGTTGATTTTTTTCTACCAAAAGCACCTGTTGGATGGCCCTCACCACCACTCTTAAAAGAATTACCCCTCCCTCCTGCTATGTTACAGACGTATGCTCCCCCCCTACTCATTTCTCCCCTCAATCCCCCACCCCATCGACTGTGGAGGCTCTTCCCCTCTCTCCACTCACCTTCTCCTCCTCCTCCAGCAAGCATACCTCCCTCCCCTCCTCTGTTCCTCTCTCTCTTCTCTAGCTGCTACCCTCTCTCTTCGCTCTTACCCCCTTCCTCTCCTGGACGAAGCCTCTGGCTCCCTCTCACACGCTCCCTCCCTCCACGCTAGCTCATTCGTAAGGCGAGTGCCGCCTGAGAAGGACGTGTCACCCAGTTTAATTCCTTCAACCCCTTCGGTTATATTCCCTCCTCCAGTTGTTAAGCGATCTTCGCGCCGGAGGTGTTCGCTCTTGCCCCGCGCTACGCCGCATGCACCACTCTCAGCTTCCTTCCCCCCGCTGAGGATCCCAAAGAGACCCCTCCATCCCCCTCTGTCCGTCAATAGCCCTTTCCTTCCTCCCCCCCCCCCCGTGCGGTGGCTGCTGCATCGGATTCCCTGGCCGGCGCAGGCGTCTTGGGGAATTTTTTGGGCAACCCGCCCTTCTCTCGTTCGTCCTCGCGTTTCGAGTTTGGAGGTCATTCCAGACAGTGCCTCAGCCTCTGCATCTTCTGTTGGAGCGTCCTCATCCGTCTCCATCCTCGCGATCGTCCCTCCCCCCCCCCTCCTCTCTCCCACCCTCGCGTTTTGTTATTCTGTGTTGAGGATAGCGGCCTTTAAGTGTTGCGGATACAACCTTCAGGTGCTACGGATAACGATGACCCACATGTTGTTCGTTGGTGTTGTGTATAGCTCCCCTCGGTGCAGAGGGTAGCACCCGTCATTGTTGCGGATAGCGACTCGCGTGCTGCGGTTATAACTCCGAGGTGCTTCGAATAGCACCTCTCCGTGCTGTGGATTGCACCCTTAGGCGCTGTGGATAGCCTCCATCGGTGCTGGGGATTGCACTCTTCGGATTACACTATTCGGTGTTGCGGATAACAACTTGCGGTGTTGCGGAAACCACTCATCGGTGCTTCGTATACCCCCCCCCCCCCTCAGTTCTGCGGATACCACCCCACGGTGCTACCGTTAGCAACCATTGGTGCCACGGATAGCGACCCGTGAGTGCTGCAGATAGCCACCATCGGTGTAGCGGATAGCACATGTTCTTTCTACGGATAGTGACCTGCGGTGCTACGGATAGTACCCCTGTTTTCACGGATAGCAACCTGTGGTGCTGCGGATAGCACATATATAACGACGATTTGAAGATTGCGGTGCTGCGGATAGCACCCCGCCACGCCCCGCACATTCGCGGGGGAGAGGTTGGAGGCGAGTAACCGGAGAGGCCCGGTTTCCGCGGAGGAATTGGGACCGCCGCCGCCGCCCGCGCCCTCCCTCGCGGCTGCGGATGGAATGTGGGCCCGGCTTGACGTTTTCGGCGCCGTTGACCGAGTGACGAGTGTCCCTTCCTTCCCTCCCTCCCTGCCTTCTCCCGGCACTGCGGGAACGAAAAAAAAACTCGTCTTCTCCCTTCAACTGTAGTGTGTTTGTGCGTGTGCTGTGACCGTGATATCCCTCAACCTCTCTCTCTCTGGCGAAGTTTTCAGAAACCCGCGGAATGAGAGAAAGGAAATGCATGTTTTTCGAGGTTCTTTTTCTGTGATTTAGTAGTTCCGCGTCGGTTCTTGCCAGGCTTCCGTATTTCCCACGCGGGCGCTGCAAGTGCGGCGTGTTAATCACTCCTTCCTTCCTCTCAACTCAACGGCAACGTGCTCTCCGCCTCATTGGGACCACCCGACGCACTCACCGGTGCTATTTATTTCTCCTCCTTCCCCCCTCCCGTGCTATATAATGTGGGAGTGGTCCTGACCGCAGAGTTGCGGCACCATCCTGCGGCTTTGAAGTGAGTCCTTTACCTTTTTTAATCCTCTTTTTCATCTTCTCTTACTCCTTCTTCTCCTGATGCCCTTTTAAAGGGAAATGTTTCGTGTACGACGTACGGTGATACCTTTTCGGTTGTGTAACTTCCCTGGATGAATTTATGCCTGGAAACTGAGGAGTTTTTGTGTGCGAGCCCCGTGTTCCCAAGATGGTTTAAGGAGATATCACTTCACATATAATCCAATGATATATGCCTCATCAAAAAAGATAAATATCTCATCCTCCTAATAATATGAAAATATCGTCAACATACCGCATAACTTTCCGCGAAGTTAGAAAATAAATAGGAGCCGTTTTCTATGTTATGTACATGGTAGGGCTGTGCTCTCCGTATAGATATTATGAAAAAAATGTCACTTTACGGTTCATAGTTCGTATTTTTTTCCGTTATTATTAGAACAAATGTATCTCATCGTTATACTTTTTAATAAATGTGTAAAAAAAACCTTACCTCGTGAAGAATATTGAGCGTATGGCGTGAAAACATTACGTCAGGTTAATGTCTTAAATATGTAAGTATATTCATGAAAGATTTGGTGTTTTCCCGAGGAATAATTCTAATGAAGTTTTCAAGGAAACATCCTTCAACCCTGATGACGATGGTGGAGATAGCCATCGAAACGTTGACAGCGGCAACCTTCGAAAACCGGTGGGAAATAACGAGAAAAATTTGTGTATTTTGTTAAAGTGGTTGAAGCGACTATTGTTTATATACATTTTTGCGTGATAATTTGCATAGGCGTTATCATTTGTGATACCTATAGATAAACGTAAATAAAACGCATCATACCGATTTAGTTTTTGTCAATTCAATGCTATGTTAACACGTAGCCTTATGACATAGGAGATTTATTTCGTAATAATTTTTATGCATACATTTTCTCTTCTAAACGCGAAATAACACATTTCTTATAATATAATTGTTGCTTACAAATATCAAGGGGACACGCCAATTTCAAAATTCGAAAAAAAACGTAGTCAACACTCTAGTGTTAACTTGCTTTGATTAATTAAAATATTTGAAATATAATTCTTGTATTATTACCACTACAGGCAGTCTGGTGAGTTTCAACTCATAAACAGATTGACTTAAGTGAAATGTAGCCCAGCAAAATGTTTTCGGCTTATTTAAAAAACGATTTGAATTTTCCCCCTAAGACCCACGATTACCTCTCCAGCCACCTTAATTACTGGTAAATTAAGTAATTTTAAGTAAAAAATAGTAGACCGTTTGTGTGTCTTTAATATTGCTAAATTTTTTCAATGCATTTTACTACTGCTTACAAGTTCAAGTCAAATTAAAAAATGGTCTCTATTATGGCTGGGAAAATATCTCGCACAAGCTGCTTGAAAGAGGCAAAGCAAAGCTTCCTCTCATCTATTACGCATTAATGTAAAGCATTATCCCTCATTCTATTATTCTTTATCTTCCTTAAGGTAACCTTTGTTCATTTCCAAAAAATGGGTCCCGTTCGCCGATAGGTAACTTTGAGGGACCACTTGGTTGCTGGTATGAACTTATTTGTTAGAAGTACTTGAATGTAGTTCAAATTAAATGCCCGGAATTACTCCAGCCAGGAGGACTATCCGTGTGAATTTAAATGCCGGCTTTTGAAGTTTATCGCTGTATGCGACTCGTAGCGATAGCGTGCTCTTAAATCTCACGAAGCAATAAATAATGTCAACTCCTAGTCAAGCATTAAAAGTGAATCAATAATTGATATGCACTGCACTGCTTTTGCTTAAGGTGGATAAAGGGATATTAGTCAATTTACAGATTTTCCGTGAAACTTTGCATGCGTTTTCTTATCTGTGATATCTGTAGATATAAGTGAAAAAAATATTGCATCATACGGATTAGGTTTTTGGCAATTCAACGCAATTTTAGCACCTAGCCTTATAGCACAATACATCAATTTTGTAATAAATCGATTACATGTGCACAGATTTTCTTCTAAACGCGAAGTAATATATTTTTTTATAATTACAATTATTGATTACAAGTACCAAGGTATTACGCCGAGTGAAATATCCAAAATAAATATATTCAGGTATAATTTTCGCCTTAATTTCGAATACCAACTCGAAAACTAATAAAAGCTGAGGTCACATGCTCTTTAAAAAAAAATGTAAAATATAATTCTTGTATCATTTACATTGCTCCATGTAAACAGATGGACTTAAATGAAATGTTGTCCAAGTATTTTTTCGAGTTACTCTATGTACTATATACTTTTGTCATTTTTGTACTTTTATACACTATGTCTTAAGTGTCCTGCCTGCAATGCTTTGAAGTATTAACATCTCTGTAGTCTCTTATAGTCGTCTAGTGCTGAATTTATCCGGGCTCCTCTCTGCCGTATACTATGTCACAATTAGTCATATACTTAATAGTGTATAAGAGTTTGAGTGTGTTAAGGCTCAAATTGCCTTAAGATTGTTTTGCGTACACTGTTTTGTTTTGAGTTTTTATTGTTTCTGTTTGTATCGTACACATGGAAAAAGGCGTATTTTGGCCTGACTCAGATCGCCCAAAGTTAAAGGAAAAAAATTAATGGAATGTACACGAGATGCTTGGAATGAATGCCGAGGGGAGATATTAGATCCGGGTGAATGTTTGCAATGCGTATATTCTGATCCACGTTTGTAGGTGCGCCTGGAGTTATTCCGACGAAGATCTATTTATGGGGCAACTCGTGCTCTTGAGTGTCTCTCTCTCTCACTCTCTCTGACGTTATAACGCTTGTAAGGAATTTTCACCTGTCCCAGTGATTTCACCCGCTTCGTAAATTATGATTGAACGCCCGGGCTTGTTTTCTTTGCTGTCGGTGCGGCGGCGTCCCGTCGATAATTCAGATTCGTTTGCGAAGGTCTGAATGTATGTACAAAACCATTTACCCTCTTTGTGCCAAGAGCCTTCAGCTCCTCGGGCGAAAGGTGCCGCGGTCCATTATATCGGCTCATCTGTGTAGTTATGGGTTATTCCGAAAATATCAGGACCCTTCAAATTTATCACGCTCCGTGCCCAATTACTAATCCAAATGACTAGAAAACACTTTGTGAAAAGTATTATGTCAATGCGCCAACCAATCGTGATACAACACGTGATCACTAATTTGCATATGTTGGCTCTGGAGCCTGAAAATGCGCTCGTGTTTATATATTATTATTGTTATTATATCATAGTGCCTTACTGTTTCGTCTTTAAGGTGGCTGGAGCGATAATCGTCGGTCATTGAGAGTGCATAGGAATAATGTTTTAAGAGTGAGTCGAAAAATAATTATTGGACCGCATTTAAGTATACCTATGTATATTTTCATGCGTTGGGACTCACCATACAGGCAGAAATTAAATGATACATGATTTGTATGTAAAATGTTTTCCATAATTAAGCATATTAGGACTAGAGTATTCGGCGCGGTATTCGAAATTTAGACGAAATTATATTGACGTATGCTGTTTTGGAATATTGGACTCGGCGTGACACCTCGATATGCATTAGCAACAATTACAAACATTAAAAATGATAGATTTTGAATTTAGAAGAAAATATGTTCATAAGTAACTGAAATTTTAATGAAGTATGTGTCATGTGTCACAAGGCTACGTCTTAAAATAGCATGGAATTGCCAAAAGAAATCGGTATGATGCAATTTTTTCACTTTTATGTATATATATCACTAATGAGAACACGAAACAGCAAATTTTCTAGCAAGTCTGAAAATAAATAAAAATCACTGCAACCACCTTAATGACACCGCGTGTGATGCCCGCGGCCAGTGTGGCCACACTTCTGAAGCGAGAACGCACCTTGAAACAGGCGGAAACGCCATATACTGCGCTTCAGCCGAAGTCTCGTAATATATACTTGCGTAAATAGATGGCTCTGCTGTATAGACTCCATTCCTCTGATGGAACGACCCCTTGTCGACCCTCGGTGCTTTTCGTTAATATGCCGACGCCTGGTTTCCCTCCACCCTTCCCCCATTTCCCAAATAATGCATCAATTACTGACGTATCCATCATATCCTTAATGGCTCATGTGACTCCAGATGTTGGACGTCTCCCCACATCGCTATCCAAATGAACTAAGTACTAGAACATCGCTAACCAAATGTGCTCAGGTCTATATGTAGAACATTTTTTAAAACAGCAGATTTTTTAAGCTCAACACCCATTTTGACTTTTTTTACTGTGCCTACTAGGGTTGCCATCTGGGGAATTTTGACCTGGAGACACCGGGTGAAGCAATGTTTAATTTTGTTTATCATGTCCAGGCTTATCTCACAAATTCTGTAAGGGAACGGTATGTTTGCATGTAAGTATTAATAATCTGCTTTAGAAGCTGGACGAGGTTGAACTTCACCGAATAAGGGAATGAAACGAGAAGCAGGAGGAATTTTTCAACTCTTAGGACCTTCAATTAACGGAACAAAGTGATCCATCCCTCCGGGCCTGTGTCACGTGCGAGACAACCAGCTGTAAATATTTCACCAACGCAGCTATTCAATCGGTTTTACTGAATTCACCCCGAGAATATTTATTTTAATGAATAAATCTTATCTTTGCGTGTTTTTTGGGACAAAAATGAGATCTTGGTCCAAATACTCTTTCGAAATTACTTTGTGAAACTAGCAAATTCATAGAGCTGTGAAAGGAACAAAGTATACTTGCAGTTTGAAAAATAATTATTCATCTTATTATTAATAAAATTATATTGTTGAGTTAAATAAGGAATATATTAATTATTATCATAAAGCAGCAAACATTTCCTAAATATACCTTGTACAATCTGTTACTACGTTTATAGCAGCAGAAACTTCGTGACAATTGAAAAAAAAGGTTGCCTAATGAAATTATCTGAGTTGCATACCCCGAAAGGGTACGGCGTGATGGATTTGTTCGCATATATGTGTTAATATTCTCTTTTAGAAGCTGGACCTGGTTGAACTTGACAAATTATGGTATGGAGTGAGAAGCAGGTGGAATATTTCAACTCTTAGGACCGCAATTAGCGAAACAATGCGAAAATAGTGAGGATACCTGGGAGAGAATTTCGCTCTAACGAATCTTTTTGTGAAGGAGTGTGAATACCGGAGCCCTTAAGAAAAGATGATAAGAAAGTATTAGTGAAGGCTCTGTGTGTGCTGTGCTGTTTATGTTTTTATCAACCCTTTTTGAAACCTGACTCAAGATTAAATAAAATGATAAATAATCTTAATCGTTTCATAACCAGGTATGAAGAATGTTGGGTATAAGGAGCTAGACAAAGACAAAACGTTCCTCACAAAAAAGCAAAATAGGAAAATTGCTACTCTAATTCGTAAGAGACCGAGCAAATGAATGGAGCTAATATTCACAGCCATTAGAATGCTGAAGTCCAGGGTTCCAGTCAATTCCAAGGCAATTAAAAGGAGATATGCGCTAACGTAGGAGACGTTCAGCAGTAGAAGGAAGCTGACTGCGGGAACTTTGTTTAAGACTGTAAGGAAAAGATTGGCGAAGAGTTTAATACAGAGTATAGCATTGTACGGTGCAGAGACATGGACTCTGAGAAAAGAGGACGAGAATAGGGTTCAGGAATTTGATATTTGGGTGTGAAGAAGGATGGAGAAAGTACGGTGGACGTAAAGGTAGACAAACTTAGTGCTTGGTATGGTGGGTTAGGAGAGAAAACTTCTGCAGGAGATTCGGTGGAGGCGGAGTAGGTGGTTTGAGGCGGCAATGAGGGACGAAAGCTTGCTGAAGGCTATAGGGGAGGATGTTGGCTAAACGGGGAAGGAAGAAATTAGGTTTTATGGATGGGATGAGGAGATTTCGAACGTATGCTGAGATGAAAAAAGAGATTGGGGCCTGCGCTTGTAAAAACGTTCGAGAATATTTTACTCTCTTCCACTTAAACCTACCTTAACCGGTAAATTTCCCTAATAATATACTGTCTCACGTTGTTTGATATCAGTGCCATGCATGAATGAGTATGTTATGAGCGGAGTATGTGCGAATGGGATGGGTCATTAAAGGGTACCTTCTACTGTGGCGTTGGAAGAGGGGGAAATAGAATATCTATTTCATATAGTTAGACAGAGGGAAAAAGTCATCTTGCTTTTTTAATTATAGTAAAAAAATTATCCATTTTCGCCATTTTGCGTAATTAATTTGAAAACTTAACGTGTAGCGGTGTAATACCAAATCTATTGAGTGCAGTTGCGAGCTTGCCACAGAAAAATGATCTACTGATTATGTGCTTACCACTGGGCGGCACCTGTCCCACATCTTCTGATTCTTTAGAGCATTGACATCTGTGGTGTCGGCGTTTATCCTACATCGTTATCGTTAGGGTGGGTTTACACTGGAAAGTTACTTCCTCAAGCATCTTCTGCAAGAACTTTCGGCGAATTTCACTCTGATAAAAATCTTTCACAAATAAGTTCAGAGACAGATTGCTTTCTGTTTACATTGGCAACAAAGCACTTGCTGAAACATTTAAAAGTTCTGCAAGCGGACTTGTAGAGCCGTTTAAGGTGGAATTAACGGCAAAAATCCCTTGCTGCGTGTATCTTGCGCAATAAACTTGCCGGTGTAAACCAAACTTCAGAGGTAGAGTTCCGTGGATATTGAGTTCTCTCGTCTTTCCTTAACTCCGTTTTGCCAACTCCATTCTTTTTGTAACAAAATTTCCAATTGCGTACCATGTTGACTCTTGTAAAGCCTGGTTGAAAGGTGGAAGATCTACTTAACACTAATTAATTTTTTTATTTTGGCCTACTGTGAATAGCGGGAAACAATTAGTTTCTTCGCTATTACTTTTGCTGTGATTGCTCCTCTTTCCTCCTGGCCAGGAGCTTTTAGTTTGTTTTTCCAGGAACCTCTTATGTCCATCAATCTTCCTTCGAAAAATGTCTTCATTCTAGATGCCTTCTAGATTGATGCCAGCTTCCTCCATATCTATTTTTGTTTGCTAAAGCCATTTTGCTGTCGTCTTTTATTCGGTGATATAACTGAAGATTTTCTTTGTCAGTTTACAATCCCTCACTCTTAAGATGTAACCATAGAACTTGTCTTCTCTTGCGCATTGTATTTGTAATATTCTCTAAACTTAAAGACTATTTATTCATTAATTTGATAATGGTACAGTTATATCGTACGTTCAACGTAGTATAGAGCAATATTCAGCTCTGGTATTGCGTCGTACTTTACAAACAAATTGATAAGTACATGTTTATTCCGAGTACAAACATCACTTCAGATTGAGTAATAATCCCGAAAATCCAAATCTGACCGAGAAAAATGTTGGCTTCCTCGCTTTTACGTGATTTGTTTACGTTTTAATTCCCTGCTGGCCTCGTTTTCTTTACAGAAGCGACGTCATGCTGTCGATTGTAGCGCTACCTCCAACAACACGTCACGACGATGCAACTAACGAGCGTTGTTTTCACTAAAATATCGCGATATTTGAGGAACAGAATCGCGTAGACGCTAAATGACGCATTATTTCGCCGTAGCGCATGGCGTTATGAAGAAATCGCGCTCCATGTGGGGTTAAGCATCCTCGTAATTTCTACCACCCTGAGTTTTGGAAATATGAAAGACTGAATTCTTTACTCGGTGTGGGGTGTACGCGTTTTTTATGTAACCCTTCTATAAAATATTTTGCTAAATCCTCATGGACATGGACTCAAATATAATAACCACTACTGTAGTGAGTGTTATTGGAGTGATAAGAAAGGTAAGCAGAATTCATAAACAGAGATGAAAAGAAACGTACTCTTTTGTGCTTGATGTCATTGGTCCTTTTTACTCCTTTGCTGTTTTTGTGTGTCAGCATTTACAATGCTTGCTTTATGTTACCAGTTACAATAGCTGTATTCATTGAAACGCCTTTTTTTCTGTGTAATTCACCATCTCTCTTGAAATGCGTTGTATTAATACGGTTTCCCTCTACCGACCACGAAAACTTTTTTTTAGAATTTCCTCGTAAAATATCGTTGCGGGCGCAGTTGTTATTTATGAAATTTTATTCACAGTTAGTGGAGGGAGCAGACAGTAAGGGCAAGGGAATTATAAAGGCGTTGATGGTGGGGAGGTTTTGAGCTAGCGGGGAAGGGGGAGAAAGAGAATAGGCTCAATGGATTTGATGGAGAGAGGTAGGACATATGCCGAGCTGAAGATTGAAGTAGTGTGCGGATATGGGGGCCTGCGTGTTTAAGGTGGCTGGAGCGATTTTTGTTTATGTACAGATTTGCGTGAAACTTTGCATACGTGTCCTTATTAGTAATATCTATCGATAAAAGTGAAAAAAACTGCATGCTACCGATTTGGTTTCCTGGCAACTCAATGATATTTTAACAAGTACTCTTATGGCACATGGCATATATTTTGAAACAATTTGATTACTTATGTACAGATTTTCTCCTAAATGTGAAATAATAAGTTTCATATTATTATAATAGCTGCTAACAAATATAAAGGTATCATGCCGAGTAAGAAAAGCGTATTTAGATATGATTTTCTCGTAAATTTTGTTTTTTGCGCCGAAAATCCAAGTCAAAACAATGCTTTAATTAAGGCGAAAATTTGATACATAACTCTTGCATCATTTACATTACTGCATGTATGGTGATTTCCAACGTATAAACAGGTGTACTTGAGTTAAATGTGGTCCAAGAATATTTTTTTCGATTTACTTGAAAAGTTATTAGAATGTGCCTTCAACGACCCACGGTTACCGCTCCAGCCACCTTAAGTGACCAGTGAAGGCAATCCTAATTTCCATCTAAAACTACCGTTATAGGTAGACCACTTTTAATGATAATTATATTGATAAAGATGTTACTTTATTGCGTTACTTTCCAAATTATGAGAAATCGCGATGTAAATACAAGCGATGTGCATGAAATTGAATTTAATTTATGGTTTTCAAGGGGCTTTCGAACCGCCAAACGTGTCCAATAAGTTTGTCACTTCTTCTTGAGTTTTCATTGTGCGTCTTTGCTCGTCAACTCTTCGTTGGACTTCTTCATTTCCGATTCTCTCCGTTCGTTATATATTCGTCGTTTTAGGAGGAACGTTGTTGAATAGGCCGATGAATTATACCTACCGGCCTCAGTGGCGGCGTGTTAGAATCCTTCCTTGCCTGCTAATCCTAAGGTCGTGGGTTCGAGTCCCGCCTTGGTGGGTTATTCATCCACCCAGGGCATGAGGGTCAAATGTAAGAAAAGGGCTGCATAGCCTTAGTTTCTTCCTAAAGAGAATCACCATTTTTATTATTACCTAATGATACTTTTACTTAAATGTGATACTGCTTAAATATTCACGGGTACGTATATTTTTCTGTCATGTGGAAGGTCATGTACCATACGTATTTTCTCATTTTTACAGCCTTGTTTTATTTATATTTAAATTACCGTTTTAATGCATAAAAATCAATTCAATTTCTTGTTGTTACTTTTTTTTAAAGAGAGAGGGAAATATGGACTACATGAAAATGTGCAAGACAGATGACAGGCTGATTAATGAAAGCGTGTGAGGAGGTTGGGCACAACTTCTTTAAAAAATGACAGAGGCACCATTTAAATCTACCTTAACTGGTAGATCACCATAATAACAGTTCTCATTATATTCAGTCACTATTTTTCGTTTTCCTCTCTTCATTCCCTGCAGTGCACTTCCTACGAAAAAAAATCACATCTATTCCAATTGTGAAGTGACGGGAGTAAATATAAATATAGCCGATAGGAGTCTAATATTTACCTGGGAATCGCCTTATCTTCGGAAATCTAATCTTGGGAAAAAAGAAATTCGAGACAGTGCGGCGCTGCGTTTGAAAGCCTAGATTTTATCGAGCGGGAAGGGCCTTGGACAAAGTACAGGAAAAAGAGATTCTGCTTCGCTTTATAGTTACTCCGTATCCCGAGTACGCCGCAAGTAAATGGGAAAGAATTAATGTGTACACAATAAATTAAATACTTAGGAAAGCCGCAGTCTTCGTTAAAAATAGCCAAGAAAAAATTCACAGCTGATGGAAGGATTATATTGGGAGCCACTGTGACTATATCCTTTTCCCCATACAGCACGGGGAGAAATATACTCGTGTACTCTCGGTCGATATATGGGATAAGGGATAATTCCAAAATTAGCCCTTTTTTACACGTGTTCTTTCAGTGTATATTTTGGTCCAAATTATCTGAGTGGACTTCTGTGTTTTATAGAATTTAATTATGTACAACATGCCACTTTGCCTTTTTCACATTTCCATGGGAATAACTGCATATTAAAGATGAGATATGCGCTATTATTCGGGTACGAAGATATTTCTCTGTTATAACATATGTTATATATAGGTATGTATGTAACATATGTTAATTCAATATGCATCTAATAAAGAACTTTTTCTATTCGGTAATCCTGATATTCGTGAAAAACATATATTTGTACACAATGGGTGGATATATTTCTTTACAAAAAACGATGATTTTTCCATGCGATAAATACTTCTTTTTTTGATCATACGTTGCATTTTGGTACAATTGTAACTAACCAGAAATAAAATCATGTTCCACGATAATATTATCTGCTTTCGTATGATTCTGACAGCCATTTTCAAGCACACGTGAATATCTGCATTAATTTCTTGGCACCAAATATTTGTAAAAATGTATTTCTCTCCAGGCCAAGCACAAATACGGAATATTTTATATTGGTCTGGCCGTGAATGCGGAGGAAATGACTTCTTGGCATTACCATCATCAAACAAGTACCTTGGTGGCCGAGTGGGTTAAGGCGTAGGAGAGTTCGGAAGAGTCAGGTTCTAAGGTTCGCGGCTCTCCAGCGGCAATTATTTTTCTCGGTCAAATATGAATCTAAATCAGCCGCGAATTTTGCTGGCAATGCTGTCTCGTACTGTCATAATACTAATAACAGTTTATTTTCCGTTGTTAAATATAAATTTGCATGGGAATTTGCATATTAGGCAGGTTGTGGTCGATACACGTGTTTACACCAGAAATAGCGGCCAGTAAACCGAATATTGACCATTTTTCAACCGTTCTTAGTCGTTGAAAAGCGGTTTTTCGACCAGATAAATCACGTGTTCTACTCGTGATTGCAACTAAATATGCTCCGTGTGTGCTGTATGGGTCCCAACTCATGGCGGCTGACCTTGAATATGCTGTTGTACATTTCACAATTCCATCCAATCACCGAAAAATGGCGTTGAATGTATTTGCGAGGGGAGCTCAGTCTCTCTCCGATTGCCATGAGGTTCATTTCTGTCTGATATCGTCTGTTGTCAATTAATGCGGTTAAGGCTCAAAACACCATGCTCCTATAAAGCCACCAAATAATCCTCAGGGGAGAATGACGCCTCGGTAGCTTAACTGGTTAAAGCACTCGGCGCGAAATCGAGGGATTTGGGTTTGAATCCCGGTCAAGGCGAATAATTTTCCCCCTGTGGATTATCGCACTTGCGGGTGACTCCGTAAAGGTAACTACCGTGGCTAGTCCCGGTATCCTCAAAATTACTCAAAAATAGTGTTTAAAGCGACTCCTCGCCGCCCAACGTGCATTTATTCGCAAGAACTGACAGGGCTGTTCTGCCGCTGGGGGTCAGAAACTGAAGTGGAAGGGGAAACCCCTTTCATTGGCTACTTTCTCTGCAACTCCCTACCTCTATGAGTTGGGAAAAAGGGCATCGTAGGCTGCAGGCAAGGTTTTGATTGCTTAAAAAATTCAGACCACGAGAGGTTTGGGTTGAAGTAGAGGATATTATTTTAACCTCGCACTATATATCTATGACTAATTCATGTGACAAAGTGAGGGGATACTCTGTCATGTGGATTGGTAAAAAATGTCTATTTCTCTGTCTGCGTTAATGATTACGTCAAAAACGAATTGCGAGACTTAGACCTTCCGTTTATACACAGTTCACTTTTAGCTATTATGAATGGATAGACCGTGTACGATTTTCCACTAATAAAACTTCAACTACAGCCAAATTGTGAACGTGATTACATCCTTATAATGATCTAAGATCACCAATTCAGTCAAATTCACGATGTGAATAATGCTTTTCTCCTCATCTCATTGCAATTGGTGGTAAAGTTGGTGGAATTCGATCACGTTTTCTTCTCAGGTAGTCGAAGTAGTCTTTGGCAGCGGAAAATTCGAAACGCATGCGCGCAGGATAACAAATCAGTGGTCATGTTTCGTCAAGAGTTTACAGAGTTCCCAAATAAACAGAGATTCACAGGATATTGGCGCGCGCATGCGCAGTACGATTATGAAAAATTTCATGAGTTCATGAATAAATGTACTAAAACATTTACCATGGGACACCGTCTTAATATACACAAGCTCCTTACCTCTGTGTCTGTTTGTCCCTCCATTTCCACTTCTAAGGAGTGAGTGGAGCAAGTTGAATCGTATCGTATCACTTTCAAAGAATCCCTTTCTCAAGTCCTTGTGCGTCGGTGGAATTTAAGTATCTCCCGTTTTGGGGGCGCGCGGTTGGATTGGAAGGAGAACTACTCCTCGGTGTCTTCAACCGCGGCTGGAGCCACTGACCCTCTCTTCCCCTTTGATCTGTAACTACTACCCGTTACTTGAGCACGAAGCCACCGTATGCGGGGCCTCCCCGGCTGCTAGTATTACAATAGAGTCAGCATATAATTTCAAAAGAAATGAGGAAAGATTTTTCATTACTTTTATTATGAACAATATCGACTAA
The DNA here is from genome assembly GCA_963573305.1 of Pyrrhosoma nymphula. NCBI lineage: Eukaryota > Metazoa > Arthropoda > Insecta > Odonata > Coenagrionidae > Pyrrhosoma > Pyrrhosoma nymphula. The sequence goes on along the minus strand of OY754337.1, from coordinate 47,866,370 downwards.
CTATTTTCACGACTAAACTTAGCGTCTCTTTTTGCTTCGGTAAGTATATTTTTTTTACCCCGTATAGAACTATATTAATTTTCAGGCTTGTGGAACGCGCAAATTCTTCCCCCTCGTCAAAACTTTCTTCCCTCGCCATTGACGTTTTCCTTCCGGAACTGCTTCAGAAATATATGACAGTTTATGGGCGTGCGGTGACCGCTGTAGTATATGCTTACTCTGTGGTATTATCTACTCCCCACAGTCCCTCCCGCAGCCTCCCCGTTCGAAGGTGTTCATCAAGGGAAAAAGCTACTGTGTCCCAACGGTATGGGTCGAGTTTTCTATTCCAAGCGTCTATACCGTGGAATGCTTTTGATATTGAGAATCTTAAGGGAAATAAACTCCGTATTGTAGTTTGAGCAAAAGATCACTTCACCTAGAATTTGACCTCATTTTAAAGAAAAAAATTATCTTTCCAGTGACATAAAAATATTTACCCCTTTCCGAACTACTTTTCGAGGAATATGCCTGAAAATATAAGCTGTTTTACATGGGATAAATTACGGCTGTGTGCTCCACAGGGAGGATATTGAAAACACTTAGAATTTCGTACAACTAGATTTCGTCAAAAACTAACGGTGTGCAGTTAGTATGTTTTCTCCACTACTTATAATAATTAATCAATGACCACAGTAATTATTACAGAATCGCAAAAAAACTTCAGTTTTGAGGACTTTTTAGCCGTACGGCGTGAAAAAATGAGCCAAGCTAGAGACTTATGTAGATATATGTATTTAATAACTGAAAGTTTTTTCATATATAACTATATTTTTGCACCATTGATATTACAATATTTACGTCTCACTTCTTACAGACGCTGATATTAAATTATAATATTCGAATATGGTCTCCATTATGGCGAGGGAATTATCTCGCTCAAACTGTCTTAAATAGTTATATTTCCATATTAAATTTCAAATTATATCAGAAATAAACACCAATAAAGTAGCAATATTCCTCCTTAAAATTTGCGAAAAACATAATACAAAGTAATGGAGGTTGAATAGCGACTGTGTAAGTAAATGCATATGCTAATATCAAACCTTTTTTCTTTTGTTAAAAAATGCTTTAACTGATGACGTACCTAAGCTATTTAAAAAATGTAAGATACAGAGCATGTAGATTGTTTGGCGAACACGCTTTTATGTAATTCCTTTACGAAGTTGCCCGCGAGTGAACGCAAGTGCGAAATTGCCCGGAGGAAACGCCAATCGCCATGACCGGGACTCGAACCCGAGTGCTTTAGCCAGTTAAGCTACCGAGGCGTGTGAGCATTAGGGATATTTTAAGGAAATTTTAATTGACTTACTTCTCCAGTCATCGGAGCCGAGTGCAGTGCAATTTGCACTGAATTAACGCTACTATTTTCCCTATTTTTCATCCATTCTCACGTTTAGTATAATGTAATTTCAACTTCAATTTGAGAATAAAATAGTGTGTAAAGGTAGGAATTATATTTTAGCTCGTAGGCTTCCGCGGATGTAGTGTTGTCTGTTTCTTTTTTCGGGATTCATTCCGCGATGTTAAAATTGCAAAAAAAAAAAACATTTCGCCTGTCCTCCTGCCAACTTCATCAGCCTTAATCAGTTCAGTTAACCTGATGAAGCTGGCAGGAGGGCCAGCGAAATATTGTTTTTGCAATTTTAACATCGCGGAATGAATCCCGAAAAAAGGAACAGTCAGGAATTATTTTTATTCATATGATACCGAGGGCGAAATCCTAGTGTCACGCGACACCCGACTCCCTGACGGATAGAGAAGACGGATAGAGCTATTGAGGTGACGAGAGAGCCTGCTTGTGTGCTCTTGTGCGCGCTATTCCTCAGTGCGCATGCGTATAGGTAGTACCTATACCTATAGTTACGTGAGGAGAGCCGCTAAAGAACAATTCACTCACCCGAATGTTGAGTCGCTGCGTGGTTGCGTATATACAGACACTTCGAATTAGTTCTCAATACTATCACTAGAGGGACATAGTGTAATTTTATGTGAATATTTTAAGTCTGCGTATTTCGCGTAATTATCATTAATTTCTAAATATCTTTTGCATGTTCATGTTTTCTAAAATTTTAATGAAATTATTCATGTTTATTTATAGTAGTGTTGCCGCGAGACGAGACGAGACTTAGGGTCAGTCTCGTCTCGAGTCTCGTCTCGTGAACCTGTCTCGTCTCGAGTCTCGTGCGAGACTCTCGTCTCGTTTTCCAAAACAAAAAAACACAACACGATAAAAAGCCTGGTTTTCTCAGAGTTAGTTATGATCACCAAATCGGTAAACTCGAAATCGTCACGACATTCATATGAATTCAAACTGTCTATAAAGTTGGACTTATTTCATATATCCAAATGCATTTACCATTTAGCAGTTCATTGATAGTCAATTATTACGTCCAAAAATAGAGCACAACACTGGAGGAAAAATTTCTCTAAAAGCCTCCAAGTTGGTGCAGTGAAAGGAATGGAAAATAAAATTATTTAACATTAAAAATATTTACAGATCCAAACCTCTAAACACAATTTATTTTGATTTTTTCTAACTTATGTAGGTTTTAAACCCATAAAAATAGGATATTTTTTATTTCTTCGGTCAAACTGCACGTTACCCACGAGCTCACACACGAATCCGCCAGAACTTCTGGCGGATTCGTGGTACAAACGATTTCTGTCTTTCCTAATATTAAATTCTGTCCGCGAAAAGTCTTTCAGCAGGCATTGATGTAGCTGGTATGCTCAGAAAGTCTCTCGCCATTTTTATTATTCTCGCCATTGAGTGCTTCGTTCAAAAAATCGTGAGTTTCAACTGCTCGAAATCGGGAAATATTTATTTGTGTGTTTATTGTTCATTATGATTTTTAATTTGTGTAAATTAGAACATCTGCAGGTGCTACCGCTTGCATGGTCAACTATACTAAGCAAAGGCGGGGTGGGGACGTATAAGATCAGCTTCTTAAATCCTATCAAATAGAAAAAATGTAACTGCGGAAATGGTGTAGGAAAAATCTTCCGCAGACTTTTTAGTATTCTAGTGCTAAATTCTGTGATATCATATCGCGAAAACCTTGGCAAGAAATCGATCATCTACCTATTTCTCAGAATCTAATTGGTAGAAAGTCTATTTGTTAACAACGGTAGTGTAATTAAGCCAAAGGTATCAGGTTTCCATTTATCAGATAATACGCTTCCAAGACTCACTGACAGGCATATCTTGGAAAAAATACCTTCATTGGGTAAGAAGGTTAGACCGCTTTCCGTTCACAGACCTAATCTGGTATATACACTAAAATCACCGTTCAATCCCAAAAAATGGGAACTCGTGCATCAGACATTCACACTAGAGAAAAGTCTCTTCCAGACTAAAGCGTAAGAGGAACGAAAAAAAATACTTTCCCTATACGATGGACTCAAGCTCGGTCATGGCCAAAATTTCAATTGCGTAACAGAACAAACTTTAGTGTATCAGGCGTTATTTTGTGGGAAAGTGTAACAGGCAGTATTATCACAGAAAACACTTGTAACTTTCCACACAGGTTTATTAAACCGACCTAGGTTTCGGCACAAGCATTCCCATTACCAAGGTAAAATACAAAGTATTTTCTGCTTGCGTAACAGACTTCTAAGTGGAAGAAATGATGGACAAACAAAATTCCAGGCAGAAACAAGGGCCCTTATCATTATTGATGACAGTCAAGTGTTGACGCTGACGGAAAATGTACCAGGGCCTGAGACTACAGCAGCCCCTCTTTGCAGAGCATTGAGGTTCGACGGGAAGGAAAAGCAAACTGTTGACGAACTAATTGACCAGCGTGGTCCTTCTGATCGGCTCTAGCTCATAAAAGCATCATAAGTGAGAAAAAATGCACGTACAGTCATTTCCTGGGCGTAAGTTAAACCCAGCAAAGGCGCAGGGAGTGTGAGCGAAAAAATGTCGATTCTTAAAACATTTATATTATATATGTAAAAATAAAAAGAATAGAAATATGATAACTAAATAAAAAGAATGTTTGTATTTTCCTCTCTCGGACGATACCAACTTTATAAGGATAGTAAAAGATTTTAATGACTTAAAAATTTAAAATACTGAATAGGCCGCCGCAACGTAATGAGTACGTCATTCAACGGCATGTGATGTTCGGGCCAGTCATACAGGATACGTCGCTCGGCGCCTAAGGGTTAAATAGAGACATTCAAAACCTAGGCTAGGGCCCTAATGGGTATGAACGAAGAAATTCCTATTCTAGACCTGTACGCATTTGTGATGCCATGATAAGTTATTTTGGTATTTTTCTCCAAGATGCCAAAGCACTTCCGAATAATCTCCTCCCCAAGCATTCATACACCTTCCTCGCATGGACCTTTGTTGTATGGCAAGAATAATATGAGACAAAGGGATGCCATTATGATTTTCTTTCTCACACCATCCTGCAGGAAGAAGCACACAATGACTTCAATTGTCATCAACAATTACACCGAGATCATATGCACACACCCATGCGTGATACAGGATTCGAAATCGCGAAAATAATTGCGTCATTTGGATCCCGAACATCAGTCACGCGATGTCTCCTTGTAAGTATGTTTTCTAAGGCTTTCAAATGATAAAAAAGTAGAAAGCCATTTACGCGTACTTACTTAGCTTCGGAAGACGCACTCACGCTATTAGAAATAGTACAATCGGCTACAACTATTTACTTATCATAGTTTTACCATATTCATACTAACTAATATCTTTACGTCATAATTTAGATATTATGTTTACTCGAAAGGAGAATGCGACATTTACTCCCTAAAAACCCAAAGGGAGTAGTTCTAAGGATAGTATTACGCTAAATACCGGTTAATAACTTATATCTTCATTTCGATACTTTCGAGAGTCTCGTGGCAGTGGGATTGTCTCGTCTCGCCAAAAAGTGGTCTCGTCTCAGGTCTCGTCTCGAATTCTCACCCACGGTCTCGTCTCGAGTCTTCCGGCAACACTATAGCCAGTACTGTGTACTGAAGGTGATGATTTGATAAGGGTACAAGTCAATCTATGCCCAGCATGCATTCCTGCATTTTCCCTTTTATATTCTATTCTAAGAGGAGAACCAAAAGGAGCACTTTGTAGCTGTTTAAAGTTAATATTAGTGCGTAAGTGCTTTCCAAGTTTTCATGTTACTATGGGTTATTATGGCGTTACCCCGTCAATGTATTAGCGTGCGGAGTATCAAGCGAAGTGTTAACAGTAATGTGATTTTTTAAATTATTCCTACATGAATGGAAAAGTGCCAGTATGAGAGGAAACACATACCCATTAATGTGGTAGCTCAATATTGATTGAAAATGTTTTAAATTGCTAATTTCTTATTTTAATATTTTTTTCGGGGCAAAGTGGAGGAGGGAAAAAGATAATTGACGTAGAGCTGGCAAAACTATTAACCATACGCGCTGTGGTAAATTGAAAACTTGGAACCTACTACAGTAATTAAGTGGATGAAAATGAGTCTTTTCCAACCTATGAAGTGAGACATTAACTTTTTCATTTTTTTTCGCGCTAGTAACCTTTTTTTTATCTCTTCCGTACCCAAGCGTATATTTTTTTGGCTCACTCGGACGATTCTGGTGGTGCGTATTTCCAACATTTATGCTGGTTGCGATAGCCAGATGGGTAGTGGGCTGGCCTGGGCACTCAAGAGGTTGAAACCCCTCCTCTGGCATGATTTTTGAATCTGCAATAGGATTTGAAGTTTTCCATTAAATATACTGTTTAACTTCAGTATGTATTTGGGAGCACTGAAAATCCAAGTACACTGCTTCTATGGGCATTACAGCTCTGGGGTTACTAAATCCGAGGCATAATATAGTCTAATTACATATTTATTAGGGCTTAGTGAAAATTAATAATTATTTTTTTTTGGAATTTGAGTGTTATAAGAATTATACCATTGTTCAAGGAACTATAGGGTTTTTGGTTAATCCGAAAACGTCACTTGAGCATAAAAATGGGAGTGACTGCATAACAAACCGCTTCTTGACTGTTGTTAATGTCGTATTATCGACCTTTTCCTTTGGTTAAATCTTAAATCACATCGAAACATTACTTACTCTAATGCGATTTAAATTACATACTTTTAATCTTTCTTTCTTCCTTCTTGCACCAACACTCAGATGAGGATATTGAGCGGCGTGCGAATGCTGGAAGGAGAGTCGTCTGCAGTGTATGGAATATATCAAGAAATGAGTGTTTTTTCGAGGGAAGCGAAAATTTAACATTTTTACGTGTCTTTCTTTTATGTGGGTGGAATGAGACGTGAATGTCTCCTCTTCCCCCCAAACAGTGGACAGACACAAACAAACTTGCCGTGCGTGGTGAAAACTCCACCCAAACAGGACTCAAACCCACGGCATTTAGTGCTGGATGGAAAGGACTCTACCCCACCGCCACTGAGGCCATCTGTGTACTTGAGCGTTCTCCTCCCGACTGTGAAACTTGGTTATATCAGGACGATCGTAAATGAAGGCTCAATTTGGTGGGAATGGGGCACCTGAGAAACGTTTGTGGTAGAAGTTAGAAGGATAGTTTTAGGAAGGAGTGGATCATGAAAGTATGTGAGTTTGGAAACTTAAGTAACAAATTTGAGGATACCGGGACTAGCCACTGTATAACCTTTTACGGAGTCACCCGCAAGTGCACATTAGTGCGATATTAATAAAAGATTTGTGCGTCGTTGGTTTGACTATGTTAAGATAATAGGTAAGCAGATTTAAGATAATAATAATACGTCTTTACTGGAGTGAAATTGAGACTGGGGCAGTCCCTTCTTCCATCTAACCCATCGTCAAATATATGTATAAAATAATTACATTTTTACTATTAAAATTATATAAAAAGAACAAAATAATGACCATCAATATTTGAAAATGAATCAACTGGAATATAAAGAGTGTAGAAAGATATTCACGAGTGTGGAAAAATCGAAGATCGTAGCGAAGTAGTAGTAGATAAAAGTGAAACCTGGGTATGCCAGGATGAGCATTAGAGTTGGCTAAATACAGTGGGAATGGGGTACTTAGGAAGTGTTTGCGGCAAAATTGGGATGGATAGGATTAGGGATGAGTTGGTCATGAAGAATGTGGAATGGATACTCTAATAATGGATATATATGATTGGAGTGTGTTTCGTTGGTTTGGTCATGTCGAGAGAATGGATACTAGTCGAATAACGAAAAAAACATATGATAGCAGAGTGAATGGTGTGAGAAGAAAGAATGGACCGAAAAAGTCATGGGGAATATAAGGGAAGAGACTCTTACGGGGAGGAATATTGGGAGTCTTTAAGAAAAAGAGACAGTGTATGGAGAAATGTATGAATGTGAAATAAGTGAAAGAGTCCTGCAAGGATATAGCATTATGGAGGAAATTATTAAAGGGTAACCAGATTTATAGGCCTAACAGCAATAAATACTAGTAGTAGGTATTGCTGATAGGCCTAGGAAACTTCCTAGGTTTTTGCTACTATCTTAACAGCAATAACTACTGGTAGTTAAAAGAGAGCCAGTTTCCTGACCTACCGAGACCTAGCCAGTTAAGTTCTTTGACTCTGCGTACCTCGAAAGCTAGTGGCGTGATGGTTATTTACGTATGTATTTGACCATTTTGGCGAAAAGATGATTTTTTGTTCCTTATTAATCACGGTGTTTGAGAAAATTACAGCATTTTGAAGGTGATGAAGCATTTTAACTGCTTCCCGGAAAGACAGTAAGGCTAGGGTTCTTATTCCACCCAACTCTCATTTCAGGTGAAACTCTCACTCTGTAATTGCAATACAAAGAAGCTGCGAAGAGGGTTTTAGTCGTGTTTGAAAGCATTTCAGAGTCACGATGAGGGGCGCGTAATGAAGAAAGATCCTGAGAAAGAAAAGTAATGGGATTCTGGAGAAGTAGGAAGGATGAGCCGAACCTTAAAAATAGGAGAGCGTAATTTATGGTAGGTCGTGCACGTCACGTGCAATTATGATTCGGAGAAAATCCGCCTCAATGGCATGGACACAAGGATAAGGCTTGTGAAAATAGAGGACGTGTTTTTGCGTAGAGAGGGGAGAGGAAGTTAATGGTTGGGTTGCCGGCCGATTATGAGTTAAGACGTAATGAAAATATTAAGATTACCACCAGTCCAGACTTGGATATGAGGTAGGCATGGTCTGAATACGAAAACCGGTTTTGAACGAAAGAGGATGTGCGTAGATTTGACTCGTTTAAAGTGTATGCACTCAGCAGAGCAGAGAAAGTAAGGTGGGCTGGACAGAAGACAAATGCAGAAGTCACGTAAATGGTAGGGAAAGAAAGGTAGTGGATAGGAGTTATTGAATTATAGAATATACATAATAGAAGATTGGAGAAGTATTACCTATAATTCGTCTGATTTTGAAAAATTTGGTGGGAGGATTTTCGGTGAAAGTTAGGTGGGATTTTGGTGGAATGAATAAAAAGATGGTTGTTTATTGGTCACTTACTGCTATAAAAATACTGTTGAAACAAATAAAATTACAGAATGAGAGGAATGAATAGATCAGTAAATAAGTGAAAGATCTCTTCTTGCTATTCATTAATATTCATGCTGTAGTGCGTTCCAAGTGTTCATTTTACTTTGAGCTTTTACGGCCTTATCTGGCCCACGCATTGGAATACAGCGTGTTAAGACCAGCATTGCCCGATATCTGATATTTTTAAATCGTCACTACTTGAATGGGGGGAGTGTCAATTTAAATAAATATGAGTGCGATATTCCACAGAGGAAAAATCATTCGCCTTGACCGCGAATGATTTCTCCTCTGTGGAATATCGCACTAATGTGCACTTGCGGGTGACTCCGTAAAGGTAACTACCGTGACTAGTCCCGGTATCCTCAAAATTATTTAAATATGTAGAGAAAACACATCCCCATTCTGTATGTAGTTCAAAATTTATTGAACATTTTTTACATCGCTGATAACTTATGTGTAAACGTTTTTTCGGGAAAGAAATTGATAGGGAGAGAGATAAATAACATGCAGCAAGAAACACTATTTCCCATAAGCGCTATGTTAAATTGAAAACATAGAACGAACTACAGTTTCAACGCTGCCTTTCTCATTGTTAAGTTGCCTATTATCCAAGAAACGATACGCTGTCCACGTAAAATCCTTTTATTGCTTGACCTCAAATTTGGCACTACTTACTAGCTGCTAATTCACATGGAGCCCCAACTAATATCGATTTAAGAATTGGGTCAGTGTTTGTAACCGATCGAGGTAATCTTGATTGAATAGCTGAGGGGTGATGTCAGACTTGTTGGGATAAAAGAGGTGAAAGGCGAGCCGTGTTGGCTCGTGAAGAATGAAGGCAAAATAGCATGGCCTCTTTGCTTTCTGAATTTTCCGCCGGAAAGTGAAACCTCAATCCTTTCGCATTGCTTGTTTCGACACGCGAATACTATATGGACCTGAGCAATCACCTGAGCAAAATGGACCTCGGACTATTCTAGTTTTTGGAAAATGGTCCGTCGTACATACCGTCTTCTTCTCGCGGTGCTTATCCGTTTTTAAATGTTGTCTCAAAAAACAACGACGCGGTGAAACACTCGAAAGTATGCAGCCTTCAACTTCAGCGCACCGCGGAAGCCGTCGCACCAACTTTATCCGTTTTAATGTTGGTAACCATGCCCAGTTTCCTCTGGCGACCAACTTACCGACGTGAACACGCAACCAAAACCGCGTTGATTTTCAGTAAAGGCGTCAAAAATGGATAATTTTAAGGTATTTTTTACTCTTTAGTGAAAAGCTTTCGTTTTTAAGTGCATATTTGTAACGAAAGCGATTATAATAAACAAAATATTTGAAACTATTATGAGCATAAAGAATGCTACCTACCGAGAGATTACAGAACATTTCGTATTCGCACATCGTTCCATTCATCATCGTTCGTGTGCGTTAAAGTGTTACGATCTGCGCTAACTTCAACACCTTGGATGGAAAGCTCCTCTTGTTGAATTCACCCCTTACAAGCCCCATGGCTGAGTCTTGATGATACATGAGTGCTGTTGGATCGCACACCGATATAAAACCTTCGTTCCCCCAGCCTTGGATGACTTTGGTGAAACTTCGACGCAAAAAGCAAACATGATGACACATTAAAATTATTTTCTCCCGTATAAGTTAAGTTGCCATCGCAAAACTTCAAGGATGTATTGCTAAAGTAGCTTGCTACCGAATATTTTTTAAAAATTTTGGAAATCGACGGGTGCGTGTTTTAAGTAAAACGTGTTTGAAATATTCGCAATAAAAATTTACGCATAAAGTTGAAAATGTTTTTATTGATGACTTAATTTTATTATGTGCCGTCGATTTTTCTTTCAAACGAGCAATTGTGCCCTGACCTAAATATTATATGCCCGGTGATATTGAAGACAATCAAACGCAAATTAACTAGAAGTTTAATCTTTCATACTCCCTAAACTAGGCAACGGATGTATATTTTGCAAAGCAATTGGGCATGGTCAGTAATGTTGTAAAACGGAATATATCCTGAAATTTTTTTCGAAATTGGAAAGATCAAGGGCAACTCGTTCGAATTGGCGTGGAATGACCCTTTATTTGTCGCAAGTTTTATCATGCAGAAAGTTTCATTCAGTTACATCATGCAGAAAGATCAGATAATATATTTGGGCGTGAAGTTTGTGGAGGAATCTACTCAGTCCGGGGGTAAATAGGTAATGCCCCGGTTCCACCACCGACGTACTTACCAGCGCAACCAACCTACATGCATGTCCACCTTTTGCGTTAGAGGCGTTAAACTCTTTGCTGCCCTCTCCAGAAATTCCTACGAGTAATTGAGAAGCAAGCAGTTAACATAAGATAGAAAATAATTCCCGCATCCATGAGACCATTTAGCCTTGCCTGGAATAATTTCAAAAGTTCAGGTCACTAGTTTGTCTTTTTAACAGAGTAGGATTATTTCCTCCAGTTTGTTTGCCTATTTTTACTATAATGCTTCATCTTCCCTCGCCCCCCACCCCCCGAACACCTATACCAACCATGGCACAGTGCGAGAAAATAAAAAAAAGCTGCCCAAAATTAATAACTCCGTTATTTTTTACATTAAAACCAGGATGTTTTTCGATTTCTATGTTTTTTGCCTCCTTAATCCGAATGCAATGCTAGTTTTCATGTAAACCCACCAGGGGTCTCTATAAAATAGCGTAGAGGCCCTATGTTAGGATACTAATACAGTGCCACTAAAGAAGCGGAAACGGAAAAATCTTCTCTTTCAACTATTACAAGGTCGGTCAGCTAAAATTGATGTATGTTCCCCTATTTAATCCTAAAAAGCTCAAATTGAGTTATCAATGTCGATTTTTACATGTAAAATTCTTTTCCTTCAAAATATCGATGCATTGTATCGATAAAATTTCGGAGATTTTAACATTAAAAAAACATGAACAAGAAGAAGATTGACAAATGATGTAACAACATGGCAAGACAGAAAATATTATTTGATTTGGGAATGAGGTATGAGATCACGAAGGATCGCTTGGTTAGCGAAGGCGTTGGAAGATAAGGAGAAAGGGTCAATGTTGTCAGGAAGGGAATTCAGGAGAGAAGAAAGGCGAAAAATAAGGGAGCGCTTGGTGAGTGATAATCTGGGAGTAGGAATATGTAGCAATGAGTGGGTCCTGGTTGGTCTGGTAGGTATTTTGAATTTAATGAAGGAAATCAGGTCAGGGCAGTCAATGGTTGAGTTCAGAGTGCTGTGTATGAGTTTCAAATCAGTTTTAAGGAATATATTACAGTAAACCCCCGTTAGTTCGAACCCTCTTAATTCGAAATATCGATTAATTCGTAGTTGTGAGCAGTCCCCAGCAAACGGAATAGGAAATTGCGTACTTGATGGTACGGATAATTTCAAAATACGCTTAATATGTAACTCGAAGTCGAATTTCGTCCCGTGATGCACCAACGTATCGTTTATTTCGAAACGATTCACCGGGGCAGCGCATTTCGATGGTTAGTTAGTGCTTATTTCAAAGTCATTGTGATTTTGTTATGGCTTTCTTGAGCATAAGTTACTTTTAAGTGTTGCCAAGCTATTTTGAACATTTGCTTATGCTTATGGTACATATTATAAAATTTAGGAAGTTCATAATCTTCTTACTGCTATATCATGCTGATATTGTCTGCAAACGTTATAATTTTCATTTAAGTAAAAATTAACAATTAAAGCGTAGTTAAAAATAAGTTCCAATTAGTTTTCATATACATTAAAAATTTGAAATGCTTGTATTATTTGCATAATGTTATTATTTGTTTTGCCATCCACTTTATAGATAGTCTTAACAATCCTATTGTGTACATTTTAAAATTAGATATATACATACATGCATGGAGTATTTCCCTAAATAGGTAGATCAGGGTTGTCCAACTTGCAAGGCCTCAAGGGCCACAACTTAACTTTAATATGGTTGCGGGCCATATAATAATAAATTATTATTTTTGGTAACAATAAGAAACAACGCAAGGTATAAAAATAAAAATGAATTTCTGAATTTTTGTCTAATAACCTTTTGGGGGCCACAATAATAAGCACCGCGGGGCGCATGCGGCCCACGGGCCGCCAGTTGAACAACCCTGAGGTAGATCATACCTTAATGAAGAATACCAAAGTATAGTATATTTTTAACATAACATTACTTGTCACCACACTTTTAATGTGATATTTGCTATGGCATTTTACGTCATTTATTTTTTAATGTAAAAAATATGTTCTCTAAATTTAAATTACGATATACTTTATTACAAAACCTCAGTATCTGTAGGTATTTACTTTAGACGAAATAGGACAAGATGTTTTTATATTACTCACTTTTTTTAAGCATTCAGATATAATCATGTACGCATAGTGAGATTTACACATTTCAGTCGATTTGATCGACTAGACTAGACTGATTTAGACTAACGATTTGCATTATCTTATTTTTTTCATATTTATTTTTAATTCACGGTCATGTGGCCATTAAGCAGTAGCATCTGTGTCAGTTTGCATACATTCGCAAGCCACCCCAAACTCCTTGTGAGCAGATATTAATAATACATAATAGGCATATAATATAATCATGGAGAATAGAAAATATTTTCTAATATTCGTGTGAGTATAATAGTACTGTTGCTTACTCATTAAAAATATCATTTACATTAACTGAAAAGAGTATTGGGCCGAATATTGAACCTTACGGAACGCCACAATGTAGCTTTTTCTGTTCATTAAGAAAGTTCAAATCTTGACCAGAATTCTTCGCTCGATAAGAGAACTTAAAAACCATTTATAAATGTGTCTCCTTATTTTAATATTATATTAGATATCCAATAGTATAGGAATTTCAACGGCCAAACGATTTATTATAGTCAATATACGTAAAAGTAAACTCATTATATTTATATGTTTAGTGCTACAATATCAGCAAAATATTCTCGAGCATCCCTATTACCCTTTTTTCTGATATCCATACTGGTTTTTATTAACAAGTTCATATTTTGATGAAAACTTCACCTAGTCTTCTGCCATATATGTCTCAATTATATTGCCTTAGGATGGTAAAATTGATTTTGGCCTATAATTGTTTAGCTCTTTAAAACTAACTTCCTTATGTATTATTTATCAAATTATGGTTGTCTTCATCCCAGTAGGAACGATGGCTTCCTCGAGGTTATTATGGATTATCCTTTTAATGACACCATACAGCATTTAGTTATTTTTTAAATTTATTATTCTGATATTATCATAACCCGATGCTTTCACAGCAATTTTAGGCATCAATATTCCAACAAAATTCACAGTACATTCAGGTATTAACTATTTAAATTACTTACTCCATAATTACTGTTGAATTTGACACCACAATTGGTTTTTAGCTAATTGATGCCTTCTGTAAAATGAGAAATAAATTTGTTACACACCATTTCTGTATCCCTCATTTCCCCTAAATGAAGTAAAATTACGCCACCTCCGTCTTTACACTGGCCTCTACCAGTTATTGTTTAAATAATGTCCCATATATTTTTAGTATCTATTTAGTATCTAGAAATCTTTTCTCGATATAATCTGTCCTTAGCATCCTTAACTACTTACTATGAAGTCATATTTATCAGTTTTGTATAGTTATCCTTGTATTTAAGTTGAAAAGGTTGCTTTTCCTCGTCTTGAATGCCATAAGTCTCTTCTTTCAATCATTTGTAGAATTGAGTTTTGCATCCAGAGTTTTTCAGGGTTTTTTTCTTTTTGTGGCTTGTATTTTACCAACTCTATGCACTTATAAAATCCTTCTTGTGTAAAGTTGAGCCGATCATATAATAGCTACATATTTTAGTCATTAGCACCAAGCCCTCAACATCATCCAATGTGCATTATAGAAAATATAATCTAAACAAGACTGCACAAGTGAATCATCTCTTATTTCTTCCCTAGTAAAATTTTTATTAACTCATAATGACCATATCCTGCCCATAAATCTTTGTTTTTAATGCAGTTATTGTCCTTTACTTACTTTCCTTAAAGCTTACTTTCCTTACTCATTAAAGCAATTATTACTTGCAATTCGCAATTATGAAAGCAATTATTAAATTATCAATATTAAAGCAATTATTACTCGCAACTCGCAATTATTAAAGCACATATTAAATTGAAAAACTCATTAAACACCAAGGATCTAGTTCGTACTAGTTCACGTTGTTCCAAATATTATAAATTCCAATAAATAAAATTGTGATACAAAATAAAAAAGGGTTGGAGAAATTTTAGTATTAAAAAGAGAGTTAAAAAAGAGCGTTAAAAAAGAGTTTAATAATAAAAGAGAGGTCCATTCTCGAACGCCGTGATAATTATGGCCGTTATAATTAATAAAACTATGCTATCTCATGGTTTCGTCCATTCAGTAATGTTGAGTTGTCCTATCCTGTCCGCTGTGATCATTATTGCATAGAAAATATCAAATAGTGGTGTAGCATGCGATACTTCAACGTAATCTTGCGATAATCTGTTATTTTCTGCCTACGGTTTTTATCACGACATAATAATAATTTACCCTCTGACCCGTAGAATCCATCTGAGTTCAACCGTGTCATATTCTGACCTGCTTTTATTTTCCCTCTAATATTTGGTATTTTCGAAAGAAAATGTGGGAAGTGGAGTCATTCGCAGAAAAATTGCAGCATACCGCATTTCTGGCGTCCGTTATCGTCTGGGCGATAAAAAATAAAATTAATATAACCAGCAATTTGGCTTCGGCCCCGGGCGACATTGAAAAAGTACGAATTATTCCGGGAATGAGAATTATGCGTCCGGAAACCGTTTCCGGCTCCATATCCTCTTCCTCCACCTTGCGAGGTATCGCATAAAATATGAAACATTATCTCTATCTCGCCCTGCAGGCTGTTTTCTCGGGTAGCCTCGGGAGATATCGGGTGAATTATGGCATCGCCGCCAAGTTAGCTCACCATCACTAGTGCTCCACCGGATATGATGAAGATAAAAAAAGGGAAGAATTGAACGTAGAGGACGCTGCTCCGAAGCCCGCATTACGGTCAATAATGTTTTGCTTACGGTCTGTCTTTTTTTTCGCGAACCTAATTATTTTCTTTATTTTTTTGTCGTATTCAGGTGAGAGGCACATGCATGACCCATCGCCGTATGGAGGAGGAGATAGCGACCAATAGTGCACGTTCATCGCGCCGGATCCGATGTCGATAGTACGAACGACCTCGCGCAGACCTGTAGTATCATAAAATAGATTACGTTCCATATGCCATCGTCAGGATTATTTCTTTATTAAATAGTACCTACATAATAATTTGACGGAAGAAAAATGTTATTTTAACGTAATAAATACTTCTTATTAACACATTTTTGTAAACGAATGCAGACCTGGGATGAGACCAAAGTCATAGGTCTTAGTGTACACCTCATTTTAGGTTCGTAGTCTCTCCGTATATTTCTTGCATGAAAGGAAACCGACGACCACACGGGTGACAGTTTTTGGAAGTAATTACGATCGACGTTTCTTGACATGACGGAAACGGATAGTGGCTTTCGCGGAACTGGGTGATTGGCATGTAGTGGAACCTATTATTACGATAGGCGGACGTTGACGGCGCCGTCATATGACAAGCATTGAGCAAACCTAGTCAAATTCTTAACTTATCCGTCCCGCTAAGCCAACGGCGGCCAGTCAGTGGAGAGATTTTTAAATATTTTAATATTTACAAGTTTAAATGTCGTGATCGTCCATCTTACTTAAAACTTTACAATGAAACATAGTAAACCTACGTGAAGCAAGATTTGTTGGTATTTTTTCATTTTTTTTATATTTCAATTATGAAAGATGAAAATACACAACTAATGCGTAACCGTTTAGAACTTTGCATTGTCCACTCTGTAGACTCTGATTGTCTCCTCCCAGTATGTCCCACCCGGAGATCCGATTGGGGGACTATTTTACCTCCGAAATAATTTACCCGGAGGAAAGCCATCACGTCATATGAATGCAAGGCTGCATCTTATAGGGAGGTTAATGCGGTGGTTTCCCGTTGCCTTCCACACCGCAGTACTCCGGCCGAATTATAACTCCGTTTGAATAATAATACGTAAAAAAATACTTTTAAAAACCACGCATATATTCAAGTGTACTAAAAATCAAAAATAGTTTTTTTCTTCACTCTCCTAATAAAAGGTGGGTACTAGTGGAATAGATATTGATAATATAAATTACAGAGGTTGGATGTTGATTGAGAAAAAGCGCCCACGCTTTTATTTTCCGAGTGATGAAAAACTTTTTTTTTTTTACTTTCTAGTAAACTTGAAAGAAGCGTGGTTTAAAAAAAAAAGTATTTTTTTGCATATTTTTATTTTGTACTTTTTAGTCTTAAACGAATCTTGTAATCAACTTTGTAATCTCCTGTAATGCAGTTCAAATATACTGATTACCTAATCGAAAATCTGATTATTAATTCATTTATTATCATCAAAAATACGTTTGTGTCCAATAAATACTTGTTTTGTACTTTTTAGTCTTTATATTAATTGTTCAACTGTTCTTTGAAATTTAAGTTATTAGCATTTCTTCTCACTATAAATGCTAAATTCTACTTGCGCCATCTATTGGCAAAAGACTTTTTCGTATATAATGTAAACCATTTAATTTTAGTAGATCAACTTGGTAATTAGTGAATTTAATCACTGATTCATGTGATGTCATCGATAAGTTAGTGTGCCAAATTTAAGCTCAATTGAACGTTTGTAAGTGGGTTGGATTTAGATTACAATATTCCATCCAGGCAATCCAACAAACAACAAAGAAACAGGTGAAGTTAAAATAATGGTGGTAAAAAGCTGTCAACAATTGGCGCTGATTCTCCCGTGGATCGTAATTCACTCCTCCTTGACGGGAAGACTACTGAAAACTGAACGTCACCATCCGTTTTTTGTAACGCCGGCAAACGTTGATCGTAATCCTGCCGTAGCGAATGTTTCGTTTACGAATAAACAAAACTTGTTGCGAGTTGCGTCATGACGACTGGCTGCCAATCGGAAATTTGGGAATGTTTGGTATGCCAACCAATAGGAGACATGCGAGGACCTTTCGTAAATGTTGAATAGAATTCCTCGGATTCGTTTCGTGATTCGATTGCAATCAAGTTACAAATGCAATTTTGGAACCGGTACCAGATCTTAAGATGTATATTCACTTCGTGTCGGCTTCTTAAATTTTCTCTCGTATGCGTAATACCATAGAGTAAGCATATACCATAGAGTATATATTTACTCTATGGTAATACGTAAATGGAAACGGACGGACAACCTGTGTACTCAGTTTTTACAGACTTTATGCAAACAAATAAACTCACTTTGGTCTGCGCGCATGACGACGTGCAACCAATCGGCGGGGTAATGATTATTAACATTCTTGTCATTATTCGAATAAATGTTGTATTTAAAAAATATTAAAATACATATCTGTCGGTTCGTTGAAAAATCATGCGAGGTGCATACATGACAAAAGACGTAACCTGCGTGACAATCGAAAACAGAGACAAAAAAGAAAAAAAATGACTCCCGTAAGTTTTAATTTTCAGCAGCAAAACCGCCTTCGTTTGAAACGGAGAAAATACCTATCTAATCCGTAATACGCCTGTGTGTTATTTAAAAAAATAAATATTTGAGTATTAATTGACAATTTTAATATTTTTGGAAGCTCAAGGACATTAATTGAAACAATATAAATTACGAGCTTATCTAAAGAATAAAGAACGTTATACCTAATCCAAAAAACATTTTGATGCTAAATTATACTTAAGTTAGTTGCTAAAGAATTTTAAGGATTTATAATTTTTATATTTTTTTATTACGGTTATTAAACAAATAGATATTGATATACATACATCTGCGTGTAAAATTTATTTTCGATATATTTTTATTATACTTAATATTTAGATATTTTGTATATTTTTATTTATTTTTAAAAAATTATTTATGATATGTGTTTGTACTAGTATTTTTACTATTAGGGATTTAAAAATATTTTAGTTATATTATTATTAATTATTGTAGATTATTATTTTTAGGATTGTTTGTAGATTTAGTAGGCATAGTGCTTATTCTTTAATCTACAGTATGGTACTTCCGCGGTTTGATTCTCCGTCGACGTGGTTTTTTTTTTTCTTGTGCCAATTTTCTTCGTAATCCATCGCCGTTATTTCGACACAGTAGTTAACAGATTCACAGCACTGCGGGTGCAATACTGGAGCCCGTCCACTGGGATTGGCTTACAGGGTTGGCCAGCCCTCCTTGACCCGTGGTCCGTCGTTCCGCTTGCTCGGCACGCTGTCTTTTTTTTCATTTCTTCTCGTCGATCGTTCGCCCTCAGTCAGTTCTCCTTATTCGCGTCCATCTCGCTCGTCGCAAAGTGAACCGTGTCGCTTGGTCCCCCCCTCCACCCCCTCCCCATTCCTTCGACTTCGCCTCGACACTCGATTTGGTTATCTCGACGCGGCGGGAATACTCTCTTTTCGACGAGGAAGGGCATACTCGAATCGGGGTGAGGACTCACACGGCAATCGCAGCTGTGTTGACGGCGGCTCTTTCCCGGGATGAACGACCTTGCTCAAAGGAGTGACTCATTTTATTATCATGGTAGCCTGCCTATATTATATAGTGATAGGTTTTGGCATGGCGGAGCTAACTGCTTAACGACTTGGAGAGTAGTTTTCTTTTTTTTTTCTAAATTCCTGAGGTCGAGAAGCTTCTTGCTTCCATTCAAGCAGTCCAGTCATCTTAATTATGTGTTATTTTACTCCACTTTCCGACATTCTCCCTTTCTATTAAGGTAGTCTGAGCGAGAATTTTCTCTAGTCATAAAAGAGCCATAAACCTACCTTTCCACGTTATTTTTATCATAAATTGAACATGAAATTACTCGGTGTTAAATGCGGCAATGGGAGAAACACGGGGGTAACATTATTTTTCTATCTAATATATATGCCATATGCATGGAAAACTTTTTATAAGAATCGAAACCTCCCGGGAAATTGCCTACAAATAAAATAGATGCATCTTAACTCCTTATTGTTTGAGTTATTAGCTAATTACTGCGATAATTGAAGCAAAATGCGGTAATGTAATACAGATGGCGCTGCAGTCGGCTTCTATGACTATAAAAATGTGTTCATTAAAATATTTCTTTCGTAATTAAATTCTATAAGTACCCTGAGTATCAATATAATGACAGTTATGTCATTTTATTTTGGAACCACCTTAATGACATGCTTTTGGACATATTTTTTCTTTTTTAATTATTCGTACTGTTATTTGCTTTTTCCACCAATATGCTACAAAATGCTGCATTTGTAATTTATAATTGTTTTAAAATGCAAAATTTAGAATTAATGATGCGAAATCCTCAATATAGAATTGCTTAAACCCATGAGTATAGGGTACCAACCATACGTATGAGTAGAGACGGAGGTTGGCACTGAATTAACCGATCACAAGCCAATGAGATGATTGAGATATTCCACAGAGGAAAAATCATTCGCCTTGACCGGGATCCCGGTCAAGGCGAATGATTTTTCCTCTGTGGAGTATCGCACTTACGTGCACTTGCGGGTGATTCCGTAAAGGTAACTACCGTGGCTACTAGTCCCGGTATCCTCAAAATTAGTAATGAGATGATTGTTCAGAAATCTACAATGACTTTTTTTAAATCCTTAGAGCGAGGTCATTGTTGACCCAATCAAGATCTTTGAAGTCTCTCGTTCTTGTTTATTTAAACACGTACTATTGCGTCCGCAACTCCGCGTGCTGTAGCATAACATTGGTTTTCCAGCTCCAGCGAAACAAATGCTCTGATAACGCCCTAATAATCTGGAATTAATATTGACATATACTTACCGTGAAACTCTGCCTCGCCGGTGATAATACGTACGGAGCGGTAAGACCAATGTAGTATGGAATAGACGTGCGTGGCATGAATGCAACCCAACTTGGGTTTAAGTTGTACACTAATCCTTAAATAGGTGAAGGTAGACTTCTTTGTAGCATAATCGCATTAAGTGACTGGGGCGGTAATCGTGGGTCATTGATTGCACATTTTAATACGAATATTTGAAGTAAGTCATAAGAAATTTCTTGGACCACATTTCACGTGAGTGCATCTGTTTATGCGTTTGAACTCACCATGCAGGCAGTAATGGAAATGTTAAAATAATTATTTTAATTTTTTTCCCTTAATTACAGCAAGTTATGACAAGACTTATCGGCGCAATATTCGAAATGTAGACGAAATAATATTGAAATGTTTTTTTTGAATATTGAACTCAGCGTGATAACTTGATTTTTTAAAGCAAAAATAACAATAATAATTATTGTATTATTTCGTGTTAAGAAAAAAAACTGCATATGTAATCGAATTATTGCGAATTATATGTAACGTGCCTTAAAGATACGTTTTAAAATTGCATTGAATTGCCAAAAAACCAAATCGGTATGATGAACTTTTTTCTGTGGGCATCACTAATAAAAACACGTGTTCAAAGTTTCCCACGTATCTGTACATAAACAAAAATAGCTCCAACCTCCTTAATTTTGTGAATATTTGCAACATCGCATTTATTTTGCGTCTAACGCAAATGCCAAAACACACCAACTATACGCATGAGTTATATGACCCGTTTCGTTCTCCCATCTCGTTCCGCAGGTCAACAGATTCCCGTGAACTGCCTCTACTCCTCCCCTCGTCTTCCCGGTGGGCCTCAGGCCCCCTCGTCCTTCCAGCCCGTCCTTCCTCTCCTGTTCGGCTGGCGCCCCTCCGAGGGACAGCGCACTCCGCTGGAAGGGGGGTCGACGAGGGCCCTCCACGCGCGGGGGCCCGCGGGTCTTCGCCGCCTACGCCCGCGCGGCGGTGGTGGTCTGCCTCCTCAATGGCGGGGGCGGAGGAGGAGGCCGCGGAAGGGGTGGTGTCCTGGCGCCTGGTGCAGTGCGCCCTGCTCCGGAAGGCGCCACCGGCGGCCGTCGGCGTCGCCTACGTCCAGCAGGCGGCCTCTCCTCACCCACCCCCACTGCTGACGCTAGCCACGCACGCCATGCTGTTCGTCGGAAGGGAAGAATGTGATCTCACGCTCAAGGTGAGATTCACTTTTCATACGTACATACATTCCCATGGGCGTTTTTACGGTGAAAAAATGACCCCTGCCATCGACGCACCAAATAAACTAATTCTACTATGTTTTTACTGGGCGGGGATGAACGAGACCGGACCACCCCCTCCCTCCGGAAGCAACTTAGTTTATTTATTTATTTGCACAAGATACAAAATGATGTTCATTGTTACGGGCAGTTACCCTTTTAACGTAGAGAATTCAGAAACAACAAATGGCAAAAATATAGAGAAATATAAACAAAAAAAAAATTCATCATGTTTAGCAAGCCACAAATATATCATGAAAAATTATATATGATACAAATTCAATCAGACAAATCAATCAAACATAAAAACAATATAAATCATACAAATAAGGATTAATTAATTCATAAAATGATGTAGGATGGTGAAAGGGTGAACAAGACCGGACCACTCCCTCCCTTCAGAATCAACGTAGGTTATTTATTTTTGATTTGCACAGGATACAAAATCATGTACATTGTAATGGAATGTAGGTTACCCTTTTTTCATAGTGAATTCAAAAACAACAAATGATAAAAATATAGACAAATATGACAAAAAAATCATCATGTTTATCAAGCCACAAACATGTATTAAAAATTACGTATCATACAAATAAAATCAGAAAATTCAGTCTAACAAAAAACATTACACATCGTATAAATAAGGATTTTTTGAGGATATTTTTCATAAAATGACTCCGAAATAAATTTTTAAACCTATATAAACTGGCACAAAAAAATCAACTAGGCAACTAAAAATATCTAAAATTAGTTAAGGCCCTTAAGGGTACCTACATTAATGTGTAAAAACATTGACAAACTAAATATCTTTAATTACTTCGGAAGGGGCAAATAAATGTAATTATTTTAAAAAATTTCCCAAACCCTCATTAGACTGGGCCCAGATCTTATCGAAAATATTCTGACCCCCCTCCACCCCCCCAAGAGCCAAATTATATATACACCACTGTACGTACCCATCACCAGTGACGTAGTCAGGATTTTGTTTTAGGGGGGATCCATGTTGAGTAGAAGTGGGGTAGGGTGAGTTGGGGGAAATTTTTAAAAATTAGGAGCAAATACATGTGTTTAGGCAGTGAAAGAGTCCTTTTGCGACTGCACTGTAAGGGCCGATATTTAAAGATTTTAACAGTGTCAACTTCTGAAATAATACAATCACTGCAGTTTTTTTAATTACCACAATATTTATTTTAAAAGTAGTTCAAACTGAAGAATAAATGAATTCACCATTTTTCCTCAAAATTCAAAACGAATATAACTGTGTATTGCCTTTAGTGCCCTTTAAAAAACAATGCAAAATTTTGGTAGGGGGAAGGTCCAGCAGGTCATGCTGTTTCCTTTCGGAGGAGGCAAAAAATGATTCAATTCTTTGCAATAGGCCGGTAAACCTAACTTTGCCTTAATAATAACCTCCTTACTACCCTATCCTAGCTTAGGTATGTACCTCTTTCTCTTCTTTTATACTCATGTATTGCTTACTGCTGCCTTCCTATTTTTATGTATTCCTAATATTCCACCTCTCAAGAGTCTCTTTCACTACACTCATACATGACTTTCTTGGTCCACCCCTTTCTCTCACACCATTCACTCAAAACCAGATATCCGTTAAGTTATTCCAATCTTCTGATACTGTTATACTGACTTCTCTCAACATGGCCAAACCAATAAAGCATGCTCCTCTCATACATGTCCCATTATCAGAGCATCCATTCCATGTTCTTTTATCAACCATTCATTCCTTGCCACATCCCCTCTGTCTCTTTATTAAAATCGTTTTTCCTTTTTTTTTACTTTGCATGTCCCCTCAGGAAATCAAATCAAATTAGTCTTCAACCCTAAGATTTCAACCCTCTGTCTCTTTAATAAAATCGTTTTTCCTTTTTTTTTACTTTGAATGTTCCCTCAGGAAATCAAATCAAATTAGTCTTCAACCCTAAGCTCTCAATCCTTATGTGATGGTAGGATTTGTGTATGCCTAAAAATTCAAAGAGTTTTATACCAATTTGTTTTTATTGTTACAAAAGTTCCATATAGTCTATAAACATTTTCTCTCAGAAATAATTTGGCCTCCTCTATGTCAATTTTAAGCTTCAGTATTCTCTAACACTGACCTGTTTTACCTACCCAACACTAAGCTTACCCTTTCTATTCTTCTCTATGTTGGAATCTCAAAAACTTCCATACATAGCTATGTAGACCTAACCAAAAAGTTTAATTATTATCAGCTGTTCATGTAGAAATGAAATGAAGCTCTAATTTTGTCCGCCATCTTGAAACAAGGGAACTAACTTCATTCTAATGATGGTCCTCTATCTGTAATACAAAGAGGATGCCTCAAGTTGAAGTCTTGCTGGTCAGAAATCCCTTAATCTATAACAGCATTAAATGATACTGCCTGCTTTAACTGAAATTTCCATGAACAAAGTCCACCTTGAGTGAGTTAATAGTCCCTCTTCCCTGAATACTCCTTTTTTGACATATCTTGCCACATTAGTTTTGGTTTCTACCCTCTTGTCTCTAAAAATTTGACTTCTGCTTCTGTTTTTGGCTATTTGAAGAAGCCTTGTCCTTTTTTCTCTCAAACCTTCTTTTCTGCACAAAAGGTTTATACACCGAGGCCTATTAAACTTGGTTTTTTAGCATTTACCTATTACTCAGGCCCATGGCTAGGGAATTTCAGATGATTATTGCTGGTGGTGCTTCCTTTTCCTGTCCATCTTTGCTTTCTCAAGAAGATCTCATAGAATAAAAGTGATGCTAGGCACAAATGTGTAAAATCGCAATCAAAAACTAATTTTCCTGGACTGGAATTTGATCCCAGATCTCTCAAATTTGCACCAGGTGCTTTAACCAAGTAAGCTATGGAGGCACCCTCTTCCTCTATGAATTATGTAAGTATTTGGGTTTGAATGTCTTTCCTGGTGAGTTTTCATGTGGAATTTTGCTTATGTTAATGTATTTTCTCAGGAAGTGATTCCCACTAAAGTTACGATATTTTGAATGATGATATTAGAGTATTTTTACTGAAAATTCTTTGAGGTATTGTCTGTGTTTGAATATGAGGCCCACTGCAACTTTAACATATTGGAATACTCATAAAATAACTGGTACCCACTACATCATTCCATAGTTCAGGGAACAATAATTTGAAAGAGTAGGGTTCGAATCCTCCCCATTGCACCATAGTAGCATTTTCCATTCCTATTTTGCTGGTGCATATCTTTTTATTGCTTTGACTTTACTTTATGTCTATAAATTAACAATTTAAGGAACTAATCCTATGACCAATTCAGGTTTTTATTCTAAGCCCAATAGAAAAAAGAAGGAAGGTTCTCCGATGAAAAAGTGAAAGAGAGATGCTGCTTTGCTCTGGTTAGGCCACATCTCGAATATGCCATGAACATTTGCGACCCTGTACAGAAGGAATAAATTTGAGAAGTAAATAAAATACTAAGGAAATCTGCATTCTTCATTAAAAACTGCTAAGAACAAAGAGAAAGTGTTACACAGTTAATGGAAGGACTAGGTCGAGAGCCATTAGAGCAGTGGTTCCCAACCGGTGTGGCACAGTACTTAAGGGTGCAGAGAAAACAGCTAGGGGTGCCGCGAGATTATTGCGGGAAAAAGAAAAAAAATTAGAATAATCAGTGCATGAGTTGATTACTCTCATGCCCGATAGATGGAAACAGTTGAGGAACTTCTTCCAACCTGACTCTAGTAGTATAAGTACATACTATATCTGAACTATTCCATATTATATGTTGGTTGGTGATTTTACTATTATCTTGTTTAAATATATATCATAAAATTGAGGAAGTTATTTATTTAAAAGTGAAGTTCAAATTTTCCTAATGCATATTCCACTTTAATTTTTAATTATGTATTTTTAAAATAAAAAAATCTAAGAAGGGTGCCACAGCATAGTAATATCAGCCTGAAGGGTGCAGCAAATGTAAAAGGGTTGGGAATCACTGAGTTACAGACTCGCAGGCTGCATAGCTAGGATTAAATTACTTGAAAAATTCAGATCAGGTTAGTTTCAGCATGACATGGAGAATGTTATTTTGACCTCCCATTATATCCCTTGAAGTGTTAAAGTGGTAAAATAAGAGAAATGCACCACTGAACTGATAGGTTCAATAATTCATTCTTTACAAGCACCATGAGTGATGGATAACAAACACTATTAGACATTAACATAAGATGTATTGTTAAGACACGATTCACCTCCATCCTCTCCCCCCTCCTTTCCCCTATTCCCCCCCTTTTCATGGCTATGGTGTCCAAACACCTCCTAGCAGCCTTTAATTATGTTTATACCTCCCAAATAATGTCAGTTGATTGAAACTTATGTGATAAATGTGTTCATCATACTGATTTTGGTCTGCGCCTAGCGGCTGGGGTAGCGTGCGAGGTTCTGATTTGTGCTGGGACGAGTTTTGCATGTCTGGTGCGGAATCACCCCGTGCCACACACCCTGGTGGTGGCTTGCACGGTACTTCGTAGATGTAGATGTAGATGAAAAAATCTTTAATTCCATCCACAACTACATACTTTATCACATAACTGGAAACTAGTACATATGTACTTGGCTCTCTACCAAAGAATCCAGTTATATGCTTTAAGAAGTGATTCCTCCTTAGAAAATTCACTTTCTCCTAATTGGTGTCATTATTTATAATTTAGTTCATATCTCAGCAGAAACTTTCTAATTTTCATTGCCACTGCAGATTTGTTAGGAAGTGGTAGGCTTTCATTCTTCACATTGTATGCCTGGAATATAGGGGTTGTAATGGTTTCAGTTACTTTGATATTTCCAGTTTATGGTGGACTTAAGAGGTAAGGAGGTACATATTTTACAGTATCCACTGTTAAAGACTGATTTTTGGGTTTAAGACAGCTTGGCATCTTTCTTTGTCCCAATGCTATTTTAATGTTTTACATTTGTGTTTATTTTGCAATTCGCTAACTATTCATTTCAATCAGAGTTGTATTTTTTAAGCCAAAGAGCCTGTTAGATTAGAAGTTGAAATGTCATTAAACGGAATGAGTGTTTTTCCACTTATTTTTGGTCAAACAGCTTGTCGGTGAATGACTTATATTATCCTATCATCTAATGTCATATTATCTCATCTACTTCATCTCTAAGTTTTTAAAAGAGTAATACCGTAAAATTGCAAGATTTTGGATTTTTGGCCCACTTTTAAAACTTTGCTGCACTCAAAGTGGATTCATTAAGGAAAGCCTTCTCATAAAAGCAACTGTTATCCCAGAATCAGCAATTATATCAAAACACTTGTCTCTGTATTTTTATATTAATACAACTTTAATCATAGCTTGTCTGTTTTACTTGGCTTATTACTCAGCTAAGTATTTCAAACTCCTTGCAGCCATTGAATATTTCAAATTCAATGTTTCATTAAATGTTATTTAATTCAGAAATTCAAAATATACATTTTACTTTCTTGTTTTATTCCTGATAAATAATGCTACTTATGTCTAATTTCCACAATTTCTATTGATTTCAAGCTGCCATAGTTTCATAAAAGGTAAGATTTATGATTACTACTTTACATGCTGCTCATTTGAGAAATTATTTGTGAAAGGCAAACTTCTCATTTGCTAGCAGTAATGTATGCTGTGCATGTATGCAGAGGTATATTGTATGTGATCTGAATTTCAGCCGATGCAGTACGATTTTAAGCTGTATAACTCTGTGCAAATATTTGCCTTCGTGCTAAAAGATACTTCATTCAAAGATCTGCTTGAGGCCAATTGCCACAAGGATTCTGCTATTTGGCACCTCCCACACCAATTACTGTACCAAAGTGAAAAAGAGATTAATGTACGCTTTTGTTTTTCCCTTTCTTTTGTGCCATTCAATTTCATACTGTGACCATTATGTATAACATTTATTGTGAGTTAAGTTGTATACTAACATACGTATTCAGCTAGTAATTGCAGTGATTATTGATTATATTAAAGCAGTTGTCTGAGTCATTAATCAGCTCAAAGAATCCACTAATGATTGGTGTTGTACTTGAGCATGCAAATGCTCAAAGTTTAGGCTTAAAGTATCCTTTGAAATTCATGTTTTTTTTTAAATTTCATATTCGAGGTATAGGTGTCCTAAAAGTGGTGACATAAGCATCTATTTTAGCATGGAATTTTCTTCCTTCCTTTGCTAAAGACCTCTCAAACTAATTATTTTTTCTTGGTAAAATGATGTTCTGAGTGAGAAGAGTGGCTTGATCTAATACTCTCTTCTCTTTTTTTACAGTCAAGGAGTGTAGATAAACGTCATGCTGTAATTAATTTTGATTATAAAGAAAAGAAGTTTCAAGTGAAGGATCTCAACAGCTCAAATGGGGTAAGAATACATGTTTGCCGACCATTCAGTCCTTCATATTGTTCTTAACAGTTTCCTCAATATCTTTTCTCTAAGATCATTTGAAATCAATGACATGTCTTTGCTTGCTTCTGGTTTTGATCCATTGCAAAATGCTATTTTATTACCTTTTTAACTTGATACATGTTATAGGGCATCTAGTTAATAGTTTTATGTAAATAATTTACAACAACAATATTCGTCTAAGTCATAAATAGGTGGTCGCCTAATCGACCACTGTCCATTCCACGCAACTGTTCTCAGATCTTAAGGACAATAGTGAGAATGGACAGAGGTCGTTTGAGCAACCACCATGTGGAATTGCACTGCACACCACACGCTCAGCAGTTGCCTTAACGACCACCTATACCAGTAACACCTATAACAAGTTAGCTGTAATGAAATAATACAAAAATTTTGCAGAATGTGACTGAATAGATACTAATGAAGAAGATAATTACACTATCTCACCCAGAAATAACCCAGTCCAGCTGGAAAACACTATAACATAATAACAGTCCACTTCTCCGCGCGGATTCACTCGGGTCACTACATGCTCAGCGGTCATCTGAGCGACCACATTCTTGAGAACGAGTGTCTCGAATGACTAGAAGGAGAACCTGACATATTTCGGTCATCAAGGCAACACGTTAAAAAGTATGCCACAGAAAACTCACAGAAAAAATCATAGAGACTGCCAGGATCGAGGTGGTTGCTCAGGTGACCAGCAAGCTATAAAGGGATAAAGATTGAATCAAATTATCATCATAAATGTTATGTTTACCTTTATTCATTGATAAACCAGCATCATAATGCAATGTGGAATTGGAAGCTCTCAAAGAACTTGAAAGGGGATGCTTAGCTCGGTAAAAGATTCTGTTATTCGCAGACTCATTAGACCCTGACTCTAGATTAAAGAGATGGTGGTTTGCTGGTTCCATACAGTTTTGACTTTGCAGTCTCATAAAAAATAAAATTAAAAAAAGTTATTGCAAAAGTATAAATTTGTAAACTACGCTCAGAAATGAAAAAAATGAGGTGCAAAGTTTTCTGTTACTTTAAATTTTTGGAAAAATTATATTTTAAACTAAACCAAATTTGACTTAATTAAGTCTCGGAGGAAGGTGATCTCTGAAAAAATACTAAGCCTATGGGTTAAGGTATCAATATGTGCTGTTCATTATTACTCTTTAGCCAATATAAAAAGTCTATTCACTTGTTGCTATAAATGTTGATGAGTTTGAAAATGTATTGATATTTATCAAAATATTAGGTAATAATTATTAGGGACTTTGTCAAACTGCAACACCCGTGAAATGATGCTTGAATATCAAGATGGAATGCGATAAATATGGCAGAAATAGACATGGTCCGAGAGATTTTAATCAATATTGTCAGCAGATAATGCATTTGATTAGTATGTGATGAATGAAATTCTCTCATTCAAAACAATAATCATCATTCATGGGCAGTCATCAATCAAGAGAATGATTTGCTGCACCTCTCCATTCCATTCTCTTATCATCTACTGCTTAATTCCTACATGAAATCATGAAACTGCTTACTACTACTTACTACTACATGCTTAAAGAACTCTTAAATTATAATGGCAATGAACCCATAGAAGCTTGTTTGAATTGTCTTAAAAATATCTATTTCCACGCTATTAAACTAAAAACATGTTGCAAGAGGATTGGATTTCTGCTGAACTGAGAGTACGACAAAATTCTGAGATCATGCATGGCCATGAGGTATGCACATTCATGTTAATTATTTTCATCTTTCATGCTTGGTTCATTTGCTGTATCTCTCATTCTCTTTGCAGACTTTTGTCAATGAAGTAAGAATTCCTGGACAGACATACGTTTGGCTCGAAAGCATGGATCGTCTAAGGTTTGGTTATGATATCCTTTATAACATTGCTTTCATTTGGAATCCTAGAGTGTCATAAAACTATATTCAGAAATAAGAATTTATTAAGTTTTACTTTTAAATGAGAGGTAATTAATCTAATTTAATGTGCTTGTTGAATAATCTGATCCTTCATGTAATTTCATTTAGATTAAAATTTTCCCTCCCTTTATTTTGCCATCCATAATTTAGGCTAATTTTTCATCATATCAACTTTTCAGTATTTATTTGAATTGGCAATCTTAAATTTTTAGTCATGAAGGATTCAAAGATATGCTTTTAAATAATTTAGAAAATATTTGGGAACTATTTTCGCTTGCTATTAGAAGCCATTGCTAATAAGCTGTTAATTCTATGAGTAAATATCCTTAATAATACATACATTCCACCATCTACCAAGTTCAAAAATTAGTGAAGTCCTTTAGTGAAGGAGAAGCTCAACAAGAAATCAGCAATACTGCCACTATTTCTGCTCCTGTTTTATCGGAAGCAGTAAAAGATGTGAAAAAAACTCAGGTGAGTCATTCCTTTTGAGTCGCTGTATATTCTGGTATTTGGATGTGATAAAATTGCTTTCATTTGGGATGATAGGGTACAGTGGTGTAGCCAGGATGTCTGGAGGGTCCATGTTGAGGATAAGAGGGGGATGGGTGGATGTTTAAAGCTAGAAACAAATTTGTGTGTTTAGGCAATTAAGAGGGTATTGTTTATTTAAAAGTTATTCAAACTGAAGGATAAATGAATTCAACATTCTCTGTACACAAAAACAAAAATTACTTTCTCCTTTACTGCCCTTTTTAAAAAATAGATTCAAAATTTCAGGGGAGGGGGGTGGGGTCAGGACCCCATGAACTCTCCCTGTTTACGCCACTCTTAGGGTATGATTAAATTATATTATAAATTAAACAGTTGTTTCATTTAAATTTTTAATTAGAGGTGATTCATCTAATTTCATGATGTTACACATTCCACCTAAAAAACTAATGTAACAACAGTATCACTATCAGAATGAAGAGCTCTCTGGTTTACAACCAGATGATGCCGGTAAGTGGCACTGATATTTCAAAGGCATAGGCTGCCATTGTCCTCAGGGTGAATGGTTTGGCTAGAAAGATGTAATTTATTTTTACTGTTTCATTGGGGTCAAGTTGGTTTTGATTGCCATTGCTTTCCCTCTTCTTTTTGTAGTAGCCTAAGGGCTGGTTTCCACACACTAATAAGCTGGAAACCTTTGTCTCGGTTCATGCTGTTTTTCTAGATGTTGATTTCCTCAGCCTCTTTCACTACCCAGTCCAAGTAGTTTTTAGTATGGCAAAGAAGTTTGGTTTCTGTGTAATCAATCCTGAGACTATTCTCAAGTCTGTGTTCTGCCACCGCAGATTTGTCGGGGTTGAAGAGCCTGAAGTACATACCTTTCATGCTCTTTCAGGCATTTCTCTAAGGTGCATCCCGTTTCACCGATATACAACTTCCCACATTCACACGGGATGTGGTAAACACCTGTTGTTATCAGTAGGGCGGTCCCAAGGGATTGAGGGGCCCTGTGCAAACAAAAGTCCCCCCCCCCCCAAATTTGCATTCCCTTTTTAATTTGTAACATCTTTTTAGCATAACTCATGGAAAGAAGGAAATTAACCTACAAAATCGCTAATGATTCCAAGAAATTTACACATGTACTAAATAGTAGGTAATTTTGGGTCATAGGTAGGTTTCCCCACACCCTCTGATAAAGGCAAGCCCGGGTGGGACCCTTGTAGATGCAAGGCCCAGTGCAGTAGCACCTGTCGCACTACCCAAGGGGCGGCACTGGTTATCAGCCCCAAGTCCTCTTTGGCGGTCCCCAGGATGTCTTTGAGTTTTCCCATTAGCGTGTGAACTGTTCTGCTCTTGTTCTTGGCCAGTATTCTTGCAAACAGGTTGGAGATCTTTGGGTTGCAGGGAAGAGAGGCTCTGCTGTTTGGTTTATTCTCTCCTGGTGCATCTCCATTCCTCTCGTTCAAGGAGCTTTTAAGAGCCAGATTGATCTCCTGTTCTCCATATCTGTTAGTGCAAAAGGTCTTCCTCAAGTGTTTCACTTCGGTTTTTGTCATCCGAAACTGCCTTCGCCCGGTGAAAAAGCATGGCCATCACACGTCTCTTTTGTGCAGGATGGTGGTTGCTTCTCCCGTTGAGGTGCAGGTTGGTGTTTGTAGGTTTCCAGTACACGCTGTGTCCCTGGCTTCCATCTGTCTTCCTCTAAATGAAGTTTTCGAGAAAAGGCACGTGGTAATTGACTTTGGTTTCCATGGTGAACTGGATCTCAGTATGGAGGCTGTTTATATGAATGAGGAACTCAGTTTGTGTTTTAGATCCATATAGCTACACTGTGAAAGTGTTGTTTACATACCTGAAGAATTGCTTAGGGCAAAGAAGGAACATTTCTCCTCCTTGAAAAGATGGACAACTGCCAGTGATAGTGGGAACCCCATGGGAACCCCTTCCGATTGCTTTTATTCATAGAACTACTCATTGTAAAGGAAATATGCTGAGTTCAAAACATGTTGAAACTGGTCAACTGTTTTCTGGTCAAAGAGTGCCTTCAAAAGTTGAAGGGTGTCCTTTATTGGAACTCTGATGAAGCGAGACCACCATAATTTATTAATATCTTTTACATCCAGTCAGATAGTCTGCAAAGATTTGACGAAGCGTGCGGACGGAGAAATGTCTCTCACGAGCAGTGGTTCCACTTTCAGTTGCCATTGTGCAGTATGGAAACTTCTGGTTGAGTCTTTTTGTTTTGGTGATCATTCAGGATACTACTATCCCATAAGGTGTTCAAATTCACTGTCACTCAAGCACTGCCATTTCCTAACATTCATAGGTATGGAGGCTTCTGTGGTGATTGGATGAATTTCTTTTATTCGGGTTTCTCTCGCGTTGATTCATTTTATACATATGGACAACAGTTTCACTTGTGTTACAGCTAGCGTCCTCTGGTCCTCAATGAGCTGCAGAGATTCTTTATCCGTTATATATACCTAACGCTTGAGCTAGTCAGGCGCGTGCTGATTGGCCGGATGGACCTTTGAATTTAATTGTTGTAAAAGACATTTGAACATTGAGGAGAGAGGATAGCCATCTTCCCTGTTGAAATTCTCTGATTTTTTTGCTAATTCAATTACCTCTCTTATCAGGCGAGGTAAATATTTATTTTCTCTGGCGAAGATCTAGCAATTGTGAAAGTTTATGACACGGCTGGGTTCTGACCAGGCGTGCTCTGCAACCGCGGAATGGCCGACATTTTTATTTTTGGTCGCCCTTTGGTGTTCCCCTATTCTACATTTCAGGGATCTCAATGTTTGGCCAATATATGATTTGCCGCAGCTACACGTCGCTTCATTTGGAATCAACACGGGAGAAACCTGAATGAAAGAAATTCATAATTATTCATAAACTGATCTTTATCACTGCTAAGCATGTTAGACCAAGGGTCAACCACATCCCATTGTACAAATGGTGCCTTTAAGTATCATACAATACATGATCTTTTTGGATGAATGGTTATTCTTGGTACCATTAACTGTTTAAAAATATTAAAAGTCCTAGGTGCTTAGCCACTTAAACAGATTTACATGCCATGTGATAAAGGCATAGCATAAGGTATTAATTTAAAGAATGTTGTCAATCAATGTGGCTACTATTAATTCATTTATAGCTTACCTGAAAAATGAGCTTGCTCTTTGTTCAAACCTGTCTGATATTTTTTTAAAGAAAGGCATTCTTGGTCTTCCTAGATCCCCATCTGCCTCGGAATTTCCC
This sequence comes from Pyrrhosoma nymphula, assembly GCA_963573305.1. Classification (NCBI taxonomy): domain Eukaryota; kingdom Metazoa; phylum Arthropoda; class Insecta; order Odonata; family Coenagrionidae; genus Pyrrhosoma; species Pyrrhosoma nymphula. The sequence continues at coordinate 47,832,491 of OY754337.1, read as the reverse complement.
ATGCATTATGATGAAGGCCAACCTAATAATGAATCTTTAGTGAACAAATTTTTAGGATACCTGGACTAGCCACAGTGTTACCTTTATGGAGCCACTGGCATATTTACGTCAGTGCATTATTTCCATAGAGAAAAAATAACGCCCAAAAATCTGCAGGGGAGGAGGATACCTCGGTAGTTTAATTCTTGGTACGATATCAAGGTATCCAGTCCCAGTTGAGATGAATGATTTTTTCCTCTGTGGAACTTCTGAACATTCATAAATACTTTTATTTTACACCAAAACATAAGAAAAACTACTAGCCTTTGCAAAATGACTTGTAGCTGAGAGAAGAGAATCTCAGTTTATGTCTCCCTTCTTTCCATGCAGGTGCTGTCCAATGGCTCAAATACATTATCAGCAACCCCAACGCCCGAGGCCCCCTTGAGGCACTCCAGCAGCGAAGGAGTGCTCATGGGGAAGAACCAAGTGAATGGTGGTGCCGCCGGAGGTGGCCCAAACCCCCAGCACAAGCACCACACCCTGTTCCCCAGCAGCTGCACCGAGCATGATGCCATGGAGCCCGATTCTCTCCAGATCAATGTGTACGGAAGCGGTGCTGAATCGGTCCCAACCCACGAGAATGTTTCCACAACCCCATTACTATCCCCAGGGCAAACTATGAAACTCCCCCCTCAACCTGCGGCCACACATTGGCCAGGACTCCAGAAGCAGCAGCAGAGTAGTGGTGCTGGTGTTCAGTGTGTTGTGTCCACTGGATCCTCTGCCACAGCGAGTGGCGTGGATCCCAAGGGACCAGTAGTGATGGGGAGTGTCGTGGGCCCGGATGATAGCGTGTGCTTAGTGGACCCCAGTGCCATCCTTGCCTCGGATCCCACGGCAGGGCCCACTGGAGTGGATGTGAGTGAGTTGGATAGGAGGCTGTCGGTGCCAAACCTTCAGGCGAGCTCGAGCATGGGCAGCATTCACTCGGCCTTCTCGGAGGATTCACTCACGGGCACGGAGATGACAGCTCCTGTTACGGAGATGATCAGCAGCTGCCCTGCTGGTATGTACCTCTGAAATTTTCTATTATATTTATTTATTAGGTTTAATGTTTTCCTAACCATATATGGGGACATCCGCCTAACTTGAGCTACTTATGTTACTCTGATTTATTTTTTGACTAATCCATAAATTTCAAGCAATATGTAATTTAAAATTATATAATTTTATAAGCGTACAACAATTTACAAAGTTTTTCATTTCTAAGTAACTGAATTATGGTATATTATACTAGAAAAATCCCCTAATTTGTCAATTTTAACATTGTTACTGGGAAAAATAAACTAATATTTTTACTATAACTTTTTCAGCGTTTCAAAAATTGATCTGATTTTTTCTGTAATAATATTTCATAGTTTCAGGTATTATTTGCATCTACTTTCATTGATGTGCTTCAAAAAATGAAGGTACATATTTGAGTTAGTATTAGCGTTACTGCATTTGCATCGATTTGAACATCTTTCGGTTTTTTCGGTCTAAATATTCCAGCATTGATATTTTTACACTGTTTTTGAATGATTCGTGTATAAGACATTCAAAGAAAGAATTTGAAATCTTTTAAAGAAGTGTGCCTCAATATTGAAGCATCATTTTTGGCTAATTTTTGAAATATCTCTATGCATAACTGGGAATTAATACAGTAGAAACTCGAAAATACGAACTTCGAAATTACGAAATTTCGATTTTACGAAGCAAAATCTTCGGTCCCGACCAAAAGGGTATCTAAGTGTATGTAACAGTACGCGATATTACGAAATAACGAAGTTTTAAAATTACGAACCTCGGATCTTGGTCCCGACGTGAAAAAGTTACTCGTTTATACGAATAATGATGGATCACAGTAACGTTTTCCGGCGCTCCTTGTCAGAGTTAAACATCTAATTAATCACAGTCGCCAAATACATTATGCACTGAATGTATTACCTGAACGATATCTCATTTTTCAATGCTACAATAGTAAAGGTGTGGTTTCGCTGGGGCATCCCGCTGCCACGTCCGTCATCCGCGTCCAGCAGTCGGAAGTCACCGTCGTACTCATCCAATGTATATAAAATGGGTTCGGTTTCACTGAAACGTCTCGGCCGTCGAGTGCGACGGCTGATACCCGACGTCTGCGTCTCGACTGCTTTGAGAGCAGTCGAGACGCGGACGCCTAGTGGGGCAGTCCCAATTTTCGGTGATTTTTCTGCCTTCCTCTCTCCGCATTTTATATTACGCGTCCTCTTTTTTTGTAAAACTACATGCAACTCTTCTTCCAACAAAAGCAACAAAACTAAATCGTCACCATCCATTTCAGCTTAAAATCAACTTACTCTCAGGATACACAAAGCGATAACAAATTCGTAATTAAACTAAATCCACATTCTCCCACATCTCCCAGCCGCGGAAACGGGATGTAGTTGCCTGATTGAAACCACCCGGCCGCGTCGTCCAGCCGCGACGTCCAAACGCGGTGGTTGGACGTGGCCGCTGGACGCCCCAGAGAAACCAGACCTTAAGGACGACTTTGAATCGTAGGCATCGTAGCACACAAAATATGGAACCAATCGGACAAAAAATGCGTTAAGCTTTGTTACCACGAGTCCACATAGTTGCCAACGATTAAAAAAATGTAAATTAGTCGTGTACGGTTATACTCGCCCGCGAGAGATTAATTGCTACAATCTGCATTTTCCTCTCATGATCCCTGGATTTTTTTGCTACCGGTTTTCGCAAGCATTAATCCATGATGAATATTCCTGGTACAGCATTTGTTTGCTGCGCGTGTGTGCTAAAAAACTATGACATGTATCGGAGATGGTGCTATATTGTTCGAGCGTTATACTCAGTCGTGAATATAACCCAAGGAATCTTTTTTTCGCACTATTTTAGACTGATTACATTCAACCTTGCTCCACGGTATATCTATTCCTGCTGGCAACAGCTATCATCGAAAGAATCAGGTTTCATTTCCCGCCCTAATTGAGCGTTTTGATATAGACTGCGAGCAAGGCGTTGCCCTTCCCTTCTTCCGTCGCCAACAGCCAAGAAACGAGAGAAAATACGAGTTCGCTTGGTTCGTACGACCTATTACTTTTACGCACATTAATTATAAAAGTATGAATAGCGCTGGGCGCATGCATAATCAAAGGGAAAAAACGCTCAAGCACCCATACATATCTATTTGTATCAGAAAATGGTGTAGGTACCTTTCTCCCCTTACGCTTCAACCCAGTGATTGAACAAATATCCTAAACGAGAGCTCAGGTGCGTTCCTGCAGATTGATTGAGAATTAAATAAGGGTTTTGTAGCTTAATCCTTATTAGAGATATAAACAAGAAGAGGGTAAGTGGAACCATCCTATGAGATGTCGAAATTCACGATCTTGTAAAGAAACAAACTTGAGGCTTGTAACGAAAATGACCAAGTCCTGATTTCTCCTAATAAGAATTAAATTTTTCTCACTCGGGATACATTACATCGAATCCAAATTGTTAATTACGTTAACTCCCAGTTAAGTTTGCATTTATCCAAATGAGAGGCCATAGTGGGAGCGACGATGGAGCGAAGCAAAGCCCAAAAATAAATAACTTTTTTGTTAAATGAGTGATTCTCTCGACAGAAGAGCTGAAGTATTTTATATAAGTAATATACATTCATTCATTTGTCGTATTACTTCTTCAATTCTTATTCACTGATTCCCTTTTGTAAGACTGCCTGAATGGACTGGAAATTAAGTAAATACGAAATAGAAATGCCCGCACATTCCCATATTGTTTTACCCCACCCGGCAATCCCCACCAGGGAAATTCATCCAGCTTTCCATCTCCGTTGCTCCAAAACCGCGGCCTACTCTTCTCTATCACCTTTCTCACTTCCGGCGAACCTATCAAACGCTTCCCTTCTCTCCCATACTGGTCGTATTTCCCCTCAAGTATCCGTGTCCCCCTCCCTCCCCGCTCTTCAAGGTTGGCACGAGCCATCACCTTCACACCGAAGCCCCCGTTCCCTCCCTCCAGGAGATCAGGCCCCTTCGAGTACCCCCTCCGTCCCACCCCCTCAACACTAGGTCAGGATGCGATGTCCCACGCTGACTCTGCCGGCCCCCCATGCCAACTCTTGGGCCCTTTAAGTAAAAGCCCCCCACTCTCCAAAGGCATGTCCTCCCTCTCCGCTGACGCAGCCGGTCGAGGTAAGGGAGGAGGAAGATAAGATGTGACAGTTCGGCGTAGAGCCGATGATTCATTCGATGTTTATTCCTCGCGTGCATCTTTTGGCTTAGGCAGCCAGGTAGATCCACGTCTCAACTGACGCACGATACTCCGAGACCATGGGTCGCGTAGCTGTTTTTTTGAGAGGGAGAATGGTGGAGGGTGAGTAACCCCCGCAATGACGGGGAAAGGAGGGGGAGACAGCTGATTCCGGCGTGGTGCATGGCCTGACCTGGAGCTGCAATGCTCGGACGAAAATCTTCTTGCTTGATGGAAAGCAGAGGAAAAGCAATAACAAAAAATATCCCAAATTTTAGTTCAATATCGAATCTTTAAATTGATCCTGAGACTTGATGAATGAAGAGCAGGCGACCTAATCTGGATAGAGCCACAAATGAAGCTTTCGCATAGTAGAGTGAAAAACGAAAATTATTGATTTGTAGTGATAGCATCGTTAGTAGTCGATGGAGTGTAAAAGGGGTTATATCGCCTTCACAGTTGAAGTGCGTGGCTTGTATGTACAATCTACTTTTGAAAGGAGGTACATATTTAGTTGGACTATAAGCTCCATCGTATCGGAAATAACCACGCACAAAAAAGATGAATCCAAGGGAGAATAACGATTGTTATTTCGCGAGATTAACGGGCATATCAGTATTTGTACAAAATACATAACATGTATCCAACGCATAGCATCCGCGGGAGAATCTTATTTTCACTGTCTTCAATATCCGGTGCAAATGATCGCGCAAGTCGCTCACTTCCTTAATGTATGCATTAATCAATATTATTGATGATTATACATCGCTAACACTAAAGTTACGAGTTCTCCAGTTAGGAAATAATATATAAAAATGCGCTAATAAGCTTCATAGGCTTATTTTTAGTCCAAACTGTACGAAAATTGTGCAAAGACGCTTCATTGCCTAATCATTCATTGGAAAAAAGAACGAAAAGTTAGTTGTCGTGATGTAAATTTCGGCGGGGCTTGGAAGGAGGCTGATTCTTCTGATTTTCGGGATTTCCGCCGCGAAAAGCTGGAACGACGCCGTGGAAATCCCGAAAATAGAAAGAATCAAACTCCGACAAATAAGTTGTGTTCAACTGACAAAAAGTGCACCCTGTTGGCATGAATACACATTTAAATATACTTTCATGAGTTATAACTTCGTAAATCATGCAAGTACGTCGCGAGAGTACATCTTAATCTAAGGAAACAAAAAAAGAGCTTCATCGCGATGTTTTTGAAAGATACTCGTTCATACGAAATTTGATATTACGAAGTGCCGATTTTTCCGGTCCCGTCGACTTCGTAATTTCGAGTTTTTACTGTATTGACTATTTACGCTGGCACAATCACATAATATGTGCAAATGATGTATTAACTTAAGTAATTATTAGTGTCTGTACTACTACACGTGTAAGGAAAGTGCTAAGTGTAGGTATAAAATATTAGTGTAACTGTCAATCACACAAAAACCTATAAAATATCTATACAAATACATTTATTAGACAAAAACAAATTAATGGAAATTAGTTAGATTAAATTTACAAAACGCAATGTAACTAATCATTTCCATGTATTTTGGACCTTTATTAAGACCTAATTGATCTAATTAATTGATTGAATTGAGTTAAAAGCCTTTGCTAATCGTTCTTGTGGTAAAAAATTGCATAAACATGTAATTTTCACAAATTTATTTGTTTTTCGAACTAAGCTATTTTATATATAGCTTGATTTCATAGGGAAATGTACATATTTCAGGAGGAGGTAGGGGAGACGATATTAAGCATTTTTTGTCACATGAACATGGGGTTGCATCTCCTTAGTTACCGAGCTATGGCAACGCAAGCATTTTGTGAGAATCATCCTACAGTTACAATGGCAACACTAAAAAGCAGTGGATTACACCTGTGGTTTTGAAGTAAAATTGTCTGTTATTTTTTAAGATCTTTATATTTCTATTCCTGCCAACAGGTATGCTAATTGCTTCCAGTTGTCAAGTTGGTAACTGAAAAAAAATATTCTTTAAATAATTACTTTTTGGGATAACTTTTTTAGTATGGGAGATACGAAAAATGTATTGGATACATTGAAGTTAGTAATTTGTATCTACTTTCTGAAACTGGTAGTTTAATTATTCGATCACACTTATTAGTGGAGATATGGCATCACAAGTGATACTGTTGCACGAGCTTGACGGCTCTCTCCCCATCATGGAACTGACATTCATTAAATTAAACGAAATTAAAACAATCGAGAGTAATGGAATTCCTAAAAAAAATTTGGATGATTAATAATCAGGGCCAATTTATGAACAATTTTGATTATTAAATGGAGAAGAGATCATAGATGTCATATTTTGTCACCGCTGGGTAATTGGAAGTATTCTTGTTGGAGTTGTTTGAATATAATCCTTTCGAGAAGCTAATTTTAATTCGTGAATGTGTTGTGGGTACATATCTGTGATTTATAAAAAGCAATACAAATTTATGCCAAACTCTCGATTCAAGTTACATATTGTCAAGAAAAAAACGTTATCGTTAGTTACCATTTTGGTTTCAGAGCGTGAGTGGAAAATGGTACAGCAGCACGCTGCTTCGAAAAGAGCATATAAATGGCAAATATATTAATTGTTAAAATAATCTGATTGAACTAATTAATCATTCTAATCTTAATCAATCAATTGCAATGATAATTATTGAGTATACAGTGGATGAGATGAAAGATTACATCCAGTGCCATTGCAACAAACTCACTCTAACCTCAGAGGCAAAAGTAAAACTCAAAGAATTTAGACTCGTAGACCTCGAACAACAATTCTATGCTTAACCGTACCCAATCCAACCCCAGAGCACAGTTCATTTTGCTGAGTGACAACGGAGGGGAGCGATGAGGATGGCACTGTAATTTTGACTGGACATCAGTTGCCTTATATTCTATGGAAAATCTTACTTATAAAAATAAGGCTCACTGTTGAAAATACAAAAAACTTATTAATCTTTTTATTAATGCAATAATGCTGCAAACAAAAATGAAAATGCATGGAGAAATAACTGATGAAATTTGCTATTTGCAATTAGTCAAATAATTTACAACAGCTCAAAATAAATTTTCAGAAACCCTATCACCGACTTCAATACAATTTTCAGCTCTCTATACAACAGCATGTGTAGCTCGTTAGAGTTGCTCTTTACATTCTTTTATGCGAGAAAAAATGTCCCAAATTCAAGCAACCAACCCTTTTCGTGTGTTTTTTGTGTTTATGTGTAATGGCAAAGAGAGGCAGCAGCCATGAGATACAATTTGGAAAAGGAACGAAAACAGAGATAAAACCATCAGAAGTGAATGGAACACGAATTATCCAAAAAAAATTAACGTTGTTGGGTAAGTTATAATAAAGCAGTGATAAATACGAAAAATGCCAAGATAAAAAAAGCAAAGTATCCAAAAATTAAATCCAAAGCTAATCTGAGAAATAAATGTGAATAAGCGCAAAGTGAATAAGAAATGATGACAAATTATGATGTATTCTACAAATAAAATTAAGGTTAAAAGGTGCATTTATGTATTTCAAAGTATTTAAATTCATAAGTTATATAAATGAGTAGTAGTAGCATTTATGTTTAACGTGCTTTGACGACTAAGGTCATTTCGCACACACACGTCCCCGTCCAAGTGGTATTGCCACATGCGGACGGGGACAATACCACTCAGACGAATAGGAGGATCACCCCTCCAAACTCTAGCTGAGCCCAACAATGCTTAACTTCAGTGACTGATCGGGAACCGGTGTTTCCATCATGTATATAAATGTTGCCCGTTTATATAAATGAATACTATATATAAGCGTTATATTTTTATGTTACAAGATATTATATTATTATGGTACAAGATATATTATATTATTTTGTTACAAGACATGCATCATAATACATTATTGTCTGACATATTATGGTTGCTGATGTAAATAGATGCAATCTTCTATATATTTATGTTATTTTTATGTTAAAATTCATAATTAAAAAATTTTAAAAAATATTTTTTGGTCTTATTTACTCAACATACTATTTATTTGAGTTAAAAAATAAATTTGTTTTAATTAAAATTTATTTAAAATGAAAATTCTTAATTTTTTTTTTAATTTTACAAATTTATCTTTATATATTTCAGCAATTTCCAAATCTCAGTTACACACATGTTAATCAACCTTAGACAGAAGTATTCAAGCAAGGAAAAAGTTTCAGAGATGTGCCTTTTACATAAAAAAAAATATTTTAAGAGCTCAAGTTAGGCGGAATTCCCCATGTGTAGCTTTAAGACAAACCATCTATTGCATGCATTTCTTAAATAAATGGATGCACTAGCACAGCTATCAGCTATCATCAGGGTTGCTATAGACCTGGAAAACCTGGAGAACCTGGAAAAGTCAGGGAAAATGAGAACTTACCTGGATATTTGCTTTCCCAAGTCAAAATCTGTTTGTTTTCCATAAGTGAGCAATACCATTTTAGGCACTTTCTGTGTGTGTGATGGCTTATTGCTTTTAGTACCTTGCCTAAATGAGGCCCTGGAGCTCTTATTTGGTCTCTATCAAGTAATTATGTACCTAAAATTAAATTTCAGGTTTTATTTTATACACTCCAGCTGAGGATGATGGATTATTTGTTTGTCCTCTGATTGTGTATGTACAGGTAATTCTTTGGTAGCCACTCCCATGTCATAATAACCTCCAGTATGAGTCAGTAAAATCAAAAGGAATTAGCAACAGAATCTCTGGTCCATTGAGTGCCCTTATTTCCGTTATTGTGGGAGTATTAGGTCTCAACAAAAAGAGTGGTTTCAGGCGTGATATGGTGAAATATCATAATCAAAGAAAATTGGCAATTTTCTGAAATTAGGTCTCAAATGTGTGAGAAAATATGATTTTACCTTTGAAAGCGTTACGTCACACAGTGAAAAAATATTTTCACTGAGTGGCCAATGTATGCAGGAATTGTTAATGATTAAAATGGAATAGAATATTTTACTTCCTGAAAAGGTGAAATTAATACAGGTACATAGTTGGACTAAAGCAGTTTTTGTACATGCCTCAGAATATGTTTCATTCTTTGTGAAATGACTATTCTGATTGTGCCCTTATATGAACTTCCTGTTAAATCACAATCATGCCGTTGCCATCATCATCATTGCTAGTCGTCAACCCTATGGTTGGTTTGACACGGGTTTCCACTCTATACTTCTATGAGCCAGCATCTTCACTTCTATATTTTTATTTGTTTTATCATCATTCATTATTTGCTCCATGTATCTCAGTCAAGGTCATACTCTTCTTCTGGTTGTCTTCAAGAGACGTTTGTATCTTAAAATATGCCAAATTAGGTTGTCCCTCCTTTTCTTCTGAGTTATTATAAGATTTCAATCCTCTCCTACTCCTCTCAGTGCCTCTTTATTAAGTGATCGATCAATCCACTTGCTATTCCAATTGTACATATATCCTTCCATGTATAAATTCCTTGGGTATGATTTTTTTTAATAGCTACTATTAATTTATATGAAATTCTAAGAGCGGTTCTCCTAATTCATTCCATTGTCCTAATCCTTATCATAAAGAACACTTGTAGTGAAGTGAGTGTTGGTCTACTGACCACTATGGTGTCCACATTCACTCATGTGAGGAGAGGAAGGGCTGCTACTCTTTTTTGTGCTTATTCCCCGTGACTCCTTGTGTATAGATGAATATTTTGCCACTCACTTGGAGGCTGACCTTCCACACATCACCTGGTGGACACCCTTAACCCTTTCGCTGCTGTGGGCGTGTTAATGCACCCGCTGCAAACGTGCCCACTGTGCTGTGGGCTCATTAACGTGCCATTTGGATTTCATGCCCACCGTGGGAAAGACAAGTATATGCACCCGGTGCGTTTTTGCTCCGCTGTGTTGTGTTTTGAGAGGTGTGTTATGTTGCCGATTGCTCTGATGAACTCTTGTGGGTTCTACTTGATTCTTAGAAGTTCCTTTGACTGTCACAGGGCAGTCGTTCGTATTTATGGGCCTTTCTTTTGTCCAATTGTTTTTACTGCTGATCTTTAAGATTTCCCTCTCTCAGGACGAAGCCCTTGGATTTTCCCCTTCTCATCCTAAGCAGATAAGGTCCATAATTGTCCCTTATCTTTGCGATTGTGCTTCTAGAGAATCGTTTTGCCCATAGCTGCTGGATTTATTGCCTCTATGGCTTTCTTTACCATTATTTTTTTCTCGATGCGTCTTTATAGTCGATGCTTCAGTCTTCTGCTGCACTTGCCATTGTGAGCTTGATTTTATTTGTTTCCTCTTGCCTGAAATGATTCCTATTTGCATTTTATTGATAATATCTCTGGGCTCTCCTGTACCTTTCTTCTGGCATAGACCCATACTTCATTTTGAACATTGATCTCTGGACTTTTTACCGAACTCTGATTTTGATTGGTGGTAGGGCATTCTTTGGATTACCTGAAGTGTTTTATTCATTTATTGTCCTGCTCGTCATCTTGCACATTTCTCATGGGATTTTGGGACTCATTTTTTGCTTTTACATTGTTGACCAGTGCTTTATTTTGAATTATTTTTGTGGCATTCTTGTAAGTTAGGCTTTATTTTGCACTTGTTTATTGATTATGCTTGGCTTATTCTCCACCATCCCTTTGGAGATATTCATTGATTCTGCAAAAAATATATTTAAGAACAATTTTTCCTTCAAGAAGAGCATTCCAACGGATGATGTTTTAGAAACTCTGGAGGAAAATGAGAGCCCGGGGATGAATTTTTAGACAATTTTTCCAAAGATTACTCTGAGGAAGGTACTTCTAGAGCTGTATCTTCCCAACCATCTAAGTCAGACATCAAAGCCTCTGCTAAAGAAAATTATTGCCGGCGGGTTAAAGTCCTCGACTGCTAATCCGAGGGTCGCGGATTCGAGTCCTGCCTGAGTTGGTTTTTCCCATTCCCAGGGTGTTTCTGTCAAGTTCTGGTGGTTCGCCGACAAATACATAAAAAAGAAAAGAAACACATTTAATTCACATACTTTCTTATCCTTAGATTCGTCGTAAAGGCAAAAATAGGGTCACTTTGAATTCGGATCGAAGGATCTGATAGTTCTCGAAGTAAGTGTGTTTCGTCTATTTTTTGTGTCTATAGGCTCCTTACTATCTATAGATACATCATTTGTTCATTCCTGAATGGCTGTCTCCAACCTCTGATTTGTAAATAGGTACTATTGATATGGATGAAGTCCTTTTAGATTGTTGACTTTAATCTAATATGGATGGTACTCGCAAAATTATGTAAATAAAAAGAAGGTGGTGCCTAACTTACCGTGACATCGTAGATCATTAAGATCGCCTAAGTAATCAAGAATTCATATTTTTATTATCTATAGACGGACCTAAAAATGTATTTTTTAATAAAAGTATAATAATTTAGGTATTAGCATCTATAATATTTATCGCACAAATAATATTATTTTCTCATGAAAAGTAATTAGGACAATAATGATTGGTTCACATTATTGGAGTCCGGGTTCGAATACTGTCGGTGATAACAGATTTTTCAATGTAATGTTTGTCCCGACTTGGGTGTCACGTGAAGAGCAATTGCAATCCTTGGTCCTTCGAATAGGACGTAGTGCTTTTTTGACGTCTTGCCGCCTTTCATTGAGAGTAGACTAATGCCAATTAGAGGATTTTTCCCTTATCCTTTCTCCAAAAATCTTACGCATACCTTTACACCTGTTCTGATTTTTCAAACCATATCAGTTGTCGATCGCCTATTCTAATAATTACCTACGATTGCGCTCAATATCCTGAATATACTCTGGGCAATGTTCTATAAGTGTTCTCGTCATCGCAATTGCATCCCCAGTTGACGTACACCTCCTAAACCAAAATTTGACGTAGTAGTAATTCGCTCTAGTCTCCACCATTTTATTTATTATTCTAGGTAATTTTTTGCAGCATGTGATATTGAACTAATTCTTCTAAACTCCTCGAATTATGAATAAGCTTTCTTCTTCTTCTTCGGGAGTGGTATTAAGACTGTTTTCACACAGTACCCTTGCTCTCCATCCTTTAAGATCCTACAAATAAGTTCGAAAAAGTTCATTTTCCTTGTCCTTTACCTTTGGTATCGCTTACCCTATCTTACCACTCGATAAAATTTTCCCTTTATTGTATAGTCCACCCACTTCTCCCTCTTTGTGTAGCTCTTCCATTTCCACGCATTGTCCTTTCCACCAGTTCTCCTTCGCTCGATTGGTTACTCGTAGGATTTCATTATTTAATTCCTTTTATCTCCTCTTGCATAGTTCGATGTGGACGTTTTTCCACTTCTTTCTCAAATCTATTTTCCTAATCATTTCTTCTTTGGCCCATTTATTCTTACTTGTTTTCGTTAATCCCAATTGTTTTTTGACGCTCTTACTATTCCCGTTTTTGTACTCTCTCACATTCCCGCAATTACTTCAACTTCCTTGGCTTCACTTAGGTTCATGTCCACTAACTCCCGGTATTCCCTCATTTCCATTCCTTTCAATACATCCACGTACCACCTCTTCATTTACTTAACTCTTTATTTACTTTTACTTAACGTTTTGAATCTAACATCACATTTCATAGAAGCTAAATAATGATCTGAGTCCTCATCCACCCCCGGAATGCTGGGCGAGTTTTAACACTGTTCCTTTAGTTCTGCTTGACCATAATATAATCAATTTGATATCTCCTTGTGTTCTATAGCATTTCCAGTAGGTAGGTCACATCTGGGGATATATTTAACCTAGTATTTGTTAGGATGAATGGTTGGAACCGAGACAAAGGTTTCCAACTCAGCAGTGCTTGGAAACCTTGGAAATGAATGGCGGGAAAAAACTGACAAATCAGGGAAAACCTGACCAAAAATGTGACAAAAAATATGACAATTCTGGCAAAAATCATTCACCCTGTAAACGATGGCAGACTACGCCATTGAAACGTCGGTGCAGTTTAACACCATTACCAGGCTGTAATCCCGAGAGCTATTCATCCTAACCATTCTCCGGGAAAGACTTAGATTCTAGTATTTGTTATTACTAACTTAATTCTCCCACAAAATTCGACTGCATTCTCACCGCGATAATTTCTTGCTCCCTCCCACTTCAAATCCATCCCTCCCTTCCCTTACGATTGCATTCCAGTCGCCCATCACTATAAGGTTAATCTTGTCCAGGACTTATGTAATTGTCTCTACTAGTTGGCCGAATACCCCATCCACCTCTTCCTCCCTATGGTTACCTGTAAGGATGTACAGCTGGGCCAATACGGAATTCGTCAGTTGTGCTTTTACATTAACCTCCATTACCCTGTCGCTCGAGAAGCGGATACGAATCGTCAACGAAGCGGAGATTTAACCGTACATGAAGCGAATCGGAATGTGAACGAACCATAACTAAACTGTCTCCGAAGTAAAATGAAACGTAAGACGAAAACGTTCATGAGCCAGAATATCGTATATCCTCACTGACTTCGCTGCTCTCTCAAAATAAAAAAAAAGATAATGTGCCACTAATCATTATGAATTTGCTAACTTCCGTGGATAAATGTGACTTTGAGAACTATAATCATTAAATGATAATTCCATGATAGTTTGAGGAAATACCATAAAATCTTGATAAAAGTTATTTGCCATTAATTAATGCCAGATAACTGTTATCCTATGTTGCCACAAAATATGAAAATATGCAATATGCACATATTGTATAAAATGTATATAAGCATGTCTTTTGTATACAGTGTATACCTTGTATACATTGCATGCATATCCTATACACTGTGTAAATTTTACACAATTTGTATAAACTGTATACAATGTATACATTTTGTGTACAATTTTTATACAGAATGTACACATTGTATACAGGGTGTACAATCTATACAACTGTATACACCCTATACAATGTATACAAAATGTGTACACTGTATAGACCCTGTATAAAAATTGTATACAGTTTTTTCACTGGGGTCACTTGTTCAATGTTAAATACCCTCTACTCCTATTTTGCTTTCAATACTGTAGCTACCCATTGTTGACTCTTATCCCCCACTATAGATTACTCTGTAACTATATCACTCCAAGAAGCCCCGCTATCCCTCCATCTCACCTCGCACTGCCCCAAATCATCCATTTTACCTTTCTCACTTTTCCTGTTTAATATTTTCTAGCTTCCTAGCCCTCATCACTGACCTAGCGTTCCAAGTTCTATGTTTACCACTGATTTCCTCTTCTCTCTCGTCGTCCTTTTATCTGCTGTTTATGTTGTTGCGCAAGGATTTCGTTAGATGGCGACCGCGGAGGCCTTGCATCCACCGCTTCCGGTCACGACACCCGACTTAGTCGTCGCCGCGGCGTCTTGTAGTTGCCGGGAATCGATTCTCTGTGGTTGCCTTCCATTTTTCTGCGATATTGGTAGTTGAGGGGGGTGATTCCCATTGCCCTTCCCAACACTATTTTCCATGTGACATCATCACGTGAACTTACGTCTGGCTCCTACCCTTAGACCTATCTGGCTTGGGTGGCTCTACCAGAAGCTGTTATTATTGCTGCCACCAGTCCAGCTCTAGGGGTCATTGAAACGCGCAAACCCTTCCAAAGTGTCAAGGTTGTATGTGACAAAAGGAAACCCATGTAGCACCAACGGTTGGGCCAACGTTGGGGAACTGTTCCGTGCAACGGTTGGTCAACCGTTATTCAACTGTTATGGCCCAACGGTTCCCAAACCGTTGGCTCAACAGTTCCCCCACCATTTACCAACAATCATACAACCATTTTTTCTATTAATGCATTGGCTCATTTAATGCAAAGCTTGACATCTTTACAATTGAAAAAAATACAGGCGTGTCATTCCATGCCAAATCACCGAACACTTGTTGCGGCACCATTTCAGAAAAAATTCAAATTTTATACACTGTTACTCCCACGCGACATGCATGTGACAAAAGGAACTGACAACTGCAAAAAAAGAATATACTCAGGGACAAGTTATTATTACCAATCTACCGAACCGTGAAGATTTACCTTCAACCTTACATTTACCATGTCTAACTTGCAACCACTTACGTCAAATCATAGAGAAATTATATTATATGCTTACTCTATGGTCATATCTAACTCGCAACTGAAGGAAGAGATACAAGAAAGTTGTAATTAAACGGCCATTCCCGTGCGTAAATGTGTTCGCGAGAACTAACTTTTAAATGTCAATGCCGTGATAGTTTGAGGAAACGTAACATCCAATCACGATCGTGGATCCTGAGGAAAAAGCCGAGTTCAAACGAGGTGAATCCAGTTAAATTTGAACTCGGATCACCTCGTAGGTACGAGCTGTCACCTCGTTTTACATGGTTTTAACTCTCAAGCCCCGCAAATATATTAAACATGCATGACAAGCAGTCCCGGTGAAAAATCGAAATACCTAGTTTCAACTCGTTCGATTTGGAATTCGTTTCAAATGGTTTCAGCTTGTAGACGAGGTAACTTGTCTAAACCCGGTTCACCTCGTTCGAGGTGGAACTCGTATCAACTGGTTTTACCTCGTATCCAACGCTTCTCGTTTTTACTTGATTCACCTCGTCCGATGTGGACCTCGTATCAACTGGTTTTACCTCGTATCCAACGCTTCTCGTTTTTACTTGATTCACCTCGTCCGATATGGATATCGTATCAAATAGTTTTACCTCGTATCCCACGCTTCTCGTTTTTACTTGATTCACCTCGTCCGATATGTGGATATCGTATCAACTGGTTTTACCTCGTATCCCACGCTTCTCGTTTTAGTTGATTAACCTCGTCCGATGTGGACCTCGTATCTATTGGTTTTACCTCGTATCCCACGCGTCTCGTTTTTACTTGATTCACCTCGTCTGATGTGGATCTCGTATCTACTGGTTTTACCTCGTATCCCACGCGTCTCGTTTTTACTTGATTCACCTCGTCCGATGTGGATCTCGTATCAAATGGTTTTACCTCGTATCCCACGCTTCTCGTTTTTACTTGATTCACCTCGACGGATGTGGATCTCGTATCAAATGGTTTTACCTCGTATCCCACGCTTTTGGTTTTTACTAGATTCACCTCGTCCGATGTGGATATCGTATAACTGGTTTTACCTCGTATCCCACGCTTCTCGTTTTTACTTGATTCACCTCGTCCGATGTGGACCTCGTATCTACTGGTTTTACCTCGTATCCCACGCTTCTCGTTTTTACTCGATTCACCTCGTCCAATGTGGATCTCGTATCAAGTGGTTTTACCTCGTATCCCACGCGTCTCGTTTTTACTTGATTCACCTCGTCCGATGTGGATATCGTATCAACTGGTTTTACCTCGTATCCCACGCGTCTCGTTTTTACTTGATTCACCTCGTCTGATGTGGATCTCGTATCTACTGGTTTTACCTCGTATCCCACGCTTCTCGTTTTTACTTGATTCACCTCGTCCGATGTGGATCTCGTATCAAATGGTTTTACCTCGTATCCCACGCTTCTCGTTTTTACTTGATTCACCTCGACGGATGTGGATCTCGTATCAAATGGTTTTACCTCGTATCCCACGCTTTTGGTTTTTACTAGATTCACCTCGTCCGATGTGGATATCGTATAACTGGTTTTACCTCGTATCCCACGCTTCTCGTTTTTACTTGATTCACCTCGTCCGATGTGGACCTCGTATCTACTGGTTTTACCTCGTATCCCACGCTTCTCGTTTTTACTCGATTCACCTCGTCCAATGTGGATCTCGTATCAAGTGGTTTTACCTCGTATCCCACGGTTCTCGTTTTTATTTGATTTACCTCGTTCGATGCTCGTTCAGGATCAGGATATCCGGCATTAATTAATTGAAACCTGCGTTGCCATATAAAATGAAGAAAATTCAATATTGATGACAATAAACAAGATGAAATATTTATATCTTCTTCTTTCGATTGAGACTTTCACCATCTCCCAACGTTGGCCCAACGGATAAGGAATAACAGTGCAAATTGCACCGTTTCCCAACGTTGGCCCAACGGCCAAAAGATACATCTACATCTACATACTACCCCGCAAGCCGCCTCAATAGGCGTGTGGCGGGGGGTGTTATGACACCAGCCGTTTACATATAAAAAGGAAACACTCTAATGAAATTACGCCTAGCATTTATTATAGTCCCTTATTGTGCGGGGAAAAACGAATTCCCATACCTTTCCGTTCGGAAAAATATCTCTCTTAATTTATCGTTTCTGTCGGACCTGGAAATATAGTGGGGTTCTAATATGATGTTCTCCGTGTCGCTCTGAAAGATATTTATTCTCAATTGTTCCAGCAATCTAAGCCTAGCGCGCAGCCTCCGAGTCTCTAGCGGCTCCCAGCCTAATTCGACATCTGTGTAACGCTGTCTGTACGCCCGTAGCAGTTTTTGACGAATCGCGCAGCTTACCTTTGTATTTTATTAAGTTCCCGGATTAAATCTTTCTGCACCGGATCCCATATGCTCGCTGCATATTCAAGGTGTGGCCGGACGAGTGCGAAATAGCACCTCTCTTTTACGTTTTCATCCGAAAATCTTCCCACAATACGCTTGACGAATCCTAGCTTCTTCAGAGCTCTGCCACAAATATTTCTTATATGTGCTCCCCACGATAGGTCCGAAGTTATCGTAACTCCTAGATACTTCACTTCATCTGTCGCCTTTATGTTAACACCATCCACAGCATATACATGGGAATATTTGGACGACCTCCGCAAGAAACGTACCGCCGTGCATTTGCTCAGATTAAGTTCGAGTCCCCACTCTTGGCTCCACACATGAACGTTGTTTGAATCCGATGATAGAGTTTCAAAGTCAGAGTGATCACTAATTTCACGATAGGTGACAGCGTCGTCGGCAAATAAACGTATTTGACTGCTAATTCGAGATAATAGGTCATTTATGTATATAATGAACAAAAGGGGGCCGATCACGCTTCCTTGTGGGACACCTGATGTCACTTAACTACATCAGAGCTAATTCCGTCAAGAACTACTTTTTGCTTACGATCACTCAGAAAGTCGCGTATCCAGTTTACTACTGTTTCGTTTAGGCCGCATGACTGTAATTTGTATAAAAGTTTGTTATGAGGTACCGTGTCGAAAGCTTTCTTAAAATCTGGAAATAATGCGTCAACTTGTCTTTTTGATTCACCAGATTTGAGAACGTCATGAAGAAAGAGCGCGAGTTGTGTTTCACATGATCTACCTTTCCGGAAGCCGTGATGAGGGCCATGGAGGACGTTACGACTGTCCAGGAACGTCATGATATTGCTAACGACGATACGTTCGAGTATCTTGCCTATAATCGACGTTAATGAAATTGGTCGATAGTTCCCTGGGTCGTGTCTGTTTCCCTTTTTGAATATCGGTGTAACGTTTGTAATTTTCCAGTCTAATGGTATCTTTCCTTCAGACAATGACTTCTTGAATATTATGCCTTATTTTTTATCGACTGTAGCTGTTTAGTTATCCCATCGCGTTGAATAGTGATTTCTTTCATCGGTTCCTCAGCGAATGAAATTTCAAAATTACATCCAGTATCGTCTGTAGTGTATACACTTTCGAAGTGGAAATTTAACGTGTTAGCTTTGTCAATATTTTCGGTGACAAGTTTGCCATCTTTATCAAATAACGAATCTACGGTTGAAGATTTTCCCTGAAGCTCTCTCGCATTTGACCAAAAATATTTTGGATTTTCTTCGAGTAATTCACCGAGTACTTTTTTCTTGAAATTTTGCAATGCAGCACGCATTTATTTCCTGGTTAAGCGAAGCTAAGATAAGCGAACCATTCCCCAACCGTGGCACCGTTTCCCAACTTTGGCCCAACCGTCTGTGCTACATGGGAAGGGATGCTCTCATTTAGCATCGTGCCATGTCAAGTTTATTTTGAAATTAAAATACCTAGCGTGGAGAGGTATGATTTGGTTGTTCATTTTATGAAAAGGACGCGTTTCCCTACATGTTTACATGATCTCGTTTTTGGGTTGCGGGACACTGAGTAGCCAATCAGAAGCAAGATCTCCAACGCAGTGTGCATTGCCGTCGGAGTTGCCCATCATTCTGCTTTTGACGCACCCTGCGTCGCCGAAGATAAGGTAGGTAGTGAGGACTGACGCTTTCTGCCTGTCATTTGTTGGTTACGCGATTCGTTTTCATAGTTTTCATGTGTGGGTCATCTTCAGATTGTTGACTAAAGTTGAACTTAGACGGTGTAACCCATTACCAATACTCATCGTAAACAACCATTTTTAAATTATATCTCCACAATGGACAGGGACATGAATATAGACAGTATTCTATATTCATGGACAGGAATAATCGGAAGACTGAACGCGTCACGGTTTTTCACCGTCTTTTGTTTTCATCCGATGCTGCCACTGCCATGAAAGCGGGGTATGATACAATGGATTTTGTGTAATACGCTCAACGCAGTGGCAAAACGGCGCATAAATTACTGCATTAAAACGTAGCTTAAGTTATTTTACGGTGAAATAAACTTCACTCTACGTCATAAAACGGTTGTAAACCGCGTATGACATGAATACCGAGATCGGAATACGGATGAATTCAATCTTAAATGCCTTTTCGCGCGTGTTTATTAGCTGGTGAACTCAAGTTTTATTCGTTTCCAGGCTAATGAAAGCAATCGTCCAAGCGTCTTTGTTTTCATTAGCGCATTCAAGCGTTTATGGTTGAATCCTGTTCTGGTGGGTGCGTCAATTTTAATATTGTATTCGCCAAGTTGATTATTAAAATCGCGCGATCGTGGAGTTTTGTAACCCGTTGTTGGGAGCATCTGGTCATTCAGAAGTCTTAGGCGTGCCGGAAAGCTCTTGGAGGTCATCTTCTGTTGGGTTTTGATCAGGAAAGTTTTTTTTTATCTTCTCAAAATTTGTGAAATTAACAGGAATTCATTGAAGCAGAAACCTATCAGATTGTGAATGTTTTTACGGCCGTGTTGATAATTCTGTTAGACTTGGTCTATGCCAACAGAATTATCTCCGTAACAGAATCGAAATATAACTGAATTTCACCCTGTCTCCGACAGGGGCAATTCAGTTTGTCCAGTGCTTCAATAATTATTTTATTTCTTATTATTCAAGATTAGAACGGTGAAGAATCTTTTTGTTTAGTAATTTGGAACAGCAAAACATTTAAGTAAATAAATATTTATATTTTTAAAAAACTAAGCCCTTCTCTGGCAAATTTACCTGATTGTCATATATTTAATCCCCGCTCGCCGTCATGTGATCAGAATTACACCCGATTCAATGCGACTTTATCAGAGGATCGAAATGCTAATTGCAATGCGAAATAGAAGGCAGTGTACTTTTCCGCGTAAAGGTGGCTTTACTCACGGAAATTGACTTCTATAAGCAGTGAGCGTAACGATATCTTGATTTGCACTATCGCTAATTTCATGGCGTCGCGCGTCGTTCTGCTAACACTTTACTGTTTTTCATAAAGAAATGTTCACCGGAAGTAAGCAATAAATATGGCTATTTGGAAAATCACAATTTCGGCAATCAGTGCGATTGCTCATCACGTTGTAGGTTAGGGTTGCCATATGTTAGAATGAAAAAAATGGGGGTATTACCATATTTTGCAATGAAAAACCAGGGGATCATCAGTAAAAGTTTTAGTCCATTTTTTAAAATTGTCATATTGCCGCAGAGTACGTGTTTTGGTGTTTATTATTAGCGTATCGATTTTAAGTTGCATTCTTGTGGGAGCACGTGGTGTATATCCCAAACAATAAAGGCCGCCTGCAAACTAGTCCGCATATTTGAAGCATGTTATTGAACATTGTTTTTGGAAGCGGAGTGATAAAAAAATATTATTTGGAAGTGACTGAATGAAGCAGACGTTCAGGGCGTGAGATATAGTTCGGTGAACGGCATTAAGATTGATGTGATATTTATGATTGGAAGAAGGGTGGTTTAATGTAAACTCAATGCGGGCTAAAAATTTACAAATACGTCAGATTAAACAAACCTAATTTTCTAGTTAAACCTCAATCAATCTTTTATTTTATCATATTTTGGTGTACAAAGATTCATCTAACCATATACTGTTTTTAAAAATATTACACGATGGAAAAAAAGCTTCTACCGTTCTACTACCGGGGCTAGGCAGTGATCATAAAAATTGGGGAGTTTCCTTTTTTTCTGGACATCTAATCGGGGGCTGAAAAAGGACATTAAAACCGTGTGGTATCCGGCTAAACCGGGTGATTTGGTAACCCTATTGTTGGTACCAGCTCCACAGGCATTCGTGGATTTTATATCGCGGTCGATTACTACCGCTATTGACACCTTCTGCCATAGACGTCCTTGCTTACAAGCCCAAGTACCATAATCTCGGTAATGTCATAGAAGTAGCTTCCATTTGTAAGGCTGCCTTAAAGCCGCCATTACACCTCATCTATGGTATCGTTCTTGTTGATGTTGCATTGTTGAGGAAACTTTGGCAGCGAAGTCTCATCCCAGCAGTGGTGGAATGGCATAGCTTATTTGTAAACGGTGGTGGACTCTCACGTAGAGAAACGCTTCACCAACAATTTTTTTTAAAGAACAGTGGCGAGGAGGAGAAAAATGATATGCACGATCTCGGCACCGCGGGACGCCTAATGGAATTCTTAATAGTTTATTGTTTACTGGGGTTTCTCTTCGTCTCTCTTTCTCGCGTGCTTTAGCTAGTTCCTCGTGAGTCTTTTACAGTACCCAAGCGAATAGTGAGTGCTTTCGCGTCGTGTTCCCCATTGTATAGCCTCGATTTCCATCGAATAGGCTTTCTTCATGCATTCCACCGTCCATTAATTTGGTCGTGAAACTTTAGCCATGTCATGGAATCAATCTATTGATCCATGCTTGAAGGTCGGCGCCGAGAAGATGTTTCTTGGACTACCTTCTAGGGATTGAGGCCAAGACGCATGCTATATGATACGACTCGTCTTCTTGCCATGCTTGTCTATCTAATAGTGGTAGTGAAACATGGTGGTAGTTGAGCCGAAGACCAAGTTCGGTTGTGAAGATCATTTCTTTTGACGGGGGATCTAGGTTAAACTCCGAATTTGATTACCAAGGTTCCTTTGATCGCAAACCGTCATTGCCAGCTTCAAAATGCTCAATCTACAATTCGCATCAACTTTCTAGACCTCTCTTCTCAAGTGGATTACGTACAATATCGGCGTTTTTAATCCAGATTTGTTTGGATCGTAGAAGTTGTTGTGTAAACGCGCTGTTTACAGTTTCCCGCCCTTTCAAGTCTGATGCTGTTATGTTGGCAGCGTTGCCTTCTATGTGCTGTCCTCTCTCCTCCGCTTCATAGCCGATTCCTTCCACACCAGCTCTCTTCCCCTCCTTGACGTCACGTGTCGCGAAGGTGGATGTCACCATGTTCCGCTATCAATATTCTGTAGGGAATTTGAGCGAGATTTCTTTCTAGTCATAATGGAGACCCTATTTGAGTTTCATTTTAATGGTTACGCTGTTGCAAGAACCATGAAGTAGATACTTAAAGTTATGTTAAACACGCTAAAACTTTTTTTATTTGATTGAAATTATCAGTAATTAGCTTGGTGCATGTATTTAAGGCTTCAAATTAACCTATTTCTTTCACGCCGTACGATGACAACGCCATTGCATCGGTTTTTCTTTTATTGCGTCAAAAAAGTTACTGTAGCATGCAATTCATCTGCGTTTACAATGTAATTAAGGAGGTTCCGCCGCGGCTGTGTGAGTGAAAACAAATACTAAATTCCACATTTTTTATATTTTGTAAAAAAAACTGCTTTCACTGATGCAATGCGTTACCTATAGAAACCCAAAAGTAAGGTACAAAATATGCAGATTATTCCACGAATGTATTTTAAATGATCACTTTTTTCCAGCTATAGGAGCCGACTGCAACGCCGTTTCCTACGAATTACCGCATTTTGACTTCAATTACGGCATTCATTCTTGAATAACTAGAATAATGAGGTGGTAAGATGCCTATATTTTATTTTTATTCAATTTCTCTGGATTATTTCCTTCTTAGAGACAGTTTTCCACGAAAATGGCATTTGTATTTTTGGAAAAATACTATTTTCCCCGCGTTTCTCTCATTTCCCCATTGAACACCATGTAATTTCAAGTTCAATTATAGAATAAAATAGCGTGGAAAGGTATTATTTTGTTGTTCATATCAGATAGAGGACAAAATTTTCTACAAGTTGACAGAATATTAATAAAATGACATTTAAGTCATTTTACGGTGGAACCTTAAGACAAGACGCATGGGTTGATTTCTGACGCTATACTTGTGTCCGAACTTTCTCAATTTTTAAATAATGTCTCTCTGTTTTCTCTAAGCTTCAGTTTTAGGTTAACCATATCGGAAAGTAGTGCTGTAAGTGGATGCTCCCTACTGTAAACATTTGTAATCCAGCCGATTCATGCGAAATTCTAGGTTGTAGCCGCAAAGCTAGGTGATAGTCTTGAAAGACGGTAGAAATATTCTCCCTGAAAAAAATCTATGGCATCGGGACTTAAAGTTTGACCCTCGAGAAATGTGTCATTCTATTCCAATGCGCTAATCACGTCGATAACGAGGATCTCAAACTATCTGGCCATTCGTAAATAAAATAAACAAATATGCCGGCCCTGGTGGCGGCTGGGTGAAGTCCTCGCCTGCTAATCCGAGGGTCGCGGTTTCGAGTCCCGCCTAGGTCGGCTTTTCGCATGCCCAGGGCATGGTGGTTCGGGTCCTGAGAAACCTGACGACATGGCTTATCGGGATCACAGGGGCAAACGGACCACCAGAATCGTACGAGAGAGCAAAAAAAAATATGTTGACAGTAAATGAAGAATAAAATTTCCCTTAGATTTCATATTCTTTCTACTTGCAGAAAATAATATATTTTTTATTTTTGTGCTCTAATAAATATGCGCAATTGTACTATGCATAAATTTGTGTTGCAAAGAGGAGAAATAAAATTTGCAATGCCACAGTAAATATATATATGTATATGAATACCTTTTACTTCTGGGTAAAGGATACACGATATGAGTGTACAGTGAGGGTAAAGGTTAGGACGGTCACGAGACCTACGTACCGATGGTCCGGGCACAGGCCGAAGTGGTAAGGCTGAGGAGTAAAGCAGTACCTTACAGGTTTGTGAAACCGGTTAATCAATCGTGTTAATGAACAAATCACAGGTTAACAGCTGCTCTAGTTTTTGTAACGGACCAATGCTTTAACAATTAGTTCCATTGTTGGGGTAACAATGGAGCCTTGGCAAAGACAGGTAGACTCATGCAGAGCCAGTGCCTTACAACCTTGTGAAATTGGTTTATTTGCATGTTAATGAACGAATCAAAGGTTATTAACTGCTCTAGTTTTGCAACCGACTTATGTTTCAACAATGAGTTCCATTGTTGATATGACAATGTAACCTTTACCAAGGCACCTAGGTAGACCCAGTGTTTGTTCATTAGCATGACCGCGAAGGTAATCTCTACCCATTAGAACCAGTTTGAAGTGTCGTGTGAAAGATGAGGTTGCATTGAGGAAGCTGTCATGGTACACCTTCTGGTGGTGATGATCTGACCGGCACCGTGCATTAAAGCTAATATGGTTTAGGGATAAATATTTTTGGAAATCTCTGAGTTCAGGCTAATTTTTTATTATGTTTCCTGAGATTCCCTGAGTTCTCCAGATTTCCGTTGTTTCCTAATTTCTCGGTCCTTTTGCTCCCCCCAATGGTTACAAGATTTCGAGTCCTCGTGGTGGTCCATCAAGGATTGACTCACGCAATTGCACTTGAGGGAGATTCTTGGAAGTAATGGTCCAAGTGGTAAAGGTCCGTTTTCTATCATTGCGCTTGATTGGTGTAGCACATCCGAGGAAATTTAATGTGCAGATGCAAAAAAAATTATTTTCAATATTTTGTAAATTCAAATCAGAAAAAAGAGTGCACCAGGACTTAGATTATAATCACGGGCATTTTACTCAGCTTTGTGATGCCCTCACCCGACCTTTCGTCGCAGGTAATCTACCGCATGAGCTTGTTATTAGGACAGTTCCTGTCACTTGAAAAAATAACTTATGGATATCCACAGAACTTTCTCTCCCTCTACACTCCTTCTGCTATGCATTATTTTTCTCTTAATTTCTTTGTTTCTTTTACCATTTCATGTCATCTAAAGGAATCTTCAGCTTTTTATGTCTCTTAAGCCCGTTTCCCACGGTACTTGATCCAGCAAAGTGCCCTAAGTGCGCTCCTTGTTTCTATTTTACTCTGGCCTCTTATGGCTTTACCCAGCATACTATTAGCATATGGTGTTTCAAGCAGTGTTGCCTGTTGTGTTATTATTTCAATTGTCTACATAAATGAAAGGTACCAACACATGCATAAAACCCATCCCCACTCAGTAAGTAGCTCATTATTGTTTAAACAATTTCTAAATTACTAATTTATTACTTTTATACATTTTTTGGGGACAAGAAAAGGGGAAGAAAAGCAGTTAGAGTAACGTCGAGCCGGCAACACCGTTATCCATCAGCGCTGTGGTAATTTCGAAAACGTGGAACGCACTATAGAAAGCTAGCCGGGACTTGGGATTGAGCACGGAATCTAGTATAAATTGAGCCGCACTAGAAGGTTTCATACGATCTTGCACTGCATTGAAAGTGGTATTTTTATTAATATCTTAGCGCATGTCTGATATAATTTTAAATTAACCTATGGCAGCAGGTGACCAAAACAACTTACGGAACATTTTCATCAATTGTTGATTTGACGGCCAGAAAATTATTTATAGCCAGAAGAGGCGCTGATATCATTGAGTGAAGATCGCACAGCGACTGTAAATGTCAAAGACCTTGTAAATAATAAAGGTATGAGTAAATATGATTGGTCTACTTATACCAGATCTTACTGGAAGCGAGTAACAAATTAGTATCGCATCAAAGATGAAATGAACCGTTTAAACGTCCCTATTTTAGAAAAACCAAGCTTTCAAATTTCTTTAAAAAGTGACTTCATGCCCAATAGATAATATATCTTTTAGTATATTACGGTAAATAGTAATGTAGTAATAGAAATTCTTAAAAAGATAGATTAGAGCCTATATTTCATTATCGTTCAATTTCCAGGGAATAGTTAATTTTTGCACAGTTTTTAGGGAAAATTGTTTTTGTATTATACAAAGAAATACCATTTTCCCCTTGTTTTGTTCGTTCTCGCATTTAATTTCAGCTTCAAATTCCAAAAAAGCGTGGAAAATATTATGATTTTGTTATTCATATGAAAAAGAACATCAAGCACAGAACATCCTAAGTTAAAAAGCGTTCGTAATGAAGAGGCAACTGCTGTGTTCAAAGAGGATAGGAGTGCAAACGAGAACACAGTATGTAAAAGCAATCGGCCTATAATGGAATGGATCGGAAACATGGGACCATTGTAAAAGCAGAGCAGAAATTATGAGGAGCTTTTGTAACCTTGTGTTGAAGGCGGATGCTGAAGATAAAATGGACGGATAACATAAGAATTGAAGGAGTATACAGGAGAGTAGAAGAGGGAAGGATCATATGGAACACTATGTAGAAAAGAAGAACCAGATTGAATGGGCACAATTGATTTGTGAAGAATATAATTGAGAGAAAAGTCCCAAGAGGAAAGTCAAGGGGTAAATACATGGACCAAATGAGGAAGAGGAACCACCAGGGAGTAAGGGAATTAGCATTGTATAGGGAAGGATGGAGGGCTGCAGTCTACCAACCATAGGATTGAACGACCAATGAATGATCAAACAGATGGCACGTTTTTATTTAAGTAGTCAGATTATGAATTAAATGACGGTGGAAGTCATTTTACGGTGGAATCTCCTTGTAATATACGGTGTAATTTTCCGGTTCCTGCGGTCGGTTCTTCGCCTGCGGCACGTGCGGTATACATCTTCTGGTCTCTTGGATCTCCGCCTCCACCGATTCGCCTGGGCTTAATGTCGGTCAGGGAGACCAACCGCGCTTTCCATCTTGTCAGAAGAACTCTCTCCTTCTCACACTTAAAGCAACTCCTTCTCCACCTTCTTCAGAGCCGCCAGCCGCCGTGACATTTCACTCACGTGGGGGAGATGTTCATCTTTCATCTTAAGACGGGAAGGGGGGTCGGAACGTCGGGCTCTCGGCCAGGGTTGCCAACTTCTGCACGCGAGTGTGGCGAGGACAAAATAATTTTTCAAAAATATTCTCGGTCGATGAAAGTCGTTTGAAATCTCGGACGTTAGCGTTACAGCACTTCAGGTTTGCCTTCACCTTGAAATAGAGAGAGTATGTATAAATATGCATCATACATTGTAGACTCCACAGCAGTCTCTACAATGGCTGGGAGCGCGCGTGGTATGGCTCGCAAACAATTTTTGTCTATAGGTCAGGGTTTCTCTAACTGTGAGAAATTCCCACCCCTCCACCTAGGGCCATTTAGGGAGGCAAAAAAAACCTTATGCTGTAAAGGCGTTTTCACCGTACGGCGTGAAAAATGAGTCAAGTCAGAGACTTATGTGGATATATTAAAAAAACTGAGAATTTTTGACATGTATAACTATATTTTATGCGCCATTAATATTACATTATTTACTTCATACTTCTTACGGACGCTGAAATCAGAAAAAAATAAAATTCGAATATTGTCTCCGTTATGACGAGGGAAATATCTCGCTCAAACTACCTTAAATATTCACTTGAATTTGCTTTCAAAGTTTATAATTGAGAGCGAGAGAGATGGAGACAATATTTCTATTTCAGAGTCATCTCCAGATATCGGATGTAAGGCGCCCGACCTCATCCTTCGGTGAACAGCCTTGAGAAAAATCTCACCTTGCACTCTGGCACGTTAGATAGAAAAATTCGCATAATTTTCATTCGAGAAAGAGAGTCCTAATATAGCACGAAGAACTGCCGTAAAAGATCAGGTTGGAAACACAAGCGAATAACAAGTTTGGAGGCCGAGGACAGCATTACAAATTAAAACAGTTATTTATCTTAATAAATTAACAGTATAGTCATTCATTAAAGTCGTGAACTTAAAAGGAAGATAGATCAGAAAGAGTGCGGTAAGTTTTAATGGCTATTAAAGCCACGCATGCAAGTAAACTGGTCTTTTGATTGTAGCGCGCTCTTTTCTGTCTCCTCATAGCTTTCACAGAAGGCAGTACAAATACTTTTTCCAAACAATTTTAAAATGGTTCCATCCTCCTTCAGTACATGATAACAATACAATTCCTCTGATATAGAATTACAGTTGTAAGCTATAATGCATCTAATACGTATTGTTTATATCGTAAAACTATCCATAATAAAACTTAATCAAACCAGTGGTGAAATTGCTACTTTATAGAAGAACTTGAAAGCTCATCATAAAATCATGATTAGTCATTAATCCGCAACTATAGCTGCAGCAAATCAATCGAAAGATTTATTTGCTGTAGCTCTTTACTCACATACAGACCAACCGCTTAATTATTCACTTTGAGACCCTTCATAATTATCCTGACATATTTCATTCTTGGTCTTTCTCTGTAATCCTTTCCATTCAATTCTAATTCCAATATTGTTTTCAATGGGCTTTTGTGTCGCGATATGCGCCCAATAAGTTTGTCACTCCTTCCTCGTAGAGTTGTCATTTGACATATTTTCACTCTAACTCTTCTTAGGACTTCTTCGTTTGGTTATTATGTCCATCCATTTTATCCATACCATTCTTTGATAGCACCACATCTCCAATTGGTTCCAATCTCTTTACTTGACATAAACCTCTTAACGTTAAACCTGGATTCATGAGAACGAAATGGAATAGGTCTGTTTTCATAAAAATGGTTTCAAAAATGAATATATGAAAGTTGAAGGAAAATTACCTGCGCAGGGCGCATTAAGTGCGCAGACCTGAAACGAAGGGAAATCCAATATGCGATGTTGTGTAGGGAAGTCAGTAGCGCTCTATAGTGAACAGAAAGCATTCATTGTCATATTCTCTCTCCCATAAATAAACACCTCTTTTGCTAACTTAATCCCCTTCCTTAATCCCCTAAAAATATTTAAGGTAGTTTAAGCGAGATGTCACCATACACAAAATACAATTAATTTGGCCTCGTCATGATAGAACATATCTAATTTTAAAATGATGACAAAATAAATTGGTGTTTGAAATTTAGACGAAGTGATATGGAAATACGTTTTTTTCGAATATTGAACTCGGCGTCACACCTTGATGTTTTTACCAACAATTATAATAATAAGCTATGGATTGTTTCGCGTTTAAAACAAATATGTACTTATGTAATCGATTTATTACGAAATAAATGTCACGTGCCTTAAGGCTACGTGTTAAAATAGCGTTGAATTTCCTAAAACCCCTATTGATGTGATGCAATTTTTTCCACTTTTATCCATAGATTATCCACTAATCCACTCATCCACTAATACAATCTTTTATCCACTAATGAGAACACGTATGCCTATATTCTAGCAAATCTGTACACAAAAGTAATTCGCTCTAAATACCGTAAGTGCGCTGCTGTGTTCCGATCAGCTCTCAGTGTAATTGATATCAAAATGAAAAGCGCGCCCTACCGGTTTGGATGGGAATAAAAAACAACTGAGTCTTGTGGGGTGGTACGGTTGACAGACTCGCTTCGCCATTGTTTCCTCTCTCAGGGTCCGAATCGGACGCGGCATGTGGTCCTTTATTACACTTTCGCTGACCTCCTTACCACTCTCCCCTTGCCTAGCTAGTTTTTATCTATTCCCTGATAGATTTCCCTTTCCGCCCCCAGCTGTCATATCTCCCCATCTGCATTCAACCTTTCATATCTCCATACATCTTCTCCTAAAGCGAACTTTTCACCGTTCAGTATCTCGTGCACTTTTGCTTTATCTCACTTTCTCCTTCCCCAAAAATAAGTTCTGAAAAAAAACTGAAATAAGGTCCATGGTAGGTACTATAGGCAAGACTAAGTGAAAAATGGGGAAATATGGCATATTTCCACCTTAAATAAATGGTATTTTGCGTAAAACCGTGTATCTGAAGCGAATTTTTACGGGAATTGTGTGGTAAGAAAATGTAGGCCTTCTGCACATCACATTTTTTTAAGTTTTTTTTTCACATTTATTCAATAATTGAAGCAAGAGTTCGTTAACCCACTGGAAATTGCACTGTAGGGGCAATGATTCCTATGGGTGGGAAAATGTGGTCATTCATAAATATATTCGTCGACTTTTTTTTTTTTTTTTTTTCATATTCTGTTCCTTGATTTTTTTGTCTAATGGTTAATGCATGCCATCAGTATATTTAAACAACACGATGTAATTAAGTTCTTATTCTGATTCGTGCAGTGACCATGGAGCCACCATAAGTAAGGACGAGTTTGAAACGAGTGTCAAGATCTTTCGATTAAACACAAGGGCGGATGTCTAAATATTCAGTGTGCTGAGAAAAGGGTTATTTTTCCTCGCTATGGCGGAGTAAGATGGGGATTAATGTAATGTGAGCACTAAAACCTTGAGAGCCGACAAAACCTCAGTCCTGATGCGCAATGTGAATTGCATTAGTGTGCCCCCCAGCAGCGCGTAGCTGCTGACAGTATCAACGGCGGAATTTGACATAAAAGTCGTTGAGGTTACTCATTGCTCTAACATCCCTGTTTGTCGTGATCGTGCTTAGGTTTTGTGTTTAAGCATCTTAACTTCTGATAAATTGCTACGGGAAAAATCGGCCTGGGTCGGGAATGGAACCACAGACCATAAACCTGCCGTGCCAATACGCAGACCA
Organism: Pyrrhosoma nymphula; assembly: GCA_963573305.1. Classification (NCBI taxonomy): domain Eukaryota; kingdom Metazoa; phylum Arthropoda; class Insecta; order Odonata; family Coenagrionidae; genus Pyrrhosoma; species Pyrrhosoma nymphula. The sequence continues at coordinate 47,801,363 of OY754337.1, read as the reverse complement.
CTACACTGCCCAGGCTAGTGGTCGCAGCGTAGTGGTCTGCGCATTGGCATGGCAAACCATAGTTCTGTGGTTTGATTCCCGGTCCAGGCCGATTTTTTCCTGAGACAATTTATCCGTTATTTCATCTCCGTATTTGCGGCAGGCATGAATATCTTCATCTCAACTTCTCTTTAGCTGATAAAAAATAATAAAAAGATAAAACCAATGGACGAGTCGTTAATGGGTGGAGCTAACGTGGCTCAAATTTTGGCCAAAAGAGTGTTTGGCCCTGTTGTGGAATAGAGGTTGTGATCAGCTGAAATATAGCATCTAACTGGCCTTTTAATTCATGATCGAGAGTGTTTATGTAGTTCAAGCACTAGCGATAATTAATTCTGGAAGAGAAAAAGTGCATTAAAAATTGAGGAAATTCATCTTAGGACAATGACGTGGACAAAATGTCTCGAATATGTAACAGATTTTGATATAAGTTGCGGATTCAAGTTCGTAGGAAGTTACACTGGTGCAAGACTGTCCAAGGAAGGCTATAAACGTATATGTATCTTCATATTACAAGGAAATATGGACCAGTATAGCCGACAATAGTGGCATTTACGTCAAGATGTTTTGATTTCATCTTCGCCAGAGGAGAAATGAACCAGCCCGATCGTTTATTTTTATGATTTCAGCGGGGAAAGGTGTTTTAAAATGGAAAGCTCATACTGCGGTTGTAAAGCAGGGTGAGGGTTAAATAATGTAAAAATTATTTTGAAAGCTCTGACTTTATTGTGAATTCAGTGAAAATTGGAAATAATTAATCAAAAAGTGGAAGGTATTGAAAGACGAGTAATCATTAATGAAATTAATAAAAAAGACGAAGTCTATTCTGGAAAATTTTACTTGCACTTTTCTCCAATCATTAAATATGGTAGGAAAATTTATCGTGATGTTTACCGAATTAAATAAATGGTGTTATTTTTCATGTTCCATCGCTTGAAATACATTCATATCTATTTTTCTGGCAAGTCCAAATGCGAAATATGTTGGACGTATTCTTGACACTTCTTTCAGACTCGGTAATTGCGTTCATGCGTTCGGATTCTTTTTACCTCATTTATCATTTGACTTATATGGGTCTTAAAGAGGTACCAGAGAAAGCAACCTATACTTCTGTCGAACTGCAGTGGCATAAATCCAGAGGCAGCAAAATAGACCAAATTCTATAATGAATGACGTATTCATGAAGCTCCATATAAAAAGATAAAGGAGACCCTCAGTCTTTCCAATATAAAGTTGTTCCAGAGGCAAATCCATTCCTTAAGATAGTTTGAGCGAGATATTTCCCTAGCCGTTTATTACAGTGATCTACCAGTTAGAGGTAGGTTGTGATGAAAGTCAGAGAATATCCAACGAACTCTTACACGTGCCGTGCCCTTTCTACCTCTAGTATTTCTTTCTCCATCTCAGCATAAGTCCTACCTTTCTTCATCCCGTCCATAAAACTGATTCTCTTCCTTCCCCTTCCCCGCTTACCCGACATCCTAGCCTCTATCACGGCCTTCAGCAAACCATCGTCCCGCATTATCCCTTCCAGACACCTACCCTGTCTTCCCCTAATCTCATCTATAAGTTTCCTCTCCTCGCCCACGATGTCAAGCACTTCCTCATTTGTCTTCCTTTCCGTCCAACGCACCTTCTCCATCCTCCTCCACACCTCGAAAGCCTTCAGCCTATTTTCGTCTCCTTTCTCAAGGTCCACGTTTCCGCCCCATACAATGCCACACTCCATATCAAGCTCTTCACCAGTCTCTTTTTTACATCCTTACTTAAGGTCCCCGTCATCAGCTCCCTTCTATTATTGAACGCTTCCTTAGCTAGCGCTATTCTCCTCCTAATGTCTTTGCTACTATGTCCTGTTTCTTCTAGCGTAGGTACTACCCAATCCCTAGCCGTAATGGAGACAAAATTCGAATTTTATTTTTTGATGTCGGCGTCTCTAAAAATTATGAAGTAAATATTGTTATATGAATGTCGCAAAAATATAGATACATTTGAGAAAAATTCTCAGTAATTATATAAAAGTAAGTACACAAGTCTCGTAAAAGCGTACATAAGTAACTTTACTCTTTTTTCCTCGCCGTACGGTGAAAACGCCTTCGCAACAGAAGGTTTTTTTTTGCGATTCTGTAAAAATTATTGCGGTGAGTAATTGATCAATTTTTAAAAATAGTTGAGAAAACATACAAACCAAGCATCTTTGGTTTTTTGACGAAATATAGATGTTAGAAATTCCTTATTTTCTCAATATTCTCCCTTGCAGTACAACAGCTTATATTTTTAGGCAAATTCCTCTAAAAGTATTTTATTTAGATATCATTGGAAGGATAGGAGTTTGTAATTCCTTTAAAATGAGGTCAAATTCATAAAATTCTAGGTGACGTGATATCTATCTGAAACTACCTTAAGCAGATGAAAACCATTCAAATTGAACTTAAGAAAATCAACCCGGATGTACCATTTGGGTATCATTTGTAGGTGTTATGACAGTGGTAGCGGTGAATGTGTGTCGACTACTTTAGACAATATTCCAAAACTGAGTACACTGGGTCATCAGTTAAGAAATGCTGCAGTTTGCCCTATCAGCACAAGTGCAGATAAATGGATGCTTTCTGAGGCCTCGACCCAGGTTGTCGATTATTAGCTGGATCGGAGCTCTTGAGCGTCCTAAACCACAGCCCTTCCTCCAGCTCTGAGACCCTCTCTTCACGACCCTCCCAGCGTGGGGCTACCTATGCAGATTATAATAAAATTTTAATTTTAACAACTAGGACACATTGCAACAAATGAATGTGTTCATCGTGCTCCTGATGATCATGTGAGTACGAACTTATTTTGATCGAGGTTTCTACGATGAAAAATAATGATTTTTTAAATAATAATAAGATTTCAGTGGTCGTCGGCCCGAGAAATTGATTTGAATCTACGTCCACGTACAGTTCTGTTAAAAAAATCGTACCACTTTGGTGCCAAAAAAATTCTAAGCCCCGAGTTAATGACGATGTGACAACGAGGTGCACCACGCCCTCCTGAGTGGGGGAGCAATTAACTCTCCAAGCGAAACAAGGATCCTTCCTCCAGGTAGTTGGGCAATGGCAAAGACCCACGAAAGGAAAATTTTGACCTGCGAAAGGGATAATTTCCGAGGGGAGGGGTAGGGTTCCTTTTCTTGTGATGTGTGAGCGATAAGGAAAGGGAGATCTGCGAAAAACTGTACTAACTTACGAGCCTCCACGGTTTGCGTGTGGCAGAGGGTGTTAGGCCACCAGGTATGAAAAGATGAGGGATTGGGAAAAGGAATTCAGGTAAGGGAAATGACAAAAGTGAAGTTTATGTCAACGGACTGTTTAACTATCTTGCTCTATTGTTGTTATAATCACTAATGGTGCGTGGGAAGAAGAATAAATTTTTGTACCTTTCAGTTCGGCAGCGTATCTCTCTTATTTTGTCGCTTCTATCAGTTCTGGAGTTATAGCACGGGTCAAAAGAATATCCTCCGTCTCGTACTGAAGCTCGCCTGATCTAAATTTTTCAAGTAGTCTAAGCCTAACGTGTAGCCTCCCGAGTCTCTAAAGGTTCCTCATGGCCCTCCCCACTGTGTCCCATCTCTCTCTATCCACTCGTAGTTTTTTTTTTGAACGAAGGGTGCGGGTTACCTTTTAATGCCATTTATTTCGCGAATTAAATGTCTGGGAATAGGGTTTCTGACGCTCGCGACGTTTTCGAGATGTGTCCTAACCAGAGCGAAATAGCGTCTCTTTTTCTCGTTTTCAAATGAGGACCTTTCCACTATTTGCTTGAGTCATTGATAGCCTAGATCTCTAGGCTCGTATTTTCGGCTATCTTGAGAGCGAGTCTATGAGGAGATGTGTGATACCTAAGTTTCGTAATGTCGGAACTACGCTTTTTTTCCAGGATGTCGGATTACTAAAGATATCTTTCGTCCTACCACGGAAATGACATACGGAATCCTAATCGGATTTTCCAGCGAATAGCGTCGTTAAGTGTAATCTCGCTTGCCCTTTTCAGAATCAAGGAGATGCTATCAGACGTCCTCTACCCTATTTCATCACAAATGCCCAATGCTTTTAGATTATTCTTTGATATTAGCCATTAACGTATTGATTTCCAAGTGATAACGTATAAAAGAGTGAAATCCGATTCTTTTATGCTTTAAAGATGACTTAAGCGGCATTTTCCGGCACAGGTTTCCGGGTTTTACGCCCGTTTATTTCTTTCCATTCGGTGTAATGGAAGTTTCTGCATTGTAAATTGACCTATTTAATAATATAAATAATTCGGAATTACCTTTAATCAGACAACAATCTCGCTAATGTTTTAGAATATACACTAATCCTCGATACGATTTATTTGTTTTATATGCCAAAGGTGATTCCTCCGTAAAAATTACGTCTTTGATTATTATTTTGGTTACTTAAAAAAAACTTGCCCATATTTCGATACGATCGACAAAAGCTTGCATTGCATGTTTTTCGCAAATTGAATTAGAAATCGCATGTTGGTAAGACTGTTTTACTTTATACTATTTCATTGCACATAATAATTATTTTTTTAAAGTAAGTCGAAAAAAAATATTGGACCATTTTTCATTTCAGTTCATCTGTTTATGCGTTCGAGCTCACCACACATTCAGTAATGGAAACGGTACAAGAGCAATATTTTTAACATTTTTCCATAATTAAAGCATGTTATGACTAGAGGTTTTGGGGGCTATTCAAAATTAAGACGAAATTATATTAAAATATATTGTTTTAAATATATATTACCATGGACTACGTTTTAAAATGGAATTGATTTTCCACAAAAACCAAAGCGGTATGATGCAGCTTTTTTTTCAGTTTTATCTATAGATGTCACCAATGAGAAGTATGCAAAGACCCACGTATGTAAAGTTTCACACAACTCTGTACAAAAACAAAAATATCTCCAACCAACTTAAGGATTATCGTATCATGGCATGGTTTGGTGTTATAATTAAGATATAGTAGCTCCTGCTGAATATAGCTCTCGCAAAAGTTCCTGGCTGAGACCTGCTCAGCAAGAAGGGGAGGTACAAGTGAAGTGGGTGAAGGGAAAGGATGAAGGGGAAGAGAGGGTGGCAACAACAAGGCAAGTGGTTAAAATGACTCATTGATATCACTTTACCTGGGAGGTCTCATTGAGAGACAAGTCGAAACTGGACGGGAGGTGTTGGTGAGTCATCCCACTTTTCGAAGCGCTTGTTCTGGCAGCAATTGGCAAGGTTTTCTAGCTGACCCGCCATACTTAATAACCTTCCCCTTCCGTTTTGCAGGATTTTTAAAGTTCCGTAGCCCATGCCCCAAAATCGTTCCTCGCGCACCTCCAGGAACTATGGAGAATTCTGGTGGCATAAAGTTCAGTGACCAGAAACCAAACTATGGACCATTGTCTTTTTAGGCCGCATGACAATTTACTAAGGCTCCACCAAAAACGTTTTACACATAAAATTTGGTTTAGCACAAATGCTTTTGTTTTTAGAAAAGAGCTTCGCTTTTTTTAACAAAAACAGTCCTTTGCGAGTTAAAAAGAGAAGAATGGATTATCCTGCACTGTCCATGGCGCTCAAAATCTGTTCATCGCTTTGAGTCTGCTATTGTTAGTCTGCATGACCTCGGATGCTCATCTATGTTTCTTCAAATCTAAAATCGGCTGAAGATTCTTACAGAATTAAATAGTTGTAAATAAAACCCTCGGCTGTTAAAATACATACATTATTCGCTAAACGAATGAAGTGCTTTTGTTTTCTTCGGAGTGCCTGTCCGAGATTCCGCTACCGTTAATTCAAGTTCATGCATCTGAAAAGGAAGTAACTCTCACAATGGACACTGTTTTGTCAAGGAAAACCAAACGAAAGAAAAGGCACCTTATCTAAATGAATTTGATATGCAGATCAAGTTTCTTACTGTCGTTCATCTGCTAATTGTGTCATTTATGAGCTAAACGTAATTTAAGTTTGGAATATCAATTTTGAAAAACTTTATTGAACTATGATTTTAAATGATGATGCCGATAAAAGTTGCAGTACTTTTATTTTTTGCTGCAGATATTTATTGGAAGACACGCATATTTTGTTTGAATTATTCTCCGCTAGGTGGTGTGAGAGAAAATGTATGCATTTTGATTTAAATTTATTCAACGTAAAATTTATAAAGCACTTAGTTAATATTAACAGATATAATTCTTGAATTACCTTTTTTGTAGCTTTAAATATTATCGGTATGTAAAATTATTGTGTACTTTGTTTTTTAATTTCAATTTTCGACTTCAGCTACTGTCCTCTCAGAAATAATGCCATTTGCTGATGAACTATCATCACTGGTGGGATTGTGGTTCCTTTTTTTTGGGTTGTCGTACTCGTTATACAAAACAGGAACCTTTCTAGAAGAGCAATTGTCACAGTTATCGTCCTAAGAACATTCTCTCACAAATTTAAACTAGTTGTATAAAGCACCTGACAACATATGAAAAATGACGATCACGTTTTAGCTCTCTTGAAAGCCATTGACAGATGATTACACGAGCGTACGCTTTATGGAGAACCGTGATCGCTTCCCTGGTTCCTGATCAACATATTGAATGAATTAATGTAATATATATTTTCTTTAATTTGTTGTAATTGCACGAAAATAGCGTCCATTGTTAGTGCCACTCACTAATCCTGGAAGCTCTTTGTAGATCCGATGGCATAGGGAAGCACGTTGTGGTAGGAATTTCACAGATTTGGGCCTCGCTTCGAAACATCGCTTTTTGATTGGAAGGAGAGGTTTTTATCGGACTCGACAAATTCACGTTTCAGAGCTCTCGCACGCTAGATTTTCAACAAGTTTATGCAACGAGTCACCCAGATGTGAAATCCACTGCAGGGAACACCTGCGAACGATTCTACGGATATCGTCGTAAGATCGCACACGTCTCGTGAATCTCTTCTACGCTATCTGAGAGAGTAATTCACCGAGTCACCCTCCCCTCCTCCTACAGCACACACCTCTCCGTCTTGCCTTCTTAGCTTTTCCGCTTTCCACCTTCAAAGACTCGGTCGTTGACCTTCGTTTTTCCATCATCAGTCGAGCCACCGTCCGGTCAGTAATTACCCGCCCACTGTCTCCCTCGACTATGGCTCCCACTCAAATCCAGCTCATATTAGGCGCGTCTTTCAGCGACTCGCTCATTCATCTAATATTAGCGATTAATTATATTGAGGATCGTTTGGTACAATGGCTAGAGTGCAGGATTTCCACCCTGAGGGCCTTGGTTCGATTGTAGGCAGTTACGGAGATTTTTCGGTATCCATGTCGTGCGTGATTGAAGTAAAAACACGAAATATATTTCCACCAATATTTACTATGGTACAACTAGTTTCGACGCATCGGCGTTGTTATCACATTGAGTTTTTACTTCAACATAGCTATGGAAACATAGTTAAGCCTCAAAACATCGAATATATGTCGTATGTGGTTTTCAGCCGAAATCAAGATCTCGTATGCCGTCTGTAGAAAATTATTTTCCCTTAAGGTCGTTGGAGCGATTTTATTTTTTTGCGCGCATTTTGCGTGAAACTTTTCCTACGCGTTCTTATTAATGATACCTATGGATAAAGGTTTATAAAATTGCATCGATTTGGGATTTTGGAAATTCAATGCTATTTTAACACTAAGGCTTGTGGCGTATGTGATATATTTCGTAATAATTCGATTGCATATGTACAGATTTTCTTGTAAAAATGAAATAATACTTTTCATATTATTATAATGGTTTCTAAAAATTATAAAGGTGTCACATCGAGCAAAAAAATATTTGAAAAATATATTTAAATGTAATTTTCGTCCTTAATTTTGAATATTTACAGAGCCAAAAGCTCAAATCATAAAGTTTTAATTGATGCAAAATGCAAACTATAAGTCTTTAACATTTAATGTGAGCTTTCGTGATGAGTTCCACCGCAGAAACAGATGTACTACTAAAATGAAATGTGGTCTTAAGTATTTCTTCGACTTATTTGAAAAATTATTAACATGTGCTCTCAACGACTCACGATTACCGCTCCAGCCTCAGAGTTAGGATAAGGCTCCAGCCACCTTAAATGAATGAATTTTATTTTCACACTGGCGATAAAAATACACGAGAGTATTGTTGCACTGTTTGTGGAAATGTGTCTCTATTGCTTGGTTGCGAGTTTTTGGTGTTGATTTCAGTGCTCATTTGAGTGCAATTTGAAACAGCCTTTAAGATGTGTGTCACGATATGTTAGTGTGCGAGGAAGTGATGATTTAGCTGCGCCAATTTCATTAATAATAGTTCAAAATTAGCTTTGTCGACTGTACTGATGTGCTGTAACGTCCAGATGTGATTTGGTGGGGTAGCGTCAGAGGGTACCCCATCAGAAAACTCATATTTTCATTCCAGATTTTATGTGCAGAAATCCGACTTAAAATATGTTAATGCATAAATACTCACTGTAGCGTTACTTAATAATCAAGTAAGTATTTATAAGTGATATTTCAAATCGTAAACGAAAAAATAAAATTCATCAATAGGTGCAGATATCAGGACGTCAGAATGGCGTCGTTGAATTTGAAAGGTAGCCGGAAAAATACCGAAATCGGACGTTTTTGAAAGCCAGTATCTCGTAAAGTATACATTATTCGGAAATAAAACTCTTTTTCCAACAATATCCAAGGTTCAGGAAATATAACGGTGCCAAAATTGTATCGGTGACTTAAAACATAAAGCCGTTAGATTGGGAACCGTCTACCTGTAACCTTAAGCCTTTACCTTCTCAATGTAAGATATCAGAGTCCTGTTTTTAGCAAAAAGTGCCCACCCTCAGAACGTGGATACGTTTTAGGTCGCCTGCTGTCTTCAGATTATGGCATAATTTTATTTTTAGGGTGCGTCAGTCTAGCGAGCGGGTCTAGCGTGTTCGGTGAAAAATTGCCCGGGACTCCCATGGACAGGTTGGCAAATTTTTCTCTCTTCAGTCATGCCATCAGTCATTAATTCGCACTCTTGTGATTTTCTTGCTTCATCTGGAAACATTCGTTTGAAAATGTTTTTTTTTGGTTTGTTGAAAGGGTTCTCTCGTCATTCTTCATGCCAATATGTGATAAATGGTATAAAGTTTCACTGAGTTTGACGCAGGAGACATTCGCTTGACGAATCTTCTGCTGACGAGAACGTTCCTACGCCGGGAGTGTCGCCTTTGTAGGACAAGTTACTTCAACATGCAAGCACCTCTCCATCAATCATTCAATATTGAGGGCGGACGTAGGAACTTTCTCAGAAGGGGAAGTGCAGCAATGAAAGTTGTGTAATTCGCATAACCGTTCTTTAGTTTTTCCAAAACACTCGCATTACAACTAGTATGAAATAATAAGGTATTTGTTCGTTGCAAAGTATTTATCAGGGCAAGAAAATGGACGACGGCCCAGATCTGTGAATCAGCGCTGTCAATCAATCAATAAAGAAATATGATACAACATAAATGAAAAAGTAGCTTGGTTTTCTTCCACTGATATATTTTCCAGGTACAACATGTTTCTACACAGCGGTGTCATCATCAGGTACGATGTTGAAACATGTTGTACCAGGAAAATAAACCTATGGAAGGAAACCAAGTTACTTTTTCATTCGTGAAATTCAACTTCCAAATAGTTGAGCCTGAAACCATGGAAGAAATATGATTATGATTATTTATCAATTTACGTTAATAAAAGTATAAAAAAGCTAGAAAATTGCGGAAATTAATGTATCTGGTTATGGTATATGGTAATAAGGGAGTGATAATTCAGTAAATCCTTACACATTCAATGCAAAATGTTTGATTTGTTTACATTTTTACCACGCGGATAAAGTGAAAATAATACTTCATATAAACATCATCAGAGGTAGTACCTACCTAATAGCTACTTCCTTTTAATTGTTGGCTTACCCAATCCATATACCCTATTTCATATAAGGTCAGTTAGAGAAGAAATGAAATTTTATTCTGGCGCCCCTCTTTTCTAGTGTATTGCTAGCACTTGGCCGCACAGCAATTGAATTCGGTATCCCAAACAAAGATCAGAAACTACTGAAATCAAATTGGGAGTGAAAAACCCACTGAACAACACCCTCCTTGCAATGAAAATGTGTAAGAGTTTCTTTCTTAAATTACCCTTGCTATAATTTCAGAATTTTCTAGATTTTTTTTCTGAGTTATCTGTATGCAGGCGATAAAAGGGTTCATATGCATGGATGATGTTTCTAGAAGATTCCCAGTTTTTATATATGCAGTTTTTATGAAGTGATTATTACACAATCGAATGCTGGAAGGAAAGCCGTAGGTGTTATGAGACGTATTTCAGAAGATGAATGCTTGTCTAAGGAAGAAAATATTGCAGTTTTTTGTAAGTTTACCACTTTATTATGATGTTGCAAATCTCGGATATGACAGAATAGGCTTAAAAGTGGGCTAAATGGGGTGATTATAGGGTAGAAGGTTTTGTGGTAAAAACAGAAGGGATAGAGTTTGGAATGAGTGACTGATGAATATATATGAAATGGATGCGCTTGAAATGGACAAGTATGAAAAGAGCGTTCTTCGTTGGTTTAACCATGTCGAGAGAATGGATGAGAATCGCATAACGGAACAGGTGTATAGTGTGAGAGGAAGGGGGAAACCAAGAAAGTCACGAGAAATTTTGAGGGAAGATACTCATAAGGAAAGGGACATTAGAGCTTTAAAGAGCTTTAAGGCTTGAATGAAGCAACGTATGAGGGTAACTGAAGCAATAGTAACAAAGGAAATCTGCACGGTTTTTTTTAAAGTTCCACTTCTACGAGCGTACAGAATATGTAATGAAGGTGATAGAGGGATGGGAGCCACTAGAGATTCGGAGGCTGTACGCTAGTCTAAGAATAATTGAAAAATTTAGATAAAACGACTTGAAGTATGACACGGAGGATATTACATATTTTAATCCCGCGCTAGGTACATCTCTGGAGCTGGCCGAAGCGACAAAATAAACGAGATACACTGCCGAACTGTGAGGTATAAAAATTCCTTATTTCGACGCGCCAATAGTGGCCATATCAAAAGCAGAGCGAGGCGTTAAGGTGGCTGGAGCGGTAACCGTTGGTCATTTACTGCTCATTTTTAGTAATTTTTTAAGCTGAAAAAAAATTCTTGGAACAAATTTCATTTAAGGGCGTTTGTTTATGCGTCGAAACTCACCATGCAGTCAGTAATGGAAATGATACTATAATTATATTGTAAAATCTTTCCTTAATTAAAGAATGCTGTGATGAGTTTTCGGCGCGGTATTCGACATTTTGATGATATTATATTTTTAATTTTTTTCTTCGAATATTGAACTCGGCGAGACACCTTGATATATATGTTAGCAGCAATTATAATAATAAGAAATGCATTATTTCGCGTTTAGAAGAAAAAGTACGTATGTACTCGAATTATTACAAAATATATGCCGTACCAAAAGGCTACGTGTTAAAATAGCATTGAATTGCTAAAAAAACATCTTTGTGATGCCTTTTTTTTTCAATTTTATCTATAGATATTACAAATGCGAACACGTATGCAAAAGTTTCACGCAAATCCGTACATAAAGAAAAATAGCTCCAACCACCGTAAGAGAATCCGTCAGAATTTTGTTCAATTTTGTCCATTCCTTATCCTTCCCTAGGTAAATCAGCATCCTCTACGGCTGTTATAAAGGTAATGGCACACTTAGAATTTGCGTTGTGTATTGGTTAGCTCTTGAAAGTCATCCGTGACGTCAATTTGTTGTTAATATATGCATCTTACGTTGTCAATGCCCTCCTTGAGAGCGCCTCGCAGTTAGCGCGTTACTTATTTATGAGGACACGACCCATTGCTCATTACGTGGCAGCTTTCCAAGTTTAAGAACAAAGCGGAATGAATGTTGTACGTGAGAAATTTTTTTTTACTTCTGCGAGGCAGCACTACGTGATCAAACTTTTTATCATCTCCACCCGGTAGTTTATTACTATTCTTTCTTCGGCTCTCGAAGGTAAGCTAGTGGTATGTGCTTGTTGAAATTTTGGGCATTGACCATGCTTGTCAAACTGTTCTTGCATTCAGACTTTGGTTTATCAGAAAATATATTTGATGATCATTCACCAGAGCATTCTTTGACCAACCCGGGTGTGATATGCATTCGAAATATTGACTGGATCGTTGATCTTACACTAGCGCATAGTGGTACAGTCCTGTTGTCAACTCCAGTTTTTTCTGCGGTTGACGATCGACCCAGTGTTCATTAGAAGAAAATTCTTTTAAGTCATTTCCCCTTTTATCTCCTGAAGTATTGCAGGTTCGTCGTGAATCGCCCTTATCGTTCTTACGTTGGTGAGCATCATCAAGAAAGACCAAACAATAGAATACTTGAAGCTGAGTATGAGGCATGTTGAAATCAAAGAATTACGAGGGAATGAAGTAGTTGGCTGAAAGAATAGTGTAGTGGAAAGCTGCGCCTAGGCAATATTTAGAATAAGAACGGCTTATGATGATGATGCTGGGTTCTTTATCTTGGAGTTGATTATGTATATTCTATTCCTATAAAGTCATTTCAAAAGTGAAAGTTTATTAAGTGCTGTGGGGCACGGCTTGGAACGTTTGAATGATGTCACCTTCATTCTCCTAACTGAGTCAAACATTTTGACTCTCTAAGGAGACCTCGACTTTTATCCTCAACTCTTCAAGACTTTCTCTAGAAATAAGTTTTGAAGTATTGCTTAAAGGTTGAGGAGTCTTGAGTTGCCAATTTTGGTCTTTCTCTCGAAGGGTGAATGCTTCGGCTCAAACCCACCGAAGTAAATGGTTTTGACCTGAATGACGGATATGCTTCTTGTAGATCGTCATCCTCATCTGGGAGTGGCCGCGGATGAATTTTCCTCCAGGATGAACCTCATGAAAGAAGGTCACCTTACTGCTTGAGGTCAACTGTTGCAGGCGAAGTGGATATCCATTTTAATTACTCAAATTTCTACTTTTCCACACTTTATTTACATCTGCGACCGGTTCAACCTTGATAAGGCGTCTTCTGGCAGATTATAATATTAATTTGAATCCAATGAAAAAATATTTTGCTTTTCATGAAGGTTTTGTAATATACATTCTTTCTACAGATTTGCCGAATATTCTTCAACAGTTATTTACATCTATACAAATAAAATTATGTATAAGTGTCAGACGGTCATAGGTCAGACGATGCGATGAAACCTTTTCAATATGAGCATCTAAAGCCCAGGTTTTTTTCAGCAGTATTTAGCGATTTTTGCACTTAAAATAGGTGTTGTTTACTGCATTTTGTATGCATTCTGGTTTGATAATTAACTTAAAAGTTCAGTAATTAATATACCTTATTGCGAGTAAAATTCACATATTGTTTTCATTGATGGCAATACATTTAGAATCTATTTAAGCAATACTATGACAATATTGAAGTCCATGGGATTAATATAGGGTTAAGACCTTAGCATTTCAACTGTCTCGCCAGCAAACGCTCATGAAATTACAATAGTTTTCTACGAATATCGAGGTTTCAACTTCATAACCCAGCGTTGGGCGACAGACCATTCTTACCAGGTTCAATTTTAGATGAGTCCTCCAGGAATTTCCTATGAAAATTAAAGCTGTATTAATTCCTTGGGAGGTTAATCTTTCTGAGAAACACAGGTGGCACAAGTAATGAAACTACTCCCCCCATTCTCTGATGTGTGAATGTAATTAGCCATACGACTTAGAAATAGAAAATTTAAATGGAAAAAGTCTTTTTGCCCTAGGACAAGCTATCCATTCCGATCATCCAAAAATGTAAATAGTGCTACTAGAGCTTTAAACAAACAAACAGGTGAACATAAAATAAGCGATGCAATTTTGGGCAATTGCCTGAAAATCAAATAGATGGGATTTAATAATTAACTGTATTAAGTATTGCGTCACATGAGAGTCAATATAAGCATACTTATCCTGAGAAAAAGAAAAATATATGTAAAATGAAAATTTATAAAGCAAAGAAATTCACATGACATGGAATCGTCCATATTTCAGGAAAAGTTCTATATGTTCCATTGTAATGCCTGTTCCTTTTCATTAAAAAATCTGCATCTCAGTATTCCAGCAAATGACCCGGGTGTAAAAGGAGATTTAGCTTGTGCTCATTGAAAACTAATCTAAAATGCTTCTTTTTGAAAGAGGCTAGCGATGATTAATCCTTCACCTAGGTCTTAGAGCATGGTGAGCTCTAAGTTTACCGGTGAAACAGACCTGCGCGTTCGAGACTGTGGTTATCAAGGTATCACGTCCTGCTATCCTCACCTTCATGAAAATGCTTGCTCTGTGTTTGGGCTGTTGCACCTTGAATGGTTATAATGCGATCGATCATATGGGCATGTTTGTTGTCGTAAGGTTCATTTACAGAATCGGTCCCGCCCTTGACTTCGTCCGCTCATTGTTATTGTTGTGTCTGAAGAGGTGTTAAGTGGATTACGCATTTCCCTTGAGCCGTTTTAATCTGCCGATCATCGCTTCCACATTAGGTCGCCCTTTATGGTGCTAGACCTGAAAGTTTACCATCTCATCTCCATAATAGGAGTGGGTCGCTGAAAGTCACTCGTTGGATTTGTGTCGGAAAGAAAATCTTGAGCGACCACTAGTTGTTTGTAAAAGATTTGTCCCCTGTGAACACACAGATTTCCCTTCGCCAATAAATTAAAATAGTCCAATGGAAAAGATTCCTTACCCTATTTGCACGAGGCTACATCTAGAATACGCGGTGAGGATTTGTGACACAGCACAGAAAGGTTAAATTTGCGAAGGAAATGAAATACAAAGGAAAGACGCCCGCTTCGTTAAAAACTGCTCCGATCGAACAGTGAATTACACTGCTCTGGTCATTCCAGAGTCCGTCTCCTAATCCTCTCTCTCTCCCTCTCATTTCCTTCTGTATTCCTTCTATCCAACTTTTCCTTGGCCTGCCTCTCCGTCGTCTTCCCCTTTGGTTGCCACCCCAAAATTTGTAGTCTTTCATTTCCCATTCGTTGCACGTGTCTATACCATCATAATTGCTATGTTTTTATTTAATCTATTGTCGTGATGTTTTCATCCATAAGTTCAGTAATCCTTTCATACCTAATTCTTTCTCTTTTTGATTTTCCTGCTTCTCTTCGCCAAATGTTCATTTTAGTTGTCAATAATAATATTTTTCGGATTTTTCTTTTAGTGGTCATACTTCACAGCTGTAAGTTACCATGCTCTTTATGATGATATTGTAAATTCTGTATTTATTTTATTTGGAAATAGACTGGTCCAATAATAAACTGTTCAGAAGAGTTATAACCTCATTACCTTGAATACACCGTTCCCTAATGTCTGTATCCATTATTTTGCTTTCTATAATTTGCATCCCAAGGTATTTATACCATTCAAAGTGACTTATACGTTGCCCTATTTTCTAAAATATGATCCTGTTTCCTTCTTCTCACACACGTATATTAAAATCGTGGTAAAATGTTGGAAATACGAGTCCTGCGCGGCCTTATTTCTATCCGTGTCGTTGGTGCTAGGAAAGTTCCCCATGGTGACTTGAATGAATGCATCAGTTGGGGTTGGAAAGTCGTGCATCCCATCGGCTCCTTCGTGGCGTTCCTCGGGGTTCCGTAGGCGGAGGAGGAAGAGCAGTCGTGTGGGGGAGTGGGGGAATGGTGAGGGGGCCAGGGAGGGGAGAGATGATGGGGAAAGGGTTAAGATGGGGGTGGGGTGGGAAGGAGGAGGGAGTTGCCCTGGGACTTTGATTCCCGTGGGCGGTGTGGTGTTACCAACTGGTCTACCGGTAGAAGTCGTGGGAGAGTGGCTTTGAGCGGGAATGGGGAAGACAGTGACCCTGAAAAAGAAGTTCATCTATTGTATTTATTTTTCTATATTTAATATTTACTCAGAGACGGAATATAATTTCAGGGTTAATAATGCTTACTGAACATTTACTCAAACCACGCAAGCTACCTTAATGGTGTGTGGCAGGGGGTGAGTTTTCCAACAACATGTGATACACTATTTCCTACCTAATTCAATTAATACTATGCACGACTATTAATGCATTAGAAAATGCCTGCCTGGAGGTGAATTTCCACCAACACGCTCTACACTTTAGGTATGCTTCCAGTAGATACTATTAATATTTGATTATTTTTCAAACACGTAAATGCTCAGAGATACAAGATTTATACAGCAAGCATGCGAGAAGTGCTGTTAGTACATAGTAATAGTATATAAACAACCATTTGGGATAAGATAAAATAATTAGTGACTACCCGATAATAGAATGAAATAAATTAGCAGCACTACCTAATTATAACCTAATTATAGTCTTAGTGGCTGCATTATATTCTCTTATCGTTCGCGGGAACGTGGTGCAACAAAAAGCGTAGATTATGGTGTTTCCACCGTAAAATGACTTAAATGCTACTTGTGGTAAAACGTATCCAATATAAACTACAAAACCCTACCTTTGTCGCGATTTTTTTCCGCTGATTGATCTTTCACTCATATGGTGTCTAGTACAAAATAGTTAAAACGTGAAGAAAATAGAATTTCTCTAGCTAATGGCATTCTTGGAAAAAACTCTTTCGTTCACTCAGTGTTTCAACCCGAAGGTTGGTATAGATAAGTGAGAATAGAGCTCACCCCATACGTAGCCATTGGTGTGTGAAATTCTCACATTCATGGCAGGGGGGCCAGTTCCTTTCCCTGGGCAACCTGCGATTTTCCACGAAAAAAGAGTTTTTGTTTCTCTTCAGTTAAAGCATTGCTATGACTTGGGTTTTCGGCGTGGAATTCGAAATATAAGCGAAAATAATATCTAAATACCATTTTTTATTCGGCATGCTACCTTTATATTTTTTAGCAACCATAAAATCAACAATGATTAAAGTATTATTTCGCGTTTCGGAGAAAATATGTACATATTTAATCGAGTTGTTTCAAAATAAATGTCATTTGCCATAAGGCTGCGTGTTAAAACAGCATTGAATTTCCAAGAAACCAAATCGGTACCGTGCTATTTATTTAAATAATGTGTATTGATATTACTAACAAGTACATGTTTGTAAAGTTTCACTCAAATCCGTAAAAAAACAAAAATAGCTCCAACCACCTTAAGTAGCGATGCATCAATTCACCCAGAATTTGATGAATTTGAAGTAATTTATATAAAAAAAACTCCCACCTTTCCAATTATATCAAAATATGCCTTAAACCCTTGCCTAGCCATTTTTCGAGTAAAACATCTAAATATACAAGCTGTTTTACATGGGATAGATTACGATTGTGCGCTCCAGAGGGCGAATATTACAAACAATCAGGAACTTCTAACGCCTAGATTTCGTCAAAAAACTAACGGTGTAAAGTTTGCATGTTTTATCATCTAATTATAAAAATTAATCAATTACTCACCGCTGTAATGTTCACATAATTGCAAAAAACCTTCTATTGTGAATTGAAAAGAAAAAACTTTGTTAGTTCGACATAAATAATTTTATTGCCGACCTAGGTTTCGTCGCTAGGCGACATCGCCCAGCGACGAAACCTAGGGTCAGCAATACAATTATTTATGTGGAACTAACAAAGTTTTTCCTTTTCAATTATGAAGGAGTTCCATAAAGTTACGCCTCAAACCATTAACTTCTATTGTGAAGGCGATTTCACCGTACGGCGTGAAAAAATGAGTCAAGTTAGAGACTTATGTGGTTACATATATTTAATCACTGAAAATTTTGGTGACGTATGACTATATTTTTGCACCATCAATATTACAATGTTTACTTCATACTTCTTGCAGGCGCAGAAAAAATAACATTCGAATATGGTCTCCATTATGACTAGGGAACTATCATGCTCGAACTACCTTAACGGAGTTAGGTCTTGGAGTTGTCGGATGGGTTTGCCGAGCCGTCTCCTCGACTTTATCTCCCGGCGGCGCCCCTCCCACCTAGACCGTCTGCTCTCCCTCCACCGCCAGTTGAATCACCAGTTCACGCACGCACTAGTCTCTCCCCGCTTGGTTGGGTGTACGCCTCCCTGCACTTCCCCTTCTTTCACACACAAGACCCTGCCCCCTCTTCCTTACGCTCTCGCCTTCCCCTCACGCCGAAAAACGTGCATCTCTTGAAGAGGTTGACAGTCGAGTTCAAGTCGCCGGCGCGGTGCCCTCCTCGAAAGCTTTCGCGCCCGGTGACTTTTAATTTATAGCGACCGCATGCACACGTCACGATACAACCAGAATACCCCTCTGAAAGGGACGACGGCTAACATCGTCAGTGTCACCTTTGTCGACCCCAAAGAGGCATGACGATTTAACTAGCGAAACCTTCCTGCTCCCCTGCGGCTGTACTTATCGTGTGTCGTCTGAAGGGTGAGAGGTCGTTGTTTCCGTCGATAATAGTGCCAAGGAAATGTGTTGGAGGAAAGGGCTGGCATTTAAGTTCTCTATCCTTCACCTAAGGATCAGAGATTCTCATGGCTCCTTCGACGGACTGTGTCGTGTGTCATCGTAAAGGCAAGTGGACGCCGTTTCAGTTGTCAAGTGTTGTGGGGAAGCAGGTTGTCATATAGAAACACTGCGTAGAGAGCCATACTTTGCCTAAGGATCATAAATTTGTACGTACCCTTCTACGGTCTAATCATAACAAGAAGAGATCGCTTTTTTAGTTTTCATAAGGAACATCATAGTGACTAGAGGTCGCTAGTGACGTGAGGTTTCAGTTGTCATTAGGATCAACCGAGTATTGTGGGGAATCAGGTGGCCATTGTGGAAAAGAGAGACATACTTCGACTAAGGATTATAGATTTGAACGTCCACTCCGCCTTACAGTGAGGTGTGATATCCTAGGAGGTTGTAGGAGTGAGGAGTAGCCGTTTAAGTCGGTGACAGCGTCGAGGAAGCTTTTTTGATAAAAAGGCGATCATATTAAAACTCCACGAACCAATATTTCCTTCGCCAAAGGATCAGAGACTCGGAGATTCCCTCCAACGAACAGTGTGGTGCATATATGTGTGTTAATTTTCCACGTATAGCGAGTGATAAACCAAGGGATCGTTTCAGATCTCAGGAAAAAACAGAAAAGCCTTGGAGAGAACCTTGGAACCCGGAACGCCAACATAACCTTCCGTCAAAGGATAAGAGATTCTGACGTCTCATGTGACGTGTGTTGTGGTGGCTGAGTGCATGCTGTCTTGCTTCGCTTCGCGAGTGATAGACCGCGGAATCGTTTTCGAGCGCAGAGATACTTGAATATCCGCGCGGGACGCCGACGTCTCGAGCCCGGCTAATTTCACGCCTGCTGGGAGCCCGATTCTTCACGAACGGTTCAGTTCCGGATCCTTTCCCTGTAAGCACCGAAGGGCTCGCGGTTGACTTCCTGCCTAAGGGCCTCACTCGTCTCTTTGAGTCATTTTCTCCCTGGGCAGCTAGAAGACCCCCTAGGGTTAACCGAAGAAATGGGAAACCACCACCATGGAGGATCGCCCAAGATCGGTAAAAGAAAAAACGCTTTCAATCCATTAGTAGGTTAGTTGACGCGGAAATAATAATAATGGTGTTTGTAATTTCAGGTCTTCCTAGCCCTTGAGATAGTTATTACATAGAAAATGCACACATAATTATTCCATAGTTACTGTACAGAAAAAAGAACAAGTTAATTATTGTAAAAGAATGGAAAATAAAAATAAAATAAAAACAAAAAATGCTTTGACATGGCATTGGGAGTGGACACGCTTATTCTGTTTGAACAATTTTTCATGCATACCGTATATATTTACGTCTTGATTACGTACATATAAACATAGTTTTACAAATCCGATAGCACAATTATTTAAAAGTGGAAAACAAAGATGTTTATCAACAGTTTTAAACCATCTTACATCATTGTAGCAAACACTATCGACAGCCAAGATACGTCAATACAAATTAAAAGCACTCCGATTAATGAATGCATTATTCACCTCGTATGGCGTTTACAACTGCAATTATTAAGTATTAAATTTTGTCAAGTGCGAGAAAATCATCATATGCCATACCTCCACAGCATGGCATAATAAAAGAACAGAACTATTTTTAGCTCTGCTTAATTTTTCAGTACATAATGACCAGTTATGCAAAAAAAATGCCGAGCATTATGTAGAAATAACTTGACAATGTGGGTTCATGCATTCAAATTGATTGTAACTTTGGGGAATCGTAGATGGTTTGTGTATTTTTTTGTGTGTCCTCGATTCTTCAAGTTATTTCATCCTCAAAGTGTGTTAACCTTCCTTTCAGAAGCTATTATCAATCCGAACATGGGTAGCTGCATGTCTCTACCTGCGCGTACATGCAACAATGGTTACATAAAATTGCATAAGATACCACCAGTTTGGCTCCTCTGTATGTATACTGTGTGCTAATGCGGAAATCGAGATATCTCTCCACCAAGTCCAAAATAATTCTCCTACTTCTCGGAACAATCTACCCCTGTCTTAAGTTGGGTTTGTATTGGCAAGTTTGTTGAGCTAGTTACTTGCGGCTAGCGACTTTCGACGTGAATTGCAGGTCTAAACGTCTCTGCAAGTCCGCTTGCAGAACTTTTAAAAGCTTCGGCTTGTCGCTTTGAGGAAGCGTATGTGTAGACGGCAACTAATCTGGCGCTACACTAACTCGTGAAACAATTTTCGTAAAAATAAAATCCTCCGCGAGCTCTTGCAGAAGAAACTTACGGAAGTAACTTGCCAGTGTTTACCCACCCTTAGAAAGGAGCAAATTACTTCAGTTGTCGTTCGCCTCCACTAATAATTATGGTGCTCATGTCGTATGCTATCTACAGGCGTTACACGATAGTATATAGCAATTTAATGAAAAGAGAAAAATATTTAACTGAATAAATATGGTTTATTTACACTATTTTTAATCAGATATGATATAATCAAGTAAAAGCGTTTTATGGTCTTAATATTTAAAAAAATTCTTAGGTAATTGAATAGCAATTAGCTTCTGTAAACACTTTGCATAACTTGCAAAAATACTTGGAAAACTTGTGCATTTTTGTTTATTCACTTCACCTTCACCTCCACCCACTCTATCAAATATGCCGGAAGCAAGTCGTCGGAACATATTTCTTCTCCTTACGGACTGCGTCTTTTGAATGTCCACGCTTCACGCACATCAAAAAAACGCGTTCAGTACTTCGAACTCTTCTAGTATAATATATTGGTTCCTCCTCCCAAACATGTATAACGCATACTTCGGTTTGAATGATTTCCTATAATTCTTTCGCAAGCGTGTCAATAAGTACAGGCAAGATCAGCGATATTTTCGTTTGTTTCTGTACACAGTGCTACAATACTCACTCATATATTACGTAAAAATCGCAACGAAACAAACCAGACGCGTATTTCTGTCAACAGCATGAAAATTCACATACTTTCTATGTAAGAGATGAGAATTTCCAATAGACCTCATCCCGTAGTCGTCTTGATTCCGACTTTAGACCGCATGCGGCATTAATACAGAAAATTTATTCTGTTTGCAGTGCGTGAACGCACCTCGTGTGATCGTAACGGCAATTTCTAATGAGGTACAAGAGGTAGAATTGAAAGCAAAAAAGAAAGTAAGTATTCATTGCGATGAATGATTCAAAGGGCATCGTTTATCAAAAACAGACCTTGCGTCTCTCACTGTTTGAAAGAGGAAAACAACCATTGATTTGTATTTTGGTTTAAGGTGGTTCCACCGCGAATGTGAGTGAAAACAAATACAAAATTACACCTTTTTGCCTATTTGGTTTAAAAATCCTTTTTCCGTGATGACCTGCGTTGTCTATTGCAAACCAAAATTAAGGTATGAACTATGTGGATGATTCCGCGAATATATTTCACATCAACACTTTTTCCAGCCATGGGAGCAGACTGCAGCGCCATTTCTATGTAATTTCCACCTTTTTACTTCAATAATCGCAGTAATTGGCTAATAGTTTACAAAATAAGATGGTAAGATACCTATATTTTATTTTTATTCAATTTATCGGGGTTGTTTCCTTCTTATAAAATTTTTTCCGTGAAAATGGCATTTATATTATATGGGAAAATACAATTGTTCCCCATTTTTCTCCCTTTCTCCCATTTAACACCACGTTATTTCGAGCTCAACTATAAGAAAGTACCTAAAATAGCGTGAAAGGGTAATATTTTGTGGTTCATATAGAAGATAGGTTTTTCTACAAGTTGACCGAATATGAATAAAATGACATGAAAGTCGTTTCACGGTGGAACCGTCTTAATCGCGTCTTATTTATCCTTGCAGGGCGTGGTTCAAAGCCAGTGTCTTTGCTTTTTTACTACGCTTATTTTAACTTCAACTGTTTGTTTGTTGGTGTGTCTGGATGGAATCTTGTAATCGAATTCTAATCCACTTTCCAATGTTCAATCGAGCTGAAATTTCGTACACTTACTTACCCTCGATGACAATACATGAATCAGTCATTAAATTTACTAATTACCAAGTTAATCTACTAAAATTAAATGGTTTACATTTTATATGGAAAAAGTCTTTTGCCAACAGGTAGCGCTAGTAGAATTTAGCATTTATAGTGAGAAGAAATGCTAATAATTTATATTTCAAAGAACCGTTGCACAATTAATGTAAATACTAAAAAGTAGAAAATAAGAATATATTGGACTCTAATGTATTTTCGATGATAATACATGTATTAATAATCTGATACATCAATTAGTTAATCAGTATATTTGAACTGTAATATAAGAGCTTACAAAGTCGATTACAAGATTCGTTGAAGACTAAAAAGGGGAAAATTATAATACGTAAAAAATATTTTGCCACCGCGCTTATAGTAAAAAATAATTTTGTCAAAACTCGGAAAATAAAAGCGTTTCCACAAACGCGCACTTTTTTGTGTGATGTAGGAGAGTGATGGAAAAATGATTTTCTACTTTTCATTGCAATTGAATGTGCAGTGTGGTTTAAAAAAAGTATTTTTTACACATTATTATCTCTTCCGAACATAACTATCCAACAATTCTATTCACCCTCCCTCTATCATAATACAATGTTCCGATTGATCAGTTTCTATCGACTGACGTCTCGTACTTTATTAAGCGAATCGATTTCTTACTCATGTCTTAGCCCAGTATAGGGTACTTCCTGCGCCCATTTCAAAATTTGGACTAAAAATTTATTGAATTGAATGAATTGAGAACGTACGGTCAATCTGTTACACTTGGGTGCTTACGCCTTATAATTTATCGAACTTAGGCGTAACAAATTTGGATTTAAAATCTTATGTAGCATGAATTCATTTCACCCATGCTAAATCGAAAGTACACGTACATTATGATTGAAAGTTGAAATATCTAAGTGATTGTTCCTCATAAAGAATTATCAATCTTTGTCCTTCCAGCATCTCACACCAACGATTTCAAATTTTTCTTTATGATGGCATTCGATCTAATGTATGTGGTGATGGCATATGCGTCTGGCTATGGTTTCCAAATGACTTGGAATTACTTCAGTATAAACTGTTCATCTAGTCTTTTTTATTCGCGTTACAATGGCTTTCAGGGACCTACAGTGTAATATAGAGTGTAACGGAATCAATGAGCGATATGAACCTAACTCACCTACCTATGTATTTGTCATTTACTTGAGTTCTATATCATGAGTGAATTTAGTTTGTCATTTTTTTGTAGTTAATATTTGTTTCTTGGCAGTGATAGACCAATGACGCTGGCGTTCATTTTTTGTTCTCACAATTCAATTAAGAAGTTTAAAAACATTATCAAAAATCTGTGGATGTATTCGTTACGGTTATCAACATCACTCATCAGAGCAGTTCAATCCTGCTGCTTGCAGTCGTATATAATTTACAGCGGTATATTTGTTGTACATATATAGCGAGTTGTATAATTTACAGCGGTACGCATGTTTAAGCCATTCCGGTCAGCTGCAATTAATATTTTCAATAGTCAGTAGAATGAAACATTTAGTCCCTTTTTTCAGTGGTCAAAGTTTGTATTTACAACTCCAGTTTTAAGAAAATTAGATTGGTTATCAATGTATTAAATGTGTGCTTTAAATCTCCCATTTCTCTTTGGATTGGTAGTCTACATAACCTGTATCTTTTTAAATTTAATTGCTGTAGGAGACGTTTGGGTGGAAGTCCGCAATATTTATAATAAACGCTGAGGCTGCATTTGAGTTTCGCTGAGTGTGAAGGTATTTGTGGCTCTCATTTCTGAGCTACAAAATGCACAACACCCAGCGAAACTCAAGTTCAATGCACCTTTGCATTTTGTAGCACGGCCATACGTCCACATCGATATTCTCCTGCCTCAAGTTTGAGAGTTACGTTACAGCTCGCATCCTAAAAGCCCTTTTACACGATCTTGCTTCAAAGCTGAAAATCGAACTGAATTCTGTAGTCATTGTGGTCATTATCGTACTGTATTCATGGCGTTATCATACCTGAGGAAGGAATCGTATTCAGTGAACCAAACTGTTAAAAACATAAATAAGAAGATACGTATTTTCCACCCGTTTGATCAGGATCCTACGACTAATCACGGGCTAGCAAGCTAGTCGAGTGATTCGAGAGAATATGGGTGGTGGAGCTGGAATCTACCGAAATAATCTTCAATGGAATCGTGGGAACTGTAATCGTCAAAATGTGCTATGTTTTGTAAAAAATGTAGAACGCACGCCAAACCAATGTGACGTAGTTTATTTATGTTGCTTAGTTTGGAAATGCCCGGGTAGCGCCACTGCGGACTGAAATTAGCACCGTGTAAGCACAGGCTCCAAGTCTTCGAATTCAATTTATGTTCTGAATTTTGTTTGGAGTTTTCCGCGCTGATTTCAGTACTGATTCCAATGCTGATCTAATTGTCGTGTAAAAATACATTAGGTTATTGTACAAGGAATAACTAAACAGCTGCGCTGTAATAGTTTTTTTGGGGAAGCTATTATATCTCGCCATTAGCCTACTCTTACAAACTGTTAGCAAAAGACGATCAGGGTATATGTAGGTATTTATTACTTTTCCCCATGGTTTATATTTCATTCAAGACTTGATTCCATGTTGATGTGGCTACCACACACGTATGCTCCATCGTGAGTCTCTAATGTTTCAAATATGTTATTTACCGTACGGTATTTAAACGACCATGAAAAAAGTGGGTTGAACGAAGTAGTGAGAAATGTGTTGCTGGATATTTGTAATAGAGTATTTCTGGCCTAAAGAGTAGCTCGTCTGAAATAAAACACCCATTTGTTGCATGAACGCGAAACTTAAATAAAACACCCATTTATTGCATGAATGCTAGCTAAAAAATCGTGGATTCATTTTTGGAACACCTTTAGCTATATAACCCATGCCGTGTGATTTCCTGGGCGCCAGGTTCTCCTCCTGGGAAACAGCCGTCGCGGCGGCCGAGAGAAAAGAGAACTGGCCCCCTACCCTTATTGTTGGAATTTCACGCATCGCTGGTCTTAATACTAGGTGAGTTCTAACCCCTCCCATCAAACCGTGTTTCCGGTTGAAAACGCTGTAATTTTTTTTTTTGGTCAAATCCCAGGCCGAAAACGTTAGGGGTCATCAGCGATAATAGTTTGCTGACGCCTCGACAACTTCGGATTATATGCATTGGAATAGGTGTTTAGTGGCTTTGAAACATAAGAGGCCTTTCGTTTCGGATTCGTTCATTCACAAATATTCAATGTTTGTAAACATAGCATGACTAACGTATGGCGTAAAGGAATGGCGTCTCTTATTCAAACTTTAATTCGCAAAACAATATTTGCGCAGAATCTGGCAATATCTTCCCATCATAAATAGCTGTTTCAGATTCCCCATATACTGGTGGTGGGCCAAATCAAAACTCATTGAATTCGAATTTCGAAGTTGGATCTTTCTTTTAAATCGAATTTAAAAAACTTAATCTCAAATCCGGATTCTGTTTTCACCAAATTATGAATCCCATTTCCTTTTCATTAACAATGTATGCACAAAGCAAATCCAATCCATTTTCACATGTTCTAGTTTGTGTATGAACCTAGAAGTATTTATAGGTTTTCCCTGACACATATAATCAATCAGTTTGCTTTAAAATATACATAAAATCGAGCAATTATTACAATTTACCAATGGCATCTTATCGTGTCCTAAATGAAGGCTCAACAAGTGATTTATTAATGTTTGTACGCATATGAAATATGGCATTCTTAATATTTCAGGGTATAATGTTTCTTCTTTAAATCAACCAAGTTGCCGGCAGTACTGATAAACATACCATTAATGGAGCAGGGTTAAGATATCGAATTGCATTGTATTTTGAAATTAGTGCCAATGTAGTGCAGATATTAGTGCCTTGTTTATTAATTACTGTTGAATTTCTATGATAGTGAAATCAATGAACATGTTCTCTCTTTATGAATGAACATAATTCTTTATTTTATTTTGGGTGCCTACACTTTTCCCATATGTTCCCTGCTGTCCATGAGTTCATATACAATATTAACCGATAGATAATTTGATAATGATAAATCCTTAACATATTTTGAAAATTATGGTCAAAATCATAGCTCCTTGCTACCTCATATCTTTATTTAGCTTATAAGTAATGAAGTTTTTTGAATGCTACATTGCTGAGATTTTATCGCAGCATCCAGCCTGAGAATCTCACCTCATATACATACAATATTCATGCCCAAGGTGGTATTTGAACTCATGACCTTTGGGTCTCCAGGTCGGCGCGTTTACGACCTTGCTACCGCGGTTAGCAAGCTGCTAGTTATTGCGCACACAATCTCAAAGGCGCAGTCATATTTTCAAGAAAATATCTCGATTGACTAATGTTATGTAAAGGTGTTTACGTAAGAGATTGATATATTTTCTTCTATTACGTTCTATTAGCTTTGGAGTAGTTACATCTTTTGGTATCATCAGCAAATGTTGGGCCCCGAAAGTGATTGTAAGAGCAGTTGCGAATCGGCAAGAACACAATGACACGTCACACAAAGTGGAAGGTGGTGTATGGACGCACCTGTCCCTTTCCCCCACTCCCTATCTCACCTGTCAAGTCGGCCCAGTTTCCCGTCTGCTACTCCCCCTCCTCGTCCTTCGACCTGCTTGTTTAGGGTTGCACTGGTCGTGGAGGATGGGGGTAGCGGCGGAGAGGGTAAAGGGGATTGTAGAGTGCCCTTGTGAGCCCGCTGCCGGTCACATAAGTTCCCCCAGGCGTTTAAGTCTCCCCAGCTTGCTATTCGTCGGCAGCAGTTGCTAAAAGGTTCCGAGCGTTGAAGTCTCCGCCTTGTGCCGAGTCCACTTCTTATACTCGTTCGTTCTCCGGAGGATGTGCCAGACGTGTTGATGTCGGATTCCGCGACCCATGAGCGGGCGGGCTCACATCCGTTGTGACGCTAAACACGGTACCGTTTGTGTCCCGTTTTCGACCAGTATTCTTTTTCCTGTCGTCCTTTCGGCGCGGTAGCCTGTTCGGAAGAGTTTGGCTACGCACCGGATAGTTCTCTG
This sequence comes from Pyrrhosoma nymphula, assembly GCA_963573305.1. NCBI lineage: Eukaryota > Metazoa > Arthropoda > Insecta > Odonata > Coenagrionidae > Pyrrhosoma > Pyrrhosoma nymphula. Next base: position 47,773,694 of record OY754337.1, on the reverse strand, counting down.
TGAGAGATCTCTTTGGGCATTCCCACCGTGGCACTTGCGGCGAGATTTAATGTGTAACACTGGAGGTGTGTTGGCAACTCTTTTAGATATTCACCGTATCTTGGAAACTCGATCTATTCATTCCGTGTGAGAAAAGCGATCTGGAAGACAAATTTACATCTTTGAGAGCGGTTCAAACGTACCAACAATTCGAACTTATCCATGATAGTACCGCATATTTCTTCGACTTTTTATTTGATATTGTGCCGAGCAGATTCCAAAATATCTATGCAGGACTAAATTTAAGTTTTTAGTCAAAGTGATATAAATCGACCTACATGCCAAGTGTAAGTGGTATTTACACACACGCGTTTTTTATTAATATAAGGTGATTTATGCTTTAAACACTCGGCCCTACCTTCAAGTTGATGTCTGACCGTGAGTCTACTTGTTATGACGGCTGGACGGGGTGTGGGATAGAGTGTTCTGCTGCTGATTTGAAGGAGTGGATTCAAATCTGGTCGTGACCTGTGGAGGAACCTAGAGGAAAACAATTCATGTGATATTACTCAGTGACCACTCCTCCCGGGAAACAGCAAGTGAACAGTGGAAATAAACTGCCTTCCTAATCCTCAATTTTTAAATACAATTTGCTATAGGCATAGGTTCTAGTCTTGCTAAACCTTCGTCTTTCGTACTAGAAGGTGTTATTCCCATATCTACCTTCCATTATCTGGAAAAAATAAAAATTTTGGTTGAAATTAAAAGTGAATCTTCTGGTGCTTTTGTTGGCTCAATTTTGCGTGATCATATTTTCCTTTTTCTTCCCTGAGCCACCAGAGGGAGAAGTTTTCAGTAGCGCTTCCCGTGTCCCTTCCCTAAGTTCTCTTTTGCACCTGTGATCAGTGTGGTTTAGCAGCTGCCATTTCCCCCTTTCTGGTGGTGTTTGTTATCGGTGCTTCGTCCCTGCTTTGGATAAACCGCCGCACGGCCGAGCTGGCTCATCGTGTCTTGGTGGATAGTATTGCTTCAGAGGTAAATCCAACTCTCTTCTTACCTATTATGGCTGGAATTTTTTGAGTACAAATGTCGCGATTATCTAAAATTGACTTCATCAGATATCTGTTGTCCGGTTTAAGGATGAGAAAAAGTACTGGCTTTTGGTACTACTGTGTACTATTTTCTTGTCAATTCAGTTCTACCTGGTACCAAGTACATTTAAGCTGTTTACGCCAAAGGTGCTGGTACAGAAAGTATATGTAGCTATAAATTGAGCGTCGTTCAAAACATAACATTTTACTTGAGTTGTATAGCCAATCACAAAAAAGTGTAATTATCGACTACGTAGTCCGTATTGAAAGTGATTGATATATTTTTAAGTCCAAGGAAGGGAGAAACAGCGGCGAGTGAGAGTCGTGAATAGGCAACGCGATGATTGAGTGAATGTAAGTCTACTGCACTTTTACACTTTTAAACATATATAAATAACTCGTAACGTTTATGAAGTGGGAATTGGTCAAAAAAACTGTTCGCAATCGTTATCAAATTCAACGAGTGTGAAAAAAATTGAATGTATTTTAAAAGAAAAACCACAAAGCCTGAAGAATTCTCATTCTGAAGAATTCTGTCAGCGTAGTCAATTGAGGAGTTTTTAACCTAGTATGATACTCGTTGACGTTCCTTCGTTCGTTCGTATGATATGGAAATTGGTCTAAAAAACAATTCGCAATCGAAATGAGAGGCAGACGGTTCCACTACGTGTAATACATCTGAGTATTACACGATAATAAACAACGCCGTGTTTCTTGTAGCAAAAGAGGCATTATTAGTACCATTACTTTTCGCTTCACGTAAACCGGGGATGAAATTACGTAGAAATCCGCGGATGTTTTCCTAAGACAGTTTCTGCATAATTTCATCGCCGGTTTTGGCAGACGTGAAATGTCTTCATCAATTCGGTTAGCAATTGAAAAATTTCGGTTCGGATACTACATTTTATTCTATGCTACTTTTTCGCTAAAATGACGCAGCAATATGCTTGAGAGTTAGTTTATTTTTCGTTTTTACCTCAAATTGAGTTGAGATTGAGAATCAAATTGAGAACTGAGCGAATGTTACTGTGTTGTTGATGAATGGAAGAATCCGTTGACGATATAAATTAAAGAATATTTTTGTTTTGTGATTTCCGCTTTTTCGAAAAAGGCAAATTTTTCATTTAGTTATTCAACATTGTTGCAATCCCAGGCCTCTTCGCTGCTTTTGCAACATTTTGAAGCAATTTCTCTTCCCTCATTCATCCATCTATTCCGTGTAACCATAAGTTTGGAAATATCAACCAACCTTGGAATTTGCTTCGTGGTCCGCGGATGCGTTCTGGACGCCTTTATACTTAAATCATTTGTTTAAATCCTATTGCATGAAATCTTTCGTAATCCGTGTTTGCTCGTAGCTAAGAGTGACAGCATTGATGGTTTTTACCCCATAGTGTTCTCAAATTTATATTACATTTTTTTCATATTTCCGGCATCCTTTTTCGTTTATTTTCCTTTTGCTTGCCGTCGATTATTGAAACCCAAGTGGTTTTTTTTATTGAAGCTTATATGTATTCCCTTCTCCTTGGAGGAGTCTCAAGACAAGCCATAAAAATATATCACTTCCTACTCAATTTGAAGGGGCCATGATGTCTGTAGGATTTAAAAAAAAATGATTGCGGTTAATGGAATAAGGAAGGCTGATATCTGTTACCTTTTATTTAAACCATCGGTAATACAACAATACTGCCGCTCTAAGCGGAACATCACCTGTCCAATTAAAAAAATAAAATGGGTAGGGCATGACTCCGAGTGAATAGAACATTTTTGGAAGAAATTGGGCGTAGTAGAAAATGTATAATTAGCGAAATTTTGTCAGCAGAAGAAATATTTGAGAGTCCGTGACAGGAACTCCCATGTAAAGATGTATGTATTGCCTACAGTGCATAACGATGCCCTCAACTCGGAGGACATCGTTATATATTTCCAAAAGCTGGAGTTCTCAGGAATATTACTAAAAAGTTTTTTAAGTGGGATAAGTGTGAGGGTAAAGCACAGTTCAAAAGGAGGAAAACGTTCCAGTCGCGATCGGGAACGGAGAGGTGAAGTTATCGAAAGAAATCGAAAAAAGATATTGAAAATGTTGACGGAGAAACGGCGTAATAGTGTGTTGAAGGCTGTGGTTGATGTGAGGAGGAAACGGGATAACAATATACATTTTAGCCTTCATGAATGTTAGTGGAAAGTATTTATCGCGAATAAATACAATAGAATGCGTATTTATTGGTACACTACCACGCTTCGCATTTGTCCATGACCCATCCAAAGCGTACTTTTATCAGTCGACTGCTGTTTAAAAAATCAATTCAATCATGCATGCATATATTCCCATCACGTGATTTACTTTCTGGATAGGCACATTCAATAGAGCTTAAATACTGAGAATAGACCCGGGAATTTCGGGTCTCTTGGTAATTTCCTCCAGGGTGCCTTATCCTTGCTTGCCTCTTTTGCTCTTCTGCTTCATACACGCCCTCTTCTGCTTAAAGACTTCTAATTTTCCTTCTCTTAAAGAGTATCTTCCACCACATTCACCAATTAATTTCTTGGTCTACCCCTTACTCTCACACCATTCACTCCTCTTGTAAATCTGCTTCGTTATTCAATTGCCGTCTACTATCTCAACATGACTAAACCAGCGAAGTACACTCGTTTAAAATATGCCCATAACTGGAGCATCCAACCTACATTCTTTCTTGACCCACTCATTCCCAACCCTATCCTTCTTACTTTTACCGCGAACATTTCTCAAATATCGCATACCCACTTCATTTTGCCTACTTTTACGCTTATTCTAGCATACACAAGTTTTGCATTCCTCCCATGCATTAATTCGGGGATGAGTATTTTTTTGTAATCAGCAATTTTCAAAAATTCCTTTTTTCATTCACTAGTTCCCCATTTTGCTCGTTTGGCGGAATTGAAGTCGCACGAAATATTTATTTTTTTTAGAGATGACGTCGTCCAGCAATGAATTATAAATATCTATCACTGACAACAAATGTTTATACTGCGAGAACTAGTCTTAGTTTCTATATTCTTCTCTCCAGCTTAGGAGTATTGGCTCACCACCGCATGCATTCTGTATAATATGTGTACTCAAGTAACAATTCTCTTCGTCTTTTTAAACACATCACTAGGAAACAAGAACTCTATTATAATTGACTGACAATATATATCTAGTAAATGTGACAAAGTTTGTTAATGAATGAATGATTAAAAGTGACAGAATGTGTTGATAAATAAATGAGTAAAAATGGTTTGAGTTATTAATTCATGAACTGCTAGGATACAAACTTGACACGCGATAGAGAGTTCGCGTGAAAGTTGATGAACCATCCGTGTATGCGTGTATACAGTGGCCGTCTTCACTTACGTACTCCTCGAGGCATATATGTCCGCCTTCTATAATTTCGCTGTCGCTTCTCTTTTGTCAAGGAGGATATCGTTGGTGTTTTTTTTCGTGAGGCTTCCTCCCTCGGCTCCTCTCTCATTTCTGGGGTGGATGTCACTCTTACGTCAGGGATGGAAAGCGGTGATTCAGCGCTGACTTGCACTCGCGGGAAAGCGGCGAACGGAGTGCCCTTCTCCCTTTTTTCCAGTTTCTCCGCGTGGGAACCCGATGCCTCCTCCTCCTCCCTCCTCTTACTCTTTGTTTACTTGCTCCCGCGTTCACTGAGCGTTCGTTCCCTTCTTGTTGCACACTTCTTTTTTTAACCGAGGTCGCATTTTCCCTTTACAGAAGGCACCGAGACAAAACGAAAGCTTTGTCGTTTTTACTTACTTTCGTGTTTCCCGCTGGGAAAGTGACTCTCACCATGTTACATCGATGGAATCCGTTGTTTTTACTTTTTCTGAAAATTATGGAAGACTTCGTGGGCTTAATGGTGAAAATAAACGTTATTTTTCGATCGTAGCTCGTTGAAGAAAGCGTCTGAGTTTTGGTAGTGAAATCTACTCGGGATATTCATCGGGTCAGACTCTCCGACATCACTGCCGACGTTGCGATGGTCGCATGGTACATCGTCTTAAGGGCTGAATATCGTGATACTCTAATCTGGCTGGTAAATGCACTCTTAGCCCGGGCACGGAGTGCATACGTTTGTGTATCTCAATTTTCCCATGCCTGAGGGCTGTGAAAAGTGGACTTAAGACGGAAAAAAACCCTTCTTGACTAATTTCCGTCTTTTTTGATTTAACTGTATACAGAATGGCCAAAAGTGGCAATGGCTGTAACAAATTTTTGCGCTAACCTCCATGTTCTATTTAAGCTCCATCCCGGCCAGGATCTAGTTTAAGTGGCGACGAAATGTGAGAGAAAATGTTTTTTTAAAGAGAAAAGAATACTCAGGAGTAACGCCCACATGAGCATCACGTCTAGTTTTCTTTTACCTATTCGAGTCAAATCCAAAAAGACTCATGGACTCCAACCCAAGTTTAAGAAAGGAAAAAGCGCTAGTTGTTTGAATTGGTTCTTTGGTATGAAGAAATGAAATTGTTTTGCAATATTTCCTTCATATATCCCTCACGTGAGCAAGGCATAAACGTGGAAATTATTCGTCACCTTTAATAATTGTATATGTCAACAAAATCAATTTTTTTCACTTTTTCCTTAAATTGTAGTGGAGACTATGTAGGCATAACATCTCAGAAGAATCCTACTATGCCGTTTTTTTTACAAATTAAAGAAGAAATTTAGCGTGCTTAATGATGGCAATGTGTAAAACAGATAAGAAAATCATAGCCTATTCGATGTCATTTTTGCAGAAAACTGAAAGATCTACCGCAGGTTTATTCCGAGAAATGAAAAGTAAATAATATTAAGCCGCCAACCTGAGTGTTTCGAGCTATTAGCTTTTTAGGGTGATTTTTGAACAGGAAGTGATGCAATTAAATATCGATTAAGATTCTTAAAATTCATATGTACGATAATCCAGGCTAATTTCGATTTCTAGGTAGGGATATTCATGTCATGTCCCACTAAGATTCATCCACCAAAGTTTGCTGGTGGCAGGTCTTTAAAAATTACTTTGGGAGAGAGTTTATCGGCTCATCTTGAGATCGAACCATGGAAAAGGACAAGTGGACGGTTGAGGGACTTGTGTTTGTCAAGGAAGGAGGTCTAGAAACGGGAATCGCGGTCGTTATCCGTGAGGGTGGGACAAGATTCCTTATTTCGCTCGAGAAAGCGGATTTTGCGACCGCGTCAGTCATCTTTGTGGTGGGCGTTGAAGATTATGGAAAAAGTTCACTCAACGCCTACGATTAAGCGCTTCGATGATCGGCATTGGAGTTTTCTTCTCGCAGAGACATGGACCGTTGTAAAGGCGGTTTTTTGTGGGATTACGATCGACGTTTACTGACGTGACGATGGCGTTCGATGTTTCGTCATCTTCCGGTCAAGGAGGAGTGTATTGCGGCTGACGGAATCATCAGCGCCACTTTTACCGTTTTTGTAAAAGGAATTCTAAACGGTTGCGAAGTAGCTGTTTATATTCATATTTTATAATCAAAATGTAAATAATGTACGAAAATACTGGCAAATATTTCTTCAAGAAAGTGCATGTTCAAATTGCATATTTCATTGTAAAGTTAAAAATATTAATGATAAGCTCCAGGATTTTGTCATTAAAGGGAATTTTCGTTCTCACCGAGCATTTTTCCATTAAAACCAGAACATTTTTATGTGGTAATATAGTATAAGTACCTACATATTCCTCTGCTATATTTTTCAGGAAAAAACTTGGAATATCGGGGATTTAACGAATAACAAGAGAAATAATCAGGTTTTATAGTTAGAATATAAATTGCACCATTTTGTCATAATTGCATAGGTCGGCTCACCTTTGCACAATATGTTCGTATTAATTTTTTTATGGAGAATTGATCATTGAAAAAGTCACTTTTCTTCTTTTTCTTTTCTTTCCTTCACATAAAAAATTGTCGGAATTGGTTGTCTAAGTGTTCCACCTCAAGCCCTGAAGATGAAACAATGTATATTTTTGATGAACACTCTTTTCCAACCAAAGAAGCTGACTGCAGCGCCATTTCTGTTTAATTTCCTCATTTTGACTTCCACTACGACAATAAGTTGCTGATAACTCAAAAAAAAGATGGTGAGGTGCCTGTATTTTATTTTTTTAAATTTACCGGGAGTTTTCGCTTCTCATTAACAGTTATTCGCAAAAATTGCATTTATATTAGATAGGAGAATACTATTTTTCTCCATGCTTCACACACTCACATTTAATACCATGTTTTAAAGTGAAAAAATAGCGTGCAAAGGTAAAAATATTTTTGCTCGCATGAAATAGAGGACACATTTTTTTCTGTACGTACCCTGAATATGAATTAAATTACATTTTAGCAATTTTACGGTGAAACTATCTTAAGTAGCGGCAAACAGCGAGAGAAAATGAATTTTTAGAGAGAAAATATTGCTCAGAAGTAATGTATAAAGTGAACATTGTGTCTTCATTTGATTTTTAAAAATCAAATCCTATTATTAAGGACTCAAGTTCAAGTTTAGCGAGTGAAAAAGCAGTACGCTTGATATTTGACTAGGCTCTGTGCTGATGATATAGTTTGGAAATATTTCCATCATATTTCCCTCCCTTAAACAATCTTAAAAATTTAAATTAGCGTCACCTTTAAAAAAAGGCTAGATTTTTCAGATTATCTGACACTAGCGGAAAACCCGTCAAAACTGACGGAGAAAATACCTAGTCACGCAAATCTCATAAGCATAGATTTTATTTATATATAATTTGTGCATGTTATTTCACTGCTGCGTCTGATTTATGTAGGTCGTTGTTAATGATTACGAAATATGAGCATCTATGCTAAAGTGCAACGTTGTTGACGTGGTTGCTTTGCACATTAAAAATGGGTGCTTTATTATCCTGCTTTCGATTTTGAGTGAAGTTTCAATTTACAATTTATCTGGGTCGAAAATGGGAATTTGGAGATTTTTCCAGGCATGTGTAATATTATACAAAAAAAATCACACCAAAACCAACAAAATCGGTTTTGTTGTTTTTTCCCCCTACCCCGGATTCGGGCTTTTATTAGCATAGAATCTCTTTAAATTTGAATTACCTCCTTTTATTGCCCAGAGACAAACTGTTACAGAGCTTTTACTTAGGTCAAAATGAGCATTTTACACAATTTTCCTTTGGTACCTCTTCCAAACTTATAATCCGTCAAAAGTCACTGCGCGAACGGTAATGATTATATATTCTTCGCGCCTGAGGAACTGTCTTACAATATGGTGGATGCGCGCAACAATGATTACAGAAAATAACAGTCGAAGCAACCGACTTGGCCTCTCTGTATATACTCTGTAGTACAGTCTTTTATGATGGGAATAGTATAGATTTGGGAGGTTTATTGCCGTAATCCATAGAAAATTCCCAGGCCAGCGAAGGGAATGGAGCGTATCCTTTGTAAGCCTTTTGATGGCGTATTTCCCGTAACTTTTTTGAAAGGTCGGCAACGTAAGACTGCCCAAAATACCTGGCGGGCCAGATCTAAAGAAAGGCATAAAAGCCGCCTCACCCGAGTCATTTCATTGGGAAGTATCATACCTACCCACACGGCCTGATATGCAGTGTTGTAAAGTGGAGAACTGCGCTAAAAATTGCGCGGATGCGTGGACGACGGCGAGGAAAATAGTACCTGATCTAAGTCCATGCACTCTTACTTGCAATTCTGACTTTTATCGTGCAGGTCGTGTAGATAATAATGAATGTATTTGTAATTGAAATTCACTTGGCCCTACTTTTTATGCCTCCCGGCGTTTTTATTGGTATAAGGAAGATTCTAAGCGTCATCTTTTTACCTGAATTGTCAATTTTTTGCAAGGGAAAATTCAAGTGCTCTTTTGGCCGTTTCACGCGAGGCACTTTACTGCACAGCCTGAAGTATGGATAGATGTGCGGTTAAAATTGCACTATTGACTGCGCGAATTCAAGACAAAAAAGAAGGAGATAGCCCCTGGTCTAATTTCGTTCCCTCGTTCTCGCAATTTCTGTGCTTCAAAATGCGCAGTTAAGTGCTTCATGTAAGCTTGGCGATTCCCATGATGTTTTTTTTTCAGTTTCATGAACCTATCCATATATACTGTCCTCTCCTTCCGTCGTTCGAATCCTCTTCATTCTTTTAATGGAATTTTTCCTCCTATTACATCATTAGTGAAGTCTGCAACCTATTCTAAAATCATACTTACTACTACTATAGCAGCAGGTGTTGATATTTCTTCGTTGAAATCCAATTTACTTTGTAATAAATATACTCTCGCATCCCAGTCACTCTAAATAGATATTATACAAATTATTATTTCATAATATTTATAAGTACCTACAGAAGGTATGGCGCTTCTAATATTTGGAGTAAGTACAAAAAAGCGCGGCGTAACTCTTTGTGACTCTTATACTCAGTGATCTAGTTGTCGGATTTCGGTTACAACGACATTCTATGCGTGCAATGTAAGCATACTACATTATATATATACTATGTGTAATATAACCTCTTCACAGTAAAATATTTTTATTTGGCTTCGGCCTACGGTGTTTCATTTTTCGGGGCTTTATTTTGATGGAAAATGCGTAAGCATGTTGGATTGTAACAGTTGCCATCCCATTTTCCAAGTTGTAGAAAACTCAAGCGTCTTAACCATTACGACATCGAAACCTTTTCTTTATCATTATTCGTTCATTCATTTTGCGAGTTTTTCATATTTGTGAGTTTTTAGGACATCGTTTCCTCAATTTGTAGTGATCTTCAAACAATTCCATTTATAAATAGCTATTTTTCCACCTTAAGTTCCTCATTTTAAAGTTATTATTTAGAGATTGAAAAAAATTATTCAATCATTTTTTCTGTTTACGTGTAGGAACTAACCTATTCTTAAAAATCACTGGTCAATAAGTGTGTGTTTTAACTGTAAAATTTCTTTGTATTTGGGTCCTGATGATTTCTTTTGCATGACTCTCGAGAAAAAATGCTTTAGTACTGATCGGAGGTTAGTTCCTCAAATTAGGACTTTTTGGGATCTTAAGTCTCCCATATATTAGGGTTAATAAAAAGAATTGTCCTTTTTTTTTTAAATGGGAAATATTGTCTCGTCATAATGAATTGTTGGAATGAGTGCCTTGTAGATGCTCGGGAGTGATATGCCACATTCAGTGGCAGTGTTGGTGATTTAAGTTACAAGTTCTTTCAAGGAGAGCATCATGTCGCTGAAGGGTGAAATGTCGAATCATTTGCTACCATTAGAGACGAAGAATGCGTCCGAAAGAGATTGGAATACGGAATGAGATTATGATAATCGGTTTTTGAAACGTCTCCCCGTGGGCAAAATGCTTCGTTTTCATACTGCTTTTTTTGGAATGTTTTCATCATGGAGGTGATTACGGGGGCGGTCGGTTTTATGTTCTTTAATCTGCCCTCATCGGTTGATTGGTCAGGTTTTAATGTTTTCAATAAGAGTCGTTTTATTTTAGATGGTGGCATTGGGGAAACCAGTTTTGGGTCGGACCTTGGCCTGAACATTGCCGTGATTTTATTCATTTTCGATCGAGTGCACCCTATCCTTTTGTACACTCGTATTGGAACTTGGATAGGTACTCTTCTTTTTTTATCTACGATTAAAATCTTTCGGTCGATCTCCTTTGTGAAATATGAGCGATTGCAGGTCGCTACCCATGACACAATTTCGACTTCATGTGGTTTAAGAATGAGTCTGCATTAAAATCCACCATGCAAGATTAAATTTGAAGGTGAATCCCTTGCTGTTAGTAGTAATGCATGGAGGCTACCGGCTACTGAGGCCATTCGCGCCATGAACGATTGGTGTGTCGGTTGGTGAGGTAATGTTTATTTTAGGAATGGAGGAGGGTTTGAGAGAAACTCAGCGACAGCAACAGCTCCAGCTCGTCGAACGTAAAACACCAACGGGTTTGTATTTTCTGGCATCATATTCGATGGAAGGATTCCTGCTTTTTTATGCTCTCAACGTAGTATCCTAGTAGGGATTGGTATAATGTTTGCGAAGCATGGTGGAATTTGCGCAGAAGACCCTTTTCATTGGAAGACTTCATTGCCTAAGCCTTCCCCTTCTTCACGTTATACTTCTCGCAGACGAATCCAACCAAGTTTCGCTACCGCTATACCCAACTGATAAATCTCTGCCACTACCTTGTCTCGGAACCTGGGCTCTCTTAATAGGACAGCTCTCTAGTTGTGTGTTCAATGTGAAATATTTACTTAAATGTGAAAATGCATTTCCTCAAATGTGGCCAAAAGATGAAACTTCACTCTCCTTTTTTGGAGAATATACTTTCGCAAACGAATACGCACAACTAGCCATCACCAAACTTACAGATTAATCCCTTTACCTTGATGGTCCATGAATATGATTGGGTTATTACACATTTATAATTCATTATGCATTCACAAGGTAGCCACTTAGATCGAAATCAAAACTTTTAATAGCCCATGTAATGAATGTATGTACTTATTCCACTTTATGTCTTTCGTACTGTCGTGAACATGCTGTGAGGAATAAAGAGGAACGTCGATGAGCGGAAATAGCCAAGAGTCTCATGAGTTGCGTGGCCGTAAAATTTCAGTGACTAACCATTCTCTTTACACTTGCTGTAAAGTGTGTGTTGCCATTTTTGAGGTGTACTCTGATTCGGATTCCATCTAAGATATTACGTGTAAGAGTCTGTTTTTTTAGGAGTAATGAAACTTAGGAGAGTTTTTTTGGACTTCTTTAGTGTCGCTGCCTTCAAATTTTACGCCTGTATCGTTTGTCCCAAATTCCTCGTATCATTTAGCCATTCATTCAAGTCTCCCGGTTTTCTTCCTCACTCGTGATCGCCTGTTGCGCTCTATTTAAGCATGCAGTGCTTTCCTATCACGCACCTGCTCTAAACCATTTCAATCTGTTCAGCGCAGAGCGTGTTCCATTCGAATTGGTGACGGAATCTGCGCGAAGCAGATTCAAGCACACCTTCATCGTAGTTTGTATGCGTTAGCGTGTGAGCTAGCAGACGAAATTTTTAATGGCGGCGAGTTATGCTGCCGTAGAACGGGTATATCTCAATGTCTAAGATAATGGGGATGATTACATGGAGAAAAGAAAAAAGAATAATTTGGAATTGAGAGATGAGTTTGACCAATTTTGTAAAGAAGCTGGATATCATCCCGCCCTGTTGTAAACTCTTCAGCGCAGATTGTTACAATCGTCAACTTGAACGTGGACTCATGTTTTTATCTGCTGCGTTGTGTACTAATCTGCGCAGGGTGATTTAAAATCTTTGAAAGGCTTTAAAAGAAACTCATCACCTCTTAATATATTCTCGATCCACATCCTCCATTGGGATTGAATCCCCCAAATTGGATTCCTCCTTGATCATTTATGAGCAGAAATTCATCGTTTGAATTGTTGTCAGCCTGTATAATTCCATCCATTATTTATTGTGTAAACCTATTGTCTCGGGCGTTACTTCGTGGAATTTGCTTAGCATTGTAAATGCTAAGTATAATTTAGTTTTTCCACATAGGTTTATTACAACAAGACGACCTAGGTTTCGACGAAGCTCGTCATCAGGTCTTCTCCGAGGTCTCTTCGGCGAGGCTCGTCATCATCACGCGAACGTCGAAACCTAGGTCGTCTTGTTGTAATAAATTTATGTGGAAAAACTAAGTTATACTTATCATTTACAATGTAATGTAAACGCTTGAAGAGGCTCCAATCTACCCTGGTTTATTCCGCAATCTTAAAGCTGTCTTTAAACGTATGCGTGTATGCCATTAAAATAATGACAGCAATAGTCAATTGCGTGTATTCCCCAATTGATATTTCAAACTTCTCTTTGCAGTGACTTTGGAGAACATGTAAATTGGTTGTAGCCTTGAGGCCGACGAAAGATATTGGAATCATTCAACGCTACATACTGTATTAAATAAATATCTCAACTCCAAATGAAACTGATAGGTATTTCTTCCCCTCTTCGTGGCCAATATCCCACCTCCTGCCTCATGCCCTTGAAGTGGCTCATAGGGGTATCATGTAGATTTTGTATCATCATAGGATCATAGGAGTGGATCATAGGGGTATCATGTATCTTTAACATGTGTGTATGTATTGAAAACCTCATGCATACCTTCATTCTTCTCCACCGTTCCTTGTGTGTTTCTTTGGCTCTAAAAGATTTTCTCCTGCTATGTACAGTTCTGTTAAAAAAAATCATATGTACTGTGCTACTTACGTCTCCTCTTATTATTATTTTGTTCTTACATGACGATGAACGATTGCTGTGGGTTAAAATCAAGTGAACCGTAGTTGCAGAAATATTCACATTTCCGATATTTCGTTGCAGCCGCCGAAGTCTTAACTAAAAGAGTTTCTAAATGATGCCCTGAATTTACTCGGCCGTCTGTTTGAATGCCGTTTAAATTGGTATCCTTGCGAAAAGTGATTTAATATCTCCTTGTAATCCATATCATCTTTTCTTCGTCGTTTCCTTAGCCCTAAAAGCTTACGTTTGGAGGTCACTTTCGCTTTCCTGGTCGGTTAGCCATTGAAATGAGTTACCTTGCCATAATGTCATTTCCTTAATTGACGTATCGTCCGGTGCTCTACTTCTGTAGAACCATATTCGGTTAATGAACGTCCTGACGGTGTATTTTGGTGGGTATGTTTTTATTTGCAAGCAAAACGAAATGGGAGCGATGTACAGTCGCCGCATAAAGTCTGGTGACATCGGCAACTTAATCCCCTTAATTCACTAGCCCCCAAGACGAGGTTCCGATTCACATCTACTCTGGCCACTTTCTCACCTCCTTCCCACCCCCTCCTCTCTATCTCCCCTCCCCACCCCTCACTTTTGAATCAGTGGAGCCTCACGACATCGTAGTTTTGCATGTTCGGTGCTTTTGTCGATGTCGCCAAACTTTATGCGGCGATTGTACATTGAATGACTCCTTTTAATGACATTATCGTGTGCGCACAGGAGGAATTTATAGTTATGAAAATATTTCATGTTGGTGCGTCACGAGTTTAGTGCAAGGTTATTTACAGACGTACACATAGGTGCGAATGAAAAGTTTTTTGTACGTATTTATTAAAAAGTATTTATTTTAAACTGAATTATAATTTTTAAATAAAATGTTTACGTTAGGAACCATTCGAAGTTCTTTTGAATATTATATTTATTATTACCCTTGTATAGTATAAAGTACTTATAAATTTCATTCATACTATTTGAATTTAATTGAACCCTCAAATACTATAATATTGCGCACTTATTCAGGATTCTGTGTATAAGACCAGTTAGACTTAAATGATGTGAATGCAACTTTTTTCAAGATTTATATTGGAGTAAATTTAAACCGGTTCAGTCCGTGGAGCAACCATTTGTTTCGTAGAATACCTATGATGGATTATTCTGCATTAAACATTCCTAACGTCTGTAGTAGTACTTATTTTAGCATTTGTTGACGGACGGACGGTTCGCACTTACTTTTATGCCACTTGCAGACAGGGGCAAGGGTCTTCTTGCAGTGAACAGTTGATCCTATTCGGGACGAGTAGAATGATCACCCTTCGGAGTTTGTGCCGAAGCCAACAATACTTAACTTTTGTGACTTTGCGGGAACCGGTGCTTCCAAAGTGGCAGACCGTTACTACTTACATTAATATATGAGACTAGATATGTATAGGCATTTGAAGATAAATAGTATGGCTATCGCAAAATTCGTTGCGTAGACCTGCGCAGGAAGGAAGGGAGGTAGAAGTGGAGGGGGTGACGGGAAAGGGCGAAGGGTAAGAGAGGGAGAGGAGAGAGAAGCAGGGCAACCAAACTTCTTCGCGAAAAAACCGCGGGGCACACACACACACACAAGGCTAAAAGGCAGGTGTCTATAAAATTACCCATCTCTATGACTCGACAAGGGACCCTATCTTGGGGTCTCATTGTAAACGTGTCGAAACGGGACGGTAGTTAATGATGAGTCATTCCCACCTCTCGAAGCGCTTGTGTGGGCAGCAATTAGAAATGCTTTCTGACTCTCCCTCCACTCTTTGCAACCTACCTCCCCGTTTCACTGGATTCTCATAGTAGCGTAGCCCATGTCCTAAAATCGTCCTCTGCGAGGAATTTTTGCGAGAGCTATAACTGACCGGATACGTGTAAATATGGTTATCACGACGTTTCCTCGCTTTGTTTACGGCCACGGCTCTGCAAATGGGAAACGCTTACGTGCTTCTAAAAATTTCAACTATTTTTGCTGATTTCATCTCCCTGTTGGTTGTTGAAGCCTCAGAGGGAAACTCACGCCCAAAAACGGCTGCTCGCGGAAGATGATGCAGATTCAAGCGATTAGAATTTTCCTTATCGGCTTAGCTCAAAAGCTCTTATCCTATGAGCATTCACCCCGCAATTTTCTCTTCATACCTCTCCTTGATAGTTTAATCATCAAATAGATCCCAAACACGTGCGCGCGTTTGTGGCGATGGCACCTGCGAATTTTTCCCACGCAGCGCGCCTTTTTTATTTCCATGACCTCCGACCCTGACCTTACCACGTATCCACTATCGTCCACGTCGTTGGAATGATCTCCGGCCCATATAGCCCAACTCTTTTCTCCCCCTATCATCCTCCCTCCTTTGACTCACCCTCCCCTTGCTCAGCCTCTTATCCCCCGAGTCTTTTCCATGGTTCCTCTTGTGTGTTTCAGCGCGGGTCACCTCGATATTCTCTCGCACATCGCATCATTGCTCTTCTCCATTTTTGGTTACCTAACAACCCTCCCTAACAGATTCCGACCCTTCGAAAAGATCGCAGATAGACTGCGAATGGTCCTCGCACGAAAGAGGATGAACATCTTCAGTGGAATCGCCATCCCTTCTTCATCGTCATTTGGATAGAGCTCATCCTCAGATAGATGTGTACATCCATTAATCTACATTATACCCTGCAAGCCACATCAAGGGTGTGTGACTGGGGCTACGTTTTTCACCAATATGTACTAAACTATACTCTACTAAAGTTGAAGAAACGATGATTATCAATTCATAAGCCAAAGCTTGCAAATACCCGTCAGGAGGTGAATTTTTTTACGAGCACACACTACACTATAGGCATGCTACCTCTCTTTTAGTAACTATGAGTATTAGATTATTTTGAAACTACAAGATTGCACAGAGATACAAGAGTTATTCAGGAAGCGTGCAAAATGTGCTGTTTGTACTGCGCAGTAGATTAAGGAACAATCATTAAAGAGCAAATGAAATATTTAGCTACATTTCCTATCGAAACACGTAATTATAAAGTCTCAGTGGCATCTATTATGTTCTCTTATCGTTCGCGTACTGCGTAGTGGGCATTCAATACATTACGTGAAAAATTTGTTGAGAGTTCAGTCATGCTAACCTGTCCAAGAACCTACCAATCAGCTGGTAGAATACCTGAATGAAAAAATGAAATCAGTGACGTAGCCGGTGAGGGAGTCCATGGTGTCCGGACCGTACCCGAATTTTTTAATTTATTTTAACAAAGGACTCCAAGGCAAAATGTTTATATTTTAAACAAAAATGTGACTATATTTTTTTAATACTGAAAAAAAAATTCAATTAATATTTGAATGTTTTCAAACATAATAAACCGTGAGCATTTGTATTCTTTCAGGAACTTGCGCGGCAAAAAATCTTTTAAAATCGGCTGTTAAACTACAGTCGCAATTGGACTCTATATTGCTTAAAAACAACTTTGCTTTGCTCCTGATTAGAAAAAATATTGCACCCCCCCTGTTTATTGTTTATACTCAACATGGACCCTCCCCCGGAAACGAAATAATGGTTACGTCACCGATCATCTTCTGCATAAATCGAAAATAGGGGAAAAATAAAAAAGACCATAATAACAAGCTTTCTTTCTTAATTAATATATCTATATAATAAAAGCTTTCTATCTAAAACAATAACAATACCACCTATCGTTACATTATTTGTGGCATCATTCATAGTTATTTTTGTCACTAATCGTACGCGGGTAAAATGACATTTTAAACCTTCCCGCCCTGGAATCTACCTCTCTGCTCTTTAACTGCTGAGTTTTTCATCTTAGATTTTAATTTGAGCGTTCCCTTGTGTTTTTTCAGATCTGCCTCCGGGGACGGGCCCCGCGGGTCAGCAGCCTCAGCACAGTCGCCTGCAGGCCGTCACGAGGGGCTCATCGCTGGACGGTCAGCAGAGGGAGCGGTGGACGAGCGGAGGGCATCGTCGCGGGGCCATGAACTCCAGCGCCCTCTACGGACCCCCCGACTGGTGGGAGGCCCACAAACTGTCCCCGGCCAACGGCGACATCGTCCGCGGGTGCCTCTCCAAGTCCAAGTCGGCCGACAGGGTTCCCGTCATGCAAGGTAAGCGGCTGGGGCGAGGAACGTAATATTCTTCCTCCTATAGCCCAAAGCTAACCGTCACCTGCTAACCTTGTCATGTTCTCGCCTAGGGTCGTGGGTTCGGAATACTTTACTGCCCTTTTCAAGGATCTGGATCCATTACATATTAGGGGGCCTCCAGAGCCTTGAAAATGGCTGGAAAGTCTTCCGCCGAAACGCCGGCGACCATGGAGAGTCTATCCCGGTGGGAAACCCGAGAAGAACTTATCAGCATCATTCGCCGGGAATGCCTGAAATTATACATATGTTCCTCTAGATCACCTTATGTGGAGAGTGTATATGATCTATACCGTTCGTTTCTAGGTCATCAATCGAGATCTGTGTCCCAGTCGAGCCGAATGTAGATACAAAGTTTGTTAAGGCTATTTTACACGGCCCTTGGTCATTACAGAAATTAGTACTGAATTCAGCGCCGAGAACTCTGAAGATACATACGGAACATTAGTGGTGTTGCATTAAAGAAACTAGGATTTTATCAAGCGAATAGTAGGAAATGATGAAAATGTAAAAGAGAGATGCTGCTTTTCTCTTGTAAGTCCACATATCGAATACGCCAAGAGTGTTTGGGACCCTACACTGTAAGATTTAATTCGCGAAGTAAATGAAATGCTAAGGAAAGCCGCACGCTTTGTATAAAACTGCACCACGAGTGCATAGAAAGTGTGACACGGTTGATGGAAGGATTAGCTTGGGAACCGTTCGAGACTCGGAGGCTACACGCTAGGCTTAGATTACTTGGAAAACTCCGATGAGGCGGACTTAAAGTACGACACGGAGAGTATTATTTTATCGCCTCGCTATATCTCGAGAATTGATAGGAGTGTCAACATAAGATAGATACGCAGCCCAACTGACAGGCACAAAAATCTCTTCTTCCCACGCACAATTAGTGACTATAACAAATGCAGCGTGGCACTATTCTAAGCCACATCGTTAACACAATTAACATTCAATTCACCTTCATCCTCTCCTACCTCCTTTACCCTATTCTACCCCTCCCCTCTTCCATATCTGGTGTCCAAACACCCCATACCACACGCCTCTGCAGCGGCTCGCAGAGGCGCGTGGTATGCAGATATAGGTGTAGAACTTAAATCGAAACCAATGCCTCGGAATCTGTGTTTTTCGAAATGCTTGATCCAACGAATGGTGAAGAATAGTGTTTTTAGAATGTATTGTAATGGTAATTATTATTTACGAACAGATATTTGTCGGTCTTGGTGATGGTGGGGCAAAGTTCTCACCTGCTAACCTAATTATGTTGCTCGCCAAGAGTCGCGAGTTCGAGTCCTACCTTGGTAGATTTTTCACCACCCTGGGTATAATTGTGTGTGGTCGTCCGTTATTAATTACTTAATACCCGGTGTGAAAGGCTGTCCCATTCTGTTTGCGATGGCCACGGATGAAAAACAAATAAAAAATATGTTTTGCGTAAATATGCGCGTGGCTGTTTTCGCACAAAATACCGTGGGCCGATACATCGTCCCTATTGTGGTATAAAATGGATAAGGACCGTCCAAAAACGTACTAATCATTCGGTAGAATACCCAATGATGATAAAGATGACTAGCAGCTGCAGCTATGGCTACAGGTCTTGCGACTTTTTTGTCCCTTTTCAGTATGATCTCTATGGACTGGGGAAAGTTTTTAGGGCGGGGCTTTTATGATTTATTTTTATGTTTTTAGGTATTTGGTTGTTTAGGTCTTCAATAATTCTTGCTCTTGTGCTTCCTATTACAGATGTTTTACCAAAGTTTTTTGTTTAGTAATGTGACAATGACTTTGGCTAGTCAGTTGCTGGGGGACTATTGAGAATGGTGTTTCCGGGTTTATTTTATTTTACTTATTTTTCTATCTGGTTCAGGTGGTTTGAGATACCTAGGAGGCTTATGCGCGACGGATTGGTTAGTTATTGAGTGAGGGGGGGACCGTGAATCCATGGTGAAGTTTTACTTTTTTGCATTTAGTTGGAAAGTGTGCGGCGGAGGATAGTATTTTTGGAGGGTTTAAGAGTGGATCGATGTGCAATTGCCATAGGGGATTTAATAGGGGGTTTGGATGATTTTGAAATGATTTTTTTTTAAGTTTTTGAGATTGTGAACGAGATGTTCAATTACAAATTGAACTCATAGTGATGGATGTGACTACCTTACGTATGCTCCAATTTTGAGTTAATGCCCCAGTTCGAGCTAAAAAAATTCCATCCCGCGGATTGATTGTGGGAGATTGCCCCGTTCATCTGACGTCTTCTCCGCCATACCCCCTTTCTCTGTCTCTCTCCACCGTGGAACAATTGAGTGCGGAAGTGTCTTTGGAGAGAGAGGTAGGCCCCTTGAGAGGGGTAGGAGGTGAGAGGGCAGTGAGGTGGAAATTGGGGGGGCGGGAGGAGGGGGAAGAGGGGGCCGTTCTCAGCGTGTCGTGTTCAAAGGGGCAAGTATAGAGAGAGAGAGAGACATAACGGTGCGTGCCACCACCACGCCAAAAGGAGGCACGCCACTTGGGACGAGACAGGAGGTAGAAAAGATTTCGGAGGGACACACCTTAGCATGCACGGCGACGGCTTAAAGGCGGTGGATGTTCGCCTTGTCAATCGGTTTGTGTCACGAGGCGACCTTTTTCGTTCGCTTTTTTCTTTTGCAGTAACTGTACGACAATAACCTTCCAGGCTTTTGAATTCGCAATGCCTCGCGACTTATTTTCCATCCTGCTTGGACATCTCATGTTGGCCAGTTTCACATGCATTTAATTACAATAATTCTATCATTTTTAGTTGTTATCAATCCGAAGATTGGTTTGCAGCAGCTCTCCGTTCCACTCTCCTCTCTGTCAACCGCTTCATTCCTACATAATTATTTACTTTGACGTCCTACGTGATTTGCTTGAAGAATTCCATTCTTGGTCTTCCTCTACAAATCTTCCCAATTATTTCTCCTTCCAAAAATCTTTTCACTGTTGTGTCACAAAATTTGTTCAGTAAGTTTATCTCTCCTTCTACGCAGAGTTTTCATTGTACTTCTTTTCTCTCCAGTTCTTCGGAGTACTCTTTCATTAGTGGTTCTCTTTTTCCGTGTAATCATCATCAATCTTCGGTAACACCACATTTCCATTGCTTTCAATATCCTTTGCTCTGCTGCTATTATTTTCCAGGCTTCACTGCCATGCCACACTGTGCTCCAAATATATATTTTAATAAAGTACTTCCTTACTTCCAGCATTGTGTAACCAGCTCTCAGTAGATTCTTCCATGCCTTGCATGCACGCCAAGCATGCCTTTGCTTTGGCTATTCTGCTCACAATGTCTTTCTGAATTCTTCCATCGCTGGTTATCCTACTTCCCAGATAGCAAAATTCTTCCACGTGCGCAAGTTTTTTGATTCATAAGTTTGGTGTTTATTCTGTCTTCTTGGTTTTTCCACAAGCCATAACCTTGATTTTCTTAATGGTAGGTACATGAATTTTGCACGTCACATCATGAGCATTCTTTAAATCCTATGAAATTTTTTAAAGGTTTTTTCTCTCCCCTACGAATTCAACGGGCACCCTCTGCAAGTAGTGATTATTTATTTACTTCAGCTTCAAGTATATCACATGTATACAATTAAAATATTTCACACCGGAAGCTTTAGACTGGCTCCAGGGTCCATGACCTAGATTGAGCCACTATCATCTACATCTACATCTACATCTACGATGTACCGTGCAAGCCACCACCGGGGTGTGTGGCACGGGGTGATTCCACACCAGGCATGCAGCACTCATCCTAGCACAAGTCAGAACCTCGCACGCTCCCCCTTGCGCTAGGCGCAGGCCAAAAGCAGTCAGGAGAACAGTGCGCAGTCCAACCGGAAACTGGGAGAGTCATACGTAAAAGAACATACAAACATGCAGAAAAATGCTATAGACACATCTAGTGGTTAATATTACTGATACTGTTAATTTATGAATACTAAGAGATGCTACCTCATGCAAAGAACAAAATAAAATAATGCCGGACTAATCGACCGGTGTGAAGAGTTAGTAATTATGTGGTGTTATTAAGCACAAGTGAAAATTCTACACTACCTATTGAGGGTGGGAGTTTCATGTGATTGATCTATCGCAACTATTATGATCCCTTATTGTACGTGGGAAAAATGACATTTTGAATCTATCGGTTCGGCAGTCAATTTCCTTTATTTTATTCCTGTGATCGCTTCTACCGTAGTACGTTGGCTATAGCAGTATGTGTTGAACGTCCGGCAAGAAACTGTCTGCTCCGAGTTTGCGCAAAAGATTTAACCTATATTTTTCCCTTCGATCAGTTAAAGATTCCCACCCTAATTCCTTCAAAGATTCGGTAACACTGCTAAGTTTATCGTAACAACCTTTCACAAATCTTGCTGCTCTCCGTTGTATTCTATCTATTTCAGAGATTAGTCCTACTTCGTAAGGGTCCCATATGCTAGCGGCGTACTCCAAGTGAGGTCTCACGAGTGAAAAATAACAACGCTCTTTAACTTTCTCGTCGCATTTTCCTAATATTCTCTTGATAAATCCCAATTTGCGACTAGCCTGTCCGCATATTTCCCGAACGTGTTTCCCCCAAGACAGGTCCTGAGTAAGGGTCACACCTAAGTATTTAACTGACTTAAGGTTACCAACTTATCTACGGTTCAAGTATCTCAGTTACTTTGTTATGCAGGGGAATAAGAGACTTTTAAATTTAGTGGGAACGAGAAAAAATATTCAGCGTTTTCATTACACGGAAGCCATTATTTGTCCATTTTCAAAACTTTTATGCCATATTAGCATCTTTTTATTATTTAAATAATACATTGAATATTTTAGTCACTACAAATAGAAAAAAATATTTTATACACAGTTATTCTTTATTTTTGGATTATATCGTAGAATTGAGTTCATTTATTGTTTTGTTGATATTTGCCTTCTACACCTGCCATATGGAATCAATAGTTATAAGGGTCCATGGCGTTTTGGAACTTACATAGAACTTGGAACATGGAGTTAAAAATTCAGGTTACATGGACAATTACATTCGTAACGTCCAAATAACTATGACCTCTATCGTTTGTTTAATTATCTGGGTTACCTTATACTAATGCCAGTTTCTTTGTAATTATCTGTTACTTGTTTTTCCTTGTAATTAATATTTGCTCCGTTCAGCGTGGCTCTATATTATTGCTTTTAGAAATGTGTTTAGCCAGCCCTTTTGTTACAAAAATTCTCATACCTAACGTTGTCGAGGCCATGTTGTTCTCACTGCCCGTTGTTTTTTTTCAGAAAAATCAAAGATTATCTCAAAGATGGCTCTAAAATCTTAGCTGGCAGTTACACCTGATGTGCCACTCTGATTTGATCCCGTTAATTTCTGGTTGCAAACCCTAACTCCCTCCTCTGATCTACCACTTTAAGGAGATCATGAGATAATGACATGCAGGAAGTTAAATATATTTCCTGTTGAGTCTCGTCGAGAAGGAAATTTTGAAAGGCTGTTAAATATTTATAAAACAATCTGCCGAAGATCAAACTCATACCAAGTAACAGTATTGAGCCCATGTCAGCTTGATATGTGAGGGTGAAGTTCACTTAGCATTATGCCCTTAGGCGAGTGGAAATCATGAATTCATTCATGTTGGGGGGTCAGTACCTTTTCCCGAACCGCCTAAGGTTTCTATGTCTAATTTCTGAGGGAACCAAAAAAATTAAACGACTTTGATAAAGCTGAACTTCCCTAAAACTCTTCCTGATTTTCAGCCCTAGTCCTCCGGTTGATATCCTAGCGGTCTACTCACTGGATTAGTTATAGTTAAAGGGAAACGTGCTGGCAGTTGCGCAAAAGACCTTTTTTATTGGAAGAGTCCGATGCCAGCAAACTAGCTCCTCAGGGGGAAATAAGGCCTCTCCTCGTTTGACTACCAGTTTTAGTATGAATATTTTAAATCTGAGTTTCATGTAACATTAATGTTATATATAATTTCCATATTAATATTTTTAGAAATATTAATTTAATTATTTATGTTTGATTATATATTTATTTATTCCCCACTGCCAGTCATATCCACACTCCGTGTTGTACTCCTGTTGGCCGTTATGCGACGGCCACGCCTTTTTAATATCGTAAACATGGACGTTAGCCGCGCTGCTGACACTTTCACGCTCGCTGAAGTTATACCCAGTTTATTTTTATATCGTTGCCTACCATGTGCTGTCTTCTATCTTCCCCTCCTTAGCCGACAACTTCCACACGAGCCTTCCCTTCCTTGACGTAACGCTTCGCGTAGGCGACTGCCACCAGGTTTCGCTACCACTACAAGACACCCGCTTCATCCTGTGGGCGTGGTAATGCAGGACGGTAAGCTTTTTCGTGAGTCGTATTTATTTCTCACGACGCGGTAGGCAAACAGCTTCGAGTTTTATTGTTGTTTGCATGCCTGATTTCGGCGGCATCCACCTCTTGGCGGCGTATCCGTTATCCGAACATCTTTCGGGCCCGTTCACGTCGGATAATCTTGAGGAGCGCCGACCCAGCTCGTAGGAGGCCGCGTGGATGGATGTGACGCAACAGTGCGTTGGGAACCGCTAAGATGAGCGAGGGGTATGGGGAGATGATACCTACTCCCGAAATCTGGATGGTGGCTGAGAGTGAGTGGGTTATGCCCGTTACCCAGCCGTCGGCACCCTGCTCCCGTATGTTTGTGTCGAATGTCGTTCGATTTCCTTGTGCACCTACATCTACAAAATGCCCTGCAAGCCACCTCAAATATAAAAGCGTATCAGGCTTAACATTGTGGAAATACTTTATGTCCATTTTAAATAAAACAAAGTTGGTAAATTTTCACACAGTATATTATCAACCACAAAATACAACACCGACCAAGGTTTCGGCACGTAATGCCATTCTCAAGGTTGAGAATGGTATTACGTGCCGAAACCTTGGTCGGTGTTGTATTTTGTGGTTGATAATATACTGTGTGGAAATTTACCAACTTTGTTTTATTTAAAATGAAGCCACCTCAAAGTTGTGTGACAGGGGGTGAGCAGTCACAAACATGCATTAAACTATACCCTATTAAAGTTAGTGCAACTACGACTATTTTTGCATTAGCATAAATCGCTAATGCTTTTCAAGAGGCGAAGCCTCACAAGTACGCAGTACACTCTAGGTAGGTATGCTACCAATGTTAGAATGGCCGTTAGT
Organism: Pyrrhosoma nymphula; assembly: GCA_963573305.1. NCBI lineage: Eukaryota > Metazoa > Arthropoda > Insecta > Odonata > Coenagrionidae > Pyrrhosoma > Pyrrhosoma nymphula. The sequence goes on along the minus strand of OY754337.1, from coordinate 47,748,956 downwards.
ATTTATGTATTTTGTAGCTAAATAAACTGACAGAGATTCATGTGGCATGCTGAAAACATGCACGGCGTGCTGTTAATAATAGTTAGTTGTATCAATAGGAAAAATCGAAAAAGTCAAGTCCATATTGAGTATTTTCCAAGTGATCCACGTATGAATGTCACAATAAACACAAAGCATGTGCCTGTAGTTCTTGTCAATTTGCAGATTTGCGAAACCAGAATTTTACCTGATTTCCAAAGTACTTATGTAAGAATTGATGCAATAATTGTAAATGTTTACAATAAGGTATGTAAACATTTTAAAGGTAAATTCTTTCGATCTATTTGAGCTTATTCAGTGATCCTGAATATCATTCCATATTGTCATGGAAGAATTGAGTGTCGATAATTGATACGCAGTTGGTTTTACTTTGAAATTTTGAAACTCCTTTGGCTCTAACAGGTCTTTATAAATCACTCAAGTTTTTACATTAGGCTTTCATATTGGTAATATGGTGAGAGGAAACAAAATGTTGAAGGGGATATGACGGGAAAATATGCCGTAAGTGCGAAAGATGAATGAATATAAGAATGGAGCTTTTGGACGGCAAGGGAACAGAATGTATGAGGTGCTCAAGAGAAAGTAAAAGCGGACGTAGAGACCGTTCATGAAACCTATCAGGTAATTGGTAAATTCTTCTCGGACTTCATAACTGGGTCAATGTCTTCGTATTGGCCGACGTTTCGATTAGAGACTTTCCTATGACATTCAGGGTTGTATTTGTAGGTTAGTCTCCCATCGAGACATCGGCTAATATGAGTACATTAAGCCAGTATGAAGTCCGAGATGAATTCACCTGAATAATTCGCCGGGAAATTCGTAGCGAAAGGATGACTTTAACCGCTTCCCTTTCGTTTGTGTGCCTGTGCCTCGTTCCTTTTTCGTGAAGTACGAAGTTTGGTTCCCTTGACCCAGCTCCAGTGAACTCCCCAGTTTTCCCCGTGCTCACCCAATGAAAAACCAAAGCCAAAGACGTCTATTACAACTATTTTGCAGTGTACATATTTATACCCCCCTGTTGATCTTTCAGAGTCTATCACAGTTATTATGTTTTCATTTATTTATTTATATATTTATTTATTACTGTTACTTGTTATGTCGTCACTACGGTCTATGCGGGTTTCCCGTCGTCCGTAGGGCAAATGCCAGGTGAAAGCCTTCCCCGCACATTTTCCAGTGACACAATTCCAGTGAAAGGATATTCTTGCCCTGAAGAGGCGAAAGCCTACACCATGGTCCATATTTGTGTTGTTATTTCTTACTTTGTTATATTTTTTATGTTACGTTGTACCTCTTCTGTTTCCTATACCTTGCAAATGCTGGAATAAACACTTTTCGAACTTGAACTTGAACCTCCATCTCTTCTCCTCTGTCCTTTCACGTCACCCCCTCCACTTGCCGCGCAGGTTTGCGCCGGGAATTTTTGCGGCAGCTATGTATGGAATTTTATGTGTAGCAAATAGGCATCGTTCAAAGAAGAAAAATACGAAAAATCACGTCTCGAGCTACCGCCAGAAGTGTTGCCTGGATAATAAATCCTGAAATCATTGACATGTTCTCGTATGCAGATAACGCCGTTTTCTTCAAAAATAAAAAAAGTCATAGACAGGCCTCTTGAGAAAGGGTTTTGGTTACCACCTTCTCTTGTCCTTCAAGATACGGTTCTTTCCTTCTTCATCCCATCGGCCCAGTTCCAGATAACTAAGTCGGTCAGGACGGATGGCTTCCGTTCATTCGCGAGATGAATGAAAGCGTATTGATTCTCCGCTGGATACTATCGCTATACTCGGAATTGGGATTCCAGGTCGAATGCTTTCATTTTTTGTGCCTGTATTGCGTGTTCTCTCGCGTACTTCGAAGTCTGTACACGATTGTGGATAAAGTTTTCGTAGCATCACTCGACTAGCCATAACTAACGCAATACCATGTAAACTTAAAAAGGTCAATACTGAACCTAGGTGGTATAATGCGGACGTCCGGAAATCTCTCAAGCGACAACGAATCTGGCTCGCAAAAATGAAGAACGCACGTCAGGGTCTCCCCGAAGAGGTGTATAAGAAGTTATGCGAAAAATACAAGAAAGCGAAAACAGCAGCTAAGGTGGCCTTTCAAAAAACATTAACGGAATCCAAAAATAAAATATTGGGCGAATATTTAGAGGATAACCCAAAGGCATTTTGGTCGTACGTGAGGGAGGTTCAAGGCTGCAAATCTACAGTAATGTCACTAAAGAACAATATAGGAGAAAGAGCAAACGAAAAATTGGATAAAGCAAATATCCTCAACACCTTTTTTCAAAGCGTTTATACAACATGCTCTCCAAATAACACCGCTACAATGCCTAGGCTATATAAGCACCGAATGCAGTCCATTAATATCACTAGTCGTGGAATAGAAAGTCATCTGAAATCCATTAATTCCAAAAAATCATGCATGTTCTGCATGGATTAGGCACGATTTGTCATCAAGTATGAATTATAATACGTATACCAAGCACCTCTTTTTGTTTATGATTGTTTTTTCGAATCCTTATGGATTTAGATTACTAATGTGCGATTCCTTGACGCTTTGATATAAGTGAATATCAAGATTTTTCGCTCGTTCTATTACAATATGGCTTCGGTTTGGGGAAATATTGATCGGCTTGAAGTTCATTTTGCTCGAATTTTACTATTATGTTATTTATGAATTTGACGCAAAATTTGGTTAAAAGTTTGACTATGTGATCAGAAATTTGGAATGTGGGAAATTAGGTTTAATGTGGCTGGATTGGTACTCGTGGGTCATTAAGTGCACATTTTAATACTTTTTTAAATAAGTCGAAAAAAAATTCTTAGACCACATTTCAAGTGAAACGCATGTTTATGCGTGGGATCTCAGAACACACGCAGCAATGGAAATGATACAAGATGCATTCCTCAGTTAATTTTTCCTTAATTAGTGAATGTTAAGACTAGATTTATCTGTGCTGTATTAGACGTATAGACGAAATTATATTGAAATATGTTTTTATTCAAATATTGGATTCGGCGTGACAACTTGATATTTGTTATCAACACTTATAATAATAATAAATGTATTTATTCGCAACTAGAAGAAAGTTTGTAGATATGTAATCGAATTACTTAACTACAAACTTTTTTAAATAAGTCGAAAAAAAATTCTTAGACCACATTTCAAGTGAAACGCATGTTTATGCGTGGGATCTCAGAACACACGCAGCAATGGAAATGATACAAGATGCATTCCTCAATTAATTTTTCCTTAATTAGTGAATGTTAAGACTAGATTTATCTGTGCTGTATTAGACGTATAGACGAAATTATATTGAAATATGTTTTTATTCAAATATTGGATTCGGCGTGACAACTTGATATTTGTTATCAACACTAATAATAATAATAAATGTATTTATTCGCAATTAGAAGAAAGTTTGTAGATATGTAATCGAATTACTTCGAAATATATTTATGTGCCATAAGGAAACGTGTTGAATAACATTGAATTGCCAATAAACCAAATCGATATGGTGCAATTCTTTTCATTTGGGCAACCTTTGGCACGCGTGCCAAACGTAGTAAGCCTTTGACTTGTTTCTGTCACGCGAAACAAGTCACTGCCTAATTTATTGAAAATCAAGAATCATTCAAAAATTTTTAAGCAGAAGTCCCACTGATAATATATATAGAGCGTTAACATATTTTCTGTCTCAAGTTATATCATATGGTTTTTTTTGTAAGTGGCAAACGTTCAGGTCCTCTTAAATGTAGTTTTTAAGGTAAGTAAATATATTTTCTTTTTTTATAATTTATAAGGTTTTTACAATCAGCAAAAGATTATCTATTATGTAAAAATATACGCGTAGGCACGCATGATTCAGTTGCTAGGCGGAGCGATTCAGAGGAGCGGTATTCGATGGCATACGGGCTTCCATGTACGTTCTTCACTAACTGGTACACGACGCGGGTGTATGCATTATTCAAAATGCACCCAAGGGAAACTGCTCCACCTGCTTCACCAAAAATGCTGTTTCCAAGAAATTTCTACATTTAGATATTATGTATTGCTTACCATAGTTACATGTATTGTTTTCATTAGAAATATAAAAACCACATTAATTTATATTTATTTACTTATTCTTTAATTTCCGGCCGGCTTTTCAAATTGTCTTTCCCTGAGTTTCAGTCGTACAAATGTACAACGGGGAACAAATAATGGCTGCTTAGTCGAAAAAATAACAGTTAGCGTTAACGTTTCATGTGTATGCTAATAACAGTGTCTTTAAATTGTTGAATATCTAGGGCAGTTGCAGTTATACTTACAGGCTAGTAAAAAACCATCTACAAAAAAAACCTTTTATTAAAAAAAATTATTTTTTCATTCAGTCAAGTTTACATTATTCACACAATCACTTACAAATCAAATATCAGGAATTCAAATAGTTTGTTCTACAAAAAAGTTCGGCTGGCACGTGGAAATATTTTGTGTCAGATTTGGCCGATTTTGGCTCGCACTCTCATAAAGGCTGCCCGCCAATGAGATATAGATGTCACTGATGAGAACACGTATGCAAAAATTTACGCCAATATGTACATAAACACAAATCGCTCCTACCACCTTAAGGATGGCGTTCAGTTAAAGGCGTTCTTTCCTCCTTCCTCCGTGCGTCCGAGGCCGCACGTGTGAATGAACCGTTCGTGGGGCGTGTCTCTTTTACGTTTGTCCGACCTCGCCCACATGCCCGATGCCGTCTCTGTCTTTGAATCCTCGTGTTTTGTGTCTCTCCTCCTTTCATTTCCTCCTCTTCCCTCTCCAATGTCTACTCCATCCCTGCCCCGAATCTCCACCTGTCGCCTTCATTCGGTCACCGTAAACCTCCCGAGTCTCCTGCCGCCACACTGGCCATCAAAACACGTGTGGGATTTTTTTTAGCGCGCACCTGTGCCTTTTTCACCTTTTTAAGCTCAGGAAATGTGTGGGAATTTAGGCTTGTTTTCACCTCTTCAGTGTCTCGTGTTTGTTTTCGAAATGTTGCATTGCTCGCTATTTTCGTCCCGAAACTGTCAGAATTATTTTCCAAAACCGGCATAAAGTGGGTTCTTTAATTTCTTCGATACTAATTGTACACGTTATGCGACATGAAAACTTCTTGAAAACAGCAGTATAAGGAGAAATAAATGGGAAAGTTACCGTGCAAAGATCAAGGATGGGATTTTGTTTGGCAAGTAATGAAGGCAAGGTGGCTGGAGTGGTAATATTGGGTCATTGAGTCCACATTATAAAAAATTTTAAGTAAGTCGATAAAAACTCTTGTATCACATTTCATTTAAGTGGATCTTAGTATGCGTTGGAACTCACCGAACATGCTTTATTGGGAATTACACAAGGATTAGATTTTACATGTTTGCCCTTATTAAAACATGTTGATGAGTTTTTCGGTGCGGTATTCGAAAATGAGACGAAAATGAAACATATTTAAATATTTTTTTCGACTCGCCGTGACACCTTTTTATATTTGTTGGCAACCAAAATAATAATTTGAAAACTATTATTTCGCGTTTATAAGAAAATCTATTAATATGTCATCGAGTTATTACGAAATATACCTAATGTTCATATAAAAAAAACATAGTATTTGAGTATTTATTGTTAAAAGATGCGAACCAGCGATTTATTTATGAATACAAAAAATATGTACATTACTTAGCAGGCTTTTTTTACTAATTTAAATGAAGATATCTTTTTGTCCTTTCTCTTTTATTTCGCCCTTGCTTTCGGCAATTATTGAAAAGGCCAGTAACGCTATTTAGCATCATTTCACGAGTCGGCGCCATTAAAAACGTTTCTTTTGAAATGTTTTATCTCTGGTTCTTGGTATCTGGTCGTCAAAGTGCATCGGGATTTCTATGAGGCTTTTTAGCTTAAATCCCTACTTTTCAAGTAAGTTACCGCCTTTTTTTTCTAAATGAATATTTTCAATAACTGTTTTTAGCCGGGGTAAATTTTTTCGATGCATTTCAGGAATACCATCATATTGGCACGCTAAAATAAAAAAATAACGGAGATTATTATTTGTTCGGGTGATTTTTTGCCGAAAATGTGGCTTTTTTTCTTTGCAATATGCCATAATATTGCGTTATGACGTAATTCGTCTTGAACCGATGTGATAGAGTAATAGTCCCAGCGTTTCAATTCCTGAGACGGCATACAAAATTGCGATCATTTATCTCTCTCTGTATAGCCTACACATATGGAGTCGAACGCCGTCCCTTCCGACGTATTATTTTACCCTTTCAACGTTCACGCCTTGACCTTTTAATGTTAGGTGATATATCTGGCCGAAATTGACTGTGATGTATGTACCACGTAAGTGGAAGTTATGGTAGTCCCTATATAGGCTGTAGTTCTGAACACAGGTTGATGAATGGCATTTTTCTTCGAGGCCAGAGGAAGCTCAAGTGACAGTATTAATGAAAATCTTCCGATTTTTTTCGGAAGATAATTTTCCTTTTACCTGATAATTTATAAATTTAAGATCGGTGTGCGATTGAGTTTGTTCAATGCGTGTAGATTGTTCCACATTTAGTTGACAGTATGGTCCTTATTGAGAGCGCTGTTGCCAAAATTACGCCCCCTTCACCGTTTTCACCCCCTACAACCATTGAGGTGAAATATAGGTTAAGTCATCCCCAAGCTTGAGAGGGAAATTTAATACCCCTACCTTTCTTATTCCGTAACGCACAACTACTAATGGGCATGACTGCCCTTCCAATGGCTCGGGAAAATATTCAAATCAACCACAAATTTCACAAAATATTGAGTGTGTATGCAATAATATGTCCCCACTATATTCTTCCGCTTCCGTGATATCATTTACAATCCTGTGATTTCACAAATACCACCATAAATAGAATGATTACACTCGTGGCAAACGTAAACTTATGCCCCGGCGACGAATTTTTGTCAGGAGTCACGTGGTCAGGGAAAGCAATGATTTCAAACATGCACAGAAGCCAAAACTCGCACTATCCACAATACCTCTATACCTACAACCCGTTGGCATACATTACCAACACCGCACTTAACTTAAGCGATTTACTTAGGGAAAAATATTTGAATATTGGAAGACTCCGTGATGTGCTGCTAGTATTCTGCATAACACCTTGTTAATTTTCCTACTGCTAATGTCAAAATTTCCCCTCAAATCTTATGGATATTTACATAGGACACAAATATGCAATATCTCTTGAATGTTGTGAAGCGTACCCGATAATTCTCAGAGTCACCGGAGGCGGCCCAGGATAGCCAACGTATTGATGGTAAACTAGAAAGGCCCCGGGGGCCCTTGGGCCTTTCTAATTTATGAGAAATTGTATCAGTCTTAACTTTGTGGAAGTCACAAGCATTCATGATAAACATTATTTTGTTTTAATCCACACTTTTTTATTTAAACTAACCGGCCCAGGTTTCAGCAGCTATATGCCATTATCAAGGTCACCTGCTGCTGAAACCTGGGTCGGCTAGTTTAAATAAAAAAAGTGTGAATTAAAACAAAATATTTTTAAAATCATGAATGCTTTCTAATTTAGCCTATTGATCCTTCTTGGTGAGCTGATAAATCCTCCTAGGTGAGCTGACCGTTAAGCTGTAGGAATTATTCCAACAACTTAATGGTCTGTGTCGGTTTGTAGGTCCTTTTTTCTGCCAACTTTTACTTTGTACACTTCATGGTTGAGGCCTTTACTTTGTAGAAATCCATATTAAAAGAAAGAAATAGAAATACTTTGCTTATTTTCTACAATTTTACTTTAATTGTCGACTAGTTTCGATACACTGTATCATCTTCAACGGACTAGTGGTACAAAAGACATAGGGACATAGTTATAACTATGTCCCTATGTCTTTTGTACCACTAGTCCGTTGAAGATGATACAGTGTATCGAAACTAGTCGACAATTAAAGTAAAATTGTAGAAAATAAGCAAAGTATTTCTATTTCTTTCTTTTAACTTTTACTTTCAATAAAAAAACATTGGAATTGATGTAGAGGTTTCATTTTTACTTTTTGAAATAACCTGGGCTCGTTAGGGAAGGTGTGGTCTCAAAGCTTCGATAAAATGTAGATAGAACTCAGCCATTTAGGGAAACTTGTGTATTTAACAGAAGACTGCAAAAGCGCCTGATGACGCGTTCCCCGTGCCAATTCGGGCCAACGTCTGTTGTGGCCATATTACAAATAGAGGTACTTATATTCGCAAGATCAAGCATCAAATAGCCCTTTGAAATTAGACGTCCGAGGCGGACGAACACAGCAGTTGACGATCGGATTCCCTCCGATCGACGTAACTCATAGGACTCCATTCAACTTAAAGAACGCCATATATCATGCTCATGATGTCGAATTGGAAATTTTAGTATCGCATGACTGAAAAAACAAAGTGTTTATATAAATTCTTGCATTCGATTTTCGCGTACGCTTCGTTTTTTCCTTAAATTTGAGTTTTCGGCTCCAAAATCGTAAATATTGGCCTTAATTCAGCAATAGAGTTATTAATTGAAAACTGCAGCATATGTATGGAACTTGTGCCCGAGGCACTTAGCTTCATATTAAATCATCAATCAAACAGAATTACATTGACATTTTTGGTGGAATATTTTTCTTTCCAACTTCTCCGTATGCTGTTAATCGTTGCTGCATAGGATATACACGTTTTGGGAGGATTCATTTAACCCTCTGCGAAAATTGTCTTTTCTTTCTTTTTCCCGTTTAAATTAAACGGGATCCATTATCGATAGCGTATTATAAACGTAATGAGAGTTTTCATTACTAGCAACAAAAAAATTCAATGCCATTTTTGATATTTTCGTCGACTCGTGTTATTGCTTTGCGAAAAGTGATGACTAGATTGCTTCCCACTCGTGTACGCCATAAATAGACTCTGCTAAGGCCATATAAACTTTTTCTTGCCCTTATAAACTTGTCGGTGTATGAGGATTCCGTGCAGCTACGAACGCCTCGGTATATCCCGCTTCGAGTGACCTTAGTGTGGACGCCAAAAAAGACGCGAAGCGCTGCTATCGGCTCGTGCGCCGGTTCCAAAGGGCATCGTTTTGGCACCAGGGTTAGTGGCACCTCCATCTCTACGATCCTTTTTTGAAGCACTACCCACACAAAGTCCGCCCGCGCCACGCCGAACGCCTGCCGCATAAGGGATCCCCCCCGCCTCCGTAGATCCGGCTTCCTCGGTCGGAGACTTCAATGACCGAGGGCCGTTGAAACCGAGAGTTTTGCGGTCCCTTTCGGGAAGAGCACGAAATGATCGTGCCTCAACGGCATCGAGGTTTTATTGGGAGTTTTCCTTTCACTCTAATGGTCTGGCCACTTCGAAACACAACAGAGCTCTTGCTTTCCATTCGTTTCTGACCCTGCGCAGTAGGCAGCGAACTTAAAAACAGATCGGTAGCAAATTTGATGTGTGCTAAGCAGCAAAAGAACTTCAATCATGAACATATATAACAGGACAATCATCGGGCTTATGAAAAGCCAATGAAAAGTGAGCCCAAAACTTCCGCATTTTCCGCACCCTGATCTACACATACCTCGCCACGCGGCAGAAAGTGGAACCACCCTGCTAGTAGCATTTGCTTAGTAGCTGAAAGAATAACGCACGTAAATAACAAGAGGGGATAAAATACATGACTAATATTATTATTATTAAATTTTTACGTCATTCTTCCGGCGTACTTGTTGTGAATAAGCAAATGCTACTAGCAGGCCATGTTTACAAATGTGGTTCCAATTTCTGCGCGTGGCGGGGTATGTGTAGATCGGGGTGGTGAAAATGCGGAATATTTAGGCTCACTTTTTAGTGGCTCGATGATCGTCCTATTATGTATGTTCATGACTTCAATAATCGCATCCGCGATTAATAAAGTTTTCTATTATGTACTCTGGTGTATTAAGCGTACGTTTTAAAATCTACATCTACATGATACCCAGCAAGCCACCTAAAGGGTGTGTGGCAGGGGGTGACTTTATGAAAGAAACTTGATAATTGCATCCGCGATTGCTTTTTTCGTGTTGATTTTCTGTAGAGGCGTCGAGCATGGATAGTATAAAGTTTTTATTCACATGATAAAAAGATTACACGCTTAAATTTGTATTTTTTAACTTATTCGAATTCTATAAACAAAACATTACAAGCAAACTGTGATTGACCCAGTAATGCTTTCTATCAGCAGGCACGTTTTGCCAGCGCTTATCGTTCCTGTTTACGTCGTTCGAGTGTGCTAAATTGTGCTGATGTGTTCCGATCTGCTTTTACCTAAATTCTTTGACTCGGCGTGACACCTTAATATTTGTTAGCAACGATTATAATAATATGAAAAATATTATTTCGCAATTAGAAGAAAATCTGTACGCATTTAATCGGATCATTACCAAATATATGTCGCTTGCCATGAGGCCACGAGCTAAAATAGCTTTGAATTGCCCATAAACATAAAATCGGTATGATGCAATTTTTTCACTTATATTCGATGTGGTTTGCCCTATTTCAACTATCAATTCTCAACATATATATGGATGTAATATATAATGAGGATATGTACACGAAGTTTCACGCAAATCTTGGCATAAAAATCTCTCCAACCACCTTAAATTCAGTTATGTTGGCAGCGTTGACCACCATGTGCATGTGCAGTCCTCCCCCATCCGCTCTCTAACCGACCCCTACCACGCGAGTATTTCCCTCCGTGGTGTCACGCTATGTCCGGCTACTGCCACCAAGTTTCGCTACCTCTATACTCTGTATTTTTTAACAAATCCTGGTGGGTCTTCTTTTAGTTATTCTGCAAACCTTTTTCAATACTGTGTCCCCATTGTCCGTTTTTTCGGCCCCATACAAATGAATTGTCAAAAAGCTAATGTATGGCTGTATCGTAGAGACCCTTCTGGAGATGACGCATCACCGCGAGGTAGTTGACTGAGTAGGATGAGGTTTTGGCGACCGAATACCAATTAAGTCGAACCATACCATTGTACTCCTTCCTAGCTTCGAATGTCTTCCTGAATGGGGCGCGCGTGGACGTGACCTCCGTAGACAATGGCTTGCCCTCACAGGCGATAAGGGATCGGAGTGGTGTGGTCTAAATGCTGGCTTCTTATCCCGAGGTACCCGGGTTCCAATCCCGGTGGCCGTTTGGATTTTTTCTATTTGAATCGCGAACGTGGAGTGCTTTATGGAGGACGCATTAATGGCAGCACTCTGTTCGCTGGACGGGATGTAAAACGGATTCTTTGGCGCCTTTCATTTTATTTTTATTTTAGGTGATATATCGGTTAAGGTAGATTTATATGGAAGTAGGAATTTCTATGCTTATCTTTCGGAGCTGAAGTTCCTTTCACCAAGTCGCAATTTATTTCTTCAGCTCTGTATGCGTCCTACTTCTCTTCATCCCATTCATTTAACATATCCTCTTACTTTCTCTTCCTCGCTTACCCAACATCCTCCCCCCAATCACGGTCTTCAGTATTCCCTCGGTTTTCCTACCCGTCCCAACCAACTATTCTGCCTTCTCCTTATTTCCTCAACCATCTCTTCACCCACCATGCCAAGCAGTTCCTCGTCGTTCTTCCTTTGGATCCTTCTCCATACTCTCAACGCCCACATATCAAACGCCTGCAACCAATTCTCGTCCTCTTTTCTCAGAGTCCACGTTTATGTGTCATAAAGCGCTACATTCCATATTAGACTCTTTGCCAATTTCTTCTTTCCTTTCTTACACAAGATACCAGCCATTGATTCTCTCCTCATAGTAAACGCCTCCTTTGCTTTCGGTACTCTTATTCTAATGTCTTTCCTACTATGCCCATTTTTCTCTATGATATTACTCAGATATGTAAATTAACTGTTCAATTCTGTTCCCTTCTATTTTTTTGACAGTAAAAGCTAATGTCGATGAAGGGATTCTCGTCACCATCTCTGCGTTCTTTAAATAATCTCTCCCTTACCCAACCAACCCACCTTTTCATAATGCCGCAATGCACTTCGGTTGCCCATTTCCTCCTCTAAATAATGAGCTAACTCTCTCGTCATTTTTATTTTCTACCCAATTACTTTCCTTTCCAACGCCCTCGGACTTACTGTCCTCGGAAGTATGACAACCGTTCAAATTTTCTGCGGGAATGATTTATTGAATTCTCTTATTCAAACCGAAACACGAAACAATTTCATGGCAGTATCGTGACTGATTTCAGCTTTTAGTTTTGCACTCGTATCGTTTTGAAAAACTACCCTCTGCACCCTTAAAACGAGTTCAGGTTAGATGAAAGTTCGGAATAGATAGCTATTTAACGATATAATCGCTCAAGTGTTTCGATTTTCCGCTTCATAGATACTTTGCCAGTATAGGTTTTGCATCGTGACATGACTGTTGAATTGTGAATTTAATGAATTGTGATTCAACTTTGGCATTCTATCTTCGTCACGATCACTTGCGTTACCGGCACAATTTTGTTCTATTTTACATCTACATCTACGAAGTACTGTGCAAGCAACCACTAGGGTGTGTGGCACGGGGTGATTCCACACCAGACATGCAGCACTCGTCCCAGCACAAATCAGAACCTCGCACGCTCCCCCTGGCGCTAGGCGCAGGCCAAAAAGCAGTCAGGAGAACAGTGTGCAGTCCAACCAGAAACTGGGAGAGTGATACGTAAAGAAACATGAAAACATGCAGAACAATGCTATAGACACATCTAGTGGTTAATATTATTAATACTGTTAATTTATGAATGTTACGAGATGCTACTGCATGCAGAGAACAAAATAAAGTAAAATAATGCCGGACATATCAATCGGTGTGAAGTGTTAGTAATGATGTTATGTTATTAAACACAAGGGAAAATTCTACTCTACCTATTGAGGGTGGGAGTTTCATATGATTGATCTATCGGAATTATTATGATCCCTTATTGTACGTGGAAAAAATGACATTTTAAATCGATCGGTTCTGCAGTCAATTTCCTTTATCCTTATTCCTGTGATCGCTTCTACTGTAGTACGTAGGCTCTAGCTATATATGTTGAACGTCCGGCAGAAAACTGTCTGCTTCGAACTTGCGCAAAAGATTTAACCTGTATTGTTTTATGGGATTTTAAGGGTGAACTGTGAAGGGTCTAAGCCTGGGTGCATTAATGGACGTGATCAGGTTTTTACCATCGTGATATAGTTATTTTGCTGTTTATTCCTTCCGATTACGTGTTGCCTTTTCATTTATGTTAACTAGTACTTGAAGGATACTTCATGGAAAAGAAATAGTCTTCTCTCTCAACTAGATCTCTGGTATTTTAATGCCTTTGTCTTTAATCGATATTGTGAGTGTTATAGAATATATATTGGGTTTATTTAATGACTCCCTGTTTATATTTTTAAAAATTACATTGATAATTAAGTGTATATGCACTACATGACATCTTCATGTTGAAGGTGTGCTCTATATTTCGTTTATTAGGAAGTCGGAAGTCGATGAATCTTGCCAGGGAATGAGATACTATTTTACCGCTAAAATTTAATGCGTATTTTCACGTTCCCTATGACTACCTATTGTATGGCCTGCCTGCAACTACTGCCATACTTGGAGATTTTCACATGTGTGTTTTTCCTAATGTATTTCATTTTCCAATAATTAATTAGTGTCATTTTTGAACAAGGAAGTACGTCTGAGAGGCCGTTGTGCCTTATCCTTCGCTATGAATCGGATTACTGATCCATCGTTAGAAGAATAATCAGTTTGTTGACATGGTTTGAACATTCACTACCCATTTATTGTGTACAACGTCTTATTTGAACGCCTCTTTGTGCCTACAACATAGAGGCTAGCGGATGCTTCCGTCAATATCTCGAGCCGCTACGTGACTCATCTCGCAAAAAAAAATTTGTCACGGGAGATTTATTTTATTCAAGGTCCACGCACCTTTCCGATGACTTCATCGTGACCTTTTTTTGTTGATTTTCTCACTTGCTCGGAGATACTTCTGCTGATGCAAGAAATGTATTTTTTATAGGTGTGGTACTAAGTGGTTTATGTTTTTAACTTTCATGTTTCGGATGACCATATATAACGTGGAAAAGCGTGCTACTTAGTGGAATATCCTGTTTTCGAAAGAATCTTGGCCTACGGTATTGCATACCTATATGTACCCTTGGAATGACTGTCTCAAGGGTGCTGTCAAGTACGCACTTGCGTTACTAAAGTTGGAAAACTTAACAGAGATACCGTGCAAATGAGGACATATCACCTTGAAAAATTTAGGTTTTCATACTTCAATGAAAAATAGATCTATTTTTCATTGAAGTCTGACTTACTCAAATCGATCAATTGCTTTGAATACGATTGTTTCTCGAATTTATAATGCCATCATACCGTATTCACTTTACCTTCTAAAAGTCTTCTCTGCTTCAGTAGCATTCATATCTTATTCGATATTTTAATTATTTTGTTGACTCACTTTTTACACTTATTTCTCTATTTAGTACCAAGGAAATATATTTTAATGTTTTTATGTTTCTTGTGAGTCTTAATGAGTTCAAAGTAAAAAATGGCGGAAATTAACCAAACTAAGTCATCTAAAACACTAATACTTTTGCATTACGTTTCAATAAAATTCAATATCTTGATAGTATTAGCTGAAACTATTTTATTTAAAGTAAATTCATTATTCTATTTTGGAACAGGTATTTAGGTTTTTTTCACGAGTAAAACTTTCACATATTTAATTGGAATCAGGCCTTCTCTCCAATAAATGATTTTTTACTGATTGACTATATTCAAATTGTCAAAAAATTTAAATATTCCTTTTTCATTCCAACAATTCTTGACTTAAAAGACTACAAAGGTTTTCATGAGTTAAAATGTAACATATTTGCATGTGCATAACACTGTTATCGCTCGTAAGAACTCACAAGTAGCTGGTGTCAAAACATCTTCCTCATTTATTTTTGCCAGTTCCCTGAGCATAACGTATGTGCTGGTGCTTTCATTGTAGTCGACCTCATTGTATTCGACCCCTGGCGACAATCAGACAGGTAATAGTGACGAGTATCATAATAATGGTCTTCATAACAAGAGTTCCGTAATGGCATGGAAGCCGCCCATCAACTCCTACGTTCCTTTGGTTCGTTCGCTTGCTCTTCTTCATTATCATCTGTGCCTTGAGAGCGTCCCACGCCATCCATAACATCAGCCATACTCATTATCCTCGGAGGACGTCCATCGTTTCACTAAAATATATCTCCCTTCTTCCTGTTTAGAAAGTCGTTTTCTGGTGATTTTTAGGCTTTGTCTTCGATGGTGTGGGTGCCTATTTCGCATTTTGGGCTGATTTAGATGATAGGCCGTGAGTATATTATTTAAGATATATTGGATCCTGTCTGGATCAAATTATAAGATGAATGTTGGCTAAAAACGTGGAATTCAAGTCTTAACTAAGCCATTTACAAATTTTTAATTAGAATTCATTTTCCGAACCGTGACACTTCATACTCAATTATAGGTTTTTACCTGATTAATATTATTTTTCGGAGTCTTATGTTACTCTTCACCAGCATGTCAACAAAGTTAGTAACTCAACGGCGGGCAACCTAGAGGCTGTGGTTTCAATTGCTTCATTGGACGCGGACATATGTGTGGAAGTTCACAAGTTAAAGGATGCGTTAAGAGTGGATGGAATAACTAAAAATTAAAGTCCAGTTGTACTGCTTCCCATGCCTGTTTTCGTATATTCCCATCCTTATTATCAAATAGTTCAACTTACAGTTACTCTGCATGATTATCGTAATTTATATGTCATGATAGAAAAAGAATAAACTTTGCAAATTTCACTTGTAAGTTTTTTATTCACGACTCGAGTTTCGACAGTTTTATGTCATCTTCTAGTGAAGATGATATCAACTGTCGAAACCTGGGTCGTGAATAAAAAAAACTTACAAGTGAAATTCGCAAAGTTTGTTCTTTTTCCATCATGGAGAAATTTCACAAAGTTACCCCTGACATTGTTCGTTTTGTTATATTTCATGATTAGGCAAATATAAAATTTCTAGGGCATTTGCCAGTGCCTCCGCGGAATACTGCCTCAATATCAAAAGTATTTTGCTGAGAGAAATGCTTTCTGGCTACACGGAGGTAAATCTGTCCGAGTTTTCAACGTTGTTTTAGGCCTGACGGCTACATCGCAGGGACATAGTTGAAGAGGTCATGGCTTGGCTCATCAAAATGCTGACACAGCATGTGCATCTTCTGACTTTATCCATTATCTCCAGAGCAATATGTAAATAGTATTGTGGTTTCGCTATAATCTTGGCTCTCAGCAATGATAGATGTGAGCTAGTAGAGTGCATTATTGATGGATAGGTGTATCCTAATAGCTGGGTCGATATACACACACCTTTAAACTAAAGATTAATCCAAATTTTCAATGAAAGCAAAGGAATTTTGACTCCTATGCATGAATTTCGATCATCCAGGTGACCAACGACAGGGAGAATTCAAACCTCGTATACACGCACGTGTTTACGAGAGTTAAACTCTCCCTGTCAATGGTTACCTGGATGATTGAAATTAATACATAGGAGTCCAAATTCCTTTGCTTTCATTGACAGTTTGTATTAATCTTCCATTTAAATTTACTTGTAAATTGCTCTCTTGAGTAAGACTCACGTATTTTGTTCAATCGAATGGAAGATGGAGTACGATCGAGAGATAGGAAGATCTTGGCAGATTCGGGTGCCGCAACCCGACGCTCATGCCAGGTACTTCTTCAAGCGTGCCATTGTTGTATACCACGGTTTTACAATTCTATCGCCTCCGCCTGATACTGCCCTCTACTTTCATCCCACGCTGAACTGTGGAATCCTCTCGGATGGGCGTTGCAGTGATTTTCTTCGTCTTCTCTTTCCGTCTATGTGGTCGTGGCACAAATGTGTGGTGGGGTGGCTTTGAAAGGACACAAGGATGCTTGGCATCCTGACCTTGTCCCTTCAACCTCGTCCCTGTAGATGGTGAAGGGCAGTAGTGATTTGGTTGGTAATCGTCCTTGGCCATCGCGTTGAGAGGGTGAATGGTGCAGTTTCACAATATTTACTTGTCTCCTCCCCGCTAGGTGATGAATGAGTAGGATTAGTGTCGGATTTTCGTCCATCTTTGAATCATACTCCATTAATAATGTGAATGAGCTGTCGTTATTTTTGTTTTTCCAGTCACGATGAAGTCCTTTAAAGATTGGCGGACCGAGATAATTTAAGTTTTTTCGTTATCGTCTGTTATTTGCTGTGCCAATGCTGGGTCAACTGTGGTCGTTAATGATTCAAACTTAACAATTTGGGATGGTAGTGAATAGCATGGACCTTCCAAAACTCATCGAAAGGCTAATTCTGCCCTGCGATTAGAGTTAAACGGCTTATTATCTTATTAAAAACGAGCAGATCATCCAATTTAATGCAAGGCTGTCCTCCTTCCACCGGGTGATTTTTTTTTCGTTGCGTTTTTAGTCCGAGCAACTTAAAAATTGGCTGAAGCTCTTTGTGTGTTTCAGAGAAACTTGGCACTGCTCGGTGAGATGGCACAGGTATAACCTATTCCCTTCGATTTAGAACTAAATTGATAAGGTTCGGAGAGATTGGGTATTCTTAGTAAGGTGGTACCTCACCTTCTGAACCACTCAACATACGAACTTTCGAAATTACGAAACGTAACCTTGTTTGATTGGGATATATTTTCTTACTATATATGCTTCCTCAATTACCGGTTAAACTTCTTAGATAGCTGTATCTTCGTTGGTTTGGCTATGCCGAGAGATTGGATGAGAGTCGAATAGTAAGCCAGATTTATGATAGAGTGGGTATTGTGAGTGGAAGGGATTGACGGAAAATGTCATGGGTGAATATGGAGGAATTATACCCTCGAGAGAGGGAATATTAGGAGTCTTAAGGACAGGAGGGCATGTATTATGGAATACATGAGTATAACTGAATCAAAAGAGGTGTCCGGGGATAGAGGAGTCCGTGGATGAAATCATTGAAACAGAACAAGTTTTGCAGGCCTATCACCGGTAATTGTCCTTTTTTGACTGCGCCTACACCAAAAGGGAACGGTGTGATGAGTATCTTAATGTATTTATGCGTTTCCAGGCTTATCTTTCATCCTGTTTTTGATGTCTTCGAATTTATTAGGGAACAAAACTGAAGATGGAACCAAACCGAAGTATATCACTGCATTTTTTGCTTTTGATTTTTATTTAATGGGACTGTGAGTTTGTGTATGTATCCATTTATTCCGATGCAAATGGACACCCCCGCCTGCAACCTAAGGAGTTGGAGCGTTCTAAACCAGAGGTCAGTTTCATGGTGGGAATCCGATAACTGCGTGAATCCTTGAAGATTGAGCTTCTCTCCGGGAATCGTGCGGGGGCGACGTTTGGGCGTTAGCTGTATGTCAGCTAGGTGTTCGATGCGCAATGGCTCGTGCGTGGGGAAAAATTACGCAAGGTGCGGCTCTTGCGCGTAAGTGCTTATAATTAGAATATTCGCGTTTCTCCTCGGCAAGGAAAGGACGGACGAGATGCGCTCTTCATTGTGTTGAAGCGGAGGATCACTGACGTCGACGTCGAGGAGACGTCGTTCGCGTTCTCTCCCGCGACTGTCCGGTTTATCGCCGATGTCTCGACTTCGTCCGTCTCCCAGCTTCGATTCCCGGTTCGGCGGTGGTTATGTCTCGCTGGCGACCATCCTGGGCGGTGAGAGAGGCGAGTCACGTCTTGCAGCCCGGCTGAGAGCGGCGGCCCTCAGACCATCGGCTAGTTTCGGCGGTGAGTTTAATATTATTTTGCACTAGAACTGAAACCAATGCAGGAATCAGCGCCGAAAACTCGGAACCCAATTCGGAACTAAAATCGCATTTTATGCGTTTGAGCTTGTGTTTATACGATTCTAATTTCCGTGCGCAGTGGCGCTTCCACGGCGTTTGCTGAACTACGCAACCGAAGCAAACTGCGCCATGTTGTTTTTGGAAACGTACTATATTTTTTCAGAATATTCCAAACAAGTTCCTGTGAACCAGTTCTGCAAGTCTCAAGAGCACATTTCATCGATTGCAGCTCCAACAATCCCTCCGAAGATTATTTTTGTAGATTCCATCTCCACCACCTGTGTTCTCTCGAAACACACTCGCTAGCGTGCTTGCCTGTGATTGGTCATTCGATCCATGAATAGGATCAAAATATGTACCGTACTTAGTTTTGTTTTCAGTACTCATAATCGAATGCTATTCTTACTTCAGATACGATAGCATCCTTCACACGATACAGTTTTAAGCATACTGAACAATAGAGTCAGTTTGACTTTCGCCACTGAAGCATCGTGTTAAAGGGTCTTTATGACTTGATAGATAACAATCCTACGTACCAATGTAACCTAACCTGTAATAAACATTCGCACCACACCGTCGTAACTTTCTGCTGCCCTCCTTAAGTCGCGACGAACAAGCGAAAATCGTGCAGCTAATTTCTTGGGAAACCAGAATTACCGCATCTCTGTAACGTTTTGAAAGTTTTCATCCGATGTGTCGAAGCAAGTGCCGATCGGAACAAATCTGCTCACATTAGCGAACACGAACGACGATGAATGGAACAACGTGGGCAGGAGATATGTTCTGTAATATGTCTGTAGGTAGGTAGGTACGCATTCTGTAGGTTCACGATAGTCACGGACGAATGTTTTGTGTCTAGTTATAGAATTCGTTCAAAATGTTTAAAATATTAGCTTTTTGCCAGAATAATTAAAAAATGTACAGTATCCACGTTTGACTTCGTACTGAAAATCGACACTAAACTAACACTTATGGATGCCATTCTAAATAATGTACTTTGTATTTTTTCACAGTTTCTATTCTTTTTTTTAATTCTGTGGAAAAAAATACGAAGTAAATTATTTTGTATGGATTCTAAATACTTCCGCAAAGTGAAGCGTGAAACCATAGATTGTACACATGGATGCGATTATGTAAGATCTTTTATTGCCTGGAGCATCTCAATTCAGGGTGCTATTGACAGTATGACGATAGCCGGCTACTGACGTTAGCGGTTGGCGATTTTCAGGTGGCATAATGAAATGAAACAGCTAATAGCGGCTGTTCACGCATGTGCAGTCCGTCTCGCGTGCACATAAGCCATACAATATAGCTGTAGACACATGCGCAATTTGCTTTTCATTTGTTCTGCTCGCCTCGGAGAAGATAGTTACCGACCCTACGTCCTAGTTAGTTAATTCTACGACCGTGTTACCGACAGCCGGTGATAGCCGGATATTCCGTTAAATGAAAAGCACCACGGCGCGGCGGGGCGATCGCCGTTTATCGGCGCAAATCGGAAGCACCCTCAGTTCCCGCTCTGTTTTGAAGTTCACTGCCAAGTGCGCAAGGTCTGAAATGAATGAAAATCAGCTGTGCTGTTGTATAACGAAGTGAGCAGTGCTTTATAGCAGTTGGGAAGCATCTATTGACACCTTTGAGATGGTTTTGAAAAGCATAAACACTACTCTTTGCTTATTCATCTAAATATCACTCTAAACCAGGGGTCTCCAAACTTATCGTAACGAGGGCCACTATGCGTACTTGAACACTTTTAAGCGGGCCGCAGTAAAAAAATATAAATAGAAAACTCAGAAGATATGAGTTTTATCGAAATCAGAAATTTTTAAAAACTAATTACAGAGTATGTAAAATTAAATCATCGCATATTGATGATGACGAACACTACCAGAAAATTCTCATATTTTCATCACAAAACAATTGATTTGATAATTTTACTGTGTTTGTGCTTGTAAAATCTTATTTAACTGAGATTTAAATTTGAAACGCTAATTACTTACAAGTAGCGATAATCCAAGCAAATATTATGCGGCGAATTTCCGCATAATTCTTCTGCGGGCCGGATAAAATCATCTTGCGGGCCACATGTGGCCCGCGGGTCGTACTTTGGAGACCCCTGCTCTAAACCCTTTCCATTTTGCATGCCTGATCGAATTATCGCGCTTCATTTTTTCTGTCTTCGCCCGCGACAACAGCGCATAATTATTGTAAGTTAGTAGTATGATGAAGTCCTAGAACTATGGTTACTAAACCGCGTTAACACGGCGTCTATAGTTCAGGGTAGTACGCACGATATGTTAGTATAGAGCGTTCCTCAATCAGTCGACATTATGGGCTGTATGGAAAAACGGTGTTGTCAAACGTACGGTCTGTTTGACAACCTTTATGTGACGTATCCAGCCATTGCGGTCACCGCGCTAAATTTAAGCAAGTTCCTTCGGGGAATAATATTTGCAATTTGGAAGACTCCTAGATGTGCTGTTAGTATACTGCACAGAGTTGCGTTAACTTTCCTGCTGCTGTTGGTAACATCGCACCCCCAGCCTTATGGATATTTCCACAGGAAACGAATCCCCGCGTAGTGCTCATGCTGTCAGCTAAACGTAGAACGCCCTATATAGTGCGAACGGGGAATTAAGTGTCCGTCTGTTTCTTTGTCGCTCCCTCAGATGCCGCTTCCGTCGCGGATGTCGCAGCGTGACTGTCCTTTTTCGAGTGGTTTTTGTTTTCCGCTGTGTAGCCATGCGTCGCTTTGTCTCCAAGATATTCGTGTGTGCGTACGTAGCTTTGCTCCAGTGGTTCTTGTCCTTCCGCGTTTCCCGGCCGTTTCGCCGTGCCAGCGTCGGGTTGATTTTCGCTCCTGGGAAAGTTGGATATCTCAGGTGTCGGTATGAAGGGATAATATACGTGTATCAATGTGTGATGACCTCGATGTGTAATGCTCTCCTTATATAAAAGTATGCCACTAAGATTCGAAGTACATGTAAAATACCGTTAAGGTAATTTAATTACCTCATTTAATTTAATTAGCTCAACGATAATATTTTATTTTATTAGTGACTGTACCCTATTTATAACAGATAGGTACTTGCATTAGGAATCACTATTAATCGTAGGTCAACAGCTAGACATTTTTTTGCTCATTTAAGTTTAATGTGACTTCTACTATTCACATAATCTACTACTTACCCACATTTACGTGGGTCTGTCATGGTTTCGAAATTTTATGTCGCTTAATGAAGGAACCTTTATTACGAAATATATTTATAATGACACCACCTTGATTATAACAATAGTGAATTCCATTTTTTGTTGTTTTAACTGTGTGAAAGGTCGATCGAATTTTCACCCTAATATTTTCCTTACGTGACATTAAAATTAATATCTCACCGTTAATACTTTCGCTTTTGTTGTTGCTACCTTAATTTCCTAATGATAACGCCCGTTTTTGTGCATAATTTAATTTTTTAAATAGTGTTTTCCCATAGCTGTTTGTTGTGTGTTCACCTCTAAGATTTCATTTATTATATCGAATTCCACTCACCGAGAAAAAAATGGCATTAATATGGCTGGGCTTAAAAGCCCCACTTACGGAAAATGGGCTAAATACATATTAGTCCCGTTAATGTAGTTCCTCATTGCCGCGAAAGGGAAAGGGGATTATGAGCATTTTATCATGTAGTTACGACTCGATGCCTTTTGCCTAAGAATCTGACCTGTGTTGCTGAGGATCTTCTATCAGTTTTCCCTAGTGTGCAGTAATTAGTTGTTGATTATTCATAGACTATTTTACTGACAGGATTAACTACAAGTTAATATCCTTTGTTAATTCAAGCATTTCCTTTGGAATTAAATTGTAATAAGAAGGCTGGTTGTGAAAAGGAGCCGCTAATAATTAAAAATTGTAGAAATGGTGAAAATTGTAGGATCACAAGGAAATATGTTTCTTAGGAGGCCTTCGGAAGTAAGGGCTCGTCTACGTGTACACGCTTTCCTACAAGTGTCCAGAAGGGTGTATGGTAGGAGGGGATTCTGGACCAGGAATGCACTAGTCCTCGAGCATGACACCGTACTATTATTAGCTATTTTATTAAATATAATTTTATGTTAAATTAGGTAATGTACTTGGAAAGGACTAATCATTCAATCCGACTTCTAACCACCATTCTATTCAGCGAGATAGATACTGTGCTCATGCGTTACGGGGGCCATTTGTTCGACTTAAGTCATGCTGACATCAAAATATTGATTCAAAATTACAGATTCACAAAACTTTAAATGAAACAACATCCCACCCAGAAATTGAAGAGTGGAAAAATAAAAAAAGCTATCTCGTGCATAATTGGATTGAGACTGAATAATTAAATATAAATGGTCGACTTTACTGTTTTTGCGATAAATAGCCGTAAGGAAAACATTCCTTTCGCAGTCACATTTGTGAGGCACTGCGGGGGTTGAATAACTTAAGCCATTTATGTATGCCGTGTAGAATTGGATTTCACGTCAATTCGTGCGCATAAAATACCAGTGGTCTATCCCAGAGTGACCCGCTGGCTGGCGGAAGGACGCCCCCCTAGCATTACTTTGTTGAACTATTGTGCTCTGAGGTATATCACGATTTCACGCCGAACGCTGTTCATTTTACACTTCTACGATTTGTAGTTCATCAGTAATTGCCAATTGTTCGTGGAAATATTTCGTTGTGATGTCGTCTATGAGTGTTTATTTGACTCTTCTTCTATCGATTCCTACCTTTCGAGCAAACTTCCGGGGACGAAATAACCGTTCACTGAAAGTTACATTCGTGTAGTCTGAATACGAGTTGCCTCTGGTACTGATTGTCCGTGTACGAGGTATCGGATACGAAATAGTCGGGTCCGAATGGACATTACACCATTTAAATGGATATTTTTCCCTTCTTTTCAATTTTTAGTCTCATTTTCATTTACCCTCGTCGTGTCTTCATAACCACAACTCGCGCTCTTTCTTCATGACGTTCTCAAATCTGGCGAATCGAAAAGACAAGTTGACGCATTATTTCTAGATTTTAAGAAAGCTTTCGACACGGTACCTCATAACAAACTTTTATACAAATTACAGTCATGCGGCCTAAACGAAACAGTAGTAAACTGGATACGCGACTTTCTGAGTGATCGTAAGCAAAAGGTAGTTCTTGACGGAATTAGCTCTGATGTCGTTAAAGTGACATCAGGTGTCCCGCAAGGAAGCGTGATCGGACCCCTTTTGTTCATTATATACATAAATGATCTATGCTCTCGAATTAGCAGTAAAATACGTCTATTCGCCGACGACGCTGTCATCTATCGTGAAATTAGTGATCACTCTGACTTTGAAACTCTATCATCGGATTTAAACAACGTTCATGTGTGGAGCCAAGAGTGGGGACTCGAACTTAATCTGAGCAAATGCACGGCGGTACATTTCTTGCGGAAGTCGTCCAACTATTCCCATGTATATGCTGTGGATGGTGTTAACATAAAGGCGACAGATGAAGTTAAGTATCTGGGAGTTACGATAACCTCAAACCTATCGTGGGGAACACATATAAGAAATATTTGTGGCAGAGCTCTGAAGAAGCTAGGATTCGTCAAGCGTATTGTGGGAAGATTTTCGGATGAAAAAGTAAAAGAGAGGTGCTATTTCGCACTCGTCCGGCCACACCTTGAATATGCAGCGAGCATATGGGATCCGGTGCAGAAAGACTTAGTCCGGGAACTTAATAAAATACAAAGGAAAGCTGCGCGATTCGTCAAAAACAGCTACGGGCGTACTGACAGCGTTACACAGATGTTAAACGAATTAGGCTGGGAACCGCTAGAGACTCGGAGGCTGCGCGCTAGGCTTAGATTGCTTGAACAATTGAGAATAGATATCTTTCAGAGCGACACGGAGAACATCATATTAGAACCCCACTATATTTCCAGGTCCGATAGAAACGATAAATTAAGAGAGATATTTTGCCGAACGGATAGGTATGGGAATTCGTTTTTCCCCCGAACAATAAGGGACTTCAATAAATGCTAGGCGTAATTTCATTAGAGCGTTTCCTTTTTATCTTTAAGCGGCTGGTGTCCTAACACCCCCCGCCACACGCCTATTGAGGCGGCTTGCGGGGTAATATGTAGATGTAGATGTAGATGAAGTGTTTGCCGTTGTAATTGTTGGGAAACACAGAATTTAATGAATTCAATCCGTTCTGGCGTAACTTTGTGGAAGTCCATTTTCAAATAATGACAAGGTCAACTATGTTTAAATCCACAGAGTATTTTATTGGTACAACTAGTTTCAACGCTATGGCATCAGGTACCTGATGATGACGCCGTAGCGTTGAAACTAATTGTACCAATAAAATACTCTGTGGATTTAAACATAGTTGACCTTGTCATTATATCACAGAATTTAATATTTTATTGTTAGTACGTATATAAGGAATTTTACTGAAAGTCGTCTTTGCATTGCTCGGGTTGCGGGATTTAATGTATTATGTGAGTGGTGCGTTCATTCGATATGTAATTCAGAGATTTGATATCTAGTCACCTGTGTTAAAAAATTAACGGCGCCAGAGTATCTAATATCTTGATTAAATTCTTAACCTAGTTCGCTCTCTCCTTGGTTAGGATATTTGGGGTCCCATCCTAGTTTCTGCAGTAAGCCGGTCTCAGTTGTATGTTTTTTTTTGTTCACCATAACTTATTTTATGAAATGCCATTGTACGATTGCAAATTATGTAGTCTACTTTTGGATGAATTTCTGTGAAATTATTAATTTTTTCAAATGTTAGCACATTCGATCGGCGATCCCTGTGGCGGCGTGATCTACTATCCGCGTCTGCTATGTCTAGGGTCGCGGACTCGAGTCCTGCGTGGGTAGTTATTTTTTACCTCTCAAGGCGTGGTTGTTTGTGTTCCGTGGTAGCTTTTTGATTCTCCCTATGCGAAAGCCTCCCTATAGGTCGTGAAAAACAAGTAGGCATTACGTTCTCTCCATATACTGGCATCCAGGGATCGTTTTTTAAGGTCGGATTTGTCTGGTGAGACGGTGATTATCTTGCCATTTTTCCTTAAAAGCGGCTTCCACTCGAACGATCGCTAATTCCCCTGGTGCTTCGTCCTATTTCTTCCCCGTGGAGAGCGAATCCAATCTCTTTAAAGCTGTCCATTTGTGTCCCTTGACCGAGTGAAGCGCGGCATTTCGAAGTCTCCATCGACCTAATTACGGAAAAGGAAAGCTCTTTAAGAAGGTTCCCGTGTTAAGTGCTACAACTGTCATTTTTATTGCATTCGAGCTAATTGTCGGAAAACGTGCGCTCTCATCCTATGATGTCAGTATAGTTCTTCCTTTCCTCATTATTATTTTCCGTAATTAAACCAGGGATTTACGTTTGCATAAAGGCGATAGCGGGTGAAACATTAGAGAGAATAGTTTCTTTTTTACCTTTCGCGTATGAATTTTTTTCTAAGAAACGACATTAGGAGAGGGTATTTTCAAATTCATGGCCTCTATCGGATTACGTGGAAAAAGTCTTACTTTTCCAAATTATTTCATTCCACGAACTAAACTTGGTGTTATATTTCAAGAAAATGAAGTGTTAAGAAAATATGGTATCTTAGGTTCTTAGGTTATCTTACATCTAAGGTTGTCAGTTAATCAGTAAATATTTCCTGTCAATTAAGTCAAAATGCGTTATTTCACTCTATAAATGCCACTGCGTTCTACTCGATGGGCTGGAAAAAGTATCCGTTTGAAAAATATATTTGTCCCTTAATGTTCATACTTACATAAAATGGTGGTACCCTTAACAAAGGTTCATCTTTAGATTAGGAGTAATAGGTGAATATACCATAATTCAATGAAAGAAGTGGGAAAATGATGGCTATTTAAAACATGAAAGTCGGGATTTATTAAGTTAAGTGAATGCGAAAATTTCTGTTTTATATCATTTTCATCCTCTATGAAGTTTAAGGCTGCATATTTAAAATCCACTATTTACGAGTCATCTGCTCCAATTTTCCCCTCGAACTCACCGAACGAGTCTTTGTGGTGAATGAAAGCTGGGGAAACTTCTTAGGAGACTTCCCTGCGCCTCAAGCATCTCGGATCGGTGATTAGGGATCCTTAGAAATAATTGCTAGGTGTTACCTTGGAATCAAGTTGTTTAGGGTACTGGTGGTTCGAGACTTGAGAGTGTTATTGTTCGAATACACGATAGCTTTGAGCATTCGGTGACTTCATCCTTTGACCTCCTTTAAAATTCAGGAAAAGAAATGGGACTTAGAGAAATTGTAATTACATGTCATTTATACCTATCCTTTGATTGCGATAGGAGATTAGCAGTTGTTATCAGTTTTGTTATTCGCTATGAGTGGCTAAACATTTGTTTCCTATTATACTCTTCTTGATTTTGTGCCATCGGTATTTGTCTTCATGTGTACTCCACTCGTATGTGTTACGCCATATTTGAATACAGTCTCATTATTATATGTATACATATATTGGAAATATAGTCAACTCTCTTATAAGGATCTTCTAAATGCTATTCTTCAAGTCACCGGAGAGGTGTGTAGTAAGGATTGGTTCCACATCAGACCTACAATATGTGCGTACTATAAATTCTTTTGACTTAGGCCCGCTGTTGTAATTACTGGTTGAATATATCCTCACACAAGTCAACTAACCGCAAATCTGAATCCAGAATTTTGTTACGTTTTTTTCTTTATTTGTTACCGGACACTATGTAGCCAACAGAAAGCGAGATCTTCAACGCTGGCTACGTTGCGGTCGAAGTTACCCATCTTTCAACTTTTGACACAGCCTGTGTCGCCAGAGCTACGCTTTTTTCCTGTCGTTTGTTTGTCACGTGATTTTTATCAGGGGATTGAGGGTTATCATCAGGTTTCTGACAAAAATTGAAATTAGGTGGTGAATATCCATTGCAAAAATGTTTTGTACTTTTCTACACTTTTTATATTGCAACGCAAGCCCGTGAAACTTGACGTCGCGAACGAATTGACTGAATTTGGTGGGCGTAACGAGAGAAAAAACAATGAAAACAACCTTAGCTAGTTTGAAATAACTTCAATGACAGTATTTATATATTTACAATTATTACAGTAGAACACAAGCCCGTAGGCTAAATACCGTTAGCCTTGTCTTTGCAAGACGATCACAAGTGGAGCCAAGCCGACACGTCCTTTCATCGGCGCGGTCAACTGCAAAGAGAGCTGCTAATGTGGCGGTACACTTTGTCAGCGCAGGAGGGGAAACAGCTGGCCAGTGGAGGAGTGGGGAGAAGAGGGGAAATGTTATCACACGTTGGATTGGTGGGAATATCCGCAGGTCGACTCGAACGTGGAAAAAGATGTCAGCACCAGCGCGGACAGTATAAAAAGATTGCTGCTGGTGAAACCGCGATGACCGGAGCGATCGCGCTGACCGGGGCAGATCGACGCACTTAGCTCTTCGCTCGGGCACTCCGAGGATTTTCGAGTCTCGAGGTTTCGAGGGGGGGGGGGGGAATTTTGGCACAATATCTAAAAACACAACGCGTTTCACGAATTTTTGGCATCGTCAGGTGTACACATCGTCAGGTCACTACACCTGACAATTCCAAAAATTGGTGAAACGCGTTGTGTTTTTAAATATAAAATGTGTAGAAAAGTACAAAACATTATTGAAATGGATATAAAAAGATTCTACAAAGTAGAGCCTGAAGCTGTGGATTTTATTAGGTGGTGAAGCCCATCGCCAGTACTAATCGGAAACATCCAATTTTCTTCAGAAAATCCAAATCATAGGTTATATCTCCGCAATGAAACAGGAATAATTGGGTTCACTGAACTCGTCACGGTTTTCCACCGTCTTCTGTTTTCATCCGATGTTGCCGCGGCCATGAAAACGGCGTGGGTGCGTGACAGTACAGTGCAGCGGCAAAACGACGCAAAAACGGTTGAATGAAAACGCACCTTAAAGTAATCGTGATAAGTGCAATCCGGAAGCATCGGATCCCGTCTGCCACCGATCATGAAATATTTATCGTTGCGGGTTGAAAGAGATCGGAGCGTTCGGAAGGTCGTATTTTCATTCAAATCGCACTACACGGCGAAAAAACTATATCCCCATCTCTTCCTGTGTTTGTTCACCCCCTTCCCTACCCCCCTCTCCCTCCCCGCCCGTCTTACCAATCTTCTTTCAAATGCATCACCAGCATACGAAGGTTTTCCACGGAATTTTTTAAGTGGCTGGAGCGGTAATCGTGGGTCATTGAGTGCATATTTTTTAAGTCGAAAAATAATGCTTCGACTACATTTCTCTGAAATGCATCTGTTTATGCGTTGGGATCGTTGAGACTCAGCACACAGGCAGTTGAGTTTTCGGCGTTGTATTCAAAATATAGACGAAATTACATTAGAATATGTCGTTTTCGAATATTAGACTCGGCATGATACCTTTATTGCAACAATTAGAGTAATAATAAATGTATTATTTCGCGTTTAGAAAAAATCTTTTCGTATGTAATCGAACTATTATGAAATACAAAATGTGTACGCATTAAAATAGCAATGAATTGCCAAAAAAACCGAATCGGTATTATGCAACTTTTTCACTTTTATCTATAGATATCATTAATGAGAAGACGTACGCGTAGTTTCACGCAAATCTACATCTACATAATACCCTGCACCACCTCAATAGCCACCTCAATGGTTAGTTATCACCAACATGCATTACACCATACCCTATTCTGTATCTGTAAATCCTATCTTATCCCTACTTATTGTTAGACAAAAATAGCTTCCACTACTTAAAAGCGATTCAAAATCGGTCTGAGTGATGGCGCAGGCACGGCTTTCCACATTTACTATTGCTGCTGACTGTAGTCCTGTTTGCTTTATGGTGGGTGCACGCTTGGTGGTTCGGGAGCGTGCGGGATTCGATCTTGAACGGGCACGAGTATAGCATACTCGGTGTGGAATCACCTCGTGCCACACACCCCATAGAATTTGTTACGAGCGAACAGAATTGTAACACAGCTTATGGAAGTACTAGGTTGGGAAACATTAAGAGACTCTGATGCTACACGCTAGGCTTAGGCTACTTGGAAAATTCAGATCAGACGAGTTTCAGTATGACACGGAAGATATTATTCTGAACCCACGATATATCTCTATAACTTGTCTCTCTACCAGAGTACTGCATGTTTGCATGTTCGTTTACGTAGCACTCTCCCAGTTTCTGGTTTGACTACGCACTGTTCTCCTGACTGCGCCTTTTGGTCTGCGCCTATCGGCCGGGGGAACAAGTGAGGTCCCGAATTGATCTGGGGCGAGTGCTGCATGCCTGGTGTGGAATCACCACGTGCCACAAAACCTAGTGGTGGCTTGCACGGTACGTCGTACATGTAGATGAAGAGATAGAAACGACAAATAAGATAGATACACTGCGGAACTGATAGGTATTACATAAATTCCGTCTTTATACGCACCATTAGTGACTATAACAAAAACAGCGTGACAATGACATAAGACACATCGTTTATATACATTTCAACTCAACTCTGTATTCTCCTTTTCCCTATTCCCTCTACTTTCATGGCTGATGCCCTAAAATACGCCTCTGTGGTGGCTCGAAGTGTAGTACATAAATGTAGAAATAGGTGATTTGTACGGTACTTCGTAGATGTATATAATTGATTGATCGTCTGCCTGCGATTTCAATTTCGTCCACGTTCCAATCTTGTTAGTGAGAATGAGAGGGAGAGTGCAGAATACAAAATAAATGGAAAAAAAAATATTGACGATAGATTAATGGCACCAAAAATTATTCAGCTTAATTGGGACGAGGTTGGGACTACAAAGTCTCCTCTGCCGTCTAACGCCTTATTCATGTAGTACATCTGAAATTTAAAAATAAATTTTTTAGGCGTGAGTAAAACATTAGGTTCAACATTAGAAATAGTAATAGAAATAGTTCAACATTCACAATATTACACTAACTTTTCCATACGACTCATTAAAACCAATTAGTGTTAAAAAAGTTGTACTTATGTGGGGAAAATGTAAGGAATATTGCGATTACATCCTTGTCGAAAGAACCCACTGCAGGAAAACACCCACACAGGGTGGTGGGTGTGAAAAACCAGCGAAAACCTAATGAAGGATAAGCTAATGTTTTTCTACGTCAAAAACAAACAAACAAAATGAAATTATATATGATAAGGAAAAAATAAAACTGAAAATTTACTTCAGTTAATAAAATACCAATAGAAAGTGAAAAAAGCAAAAATACACTGATAAAAAATACGGAAAAATTGTGCGTTATGCAATGTGTAGTAGCTCGATAGTAGGTATATTGTGCAAATTGAGCCGAATACCGTGAAGCGTCAATGAGTTGCTCTGTTGTGCTTAGAGTGTCTTATGTAACGCCCTTTTAAATTAATTGAATGAAGGACATCCTTGTTTGGTCAAATATAGGTTGTTCCACTCGTGATGGGCTGTTACAGTGAATGACTTTTTGTAAATGAATGTTCGATGGTATGATGTTAAATTTTTTTGATTGCCTCGAGTATTTGTTTCATAACCTTTATCCAAGAGAGAGAAGGGAACATTTCCTTTCTTAGCATAGAACTACAACAAAACCAGCCAGTTCTTCCAACCGAAACATCTAAATCTACGTGATGCCCAGCGAGCCACCTCAAGGGTATTTCCTCCTTTTCAACCCTTTGAATGATGATTATTGTTACTTACAATGATTACTTACATTATGATGATTATTACTTACAAATGATTATAAAATTACTGTGCTTAAAATTAATTAGCAACCCATGAAGAAATTGAAAATTAGAATAGGAATAATAAAAATTGTATAAGAACGCCTTGTATCATTACCATTGAGCTATTGTGCGCTATAAAAACACAAAAAAATTAAAACATTTCCTGTCTGTCCTAATATATATATGTCTCGAATATTACCTAAGATAGAACTTACATGCGCTGAGTTTTTAATGATTTTTTGACGTCTTCGATGAAGAAACTCTTCTCCAATTTTCCTCGGGAGATTACACCTCTTCTTTAATCTAAATTGTGACAACGATTCCTTTCCCTCTTTCCTTTTTTTTTCATTCTTCTTAAGTTATTTTAATAGCCACGTTACCCTGCTAGACTCAGCTGATCCTTGCTGCCTGCAATCTAATTTCGATATCAGACCTGCTTCGCAAGGATCCTAAATACTAGATACAAATACGCGTATCCTGCGAAGAGGGAAAAAAAGAGGAAATTTTTCTTTTCTCCGCTAAAGAGCGCCGAACGAACAACCCCATTCCCCAGTGCGAAACAGCGGAGCGGCGCGAGAGGAGGAGTGACTCATGAGGAGGCCTTTGTCGAATCCCTCCCCATTAAAGTCCATACCCTCCCGTCTTTACCCTCCCCACCCCATCTCCCCCCCCTTCCCGCGCCCCCTCTTTCGCCCCCTCACCCACTCCTTCCCCCTCCTCTCACGCATATCGATGAGTCATTGGCGAGTCGAGGTCGTCCACTTCTCAGGTGCTCCGTAAAGGAGACGATGTGTCTCTTGCCTCTCATGCCCATAGATCTTGAATATGTAAGATCTACGCTCTCGCCCCGTTTACATTGCTAGGGTTGAATGATGGTTAATATGGCGGATAAAACTAACCTGCGTATTCACCAAGGAGGTTAAAATGAAATGGAGGGGGTATGACCGTGAACGCTCATGGGCGAAAGTGAAGCAAGAATAGGAGTGCTTGGGAAGGATTTTGTGCCGAGTAGGTGTTGCCAAACCAGTCACAAAACATCGCCTTGCCTGTGGTTTTTAACTTAGATTTTACGGAAATCG
This sequence comes from Pyrrhosoma nymphula, assembly GCA_963573305.1. Classification (NCBI taxonomy): domain Eukaryota; kingdom Metazoa; phylum Arthropoda; class Insecta; order Odonata; family Coenagrionidae; genus Pyrrhosoma; species Pyrrhosoma nymphula. The sequence goes on along the minus strand of OY754337.1, from coordinate 47,716,125 downwards.
AACGCGACCGTCGCGTCGGACATGTAATCCAGAGGAAGGTCTAAACTGTGCCGACTGCAATGGCGGAGTTGGCTTCAAGAATCAAGTGGTATGTCGCCTACATTTCTTTTCTAACCTCCTTGGTTTAAACCACCTTCACAAAGAAGTAAGTAACGTAAAGAAGGTTGTGACATCTAATGGCGGGTTAAAGTAAGTCGGAATAACAATCGAGCAGCGGTCAAGTCTTTTTAGGGTAGTTTCTGGACATGGTTTGAGTTACAGGAACAACTGTTAATAATTTAGACGACTTCCTGATTAACGAATGCCATAATTTAGGAATATGAAATCTACTTCTTTCTTTTCAATATTGGCGAAGTCCCTATCATTGGGCAGAAATGAGTGCCCTCGTTCAGGAAAATTGTGTGTAATTTTCTGAAATCGATTTGAATATGTTGGACTGAACATATATTGTAGCAGTACCATTTTTGTTTTGCGACGCACAGTTTTCTGATTAATGTACATGTTCAGTAGTATCAGGGGAAAGTGCACTGTTTAGATACCAGTCCATGTAGGAAATAACTTCATTTGAACCTTTTTTGCCCTCACTGTCTGTATACTTTAACATGAGTGTTTTACCATCTATGCAAGAGAGTACCTAAATTCAAGTTATACATCCATAGTTGCCCACAATGGAACATATCGGTATAGTGAACAAGGGTATAGTGTAATGCATGTTGATGAATACTCACCCCCTGCCACACACCCCTGAAGTGGCTTGCAGGGTAATTTGTAGATGTAGATTGTAGATATCTGTTTGTAGATAGATATCTGTTTAAGGAAGTATATGAAGTGGCAGATTTTGCCGTACAAATCAAATTCTAAACATGTAACTTATTTATTTTCTTTTGCCCTTCTATGTAGCTTCTTTCCTCAGTTAAGATTTATAAACCTTAGTTATCAATTCTGTAACATTTTCGTTTGTCTAGCTGTCAATCTTTTACTATGGGTTATAACTATTTAATTAAGAAAATTTAACTGGTGGATTTCAATCAAGCCATGTTCTGTGATGCACAAATTATCTGGTTTCTTAACGTAGAGAAATGCTTAAATCTAAATTCTGAAATTATGTATACTGCTAGTTTTCAAGTCCTTTTTTTAAGTTTTTTACTGCAAGTAATTCCTGATAGTTTTGCTGCTTATCTATTACGCACCATAGATACATAAAATGTGTATAGTATTTGGTATAAAGTTTCTGTGTACGCTCTTCGTCCTTCCTATGCGACTTCTATTTTCAAAGAATACCTTTTTTCCACCAACTTGCATTTACACGCAGTTCAAAAGCCGGTAACTAGCGCCAACCGCGATTTCTCGACCGAGGTAAAAAAAAATTACCAGGGTTAGCGCCAACTTACGTTCACGCGGCCGAATTCCAATCTTGGTAAGCCTAATCAGCGTAGAAAGCTAGTAGTGTAAACGGGGCATCAGTCATTTTCACAGGACCCACTCTTCGGCTACTCCAAAGCACGGAGACGTAGCTATTGACGGGAGAAACATGTTCAAATGAATTAAGTTGTCTTCGGGCAGATGTGGTGGAAGTGATTCATTAGAATGAAATTACTTAGTAGTTTTCCACTTTTTATATTAAAGATTGGTTGATGCGACTGGTTTCAATGCACGTATTACACCGCTGTCAAGCACGGTTTCGTTCCATAACCGTGCTTGACAATGATGTAATACATCGAAACCGGTCACATAAACCAATATTTAATACATATAAAAAATGCATGAAGAAATACCTGTAGCAGTCTTATCAGTCTTAGACTAAGACTATCCATTACGGTGGTACTGAAAGCAGGAGTCTTCCTGAAGTGTTTGGTGAATTATTTTCATAAGCATAACATGAGGTACTTCAAGTTATGAAGACAGCCACAGTAAACTTTAAAAATTTTCACCCCGAGGAAGTGGTATTTAATAAGTGTGATCAGTGGTCATTAATAAGACTGCAGATTAGGCTGCAGGAGTTCCATGAAAAGTGGGACCATTTTTATTTTACTGTCGATAATAGTATGGCATGCAGAATCATTTTGTTCATGTTGAAAATGAATGGTTTAATCAGCTGGTGAATGTATAGTAGTTTGAGCAAAGATTGGCCTCATCATTAAGAAAAATATCTCATCTTTGCAATACTAACAATATATCAGCCTGCTTCCAGTATTGGACTGCGCATTAGCCCGGCAAGCTAAAGGTCCGTGGTTCGAATCCCGGTCCTTCATATTTCTTCATATTTCATCGCCGTAAATGCGACAGGCATGAATACATTCATTCTCCTTTATAATTTCTGTTACTACACTCAAATCAATATCTAATAAATGAAGTTGTATTAGGGCAGATGTGGTGGAATTCATTCATAGTAATATGTATATGTATGTGTGTGTATGTATATATATATATATATATATATATATATATACACACACACACACATGTATGTATGTATATATTTTTTCGATTAAAAATCTACCGATTTGCCAACATTTCGCCTTTTTTTGTAGGCTTCATCAGTGCCTTAGGTGACATTTCGAGAGGAGAGTCAAAGGTTTATCAACGCAGTTTTCCATTTTTTTAAAGTGGAAAACTGCTAAGAAATTTCACTACTCAATATCTAGTAAGTCCATAAAAACTGAGATAACAAAGAAGTATCTTAAGATTACCTTAACGCAATCGGTAGATTACCCTAATAATAATAACCTCCTTGAGTTACTTCTTAAGAGGGTGCGACTTCTTTTAACTATTGTTTTTTTATTTAGTATCGCGTTAATCTCGAGAGCGACTGAGAACTCACAGTCATTATGTTCTCGCACCACCACCTCCACCGTGATCACGGTGGGAACGGAATGCGGAGCGTGCCGCACCCAGTGAGAGAGAGAGAAAAGACAAAAGAAGGTCACGGTGCGGGTGGGGTAAGGTTCGATTGAAGGGAAAGCCAAAGGCGTGCAGGGGGGGATAGATAGAGGCGCTCCTTCGCTCCGTAAGGCTGTGGAGAGAGGACGCGTGATGAGGTAAACAGAGGTGGAATCGATATGTGCATTGAGGGGAAAGAGGTTGGATGGGTGGGGCTAGTTTAAGGGAGGAGAGGTTGGGTTTGACCCACAATGCGTCTCTGAAGCGAAGGGATGAATACCGGGGGGGGGGGGGTGATGCTACCGAGTCGGACAATACAAGAAGATCAAAGTTGGGGTAAAACTAACGTTTTCCTGCCATGAGTATTTATTAATTAGGTACTATATAACTGTTTATAATTCTTTTCTTTTTCACCCAATATGTCCAGAAAATAATATTTTCTCTTAAAACGGATCTTCAAAGCAACAATTGCCTATCTCCAACACAACTAACACACAAAAAACTGACTGGCGTTTTATATAGTTCTCAACGTACTCCACAATACGTCACCATAAAGAAACAGTAATAATAAAATGTGGTTTAAAATAGCAATACTAATATATTTGTTGCAATTAAAAATAATCCATAAATTTTTGACTGTTCGTTCGCAACCTGGGCAAACGACAAGACTAAATAGACTGGATACTAAAAGACTAAGTAAGGACTGGATAGGCATTTGAGAGAGGTGACCTATAACATGGGTATTTGGGCGATTAAAGAAAGGTGGGTAGGTTGAATTATTCGAGAATGTAGGAAGGGTGGATAAAAACCCGGCGTCGGTGTTAACCAGGCTCTTAACGAATGGCACCTAATTGAACACGATCTATGGTTCCTACCCACGGACGGAGTATTGTGCTTGAAATGCTCTCCACTCGACACCCAACCAGGGATTAAGATTCCATTGATACATCTCCGCCACCGGCGGGATTCAAACCTCGGCCTTCTGTATGGGCGGTCAGTAATCTATCCATTGAACCAACCCGATCAGTTTTTCTTGCCTTCCATCAGTTGTGATCCTGTATTCCAGATAGCAACATTCTTTCCCTTGCTGTAGTTTTTATTGTGTAAGTATTATGTTGACTTTGTCATCTGAACTTTGGCTTTCATCCTGATAAAAAAAGTTGGCTTAAGAAAATGCAGAAGCTTCTTCATCAAGGTCATTGAATGGATTACGGGTACACTTAATATTTTGATTGAAAAATTCCTTTTTATTAGAAAAAGGAATACTTGTCATCGATGCCAAAAAGCAGACAGGAATATTTGGCTGGTAGTCAAATTTTTACCGTTTCTATCCTGCCATTCCAGGTTATGACGTGTTTCCTTACCCTACTTTCCTATTCATTTCCAATATACTCCCTGCTCCTACCCTACCTATACACCGTTCCACGTTTAGTTGAATGTATGGACCTTATGGAGATCACTGTTGCCAAACTTACGCTCCGAGAGCTCACCTCTAGGACACGTAGGCAACCATTTTCAACTCAGCGCTAAATTTAGGCTAGTTACTTTTGGGGATAATTGTTGAATGTTGGAAGACTTCTTGATGTGCTTTTTGGTACAGGTATTGAATTGCATTTAGGTAATTTTCGTTAATTTTCTTTCGTTAATCAGCTAATTTGCACCTCCCACCTTATGGAGATTCTCCATAAGATTCATTCTATCCACTGTATGTGGAACGCTCTAAACTCTTTGCCTCCTCCTTCCCCTCTTCCCAAAATTCCTAACAGAGATAATCGTCTTCAACTTTCGCTATCCTCCGATTACTCGCTCAATCCTCTTGCCATGCCTCGTCATTAATTCTACCTGCAGCCTCCCACCATGCGAAATACGTCACCGTTCGGTTTCTTTTCCACCCATCGAACCATCTCCATCTTTCTCCTCAACTCTCACATCTCAATCGCCTATTTCAATCTATTCTCAGACATGTGAAAACGGTTCATAAATGTCTAAAATGGTGAGTAGGGGTTTACTTTCTTCGCCAGTCAGATGTGGATCATAGCGGCGAGAGTGAAGGAGGCCACTCAAGCATGATAGCGAGAAGGAAACCCGCGGAAAGGGAAATCTGCGAAAATGAGGTGAATAATAACTTTTAAGGTTATTGGTGCTGTTTTCACCCCAAAACGAGGAATATCCATGGTGTTTTAAATATGTATTCATCAGCGGCGTAACAACTTGACGGGTTTAAGGGGGGAGGGTTCAAGCTTTTTGGCGCCCCGTCCTTCCTTAAAAACTATTTTATTTTCAACCTTGATGAGACTTAAAAGTTATGCTGCGATTGGAGCACTTTTAGCTCAACGTTTCACTCGCGTTGCAGCGAGCGTCTTCAGGAGCGAAGTGCTTCAGGACTTCTCACCTGAAGAAGCTGCTAGCTGAAGCGTGAGTGAAGCGTTGAGCTAAAAATGCTCGGACCAGCAGCAAAACTCGAAAGTCTATCAGCATCTGATAACAGCTGCGGAAGCCTACACTCTATTTTTTTCAACGTTTAAAACAATCCTTTTAAAAATCTAAAATTGGTTATTTTCAAATTCGGAATTGAGGTTTTTCGCTTCAATATTCATCTTTCACGTGAACCGAAGTCCTGTCTCTTTGGGGTGCCCCGTTAAGTGCACCTTCTGCTCTCCCTTTTTGATACATATTAACGCCCTCTTCAACATTGAAGGAGGCAGGGGGAGGAGAATATACCCCTGACCCCCCCCCCCCCCCCCGCGCCGCTGGCCTTCATCATCGATACACCTAAGTAATCTGATGAAGGTGGAAGTCTTGTCACTTCAATTGGTGGAATTCCTTCATGATGGGAGTAATTCACACTCTTCCCTATTCACCTGATCCAATCCACCTGAAGGTTAATGAGTAAATCAGTGTAATTTTCCTCACTTGTTTAATATACCGGTCTTTTATAGTTAAAAATAGTGTGGAAAATTACAAAGTGATATATTCTTCCACTATGTCACGATTCCACAAAGTTGTTTGGCCTACCATCACGTTAACAACGTGAAAAGGATGCACATTATTGAAACCATGGTCGGAAGAGATTTAGTTTAATTATATTTTTGTGGAATTGCAGTGTTTACTTTACCCTCACCTAAGTACATTATTTTTGCACTTTGATGGGGCCTTCCCGTAGCGTTTTATCGCAAACTGCCTCTCGATGAATTAATTACGCGATAATCTAGTACCTACGCTGGCAAGCTTGATGTAATATGCGAAGTCCTCCAAACTTGACACAGCCAAAATGATCTGACGAGCTTAATGCCTGACACTACTAAAATCTAGTAAACTACATGTTAAAATAAAAAAGGTTACAACAAGCAGGGCATCTAAAACACTTGCTAGGTCACGGGACCATCGAGTGTCATTAATATGGCTGATAGCTAGTGTCGGTACTAAGTAACGATGGCGAATTAGGCTAGGATTTGCGATTAAAAGTAAAAATAATTCTGCACCTTGTGAAAAATTTGTATCGTTAAGTTTGGACTTTAAAAGAATGGAGTGAAACTTGTTAAAAAGGAGTGATGTCACTTTTGTAGCGCAGAGGAAATAGGTTTCCAGGGAATCTGCCCTATCATTACAGGGAATGAATATTCTGGGAATGGTAATGGTTTGATTAGCCGGTGATCTAATAATTTTCAAGATTAGAGAAAAGAGGCATTAATGCTCGAAAAAATTGATCAAGAACCAATCAACGAATGAATAATGAATGAATTTATGGAAATAATGAAATGAGTAAAATAGACTGAAGAGGAGGAGTTTTAGGAGTCCATTTAAAGTGCAAGGTATGCAAAAAATAACGCAGTGTGGAGGGAATTATTAAAACAAAGTCATATTTAAAGGTCTATCACCGAGTATGAAACTTTTTCAACTTTCACAAACGAACACGAAACACTGCACCTCTTCGTCGTAGATTACTGCATTGAAATCACTTCAACAAACTTCTCTATTGAACATGTATAGTCCATAAATATTCAATTGTAATTGTAAAATAGACTCCCTCCTGAATGAAAAGGACTGGCAATTTTCCACAAGAATATAGTTTTAATCGACTGGTTTCGGTGTACAACACCATCATCAGGTTGTACACCGAAACCGGTCGATTAAAACTATATTCTTGTGGAAAATTGCCAGTCCTTTTCATTCATGATGTTATTCCACAAAATCAAGCCTGAAACAACAACTTTTAGACTCCCTCCTTTCCAATTTCGGCATCTACCAAAGTATTCTCTCACATTGAGAGTCCATATTTTGAGAACAGAGATAGCCTAGTTGGGGGACATAGCTCAAATGAGGTGTGATATTATTTTTTTAAATTGCCGATCACTAATTTCCCCATGATCCGTCACTACTTATCAAAAATCAAGGCCACCGAGATCTCTCAAACGGATCACGATGAAGAGGAGTGCAAGGTGGAGGTGGGGTGAGCGGATGAACGTGATACGACCCACATTTCGGCACTCGTGCACTCTCTTCGTGTACTCTATGATTAGGGCGGGAATTTCGAAAAGAGAGTGAGAGAGAGCACGAAACGAGATGCTGTCGGGGGAAAAATCACGCGAATGCTAGCTCAGAGAAAAGTCGACGTTCGATCGAGCCATTAATGAATAAGAATGGTAGACACAGCGATCAACTTTCTCCTGGGTCGACATGACCGTGCACGTGAAGAGCTTGTAAGTGGATCAGGATAACAGAGTCTGCGGCCTGGATACAAGAGCAGATCCGTGTATAAAAGATGAACACAGGTATAGTCAGTGATTATGATACAAACAATGAATTAATGTGACAGACAATCGATAAATGTATGATTATTGTGTTCTGGTGGACAATATGGCGGAGTGAATGCAATATTTATAATAATTATATATTAATAATGTTTATTAATTTCTTCACAATAACAAAGTACATAAGAAAAACAGTGTTTGGAATTTTTGGGTATCCTTGAAGGATACACCTGTGTTAAGGCTACCTACTTTATTGTAAACAATGTGCTTTTAGTATTACGAAAATTATAAAAAAGTAAAAAAATACAAATAATGAACAAAAAAAGTCTCCCTGCAAATTCTTAATTTTTTTACTTAAGTTTTACTAAAAGTATTCATCATCTTTCTGAGAAAACAACCATTATTTACCAAAAACATGCAAATTTTGCATATTCATTTAGGTATTGAAAATGTTTTTCACTTTTAATAATTTCGGGTAACATTAAAAAATGTTGGCACCATACACAAAAATGATCTTTTAAGTCTGTGGTTCGACCAATCACCTTGCGTTTGCTCCACCCTCTTTTGGGAAACAAGAATCTGAAGTGAAGAAAAACCAAAAACCACTAGGTTGAAAAATGCAAAACCTTAATTTTTATGCGCAAATCGTCGAGCAATAGGCACACGTTATTCATGAAAGTTATGCATTTGTATTTTCTCCAACAGGTGATGGACGAAAATATAGGTCATTGTATGAAATGATCGTATTTATTAGAAACTAAGATAATGTATCGATCGATCAATTAATTTCAATCGAAGCAAAGTGACCCTGGAATAATTGCTCTTGTTTATTCGTTCGCTTAAATACGATGCCAAGTACATTATATCATATACTCTTATCCTAATATGTTTCACCGATCATATTTTTCATACAAACAAATTGGGGACTGAGAAACATAGAATTGTAAGTAATTTTGAAAAGTTTTAAAACCATTTTGAAATAATTTAATTGGTAGGTACTTTATAAATTTAAAAAGCATGGAATTTAGGACGGGTAAATCCTTTCATGTAATTCAGTTCGTTTAAGTCTGTAACGCTAACTTGTATTTAAAATCCTCATGCAAAAGCAATTTTTATTCAAATTTTCGGTCACATTTTTTTTCAATAATAGTAATGAAATTATGACATAAACATATATTATCCCAATGACCTTAAAAAATCTTTTGATTTTACTGAACCAGTTCGTTGATTATTTTATAACTTGAAATGCAAAATGTTGTTCCTGAGATATGAGGATTTTCTGTGAATATGACGTACACGACTGTTTCTCAGCCACTCAACTGTAAAACGAAATGGCGTGATATTTTCGATTTTTGGACAGATTCCACGGATTCACTACAGCTTCTAGGGACGTGTACGTTTTTTACAAATCATTTATGTCAATAGTTTGTACGCACAGTTTCAATTTTCAGCTCAGTATGTTTCCTCCCCTTACCTTGGTAGGATCTTCAATGTTGGTTCTTTTCCACCCATTCTTCGATTGCAAAAAGATTCTCCCTCTGATCGTTACCTCTCCGTCATGTTAACAGAAAATAACACTTTACATTTAAAGTTATTAAAAATCAAAGAACTGGTTAAGTAAAATCAGAATATTATTTAAGGGCAATGAAATAAATTTTAACTATACATAATTGAAATAAAACTGGCCGAAAATTTGAAAAAAAAAGTTCTTGCATGAGGATTTGAAATACAAGCTAATGTTTCAGGCTTTACATTATGGACCTGGATTACATGAAATGATTTTACACTTCATAAATGCCACAATTTTTATATTTATAAAGCGAGAAATCATTTCAAAAGGGTTTTGAAACTCATAAAAGTCACACCTTTATATTTTTCAGTCCCCGATTTGTTTGTTAGAAGAATATGACCGGCGATGGAGGTCAATTTTGTCCATATACTTCGAATTTCCATCTAAGTAAGACTTATTTTAAACATACCGGATACTCCCATATTATAACGTCCAAAATTTTAAAAGGGATATCTTATACGAATATTACATACATGCATACCCATTGTGCAAGGTTCCCTTTCGGGGTATGCACAGGCAAAAGAGCTTATATCTCGGTGTTAGGCCTCTAAAACTGGCTCTGTTTTCATGCTTTCTTCCTTACTGCCCTATCCTCGGATGAATGTTTTGCTTCAGTTAATCTCAATCAATACTTCATGTCCGCCATCCTGTTTTATGACTCCAAATATTTCTTCTCTTAAGAATATTTTCCTCCACATTCACCCATGACTTTCTCGGTCTACCCTTTCATCTCACTCACTTCACTCGTCTGTCATTAGTAGGTATGCTTGGTTATTCGCCTCTCATCCATTCTCTTGACTTGGCCAAACTAAGAAGCACGCTTCTTCCATACATGTCCATTACCGGAGCATCCACTCCTCATTCTTTCATCCCCCAATCATCCCCTAACCCTATCCCTTCTGATGTTACCACGATCACTTTTCAGGTACCCCATTCCCACTTCAGACTATTCTTATCCTGTCGGACCTAAGTTTCGCTACCACTCAATAAAGTGCGAAGGAGTACGCTTACGTAAATTTTTGCTTCCTTAAGCAAACATTCATTTCTTCATATGCCCCAAATACTACCTACGACTTTCCTTCCAGCGTTTTCATGACTTTCAGTATCTTCACTTATCCTCCCATCTTTCAATAACATTTGGAAAAGGTTCACGAAATCATTCTAATGCGAAAATTGAGCTGAAAAAATGCTGGCCTTGAAACACGGAAAATCGCTGCTTGAGTTTAGCCTTGAACCCGGTTTTTGGACCGATTATTACACTTATCACAGAAGGATAGAACCGTCAGGGCCCGATGAAAAATTGTTGAACCAATGGAATAGAAGGCCAAGGGACGATTTGCATACATCTTTGGCACAGGCGAAGTCGAAATTTCTCACGGGCGTACACCAACTAAGAGCCCACACGAATTCTATCGACGCGTGGGGTGTCAAGGTCGTCTCTACGGAGAAGAGTATTCCTTCGGATCGAACACCAGAACTAGGATCATCGATGTTAAATATGGCAAAACAGTACACGCCCTGATGAAGCACAATTTTTTAACATGACAGGTTTCTAAATTCATTGCCTTCAAATCCACTACAGGGTTGTAACGCTTAGAAAGCCATAACAGAAGCCTAAATCATTGGATGGTAATTGCCAAAAATTGTTTTAAAGGCAAGTCAGATGATCTTAGTGTGAAATTAATTCTTTCACATCTTAACCGATGTCGAGGGCGACAACCAAATTGATTTTAGGGATCAGAAGGGCAATGCTTAGTGTTACTATCCTAAGAACACCTCTTCTGGTGTGGGAGTCTTCACGTTTCATTCTTTCGCGCTGTCTTCATCGTTATTCAAAACGCAAATCGCTCTAGAAGGGCAATGCTCACAGTTACTGTCCTAAGAACGCACTCTGTCAATTTAAACTAGTGAATAAACTAGCACCAGACAAAATTTGAAGAATGGCCATCAGCTCTTTGGAACGCACTTGAAAGATAACTATAGCGCGAGGGTACGCTTTATGGAGAACCCGGATCGCGCTATAGCTCTGTCGCAATAGCCTTTGTTCTCTGCATGAAGTAGTATCTCTTAGCATTCATAAATTAATAGTATTTGTAATATTGACCACTAGATGTGTCTTAAGCATTGTGCTGCATGTTTGCATGTTCATTTACGTAGCACTCTCCCAGTTTCTAGTTTGACTGCGCACTGTTCTCCTGACTGCTTTTTGGTCGGCGCCTAGCGGCCAGGTGAATGTGCGAGGTCCCGATTTGTGCTGGGACGAGTGCTGCATATCTGGTGTGGAATCACCCCGTGCCACACACTCTGGTAGTGGCTTGCACGGTACTTCGTAGATGTAGATAGCTCGGTATGGTCGCTATAATACTGGCTTCCAATACCGAAGGCATGGGTTCGAATCCCAGTGGTGGTCGAACTTTTTCTGTGGAGTCCCGATCCCTACTTTCCACGTGGAGAGCACTTCAATTACAGTATTCCATCCATCGAGTGGGACAGTTAAACTGTGGATCCCTTGGCGCATTACGTTATAAGCAGGCTAACAACAACGCCGGGTTTCTCTCCACCTTTCCTCAATTTCCCAATAATCCTACCTACCACCTGTCCTTAAAGTCGAAAAAGTCCACTGTAGTCGGTCGCCTTCTCTAGTGGACGAACCAAGAAGATAAAAAGATAAAGTGAGTAGAGTAGTGCAAGCCAAGAAAGCACTCTATTAGAAGAAAATTCTATGCATAGTCCGTGACAAAAGCTTGTAAATTAGGAAGTGCTTTATTAAAACGTACATTTGGAGCTCCTATAGGACAGTGGAGCTTGGAGGATAACAGCTCCAGAACAAAGAAGATTGGACACAATAGAATTGTGGTATTATTGAAGAAAGATGAAAATCAAATTGACGGATGGAGTCGCTAATGAAAACGTTCTACGTAGAGTTAGAGGGAGAGGAATTCTAGTGAAAAATCAGTGAGCATAGAAGAAGCAAACTTATTTGATACATTCTGCGACGCGACAGCCTCCTGATAACAGTAACGGAAGAATTGTCGAGGAAGATCGTTGATGGAATGCATTAAGTAAATTATGAGTATCGTAAAATGAAGACTGAAGTGGGATTGAAACGGTTAGCCTTAGGGAGAGTGAGATGGAGTATTGTTGCATACCAACCCTCGGATTGATGTCTGCTGATGATTATGGAGATGTTGCTGTAAAAAAAACTCCAACTTTTCTGATTCTCGCTTGCGGGATTAGCAGGTCAGGCGCCGACGGGATACCGGTAAATTTTGTAACTTTGAATGGGTATCTTGAGGCTTCAGAAAAAGTTTTTTTAATTGCCTAGATCAATAATAATGAATGATGAACGAAAATATTCTATAGGAGGCATCTAGATATCCCTGGTTTTGATCGTGTGAAAGGGAGAATTCGAAGAAAATGAACTTTTATTCCAAGGCATCAACGAATTGTTCAGTTAACGTCATGGGATAAAATTTAATTTACTTCAAATTCTGCCTGTCACTCTATACTCTAACTCGTTTGGTGAAACTTTTTATCAAAATATTTGACCGCAGGACATCGGCTGAAACTTGACTGAAGTTATCGGCGTGAAAAATTATTATATATCATAGTGTGAGCACCCCTCATTAGGGGAATTTTTATGTAGCTGAATCTACAGAAGAACGTTTTTGACGAATTTGAGCTGAAGTCTGTGTGGAAGTTACAACGTGTTTTGTGTATCATAGAGGGAGAAGAGCGTTAGCAGAGGAGGCGTTTACGAATAGGAGAGAAATAACGGGCAGCTTAGGTAGGAACGTAAAGAAAAGACGGACTAAGAGCCAAATATAGAGTGTAGCGTTGTATGCGCAGAAACATAGACTATCAGGAAAGAGGAAGAAAATGGGCTGCAGACGTTTGAAATGTGGGTGTGGAGGAGGATGGGGTAACTTCGGTGGACGAAAAAGTAGGCGAAGGAGGAAGTGCTTCCGTATGCGGGGTGGTAAGAGGAAACTTCTGGAGGAGATAAGGAGACAGAGTACCTATTAAGTAAGTAGTTGGAACAGGTAATGAGAGGTGAGATGATGAAGGTCGTGGTATTGGAGAGGATGTTGGATAAGCGGAGAAAGAGGAATAAAGAGAATAGATTTTACGGACGGGATGAAGAGAGGTGTAGGACGTATGCCGAGCTGAAGAATGAAATCATGCATGGAGGCAAGGACCTTCAACGGTGTAAAATTACTGTCCGGGCCAAAATCTTGTAGATCAAATCCGAGAAGGCTCATAGGAGATTCACATTATGTGTATCAACATTTACAATTGTTTTCTATTCAATCCATGCGTAGAATGTATTTTTAAAAATTTGCACCTGTTTTTGGCGAAAGAGAAAAATTAGGTCCCATTTTTTTTAAGCGCTACTGCGCCATGCGTAACTTTGACGTGTGATAACTGCAAATCAGAGCGTTCGATAAAGACGAAATTTTAACAAAATATGACTCATAGCTATATTATTACGTCTCCGGAATTACAAGTTTTTAACTTTAGTATTTATTGATACGCTGTACAATAGTAAAGTAGTGTGGTGAAGGTATTTCGACTTCCATCTTAACCTACCCCTACCAGTATATCACTTCTAGTAATAAATAATACTGAAGAAAGTTTGCTGATGAAAAGTGCAAGGGAAACGTTCCACTGTGCGTGCAACCATCGCTAACGAATAATCAAAGAGTCGGAGCGTAAAATTTCCCGGCGATCTTCTTTTCTTTTACTTTCCCCGCGCTTCCTTTTCGCATCACGCTCCGTCGGAGTCTCGCGTCCTATCCCCCTCTTTCTTCGAAGCGCTCAGCGATCACAGCGACCCACATAGCAACCTCTCCAGCAACAATCCTCCCTCACGTCACTGCTCTCCCATCTCACCCTCTGTGCGACTGGTGGAGGGGTTGAGGAGAGGTTGGGAGAGGTTGGGATGAAACTCTCCCTCTCACATTCAACCACTGCTTCCTCCCACTTACTCATTCGTAGCTCAGCTCAGTGATGAACTCTATAAGAGTCACCGACGGGAGTGGAGCGGACGAATAAAAAAAAGACCGTTCCCACATTCATAAATATGTATCCCTCTTCGGAAGAGCCTCACTTTTCCTCGCGAATGTTTGAAGTGGGTGGGCTACTCAAGTTCCTGAAGAGGGGTCTGAGTCGTGTGAGGATATAAAAAAATATTCCTTCCATCTAGGATATGAAATATCACACCACCACCACTCACTCAGAGAAGTGCCTCTACTCTACGGTTCTGGTTTTTTGCTAACGTTAAGAGGGTGTGCCCTACAAAGTGTCGGATTCGCGAGTAATGGGGAATACGTGTGTACAGATAAAACAAAAGCTGAAGACCTCTTAGCGAACCGTTTGGCTCTCTTGAGAGCGGTGGTTTTAGTCAGTGAGTGTGCTTGAATTTGGTGATTATTTTACAAGGGCCCTTCCTACGATGTATTTTATAGGCAAACTGAAATTTTAGTGCTCGATGAATCATTCTGGCTGGATTAGAGATGCATTAGGGCTAGATTTTGCTTCTCCCTCATATATTTCTTAGCAGATTGCCCTCTCATTTGCTCGTGTTGAGAATTTAAGCGGCAATGTATTACAGATTTTATTGACTAAGTAGGATGATATAGCTAACTGCTTTCGATATTATATTGATTTAAAATGTTTTCTAGGTTTGGAAATTTAATTATAGTTGCCCTTGACTTTTGCTATGCTGTCAGTTGAGCAAGTATTCTTTCAACTGTTAGGCTTATTTTTGTGACCAGGCATCCTGCGTCCATGGTGCCCCAAATGTAGGCCTTGTAGATCGTACCTAAAGATTTACTTTTTATTGATTACGTTAGTTTTAAATAGTTTCTGCCCGGATTGCTATCCTACACTATTTACTATGTGCTCGAAAAAATGTTTCCTATGATTTAGCGGATACTTTGCTTATGAGTATAGAGCGGCAATAGTCTTCAATTACGTAGTTTGCCCATTATAGAGAACGCTAGCAAATTATGAAACTTGAACATTGGATATTTTTGAAAAATATTTTAGAAAAATGTTTCTTATTGTAAGATAATGATTAATAAATAATAATAAATTATAACTATTTATCTATTTAAACACGGAGGAAAAAATTAAAGCTTTTAACAGTGATTCAGGTGATGGATAAATAAGGTAATATCTTAGGCATTAGACGCTATTTAGGCATTGTCTGTATGTAAATACCCAAAATATCACAGTTACACTTCACAATGGGTAAATAAATAAACTGAGACCAATATATAGCATAAATTTGAAGACGCGTGATACCTATTTGTAAACATTTTTAAAATTAATCATTAAAATGCTAGCCTAATATGTTTTGTTACCGCTAATTTTAACCACAAATCGCGTCTGTGTCATCATGGGTAATTTACCAACTTTTCTTTCTGCTTGAAATATTTGTTATTCTCTTCTTTTATGTGATATTTTCAGATAAACCAAAGAATTAAATGATCCCCATACAGATAAATGAACGCTTGAATAGCTATTTTGGGCTTTGTCAAGAGAAACATTTTCTATTCATATTTTATTCATGTGTCGTCTTAGAATAATTTTTTTCGTAAAATTAATTTGGAAAAAATAAATGAAATTTTTTTTAAAGAAAACCGCTACTACTAAGGTCGTTGACGGCCCTGCATATAGTCCTTCATACGCATTCTACTGTGACCTCAGAGATTCGATGAGCGCCATGGTTTTTAATTTTTGCCTGAGGCAATCAGAAGACACAATTTCAGTGAAGGGGAACCAGAATAACTTTACAAATACCGTTGGCTTCGGTTGGGTAGAAAATCTTGCCATTCATGCCTCTGTGTTGCCAGATGTTCTCCACAAAAATAGACCAGATGAAACATCTGGCGACGCATGGGAAATGGAATGGATTACACGGCTCGATAATTGGGCCATTATATATATATTGGCATTAAATTTAATTTATTGAATATGAGTCAGTTCCCTTGGAATATGATTTCGAAATGCAAATGATGCATTAAGTATTCGTCTAACGGTTTTGGCAGGATTTCAAGGAACAATTGAATTATAATTCAAATTGAAGACGTTTTTTTACTTATCCACCGATTATTTAAAATATAAAAACTGACACAATGCGTTTCACCGATTTTCGTCACTTTCTAGTGTCTTAAAAGTGACGTAAGTCGTTGGAACGCATTGTGATTTCAAATAAACGGTGGTCAGTACAAAAACTGCTTTCAGTTCAACAACATTTTTGTATTCTATGATTCTCACAGCCTAGGTGATGAATCAAAATGAGATATGCCCGCGGTCCTCTGAAAACAATTGCTTGAGAAATAAATACTTAATGAATCGCATGAAACGCTTGACATCGACATGATGAGTTATGTGACAAATTTACTTTCGTTATGCCAACGGAAGCCGATTACGAAATTCATTTAAGAATAAACTTGCACAGAAAGCGAACGGGGATTGGGAATTGTGTGGGGGCTATAGTACTGGCTTCTCATATCGAGTGTCTGGGTTCGAATCCCGTCTGTGGTGGAGAGTTTTCAGTGGGAATCCCGTTTTCTTCTTGGGTGCCGTGTGGGCAGAGCTTTTGTAGTGCCGTACTTTGCCTGTCAGATGGGACGTTAAACTGTTGTTCCTTTGGTGCCTTAAATTTAGGTTAGCTTAATGTCGACGCCAGATTGATCTCAGGTACCAGTTTTAATACGGTCAGAAAAGTGGAATTTAGATTGGTGCTATGGCTATGATTAGAGATGGCGATTTTTAGCGGTAATTGCGTTAAACGCGAAATAAATTCGATGTTTTCAATTTGTTTGATAAATAAATGTTATTGTTACCAAAAATCTACTTTCAACTGTTAAGGATTCCATTTCAACGTAAGAATACGTAAGTTTGGTTTCTTTCATGCAACGCACTTATATTCCACACTTCATTGGATATACCGCTCCCTGCGTAGTTTCACCTTCAAGACAAATTTTTATGAAACATTTCAGCGATGAAATTCAAATTATTTTTGCGTTATCAGAGAGTATTTGTTTCGCTAGAGCTCGTAGAACTTTATTATGCTACAGCACGCGGAGTAGCGGACGAGTGCATAATGGCATGCACTATAGCAAACAGGAACAAGAGACTTGACAGAGGTTGGATCACGGATCCTTCTTTCGCGTTGTCGTTATCGTTATCCAAAACGCAAACGTTATCACAGTTACTGCCCTTTGAACTCTCTGCATCAATTAAAACTAGTGATTTAAATGACCTGAAAAAATTTTAAGAATGCCGATCACGTTCCGAATTGCCGATACGCTCTCAAGAGCGTAATTGAAAAATAACGATAACGGAAGCGTACGCGTTATGGAGAACCGTGATCGCGCCCGTCTTCGTTCCGTCAACAATGAAACTGCTTTTAGGATTTTCAAAGAGGCACTATTGATATCTGAATATTAATTCCATTGGCTAGTGATGCTATTTTGGTGATAAATATTACGCTTCGTTAATAAAACCCAATGAAACTTTCTTTAAATCATGTTTTTATGTGTCGCAAAGTGTATAACTTGTTACCAGTGGATGTAAAATTTAAAAGCAATAGTTTACTTCAAATGGCTGTGGAATGGGTATTTACTCAGCCAGATGCTGAATATTTATTTAATATTATTGTGTAAAGTCGTTTATTTTTCTATTTTTGGATAATTAGTAATTTTTATTTTCGAATTAATGCATTGTACTTTTTTATTGTTTTTCTTTTAAGATATATGCAGCAATGCTCTCCTGTGAAGGTAAAATGAGTTTAATGCAAAGAGACTACCTAAAGTTTTCCAAGATTATGTATGAAGATATTGTTAATTGGTGAATATAATTTTCGGAAGTCAATAAACTATTATTATTTATTATGATTGGTTCACCCAGTATGGACTTGTGTCCTTAAACCACCTCATACAGACTAAATTTAACCATTAACAGATCATATTTAACATTATAAGTAATTTTGCTCGACTTAGTTCAATGCTTATTGAAATTTTTTATTCATTATTGAAGATTTTTCGATCCATTATTTGCGGTTTCTTCCTTTATGCTAAAAAAACGCTCCGTTTCTAAATTTAATTGCAAGAAGAGATGCTAGATCTAGAGTCCATAATGCTGTATCATTAATTTATGAATGCATTGTATCTCTTGCTATGATGTTATCGAGTATGGTTCGTCATTTTTCTGCCCGTAAATTTAATTTGAAATTCTATGGTTAGCTTGGCAGCCGACATTTGCATAAGAGAATTGATATCTCCTTTACATGGCCGGGAGAAATCGAAAAATTTGAAAGGTGCACTTTCAAGTAATCGTGAGATGACCGAGAAACACGCTTGTGATCTGCTTTCGGAAGCGCTGTGACAAGGTCGACAGTCCATCACCGGATCGGGAGTTTAAAATAAGCTTCTTAGCTACATGTTTCACTTCAGCCGTCATAATGCCGATCTCTTTGGTCTTGGCAAGGCTTCCTTAGGACCTTTCCGTGCGATAATATCCCATCTGGGTCATAACGTCAGTGATTCATGGGCATCTCCGTGGATTTGGAGGGCCCAATTTGTAACTCCCTCTCCGTCGCAATTTGACAAGCGACTAAAGAATGAAACGATATCGACTGACTTTCAGAGGAGTTTTGAAGTTCTTAGCATATATCAATCGACCTTCCGAGAAGATTAAGAAGATTCTCATTTCAAATTGATGGTGTTCCAGATGTGTATATGATGTGCAATATTTTATCCGTCCTTTACCCAATTATGTATTCGTTTCTCTTTCTACACTCCATTCTGCTTAGTATTGCCCTCGCTTATACAGCTCAGAAGAGCCTTATCCTCTTTGTTCAAAGATCGAGTTAGTGGAACACGCAGCGCTACTGTCCACACTAAAGTAATGATTAACTTTTAATTAACGCCTCAATAATTCTGTAATCATATTTCATAATGAACTCTTCTATTGCTACTGTCATTTTTCTCACTATTCCTAAGCGCGTAATACTTAGTTGACGCGAAATGTCTTCTTTTTTAGTATGTATTCGTTTTTTTTCAAAATTACTGTCCAAATTAATGAAAGATTCTACTTACCCTTGTTCTTGCTCTCCCGATGACATATTTAATAAAATAATTTGGTCTCGGAAGAGTGGTAGAGTTTGTGTCCTGCTATTTTGTTCAGTCATTGCTAGCATATGGCTAAAATATTGTGTATTGTAATTCAATGCTCACATGTTAAAGAAACTTATACTTAACTGAAGTTTATTTCAACATATTAAACTATCCATGTAACGAACACTATGGTATTGGATATGCTTTATTGTACTAATTGACGTCTGATTATTCAGCCTTGCTTCCTTCATCCCTGTTTGGATGTAACTTGAATGGGAAAAAAGATGCGTAAGAATTCTTGGCAGGGAAGGAGGATTAGTGATTCAAAAATTAATCTTTCTGGCGTAATTTTTGTAAGCCCTGGTGTGGGGTAACAAATTAATCACGAGTAGTCACTTGGGTTAAACTTGCTCTCTTATTCATTGGAGATCACCACCATTTATATGTATGAGAAATTGATGTATTTTATTTCTCCGCGTGGGTCTTCGGACGGAACGCCGTCCGACAGTGTTTTTTCATCTGTGGGCGTTTAAAGAGCATGGGTGTGGCTAGTTTTATTTACATCGTCACCGAAAGATCTCCGCAGATTGTTCTGTGCATGTCGCTGAAGGGGCGTTGGCTTGGTTACTTCTCGTCTTCTTCTTCTTCTTAGGTTGACTTGGGAAAACGGGAGTTGCCAGATTTTCCGGATTTC
Organism: Pyrrhosoma nymphula; assembly: GCA_963573305.1. Lineage (NCBI taxonomy): Eukaryota > Metazoa > Arthropoda > Insecta > Odonata > Coenagrionidae > Pyrrhosoma > Pyrrhosoma nymphula. The sequence goes on along the minus strand of OY754337.1, from coordinate 47,696,100 downwards.
ACGTCCGATTCCGTTTCTCATGTCTAAACTGGTTTTATTTCTCTCAGTTTACTCGCCGTTTACGACGAAAAATGACGTGTTTACACGATCTAGATTATTCTCGCTTATAAATACGAGAGACACCGTTGCTCGTATCTAAAAAAAAATACTTTGGTTTGCTTTTCTTTTACCTTTGCCAGCCGTCAGCTTTTTAAATATAAGAATTCGATTTGTTACACACGGCCATGGAGTAAATATTGGTAGAGTGGCAACATGGTGCTAAAAACTTACGTACATTTTTGTGACCTCTTGGGAGAATTTTTCAGATGGCATACCTGAACCAGTGGGTACCAGGAAATGCCTTCTTCCTTTTTTGTAGATATATGCAACCGTACTCGTGATTACACAACATCATTTGTGCATTTTGTACTGATTTGGAAATTTTCATAAGTTAGTCGTTCCAAAGCGACAGTGTTGGGTTTATCTTCCGCAACTGTGGCATATCATGCACGACCTTACCCAGTGACCGTCCCCAGGCGACACAGGGCGCCTGTGTACACTAGGGACGATAACATTTTGTTAGAAATAAATCCCGGTGAAATTCGCCTTGAACTAAGATGAATTTGTGGTGTAATTATGTAAGACGTCTGACCTGCAATATGTTGATCCGGGTTTGAATCCCAGTCATGTCAAATGGTTTTTTCATTGAGAATTTCATCAATTTAATTAATTGAATGGTGGAATAATTAAGGCACCAATTCATCTTATTTTGTGAGTTATTCACAAATGACTACTGGAATTGAAGTCAATATGCTTTATTTTGACTCAACAGTCTGCTCCTGTGAGTGGAAAAAGTGTACGTTATAAAATACATTAGTCGAATAATCTACGTATTTTGTACTTTTACTTTTTTTGTTTAATAGCTAAGTAATTTCATCAGTTGGAGCAGTGTTTTTAAACAATACCAACGAGAAGGTGGATGTCAGTATTTGTTTTGACCTACACAGTGGCGGTAGGACCTCCTTTATGAACGTGTTGTTATCGATGGACTACTCTCATATTGGGTTCATCAGAGGATATATCCACGGAATAGAGCCAGATAAGGGGGAAAAGAGGAAGCCCAGCGTTATTACCTCGTCGTTCTAGTTGGAATTTATCGTCGTGGGGTCATTAGAGGGGCGTAGATTACTGTCCCAATTAAAGCCTTCTGGTTGAAATGTAGATCGGAAAGGACCCAATTTCAGCAGGAGGGAATTTGTTTGACTCCGATTTATAGCTCGGGGTCAGACCGAGGAATCCCAGCGATGGCCGTGAGAATACATTTAAAGCGTCAGTTTTTCTCTTCCGTCTCATCCCATTAGTCATCGGGCTGATTGAATTATAATGACAAGGAAGAGGAACGTCCGGAGAGAAGTTTTGTACTCTCACATCAACAGTTTCCGCAATTCGCCAGGATTATACCGATTAAGCTTTTGGTCGAAGTGGCCCCAGTTTTTAATTTTATGCTGCTGAAGAATGGCTTTGAAGCTATTAGGATCATTATATCGAAAACATAGAGTGTAGGCTAGTTTTTTAAAGTGTGAATGAGGAAAATTATTGACTAAATGCTCCTTCATGTCGAAAACGATTGGACTGCAGTAATATGAATCAGGAGAGAAATTATATGTTCGAGAAGGCTGAAATAACTTGTGTTGAAACAAGAAATTTCATCAATCTTAGCTTAAATTTGTATCCAGATATTTTATCTCATTGAAATGAAAGCAATACTTGTTTTTTCCCAATGTATTTACATTATTAGTTTAAAATGAATTTTTTTCAGCACTTTTCATGTATTTTTAATTGGTATTCTGTGTGAAACGACAAAATTATTGCTTTAATATTACACTTGTTGCTATTAGTACAACAAATTCCACAAGTTACGGCGGAGAACAAATTTTTCATCTTAGTTTACGCATGCCTAATAGTACATACACTATGTATACCAATGGATCTCAGATCTGATCAGCTCAGCTCGGTATGGCAAACGGAACAGGCTGACCATATCGATCCAAGAAGCGAGCCGAGTCAGCCCGCTTTCCCACCCGGTCTGAGATCTCAGATCGATCCGAAGGGAGAACGGACTGCGGCGTCGTGGCGATCTACGCTCTTCTTTTGGTTGCCGATGGAAAACAAAGTATAATCGATATCATTTACTTGCATTTTTTAGAAGGTAAGGGTGAGAAGTGTGCGGCTGAAATAATCGAGAAATTTCAAAATAATTCAGGCGACTGAATTCGATAGTTCAATATCAATATCTTCAGACCGTATTGGGAAACCAGGCGATCTGAGTAAGCTCGCTTCTGAACTTTCAGATCGTCTGAGTGCAGATCGATCTGAGATCGATTGATAAACGTAGTGATAAATACCCTCTTTAGTTCTACTTATACAAAAATTATGATGTGTTAGAAATGGCGTCATCGTTTAGGTTCGAAAAAATCACACTCAATCATTTTTACTTTATTGGTCTATTTTAATCTTATTACATGTGACGAAGCCTGATCCAAATCGTGCATTTAAAAATTTATTTATTGCATGCTGGCAATGCCTGTTGTATCGTTGCTTAAACGTCCTATTTTTTATTAACGGGAATAAAAGTTTAAAATGGGATTAGGCGGAATTTCAGGCGTTACTTGGTGGAACTTATTCATTTATCACTTAGAATAAAAAGGTGTCTATTATATTTTCCCTCTATCATGATAAAAAATCTTTACGAATTATTCTTTACGAAAAATGTGCTTATTTAAATTAAATCTGTTTACTCGGATAAATTAATTATCATGAAAAATTTTTCTCGTTATAGAAAGGGTTTCTGGTAGGTAAGCTATGATCCTTAAGTTGACAGTTCTCAAATTATTTTGAAACTATTGACTTTATTTTAGTCTAGATTTCGTGAATTCTGCATCCATCTCACGTCGACCTAAATTTACATCTGTAAGTTGGATTTACAGGCACTGATCATGTCTGTGTTTTATTTGGATGAATAGCTTTTGTTGGAAATCAGTTCGCTGAGTCTGTTCTGACCCGATTGGTTTAGTTTAGAGCTCGCATCTGCACTCAATCGATCGCAATTGCAGTCGTAAGGCGTTCCACTAATGCTATCATCCACCATGCACTCCTCTTTTTCCATGCTCGGGTATCCTCTCCATGATATCAGTCCTTCAGAGAAGCATGCTTAGCGTCCTTCCTCCTCCGTTATTGATTTTGATGTTCCTCTTGATGTACAGATGCGTCTTAAGATTTCCTTTGACTCTGAGCGCTCTTTCAATGGGGACCTATCTTTCTGTCTCATCATGCCCTTGTGACGCAGGGCTGGCCTCTTCCTTCCTTCACATATCATGTCTCTCCAGTGTCTCACTCACACACGCTAGTCTCTCGTTAGCTTGTGCTTTGCATTTCAAAGGCTTTCTACTTTTATCTCCAAGATCTGATTTAAGGATGAACATGTTTCATGTTACTCGAGTCTTTACTGTAGAGTCGTGTTGATATTAGACCATGGTCAGTTAGAGTGCTGCTGTTGCTGGAGTGGACGAGTAGGTATATTTCATGTTAGTCGAGTCAAACTATGAAACTTTTGGTGGCGATCTTTTATATTGGATTTCTGCTATCATAAATCTTTGATGCCTGGTTTCACTCAACAAAAATTATGCATAGCCGTATTAATCCTCGTCCTATGATATTAATAACTTATTAAGCAACAATACTGTTTCTTTGGCAAGCGGTTTCATAATTATGATGGCGTGCTGGTTTTTAAAAGCCATTATCTCATTGGCTTTCTTCATGCTCAGGACTCTGATCCTCTTTCATCCAATTAAATGGTTGAAGTTTACTTTTTTGATAATATTTTTAAACAAAACTGCAAAATCTCACCTTGAAGGGATACTTGTCATCAAATAAAAGAGATTTAATGCGCTTAGAGGCCAAAATCCTCTACTTATTAATTCATGAGTCCCACAGAATGGCATTGTGGAGGAACCTCTGTCTTAAAATCTGTGCTGAATTTCACTCATCTTAGATCGCTGAACCAAGTGCATTACTTTGCCATGTCCTATCAATCATTCAAAGCTTGCTCTTGAAAAATTCACCTGCCTAAGACGCTGAACTTGAGTAAACTTTTCTAGCTTTAGATTTTCAAACGGTGCGGGTAAAAACTTTGGGAATTGGAGCTGATCCTTAAAGAGTGACAAGCCGCTTTTTTCCGAAGTATCACGTCCTAACCGCCCGTTGCGCAAATGCATTCTGCAAACTCTGTTCATATCAAATCGCGTGGCGAAGAAGTGGGTCAGAGGCAAAAATAGCCCTCGACTTCGTTTAAGGGATGATGGAAAACTTTTTCTGTAAAGAAACTTTTTTTCTCTTAGATTTTCAGAATCGAGGGGGAGTTAGGGGCGATGGTTTGAAGAGAGTAGTCATCCGTGTCTGGCGAGTCCCTTGATCGGATTTTCTTTCTCTAGCTCACCCTTACTCCTGCTCATCACCTCCGATATTGTTAACCATGCACGAACCTCGTACGCCTCTTCTCATCCTAGATAACAGGATATCAGTTTTTGTCATGAACTCCCGCGCGCCTTTAGTGACGTCGCCGCTAACTTAATGAGGTATTTTTATGAAAAAATGAGGGAACCTAATGTGCATAAAAGGATGGAGTTTGTATGTAAACCTTATAACCTACACAATTTTCTCTCCCTGTTATCTCTAATGGCGTACACTGGCGTACACACAAACATGACCTCCTTCCCAGGTAATCCCCAGCAGTAACGGACACCCCTACCTTCCCTTCGTAGCAGTTTGTATCCTTTATGCTCTGATGAAACCAATCGTTTCTACGTAGACTAAATGTCACCAAATGCATGCTAGGTAAGGTTATAACAAAATCAGATAATAAGGTAATAATTATTTTTGGGGTAATCTACTGGTTAAGGTAGACTTTAAATGGAAGAAAGTAGAAGTCGTGTGCATTTTTCAGGCGCAGATTATCTAACATCCTTTCCTCCATCACAGCTTACAGTCACCCTCCACCTCTCATTACCTCTTCCAACCACCTACTCTGTCTTCTCCTGCTCTCCTCCAGAAGTTTCCCCTCCTCACCCAAAATACCAAGCACTTCCTCGTTGTCTTCCTTGGCGTCCATTGGACCTTCCCTATTCTCTTCCACATCCATATCTCAGATGCTTGCGGGCCATTTTCGCCCTCATTTCTAAGAGTTCACATTTCTTCTCCATTGATCGCTACACTCATGTTAAATTTTTTCGTTAACTTTTTCTTTACACTGTTGCATATGATATATGACACACCTACTTATTGGTGATCAATTAAGAGTAAAAATGGGCCTGGCAAAAATGTACGTGCTCCGAATTATTTCAACTTTAGAAGTAAACCAGGTATACGAGATGTGTCCGGCTGGCCTGGTTAAAAGGATTCGTATGAAGATGTGACTAACTAACCCTACTAACAATGTTTTTAGTAGGGTTAGTCAGCAAAGCTGGGCAGAGCTGCATGAAATATACGACCGTGGTCTCAGTGTTTCCATGTGTTAATTCTTGATGTTATAACACATTACAATGAGAATAAAACTGCAAAATTAGATAATTTGTGTAGACTTTTTGAGGTTTTATGCTATAGACTAAATAATTCTTCTTCATAACCACAAACTAAATCTAAAAATCATATTACGTGGAAATAATAGTGACCGCTAAATGAAACACAACCACTGAATTACGTGAAGTTCTTAACATTCATATGTTACTATATTTGCTGAGCAATTTTCCCAATAGAGTATTTGGATTGCTTCAAAAATTATAAAATGATATATTAATCCTAAATTCCCTCATCAGGTGAAATTTAATTATTATTATGAATTCAGTACTTCAGGGCCTAGATTCCTCCTTTAGTGCGCTGATCTCTACTAACTTCGACAGTATGAATGGAAAGCTCCCTTTATGTTCACCGTGAGCCAGCCCAAGAGGGATTATCAGAGGATGGGGAAGATTGGGGCACAGCAGTCAACTAATCTTCGTATTGAGTGACACATGATTGCCTTTCTCCTTCCCCCGGAAAGGCTTCTCAACCCTGGCGTGATCGGTGTCGGTTTAAATAACCGAGTAACGTGCATTCTTTTAGGGATCTTTTCTACTTAAAAGTTCGGAATAAACTCTCTCCCGACCCGGGTTTTCGTTTCCTCCCAATCTCTTTCCCCGAATTCTTTTAATTCGTTTCACTTTTTTTGTTTTTGTTACCTCCTCCTCCTTCCCGTAGAACGCCAGCCAATTAAGCTTCGAGTCGGATCCCGATGCACGATCTAAAAATCAACCTTATTTAGGACGTCGCAAACGGTTTTAAAAGCTCTCTTGAGATAAAACATTTAATAGGCTTCATATAATTCTGTAATGTAAGTCAATTCGAGGGTCTCCCCATAAAACCCATTCAAATTTACTACTTTATGTATATTTTCATCTATTTTTTAAATGTAAAATTTCGGCGTCCGCCATTTCGTGACGTAATATAGCTCACAGATTTAAAAAAAATAATCCATTGGGTCCTTGGGGTCCCCCTCCTCCCAAAAGTGTGAATTTATTTTTAAAAGATAGGGTTGTATATGTTTTTTTTCTTTTTTTTAAATTGAGAATGTTGGTTTCATTTATTTGCTATTATGAGCACATTTTTCAATTAATATGCTTGTAACATTCAAACAAAGAACCGTGGGTATCGTATTTTTTTAGAAATTTGTGCAACAAGAATTAGAAAAATATGCTGTTGCACTGCAGTTACAATTGCACTCTTAATTGCCTAATCGCACCACGCACAATTTTTCTCCCGAGTTTAAAAAAATTCTCACCCCTACCCCCCTCTCAAAACGAAATACTGGCTACGTCACTGCCACTGTTACACATCATATTGTTTTTTTATTCCATACAAATCCTCTAGCAAATCCACCGTAAACTAAACATGAAAGATGATCGTAGAAAACTAATATTTTTGGGAAATTTGGTCATTTTTGAGCCTCTTTGCCTTTGGGTAAATGATAATTGATGCGCCATTCTAGATACAAAAAATGAATTATTGTTATGTTTATATGTGGAATTTCAAGTTTATGTATCAAAAAATCAATTTTATTTTTTTGGGGCATCTCTTTTCGATTTTCGACTACTGTTTGTCGTTCCGAGTTATTGCTTTCGCCTTCCGACCTTCGTATTTTTTTTCTATATCGCCCAATTGTGCCGTCCCTTTTCACTCCTCCCTTCGTTCACCATCATTTGAGCCGTTAAGAATAGAAGTGGTGTAAGTTAACTTTTTGGCATGATGTATTTTGGATGCGCAGCAGCATTCCTCTACGTCTATTTTGTTTTTTTTTTCAATAAGTTGGGTTAGTATTGCTTAAGCGTTTTTCACCAGAAAATAGCTCTTAGTTTACAATTTTATATTTATTTGACCTAAAGCCTCATTTTTACCAAAAGTGGCAATTTTGACTTGCATCATTCTTTCTCTCAACGGCACATTTGATCTAGTCGGAAATTTTCGAAAGAATGCAATCACTTGGAAATTGACGGTTTCCCAGGAAACGATTATTCGATTGTCGACCGCGCGTCTCACGTAATCGATTGATTCCAGGGTTCATTTTCTTTAAGGTAGAACCTAAGCCTGGAGATGCAACTTTCATGATAAGCACAAATTTATCCGAAATTTGTATATATGACTAAAAATTATGGTGATATTCAACCAAAACTTACTTAGAATTCATTGTTACAAAAACACAGTACAGAAGCTCTGTTTGGTCTTGTAAATGACGCTTTAGTCGTCGAAACCGGTCGACAGCATTAAAAATAATTAGTGGAATTTTGTACTGTGTTTTTTTAACAATGAATTCTATCTTCAATTTCCACAAAGTATCGACACAATCGATTAATTTGAAAACTTACTTACTTTCATTCATCATTCGCATTAGGTAAAATTATCCTTCCAAGTGAATTTATGCAGTGGTATGACAAGGAGCCTTTATGTTGGTGCCTTTGTCTCTGAGGAACAGAATTTTCTTTCGAATTTAAATAAATCGTTTCAATGAATAAATAAGCAATGAACAAAATTATAGAAACAAAATAGCAACTCTTCAACATAGAAACGTAATGAATATCGTTTTACGTGAAATTATTCCTGAAGCTTGCTAGAAATTGGCAAAACTGTAAATAAAAGACATTCACACCTACCCATCATTATGAACTTTTCCTGAACAATTCACGCGATATGCAAAACCTTTGTTTGCTTAAAATAAGCATTAAAATCCTATTGAAGATCGGGTTTTATGTTTTATGTCGGGATCCAGGTTTTATGAAATCATATGATAATATAATGGAAACACTTTCTCATCTTTGATTTTTAAATATTACTCGTGTCACAATTGAAACGTATGCATTGTGTTTGAATTTTGGGATTCATTATGTTAAAAAATTGTGATTTTTAAGAAAACAACAAAAATTAATTGCACAACCGTTTTATAATGCTTTTAAGTGCGATAAATTTCTTTTTCGTGCTTTTGGAATGATTTGCTAACGTATGTGTTTTTTTCTCTTTCTTCCAGGTAAGTTTATCATCGTCCGGATATCTGTTGGTCTTAGACCCCTGAATCTTTAGTGGCATCTCTAATTGTTGATTCCTCTGGATATGTTTTGGAAACATGTAAGTACATGTGTCAGTGTAAAAATTCTTAAGCCTCTGAGGTTTCCTCTACCAATTTACTTTTACTTCGTCGAGTATCTTATTCTAATCAAAGGAGTTACTTGTGAAATAGTTCGTTGAAGTGTAGAAATGAACGAATTGTTGCTCCGCATTTTTATCTCTACGCCCTAGGTATTGCTGAATTTTGTTGTAAACATTCAATGAACTTGGGAGAAAATAATGTCGACCACTCAATAGGAATTATTTGAGAGGTAAAATCTCTCATTTATTTGAGGACCATATGGCATATACATATACTTACGTAGTTCAAATGTCAATCCTAAAATTACGATTTTGCGTTTGTTGGTCCTTGTCCTTGTAAAAATGAGTGTAAACGCGAGCACTTACATGTCCATGTAAAGAGCGCCCCTGGATCATAAAATTTACAGAACTTAAAACTGAGAGCAAGGTTCGTAATTTACAATGGTTTTCATTCAACATTTCCTTGAAGGAAGGTTAAGTCAGAATGCTGTCTTTTTTTGTTCTGATTGTTTCGTATGGCATTCTCTCTTGACAAGTAACAATCATTACAGACTACTGGGGTTTGGGTGGCCGCGGTAGGAAGGGCAAGCCCTCTTGTAGGTTATATGTTGCTTAAAGTCGTTATCGAATCGTAACTGAAGCGATTTATTTTAGGTCAGGAAGTTTTACAACTTGGTTCTCCTTGTTGTTGGTTGTTGATTCTCCTTCCGTGCTGTCTTGGATTCGTAATCAATAAATCATATCGGTTGATATCCCCTCGTTTTTAATTCCTTTGATGACTCGTCTATATAATTTTCCACAGCAGATAACAGCGTTCAGGAAACCATCTAAATTCAATAATTGCTACTTGCCATTGCTCGGTGCAGAAGACGTCTTCTTACTGTCTAGGTTCGCCTTCGTTAGCTCGAAACGTAGCATACCGGAATGACTTTCTGAATGAATGACCGGAGTCTCTTTTATTAATGATTAGCGCCTGTTAATCATCGCTGCTAACCGTGTACCGATAGCAATGAGATCAAGCTTGCTTCGTTGACAGGATATATATCAATCATAGCCTCTTAATTTATTTTCGACTGTGAGGTTTCATTTGAGGTGATTCTTTGCTGACACTTTTCATTCCTCGAGCAATTTGGATAATGGTGATTGCTTGGCTCCTTATTAGCTGTCATTACTTGACGAAAACGCTAATTGCCTCAGCAACAACGGACCTTAGGAAACATAGCTTAGGCGTTTGAGGACAGATAATTGATTGACTCGAATTTCGATGCACCGAATTTGGAATCTACCGAGCGCTTTCACTATTTTTAAACCGTGGTGCCGTGATGACGCCTCAAGCCTGCCACTAATTATACTTCCATACCGTACAGCTTCTTTTTATGTAGTACTATATGGTGCAAGGAAGGAGCGGCTGCATCACCATGCCTACACTATTAGTGACTTCCTCCTTGAAAGATAACTTACACCAGCGGTTGGGTCTGGCTAACAAAGATTAGGTAAAAATAAAAAAAATAGATTCCTGACTCGGTTAGAAACCCGAGATAACTTCACCAACATAATTTTCCACATCCTTCATCATAACTTGCTTTTGTTTGTTTATATAATAATAGCTTGTGGTGAAGTACTTTTAAAATTCACTATTTTTATTTGAGATAAACATTTATTGATATTTCAACCAAATTAAAATAACTACATAAAAACGAAGTTCTCTCCACTTTTTTATTTTAATACACGTTTCCTCAGCTACATTGACGCAGATGCTGTTCCACCACATCGTTTGTTGCGCCACATTCCTCTACATTGTTAAATTAATGCCAACGGAAGATAACCCCTGCATTTTGCTGCAGGAAACCATTAGAGGGGATTAGGGGGAGGCAGGGTAGGTGGTGTGAACGGTTAATGAATTGCGAGGGGATGTGAAGACTGTGGTTGCGAGTATTCGAAACTGCTAGGAAATACATAGAAACTGCCACGCGAAACGAATCGTTTTAAGGGCAGTCGTGTAAATCATCATTCGTAGCTAATCACCGCACAAGTGTTGTAATTAGCTTCGCCCTTTCGGGTTTTGGCTTCCTCTATGTCCTCTTCTCCCTTTCGTTTCCATCCTTGATTGCCAGCAAGGGAATGACAACTAGTTCACCCTGAATCCACCAATTTATTGCAACTTAAATTAGAAAGTCGGAAGGCATAGTGGTCTGCGCATTAGCCCGGTAAGCCCAAGGTTCGTGATTCGATTTCCAGTCCATGCCGATTTTTTCTTCTAATTTTTGTACGAATTTTAACGCCGTTTTTTGACAAACATGAAAACCAGCATAGGAGAGGATGTTGGATGAGCGGGTGTGGGTAAGAAAGAGAATAGACTATATGGATGGGGTGAAGACGTATGCAAAAACGTATGTATGAACGTAATGAATATAAGTATGTCATTATTAAGTAGCATAACGTATGTAAGTATGTACTTAATACGTGTGCAAAGCTGAAGAATAAAATCGTGTGATGGAGTGAGAATCCTGCGGTAATAAAAGATAAGTAAAGTTAATCATTTTCCATTCTCTAAAAAGATAAGTAAAGTTAATCTCCATTGAAACTTACTTTATTCGGTAGATCACATCTATATCTACATTCACATAATATCTTGCCAGCCACCTCAAGGGTAATTAGCAAAAACCTGCAGATGCCTCTCAGAATGTGAAATTTCACCAAAATGCACTACACTGTAGTTATTCTACCAATGTTACTATGTGTATGAATGTATTTTGCAAATGCATTAATGCTCAGAGATACAGGAGTTATTCATAAAACATGGGAGACGTGCTGTTTGTACCACGTAGCGTATTGAGAAACAAGCCTCTGACAATATAAAGATAGAGGAAACTCTTACGTACAGTAATGACATCTATATAGCCGTGACATCTAGCGGTAACCAAGGTCGTAACCAGACATTGTGCAACCGGTCCAATGGTTGCCATGCAAAACTTAGGATTTTCACTGATTTCTACGGTGATTCATATGGATTGTTGCGTCACCTGGTGGTGCACGATTTGAAGCGAAGGCGGAGGTGTTCCTTGTCTTCCTGGCAGTGTACTTGACGCTGTCCCCTTTACAAAAAATGAAAACGGGACAGCAAAAGCGTACCTACGTAAAAGGCGAAGCTGCTCGATAGCTGTGGTCGTGACAATCCCTTCTCCCCCCTCTCTCTTCCTTCTGCTCCGCTTGTTTGCTGTGGTCACTGGACCGGATTAATGTATTTTTTATGAGCGCTCTCTCAAAGCCCTCAAATCCTCCAGCCTTCTTCTTGTTTTTCTTTTTCATCTCTCTCGCTAACATAAGTATCCGTCTTCACTTTCACCCGCATCACACTCCACAACTCTTTGACTCCTAGCCTCTCTCTTTCTCCCTTTCCCCATTTATGTATCGAGTCATTTCATTGTCCTTGGTGCTCCATTAGTATTTATGGCATTTACCCTTTACCTCATGTATGAGTTTAAATATAAAAATTTATCTTTCCTCATATATGCCCATAAATGGTACTTTTCTACACAGTAAAAATATAATAAATTTATTTGTAATTGTCCGCAGAGGGTGAAGATTTTATCATGGTTTCAGGTATAAAAGAATTGAAAAAGAAGAAAAAATGAATTTCAATTTGTTAAAAATGGCGCAATGCATATAGCTGTTTTCGTCACTGCAGCAAAATGAGTGTTGGAGTCGTATAGAGCTTAAAAGATTTTTGTTTTCAATCGATGAGTCAATATCTGCCTTAGATGGATGGAAACGGAAAGCTGCGTCGTGAGGAAAGTGGCATTTAAACCAGTCTCCTCCCTCACGCATTTAAACCCAAGGCATCCACTGTCTTCTTCCCCTATACAGACGTTTTAAAGCAATCCCATAGCAACTCATGATGGCAGTAATCCCCATGGAGAAGGATCCCTTTCTCTGAACAAGGTGGTAAAAATATATCGCCGTGCGGAAAAAGTAAAATCCCGCCTCTCCTGACCGTTTCGGTTCCATTAGGCGAAGAGAATGAGAATTCATTCGTTCTAAAGAAAGGGACGGGAGAGAGAAGGTGTTCGTGTCGTGAAGTCATGAATCCATTGTGGGAGATAAAAACTTTGCATCAGACAAATGGAAGGTGGCAATGCGAATGCAGCGGAGTGAAAGAAAACTCTGTGGAATACAGATGATTTTGGAATGAATCTCGCGATAGCATTGGGCAATAATGTAGACATTTTATTGCGCAGTCGGATATAATAAGTTGACCAGGGGAATTATTCAGTTAGGAATTGACACGATCGAACCTCGGAAAATCCGTGGATTTGACGTCACAGCCCTCGACAAAAATCTCAACTATTAAATGGCCCTATTTAAAATTTTAGAGGCTGTGACGTCAATATTTCGTCACTTTCGAGGCTTGGTTATTCCGAGAAAATACAGAATAGCCCCCCTGTCTATGTCTATGCGTTACGCTGCTAGTCATCTCAAGGGTGTATGGCAAGGGTGGTGTATTACAGACCGGGCATGGTACTAACCGTCATGCTCCTATCATATATTTTACCTTATATACTTTTACATGTAGAGTAGTAGTAGATTAAGTAACGTTCGTATACTAGGAGACTTCACTTGCAATGCGGCCTCTAGCCATCATTATAATCATGCAGGATGGACAGAGGACACAGCTCACTGAGGACTAATAGTTTAGCGTTCGTTCAGCCTTGCTGGCATGAAAAATATTATTTACAAAATGAAAGATACTTAGCATAAAATTAATTGTCATTCCATGCAGAAATTAAAAAAGACAAGAGAGAGCGTTAAAAACGCTAACTGTTGTTACAATTAAATTAACATTATTGGGGATATCGATCATAGCTAATAAGAACTATGACGATGCATTTTTCCACAAATAAAATTTTTTAATCGACCCGGGTTTCGATGCACTGCATCATCATCAGAAAAAATTTTATCTGTGGAAAATTGCATCGTCATAGTTCTTATTATGTTCATATTCCACAACATCTCGCCTGATTCCTCCCTTTTTGTTCGATCATAGCTGTTTTGGTTTCAGATCGTAAGTGAAAAAAAGGACATTTTAGTTCAGTTTTAGATCAGTAATGAAGTTAAGACGCGGAAAGCGGAGTTAGGAATAAGCTGAAAAATTATGGTGATAGTGAGTGCCATACCTATCTAAAAAGGACGGCTAAACCGAAGTATATTTAATTTTGAAATTCGCTCCGCGAATGACCCTGAAGTATAACAGGTTTGCATTCGTTTCAGATAAATTAAATGGATAAATGTCGTATTTATTTCATAATAAAATTTAGGAGTTGATATTCCTTTCTTATAATGTACTTGTAAATAACGATGCATATAAACATCCATCCTGGCTGCTGTAAAACCCGTCATTGCTGGACTCGAGCCCGCGACTTCAAGGATAGTGGACGACGACTTTACTCCACCGCCCCCGAGGCCGACACTATTGAGTCAGTTAATGGACTGGTAAAGTCATGGCATCAAATTACTTTCCAAGAAATATTTTCCTGTATATTTAGAATCGACTTCGCACCTATTTGGAAATAAATAACTTTTTGTTAAATAACCTTGGTAACCAGTCGTTCTTCACGTCATGCTTTACCAGTCCATGGTGGCTTTAACCTCGTGGACTAGTGTTGCCATTCACACAAATGCGAGTAATTTGTAGCATTATTTAGACGTACCCTTTTTTGATATGTAACTAGTTTATTCAAGGTAGGTAAGTTGAGCGAGATTTTTTTCTGCACACAACAGAAACCATATTAAAATTTTATTTAAAAATTTAAGCCGCTGTTTGAAGCATGAAGTCAATTTGTATCGCAACGTTAACCCCTTCGCGCCGATGAACTTTTCGCGAAAATATCTTTAGTATCCTGAGCTTCATGGGAGACTCAGCTCATCTCTGTACGGAGACATTTCGGAGGGAATATCTTCTCCAGCTTACCGACCCCACCCTCCCTTCCCTTCTTTCAATAACTGCGGTCTCGACCCTCTGTCTCATTAGCACACCCTCTCACAGCATGGGATTGCGGTCATTTTTTTGTATGCGCAGTGTTTTTTTAAACTATCATTTATTGCAAATATGAGAGAATTGATGTCTGAAATGAATTCTTCGTGTGTACTTGATCGTTTTTCATTTTAAAATGAATTTCTAGCTGCTATATTAACGATTTTAGGATGTTAATCAGAAAGTAATGATTAAGGTGGTTCCACCGTAAAATGACTTAAATGTTATTTTATTCATATTCTGTCTACTTGTAGAAAATGTTGTTCTCTATCTGACATGAACAACAAAATAACACCTTTCCACGCTATTTTATTCTATAATTGAACTTGAAATCACATGGTGTTCAATGGGGGAATGAGAGAACCACGGTGAAAAATAGTATTTTTCCATAAAATATAAATGCCATTTTTGCGGAAAACTATTTATAAGAAGGAAATAATCCAGAGAAATTGAATAAAATAAAATATAGCTATCTTACTACCTTATTTTTTTATTTATTGAAGAATTAATGGCGTAATTGAAGTCAAAATGCGGTAATTCGTAGGAAATGGCGCTGCAGTCGGCTCCTATGGCTGGAAAAAAGTGCTCATTTAAAATACATTCGTGGAATACATCTGTATATGTTGTACCTTACTATTGGGTTTCTATAAGTAATGTATTTCATCAGTGAAAGCAGGATTTTCGGACAAAATATAAAAAAATGTGGAATTTAGTATTTGTTTTGACTCACACAGTCGCGGTGGAACCTCCTTAAAAGAAAGCAGAAGACAACTCCGTTAATATAAGAGCGAGAATTAAAATTTCATTTAATAATTTAAGCCGCTGTTTGAAGCATGACGTAAATTTGTATCGCAACGTTAATGAAGCAAAAACTTTGTTTTTTTAGCTGAACTTCTCTGTAATTTACTAGATGAACACATCTTAGGCTTCAACTTTTTTTATGGCAACTCTGCATTCCTGCACCGAAGAAACCGTGATCATGGCATAATATGCCGAAACCATGGTCGGTTGATCAATGAAAGTGTGGTAGTGTTACCAAATTTCTTCTCTTTTTCCTCTTTTGAAGGTGGATTTAAATATTTTGTTTCACGTCACACGTACGTACGTGACTTGAAAGCCAAAGGTTTTATCCTGTTGTTTTTGAAAAAGTAATAAGATGTGTGATAAATTATTTTTTTTAATAATTGAGAAAACATAACGTGCTACTCCTTGTTTCGTTTCCAACGCGATTTGTGCGTCAGAATTTTCTAATGTTTTATATTTCTTTGAATCACACAGCCAAGTCTTATCCAATGGAAATCGACTTCTATTTCTTGGCAAGTATCTCGAAAGGTAGTGCGATAGTTAAGTGGCTGATATTTTGGTATCGTTACAAGGATGAGATCCTTTTCTTTAAACCGTTGCAAAACTCATAGAATTTTTAGCGTAGTCATATCTCACTCAAACTACTTTTAAGGCTGCAAAAAACTTGTTATTTGCAGAGGATGCTTGGTAAATTTACCTGGTAAAAGCGCTCAGCGCATAATTAGTGGATCCGGGTTCGGATCTCAGTGCTGGGGAATTTTTTTATCGAAACATTCACACATTCGTGTGTATCTCTTAAGCTGCTGATGCTGCGAAAGTTATTCTTTTTTCCAATAGCAGTAATGTACCGAGCAGTTAGACCGAAAATAATTTACAAAAATATTACATTTCATGTAGATTTATTTGTTCAATTTCGCTCTGTGACCACGTTTTGCCATTAAAAAAAAGCCCTCAATTTCAAGCGCTAAGACACACTATGGTATTTTTATCGATGGTTAAAAGAAACCTTGCCTTTAAGTATCAACGCATTCAATTCGGATGGATTGAGAAAAGATTTCATTGCAAAAGTTTGAATAAATATTCATTATTATTCATTTTTAATTTAAACGTTGGTGAGTGAATCATTACATTATCTCGTCGATCATTTAAATATACACTCTAACGTACTTATGGGCATATTTCCTTATCGTATCACTAGATTGCTTTCTTTCTCTTGCAAAATTGGCGTTGGTGAACTTTAATTTGAAGCATTAAGAGCCATAAAGATTAATAGCCCTTACTCTGTGACGTCAAAATTCATCACTTAGCTTCTTTAGTCACTGGTGGCGTTAATTTTCCACGCCGAAACCCTCTTCTGAGTACACGTAATTGAATAACCACCTGCGTTTAAGCTAATTTTCGGCACTTTTCAATTAGCTGAGTGCTTCAAAGCTTACACTCAACTCTAGTATTGCCCCACCGAAGTTTAATTATAGCTGTATAGTCTTCATTTTTGTTTTTCGGCCATGTCGGAAAAAGCAGTTCTCCCCGATGTGATATAAATAACGTCCATCAAGATAAAGATGGATTCGTTTAGCGAATGTTTCATTTGCTATCGCTCGTGAGCTATTGAATAAATATTTACTCAGAGGAATTTTCAATTTCCGTTCTCTTTGTGGAATTTATTATTCAATTTACAGATAGTAGTGAAAATTTATTTGTTTTCTGTTGTCAGGGATACATTTCCCCATTCCCAGTTGGTTGGATTGCGTACGAATGTTTTTTTTTTAAAGGCGTCAATAACTCATTATCCCATCAAATTTTGAAAATATAAGATCAGGAAAATAAAAATAACAAATTCTTCACAACGTTGCGTTGCAACGTGCAATCTTCTGATAGTGGTAGCGGAGCATGGTGGCAGTTGCGAAGAAGGCCCTTTTCAGTAGAAGATTCCATTAACTACGAAATGACTTCGAATGGGGGAGTAAGGCATGTCTTCACGTTTAACTTCCAGGGTTTCCAAGGTCGCAAACCCTCATTGCCAACTACAAAATGCTGAACCTCTTATTTACATCCAGTTTTAGCTCTCTATAGCTCTTAAACTAATTGTTTCTTAACTAAGAGGCGTATCCAATGGGTTGTAAACTATGTCAGCGCATTATAATATCCAGCTGTGTTTAGATCACAAACATTGTCGTGAAACGCGCTTCTGACACTTTCCCGCCCTCTCAAGTTTAATGTAGCTATGTTGGCAGCTTTGCTTACCATGAGCTGTCCTCTCCCCTCCGCTTCTTAGTCGACCCCTTCCACACTAGTCTTCCCGTCCTTTACGTCACACTTGGAGCAGGCAACTGCCACCATGTTTCGCTTCCACTTTAAAATGATGAAATACTTCGTGTCAACCTAAAACCCGAATCACCTAAATTCGTCTCGCATTATTAGCCTTGCGCGGAATCTACGAATCTCTAGCGTCTCCCAACTTAGGAAATTAGACGAAACAAGAGTACTTAAGCCTCCATTATTTTTTATGTTGTCACCCAAAAAATAAAAGGGTTCAAGGGTAAAAAGTGCTGATTGTAGTAGACACTGCTGTGCTACTCTCTCTTCCAACTTTAAAAAAGTGATGATAAGAAAGTAGAGTAATGCGTTTGAAATCGTGAAACATGAGTTGTGAAACCTAAGAGAGCGAAGTTCACTATCGATCTCCCCTCTCGTGACTTTTCAAGATGAATACAACTCAAATTGCAGTACATGGGAAACTTTAGTGGGTTGGCAACATTGCCTCTCTCTCTCTCCCTCCCTCTCTCTTCTCGCTCTCTCTCCTTGAGGAGGTGTGGGCGAAAGGGAAAGGTCGGGAGGTCTTTCATTTTGCGGTTTTTTCACACGTTCCTTTCCTCGCGTCGTGTTTGCAGACGCTTTAAAAATCACGACTGACTTGAGTCGGACCTGAATCTTTTCCCCCCGCGGCACACCACCTCTTCTCTCCTCTCCACCCCAAAGACCCTTTACTCACGAGAACATTTTATAGTGCCAGAAATTGTGTGCGATTCTTCGCCCGGCCATGGCGGATGGAAC
Organism: Pyrrhosoma nymphula; assembly: GCA_963573305.1. Classification (NCBI taxonomy): domain Eukaryota; kingdom Metazoa; phylum Arthropoda; class Insecta; order Odonata; family Coenagrionidae; genus Pyrrhosoma; species Pyrrhosoma nymphula. The sequence continues at coordinate 47,677,505 of OY754337.1, read as the reverse complement.
TGAGGCAACCGGTAGCGAGCAACATTTAACCGCTGCGCAGTGGTCCGAAATCGGAAAAAGCTGGCTGAAAGTCCAAAATTGGTTTTTTTTAGAAAAACCTAGAATTTTCGCATTTCATGGTGCAAGGTGCATCTAGAATAAATATAACTTCATTTTACATGGTTCCCACCCGTTACTTAGATACAAAGGTTCAAATATGACCAAATTTCCAAAATAGTGTGCTGCAATTTCCTCCGAATATCTTTCTCTTTTAGATATAACCTAGAATTTTCACATTTCATGGTGCAAGGTGCATCTAGAATAAATATAACTTCATTTTACATGGTTCCCACCCGTTACTTAGATACAAAGGTTCAAATATGACCAAATTTCCAAAATAGTGCGTCTGCAATTTCCTCCGAATATCTTTCTTTTTTAGATATTACCTAGAAATTTCGCATTGCATGGTGCAAGTGCATCTAGAATAAATATAACTTTATTTTACATGGTTCCCACCCGTTACTTAGATACAAAGGTTCAAATATGACCAAATTTCCAAAATATTGCGTCTGCAATTTCCTCCGAATATCTTTCTCTTTTAGATATAACCTAGAATTTTCGCATTTCATGGTGCAAGGTGCATCTACAATAATTATAACTTCATTTTACATGGTTTCCACCCGTTACTTAGATACAAAGGTTCAAATTTGACCAAATTTCCAAAAAAGTGCGTTCGCAATTTTCTCCGATAATCTTCTAACGTGAGTTGATGTTGAGGTTGAGGGAGGATTTTTATGGAATAAAAAACTGTATGATTAACGGACCAACCATTTAAGAGTCTCAATGCGAAATTTCATGGTTATATCTAAAGTAAAAGCAATTTTGAACTTATGGCCAGCTTTTTCCGATTACGGACCACTCTGCGCTGTGTACAAACGAAGCTACAGGCAGTGACGAAGTCGTTGAAACAATTTAGCGCGGGTGACTTTCTTACGTTAGAATTGGACGTTCAGATTGTATTGGGTATACTTGGCGAATAATAGTAAAACTATACGAAGGATTTATTTGTCTAGAGTTAATTGATCGTTTTCATTGTTAATAGCATGCTTTTACAACGGAGAACATAGTCGTTAATCATGTATCTGTGCATAATTACTCAGAAGAATGAATAATATCACTCATTAATAAAAATAATTTGAACACACATCGACTAATTGGATCAATACTTAACACATCAATTTCAAAATATTTTTCTCTCCGTGCAAATTTATTTATCTGTTGACATAAAAAAGGTCGAAATTCGCACAAATTTGCTGCTAGATCGTTAGAAAAATTGAACGTGATCCAACCCATACCAGAGCAAGGCACTCGCGAGTAATTCTATCGCATGAGAGGTGATGGCTTTCGATTTGATTGTTTGCACGGAGAAATTTACTATTAGCCACTTCCCGTGCCAACTGTGGCAACAGTAATGTCGTCGTATGTACGGGGCTCAATTCACCATCCTCGTGCTCCCAGCCCGTTAATTCGTTCATTCCTTGTGAATACGTATATTTTCGGCTTACGTGAATTGCGCGATTCTTTATCTCTACAGTTAATCTTCTTTCTTCAAACATTCAGCCTCGGTGATATTATTATATTTTTCGGTAGAGGTTTTTTCCGTACCATGTATTGTATTAACATTTTTGTCTCTGTACTTCGTGGATTCGATATTGGTATACCCAAATCCATCTCTAAAATGTGCGCAGCCAATTCATATGTGGATTACGTGCTGGTAAAGCGTGACCAGCGTCACTGTGAATGCAAATGTTTAGATTCATGCGCAATATTTTTCATTCATGATACTAAACTTATTTTAAAGAATTTTTTTATCGTTAAAGGAATTGTATGTGTTAAGCGATTCAGTGTTTGGTTGTGTGTGTGTCTTGCGCTCATAAAATCCTTTCATGTACGCTTTATATTGCTTGTTAGATTATGTGTGTCCCGTACTTCAAGTAGTGCTTCGATTGAGTTTATGGAATACTGAACATGCCATCACTCGCCCGTAAATGGAATAATATATTTAAACTTTTTTGGAATTGTCTCATTTTCGCTGTTGTAAATCCGGAATCACCGGTTGAGATAATTGCCTAAAAATAGATATTTTTGTCTAAAGTTTTAAACTCTATTCATCTCCAAAATCTATATGCTACCCTGCCACCCGCACTTGAATGTTGTTTTGGAAGTTAGACGAACATGAAACACCTATATTTATACATTTTTCTGTCAAATTCATCTCTGAAATGCTCCCGGATGGAACACGCTAATTGGAGCGAAGCCCTCGGCTGTAGCTTGATATACTGAATCCCATGTTTTCAGGTTCAACTGTGTATGTCAGCCTCACAAAGTCTTCAACCTGAAGACGTCTCCTGTAGCGAAGGAGACTCTGTTGTCACCTAAACGCTGACATACGCAATCGAACCTGAAAACATGTTCGAAGAAGTTGAGAAAATGTTTTTATTATTAATCAAAACGATAATTCGTCTTTATCGTGAACCTTTTTGGTGATAGGACTGAGGTATGTTTTCGCCGTCGGTACTAGGTTATAGTTTACCAATTTATCTTCATCGATTATAATCTATCGATGTAGATACGTTTGAACCTCCGGAGTCATCTCGTCATCAGAATTAAAAGTATGTAGAAGTACGTAGAGGCGTAAAATTCATTGAATGAGTGTTATTTCTAGCTTGTTCTTTTCGTGACTTCGTGAGGGATGGAATAATCATAATTTCCTTCGAGGGTTGTCTTGTAAATTGATCTCTCTCTTTCCCTGATTAACGCTTTCTCTTTCCCAAGACTTACAGCGTTTTCTAGAGTTTCCCATACCAATTGGGTGCTGCAGTCCTCATTTGCTTTCAGATCTTTCGTGCGTACCGATTACCCGTTTAAGGTAGGAAATTACTGTAGTTGTGGGGCATTTAAGAGAATTGCTTTTTGGAAAAAGAGCGTTTACACAGAGGAGAAAATTGATGTCTATCTTCTACTCCACTTCACGTTCTTGGCTATAGCCTGTTGCGGTAATCATCTCTTTACGAGATATGCCTCTCTTTCATTGATGACAATCTAGCGAGTAAATAAAGTATTTCCGTAGGAAGCGGAGTTTATTGTAGCATTGAATGGAAATATTGATTTTGAGGAGTGGTGGATAGGAGTAGCATATAGGATTTTCAGATTTTTTAAAGAAGTAGATTGTAGATCATGGGAGGAATGAAGAAATACAATGAAGGATGTTTTGATCTAGTTATGGGAAGAAGAAGGTCTTTGAGTTTGCTAGTGGCTGCAGTTAGAAATTATTGGGTGCTGGAATTTAAGTGTGTAATCAGTAATACATATTAAAAGTACATTTGATTTTTGAAACATGATTTTTTCAAATCACCGTCATTGTACAGCCATTTAGACATGGCCAACCATAAATATGAATGTAGTCAATCAATGACGTAGCCAGGATTTCAGGGGGTCCATGTTGGGTATTATCTGCGGAGTGGAGGGGGTTGAACTTTTTGTTTGAAAATTACGAGAAAAATTGTGTATTTTGGCAACTAAGAGTACTATTGCGACTGCAGTGGAACAGCCGATTTTTTGAAAGATTGTTGCTGTGAATAGTTTTTAAAGAATGCAATGCCCTCGGTTTTTTTATAATCGTTTTTCTGAAGGAATGCAATATCCACGGAAAATAATAACAAATGTATTGGAAAAGTTGTTTAGAATAAATAATATAAGAGATCAACATTCTTCGTTAAAGAATAACAAGTATAACTTTCCCTCTAGTGTCTTTTATTTAAGGTGGCTGGAGCGGTAATCGTGAGTCGTTGAAGGCACATTCTAATAACTTTTCAAGTACGATAAGTCGAAAAAATATTCTTGGACCACATTTCACTCAAGTACACCTGTTTATACGTTGGAAATCACCATACATTCAGTAATGTATATGATGCAAGAGTTATATTCCAAATTTTCGGCATAATTAAAGCATTGTTTTGACTTGGATTTTCGGTGCGAAATTCGAAATTTACGAGAAAGTCATATTTAAATACGCTTTTCTTACTCGAAATGATACCTTGATATTTGTTAGCAGCTATTATAATAATATGAAACTTATTATTTCGCATTTACGAGAAAATCTGTGAATAAGTAAACGAATTGTTTCAAAATATATGCCCTGTGCCATAAGAGTACTGGTTAAAATATCATTGAATTGCCAGGAAACCAAATCGGTAGTATGCAATTTTTTCACTTTTATCGATAGATATTACTAATAAGGACACGTATGCAAAGTTTCACGCAAATCTGTACATAAACAAAAATCGCTCCAGCAACCTTAAATAAATTAAAAATTTCGGAGGAGGTCCGGACCCCATTGATCCCCCCCTGGCTACGTCACTGCATTTCACGAAGTCGATATTATGATGATGACTTCTGTTCAGAGTCGCTTGCAGTGTAGAGTCTCATAAGTGGTGGACGTTTTTCTCTCCCGTCAATTCCACTAACCCGCACGTTGCTGGCTCTGGATGGTCGCACTTAATGGCGTGATCGATGGAAAAGGGGAGTGAGTCTTAACGAGCTCTGCACGCGTGCCCGAATGACTCTGACTGGATTCCAGCTTTCCCCCGTTATAGCCAGCTGCCCTTCTTGACCTTGCCCTCGACCACTCATTTCTCTCTTGGCCATAAATTCGCGAGCTATCACTCTTGCTCAATTGCCTCTGGGCACGCGCTTAGAAATGCAGCGAGTCCATGGTGAATTTTCAAAAAAGTCTTGAGAATTTGACCATTTTAAGATCACTGATTGATTTAGAAACTACATAAATTCGTTTTATTTTCTGGGAGAGTGCCAATTGTCTGACTAGGTGCCATTACATCAACTTCTACGAAATACCGTGCAAGTCACCATCAGGGAAGTACAGCGGAACAGCTGCAACCGAGAGGAAGGGTATAATCTATCCATCGCCTTAAGGAGGATTTTCAAGACGGAAGACGCGGGAAATCAGTTCACCAATCAGGACGATTGAACTGCTCGAAAGGCCGTTTTATACGGTACATTTATTTGTACAATCTATGGTGCGAACGCATGTTCAGTCAAGTGTGCAAGAAAATATTGTACGAACGACTGAATCCGACAGAATGTCGCTTTACACGATGAGTGCAAACGCACAATTTTCCGTGCAATTTAGCGATAGAAATCGATCGGAATTCGCGAGTGTTTTGTTTATCATGTTTATGTTTCACTCGTGAACATATGTTTCACTCACGTATTTGACACCTTGAAAAGCTGATCACCTGAAATTCGGAACCTCGACTTGACCATCTGCCTACTGATATTCTCCCGGTTTAGACAAAGCTCTCTTGGACTCTTCTCTCTGGCTTTATATTCCACCTTTGCATCGTTTTGTTTTTTTCTCTTTTGGATTTTAGTGCAACAATTCATTGACGTTTCTCGCCGGATCTCCACTCTTGATTGACAAAATTCGTGAGTTTATCATGCGTGTGTAACTAAGTGTTATTATCAAGTAGTATAGTGGAACACGGGACCCTTTTTTTTAGTCCCTCCAAATTTCCCTCCCTTGTATTTCCCTCCAATGTTTTAATGTATTTTTTACGATTTTGTTACTTGCTACACAGCAGAAATTATTATTATTAAATCACGCGGGATATCAAGAACTCTACTTGAGGACGCGACCAGTCATAAATTTGGGGGAATAAATTAATTTTAAACCCAAATATCGCGATTACACTGAAAAACCAGAACACCAAATAACACGACGAAATGACGAGGTAAACATTTGAGTAACTTTGAGTTAACTCTTCTCGGGTTCTCCACTGGTTCAAACTATTCATAATTGCCGACGTAATTAATTCTTACCTTGAGAATGAGTGACGAGTCGTCTCTCAAAACGTCGACAATTATGAATAGTTTAAACCGGAGGAGAGACCGAGAAGAGTTTATACATTAAAGATTATATACACTGGATAATAGTTACTCATATTATTGGACGGGAAAGTGTTAATCCTTTTTATAAACAACTTTATTTTCAATCGTAACACAGGCACCACAGTTTTCGCCATATCTGCGCCATCTGTTGAATAAAACCGGATCGAAATTGTGTGATTGTCTGAATGAAATTAGAACAGGTTCTATTTTCCGCTCAGTCATTCATACATTCGCACAAGCGTTCGCTCAATTTGCCACTTTACACGGTACCATTTCCTGATACATGCGTTCGCACAATAGATTGGACAAAAAAATGTACTGTGTAAAACGGCCTTTACACGACCGTATAAGACGGTCCAAAATCTCGTATCACCACTTCAGACCTGAAGGTGCCACCAGGATATCTGGCGACACTTAATAGACAACACGTGGAGGAACGCGGGAAAGTAGATCCTCTTCAAGCATTAATACCTATTTTCAGTGGAACATCAAAACAGAAAATGGGATCAGAATTATACAAATTACCAATAAAGCAAGCTTTAAAAATATAACTGTATTATGAAAGATAAACTACTAGCTATTCTGAGTTAGATATGAGAAAGAGCACGGCTGGAAAAAGTGTTGGAAGAAAGCGAAAATGGGTCTTGTGAATTTAAGAGGGAAGAGAAGCGACCGTTTGATCAAGGATCATCTTACTTAGTTTAGGCGTGTGAATTAAAGACTGTGTCCAAGAGGTCGACATGGGAATAAAATTGATGAGGGAGGATTCAGTTATCAATCAACATTACGACCACGAGAGTTTAACACGCGGGGACAAACGATGCATCCAATGGCATTCAAATTTACAGCGCTTCAGATTGTGTGCTTCTTAATCTATGCGATCTTAATTTCTCGGGTAACTTCGTAGGGAGACTGGGTTTTCTGAGAAATTTCCGTTTTTATTTTTTTTTCTGCCTCGCATAAATGACTTTTATTTCTTTATAACGAGAGAAACGAAAATACTCTCGCCGCAGATTCGTGGAATTCTTTCTCGAAGATCATAACGGATTAGAAAAAGTAGAGCGATGGCATTTCTGCGATTATTCATTACTCTCCCTTGTTTAGCTATTTTGAGACCATTATCCTGGTGCACTTGAGTTGAGGCGAGGCTGAAGCATTTCTTTTTTTCGTTTAATGGTCTCACTTTTGCATTTCCCTATTTTATACGATTGGCTACTTTCACTCATACTGGCATAATGTATTTACTATGCAGTTGTTAAAATTCCCTAGAGATAGTGACTTTTTTTTACTTTAATGGCTAGAAGGCAATGTGTCTACCTCGGATTCAGGGGAATTATTTTGAGCGAATTACGTGAAATATAAACCGATCCTGTAAATATGGAATTGAAATTTAAGTTTTAGCTCTCCCATCTAATCTGATTATAGCATGTTTTGATTATAGGGAAATCCGTGCTATGAATAGTGCTGATATGATAGGCAAAGTTGTCCAAAATTATTCTTTTTCTAGAGATTGTTCCTATGAAGATTAGAACTGTAGGGTATAGTTCTCACCTTACATCTTGAGGGTCTGGGTTCAAGTTCCGGTAGTGGCGAAGATTTTGTGGTTGAATCCCGATTTATTGTTGGGCGTCATTTGGTGCATAAGTATGACTGTTGGATGAGATTTAGATCTGTGGACCCATTGGCGCCATTTTTCAGGAATAAGTTTATGCTGACTCATATCTTTCTCTCCACCCTTATTCCTTTCTCTAATAATTATCCTTCCGTCACCAACCCACCAACTTATCCTAAATGGTGCCAATGACATAAGCTATGATTTGTCTCCCTAAATGCCAAACTACTTCTTTCTACACTGAATATGATACTTAAAACTATTTTTCTGGAATGTTGTGATAGGAAGGTGAAGACCGAGACACCGTCTACCTTCCTTCGCACAACATCTTCCAACACAGTCACCATGGGTGAATGCAGTGGAAGATACTCTTAAGAGAAGAAATATAAGGAGTATAAAGAACAGGAGGGCGTGTATGAAGCTATGTTCGTAACTAAAGCAAAAGAGGCATGCAAGGATAGGGCAGTATAGAGGAAATTATAAATGCAGAGTCAGCCTTACGGGCCTATTTTCTAGGAATAAAAGTTTTTTTACTGGTCCCACCGCGAAAGGGAACGGTGTTATGGGTGTATATATATATGTATTTATTCTTTATAGAGAACCTACTTGGACTGGCCTATCCACAGAAGAGGATATTAATTTAGTTGTTTTTTTTAATAATAAGTTGGTTAGAACGGATTAGAGACTGGCTGTATTTTTTTCAACATGCCAGGGCGCGGGGAAGAAGCCTTTGTAACGATATTTGTTTGGTGGAATGAATAAGTATTATAAATCACCAGCATGATATAGACAGCTCTACATTTAGTTGGCAGTAGGGGATCTTATTGCAATTTGTTTCCCGTGTCAATCTCAATAAGGCCAGAGGTGTGATGTTGCCAATACCAGCAGGAATGACATAATGCTCTGCAGTGTACAGTAACTTCACATTTAGGAGTCTTCTAATATGCGAATATTATTCTCTATAAGAAACTTACTTAAATTTAGCGCGGTGTTGGAAATTGAAGCCTTTGTGCCCTAGAGGTGAGCACGCGGAGAGTAAGTTTGGCAACAGTTTTTCCGGTACAGCCCATACTGTCAACTTAATTTGGAACGCTCCATAGTGCATAAGTGCGCGCTGATGCCATATTAGGCGTTCATTAGGCGTTAGGGAGTTACTTTTCCGCAAAATGCGTAGTTATTCCAGATAAAAGTCTTTTTATTAGTAAATGTTAAAGAAGTAGCCACTTGCTAAAATTCCACCCTATGTTTACATCACTGACCGGTTTCGATGTTAAATCATCATTAGAGTCAAAATTTATAAATTAGATACGGTATTATTTAATCCTGTTGATGTTTTTATAACGTCGAAACTGGTCAGTGTATTAAAATCGGTGAGGAATATTACCAAGTGATTAATTCTTTAATACATGGAAATTCCACCTAGTTACTTATCCCACCTTCACGTTTTTGTTGAATGCTGCGAAATTTATTAAAAGCTCACGTTTTCTGTTTATACTCGAGAGAACATCCACCAACTCAATGCCCCCCCCCTCCTTCCCGTTCGTTTTTTTTTAAACTTCTGTCGGTTTTATGCTACACTCCACGTCATTAATCCATCCTTTCTTTGAACTTGCGTTTTCTCTTAAGGTGTATCGAATGTGTGCGAGACATTACGCTTCGCCGTTGATTAATTTCGAGTACCCAGAATGAAAGGATGACGGAATAGAGTTTAAGAGCTTTCGACGCTATGTAAAGGATTCTTGTCGCCATGGATGACTTGTCCCGTTGGCTTGCGTAGCCGCCCGTGACGAAGCTTGGGCGTCATTCTTTAAAGCATGTGACAGTTATGCATGACATTCTTTTTTGCGGTAGGTAGCTAGGCGTCCCTATTCACGCGTGGCCTTGTTTTGGTTAACAGCTGCGAATTACGTGCTCAGTGAGGTCGAGCTAAAATTGTTGAAATTTTTTGTCAATTACTGCCACGTAGCTGGGCCAACGTAGATATAGAGCGTAGCTGTTCTCCCACGTTTTACTCGGTATTTAAATGGTTATGTATTATGTACGAATGTTTAATTTTTTAATATATAGGTAATGGGTTTCCCATGAGTGATAAGAGGCTATGATAGCTCCCATTGAGACTATAAATAAGTTTCTCAATTGATATTGTAGGCAATTGTATGATATTCTCTCTAATGCTTGTCTTAATTTGCTAACAAGTACTAACAGCGCGTCTCGCATGCTTCCTGTATAAATCTTTTATCTCTATGCATTTTTGTATGTGAAAACGACATTAGTATTCATAGTTTCTATGACATTGGTAGCATGTAGTGTATTGCACATCGGTGAAATTTCCCTTCCTGACAGGTATTTGCAGGTTTTTCATGATGCAAAAGTAGCTACATCAACTCTTGTAGGATATAGTGTATGTTGGTAGTTACTCACCTCCTACCTCACAACCTTGTGGTGACTTGCAGGGTGCTATGTAAATGGTAAAGTTTAGAAGAATGTGCTAACAATTTCGTTACCTTCCAAAGCGTAAACCTCCGAATAAATAAAAACATTAGTAAATCAAAATAGAAAAAAATTCACAGAGGATAGTCCTCATCGGCAGATGTCGAGTATTTGACGAAACCGGTCGTGTAATAAATAATTATCTGTGAAATTTACAGTTTTTCTACTTTGGTCTTCACCATGAAATTTCACAAATACGATCCAGATACAGTTGAAAAATACTTAAATTTAATTTGTATTATTTTTATTTAAAAATTATCTCTAATTTAATGGAAATTATATAGTATATGAAGTACATATTATTTTTTGAGAAACTTTGACCCGAAAATATTATATAATGGTAAACTTTGACCCGAAAAGTTGATGAAATACAATTGATTTTATTTTTACTGACACGTCGTGGCTTGCTATATTACGTGCGATATTTATCCACTCATCTCAGGAGAAATCCGTTTCCCTGACCTTTTTTAGAATCTAACTTCATTTTTATAATATCTTCACTTTTACCGTACTAGCCCAGAATTGCTAATTTATTATATTCAATTTTACTTTTATTGAGAATATTATGCCATGATATATTTGCAGTAGGCAGCTGTGCAGGAAAAGTTAAATATCAACACTATCCCTACGGTTTCCCATACTGCGACTTGATGTGGGCGTATAAGAAAAGGTTTCGCGAAAATAACAAGCGTTTTTGGGGTAGCGGAGGGATTCTCAGTTATAGCGTACGTATTCATGGACTATGTTTCTTATTTTATGTATGGTTTACTATTGCTTAATTGTTAAGAGTACTTCCGTCTCCTATTGGGTACCAGAGTTCTGAATCGGGCGCACTCAATGAGGCTGGACCACGGTTGGACTGACGAGCGCAAAGCCGAACAAAGAGTCTCCGAGTCTCGTTCCGTATCCCTGCTGTAAGTACGCCTGAGTCTGCCCGCTTTAACTCCGCCCGAGTGCCGAAGTGGTCCCGTGCTCGCCGGCCGGACCTGGGGTGTCATTCTGTAATTCGTCGGTTCCGTACCGATCGGTTGGGCTTCCTAACCAACCGACCGGTTGAGATTCCGTACCGACTTGGACTCAGCCACCGACGGAGCCTATTTCAGCGATTCTGTATGCAAGTCGGTGCCATTCCAGTCGGTTAGGTAACTCCTCCCACAAAATGTTCCCCCCTCCTCACAATTTTCCGAGTGTTTCCGAAGCTGACGGTCACATGCTGTATTCCCACCAATGGAAGACGATAGAAGAAACAAATGACTATCGGAAGCCGCCTAGTGCTCTCGGGGTTGAAAACAACTTCAGAAATCAACGATGTCGGAAAGAGAATGATCGTATATTAATTTATGTGAATTTTGAGAAATGTGTATTTGACTATTAAAATAAGTGCATTATACTTAAAGCACATATCTAGTAGCGTCCGTGAGAATATGAAGTATCAGTAAAAGACGTTGAGTGCTACGAGATTTAATGAAGTGTGCGAAGTGAGAATGAATCAGCTGTGATCGTTTGAATCCAGAAATAACTTTCAAAATTTCAGTTTAACCTGTATATTGATTGATTATATTTATTAACTCGTGTGATTGAGATCCGACATTTAACAGCGTTTTGCATTTGGAATTTCTAGTTGCAGAAAAGGCATTACGTGTAGTGCCGATATAGTATTTAATCGTCCAAAGATTGATAGAATTGTTCGTTGAAATAAATTAAACAGTGGCGTGATATCGAAAATAGAAAATCCGTGAATGTATTATATATTGTAGGTATGGTATTGAAATATTCTTGTGGGTATATTATTCTATATTCGTGGTTTTAGGACAGTGAAATTGCTGCGCGCTCGTGCCATGAAACATTTTATTATGTAATTTCGTAGAGCAAAGATTAATGTAAAATGAATTTAATGAGTGATAAATAAATACATATGGTGAAAGAAATTTAAGTTGAGTGTAGAAGTAAGTACATTTACTATTAGCACTCTTGGTTATTGTACGTGTAGGTACCTATTTGCAAGTAGTGTTGTCACCACACCATGGTGTTGTCCAACACATTGTTTCAACATTATTTGATGAATAATCCGAAATTTATTATGATAGAGTGATGATTTACAGTTCAATGCAAAAGATTCATAAAATATATCTCCTCAACTACGAAAATAGAAGCCGGAAGCAAACAATCATCAGTATTAATACGAACTTTCGTTACCCTGGCCCAAAATCGGGGGATAACATAGGTATAGAAAATGTGCGAAATCGCCTATTTCTTGAAATCAGAAGCTACCTTAGTATGTAATCTAGTTAAGGAAGTGACCCCATACACGTTGTAAGATTATAATATGAAAACTTTCAACGGGAATCATCCATTTAAGAATAGCCAAACCGCAATAATAGGCATTCACCGCGGACAATTTTTGGCAATTATTATGAAAAATATTCCGGTGACAGTATGCTGAATAGCCTAAATATGGTGCTATTTACGTACAATTGTTAGTGTCAAATAGTAAAACATTTTTAACGGCCAAGAGAATACAATGCAATACTACGGAATTCTAGTTGTGTAGAAGTTTCTATTTTCGATCATCTACTTTATGACCTTAAATTCATCGACTTTTGCATTTGCTCTCTTAATAACAAATAACGTCGCTATTACATCCATGAATATATGTTTAATCATTATTACAAGTATCAAATATCCCATTTCGGGCTAAAAATCCAAATTAATTATAGATTTGCTTCGGTGTTTCTCAAGCAAACCGACTGATTCTCCGCCGCACCGACAGCTTTTAGGTGTCGGTGCGATACACCGATTCGCACCGACTGGAGCTCGCCGGCGCACCGATCGGGTGCGTACAGAATCGCACGGCTGCTCTCTCTCGTCGGTGTGACGTCACACCCGACGAAAAGCCTACCGTACCGATCGGTTTGGAGTTACAGAATGACACCCCTGTGCGGTCGGTAAGCTCGCGGTTCTCGAAAGGTAGTGCATGCCTCTATACATTACATGATTCCGGTGTGCGCGCACCTACTGGATTCCGTCCAGTCCACGCAGGTCCAAATCAGTGGCGGATCCAGGACCATATCTCGGAAGGGGGGGGGGGGGGGGGGCAGGGTCTGCTAATATGCCATACTACATGGGGGTAGGGGTTATAGAATATCCCCCAATTAAGGGGGGTGTGGTTCTCTCCCGGAAAATTATAAAAAATATTAAAAACAAAATGGAGAATTTCGATGAAAATTTTCTGGTTTTCAACAAATTTTCACATCTTAAATTCTTCTACAATTTGACTATTGCCTCATGACTTAGGAAGCTTAGAACTTTGGTTTGGTTCGTAAAGATCCATTTTTATTTTTTGCCTGAAGATCTTACTCTCACTTGTATTTAAAATTACAAAACTACTACACTGTTTTACGCTACTGTGGACTACTTAAAAAGGTATAATCATTGACAGTAGAGTAGTTTGAAATTTGGAAAGTTGACCTTGATGCTTCGTGATACTAACTAGAACACAAAATAACAGGATTATAAGAATACTATGTAGTTAATAAGAACTTAAGACAAAGGTTCTGACACAAGAAATGAACCTACCCTATTTCGATAATTTATAATTATACCCAAACTCATGGACGACTAGGAAATTTAAAACACAAAATAATTGGTATTCATAAATTTAATTACAATTTTTTTTTACTAACTACATAAACTCTAAATAATTACTTGAAACTGTAATCTTCTTTTTCCTCCTTAAGCGTAACGTTCAAGCACCTTGTCTAAATTTACCTCAATATCTCTGTGGATAAATAAAAGACATAAGCCATTCAATCTTTCCTCAACCATTCGGGTTCGTAGCCATGAGATAACAAGAGTTCAGGCTTCTCAATGACCTTTCAGCACTTGCAACACTGATTGGCAGTGTGATGAGAATTTGCAATAAATTTATTACAGAGGTAAGTATATCTTCATCACAGCTCTTCAATACATCACTTACAGTAACTGGAATTTTTTTTCCTTCCTCTTTCTCTCTCAACCACTTTGTTTTCCAAATATTTATTTCCTCATCGATTACAGCTTCAGATTGAACATGAAGAAGATGTTTGAAGTTCCTAACAACTTTCTGTAGCCTCTCTTCGTTATTTACTTTTTCATTGGTACTTAGCAGTGATGTTGGCGTTCAGAATACATACAGGCAACAATATAAACTTTTTTGTAGATTTTCGTAGCTCACTGTATATCTTGATATTCAGGCTTATGGTTCTGCGAGTAGTTATTTAATATTTTGAAACAGATTCGCCGTGCTATGCTACCGGCTTCGTCGGGCTTTTAAGAACCACATTGGTCTTTTTTCAAAAAATAAATAAACAATTCCGGCAGTTGATGATTTTGAGAAATAAAAATTAGTTTCGAAGAAGCCTCTTCCAGGTATAAGGGAGTTTATAACTATCCTCTCCATTTATATCGTTTGGTCTTTTTTCGATTTTAATCGCCTCCCTTATGAGCCGCGGAAAGTAACTGCTTTCTTTGTGTAATACTTTAGCCGTTTCGATGTCAATGGCTTGATCTTCCTCTGACGTAGTGTGCTCAGCCACGGCAGAGTGATACCAGTCTTTCTTTCGGATTGCACATTCACGTTCTTTCAATCTGCATCCAATGGCTGTCTTGGTTTGGCCCACATATGATCTTCCGCAACTGCAGAGAAGTTTGTATACACCCTTTACATTGTGGGTGGTAATGGACAATTATCCCCTCGTAGATAATCTCGTACTCTGGAGGTAGTATTGTATCTTGTGATTACTTTTTCATTATTCTGCCTATGCGATCGGTCGTACCCGCATAGGGATTGGAAAATCGATTTCGATTTTTCGAAAATCGATTATCACACTCCGATTTTCGATTTAATCGAAGTCGACTTTTTGTTTTGAAAAACCGGTCAAAATCGATTCTAGCCGATCGATTTTCGATTTTTAGCTTGCTAGCTAAAGCTAGCGTTTGAATTTTGCCAATCGAGCTGCGCCAGTTCGTAAACCGCCCACCAGTCGACCGAAAGTCCAACTCTAATCCACTACTATCCTAGAAGGACATTAAGGAAGAATATCCCCACGTATTCAAAGTAGCCAGCAGGATTTTATCTATAGTTGCCTCTACCTGTATGCCGTGTGAGCGACTATTTTATCACGCCGGGTTAATTGCAACTCAGGTGCAAAATCGATTATTCGGAGAACATTTAAATATGTTAGTTTTCTTAAGGTCCATCCCTGAGTAACACTGGTTCCACGGCTTTGCAAACAGAAAATAAATAAAATTCTGTTTTTCATTTTGTGGCATGCCAACTTTACAAGAAACTATTCTTATTGCTGCTAAACTTTATGTAATTTGCTTGTTATATTACCTAAGTGTTTATAAGTATCTGTTATGGATTATTACTTCCCTGCATATCTTATTAATATCTTTAAAATAATATATTGTATTAATATATTTAACTGTATTCGGTTCTTATCCATAGTGCTTCCATTAACCCATATTTTGCATTTTGTTACAACAGCACATCCGTATTTCAGCAGAAAATTACTTTACTATGTGAAAATATCGATTTCGATTTTTCGATTATTTTGGGCAAAAAATCGAATTTTTAGAAAATCGATTTTAAAAACCAAAATCGAAAGTCGATTAATCGAAAATCGATTCTGGATTTAAATTTCCAATCCCTATACCCGCAATTAAAGGCAGCGTAACGTAGGAATTTTCACCTTCATGCGCAACACTATATTCTAAAAAAAGATATAGAAACTAAGTATGTATATCAATGCATTATGAAAATAGATATGTGATAGGGTAAGTATTCACAGTATGCACTATCTGACCTGAAATTCTTACACAGTATAATGAATGGACAGCTTCGTTCCTGCGACCTTCTCTCTCTCTTTCCAATTCGTGTCCCTCCTTGCCCCACGCGAAACTTCAATCCCGATATTCCGACTTTCACTATCACAGCGTTCCCTGTTTTACAGAATCCCCTCCAAATTTAACATATTTGGAGGGGACTCCATAGTTTGATTTAATTTTGTTTTTGTGTTGATGTTTATTTATTTTTTTCATTCTTCATGTTTTTCGTTATTGTTGTTCTATGTTTATTTATTTTGTTGCATCGACCAATGTAATTAGCCATTGTGCCGTTTTTGGTTGTGTGAGATAGTAAATAAATATGCTTTACGCTATACGCAAAAAATATTTTATAATCATATAATTATTTATACATTTTGAAAATATGTACATACTCGGAGATATTGGGCTTTTAGTACAGGAAGCATGCGAGCCGTGTTACTAGACCTACTGCTACTTATGTGTGCTTGTATTTGGGAAGAAATAGTTCTCTCCACTTGAACTGGGACCCCTTTCCCCTCTGCATTATTCTTTACCCGCCCACCCTCGTCACGGTTAGTGAGAGGTCTATTGCCTCCAACCCCCCTGCTAACCTTCCTTAACTCCTCCCCCCCCTTGGCCCATTAAATCCGAAATACCAAATCAGGGGTGGGTAAAGAGAATATTCAGGCGAGAGGTCACGCGCTGTATTTATGTGGAGGGTCTGCCGTACCTATTGGTAGTGATATAAATCCATATTACGCCTTTACTACTTCGTAGTGCTTTCATTGCTTTGAATTCTATTGCTAGGCCGTTCGTATTATATCAGCGTAGTAAACTGACAGATTGGCAGGTGTGCCGTTGTGGGCCAACTGCATTTTAACTGATTATAAACTCACATGCTACTTTTTAAGTTTCTCACTATTAAAAAGAAAAAATGTCCATCTGGTTTCGCCGATAGTTTTATCATAAAACAAATTAATGTCTCTACCTGATTTACGGCCGGTTGCAAAAAACTGTTGCGATAGGATTTATAGCTGTTAGATCACAACCTACCTCTAACCGGTAGATTACTGTAATGAATGAATGAGATAAATTAAGTAAAGTGTAAGATAAAGTTATGGGCATCATCACTAAATCCCAGATAACCTATCGGTAGTGGTATCTTCAAAAGTGAATTAACTTTATCTATGAACATTTTTTGTAGATTTTCGTAGCTCATTGTATATCTTGCTATTCAGGCTTTTGGTTCTGCGAGTAATTATAATAATTGTGTTATAGCGCGGCAAAACTGTTGCAAAATATTAAATAATTCCTCGTAGAACCAAAAGCCCGAACAGCAAGATATAACTGTATCCATATTTAAATGTGCTTGCATATATTACCAAAAGTTGTTTAACAATTTTTATGATATATATATATATATATATATATATATATATATATATATATATATATATATATATATATATATATCTATTTTGAACGTTATATATACTCACAGGAATTAATCTGACTGGCAAATAATTTACTTAACCATGTTTGATATTCCTAATATTTTGTATGGTTTTTTGTCAAACCTCCTATTACTATCCTTTGTTGAGCTCTGATAATGATTTTAAAATTTAATCGAAACGTTTACAGCTTGGTTATGAGTTGAAAGTTTTTGTACCATATCCTCGACAATCGCTACTGTGGTTATGTTATATTCTCCGTGTCACCCTTAAACTCGTGTGACCTGAATCTATCAAGCGATCTAAAGCGTTGCATTAAGCCTCAAAGAGTCTCTGCTGGCTCTCAACCTAGCCCTTCCCTAGGCTTCGTCACTCCTTCTGTTCCTTTCTAGCTGTTTATAGAAGGTTGTCTACCGATTATGGTAAGTTTGGGTAGATATGAAAGTACTTTCTCCCGAATCACAGACGACTTCTTTGTTCTTTCTGATTCTTCAACTCGGCATATGTTCTTACTTTCTCCAATCCAACGGGCCTTCACCATTTACCTGCCCAACCCCATCTCAGACACCTACTTGGAATGCATTATCTAATAAAAGTGGGAGTCTTAATCGCTTTAAGGTGTACACAATTAGATTGAGTGACTGATCTTGTTATCTAGCTGAACACGATTTTGTGCGGAAGTAGATGGTTGCAGCAAAACAAACGTGCAATCCAATTCTGCAGTACGTAGTTTAAAAAGCCTGACCCATTAAGGTAGGTTTGGATGGATGTGAGTCTTTTCTTCTATCAATGGAGCATGTAATGCTGACTTTATTTCATCAATCGACTCTTTTTCTCAATCGCTTAGAAAATCAGTGTAAGTCACTGCTCCATGATCCTGCATTCATTTTTTGAGTGATATGATTATATGGGGAAGTCATTAGGGTCGCTTCAAAAACATTTAACGCCAAGGAGTCATTTCCCCTCAGTCTCTACAAGTATTTGTCCCTGGTTAGATGGCATGCATGCAAAATCAGCTCGGTTCTATCGAGAGCCTCAGCCGACAGTGAAAGCGGCACGTAGCGTTTGAGGTTTTCAACGGTCTCCACTCCAAATTAGCTATGGACACCATTCGGAAGTCCATCCACCGACCGAAAAGGAGTCTTTTTGCTTTGTGAATGCGAGGGGCAAGCGATGACGCGAGACGTGAGTCGACTTCGCCACCGCTTGCATTGGAACCGTGCGTTTAAGAAACTGTTGTCGTCAAATGAATGGTGAGCAAATTTTCATGGTCCTTACGCTTGGGGGAGGAGTCAATTCGCATTGGTTAGACCTGGTGCGTTTTTGGCTGACACGAAATTATTTATTCCCTAAATACAGTTGGACCTTTACTTTCATACATACCCATCCCATGTCCACGTACGTTCATACATACACTTCACGTCGTTCCGCTTCAGGGTAGGGACATTCAAAAAAGTTTAATTCTCGTCGATAGGTCTGTTAGTCAGGCTCTGCTTTTATAATGTCCTCCATACTGCCCTATCCATGTATACTTCTTTTGCTCCAGTTACACTCATATGTAACTTCATGCACGCCCTGCTGTTCTTAAGAACACTAATATTCCTTCTCTTAAGAGTATCCTCCTCCACATTCACCCATGACTTTCTCGGTCTACCCCTTCCACTCACACAACTAACTCCACTCTCACGTATCTGTTTCGTTATTCGACTGTCATCCATTCTCTCGACATGGCCAAATCAATGAAACACACTCCTTTCACACCTGTCCCGTACCGGAGCCTCCATTCCAAATTCTTTCATCTATCACTCATTCCTAACCTGATCTCCTATGCTTTTACCGCAATAGTTTCTCGGATTTACCATTCGCACTGCATTTATAGAACTCTTAATATCCTAGCATACCTAAGTTTTGATACCGTAGTACAATGAAGTGGAGTGGGGTATATTTTTGTACTCTGAAATTTTTGCTTCCTTAGCCAAATAGTCATTCCTTGATATACTCCACATGCTACGTACAATTTTCCTTTAGTTTAACTGATTTAACCTATTATTTATGGTTTATTCTGTTATGTAGGACTTCACTTTTTCCCGGCGAATGATGGCAGTGAATTCTTCTCGGGATTTCATCCGGGTAATCTCCTCAATCTCCATCGCTGCCGACGTTTCAATGAAATCCTTTTCCATCGTCATCAGGGCCGAATCGGATCTGATGACGATGGAAAAGGATTTCATCGAAACGTCGGCAGCGATGGAGATTGAGGAGATTACCCGGATGAAATCCCGAGAAGAATTCTCTGTTTATTCTGTTACTCTTTGAGGTTTTTATTATTATGTCTGAAGCCTAAGCGGTCACCCTATTGTACGAGGGCCGTTCGGTTGGTAACCCTTATTTGAAAATAAACGAATGGAACTCTGACATAGATACATATATTTTATTATTTGCGTCTTATAACTTCAACTTTCATACATGCATATATACATGTATATTATTCCTTTCGTCTTAAAACTCCAGCTTTCCACTATTTTTTGCATATTCGCCGTTTACATTTAAGCGCTGATAGTATTTTACCATTTCGGAAATCTATTTTTCATAAAATTCTGCTACTAGGGATCAGTGACCCAACTCCCTTTGACACATGAGTCCAATTGGCGGCTTGTAGACTGTTATATTTTCGTGGAACACGCTACGTGGAGTCTTAGACGAGGTGGTGAGTAGGCATCAGAGAATGTGTTGACTGGGAAATGTATTTTCTGATACCACATTCAATATTTTTTTCGGCTGAGGAGGCTTTGAAAGAGGTTTCTTTTTTTTTAATCGCCCTGTTTTTGCGGAGTCCGTCGGTTCTTCTCTCTCTCTCCCTCTCCGACATGGCCCAAAATAGACCCCTGTGGAATCTCCCCGGTCCTTCGAAAAACGTGAAGACGAAGGAGAGATTGAGCGTGGGCATGCCTCCTGATATTGTTTCCTTTCCATCTCTCCCTGGAACCACCCTCCTCATCCTCTTCCCAGCATAAATCAACCCTCCGCCTGAAATTGCCTCATCATTCCCCGTTCCGTCCCTAACCTCCGCGAGCCGGCTGTTGGTTTTCCCCTAAGGTTAGGCGAGCCGCAGCACTCCACATTCGTCTTATTTTCTCTCGTACCCTTTTTCCCTACTCATGGCGGGTGGAAATCACGGAGAGAGTAGCCAATGAAAGGCGTTTCCCCTACCACCTCAGTTTCTAGCTCCCGACGGCCGAACATAGCTGTCGGTTTTTGCCAATGAATGCACGTTGGGTGGCGAAGAGTCGTGTTCACCACTGATTTTGAGCCAAACTCGCATGCAGTAAATTTTGCAACGCAGACGATGGGAGGCCGAATGAGGGACTGAGTGTCCCCCCCCCCAAATGCATTCCATGCCACTCTTCTGTGATTGGCTGGAAAAGCGAAAGGTACGCCCGCACATTCAAGGTCAGCCGCCATAAGTTGGGAAAAAGGGTATGGTGCGGTAATTATTTTTTAATGATGCACAAATATTTTTCAAAATTCAATTCCTTTTTTGACTAGCTGTTAGACATTTGGTCAACGGTTTATAGAAAATTTTAGTGTTGATGTAAAATTATCTGCTCCTAAATTTCGATTCTGATGCTGTGATAAGAAATAATGAATTTCTTCGCAAATATTTACTGGTCACAACTGTGAAATACGGTACTGATTTTTCTTTCAATTTTAGCGCGTGTTCAAACACAAGAGTTACTAATTCGGTGCCTGTTTGAACAAAAACTTGTCTTCTTGCCGTATTACTACCTCGACCGAGAGTAAACGCTTTTTCTCTCTCCGTATTCATTATTTTTTCTTCATTTCCGTCCACTCGTTACCAAGGGACAATATGCGCATTTACTTTATTACCAAGCACGCTCTCAAGCACAAACAATATCGTGAATGCATTTTCTTTTTCATACTTTTCTAACAATACCAGTCGCAACTTAAAATACTCTTGAATATAACAAAGGGCTTAATACTCTTGACATTGGCCCTGAGTTGATGAAATCGCCCGCTCGGATCAATCAATATTTGTGTGCAAGTATACTAAATGATCCTTTTCAGTAAATAATGAGATACATATTGAACATTTTAGAAGTACTAGACGGATTTCTCCTTTGTTTTCCAGGCCGTGAAGATCGAATTACAGCTATGGAAATAGTGATAAAGAATGAAATTTCTCTGAGAGTACTTGATTCCCTCTGGGATTTAATTTTGTGGAATACAGCTCTTCTCGTCGGTATGGATGAAACAGTTGCTGATTTTCCCACAAATGTCTATGTGCTTGTGCGAACGATCACCAATAGTTTTATGGCCATCACTGCTCGTGAAATAGTTGTGTAGTTCTGGTTTAATGTTAATCATGATAGTTTTATCCACATCGACAGTTCTCATGAAAGTTTTGTAAAATGTCACCCTTGAAAGTTTCCATCCATCAATTACTTTCCAACTAAAATTTCAGAGCGTTTTTGAGTGCCAATGACGTTGATGGATTGCCTTCCCGATCATTTGCATGGATTTTTTCGCGAGTAAAATTACGTTCCTCGAATTTAAGCGTATTGGATACAGCATGAAGAGAGAACTCGGATCTTTTGGCGTCTCTCTCGTCCTTATGGTAATCTCTTTACCAGACTTTTTGGAATATTGTACTTGAGCGAGTAAGTGCACTAGCACATATATATAACCATACCACTCTCGTACAGTATTTCGAAAAACTGTTAACGTAAAAACCCTCTCACGCCATACACTTTCTGGGTGGACAAGGTGAAAGAACTTAGTAATTTCTCTTAGCCCTAGGAAAATGGGCTAGCTTATGTACCAAATCCGGGATGAGATTCAAATACTTGTTTCCCTTGGTTGAAATATTTCCTTTTGAGCCCTTTCCCATTGAATTCTTTCTTCTAGTCATAATTCTCATATCTAAAATCTCGAGTTTGTGCGCTGTCAACAGTTTTTAAGGATACGCCCTAAGAGTATAACCCACTTACGTTTTTGGGACAATATTTGGACTTCAGACATGTTTTTCAATTGCCTAGTCTTCGAAATAGGAGTATGTTTTTGGTCAATTTTAGACGTTCACAGACGGTATCTATATCATCCTTTTTATTGACATTCCTCTTACCGAAATCAGGAGGGAATCATCACTTTACAATTGGTTTGTCGCAGATTCACGCTGTTGAAAAGTCATAATTTTCGTTTCGTATCCCCGAGGCTTTGCGAGGTTAATGGTCCGTTGATAAAGACTTTGGACCACGCCCGATGAATTTGTATCACTTTCCTTCTCAGTGCTTTGACACCAATTTATTTTCTTCGTGGGGTTTTCTTTGGTGACGTCTCTTCAGGCCATCCAATCTTTCCATTAAATTGCCATCAGTCACTCCGTTGGCACCGCAATAACCGAATGCGAGGATGGAAGTCATAATAGCCTTCGCTTCGCGTGATCACTCCGATGAGATGTTCAAGTTTCATAATTATCCGTGACCTCCGTAATAACTGCGATTAATCTTCAAAAGATAGAGATTTTGGGATCGTGTTGGTGCACATCTATATAATACCCTGTAAGCCACCTCAAGGGTGTGAGGAATGGGGTGAGTTTACACCAACATGCACTGCACTATATCCCACTCGAGCATTATTATAGACTCCTTGATCCAACTAAAGTTAGCGAAACTACCACTGTCAATGCATTATCAAAAGCCTGAAAATACCTGTCATGGGGTGAAATTTCTCCTACATGTACATTACAATAAGTGTTCCACCAATGTTGTATAAGCGATGAGTATTGGAGTATCTTTCAACTATATAAATAGTTACACTTTGTATTTATATGTAGTGTCTATAGGAATGCTTCCTATCTTGAAGGCTTGAGTTTGAATCTCAACTATGGTGGAGATTTTTTTAGTGGAATCCATATCCCGTCTTGGGTGCTACAAGAATATTACTTCAAGTGCTCTGTTAAGGCCATACTCTGGTTTACATTTCCGGTGGTAGCGTTTGACCCGGAAAGTCTTAGATAAAATCCTCAGGTAATACGATGTTTTGTGATTGGTAGGCCTTGCCTAGTCGGCACTAAATCGTTCCCGTGCTTTCCTGTTCTTGTTTCACGTTCGTCCACCAGGGCTCTCGACTATGTCCCCTCTGTTTCATTTTACCTCTTTGTTGCTTCCTCACTCAATTCTTCTCTCTTGTCTTTCTCAAAATTTGTAAATTTACTTCTTTTACTAACTTACTTTCATTTTCTACTGCTACATAACATCCTGCAAGTCATCTCAAGGGTGTGTGGCACGGGGTGAGCTATCACCAGCATGCACTACACCAGTGGTTCCCAAAGTGGGCGCTACCCTAGATTATGGCACCGCCCCCAAGGGGGCGGTGCCATAATCTAAGGGGGCGATAAGTAACAAGAGGCGGCATGGGGGCGCTGGAGGCAGGATCCTGACCGAATGGTACCATGCATGTCCTGGGATCAATAAAATATCAATCTATTGTATTTGAAATAAGCATTAATTTAATCATAATTGATTTAAATTTATTTTTATAATCTTCCTGATTTGGTCAGGTAGACTAGTATGATTTTAGAGCCCGCGGTTAGGTGGCCTTTTGTGGAACCAAGGGGACGGTGACTCGAAAAAGTTTGGGAAACACTGCACTATACTATACCCTTATAAGGTTAATGAAACTAAGACTATTAATGCATTAGCAAAAGCCTGCAAATACTTGTCAGGAGGTGATATTTCACCAACATGCACTATACTATTCCACCAATGTTGTATACTCTACTACAGTGTTTTTCAACCTGTGGGTCGCATAAGCTTGATGGGGGGGTCGCGGTCGCAAGCCAGGTCAAATAAAAAGCAAGGGTTATAGGTCCTACACTACAATAAAAATACAAAAATTTCAGAGAAAAGTTTATTTTTAAATATTGCAATCTACACCTACACTACATTAAAGATACAACAATATTTCAGTGAAAAGGCTGTGCCTGTTTAGTTTTACTAATTTTGTCGAATCGTGGTTCTATTTTTGAGGCGCAAATAGGGGGTCGTAGGGGGTCGCATATTCAAGAAGGTTGAAAAACACTGCGAGTTTATATTAATGAATTATTCAGCTCCAGAAATGTATAGATATACAAGTGTTATATTGAAAACTAGCCAGATGGGCTGTTAGTACCACGTCGCAAATAAGAATGCAAGCATTATGGAGCAAATCAACTAATTAGCTACTCTACCTATCGGCAAACCTAGTAAAAAGTCTCATTGGCAGCTGTTTTATTGTTCGCAGGAAAATTGGCATTTAAACCTGTTTTTTTAGCAGTCTATTTCCCTAATTTTACTCTCATGATCTATTATACCGTAGTATGTTGGGTTTCGTGATATATTCCTGAAGATCTCAGAGCACCTTCGTTGATAGAATCTTTTTTATCTATCTATAATCATCATTTTCATTCTTTTATTTAAGCATAGACTATTAGATTGTGGTGTTTGAAACCTTGGATATTTTTTTAACCTTCATTGATCCTATCTTTTCTTCGATCCTTATTCGTCATCACACTCTTGTGAATGACTTTTTCATCCAAGGATGATGGAAAAAAATTGTTGTGGAATTCCCCTTAATGGAAGCTGATTACATTATTGCAGACGTCACAGTTTAGGCTTAACTCCGACTCATTTTTCCGGTGGTGGCGTTTGATTTCTCTCAAATCTATGTAAAAATCCATAGAATATGCGATTTTTTTACTGGTAGGCCCTTCATAGTCAGTAATAAATCCTTTCCACGCTCCTCTGTTCTTGCTTCACCTTAGCCCATGGACGCTGATGGTCATGTCTCTTCTATTTCATTTTCACCTCCTTGTTTTTCCGACTGTAGTATCTGAAAAATTGATCTTGGTCCCGAAGTAATTCAATTGCTCCCATGCGCGCTGTTTTACGAAGAAATTGCTATTTGAGTCGTGATTTTTTTCGTTCCCCTTGAAGATATTTTTTTACGCGATCAATGGTCGTGTAATGTTTGACGTCAGACCGCGCCCAATGAATTTTTCTCACTTTTTCCTCCCGTGCAGCAGCAGCAGCAGTGGCCAATGTCTGCCGCTGGAATCCTTTCTCCTTGCTTAACCCCTCCTTCGCTTGGTAGGATCAATTCGACCCGCCCATTTAATTTTTATCGTCCCTCTTTTCCACACCATGTTTCCGTCGCCTCCAATCCTCGCAACCAATTCCCCCTCGACCTCCCCGCCACAACCCCCCTGCTAAGTCCCATCGAAGAAGAAGAAGTAGAAAAAACAAAGAAAAGCTTTCTGCGCGGTCCCCTCTGGCCTTGTAATCCTTCGAGCGTTAAAGGGGTCCTTTCCCTGACGTGTGGGAGAGTTATCAGAGTAAGGGGTTGTCTCTTAGCGTCGAGTATAATGAAGATAGGGCTCAGCAATTTCGGGATACTTCGGTATTTAACGGAGAATAGGGAAACTGCTTGATCGCACATTACCCGTAGCAATGAGGAGCAGCATCTGCTGTGGCGATATCGCAAGTGGGGGTGTATATATTCATGGGAAGAATTACATGAGAGGACGAAGGAAGTGCATCAGGAATATTATGAGGAACGTTAAAGTGAAAAATTAATTAGGAATGAATCGGTTGTTCGTAAGAGAATGGATTGGAGAGCTGTACCACACCAATATTCGGATTGATGACCATTTCCATTCACGTATTATATGTTTTAATTCATGAAAACGAAAGAATACGGATTATACAAATGGCTTCAGACAACAGGATTATTATTTTTTAAAATAATACTTGTGTCCCAACTCACCCTACTTCACGGTATGCTTTAATAAATAGACTCCCAAAAAAGAGATAACTTGAGACGTCACTTTCCGTGATGATTCACGTTCATTCGATCATCGAACGTTCATTATAACAATTTAAACTTTGTGCTACCTTTACACTAAATTTATACGCCGACCATGGTATTGACATATGTGTCATTATCAAGGCAATAATGACACTCATGTATTGAAACCTTGGTCGGAAAATGAAATAAGTGTAAAGTAATACTGAGGGTTAAGGCGGTTCTACTGTAAAATGCCTTAAATGTAATTTCATTCATATTCTGGCAACTTGTAGAAAAACATATTCTCTGTTCCGTATGAATAACAAAATTCTACCTTTCCACGCTATTTTTCCTGCGAATAAAATTTGAAATTACTTGATGCTGCATGGGAGAAACATAGAAGAATTTCCGTATAGGTAATATAAATGCGTTTTTCGTGGAAAACTTTTATTAAAGGGAAAACTACCGAGAAGTTGGACAAAAATAAAATGTAGGCATCTTACCGCTTTATTTTTTGATTTATTAGCTAACCACAGCGATAATTTAAGTCAAAATACGGTAGTTCTATGGAAATACCGCTGCAGTCGGCTACAATCGCTGGAAAAAAGAGTTCATTAAAAATATATCCATGGAATAATCTGCATATATTGTAAATTAATTTTGGTTCACAATTGGTATCGCATGATATAGGTGAAAATATGATTTTCAAACAGAATAAACAAAAAGGTTGAATTTTGTATTATTTTTGACCCATACAGTTGCGGTGGAACCACCTTAAGGTAGTTTTTAAAGATAAAAATCCCATCTGTCCAGTGATATAAAAATATAATCCCCTTTCCGAACTACTTTTCGAGCAATTTGCCTAAAAATACAAGTTGTTGTACATGGGATAGATTACGGGTGTGCGCTCCAGAGGGAGAATATTGAAAAAATTAGGAATTTCTAACAGATAGATTTCGTCAAAAACTAACGGTGTGTAGTTTGTATGTTTTTTCAACTATTTATAAAAATTAATCAATTACTCGCCTCAGTAATTTTTACAGAATCGCAAAATAAAAACCTTCTGTAGTGAAGGCGTTGTCGCCGTACAGCGTGTAAAAATGAGTCAAATTAGAGGATTATGTCGTTATATTTATTTAATTGCTGAGAATTTTTGTCAAATTTAGCTATTTTTTGCACCATTAATATTACAATATTTACTTCATACTCCTTACAGATGCTGAAATAAAAAAATAAAATGTGAATGTGGTCTCCATTATGACTAGGGAACTATCTCGTTCAAACTACCTTAATTGTTCATCATGAACCCCAAGAAAGGTTGGCTTCTTCATACAGCCTGCTACAGACCTTTTGGTTGCTAACACAGTACCTCAGTCAAGGGCGTAGCTAGGAATTTTTCTTAGGAGGGCAGCCGTCCAGTTGATCACCCACCGCAAGGATTCAATGTCGCTAATCCGATTAGAGATCAACTAACTTTTTATAAGGCACAGCTTATGTGTAATTGCCTTTAAGATGAATGGTAATGAATATTTTTCTCAAATTAAAAATAATTAAAACAGTATATTTCTTCAATACTGTCGATTTTTATAGGGTGGGCAATGAGTTTTGTAGGGTGGGCGGTGCCCACCCTTGCTACGCCCAGGACCACAGTATATAGAAATTTATTCTAAAATAAAGTCTCTTCTGGACTGTGTAGACCTAGGCACATGGGTTAAAACTTGAAGCATATTCTTTATGATTCCACTGCCCTCCCAGTCTGGGTCTCGGTTGGCCGTCGCTGCCGCCACCCCACGGTACCCGGCACGTTCCCCGACCCCTTTTGGCACACGCCTCACGCCCCCGCGGCACGCCTCGCTATGCGGCGACGGCCCCCGCAACAATGGTACCCCTTCCCCTGTCCCGCCTCTGGCTCTTAAAGACAATGGGGTCGTCAGCGACCAACTCCCTTCCCTCTTTCCCCCCCTCTTCCGTCTTTCGCCTTATAGCCTTCCCGTCACAAGCTTCTGACCCTTCCGTGTCCGCTGTCGCGTGGGTTAACCTGGGGCGGACAACTCGCCTCCTCCGTAGGTTTATGTGGTTCTATGTTAAATTTACTTAAGGTGGTATGAGTGAGATAGTTCCCTAGTCATAATGGAGACCAAATTCAAATTTTATTTTTTGATTTCAGCGTCTGTAAGAAGTATGAAATAAATATTGTAATATTAATGGCGCAAAGATATAGTTGTATAAGATCAAAATTCGCAGTAATTAAATAAATAAAGGTACATAAGTCTCTAACTTGAATCATTTTTTCCCGCCATACGGCTTAAAATCCTTCAAAACAGCAGCTTTATTTGCGATTCTGTCAAAGTTACTGTGGTGAGTAATATATTATTTTTTATAAATAGTTGAGAAAGCATGCAATCTACACACCGTTAGTTTTTTGACGAAATCTAGGTACTAGAAGTTCCTAATTTGTTTAATATCCTCCCTCCGGAGCGCACAGCCATAATCTATCCCACGTAAAACAGTTTATATTTTCAGGCAAATAGCTCGAAAAGTAGTTCGGCAATGGGTTGATATTGTGATATCATCGGAAAAATGAGTTTTTCTTTAAAATGAGGTCAAATTCATCAAATTCTAGGTGAAGTGGTTTTTCGCTCAAACTACCTTAAATGTAATTTGGTTCATAACTAGAGAAAGAAAAAGTAAACTTTTACTAATACACTGAATTGTATGAAAACTCGACCCGGGTTTCGATTCACATCGACGTGGACTCTCAGCCTGATGGTGATGTGAATCCACGTCGAAACCCGGGTCGAGTTTTAATAAAATTCAGTGGTATTAGTAAAAGTTGTCTTTTTCCTGCTCTAATAATGGAATGCCATCAAGTGAACCTTAAAAAAGTGATTGCTCTTGGTTCATAACCTTGCTAATTACGGAAATAAATGCGTCTTCTATTTTACATGAACAAAAAAATTTAACCTTTCCATGTTGTTTTTTTTTTTTCGAAAATTGAACTTCAAGTTGCATTGAATTTCATTTAATTTGATTCATATCATTGTTATTTATATTGAAAAATGTGTATTCCTTTTTATACGAACAAAAAAATTTAAACTTTCCACGATTTTATTCTTGAAAATTTGAAGTTACTCGGTGTTAAATGCGAGAATGAGTGAAACATTAAAAAAGAAATAATTCTCTAATGTAAATGCCATTCATGCAAATAGCTGTTCACAAGAAGCAAATACACCCAGGGTATTGAATGGTGATGAAACATGGACCCCAATTCATCTTAGTTTTTTATGTAGTAGGTACATATTAGGAAAAAACTCCAGGAACTGGAGTCTAATTGCTTTATTTCAAAATAAGTGGCGCTGCAGTTGGCTCTTTTGGCCGGAAATAGTTTTAATAAAAGTATACTGATCCAACAATCTGCATATTATGAATTTAAATCTTGCTTCCTAGTAGCTAATGACTATCATTAGTAAATGGAATATATTTTAAAGTGAACAAGCGAAAAGTGAGATTTCAGTATTTGTTTTGACTCGCACAGTCGCGTTAGAACCTCTTTTAAGAAGGGAATAGATGAAACCATACTCGGTGCAATAGCGCAGTGTTATATTGTGTGCATTTAAATGCGCAATCGACTATATAAAATGAGTTAATTGTGCAGCTAAAACGCCGAAAACATGGGTATTACTGGCGAAACTATCACAGCAATGTATCGTAGGGGTTTATCTAGGAAAATGCTAAATGGAAATAAATTCCAAAAAAAAGTACTGCATTATTCTTAACATTTATGGACACAGTGCGCGCGACAGCCATGTTAGGTGGATCATTTTTAGCAAAAAAAACAAGCTTCACTTTAGTGTCAAGACGCCATTTACTCACTTATTTTGGCTACGGTCTCCTCCTTTTAAGAGCCACGGAAGGAAGGTAAAGATCGATCCTCAAAACATTGTTCACGATTAAAGTAAAACAATTAATATTCGTTGGTGAAATTCATCAAGTTCCCCTTGAGTGTGCGAATCGATGATACTTCAAAATGCGCAGTAAAATGCGTGGTGTAATACGACATAAATAGCACCGTGGAAGAAAGAGAAAGACCGATGCTCATTGAACATTATTGACGACAAAAGTGTAAAATGGTTTTTACTCGCCAATGGGATGCATCATTCCATCATTGACAGATCAAATTAATGCTGCATCTAAATGCGCAGTGAAATGCCTCTTGTAGTGCTGCCCAAAAGGTTAACCGAGGAAGTGAAGGGAATGAGCGAGAGAGATGCGCTGTGGGTGTTTTGAGGAAGGAGGTCCCACCAACCCCTTCTTCCATTGACTTGAAACCCGTGTCGTGAATTTTGAATGGCTTGTTTTCGACGTCGAATTTTTTTTTTTTTTTGTTATTCTCGTCCCCTCTTCGCCGTCACTTCCGAGGCCAACCCAGGCGAGAACATGCCCGCCCACTCCCGTAACCTTTTCGGTCTTCGTTGTCTTCCCCCCAGGGCGTCAATTATGCACGTAGGGATCATCGCGTTAGTCGGCACCCTGCCGTTTCCCTTAAATCTTCGTGTGTTTCTCTTTGATTTGTTCTTCCTCTCTACGCTTTCGCCCTATTGCTCTATCCTATTCAGACTAGGGAGGCGAGGAAAAGGATATGCTACTTTCTATTTCTTTTTATTTGCAATCCTGGTAGTCATAAGGACAACTGTAATAATATTCGCTATGAAGGGTAGTTACGTAGGTTGGGATGGACTATTATTTGGGTAATCTACTTACTAAGGTAGGTTTAAACGAATGAGAGTAAAAATTCTCTAGAATTTCCTGATTTTTGTCTTCATCTTGGTATACGTTCTACCTCCCGTCATCCCATCTATAAAGGCGATATTCTTTCTCCCCCTTCCCTACTTACCCAATATCCTTCCATCCATCGCGACTATAAAAATTCCTTCGTCCCTCAATACCTGTTCCAACCATGTACTCTGCCTCAGAGATTTCTTCTCGTCACCCACCATACCATGCACTTCATCGTTCGTTTTCCTTTCTGTCCATCGCACTTTCTCCAATCTTCTCCACACCCACATATCAAGAGCTTCCTGTTTTTTTCTCGTCCTCATGCTTCTCATAGTCCAGGTTTCTGCCCCTAACAACGCTGCTACGCTCCATATTAAACTCATAGACAACCTTTTCTTTAAGGTGGCTGGAGCGGTAATCGTGGGTTATCATCATGGGTGGGTACACATTTTTATAATTTTTCAAGTAAGTAAAAAATTAACTCTTGGACCACATTTCATTTAAGTTCATCTGATTATGCGTTGGAACTCACCATGCACTCAGCAATGGAAGTGGTACTACAATTATATTGCAAGTTTTTTCTTTAAATAAAGCATGTTTCGGCTGGAGATTTTGACATGGTATTCGAAATGTAGACGAAATTACATTGGAGCTTATGAGTTAATAAGAATATATCTTAAATTTATCGAATGTTTCTCTGATACATATTGAAGACGCCTTTCACCTTATAATTCCTTAGACCCATAGGTCTCAAAACTCTGTTGGATACGTATCGTTTTGGCAACCGGTGCAATGCAATAAACTGGTTTCCTGAAGCGAAATTTAATCTATTTCATGATCTTTCTTAATTTTCGCGTTATCCAGCGTGACCCGGCGGAACGTATTTACACGTGAAATGAAGCAACCACCATAATTGTTTCATTTCAACCTCGTTTAATTTCATGTTCAATAATAATGGGCAGCATTTACTCCTAAGGAGTTCTTTGGTCGCGTTGCTGTGCTAACTATGCACGAATCCCTACCCCATGGTTTCCTCCTGGGTCTTCCTAAAAGGCCGGATGTCAGTCTTGTCTCGCTTGCTGCCTGCAAGGTCCGACGCAACCGTTCCTCACCGTGGACACCCACACATCGAATGGCTAATCACCGAGGTTACCGTAAAGGTGCCCTTTGCGTCCCCCATTCTAATCTCCGTGCTCAGGCATAAGGACGACTCTTAAAATCGCGCAAAATGCATTGCCGTTTCCTTCTAGTGATATCGTCTTTGAGTCTCTCTTCCGCGTTGAATGCAAATGATCCCGTGGGGTGGTGGCTTCCTTAAAAAATTCGTAGGTGGCTGGAAGATTGTACAGCGTAAGCTATTAAGGTGGTTGTAGTGATTTTTTATGTGTATTGATTTGCGTGAAACTTTGCATGTGTGTTCTCATTAGTGATATCTATAGATGTGGATCAAAGTGAAAAATGTTGTCATACCGATTTGGTTTTTTGTCTATTCAATGCAATTTTAACAGGTAGCTTTATCGCACATTACATATATTTCGTAATAATTCGATTACATGGTTGCATATTTTCTTCTAAACGCAAAATAATACATTTCTTATTGTTATAATTGTTGATTACAAGTATCAAGGTGTCACTCCTAGCTAAATATTCGAAAATAGATATTACAACATAATTTCGTTTAAATTGAAAATACAGTGCCGAAAACTCCAATCAGAGCATGCTTTAATTAAGGTAAAAAATTAAGTATACAATTATTATATAATTTCCATTACTGTCTGTATGGTAAGCTACGACGCGTAAACAAATATACTTCAATGAAGTGTGGTCCAAGAATTTTCATTCGACTTGAAAATTTATCAAAATGTGCACTTAGAGTCCCACCATTACCATAATACACGAGAAAGTAAAGAAATTAAATAAGTTATCACTTTGTTCATTCCGCACTTTTTTATTTTCGCCGATTATGGTTCCGACATGCTATGCCATCATCCAGGTAAAAAGCAAGTAAAAATGTGTGAAATTTACAAAATGATAAGCAAACTCATGTGTTTCACTTACACTAAGAAAAGCCTAAAACATCAGCTTTTGTGGAAATTAAAGTTCTTATAAATTATTTTACGATTTTTTTCGTTTTTTAAGGGCTCCTTTTGTTGAAAATAAATTACTTCTCCAAAAGGGCAGGGTTCGTCGCATACTTATATGATATTAACAATTGCAGCGGAATGATTTATGGCATTACTCAGATTTGAAACTAGGAAACTCCATTCGGTAGACGGATTATGTATGTACCTACTGGATTCTCACTCCTCTAGTAATTGGCAAGAGATTATTACCAATGCAGTGTGTTATTTGTATTGGTCGATTTTATTCCGTCGACACGTTAAGTATGTTCAAAAATAAAGATCCCGAGAAAAGTGGAACGATCGAAATAATGCAACATTGATCAACAGTCGCACTTCTGTCGTGAAAATAATTATAATAATTTATTACTCTCACTATGCAAACTAAACACATTTGCAAATATTACACTCAAAAAATGAAAGGGTCTTTCCTGTTTTAACAAATGCAGTGCGTCGCCACAATTTTCATTTCTGCATTATAAGTATTAAAAATAAATCATCAATAAACTAACAAGATTTTAAGAATATGCATTGATTTGCCATACGATTGTTTTAAGTAAGCTATCATCGTCTTGCTGAGAAAATAGCAGAATTTTAACCAAAGATGAAAATTTTCAAAGTAAATTTCCTTTTTGGTGTTATCTAGTAATGAATGCATTAAATATTTTTGGCCTCATATTCACCAATAATCATTTATATAGGTCCCATTTCGGTTTGGGAAAATATAAATTACTATTTATTCTCATTGAATATGTTTTCCTATCAGAATTGGCAGATGGTGAACGCCCACTTGGAGTATTTTATGTAGGTATGTTCCCGTACCTTTCAGACAACAATTTCAGTTTAAAAAACAAGGGTGGAGAACGTTCATTTCTCCAATTGAACAACATTTTTCAAACTTTTATTTTGGGGAATTTCTATAACCTTCAAAATAAAATTGTAAGCTGTGAGATATCATAGCATTTTTATTGCTCTAGAAAACTAACTCATATATTGAGGAGTTTCACAAGCATAGCGCACGCCCTATTCCAGAACTTATTGACTTCTCTAAGTTGTAATTTTTCCTGCCTACCTGTGTGTGGCCCAGATCCCATATCCCATTCTCCCTTGTCATTCTTTCTACTTTCTATCTTGCCCTTACTTGGTGTTTGACCTCGCAGCATCTAGATTATTCGTTGCTCTCAAGGTTACCACAATATTTCTTTTTATCCCACATCATCTATTCATAGCATATGGAGCATATCTAGGAATGAGTGTTTGTCAAGGGAAGGGAAGGTCGCAGCATACGAAAGTTCTCTCCTCTCAACTTTATTATATGGCAGCAAAACCTAGGTATTCCGGGATTAGCATAAACATAGGCCCAATGCAGTGGCAATTGCTGTGGGTACATGAGAAGTGCTTGTGGTAAAGGTAGGAGGGGTAAGTTTAGGAATGATGGAGTCATGCAAGAATGTAGGTAGGATGCTTCAGTATTGAACATACAAAATAATTCACGGAAGAACCAGTAATACTTCAGGAGCGGGTAAGGGAGATGATGTTAAGGAGGTTCCGCCGCGACTATGTGAGTCAAAACAAATACTAAATTCCACATTTTTTATATTTTGTCAAAAAAATACTGCTTTCACAGATGCAATGCATTACCTATAGAAACCCAAAAGTAAGGTACAAAATATGCAGATTGTTCCACGAATGTATTTTAAATGAGCACTTTTTTCCAGCCATAGGAGCCGACTGCAACGCCATTTCCTACGAATTACCGCATTTTGACTTCAATTACGGCATTAATTCTTCAATAACTAGAAAAATAAGGTAGTAAGATGCTTGTATTTTATTTTTATTCAATTTCTCTGGATTATTTCCTTCTTAGAGACAGTTCTCCACGAAAATGGCATTTGTATTTTATGGAAAAATACTATTTTTCCCCGTGTTTCTCTCATTCCCCCATTGAACATCATGTAATTTCAAGTTCAATTATAGAATAAAATTGCGTGGAAATGTATTATTTTGTTGTTCATATCAGATAGAGGACAACTTTTTCTACTAGTAGACAGAATATGAATAAAATGACATTTAAGTCATTTTACGGTGAAACCACCTTAAGTATCTTGTGTCTTACGAACATGGGGTCGCAACTCGCAATCCTTGGCTACCGAGCTATGGAAACGTAAACATTTTGTCAGAAGCACTTTTCAGTTACCATGAAAATGCCAAAAAGCAGTGGATTTCACCAATAGCTATCAGCAATAGCCAGTAAAACTTATCTAAGTTGTACTAAAAATATTTGTATTTTTCTTTGCTGGTCGTAAATTATGCTTATTACTTATTATTTTCAAGATAGAGACCGGAATTTGCATACGCTTTCTTCTTTTAAAAATTACCTTTTGGTCTTACTTTTTTATTTTAGGCACACGAAAACGGTTACGGAACCAAAAACTAGCTAAATTTATTTTTCATTCTACTGTAGGTTAAATTATTTTTCTGTCGGAGTGTTTAGTGGAGATATTACGTGGTATCGCTACGTGAGCTCTTCTCCTCTCCCCACGGCATTGAGCTTGTATTGGTTGTTGTTGGTATTGGTATATGTTACTAGTATTGGTATATTACCGGAAAAAGGCAACTGGAAGCTTAGAGCTATTCCATTTCATTTGGTCGCCTGGTGATCGCCAACTGCTGCTGTCAGTAGCCAACTATCGCCTTACTAAATCGAAAGCATCCACAATCAAATGATGAAACGAGCCAAGAATTATGTTTTACATTTTGCGCGTTAATTTAAGCATGTTAATACCACTTACTTGGATTTTAGGCGTGGTACTCGAAATGTAGGCGAAAATTATATCTAAACACGAGTTTTGACTCGAAATACTACCCTGATAGTTTTAGTAATCATTATAATAATACGAAACGTATTATTTCATGTTTAAAAGAAAATCAGTGTGTAGGCAATCTAATTATTTGGAAATATAACATGTCATGTGTCATTGGGATACGTGATAAAATAGCATTGAATTTCCTGGAGACCAAATCGATAATATACATTTTTTTCAGTTATACCTATACGCATCTTTAATGAGAACACGTTTCACGCAATTTTGTACATAAACAAAAATATCTACCTTAACCCAAAAAAATATTTTTTTTGGGAATTTTGGAGCGTTTGTGGAGGACAGCAAGTTCAGGCAAAACCTCGATTCCGGAACTGCGCAGTCTCAACCTCTAGGTTCGGCTTTAGCGTGTGTGGCTTACCTTTTAGGGTTGCCTTTGAAACGGTGGGATTCGACCAGCATTTTCCCGAATTACCCAGACGCGGAAAGCGGAGCGGAGGGTAGCGCTGAAGGGCGTGGAGGATATATCGCACCCGCTTTTCGTATGGTTTGGACATTGAGCGATGGGGAATAACAGGGGCTCTCTGCGCAGCGCTCAACATCCGACCGTTGATTTCTCAAATGGTCGGGCATTCTCGTTCTCCGAAAGAAAGCAGTTATCCATCCTCTCGGGCTCGCTTTCTTCCTTGTCGGTGGTGTGGGGCCCGGGACGCTCTTAAAAAACCGAATGGCGAGTAATTGAGAAGAAAATCAATGCCGGCCGGCGAGCCCCAATCTCTTTTTGCTCGAAAAATTGCGTTTTCCGCGATTAAAGAAAAATTGATGACGCCCGCTGTTTCTCCCCCAATTCTTTCCACCCGAACTTCTTCGCTGACAGTGGGCGCAATTTTTCTTGCTCCGAATTTCCACCTATAAGGGAAGATAATCGTGTTGAAATAGGAGCGTTCTCTACCAAGAGACAACTTATGACATGAACGCTTGGCTAAATATTTTGAGAAAAGATTGATGAAAATTTTGACTTGGAGAAGATCGTTCTCCACAGACTAAAGGAGCTCCTGCTCCACCATGTGTGGGTATAGGTATAAACCGAGCTTCTCTATCTTTTTCTGCCATTCAATATTTCGAATGAAAAAACAAGCACTTGGTTATCATTCCATACTTTATTAGAAGCAAATTGACCTAGGTTTCGGCATATCACGCCATCATCAGATGATGGCATCTGATGATCATAATGTCTGATGGTGGCATGATATGCCGAAACCTTGGTCGTGTTGCTTCAAATAAAGTGTGGAGTCATAACCAAGTGCTTGTTGTTTTTTTCATTCATTATAAAGGAGTTCCACCAAGTAACGCCAGAGACGCAGTGTCCTATATTCAATATTTCCTCTTAACACCCTTCATTCAAGGATATTTCTCTTTTGTAAATCTGTTTTCACGTCTTCTATTCATCGTTTACGTGGTCTTCCCCTAGGTCGCTTCCCGCTTTCTCTTCTTCCGGAATTCTGGGAATTATACTATATTTCATTCTTTGTAACCAACCTTCTTAATTTATTTTTTCTACCTTATTTCTTACGTTACTAACTCCAATTTTATTTTTTATGTCTTTATGTCTCTCACCCTCTCTGAACATTCTACTCTTCCCGCTATACTTATCAAGAACCTTATCTTCATAGCTTGCTGTATGCTCAATTTCCTCTTATTCATCACTCATGTTCCAGATGCATAAGTACATAGTAAATGTTATGTATCATCATTTTTACCTTTCTGGTTACTCTATTTTCCCGAAGTAAATATCTCAAACTCCGAAATATCTGTAAACGATAAGGTACCATAACAGCTGCCAATGAGACTTTTAACTAGGTTTGTCGATAGGTAGTGCAACTTTGAGTAGTAGTAGTACTCCCTAATACTTGAATCCTTAACGCCATAAATCTTGAGAATCGGTCCATTTGTGTAGTTGCAAAATACATATATCCTTACGGTCCCTCTGCATTGGGAGCATATCCTTAGTATACTGTTTGCTTGTGAGGCTTCGCCTCGTGACAAGCATTAGCTATTTACGCTAATGCATAATTATTCGTTGTTAAACTAACTTTAGGGTAGGTTTAATGCATGTTGGTGACTGCTCACCCCCTGCCACACACCCTTGAGGTAGCTTGAAGGGTATTTTGTAGATGTAGATGTAGAAG
This sequence comes from Pyrrhosoma nymphula, assembly GCA_963573305.1. Classification (NCBI taxonomy): domain Eukaryota; kingdom Metazoa; phylum Arthropoda; class Insecta; order Odonata; family Coenagrionidae; genus Pyrrhosoma; species Pyrrhosoma nymphula. The sequence continues at coordinate 47,639,408 of OY754337.1, read as the reverse complement.
TGTGTAGGACACAATCCTTGGGCCATTCCTCCCCAAACAGTAGAGACTCTATGAACCAGTACTTCAAAGTACTCGATCTGACCAAGGAAATGTTTACGAACAAAGACACTGAGTATTTTTAAGGCGCCTCTTCGTATTTTGGGAAGAAGGGGTGGTTTAAGGAGGTGGAAAATATATGAGGACAGCGGCCTCTTGGTGGTGTCTTCCCCTCAACGCTACTCGTGAGATTTTTTAGTCCCGGCATCAACACCGCTCCCGCCTCGCAGGAGCAGTCGCGAATGCTTGCGAATTTCGATGGCAGATGGTGCTCGGGTGCGAGTCCAGTCCGCGCGCCGCGCCTTTGCGCTCCCGCTCCTTTGCCACACCCCCCTCTGCGCCCGCATTCCCTTCTCGTGTCTGTTATTTCCCTTCGGATCCCCCCCCCGCCCCTAACTTCCCCATCCCCCTCTTCGCCACAGCTGTTTTCACTTCCCCTACGACCCCTCCCCGTCCGATGTCTCATCCCCTCCCCCTTTCCCTATCGTCCTCCCGTCCTCCCCCACACATCCTCCTCCACTTCCCCCAGCCTTTCTTCCTCCTCCCTCGCCACCCACAAGGGGGGGGGGGGAGAAATCCCTCACCCCCTCACGGAGCAGAAACTCCTCCCCCGTAACCCAGTCGGTTGGCGGCCGTGTCTGACGCTGCACGCGTCGGCGATGTTATTCGAGGCGCATCCTTAGTCTTCTGTGCTTTTCCGGGCGCTTTCGATGCTCTTTTCATTTGTATTACGAGTGTTGCTTCTACTTTCCGGGAAATCCGTCGCTGTACCTCTTCGCTGAAGTTCTCCACCGTTGCTATTGTTCTATCTTCAATCATCAGTCCTTGTGATTCAGTCATCAAGGCTTCTGGCCGAATCTTCGTGCCGGAAAATCGCTCGATCGTTAATTCCAGTCGGAAAAGAGATCGAGTGGAAGTGAATTGTGAGCTCTACCTTTCCCCGCTTAAGTACTTCTCATTCAACATCCGCGATTTACCATCTTGGACCATTAAGTCCCCTGGTGCTCTAGTTGCCAAGGCTTCGAGCACTATTTCGTGAAGGAAAACCTATCGAATTGCATCGGCTTGTGTGGACATCGAGCTCGAAACGAAGTGGTTTCCTCAACATCGATTCGCTGTCGACGCGATTGGTGTGTGTGGATCCCTCTCTGGGATATTTACTCGGCCCTCTTTTGCAATCTCGTGGTTTCCGGAAGGAGAGTAGGAAAAAAAAGGGACCGGAGTAAGTAAGAACCCTGAGGGACTCGCAGCGACCCAAGTCCGTGGTGGGGAAGTCTCCCGACTGCGCCTCTCGATGGAAAAACTCTGCCCTCTTTTTGCAACCAACCGTGTGGTTTGAGTGATAGAAAAAAAGGGGGTTCTGAGTTGGATCCTTGAGGAACTCGTCGCCGAACCTTCGTCTAAGGAAGAGTCGTCGCCTGCCAGCTGTTAACCTCTTCCAAGCAGAGGAAGGCTTCCCTCATAAGTCTTTCCCACATCTACGGAGAGTGCACGCAGTTGTTTTTTGATTTATTCCTCGGGGCTAAAAAAGGGTTCTGGTGTTCATTTACTGTCTCGCCCTTGACTGCAACACTAGAGCCAGCCTGGACCCGTGGCATTTACCCTAACGTCACGTGTGGATCTTTGATGAGTATCGTGGGAGGAGTATAGTGAGCATCCCATACGGTTTCCCCAGTCTTAAACGGCGAGGAGGACACTTAGCTGTGAGCGGGGTGGACGGAGGTCTTCGGTGGAATCAACGGGTGTGTTGAGTCACCGTCACGAGGAGGTCGCTTCCTTCGCCAGCAGGGTCGTCCGAAAGGGACCGCGCCCATAATCGGAGATAGTGGGACAAGTGGTGACCAAAAAACCACGGAACCGCGTCCCCTTGACGCTTGCTTGGGCCTGCTCGCCGGCGAAGAAACCCACCGTTGTGTGCTGCCCGCTCGTTTCACTTCCAAGACTCGCCTTGCGGATTTATCGTACGCCTCGCCGGGTCCTTTGACAACCGTGCGATAGTGGAGCGGTGAAAGGAGAGTTCTCGTCTTCTTTTGCGAGAAGGCTGTGTGCAAGTCTTTTGTTTTCCCCCTCTCGGGCAAGAGCGAGCTGCCTTGTCTCTCTTCAAGATCCGTTTTCCCCGCTGCGAACGGAATTTTCTGGGGCTCTTTTGAGTGTATACGTGCGTGTGTTTTCAACTGTGTGAAATCAATTTTTGTATTATTCCTCTTTCAATTGCCGTGCTTCGTAGTTGTGGTAACAAAAGGGTCTCCTGTGGATTAGTTAATGGTGTGTGCGAGTTGAAGGCGGTAATACCGTGGACGTTATCGTCCTTTCGATCCAGACGATCGGTTTCCTGCTCCGTTTTTTTATTATACCCATCGTGCATCGTCTTCCTCCGGATCCTCGTCGGAGAGTGGTCGTTTCCTGCTCCAGCGACTCCCTCGCGACCGCCGACTAGTCGAGTGAGGACTGTCGCCTAGCTGTCTTCCAGCATCCCCCGCCACGGTCAGTGGACTTCATTTTTTTTAAGATAGCCGTTAATGACAGACGAGAATGCTCACCCTACGATTTCGCTCTCTTCGATCGAGTGAAGGGAGAAATCCGTCTATGCCAGGGTTTCTCAATCAGTGGGAAATTCCCCTTCGCCCACGGGAGAATTAAGGGAGGTTTAGAGAGGAATTGGGACGACTATCTAGCAAACTTTGTTCGTTCAGTAAAATATTTGAAACTGTAGTTTGTTTTTATTTATTCTGTGGCGTTCAAGTAAGTGTATTTAATTAATAAATATGCATATTATTCTAATTTGTGTAGCTAAATTATTATTTAATAATTTATGAACGAAAGAGGAGGAATATTAGTAGTCTTAAGAATAGGAGAGTGTGTATGAAGCAATGCATGAGTGTAAGAGTTGTGAAAGAGGTATGCAATAATAGGCCAGTATGGAGGAATTTAATAAAAGAAAGGCAGTTTTCTAAGCCTAACAGCAATAACGAAGTTCTTTGACTTTGCTTACCCCGAGAGGAAATGTCGTAATGGGTACATTTGGAATTGTGGCTTAAATTGGGAAGGAGAGTGTTATTCTGAACAATGGTGAAAGAAGGGAATTGAGCAAAAAAGGTTGAGAACCTTTGATCTGTGAACGTAAGGGACGGAAAGGGGCGTGTATTTTGTTGGAATAGTGCGTCTTATTTTGGTATCATCGTGGTTATTGCTTCGGGAAAAAGGAATATTCTTATAGATCTCTCCGACAGTATACCTCCCTAGTTTTACCACTTTTGTTTGCTCAGGAGTTATGTTATTTTCAACAAATATCCTCTTAAAATCGTAAATTTTCAGATCACATAATGTGCCCTAAAATTGTGCGTATGTCTAATTCATTGCATGGAATAGTATTTGCCAAAGAAAGGGGAATAGGCAGTTAATTATGGTGCGTATGAGAACATATAAAGTGCTTATGCTGAAGTTTCTGAAAGATCTTCATCTATGCGAGCACAATACATTGCGAGTCTCTGTGAGGACTTCTGCCTGAGAGTGATAGAACTCCTAATTCTAAATCTACGCGATGCTTCGAGAGCCACGTCAAAGGGCTTGGGGCGACTCTTCACAAGACATAAACTGACCATCAAACTACCTACGCTTCCTACCGTTGGCATTAGCATTTTTGGCGGCTTCGCTGAAAGGTATTGTGGTTCCAAATCGTACTCTGGAAAAAATAACATTTTAAAACTTTCCATCTTGCAATCTATCCCTCTTATTTTATGCATGTGACCTTATATTATCATAGTAGCGCGGAGTTTTTAATATGCGTTTAATGTCTTATGAGAAGTAATTAGCGGCATATTTACTCAGAAGGTTTAGCCTATTCTTTAACCTAAGCCACGATAGTGATTCACTTCCCAGATCTTCGGATATAATTCACTTATCGTGAAAAAAGAGTATAACAGAAAAAGAATTGGAATAGGTAAGGGACAATAAGTGTGGTGTATTTTGTTGAGTTTACGTCTCTGGTTTTGTAAGTTTCGTGATTAATTGTATGTAATTATTAATTTATTGTATAATGTTAAATTTTTGCAGTATGAATGTCTTAAAGAAACCTTATTGACGACGAGAAATAAGTAGGTCGTTTTAGAGCACACACTTGATGATTCGGTAATGTGCAAGTATGTCAGGCATTGTTCTCTGTTGAGTTTACCGTGCCGGGAGAATGTGTGAGAGTCCACTTGCTAATCAGATATTTGATAGTAGAGTAACCTGTTTGCGAGGGAGGAGTAGGCCGAAAAGGTCTTGAATATATGTTGTCGATGCGACTCGCAAGATCCGGAGGGGTAGGTACAGTTTAGTCTCGGGGACGAGAGATCATGTGTGAAGCAATGTTCTAGTACTTCCGAAGCAAAAGATACGTGTAGGAACAGGGCATTGTGGAAGGAATGCAGTAAGAGATGCCCAGTTTCGTGAAGATAATTCGAAATGATGCTCTTTAAGTAAGCCTATTCCCAAATGGAAGCAGCCTGAATTTCATGTTTTAATATATTTTTCACGAAGTCTGAAGATGCGTACCAAAGTTCCTTGTATATTAAGTAAAAATTGTGTAGCTATCACAGGTAATACGTTAGTACGTGTCTAACCTTTAAAAAATATAGTACGCTTGTCTATATTCGAAGTTTGTGCATCTAGATAAGTAATGTATTAATAAATATAATTGTTTCAGGCTGGATATGGTGGATGTTCTCGATATTCATAATGAATAAAAACACTTGGGAGGCACATGATTATGCCACAGTGTGGTGAAACGCGTCGTGCCAAAGAAATACATTTGTGGAAGATTACCAAGTGTTTTCATTCATTATGGATAATGTATTAATGCCTAAACCATTCCATAAATTTTTAAACCCCCTAAGGCTGGGGTTCCCATTAATCATACCATGCTATTTAAAATACACATGACAAGTCATACTTCTAGTGTAAACATACGTGTACATGTATTTTCATTTCAAGGAAGAGAAAAGAATATGCACAAGAATTTATTGAAAGAGACTTGTTAACATTGTTAGCCTTTAAATATTTATAAATATATTTTAACAGTATCTTTTATTAAGTAATACCATAGAGTAATTATTATTAGAGTAATATTACTCAGTGATAATACATGTTTATACTTACATATGCATGCAAACACATAAGCATAAAGTCCCATTTTAACACTCGTACTGAGTTCTGAGTCACTTATTCAGAAAGCATGCATCATACATACCTCTGTTCAAGTAGCATAACTATTAGGTTTTATCTGATAAACTCATATAAACACCTATTTGCGTGATCAAATTTAGAGTATAATTACCATGCAGCTCGAGTACTGATCATTTCCTTGTCAAAAACGGCTGAATGCCGTTCTATCATTACATTTATGGTGCATACCTATATTTTTTAATAGTGTATGAAAATTGGAAAAGTAATCGTCTTACTTAAGAGAAATATCGCTCGTATTTACCTATTTTTTGAATTATTGCTTGTTTACAGTCAAGAAAAACAGTCAAAGAGCCTCCAAGGATTTCTCAATGGAAAAAGACATTCGAATCACTTTCATCAGTCAGTAAGCCATTACATTTCCTGACTGATTCCTCTTAAGGAAGGAGTTCTGCATCAGTCTTAGTTTAACCGCAAGTCTCGCGTATCCGATGATCTCATGATCATAAATTTGTGATTTGCATCTCATATCAGAAAACGGAGTTAATTGGTTTGCATCACCCAAGCATTTACCAAAACGGGACAATCGGTCGCGGTTAACGATTTTATTCCTCCAATTCGCTTTCTGTCGTTGGAAACGATTGCTCTCCGTGAAAAGTTACCCAGTGAGATTTCCTTACCTAAAGGCGCCTTGTGAACTGTTATTTTTTTCGGGTTTTGGTTGTTGATGAGAAACTCCGATATTAATTCGGAATGCTCCACCAAATTCGGAAATTTATGCGTAATATTGAAGTTTTAAAACAGTAATTGAGCAATTAATTGTGAGTGGAAGCTTTTTTAACGTATCCCCTTGTGAAATAATGGTTATTATTACTCTCGCATGCACCAGAGTACCCACGCTCATGTTTTGTTGAGTGAAGGCATGAGAGCCATCATTCCTTAGCGCATTAAGAAGTCCTCTTAAAAACCATATTGGAAGTGGCAACTAATGGGAAGAAGTGCCTAGGAAGACCGTGTATAGTGTCATCAGCAGCAGTCACCAATCTGAATATTGGTTTACTGCAGTCCTCCACTCCACTCCCCTCTCCGCCAACCGCTTCATTCCTACACAATTCTTCACTTAAATGTCCTTCATAATTTGCCAGATGTATTCCATTCTTGGCATTCCTCTGTAATACTTTCCATTCATTTAGCCTTCCATTATTGCTTTCATTAGACTGCTGCTTTGAAAAATCTTCCTTTTCTATGTATGCTATTGTCCAGGCGTCACTATTATGTGCGAGCTTGCTCCAAATAAGTTGTAATAAAGTTCTTCCTTACTTCCAGGCTAGTGTTAATAGCCGCTAGCAAACTCCACTTTTGCTAGGATGCCTTCTTTGCTTGGCGTATTCTGCTATGTTTTTCTGTACGTAAAGCAAGTTTCGAGGATCGTCGAAATGAGGAATCGGGAAGTTAACTAGGATAGGAATGTTGTGGAGCTGAAACAAAATAATCTTTGGAATATGAATTCATTGTTTCGACGGCGAATGGTGGATAAAGTGAGTTTTTAGTGAAAAAACCGTGAAAAATTAGCTTTCCATCTCCGAATTGATAATAAAGGGGCCTCATTCGTAATTTTCCACATGATTTTATTTATGAAATTAATGTGTAGATAGCGTCAACAATACAGCCTCATCATCAGGTATTGACGCTACCTGAAGATTACATGAAGACGTCGAAACGCTTCGTATTTCATGAAATAAATCCTGTGAATAATTAGGAGTAAGGATCCTTCATTATCAATATGAATTTCCACTACATTTCACCTGAAAACGTTTCTTCAGGTTGGAGAATGATCACAGGCTTTCCCGGCGTATTGTATCGTGGAAGGTTATTCGGGATTAGTCGTCCATCGTCATCAGGGCATCACGATGGACGACTCGTTCATCGAAACGTCGGCCGTGATGGAGAACCTGACCCGGTGGAAATCCCGAATAACCTTCCACGATTTCTTCAGGTTGTTTATTGCTGATTGTACTGATGTTGGTGGCATTTAAGTCTGAATTTTTCTGTGCTGAATAAAATAATCATTTACACCAAAGAGGGTGAAATTCGCTATGAAAATCATTTGAACTGACCGCGATTCGAACCCTGGCATACCAATTGCCGGTCATGTATGTTATCCAGGTATGCCACCAAGCCATCTTTATTCAAGGTGAATTGAAATGATTTTGTCAGGGCGAATTTCACCCTCTTTGGTGTACATATATGTTTGCACCCGTTCGCATGCCTGCTATTGTATTGTCATTTGTACTGTCGTAATGATTGGAAAATAATCATTCTTAGCAGGTCAGAAGTTCTCAACCAGTAAGTAATTTCCCCCTCGGTATGCCTGAGGTTTCACAACTTGTGGGAAATTCTCTTCCTGGGGATGATTTATGGTGATTCAGGAAGGGAATTGGAGCCACTATTCTGCAAAATATTTGAGTAGTTCATGTAAAATCTGAAAATTTATAGTTGTTTTAAAATATTATATGGCGTTTGGTTATGATTATTATTACTAAGTCCAGTACATGGATTAAATTGATTCTTAAATATGCCCTTTTTAATTTGCTGTATTAAATTATTATTTAAGAATTTATACTGGGATGGTGGAATGATATTCTGAGCTATGGTGAAAAGGGTAATTGAGCGACATTGATTGAGAACCCCTGTAGTAGATGGACTCAACTGCGACTATTGAAGTAATAATTGCCGTTGTTTTGCTGAACTTTTATGTACAGCATATGTTCACGACGTAAATAGTTTAAAAAATTCTATCTGATGCTCATGAGTGAGAAGTAATCTACATCTACATATTACCCTGCGAGCCACCTCTAGGGTGTTTGGCAGGGGGTGACAAGTCACCAAAATGCAGCATGCAAGCGGACCGCCACATGCACACCGCACGGTCATGAATATTAAGGATACTAACCAATTCCATCATTAACTAAAAACCATCATACAGCATGCAAGAGAATCCCCACATGCACGCCACACATGCCGCAATCGCAAGAATTCGAAAGTCTTACAACGCGTAGCGAACGGTACCACTAGAATTTCGTGTTTTTTATGTGTGGTGATGGATAGGTTTAGATTTCTACATTGAGGGCGATCGGTAAAGATACAGGGTTTCATTATAAATTCAAATCGGAAAAGATGTAGAATAAACACTCCATTTTGCTGTGGGTTCGGTCCGACAGTAGAATCGTGGCAACTTTCGTTGCGACATGCATGTGAGTTTTTCGTACGAGAATCATTTCCTAACCCAACTTCACTCTCGTAAGCGGTGGGAACTGTTTATGTTTGTTGTGTGCTTCCATAATGAACGCCCTCTCCCACCATACCCCTCCGTCCAACACAAAATCCACTGATATAGAGAAAAGCATTAGAATTTTTTGGCTTTTACATTTCGGGGCTTTATCCCGAAGTACGCTTTTCATGAAATTATTTCTCAGTTTGACTGATGAGATATACACCTTTAGTGTTAATTCGCATCTGGAAAAAGTAATTAGTTTTAGGTCTCGAAAACACCTTGGAAAGGCCGTGTTTTCATCTCGTCTACGTTATCCAGATTGTTGTAGATTGGGGTTTTGGTGCTCATATGCTGTTATATCGAACCGACTGAACTAAGTTCTTGGTCATAAGACAAGCACAACTTCAACTCCCGAGAATAGTCAAATACGGTTTCATGTTGGATTTGTAGACCTGTCTACCATGGTCGGCTGATTTGGTAAGGATTGCAGTTTGTGATGTGTATGTTATCTTAATTGAACATAAACTTCACTTTAATACCGATATTCCATTTCTACTGCTGCGCTTAGTATGCTATGAAGTCAGCCATAAGCGATAATATCCTAACACCTAATGCTGAATGTTTTTTGTTTGTTTGATCTTAATTGTAAGTAAACTTGATGTTTAAACGCGTTATTCTTCGTAAATGCATGCTTAAATATGTAAAAATATTTCGTGTTTTCTAAAAAAAGTATTACCGTCCCAAGTTTCAATTCTTAAACGCCTTGTGTTATTTCACGAGGCGGTTTTGTAGGACCGCATCAGGAAGACGAAGAATAGATGAAGCCTCTTAAGTGTTCTCTCTATGAACGTCTCTCTTGTTTTTTCAGTCTAGTTTGTGCGATGTAGGTTTTTTTTGGTTTAAGGGACGAGATTTCTAATTGCTATACAATCTCCCGCACGTGTGTCCAGCGATGTTGTTCCGTTTTCTTTTTCGTAATCACGCACCGCTTTTGGCGTGTGCTTAGTCGCCATCGCGATGGATCGGGTTGCCTGTTCGTAAACCCGCTCGCACTCGAGATCCCAGATAAACATCTTCTGTTACTCTTTTTTTTATCCCCGCCTTATAACTTCCTCATCCTTCGTTTTGCGCTCGTATAACTTTTATTCTGGCATTAGGTTCGCTTTTGAGTCTCCAGGATTGGTCGATTTAAGAGGGGCTCAAGTTAGTGAAAACTCCCTTACCCTTCTAGAAGAATCAATCAAGGCACGAAAAATATTCTTTTTTTAATATTAATTTTTACTCTACATGTGTTATACGAGATAAGTTATCTTAATATAAATATGTGTAAAATATTTCCTAAATTAAGTGTAGATTATTCCTTCGTACGTTATTTTTTCGGAGAAATATTTAATTTTCTGGCAAACTGAGGGAAATTTCCTTCAACTCGCTGAAAATCAAGGAATATCATTGATAAAATACTCAACTTCCCGCGTGAGTTACGATGAATCTCGAATGTTGCAACTTCAGCTGCCGAAGAACCGGACTGTAATCATATGCGGAAGTCCATTTCTCGTACAAAAATATTCATTGACTGCTTTTGGCGGAAAGCTGTGCAGTGTTGCGTAGAAGATAAAGAAAAGAGCACTCTTTTATAAACAGGGAGGATGGCGAAACTCACTACTAATCGAGGAAACGTTGGTGAATTTTCCGACTCCCATCCCTACCATGGGAAGGAAAAAGCACCTCAGTCGGAACTTGAAAACGAAGGTTTATCGAACAGTGATTAGACCTGTGGTTATGTATGGCTCAGAAACATGGACCATGACTACTGCAGAAGAAGAGCTACTAAAACGATGGGAAAGGAAAGTGCAAAGAAAGATATTTGGTGCAGTTAAGGAAGACGGACTGTGGAGAATACGGAGGAATAGAGAACTGGAGGAACTCTACAATCATTTTAACATAGTGGCAGAAATGAAGAGTAACATGTTAAGGTGGTTAGGGCATGTTGAGAGAATGCCTGAGGATAGGGTGGTGAAAAAGATATACATTGGACATCCTAGTGGCAGAGGATTGAGAGGAAGACATCGGAAAAGATGGTTGGATGATGTAGAAGATGATCTAAGAAAGATGATTAAGGAAGAATAAAAAAGAATAATGAATAAGAAGATGGAGAACTCATGCAGGAGATCGTGATGTCTGGGCTAACATTGTCAGAGAAGCCAAAGCCCTACAAGGGCTGTAGCGCCGAGTAGTAAGTAAATAAGTATCCCTACCATATTATGGTACGTGATCACAGAGTTAGTGTAACGTGTGGCGCTGCGTTGTATGGTCCTCGAAATCAAATTTGTTCTCAGATCTTATTAACGCTCTCACTTTCGTTATTCAGCGCTTGAGAGAGCGAAAATGAGATTGAAGATATTCAAACTTCACCCGGAAGGCACTTCAAAACATTGTCTTCAAATGACAGAGGAAGTTGCGAGAACCGTATGCTTTGCTTATGGATAGAAAGCACATCATAGCCACTGGGTGATTATGGCTATCATAGCGAAATAGACAGCGCTGTGGAATGCAATAGTGATAACTAGGGACATGCAAAACTCGCAAATGCGACAACGCGAATTTTTGCGCGAATTCTGGGGTTTTTCCGCGAAAACGCGAATTTCGTTTTTGTTGCGAATTTCAACATTTGAATCGCGAATTTGAACATTTAAATCGCGAATTTCAACATTTCCACCGTGAATTTCCTCATTTTCGCGGCCTCTGTAATTAAAATTGCGACTAAACATTTAGTTGGGCAGTACATATGGAAAATGCCTTTCGGGTACAACTTAATTTAGAAATGTTACTCGGAAAAAAATAATTCAATCAAGTTTTGTGAACATGAACAAAAGGAGTGAAAAATGCATGCCAAATTTTGCTATACAGGCAGTCCCCGAGTTACGTAAGCCTCGACTTACGTTAATATGTACTTACCTAAGTGGGAACCTTACTCAAAACAACGAAAATTACGGAAGTTACGGGATGCAAAGAACGGTTGCATACTTTCAAGGGGCGCGTGTCATATCATCAGCATAGTGATTTTCTTTTGTGACAGTTTTATCACATTCAACGAAACTTATAATGCTTAAGTGGACAGTGACGGCAAAGCAGCGTTAGGCAGGATTTCGACAACATGGATTATATTGGGTTGATAACAAAATAATTCTTTGCCGTTTTTACAGCACAAATATCATGTGGAAAAGGAAGGACAGCTGCACGAAACACATATTGAGTGAAAAACATAAGGCTAATGTTGAAAAAAATTCTGCCGGTAGGAGTGGAATAAAAAAGCAAGCATCCATAGTAATATTCCGAGTGTCATTTTTTTACAAAACTACTAATTCCTTGCAAGGTATGATAACTTCTAAAACAGAAGCTGTAAAGTCGATACTAGTGCAGATAGCATCAATAAAACTTTGCTCTCTTGTAGTAGAAGACCCAAGTAGAGTTAGATTTGAAAACAGCTTTTGACCCTCAAGTAGTTCTCACAATGGAGGTGAGCCCTGCCAAAAATACGAAATTGAAAAAAAGTTCATAGCCTTGAGTCAATTGAGATGGTAAAGTTGGGGTTTGGGGAATTACGGTGAATATTACAGCAACAAAATTTCCAGGGTTCAGTGGATATAATGAAAGCAATTCAGGTACTAAAATTGTTTGAACCATCATTTCCATTAAAGTGCCTTGAAGCAATTTGGACCCCCTGTGTAAATGTGGACTGGGAGAGATTTCTTTCCTCCTACAACACTGCTAACAAATAGGAGAACAAATCTAAATGAAGAAATTTTAGCCACACTTGCAATTTTTGCATTTGAAAATACAGACATTTAACTGTAATTTGCCTTTTTATGTAAATTGGTTAGGTACGTGAAATATTAAAAAATATAAAATGTGAATACAGCATGGTATTAATTGTTTAAATTCTCCCTAATCAATGATATTCAACATTTTTTGCCAACAGGTGGGCCTGCTGGGAGGAGAGCACTTAATTTACACCAAATATTTTGTCATGAAAATAACACCGATTTCAGGGTAAAATAACACCGCTTTTGCAAAAAAATAACACCACTTTTGGCTATAAAATAACCCCACCTTTTGCAGGTCTCTATTGATAACTCTCAGGAAAGATATGCGATCGCTTCTCAAATTCGAGTAATTGTAAGAAGAGGTCCCGTATGAACTTCATGCTGGGGTCTGTTGACTGGTTGGCTATTTGGGGAGGCGACCAAGCATCGTGGTCATTTGCACAAATGAGAAATGGAGGGTAGATTGGTGAGATAAGGATTATTTGGGGAAAGGAGGAAAGGTGGATCCGGCGTCAACAATAGCCTACTCTTAACGAAAGGCGCCAAGGGGACCAAAGTTTCTCTGTCCCGAACGATGGACGGAGTGCTGTACTTGAAGTGCTCTCCACGTGATACTCAAGATGGCGCTGAAATCCCACTGAAAAATCACCGCCTCCGCCTGGATTCAAACCCGGGCCCACGCTATGGGAAGCTAGCATTTTGGCTAACACACCATTCCGATACCCCTGGGATCCATTCCAGTATCCATGACCTGAGCTAATGCTAGAAGGCTTAATGTTGTGTATTTGTATTTATTTAAACATTTTCCTTTTTTGAAATTGAGCCCGACTCGAATATTTAAAAAATTACGTGGATTTGCGTACATAAATTTTTGATACCGATATTTTCTTGGCGGTGACTTTATGAGTTACTGGATAGCCTTACTGCTTATCCTTATAGAAATAGGGATTACTTGACAAGCCTTTTATAAGGGTAAATAATCTCACCATTTTCGGAAGCTTCCTTTATCGTATAATAACCGATTTTCTGTCGGTGCAAATTAATGATTTCTAAAGTAATTAACTTCCCTGATTGACATTTTTTTCAATTATCTTGCGTATACCAGCCTCTGTGCAGGGTTTATGTGTTTACTTTTTGAATACACTAAGATTCTTATAAGTCAAAATTACAATTTGTTTTTCATAAAGCTCTCAGTCGGCATGGCTCTTCGGGGTTAAGACATGATGATTCTGTTACATCTAGTTTTAACCGTCTGCTATCCCTTACCCTCTTGGCTATATGGGACTATCCCAGACCTGGCACGCTTCCGTTGAAAGCTTTATTTTTTTTCACTCCGGTGCCATACTCGCACCAATGAGATTGGAATGCACTGCGCGTCATCACAGAGCGTGTTCTCTTGTTTGCGAGGGGGGTAATTCCTTTGTGGAGAGATCTCCGATGGTTACTTTTATCGCAGGACTTGTGCAAGTCTAGGTATTGATTTCTCGGACACCAGTGCATATGGGGTAACGTGTGGGATCTGGTTGCTTCCCCTCGTTGGAATGATCTCAAGTAGGTTTTTCGGCGTCACTGCAGTAATGAATCTTCTCCGTGGCCTGATTTCTTTCTTTTTTTAACCTCCGCTAATGCAACGTCACGTCGTAAAAAAATCAGCCCCTTGCTCTTACAAATATTATTCTTTTAATTCCGTCAGAGAAATCTTCTGTAATAGTCGAAATAAAATTATCTCTACTGGTTGAAGGTTAAGTAAAGGGCTCGTCAAAGTTTCATGATTCGGGCTGAATTTAGTTTGCCATTTGATATCCGTTTCATGATCTCGTAAATGGATTGGACATAGTTTATATTACTTATCCTTAATTCATACTCTGATCAAATTCTCTAAATTAGGAGTTTCAGTTGTAGGAAGAAAGTGTGTGGAAGGATTATCTTTCTTGTTTCATTTCCTCCTCTGTAGCGTCCATGGCAGATTTTGCTCTTACGTTTATGAGTGAAATAAGCGCGGGAGATATCCTTGCCCCACTATCAAATTACATTCATTTATTATATTTTTAACACATACTCATTAATTTCAATATGCTAGGCAATCTATGACAAACCGTTGACAATTTTGTTTATTGGTGGAATCACGGTACCTTCTTTCGCGTTATTGTTATCTCAAACGCAAACCGCTTTATAAGGGCAATACTCGCAGTTTCTGTCCTAAGAACACACTACACCAATCAAAACTACTCTTTTAAAGCATGTGACTAAATTTTAATAACGGCAACGTGAGCGTACGCGTTATGGAGAACCGTAATTGCGCGCCAGGATTCAAAAATGAATATTTATTCATCCGCATTTTGTTGCACCATAGAAGGGAAAGGAAAACTTATTCAAACACTTCTTATCCTTGATGTTTTTGGCGTAACTCTGTGGTTCTCCAATTCTCACATAAATGGAGGTAAATTTTGAATAGTCCACTGCTTGAAAAAATATTAATTGAATTTTTAGGACCAAGGATTTCACTTACAGTCATTGTCAACGGATATTTCTTATCCCTTGTACATCATTACATTTCTTCCTCGCGAGCGAAGTATGAAAATCTATCTGTCCTTACTGTACAGCTAAATATTATTTGCAGTTCTTGTCATGCCTTTTTTAATGAGGACTGAAAAGGAATATCCACCAGACGATCAAGAAAAAACATGCCTCTAATGCTAAATAAAATGGTATTGGCATGACGGATGAGCAAAACATTTTTTATGCAATAAAATGATCATTCAAGAGAGTATGTGTAAAACATTTAGAATTATGCCTTATGAAATCTTTACATATTTTCTGTTGTACGAATTCTATGGCAGATGCTAAGTCAGTCTCCTGCTAAGTCAGTCAAGGGCCAGTAAACATTGGATAATAAACGGAGAAAACAAACCGCCTCTATGACGCCCAAAGGATTTGAACCTATGGGTTTATTGTTTCCTAACGCTTAGTTATGGGGTGATTACTGGAAGAGTCCTCAGGTAATTTTAGACGAATGAAACTAAATAATTCTTCAAAGAATTTATAGTTGAATATTTAATCCGCATGAATTAAATTATTGAAAATCTCTGATTAACCAGTCCTAAAACTCATCCTCTTGTTTTCCAATCATTGTGATTACACAAATGACATGGTACGCAGTCACGCGCACAGGGTGCGAAGATATACACAGAAGACGGTGAAATTCGCCATGAAAAAATCATTTGACCTGACCGGGATTCGAACCCGGATCATCAAATTGCCTGTCAGGTGTGTTAGCCAGTTGCACCACCAAGCATCTTAATTTACGGCGAATTTAGATGGATTGGTGGTGTAACAGGCTAACACACCTGACCGAAAATTGGGAGATCCGGGTTCGAATCCCGGTCAAGTCAAATGATTTTTTCATGGCGCATTTCACAGTCCTCGGTGTATATCAACCTCTTGTATTACAAACACTGGCCAGCAGGATTGCCTGTTTTATAGTTGTCAGACAGAAAACTTTGAAACATAAACTTCAATATTATATGGTTTTGAAAGGAAGGCTAATGCTATGGAAGTATTTGAGGTGCTTAATCGTAGATATGCTGAAGTAATTTGTTTTACCATCGGGAGATAAGCTACTTTTGTTGCAACTAATATCAATACAATTAATACCAGCGTAGTAAGGCGCCATTTTTTAAATACCGTCACTACTCTTAAATTATGGCGCACGTTATAATATCAGTCTTCCGTAAAAACGACATTAACATTTAAAAGTGTCTACATTTTATTCTATCCGTAGGCAAGCTTTTCCGTATTTCCCGATAGAAATTTTCTAATTTTTAAATGTGATATTTATGAAATATATCGTGCGAAGCCCCATTTTTCTTAACGGCGATCAGTAGAGTGCAAGAAGAAGGGCATATTTTGAAATTTTCGTGTAGGTACATATCGTTGACGTGACATTTACTTCATTTCTCGGTGGAACCTCCTTAAAGTTCATGAGTACTTAAGTATATTAATTTTATTTCAATTGGCTGATCCAAATTGCAGGTACAACTTCGTTAAGTTCAAACTTTTTAATTCGATTGCATGCCCTACCTTCGTCTCCAATCGCGTTAATTAATTTAGGGGGTCGTATTCCAACGAAAGGCTTCCAATTCCCGAGATGGGAGCGATAAATGTGTGAATTTCTGGAAAAAATATTTTTTTAAATTTTCCAATTGAATGCCAGGGAGTAAGGGTAAAAAACCATGTGTATATTGGAGTTCGGAAATTAAATCTGAATACTGGCTAAATAATTTAGGTACTCGAGATTTAAGCTCTCTGTCGCGTGAAAATATTAATTTTTGTATTCGCCATGGACATTCCCTTCGATATCCAGTCTAGTATGAGCTCTTAATTCTACCTTTCCTTAATTCAAAGTAGTTGCCAACGCTAGGGTTTCAACCTATCTGTGGATTTTTATTTTGCTACTTCTGGCGCACATAATTATAGTTTTTAAAATGTTGTTCAATTTTTCTTCCTTTGAGGGTTTATGCGCCGCTGTAAATGTGACCTGCCTTATCATTGTACGGCTATAATTTACCTCTCCATTTATATAGGTATAGTATTTTTGGTTGTTAACGTTTTCTATCCAACACCCCTTCCATTGCCGTCAAATGTGGCACTGTGAATCCATAATATTTTGCGACCGACTGTCTATCCGACATTTTCTTTTGCCTCCTTCGAATCTTGCTTACCCTTTTTCACCATGCTCAACTCCGTCTTGTTTCTTTTTCTACGCACCCGGCTTTAACCTCCAAGCATCCTCTTAAGCATCCACATTGAAATCTCATTCTTTTTCTCATAGATCCAGTTTCTGAGCTATACGATGCTACACTCCTGAAAATAGATTTTACATTGTATTCCTCAGGGTTTTTCTCGTAGTAACTTTCATCTAATCCCTTCAATTAGGAAACACTCCTTATGCTAGAGATCAGGTGGTTAAGGGGTTAGGTGGAATAGGAGAGACTAAGGTCTCAAGCTTGCGCCCAAAATAAAGATATACATTTATCTCCTCATGTTTTTGGTGCTGAAACCTTTATGCTTATCAAAATTCCTCATATATGCTAAACTTGCTCCTCCTGGTATAATATACCTCAGCTACAAAATATCACATAAGCAACCACCAGGGTGTGTGACACGGGGTGATTCCAAATCATGCACGTTACAATGGTCCCAGTCCAAGGTCGAAACCTGTACGCTGCCCTGACCAATAGGCGCGAACCTAAACAAAGTCTGGAGAAAGATGCCCTGCCGAACCAGAAACTAGGAGAGTGCCATTTTGGGGAATATGCCAGCATAAAGTACCGGGGCTTAGATACTACTACTGATTAGTGCTACTTCATCATACTACGAGATACTAATGAGCAACGGCCCGGTGTTTTCATCGTGGCAGGCCGTTGCCCATAAGTATCTCGATGATGAATTACTAACGATGCTTAACTTCGGTGACTGATCGGGAATCCCGATAAGTCACCGAAGTTAAGCATCGTATGGCTCGGCTCGAGTTTGGAGGGGTGATCATCCGATTCGTCCGAGTGCTGTTGCCCCAGTCTGCACGTGGCAGACAGTATGTGCGAAATGACCTTAGCCGTCGAAGCACGTTTAACAAAAATACTACCACTACTGAGATACTAATTCACGCAAAACATAAAATTATGTGTGGCATCCCAAGCGGGGAGAGGTGTTAGGCTTAACATACGTTCCGGGACAGTCCCGGTTTGAAGAGTCAGTCCCGGTGTCCCTCCTGGCTGGCCAATTGGTCCTGGCTGACACTGAAATGTCCCGTAATGTCTCCATTTATGTCCACTATCCACTGTATGTGGACATAGGCGGTGACAAATATATTGGGAGGTATCGAATAGGCAAGGCATATGTAAATCGAAAACATGGTATCATCCTCGAAAGTTTTCCCGGTCAACCCAGAGGAATTACTTGGCGGGGGTCAACAAGAGTTCAGCCACCCCACTAGTAACGAGATCTAAACTCTGTACTCCAGAGTTTGTTACCACAATAAGCCGCCGCAGGTGCAAGGAATGGCCTTTTAAATTACCGTAAAATAATTAAATAACTGCGCAGAATTGAGGGCCTGTGAGTCAAAGTAATACAAGTAACATAAACACGAAAAGCGATATAAGTGCATATGTTCCAAGTTGGTACCGTCGGGTACCTTCAGGTAGCTACAGAAAAGGAATACAAGTGTTCGAACGTATGGTGCTGCGATCTAGCCGCCGAACACTTAGACTACTTTGCTATTTGTCATTTCTTACAGGATTTAAGTGATACAGGTGATATTGGACGATTTTTGTCACTTGTATTATTTTGAATCCCAGGCCCTCGATTAATTGAGTAGCTTAATTTTTCTAAAAAAACGCCCCGATTTTGTCCCGGTTTAGGGACATCATCATGTTATGGTAACCCTAGTGTTAGTTCTCCTATTACTTTTATGTTTAGTGTCTGTAATGTTTAGTGTGTCCGCCTTTCTACTCCTTATGAATTTCATTACTTTCGTTTTCCTGTGGTTAATCTTCATTAAGTCCTATCGATGTAGGATCAAATGAACAGCTCTATTGATTTTCAATGTGGTTATGGTCGGAGGGAACGTCCGGTCTGTCTAGAGTGCCTATGTGTTGAATAATCGCTGCCGTGTCTAGCCGTTGCTTGTCGTCACTGCGTCGGGTATCGGTTCGTTTAAGCAGGACATCCTGTGCGTGTAATTGAATAGGGGGGAATAAAAAAAAGTGCACGGAGCAAATCGACGATCGTTCACTTTCTATTTTTTTCGTTCCAGGTAGTTGAACTTCTGTGCGTTTGGTAAATAGAAAAAATTCATGTGCCACTTCAGTGCTTGTCGCTTTCGTCAAAGTAGTCGGCATGGTGAAAATAATGAATGAGTAATGAGATAAAATGGTGTAAAAATCAATCTAGACGCTGGTTTTGAAAATCTTGGTAGGATGTTGTTGAAAGTTGGCTGGGTGGATGAAGGTATTATGGTAGACCTTCAGCGAGCGTTATCTAAATTTTGAATATGTTATAAAAATAAGTTTTCTCTATCAAGCAAAGACCTCACAATGTAATTGATCACTTTATGGCTATAATTGTCTTCATAGTGGTCATTTTCTACCTTCTATTGCATAGGTAAAGTCTATTTCTTCTTTATTAGCATTTTATTTGATAAATCATTCAACTAAGCTATCTTAAAAACCACTATTTTTTCTCACATCTGCTAAAAGGAGTTTATATTTGGTGGAGAATAGTATAGACATATGGCTGTATTTCAAGACTCAAAATCAATGCGAGTTCTGACTTTCGATCTGAAGAGATTACAGTTCAAAATATATGAAACCATGTTGCTACAAATTACTTTTGTAAAATGGCGAAATGTGAGCAAGGGTATTAATTCACGTTTAGAGTCTTCACTGTGCCCATCTATAAAAAAATGCATCTAAACTGACAAATTGATTGCTGTAGCCGCTATGAGGAAATATTTCACGCAATACGGGTACCGTAAAGGCTCGCATAATCTACTTTAAGTAACTCATATCAGTCTTGTTTCGGATAAAATTTTATCAGGTATCGTGTTAACTACGTGGTCTGATCGAAAAGTGAGGGTAATATGTTGTACGCAAAGGTAGTTGCTTTTACTTGGTGGAATCATCTTATATTTGGCCTAAATGACAGACTGATTTCAGGACTGATGTCGCGGAACGCGTGCATGACCGAAGAACTCTATGCAGTTTTCGAGAAATGTTTAAGGCTTCGATGTTTTACATCGTTATCTAACAAAATATCGAAGCCTGTTGCATTAGACATTTTTCAGTGGAAAACTGCAACAAGTTCTTCTTTCGTAATGTTTGGAATATATCCAAGCCATTTTTTATGATAATGGTGTGATAGCACGGAACCCGCGGCCGGCTAGATAAAATATTGCGTGAAAAATTCTTCAGTTTTCTTCTTTACAAGGGTTACTTGAAACTTTTTATGATTTGGAATACTTATTTTATTCGCATTACGTCTGAGTGCCTCACATATAATGCAGCTAAAAAAATGAGAAATTTGCCCTATAGGGACTGTGTGCGACACGTGCAAATGAATTTTCTTCGTTTTTTCCCCAGCGGCCACTAAATTCCCTTCCTTTCTTTTCGTGCTGCGGGAAAGTCGTGGGAAGGCTCCTGAATAGACTCGGGACGGACGTGTTGGAAACACTTAGCCGTCTCTTTTTCAGACAAACGTTTCCTCCCCTCCCGTCGTGGTCCTACAAAAGACTTACGTATATGAGCGACCCCTGGTGGACTCCAAGGAGAGATGGCCGAGGCGTTGAGAGAGTTTGAATGGCTCCCGGATGTGTAGGTAAGGCCTCCGCATTTACGGCAGGGAAAAAAGTGATTCCCTCCCCTCCAATGGCAGCAATCTCCCCACCCCTTATCCCCTCCCTACTGCTACCAAGGGGGAGGGCGGGGGGAGAGGCGAGTGGAAGGGGGCACTTGGAAAACAAAAGAGTTTGAAAGTCATTGCTGGCCGCTCACAATTTATCGATTCCGTGCTGCCAAGCTGGAGCTGCTTCTAGCGTGATCAACATTTTGCTAGACGTAAGGGTATTTATTTCTCTACCCTCCATCAGGTCCGCCGACATTAAATAACTTCTTTCATATCGTATTCTTTATATTTTTCTAAGGTTTGTTAAAGAGGATGTTGGTCAGTAATTCACTCAAAGTAGCCTTAACCTACGTTTCGACTTATTTTTAAATCTTCATCAGGGATATCATTAAGGAGAATGACCGACATGCCATAAACGAAATGTCCAAGAACAAAACAAACAGACTTGCACACACTTTACTTAATCATACATAAATAAAAACTATATCAAATACAGGCCAACTTTCACCGTTTGGCATTCGGACTTGATCTGAAGATGATCGGACGAAATGGATTACAATGTGGTCGAGAATAGTTTTGATTCTTTCTATTATCAAGTCGTAAGGGAGGTTTTTATGTCTTCCCATGATCAGTTAAACTTGTTTATCTCGTGCTCAGTTGGAAAAGCTCAATCAAACTATTGGAATGCAGTTCTACATCAATGTCTGCATACTACTCTGCGAGCCGCCGCTGTTGAGTGTGGCAGGGGATGTTTAGGACGCCAGACGTAAAAAGGGAAGGGTGAGGGGAAAGGCGGATATTATGCCTCTGTGGAATTGTCGCACTTTTGTGCTCTTGCGGATGACGCCGTAAAGGTAATTCCGCAGTTAGTCTGCGATATCCTTTAAAAAATCCTAAATTACATCTACATTTACATAATACCCTGAAAGCCACCTCGAGGGAGTGTGGCAGGGGAGTAGATTACGATTAGCTTGAAATCAGCCTTTGATGTGATGAATCTCCGTTAACCAAAATAGTCCGGATTACGGCTAAAGTGCACACAACCGACTCTTATGGTTTGTGGAACGCATTTCGTCAGCAACGGCAATGGGGAGTGATTCGGTGGCTTCCTTCACTTCTTCGCGTAACGAGTCTCCGCAACTGCTGTCGGTTTATTTTCCAAAGCCAGGCTTGTGTCTGTGCTGTGCCGGCCACCTGTCTTGTCTTTCTATGCCGCGAGTCAATTGAATGAACGCGGTGACCTTCGAGGGAAGAAGCCTTTTGCGACTGCCGATCACGTTCTCTTCTGGCGCGGTGATCGCAGTGTTATTAGGGCTGGTTACTGTTACCCTGGAATGTTTTTGTTCCCATGCGCCGGTCGAAAGCTCCCCCGACATTGCACTGTCCTTTGTAGGGGTCGCTGCTTGATATGCTGCTCTTGTCTTGGGGCATTGTCCTCCTGTAGTGCTGTTTTCTTACTGATGAGGACCTGAAACTATATATTTCGCTTCGTTATCATTCTTGACGTCTTCTTAGCAAAACTCGCTCTTCACTAGGTCTATCATATCGACATTCATCGTAAAAAAAACCTTAAAATAGGAGCGACAGCCTTTGATAAACCATTGCTTAGTAGCGAAAAATCTATTTATATATATTTTGCGAAGTGTCTGTCCGTCCCCCTGTTAATTTCATAAACGGTTTGACGTAGAGGTATGCAGTAAACTGCGTTGATTTTCTACGGCGCATTAAGTCCCAGTAAAAATGTTTTCTTTTTTATAACAATTCGTATTCTAACCCTGGAAGCTGTATTATTTTTCCATAAGTTTACTTAGGGTTCTCCATTTTGCTGATTGCAGTCCTATCTTCTTTCATTAATTAAAATACGTCTTTTTTACCGATTCCTTTCGTTTTCGCTTAAGTAGAAAGCTGAATCTCTAGTTTCAATGAATGGATAGTGAAGTTGTATGCAATTAACCGCAAATAATTAAAACTTTAATTACGGCCTAGGTTTTAATGTTATTATATCATAATGGTGTTACTTCCTACAACTGATGATAATTTTGTGATAATGATATTACATTGAAACTTCGGTCTTAATTAAAGTTTTAATTATTTCTGGTTAGTTGCATTCATCTTTTATCCATTCATCATACATATTTTAAGTCCACACTATTTTACCTGAATCCTCTGAATTTGTGCGATATTGCTTCGATTGACTCTATATTCATCTGATTAGTATAAAATCTTAGCGTGCTTACAGAAGGCTCTATTAAATGCTGTACGTTGTCTCTAAGAACAGAAACGTTGCTACAGCAAATTAACGATTGCCCGTCGCTGACCCTTGGTACAAAATGGCGTTGTCGGTGGTTGAGATTCGTTACGTTACAGGGTTTTCTTTACCGATGGGCTAACGACGGGTTCTAAACGATGTTCTGCATAGTAGTAAACTTAATTCAGTGTGCTCTAAGCTAGCAATTCTCCGGACTAATTCCGGGAATATCGCCATTCGGGCTTAGAACGACGTTGTGAATGCTGGTCCAGTACAAGCACCGGGCCAACTTCTGTAGGCATGATCCGAATACTTGGCAGATGATTGGGTTTAGCTAAACGCGCATCTTAAGGATTTGAACCCGTCATATTCGATCTGTTTCCTGACACTCTACCAATGGGATATCACGGAAAAACTCTGTAGATGGTCTCGGAAAAGAAGTTTTCCTACTTAACGTGACTTTTTTTATCCTTGGAAGCCTTTAGACGTAGTCTGGGTGCTACCTTTATCTGTCATACTATCCATCGGATTTATCTTTAAATGTGATAGCATCATATTAGCTTTGCGATGATACTGAAATGGAGGGCTTAGTGTTAAAGTGGGCCAAGTGGGTTGAAGTGGGTTTGAGGAAAACGCGTGAAAAGTTTCGTATATTCCTCCCCTAAATCAATTATACTCAATATATCTCTCGAGAACTGTTGCCATGTAGAGGCAAATATTCGAACTTGAGACTTGATTCCCTCTTGCAATAAAAATGTACTACTCTAGCCATCCTGTACAGTTTTTAGATTAGGAATGAAAAAATATGACTTTTCCTACTTAAAGACTGAGCCCTCCAAATTTCTCTTTGAGTGCAGAAGTGGAGTACAGATAAGGAGACGGAGAATACAAGGTTGAAAGAGTGTGGGGAAAAGCGAGAAGTGTAAATTAAAGTGCATAAGGAAAGGAAGATATGTAAAATGGTCAGTCCTATTAATATGCAAAAGCGGTGGAAGGGACTTTGACAAGTGACATTAGATGTTGGACGAGACATTAGGAAGAGGTGCCAATAGGTCGCGCATGTCGTTTGAATTCTTGGCTGGTGGAGAAGAGACGGAAAAAGAATATGTATTTTCATGCCATTCTAGGATGTGGGATATTTGCTGAGGTAACTTACAACAAAGTGGTGAAGATCCATTCGTTTTTTTTGCTAAATCTTTCTTGTGAGAACTTCTAAACTCTTCTAAGTCTCAGTTTTATAATGTCTGGTTAACATTAAGCGCAAGATTGCCTATCTCTTTCTTTAAATTAATGTTATCTGCGATTTCGGGTTTTGTATATTACCTCAGACTTTCGTTTAGTTGTGGTGAAACTTATCGACGGGACGGGAAACTTAGGTTTTTTAAAAACAGAGAAAATATTCAACCAGAGGCTATTAAACCGGGAGTACTTTTAGCAATTAAATATTTATTACTGTATAGTTATCTACCTATTTTAAAAGGTCTTTCAGCTCTCCTCTAGGATATGCATTGATTTTCTAGAACCGTCTCGTAACCTAAGAAAGTTTTTCATAATAATTCTTTGTATTGGTGAGCCCCACTTTCTCATTTGTATGTCGAGTTTCACCGGCCGACATACGACCCTTTGCTTTCTAATAAAACTATGATGTGGTGGCTATTTAAATTCTTGTTCTTATCCGTATGTATGAAGGATATGGGTGGTTGAGTGAAAGCCTTATTAACTCTCGGTCATGATTTTATTACCGGAGGCTCGTATAAATGCAGAGAGACTGGTAGATCAAACAATAAGCCGAAGTGAAAATGTCTGTCTCTATTGCGTTTGATTATTATGCGATTGTAAATGATTAAATCAAGATTTTTCAGAATGCCGTCTTCGGAACAAAATTGCGAAAACCATTCCAATAATTCGGAAGCTTATCTTTCATTGACCATCCGGAAATTGTATTTAGCTTTCTTCACGATTGCACATGTTGGCCCACTCCTCGGAAATCAAGCACATAAATAGGATTTCGTACACTGTTGTACCAAGTTAAATATGCGCGAAGGACACTGATTAGGCGAAGTATGTTTTTTAGCGTTTACTTTTTCAGAGGAGCAGCACCATTTAAGTAAGGTACTTTGCGTCCAGTAATTTGCTACTTAGTTGAAACTAAGGTTTGATTCCCTCCTTGTGGAATTATTATTTCTTGTTTTTTTATACTTTAAATTTCCGTTTTATTCATAATCTGTATAGTTTTCACAAAAAATAGTTTTTACCTACCTTCTTTCCATTTTTACTATCCAACCTAATTCATGTCACATATAATTTGTGTAAATAACGGGATGAAGATAGATTTCTTGTTGCGTAAATTGATGGAAGAGATTATTCAACGAGTACCAAAGCAGATAAAATTACAACTTTATGATACCAATGCTGTAAGAAATACTGGGTTGTGGCAGGCTTGGAAGGAGTAGCTTCCAACAATGTTTTTGTGTTATATATGTATGTTGCTCTCGTAAAATTTCTCGTTGAATAATTTAGTGAATATTTTAATTATACTTTATTAAGAAATTTATTGGAAAAAGAACTAGCTCTGTTCGATAAATGGTTTTCAGGTTTTACGGATAGGTTTAATCGCGAGAAAGCACAGTTTTACAAAATTGGGGGTCTTATCATCTACTTCGCAAAATATTTTGCGTGTTTATTTATTTTATGGAATTAAATCGCGAGTAGTAGACGTGAGAAAGAGAGCTAACACTGTATTCCCATTTTGCCTTTCTTGAATTTGATGAATACTTGCTAATTTGTGATGATGGTTATTTATTAGATAATTCACGACAATGCACGCAGTGGACAGGTGGACAATATTAAGGAGAGAATGAGGTTTGACCTATCACCGAGCGTTTTCTTTGTTCTCTTTTGGTAAAACATTCCCTTCACAAATTCTTATAATGAGAGAAAAACACAACTCGTGAAACCACCGGGCTAGGAATATAAAAACATGCGCACAACTTTGATATTTTACTGAACTCTCGCAATAATCAACTCCCAAATTAGCTCGCTCTTAGTTTTTTCCGGCCCAAGCGAATTGCCGTTTTTTTTATGTTTCCCACTTCCCGTGTGGTCACGTGAAATGTGACGTTATCGTTCTATCCTTCTGTTGTCCATAAACATTAGCAATAATCAATCCGGACATTGGCTTGCCGAAGCTCCCCTTTCTCTTTAATTTCGAACTGCTTCCTACGTAAAATGACTTGAATGCCATTTTAATCATATTCTGTCTACTACTTGTAGAAAAACTTATTCTTCATCTGATTTGAACAACAATATGTTACCCTGCCTTGCTACTAATTCCGCTAATAGAACTTGAAATTGCATGTTTTTTAATGGGAGAATGATAATAACGTGGAGAAAATAGTATTTTTCCAAGTAATATAGATCCATTAAATCCAAGATAATCCATTTTCGCGGAAAACTGTTTGTAAGAGGATAATAATTCCGAAAAATTTAATAAAAACGAAATATAAGCATTTAACGACCTTATTTTGTGAAATATTGAATGAATGAATGTTTAGTATGCTCTAGGTTTCCCCATAAGAGCAATACAAAATGTATATATACAGTTCTGCTTTCGTAAAACAATTTCTGGCAAACAAGTCGTCAATTTACAAAAGGATAGCATCAACAAATATATGACACACCTAAGGCAAAAGTAAATGGTAATTTACAGTGAGAGGAAGAGAAAAAGAACAGTATAAAAGAACCAATATGTAGGTAAAGAAAAATACTATAAAATGAAATGCAAAATTAGAGGACAAAAACAGAATAAGTAAGTTGAAGTAAAACTGTTGCAGTCAATAAAATGGCTTAAAGCCACACATGCTTACAAATTGAGGTTACAGACAGTTTAATTGCTCACTATAATAATAGTTAAATAGTTTCTCCTTAAAAATTGACAGAGAGGCAGAATTTTTAATCGAAAAAGGTTTGAGCCAGAGATAAGAAATGATTGAAGTAAAGTATTTGTCCGGGGTATAGGGCGCATGAGGTAAGAGGGATAAATCCTAGAGGGTCTAAATACAGAGACTGATCTGAGTTTAAACATAGAATATATGTAGAAGGGTTCATCTACATCTACAAAATACCCTGCAAGCCACCTCAAGGGTGTATGGCAGGGGATGAGTTGTCACCATAATGCATTACACTATACCCTAAAGTTAGTGTATGCACGACTAATGATGCACTAGCATACTTCGCTCATGCCTGTCACGAGGCGAAACCTCACAAGCATGCACTACGCCATGGATATATGTACTACCAATGTTAGAGGGACCGTTAGTATTTATGCATATTGCAACTACAAATACGGACAGAGAGACGGGTTTTTATTGTAAGAAACGGTAATGAGAAAAGAGCCCAGCAAATATTTCCTCAGAGCGGAGGTCTTAAGCCATTACAAGTTGTGAAGGTGGAGAATTATTAGACAATTACTGGTATAATTGAATTTAAAATGCGGAAATTCCAAAGAAATGGCGCTTTAGTCAACTCCTTTGGCTTCAAAAAAGTGCTAATTATAAATATATTCGTGGAATAATCTGTATATGTTGTACCTTAATTTTGATTTTTAATAGGTAATGTAGGTCATCAGCAAGTGCAGAATATTAAACCAAATAAACAGAAAGCTGGAATTTAGTATTTTTTTGACTCACACAGTCGCGGTGGGATTAGTTTATCTGTTCTTCTTCGCCAGAATTTTTATCATGCATCTACTCTCCAACTCTTCGTAGGACTTAATCGTGGCTGATTCTCTCTGTCCATTTTATCTTCTTAAGGTTGTTTGAGTGATATATCTTTTAATAGAGTTCAGTGAATTAGGCCTTCTGTTAACTTGAAGAAATTGATATCGTCTTTCTTTTTCTTATGATATGTATCAGTAACAGTAACCTAAGGTGGTTTGAGTGAGATTTTTTCCTAGTCACAATTGAGACCATATTCGATTTTTTATATTTCAACAGTTGTAAGAAGCAAGATCTAAATGTTATAATTTTTAAATGCGCAAATATATTGTTTTGTATTACTGAAATTGTCATGAATTAAATAAATACATCTAAATAAGTCTTCAACTTGAATTATTATTTTCACGCTTTGTGATGAAAACGCCTTCATAACAGAAGATTTGTTGCGATTCTGTAAAATTTGATGCGTTGAGTAATCGATTTTTTTAATAGTTGAAAATAAATGCAAACTACACACGGTTAAATTTCTCACGAGATCTTTGCGGTAAAAATTCCTTATTTCTTAAATAAAAGCTGAAGATAGAAGCTAATTTCCATGTATGCTACTGAGAGACATAATTAAAATAATATGTGGAATATATCACGAACAGATTGCGTTAAGGCCGTTTTACACGGTACATTTGTTTGTACAAACTCTTCCGTGAACTCTTGTATGAGGCAAAATGTATCGTGTAAAGCGGCAAATTGTATGAACGCTTGTGCGAATGTATCAATGCCTGCACGGGAAATAGAACCTGTTCTAATTTCGTTGAGACTTAAACGTACATTCTCACGTACATTCGTTTGTACAAAATCTTTCATCGTGTAAAGCGGCCTTTAGAAAGGTAATTGTGTGTAGTTCGTATGTTTTCTCAATTCTTTTTCAAATTAAATTTACTCCTCACCGCACAACTATTAGTAAAATCGCAAGAAAACCTTCGGTTGCGTGGGAATTTTCAGCGAGCGACGTGAAACTAATAATTGAAGTTTATGCGAATTTTGAGGATACCGGAAATAGCCACGGTATTATCTTTACGGAGTAACCCGCAAGTGCATATTATGCAAAATTTAACTGGGAAAAAATCATTCGCCTTTCCCGGCATTCGAACCCGGATCTCATGATATCGCGGCGAGTACTTTAGCCGGTTTATCAAAAACCTACAGGGGAGAAGGACGCCTCAGTATCTTCACTGTGGAATTTTGCTCTGGCATTTTAGCTTCAATTTTGTATATTTACACCAAAGACGGTGAAATTCGTATTGAAAAAATCATTTGACTTGACCGGTATTCAAACTCGGATTTCCCAATTGCCGATAAGGTGTGTTAGCCAGTTACACCACCAAGCCATCTTAATTCAAGGCAAATTTCAGCGGGGGGTTTATACGAACCAGATGTCACTTCGCACCCGTGCGCGTGACTCCGTACCAAATCATTTGTGTTAATGCAATGCTTGGAAATCTGTATATTTAGTTAATTATTAAGAGTTCAGTTATATTAGACGTAATTTTTGCGGCATTAATATTGTATGCTATATTTTGTTTATGCTTCTTTTAACTTCATGCATTTAAAAAATAAAAATTCGAATATCATATCCATTATTACTAGAGATAGATATTGCTTAAACTGCCATATTATATATGTATAAACTTCGTCACAAGGGCGACTAAAAGGTAAACACAAAAAGACACTCACACGGGTTATGTAAATTTTTCGGTGGATTACCGCCACCTTCTTCAGCGAGAGGTATCGGAAGAATGAACGCCACATCTCCATTTCTTACGATTGATACGTCTGCAGTAGTTTTTATCCGGCGCCGATTTTCAACGCCTCTAAGCTCTGAATTTTTTCGTGGCAATCGTACGACGCTTTGCGTTCATTTCTTCAAACTTTGATCGCGAAGCGGACGAGTATTCGTCCCTGCGCAACTATTGTTCCTAAAAGACGGTGTATGTGAACGCGTTGAAATGTATCTTATACCTCTTGCCGACGCGAATATTCGCGGTTGTCGACGTGGACGGTTTGAAGGGTGGGGGATTTGAAGGGGGTGGAATGGCTGTTTTCAGAGAGGATACGGGGGCTTGAGAGTAAAGAGGGGAACCAGGGATCGATCGGCGACTGGCGACGATCCCTTTCTTCCATACGCACCCCCGCCCCCCTTTCGACAGCTCTCCAGTACCACAACCCCCCGCGGCCATGATTCCCCTCACCATACCCTGGGCGCCGTCGCTTTATTTTCCAAAATTAATAGGAAACATCCCCGGGAGCATCCTTGGTATATACGGAGTGTCCTGGTGATAATGAGTATCCAGGTGACCAAAACTTTTGCCTGGGGGAAAAGTATATTCGCGAATGAGTTCCTAACCAACGTGAATAATCTCACAATTTCGCCCATTCATAGAATTGAAGCCTCTGCAGCCGCGGCTATAAAATATTAAACTATCCTTATTCTGGAGGTATCGATCGAGTTTTTTAATGTAACATATTTAGTGTGTTTTACCTGCAATGGTACACCTCAATTACACATGCAAATCATAAGATAGCCATGAATAAGTTACTAATTAAGATGAAGTTTAGAGAAAATCCGCCATATTGGGGAAAATATTGTTATTAGAGAAAGCAAATTACCTCTGAATTATCGAATGAACTATAATGAGAGAGAAGTTTGCATGATGAAGACTTCTGAAAAGGTACATAGGACCCTAATTTACCCTTTATAATACGGGATAATTAGGTTCCTTCATTTTCTTGGTTGACTCGATTACTTTGAAATGTATATATATACACTGTAATGCATCTGGAATTTCTTCAAGAAAATGTTGATTGATCGCAGCATCCATCTTCAGGCCCATAAAATGAATTCTGCTCTGCATTCGTAACGTCGTTTACGAAATTCTAGTGCAACATATTGGCGTTGAATTTTTCAAATGGCTCCAGGACCTGAAGATGTACTTTGCAAAGCATCCGAAACATTGTTTCAGAAACCCTGGCGTGGCGTAGTGGAAATCTATTGAGAAACCCTGCACTTTCTTACAACTTCTTTTTTTCAATCCTAAAGGCGTGCGTTTCCTTGAAAAAGTATGCCGTGCTACTTGATTTATTTGCTTTTGATATAATTGTTTAGCCAGGAATCAGTAAAAAAAAAGTTGGCAAGCCTAACTTTACCGGTCTCGAAAGTGAGTAATAAGTGACCCGTTCCTCCCAAAATTTCCTGCCTTCAATCCAAGGAGAAGCATCTGTGAGCTGAGAGCAAATATGACCCGTGAACATTGAGCCTGTTTAAAGTACGCAGGCGTACAAACAACCTCGCTCCGGCGCGTCGGAAATTAATTCCGGGGTTACTTCACTGTGGATAAAAATTTTCAACCCTGTAATCGGGAGCCACATACTGCTTTTCCCGAGATCTTTCTCAAACATTTCATATCCTAGCCTAAGCGGGGCAAAAGCTCACTCTTTCGAGCGAGGTTTCCTCTGGCGCACGCGAGCTGCGTAAGGCTGCCTCGAAGAAAGCCTTTTGTTTACAAAGTAACAATATTTTGAAAACAGAGATTATTGTCTCTAGGATGCTGATCTTTCCTATCCCCCTTCCTTCCTTTCCTATCCTAGACTTCGCTTTTCAAGTAGACGTGATAACGGTGGTGTGGAGGGTTCGAGTTTGTTTATGGAGTCTTTGCTTTTCTTACCTCCCCTTGCTCCTCTGTTTGACATCTGTGTTATTCGAACTATTTGTATTCTCCGCCTTGCTCGTAGCACTTGGGAGTCCAAAGAAATCCCCCCAACAGGCGTTTCCCTCGCGGCGTGTTTATTCTTTCCGCGAATGTCGGACTCTGTGCTGGCGTTTAATCTCCTTCAACCTTTATCTAATTTGCCTCCCTCTTGTTTGGTATAGGTCAGGGCTCGCCGCTTGCCGGATGTGAATACTCGCCTTGGGGGGATGGATTTTTGTACATGCACCGACGAGGAGATGCTCCAGACACTAAATCTACATAATACCCTGCGAGCCACCTCAAGGGTGTGAGGCAGGGGGTGAGTTATCACCAACATGCATTACACTAGACTCTATTAAAGTTCATGTAATTCATATCATTGGTGCATCAGCAAAAACCTGCTAATACTTGTGAGGAGGCGAAATTTCAGAAGTATGTTCCACACCATAGCTATGCTACCAATGTTAGAGGGCTGTGTGTATTTATGTTCTTTGCAAATACAGAAATGCACTGAGATACAAGAGTTATAGAGTAAACATGAATGTTAGTACTACATGGGTCTAAAATAAAATTAAAAGCTTGGCTTACATGTAAAGTAGTTCAATTATATTATTTCAGTTAGGTATACTAATTGTAATGAAATATTATGTTTTGGTTCACCATGTGGGAGTAAGGGGAGTAACGTAAATAAACCACAAAAAAGGAAGGAAGTAACTTGCTCACAATATTTCACTCAGTGTATGGACGGCAACCTTAGCAATGCAAGGGGTGGAGCAAGGGAAATTCCCCGCGAAGAAATGCTCTCGAGATATTTTTACTCGGTGGGTACTCGTTCTGTCTATCCTCACACCGCATGCGTCTTGCAGCGACATTATCCGCAGAGGATCAAGGAACTCGGGGTTCAGAGTTTTGCCCTCAAAAGTTTTCCACGCCGTTCTTGCCGTTAAAAATAGCCAAATCCAGAGGGGCGAAGTCCCGCAAGCAAATGGAAACGATCCGTTCAGCATCATCATTAGAAGTCACAAATCAGAAGATTGGCTTGCTGCAGCTAACCAATTTATTCTTTCATAATTGCTTATTTCAGTTTGCTCTCTACGGATCGGAAACATGGACCAAAGGAAAAAAAGACGAGAAGAGATAGCATGTATTCGAAACATGGAGTTGGAGGAGGATGCCGAATGGACGGATAAAACTTGATTGTCTCGACGCGTTTCGGCTTACTTAGCCATCACCAGGTGACTGTTAAAACATTCCATATTTTTGTTCTTTATACACGGTGGGGATAACATAAAAATAAATAGGAAAAAGACCAAAATCCTGGTATGCGGAAAAGAAAAGCTAAATACCGAAGTCACACTAACAAGACTTGAAAGACTTGATAAAATATGAAATTAATAGGAAAACCAACAGAAGAGTAAAAGAGGAAAGGACCATAAGGAACACTATAAAGAAAAGTAGAACCAGATGGATTGGGCACACCGTGGGGCACAATGGGTTCGTGAAGAATACAATTGAAGGAAAAATACAAAGAAAAGTTACTAGAGGAAGGCCAAGATATATAGACCAAATAAAGAAGAAGATGTATAAGAAGAATTACCAAGGAGTAATGGAACTAGCTTTAGATAGGGAGCGATGGAGGGCTGCAGTCAACCAATCTTAGGATTGTACGACCCTTGATGAAGTTAACTGATACAAACTCGTAGAGTGGGTCTATTTATGTAGAAACTAATGAGAACAGGGAAGCCATCCCTCCTCGATGGTAATACGAGATATTCTCACTTCTCACCTTACCCCGTATTAACATCGCGTGTTAAAGCATAACATGCTTTAATGAAGGAAAATTTAAAAATATAATTCTTGTTTATTATATTATTTCCATTAGTGCATGTATGGTGAGTTCCAACGCATATACAGATGCACTTAAGTTAAATGTGGTCCAAGATTTTTTTTCAGCTCATGGACTTAAAATGCTCACTCAATGACCCCAAATTCTCATTTTAGCCATCTTAATGTTGAGAATTGTTGTTTGGTAGACATTAATTATAAATTATAATGACTTTCACCCCGATATCCCATATCTACTGCTGCGCTTAATATGTTCTGAAGTGAGCCATAAGCGATGAAATCCTGACACCTAATGTTGAATGTTGTTTGCTTGATCGTAATATTTAATAAAGTTGATGTTTAAAAGCGTTATTGGGCGGAAATCCATGTCTTAAGGTATAAAAATATTTCCTGTTTCCAAACAAATATATTACCGAACCAAGTTTCAATTCTTGGACGCTCTGTGATACTTCACGAGGCGGTCATATAGGACCGCAGCAAGAAGACGTAGAATAAATTAACCCTCTACAAGTGTTGTCTCTATGAACGTCACTAATTTTTTCATAGTATTTTTTTGCGGCGAAGGTTTTCGGTCTGCGGTTTTAGGGAAAAGTTTTCTAATTGGTCAACAATCTCAATTACCCACGATTACTGTTTCAGCAACCCGAAAGCTGTCTTGTCTAAGTAGATGTATCGCCTATACCTCGATATTTTGTGCATGGTGGGTCGATATCATTGCAGGAATATAGCTCGCCGTCCTGCGCGTTGAAATTGTCTGTGTCCTTGGTCTTGTCGGGCGTGGACTTGATGAGAGATATCTACATTTACAAAATGCCCTGCAAGCCACTTCAAGGATGTGTGGCAGAGGATAAGCAGTCACTAACATGCATTACTCTATCCCCTATTAAAGTTAGTGTAGCTACTGATATTGATACATTAGCATAAATTGCTAATGATTATCAGGAGGCGAAGCCTCACAAGCATTCACTACACTATAGGTATGCTACATATGTTAGAAGGACCGTTAGTATTTTGGAACTACATAAGTGGACAGAGATACAAGAATTATGCTGACAGCATGCACGGCGTGCTGTTAGTACTATGTAGCCGATAAGCATGTTAGTATTAGGGAGTAAATCAACTAACTAGCTACTCTACCTATTGACAATCCTAGTGAAAAGTCTCATTGGCAGCTGTTATGGTCTCTTATTGTTCGCGGGGAAAATTACATTTTAAATATGCCCGTTCTGCAATCTAGTTTCCTAATTTTATTCTCATGATCTGATCTACCGTAGTACCTCGCATTTCGTAAAATTTTATTAACGTCGTCAGAAAACAAATTGGTTTAGAACCTACATAATAGATTAAGTCTAAATTTTAGTCGACGGTCTGAAAGCGCTTCCCATCCCAGTTGCTGCAAAAGATCAGTAACTCTAACTTCATACATACACTATCATAACGGCCTTTAACGTATCTTGCCGATCTTCGCTGCACGCGTTCTACCTCAGTTTCCTAGCCTATCTCATAAGGATCCCAAATACTTGCAACATATTCCAAGTGGGGTCTAACGAGGGAGAAGTAGCTGATTTCCCCAACTTTATCGTCGCACTTGCCAAGTACTCTTTTAACAAATCTCAATTTACGATTAGCTTGACCGGTAATTTCCCGAATATAGCGTGGAAATCTCACCGGGCCAAGACACCGGTAGGATTGACAGAATAAGTGCTCTTTCTTGATTTCCGAAAACGTTCCGCGGTGCCAATAAACGACTCTTCGTCGTCCGCCCAACCGCAGTTCAGGGGGCGGGGGAGTTGCAGCCGTGCGACACCGGTGGCCTCGAAGAGACAATAATCCTGTGTGGTATGCATGCTGTCTCCGTTAAAAGTGTAGGTACCTATTCGTCAGTAGGTGATGTCAAGTTGCTAAAAAGAGTAACGCCCGCGGTGCACCCGAAGAAAGCAGTCTTTCAGTACCTCCTAAAACTTTACCCTATGTGACAAAATGCGTAATTTTTTCTGCTATTTCTCCAGAATTTAATAGATGGAGGCTTTATTGCATTTTTGTATCTCGAAAATCTCCATAGCGGAGTGGATGCGGCTACAATCCATTCCACACACTTGCCACGCCACCTTACGTTGCAGGCGGGTTGGACTAGACTCGACCGCGCGATCGAAAAACTGATGTAAAATTCGGCGTCGCAAACGGTCGCAGCATAACTCATCGGATTAGCACTGTGGAAGCTTTTTAGAGTTTCCCCGTATAAGTTACATCGCGATGCTCGGCGATGCAAATAACTATTTCTCTACATGTATTTTAAAAAATGACAAAAAATGAGGGTGCGCCATTTTGTTTAATACCTTTGGTAAATAATGAAAAAAACGTAAGTAGACTACATTACAACAAAGATGAAAAACAGTTTCATTTTACTGCATCACTTATTCTTCCAATTCTTTACCCATAAAGGCTTTGTAAGGGCTTCATTTTGAAGATTTCGTGAGAAAATTGAGTGAATACCATTTTTGCGAAATTTGTGCAACTTTGACCTCATGCAAATTTTTAATTGTAGAGTACTAAGGAAATTGTTTTACGTCATCGCATGTCCAGGTCTTTTGATAGTAATTATGCAAATTTTCAGATTTATGGCTTGAAAAAATCACTTTATGACTTTTGGCCAGCTTTTTTCGATTCAAGCCCACTTTGCGAGGGTCTGAAAGAGATTCCCAACCCAGTAGCTTCATAAGGTCAGTGACGCTTAGTATTCAGTAATGTAAGGGACATTAATACTACGTATTATGTATATGTAGCATTACAATACTACATGGTATGTATTACTGTAGACTCCTTGGTAAGGAGCGAGCCGTTGTGCGCGCCGCGTGTCGCACGTGCGTTCCCCTGTTCGATTAATTGCGAGCATTCCCGAGGGGGGGTGTTGGAATCGCGGAGGGAGGGGGGGGGTAGAGAGAAAGAGACGTGGAAAGAGAGCCTCAAGGGAATTCGCCATTGATGTGAGGAGAGCGTGCTTGGACGCGTTATTTATAGCCGCTTCTTTGGGGGATGAAGCGAGGTAATTGCTAAGGCCCCCCTGTTTTTTCTTTCTCTCCTCCTATTCCCGAGAAGAGCTCTCTTGCTGCACGCGACGCGACTCAAGTTCAGCGATGGGCCCATTGTTAAAAAAAACGAACGTATCTCGAAAACTAAAACTTTTTTAATTCACTCGACAAACGCACGAATATATTTCTCCGTGAATACGAGGGACAGAGGTCCTCATATTATTTTTTCCGCCTTCTTTTTTCTTAATTCTAATTTTAACTGAGGGATAAACACTCTCAACTGTCTCCTCGATAATTAGGTAACGGGGGTAAAATATTTGGCAATATTTATTTATAAGTTAAAGTTTTCCCTCATATAGGTATAAAATATTTTTGCCACAAAATTCGGAAATGTAGATTTAAAGCTTATCAAAATGCAAATGGATTTCGTTTTACCTAATGAGTTTTGTTTACGGAGGCTGGAAATTAATGGATGTTTCCGGTGAAAAAAGCAAAAAAAAAATTTTTTTTTTCTAATCTTGGCGACACATCACTGACTCAATTAAATTTATTTACATAACCTCTCATAAACCCCCCTTAAAAATGTATTTTTCGAAGGAGAAAGTAAATAATTTGTGTTTTTTCCGTTATGGTTGATAGTCTCATTTATGATATCATCTGAGGGATGAACATTCGTAACCGTTTCGTCGATAATTAGAGAACGGGGGTAAATTTTGTGACTATCGATTTTTCAGGTAAATGTTGCCCTTAAAATCATTCTATTGAAAAAATACTTTCATACACGATTCGGAAAAATAGATTGAAATCATATCGAAGTGTAAATTTATTTCGATTATCCTGTTAATTTTGTTTGACATCATTCTCGATATCGACATACAAATCAGATGTAATTATTACCTTTTAAAATTTCGCATTTATTAACCATAGCGACTCTTTTTATGTGTACTCATACTCTTTGAGTATGCTCTGCTGTTAAATGAATTTAATACTTTGGGCTGGGCTATTTCATCCATTTTGTTTGCTCTTTTTCTGCTCCTAATGAAATGAAGTTGAATTCGGAAAACATTCTTCCGTACTCAACTTCCCATATCAAAACCATTCCCATCGACCCCTCATTACCAAATATTTTCATCCAGAATTTCTCTATCCTTACCGAACACTGTCCCCAAACGGTGTGTAAGGACTGGGATTTTTCCAAAGTGATATTGTACCTGATGATGACGTTAACCGTGGAAACCATGGTCGTGAAAATTAAAATCTTACTTGGAAAAAACAAAGTTTAACCTTTTTATTCTAAATGAATAGCAAGTTCCATAAAGTTACGCCAGAAACCACGGACTCTTTTACTCTGAAAATGTTCTTGTTCACTTGCATATACCTTAGAGGATTCTTGATATTTCTTCAAATAAATCATGTGGAAAGTTATTACTGAGACTTATTGATAAGAAGTTACACCACATCTCGCCTGGAAACGTTTTTTTCTCCGGATTGATTCCTACTGATGGTAATGATGATGGGTTCACATTAACGCATCAATTATTTGTTCTAAATAAAATAATCATCGTTTTGATAGTCTATTTTGTCACAAAATGTGTGCAATAAGATTGACACTTTTTCTTCTCTGAGTTATCATTATACTTACTTCATTACTCACCAAATCTACGTAGAACTTCGTTGGCGATTTTCACCGTCCATTTTATCTTCATTGCTCTCCGACAACACCACGTATCCATTGCTTCCAAACTCATTTGCTCTGAAGCTGTTATCGTCCAGGATTCACTGCCATATAGGCAAGAGCACGCTTCAAATACGTTTCAATAAAATACTTATAGACTTTGAAACGGTTCACACGATAAAACATTCAGTGGACAGAACTAAGTTTTCCTTTATTTAAATTTAAACCATATTATATGTTTGTGACTAACGACAAGGCATATTTGTTGAAGTAAAGTTTGGTGTTTTTGTGAAAAACACTGGTAAATATTTCTGCATAATCCTGGATGTGGAAGGAAATGTTACGGCATCAATGCAGCAATAATGGTGACAAAATAATGAACTTTTTACTGTTCCTTACAAATTTATTTCACGAATCAATTTCAATGGTAAAAAATTTCCTTTTCAAATCTTTTAGCGCGTTGAAATCTATTGGTGAAAGAAATTTGCGTTGGACAATACAAAGCTTATTTTTCTCGCCAATACTTCCTAATTTATGCCTTAATCAATCATGTCTATTCACCATTAATACAGCGTAATAATTTGACAAGAGAACACTTTTTTTACTGCGATTTCCGTTGAAGTTTAGGCTGGGAAAAGTCGTTGGAATTATTCACTGCCTTGAATGCAGATTCGGGTCGTCGCGAAGGAGAGGAATATTCAATTTCTAACTCATCTCTCAGCGTTTTAGGCAGACGCTGCTCCTTCCGGCAGGAGGCGGGGATTCTGCCGGTCGGTCATGTACTCGGGTAGCGGAACATTCCCCTGCAAATTGGCCGCGACGGGTGTAATGAGCCTCTCTGTTGCGAATCTTCTGTGCCAACGAGGAGAACTCCCGTGGGAGACGGATAGTCGGAGATCGTTCATACTTCCCACTCCTCACTGGAGCCAGTAGAAAGATTTTGCCATCTGGGAAGCGAGATCTCCAGT
Source organism: Pyrrhosoma nymphula (assembly GCA_963573305.1). Lineage (NCBI taxonomy): Eukaryota > Metazoa > Arthropoda > Insecta > Odonata > Coenagrionidae > Pyrrhosoma > Pyrrhosoma nymphula. The sequence goes on along the minus strand of OY754337.1, from coordinate 47,600,488 downwards.
GATGGATGCAACAGGGAATATATTAGGCGTGACCGAATCAGTCAATTAGGTGTCTAAAAGTTCCCTTCGAACGGAGGGAGGTCATCTTGTACGGTATCTGAATGCATGGGATATCAATTTAGGCGCCGAGAAGTACATGGATAAAAGCCTACCCATTACGCCATTCCCTTTCGGGGTCGGCGAAGACAAAGAATTTAGTTATTGCCGTTGGCCCAATAAATATGGCTCCCTTTTAATAATTACCTCCACAATGCCCTATACTTACAAACCACTCTCGCTTCTCTTACACTTATGCATTGCTTCATACACACTTTCCTATTCTTAAGACTCCTATAATTCCTCCTCTTTGGAGTCTCTCCTACCACATTCACCCATCAATTTCATGATGTACCACTTCCTCTCACACTATTCACTCAACTATCATTTATCTGTTTCGTTACTCAACTCTCTTCCACTCTCTCGAGATGGCTAAACCAACGAAGCTCACTCCTTTCATGTCTCAGTTACTGGAGCAGCCAACCCACATGCTTTCATCACCCACTCATGCCTAACCTTATCCAATTTTGTCTCAAACATTTCTCAAATACCCCATTCCCACTGTATTTAGCCTTATCTTATGCGTATCCTGACCTACTCAGGTTTACCCTACTATCCTGACCTACCCATGTAATAACGTCGGGATGTGGTCACTTTTTTATACTTAGATTTTTGCTTCCCTAGGCCAAAACTAATTACTAGATGTGCTCCACATCTGCTTGCGACTTTCCTTCCGTCATTCGCACTCCTTATAATCTCTTTGTCTATCCTTCCATCACCCAAACATTCGGGCAAGATGCACTAAATCACTTACTTGTTTAATTATGTAAAATGTAATAATACAATGTGTGCCTTTCACCTCTTTCTTTTTCGGTTTAGGTACAGTCAAGAAACGAAGTTCTTGCTGTTAGGTCTAGTAGCTAGCTTGTTTTTTAAAATAATTTCCTCTATAATTCCGTATCCTGGTATACCTGTTACAATTCTATTAAATGTATGCATTGCTTCATGCACGCTCTCCAATTCTTAAAACTAAATACCCCTCCTCTTAAGAGTCTCTTCCACAACTTTCATCCATGACTTTCTCGGTCAACTATTTCCTATCACGATATGTCACTCTTCTATCACAAATATGCTTCAGAATTCGGAATTGAGTAGTGAATTTTACAATTCGAAAATAAGCCTAATTTTGGCCGTCAAAATTGTATCCCTCTGCGAAGCTGTCGTGTAATTCGTTTTTTTTTTAATTAATGCTATTTTTATTCTACCAAATTTCCTATGGTACTTCGATAATAAAGTTACTGAAATGTCATGTTATTCATCTTCAGGCTAGTTATAGAAAAATTTTCCCTTTGTTTACATGAAAAATAAAATTATACCTTCCCCCGCTACGCTATATTATTTAAGAGGATATTCGCTTTTTTATACTTGATTGCTACAGTTCACGAAGCAATAATAATAATGAAATTATCCACTCAAAATATAAAAAGCAGTACCTACACAACAGAAACTAGCACCCCCTTACTATAAGCACTCATATGTAAATGTATTTAGCTTTAATTTTTTGTCAACTGTTGCTCAAATGAAGTGTAAAAAGCTTAAATCCTTGTACATTATATCAATTGTAGATCCCTGATGAAGCTAAAATAATTCATGCAATTATTAATCGAGTATAAGAAATGATAACGCACTGATTTATATGACTTATGATGATGACTCCTAAGCCCTCGCGGCAGTAGCGGCCGGCCGCCTCTTCCAAATGCGTTCCGGCCCATTTCCCACGAAGAATGCGCTGCTGGGATCCATCATGGCCTCCACCCGTCCCATCCCATGGGCATTATAGGTTCAGACGTGTCAAATCTCGCGGCTCTGCCCGAATTGCATTTTTTGTTCGCCGTTTCGCCCATCTGTCGGGAAAGGGGGAGTTGGTCTTAGGCGTCCGTATCTAGGTGAATGGACAGTCAGCGGATATCCGCTGTTCCCGTTTCAAACTAACGTTCCCGTTGCATACATTAATTCGTTTGCCGCCGCGTGCTAAGTTATAGGGATCTCTCTCATCTTCGCTTCGCATTCCATCGACCCGTGACGGACGTTACCAATAATCTCGCCGTATTTCTCTGTCCGGAGATTGTCACACGTCAATTGTCACTCACACTAGAATATGGTGCCTGTTGAATTTAAACGGGAAGAATAAAAAAGTAAAATCGTTGCACACGACTAACGAGTTCTCCCAAAATGGAGTGCAAAATGAATATTTTATGTAGCAGCCAATAGCCACATAGTGAGGAGTTTGGGTGAAAAATACCCTAACTAAAATCTCGCGGGAATTGTGTGTTGGTGGGTTTACACTGGCAAGTTAATTGCGCAAGTCAGTAGCAGCTAGCGAAATTTGACGTTAATTGCACGTGTAAACGCCTCATTAAATCCGCTTGCCAAACTTTTATAGTTTTGGCAAGTCGCTTGCAGAAGCGTGTTGTCGCTAGTGTTAACGGTTTCCGACCTTGCTCTACTCTAACTCGTGAAGAAAGGTTTTCGTCATTGTAAAATTCCCCGCAAGCTCTTGCTGAAGGAAGTTGTGAAAGTAACTTGCCAGTGTAAATCCACCCTTATATTAATCATCAGACCTAAACCCATTTGAAGTCTATGCTGCGGTTGCCATGTAAAGAAAACATTCTATTGTTTGAAATAGTTCAAACATTATTAAGCTTTGAGCCGAAAACTCAATTATTTGGCAAGAACAATATGAATAGTAAAATCGAATAGAAGAATTAAAAGTTTGTTCTTTCAGTCATCCGATTATTAAAATTCCAAGCCTTTATCACGAATCTAAGTAATTTGAAAAAGTAAAATAAATGAACCTTTGCACCGAATCCAATGCTTATCCTAAGGTTGGTTTACACTGCCAAGGTTATTGTACAATTTTCTTGCAGTAAGCAACTTTCGACGTAAATAACAGCTGTAAATGGCTCTGCAAGTCCGCTTGCAGGACTCTTTAAACTTTCTACATCTGCAAAGTGCCCTGCCAGCTGCTTTAAGGTTGTGGGACAGGAGTGAATTCGCATCGACATGCTTTAAACTATATCCTTCAAAAGTTAACAAGCTTGCGACTATTGATACATTAAAAAAGATGGCAAATACCTGTCAGGAGGTATAATTTCATCAACATGCACTTCACTGTATGCTATCCATGTTAAAGAAAACATTTGTACTATTGTATTTTGCAACTACATACGTGCTGATATATACAAGATTTCATACAGGAAGCATGCCGGATGTGCTGTTAGTATTACGTAGCAAATCGAGACTCATACATTTGATAGCAAATAAAATAATTATCTTATCTACGTATAATTTATCATGAGTACAAATTGCGCTGTCCAAATAGCAGCATTGCTTTGTCCCCTCTTTCCCTATAACCTCCATTTTTCATGGTTGGGTGTCCTTATACCCGCTGCCACACGCCCATACGGTGGCTCGCAGGGTAATCTGCAGATATACAACTCTTGATTACTAGACGGTCCATCATCATGACTCTATGCTCACTGACGTAGCCTGGGGGGGGGGGGCCGGACTCCCCTGCGATAATTTTAATTTATTACAAATAGGACACTGTAAGAGAAAGTTACATTTTTTCTTTTCAACAAGTAATGCTTAATCATTTATTCATCAGTTTGAACAACTTTAAAAATAAATTTTTGTGTAGTTTTCAAGCATAAAAAACTTTTTCATTCTTTCAAAAGTTTTCACAGCTAAAATGTTGAAAAAATTGGTTGTTTCACCACAGTCGCAAATGCACTCTTTAACTGTCTAGACACAAGTTTGCTCCGAATTTTCATATATTTTACCCCCCACTCCTCCGCCCTTTAACTCAACATATACCTGGCTACGTCACTGCTGTGCTGTAGCTTGGTTCGAAATCATTTGGCGTTGAAATCTATGTAAGAATTAAATTATTGAAGTTACTTTTTTCCAAGGCATACTCATCATTAATGATAAACATTATTTGGTAGCTTATAAATCTATTGACAACGGTAAGAATATTATGGGGTAATAACATTGGCTATTTTATCAGCTTTGAAGCTGTGAGGTACCCATAATCCTCAATGAGGTCAAGAGTGGCTTTAAAATGAATAGCGATAGTCAATGTTGCAAAAATATTTTCTCCAGTAATCTAATAAATTTCTTTCTTTTATTTTCAGGTGAGTTGACTTTTGTTGCCTGTATATCCAGAGTATCAACCCATTCGAACTGATGTGTAAGTTAAAATAAATTCTTCCAAGGCGATTAAAGTTGCAGTCAGGTTTCATCTCCATGGTGGTAATACATCTCGTATTGCGAGGAATAGTTTTTTAAAAGATTATTATCGATTTTTGTTTCCTAAAAGTTTGCATGTTCCTTATATAGAGGTAAACTCAACGTTTTTGGAAACAGAGAATGTAATTGGAACATGGCGTCTTCTCCATTATTTTGATGTAACTCGTCCTGTAAGCATAATTTGCGCATCGCATTTTGTAGAATAATCAATGAAAACGAGTAGCCACATTACTTAAAATTCTGGTAAACATTTATTTTCATGAAATAATTATTTATCAAATGCTATGATTAAAATGCTCATATCATTCCGATATTTGAAATCCATTTGGAATAATGTGGGTATTTCTTTTTCGTTATACCAAGGCAACATATGAATATCAGAATTTCAATTCCTGAGTTTATTATTTACGTTTCGGCTGTTGAATTTCGTGGATTTAATTCAGGCTTGAATTAAAGTTGCACATTTTAGATTCCAGATGGAATAGCAAATGGTTTAGACTTGTTTTTAAAAACTCCTCTGCCTATGTGTTATTTTTTAAATAAATTATATTTCTTTAATGAAATGTCGCACTTTGCGTTTTTAACGCTGACATCGGATTCTATTGAGTCTGTGCTGAACGTCTTAATTTGCAGCGATGAACGATAAAGAACTCGTCGGAAATCGTTAGCTGAACTCAAGTTGTGCATTTCGTATGTTGGGTAGTAGGTCTTCTTCGAAAACTGCTTGAACTGTGGGGAAGGGAACTGACTAACCCAACCGAAAATGTGAGAATTTCATCACCTTTGGCCTTAGCTCGAGGTGATCTCTTACCCTTATCCATGAAACCGACCCTCGGGACCTGTGATTGGTGGTCTGGAGGGATTATTGGATTTGGGGGAACGAGGGGAGAGAAATCATTGGTAGGGGAAGATGGTGGCGTTCAGACACTCCCTTCCGTTTGACTTTCACCGTACCAATATTTTCTGGCAAGCCACGGCCTTTACACATATTTCAAATGTTCCCTCTTTTCTCCGTGAAAAGTGATATTTCAACCACCCAAAGGCTTAAGGGTGTGGGACTTGGGACAGGCTTATCAGTCGTGATGCCTGTCGTTTACATTATTCCGTGAACGTCTCTCTGACTTGCATTGAATTTGAAATATAAAATATTATTTAGATAATATTATATTTATATATAAAATAATATTATATGAAATAATATTATATAAAATAATATTATATTAGGGTTATCTGCCGATTGAGGTAGGTTTAAATGGAAGAGAGTTAAATCGTCTAGATTTTTACCGCCGCGTTCCCCTATCTCCTTATACATTACTTACTTCATCTCAGCATACGTCCTACCCCTCTTCATCCGATGCATTTAATGTTGCCTTTCTTCCCCTTCCCCGCTTACTCAACGTCTTCCCCTCTATCACCGCCTTCAGAATCCTTTTGCCTCTAATTACCTGTTCCAATCCCCTACTCTGCCTCCTCGTAACCTTCTTCAGAAATTTCCTCTTCCCACTCACCATACGAAGAACTTCCTCGTCCGTCTTCCTTGCCGTCCATCGCTCTTTCTCCATTTTTGACCACATTCTAATCTCAGATACTTGAAATTATTCTCGTAAACTTTCCTCATAGTCCAGTTTTTGTGCCATGTATTGCTACACTCCATATTTCACTCTTCGATGTCCTTTTCTTTACATTATAACACAAGTTCCCCATCATCAGCTCCCCCCCTTTGCTAAACGCCTCCTTCGATAGCGAAATTCCCCTTCTAATTTCCCTGCTGCTATGCCTAATCTCCTCCTATGTACAACCCAAATAATTTAATTGTTCCAGTTGTTTCAGTTATATTCCCTCCCAAATGTATGACCAACCTCGCTTTCTTAGTCCTAGAAAATGTAGGATGGGCTTAGGATGGTTCATCAGTCGTTGTACCTGTCATATACTGCATTCCACGATGAAGTCTCCCATTTATTGAATTTAAAATTGAAAATATCTACCCATTTTTAAATGCGAACGTGGGGTTTAAAAACAAAATGTCTCTGTTTGAGGATGAATACAACTATTATTATACTCAGGCCTAGATTTAATGTCGCTTTTATTACGAGGGGAACTTATGAACTAAATACGAACACAGCGAATTAAAAAATGATTATTTAACTGACGTTTTCTTGATAATAAAGTTGTCTCAGTCGTATTTTTCCACGGAATGTATTTTATCAATAAATCCTGAGCAAAATTACTATTGAGACTCCTGATTATTAATAATGTTTTTGTTTAATAAACGAGCATTGCTGCTGGTAATAATTTGGTAAAATAGTACTCCTGAGGTCAGAGAATATAGGTTTTATACCAGGCTAAATAAATATTTGAATGACATAAAGTTCTCTTTCCATCAAAACTTTTCTATATTTTCACTTTACAGTTTGTGTAATCTAAAACCTAGGCGGAAGTCCCTTGGAAAAAATGCGGGTGAATACCTCAAATGAATCAAAATGGAATTTGGTTCTGGTCACCGTAGCTATATGTGAACTATGGCCTCCTCCCCTCGTGCTAAACCACGGATTGTGATTGACTAGCCAATTCAAAATGTTCCACTCACCAGTCACACGAATGGGAAATCGATCCGGAAATGAACTTTATCCCCAAAAACTGTACTGCATTTATCTCTCTGGTCTGACCGTTCGAGATGCTTTTGTGAATGGTTTTTCCTCGAGGAAACTTTTCCACTGTTAAAAGAGATAAGATGGGGAGCTTTTGAAATGTGGGGTTTGAGGAGAGGGAAGAAATTAAAAAGATGAAAAGGAAGAAGTAGAGTGTTAGCCCGATAGGGGAAGAAGTGGATAAAATTTGCCCACACCTTTTACGAGGAGTGTACTGAGTTAAATGTCAGGCTAGTAATGTATCAACGATGTAAACATGATAAACTCAATGGTTTCAGGCTTCACTTTGTGAAAATCCATTCTAAAGAATTCAAAAAAGATATGGTACTTTTTTCACAGATTTTTTTTTTTTTTTTTTTTTTTTTCGATTTTTCGAGGATGATGTCGCCTATGCGACGAAACCGGTCGACTTTAAATAAAAATCTGTGAAAAAAGTACCATATCTTTTTTGAATTCTTTAGATGTAAACATGACCGATTTTCCCGTGTTCTTATTTGATTTATGATGATTCACATCGAGCCGGTGAGTGACATCGCTCCAAGATGCATTTCATTTTAAAGGCAAATAAAGTCTCTTTCCAAACAAGTATACAATATATAACCCTACCAATCATGTTCAGTGTTAGTGTGGAACACGTCAAAGTTCAGGTCTACACTATTTTGACAGCGACTATAGTCACGAGCATGCAGGCAGAAATTTCAAGTTTAGGTTGTAGCTGCGACAACATGAGACGGTTCCTCGCTATTAATAATAGTCTCGAAGCTTTTCTGGAGTCGTCACTCAAGTTTCATACCAAAGATCCTACATTTCAAAGGCAAAGGTCCCAGGCTGGAATGCTGGAACCAATTTGAGATGGTGCATCACGGGAATAAAACAGTTAATGAATGAACAACTCATTTCAAACCACTCCCCCCTGCTATCTCATTTTGATGACGGATGCCTTAATCTTGACCGCTCCAATATCCTCTTTGTCCCGACAACTACTCCCGCTCCCCGCGCCTCAACTCTCAACACAAGTCATTTCAGCAATAGTATCCGCAGCACTTCACCTCTACTGGCTAATCCCTTCCCCCAAACCCATTTTCTATTCAATTCAATTTCTGCCCCTTTCCACTTCCCCACTGTATCATCAATGGTCGTTCAATCCTAAGATAGGATAACTACAACCCTCCATCCTTTCCCTATCTAATGCTAGTTCCCTTACTCCCTGGTGGTTTATCTCAGGTATTTTCCTCTTTATTTGGTCAATGTATATATCCCTAGGCCTTCTTCTTGTGACTTTTCCCTTGTATTCTTCACAAACCCATTGTGTCTCAGGGTGAGCCCAATACGTCTGGTTCTTCTTTTCTGTGTAGTGATCCACTTTGCGTATATGTCACAGTTCCCTACAGTTGTGTATGTATTGCCTGTATTGTGACTAGTACATGCATGGCATTTCGTAGATGTAGACCTTGATTGAGCGAAGAATGCTAGGAAGTCACTGAATGGAGAGGAATATGAGATTAATTTAAGACGGTATGAAAGAGGTTAAGAAGATTATGCGGAGCTATAAGCGTTACATGGTGCGTAACGAAAGGCAATAATGTCGTCCGATTGTCTTATAAGCGCTTGACCTCCTGAAGGAAGACCGCATGTGATTGCGCAACGGTAAACGTGATATTGAATAGCCTCGGAGAGGCAGCAGGGGGTGGAGGGGAACACTTAGCAAACTCGACGGAAGACCACCTACTGGTATGCGCGAGGAAGAACTGCCCAAGCGGAACATTACCAGGCAATGTGCCGAACAATCGAGACACCTTGAAGAATGAGAACGCCCTTTTTTATCCTTTCGGGAGCGTCACTAACGGCCGAATGAATGGGTTGCTCCCGCCCTAGCGCGCGGAAGAAATTGCTTTCGTGGGAAGTCCATAAATCCCCACAGATCGTCAGTGACTAAGTCGAGGCTTTATCAAAATATATAACCAGCTGTCTACCGCGGAGGGATGAGGGAGGGAGCTATTAGCTGAGCGAGGCCAACGAACGCCTTAAGGTCGATTCCTAGAAGACTAAAATGACAAAAAATAGTTCTTCCGTTCAAATAAAAAAATATCATAACCACGGGGAAGAAGTCGAACTGCTCGAAGCAGGAATTCGGTGCCTCTCTATATCCATACAATACTCTGCAAGCCAAATTGGGGTGTGTTAGGGAGTGGTTTATCACCAGCATGCTTTACACCAGGGGTCTTCAAACTTATCGTAACGAGGGCCGCAATGGGTACTTGAACACTTGTCAGCGGGCCGTAGTATAAAAAAATAAATTGGAAACTCTGGATACGAGTTTTAACGAAATCAGAAAATTTTATTAATTAAGTACAGAGTTTGTGAAATTAAATTATCGTATATTGATGACGACGAACAATACCAGCACATTCTCATATTTTCATCTGAGAACCATTAATTTGGATGGTTTTATTGTGTTTGTGTTTTTTAAATCTTATTAAACTGAGATTTAAATTTTGAAACGCTGCTTACTTACAAGTAACGACCATTGAAGCAAACATTATGTGGCGCATTTCCGCATAATTCTTCTGCGGGCCGCATAAAATCACCTTGCGGGCCAGATGTGGCCCGCGGGCCGTACTTTGGAGACCCCTGCTTTACACCATACCCTAATAAAGTTGATCAAACTACGACTATTAATGCATTAGCAAAAAGCTGCAAATTCATCTCAAGAGGTTATATTTCACCTAAATGCACTACTCTTTAGGGATGCTATCAATGCAGTGAAAAAATTTATATTAATGTATTTTGCAACTACATAAATACCCAGGAATACAAGAGTTGCACAGGAAAAATGCAAAACTTCTGTTACCTAATTCTATTTTGCAGATTTAGAAATAGGCATTAGAGAACAAATCAACTTATTAGATACACTATACCAATCGACAATCCGAGTTAAAAGTCTTATTGGCAGCAATTATGGCCTCTTGTCGTTCGCGGGAAAAATGACATTTTAAACCTCTCCGTTCTGCAGTCTATTTCCCTAAATTTATTCTAATGATCTGATTCATCGTAGTATCTCAAAAATGTCGCTATCCAACAAACAATTAATTGCGTACTTCACAGTGCACGCAACTACTATAGCTCTGTATTAAATCCTCTAAATGCAATTAATTACGTATTAAACGTAAAGTCTTCGAAACAAAACGTGTTTATTCGAAGCAGCAACCGATAAATAATAACTTCATTCGCGCCATTTTAGATAGGTACGATAACTATCAACGGAAGGATAATTATTGGGGAACATAAGAATGGTGGAAAGAAAATCGTTTACGGCAATCGTCTGCTCTTGTGGTGGTTCCATCGTAAAATGATTTTGATGTCATTTGATTTATATTCTGGCTCATAAGGAATTTCTAAAGCATAGATCTCATCAGAAATTTAAGTGTAGGTCATATTAAATCTCAGCAGTTTTTTTTTAAATAAATCAATTGCTCACTGCAGTCATTTTTATAGAATCGGATAAATCTTCGGTTTTGAAGGAGTTTTCAACGTACGACGCTAAAAAAATGAGTTAAGTTAAAGACTTACGTACGCATGTTTAGTTAATTGGTAAGAATTTGAGGCACAAAAAGCAATATTTTTGCGCCATCAATATTAGACCACTTAATCCATGCTTCCTACGGCTCCTGAAATTAAAAAATAAAATTCGAATGTGGTCTTTATTATGAATAGGGAAAAATGTTGCCCGAACCACCTTAAAACAGCATTTGGAGATAGAAATACCTGTTTAATTTTTGTAAACTTTACTGGTTGTAAAGGAAATATGCTATTGTTGATTTCAGAGAAAAATGTTAGATGTTTCAGCTAAAAACATGAATTTCAGGCAAATAGGAAGCGTAAAAGAAAATCGATTGAAAGAATTAGAAACTTCATGTATTCAGCCATCCGATTAAAAATATTCCTGCCCTATATCTTGAGTGAAAGTACTTTTTAAAAGCAAAAATTTAAATCACAGCACCGAACCCAATGCTTAGCATGGACCACCAGAGGGGACCTTCGGGGGCCTTTGGGGGCCCTGAAGGCTTTTTAATATAGCATATGTTACAACCACATATGTTTTCTATCTACATGCCAAATGTAAGCTCAATCGGTCCAGTAATTTTTGCGTGATGGAGCAACAGACAGACATACATCATTACATTTTTATATATTAGTAAGGATTACACCCCTAACCCTGCAAAAAAAGGGTTTTGGTTAATTGAACCCTACATTGTTTGTTGTCTACCAGTAACGAACATGTGTTCCAAATTTCATCAAAATTGGTCCAGTGGTTTAGGAAGAGATGTGGAATATACACCCACATATCCACATAGGTACATTGACTTTTATATATATAAAAAGATAATTCCTTTCCATTTTTTCGCCTTGAAAGATTTCACGTATCTATGAAAGTCCATATTAGCAATCCTGATCATTGAAATTAGCAAATACGAATTCTTCTCACTGTGCAATTGTGTATATCTCGTGTGGAAGACGAACGAGTAAGTGCTGGGCGTGGTGCTTGAGGAGAGAAAAAATCCTTGAGGAAATCAGGAGAATGCAGAGTAGGTGGTTGGAACAGGTAATGAGAGACGAGAGGAAGCAAAAGAACGTGATAGAATGGAGGATGTTGTGTAAGAAGGAAAGGGTAATATAGATAATATGGCTTTATGGAAGAGATTGATAGAGGTAGGACATATGTATGCCCAGCTGAAGAATGAAATTTTGTATGAAGACAATGATGTTCAGCTGTGAAAGATTAGTAAAGACATTCCTACTTCCATCTTAAGGTACCGTTACCGATATATCACATTTGATAGTAATAATTTATGCTCAACACATTCCCGCCTTTAAGCCCATGTAAATTCAATGTGAATTTGTGGCAAAAAATAGAGAGGGAAATTGTGATTTTGACGTTACGAGACGTGAGGTTGAGGGGCAAGGATGGTTGGATCAGGTAATGAGAGGTAAATGGATTCTGAAGGCCGAGGTTGAGGGGAGGAAAGATAATATGCTTTATGGAAGGGATATAAAGAGGTAGGACGTATGCCGAGCTGAAGAATGAAATAGTTGATGGAGACAAGGAACTTTATTTGTTATGTATAGGTATTCCTGCTTCCATCTGAACCTACCTCTAGTGGTAGGTTTGTGGTAAATAATAATAATTATACCTTTTGTATCTTGAATGAGAGTAACGAACTGATTATTGTTTAAGATCTGAGGCTTCTCCAACGAATGCTGAGTGTTAAGAGTTCTCGGATTTCCAGCCGGGTGATGGTGCTCAACTGCACCGACGCGACGTTTCGATGACGCGGTCTGCCGTCGTATTCAGGGTGAATCTTCAGGGTCATTCACCCTGGAGAAGATGGCAGACTGCGTCATCGAAACGTCAGTGCAGTTGAACACCATCACTCGGCTGGATACCCGAGAACTCTACATACTGATTATTGTTTACATGGACTACTTAAAACAGAAAATTGGGGGTTATTATGGAAATGTGTTTTCAGGGCAGATAATGAGGCCAGAAACATGTTTGTTTTGAAAAAGTCTTTCCTATATGCATTCAGTTTAAAAAGGAAGAGTTCAATGAATTTGAATGCTTAGGAAAAGTCATTTACGCGCTCTCTCGACTCGCTGTGGTTGTTTCAGCAGCTGATTAAGATGGTGTAATTACTACGACCTTAATTGCGGGAGAGATGATGGAGAAAGATCCTTAAAGCCTATATAATTAATAACCCGCGAGGTATTCGCGCGTGGTGGTTTTCGGTAATTGACTGTGCCTCTCCTACTCTTTCCTTCCCTGGAAACCGCGCGTCAAATATTGAGCATCTTGGGAATGGATTACCCCTGCGGTCGATGATCCAATAATTGTCGACCGCTGTTAGGGATACTGCACACCGTAGGTTTGGACTCCGCTTCTTCTCTTTGGAGCTGTCTGGAAGGGATATATCTTCACGGCAGCGGAGAAGTTTGCAGCAAATGTGGAAAGTATATTACATTTTAGTACCAATGTTGAAATTGTGATTTAGCATTTATCAAATTAAAAAAAATTCAATCTAAAACTCATATTCTTAAATAAACAGGACAACAGTTTGGGCGACGAACGACGTTGTCTAATGAAAATATTTATTTTTTTAACTACGCGCGCTATGCGGCATCAAAACGCTGTCGTCGAGAATCCTGCGGATATCGTTACGGAACTGTATATCTGACCGTAAATCGAATCATTTTCTTGTTTAATTAAGCTGGTTTATCCTAATTTTACGTAAATAATCGTTCATATTTCCTTCATGAAAGATTGTGAACGAGTATGATCAGATCCATACCATGTCTGTGTTTGATGCATTTACATACAGATTGCATGTTTGAAATCGTTATAAAATTTGCTGTCAGGTAAACTACTCAACTTTGAGGAATAAATTTGATGCATGGCGTAGTTGGCTTACACACCTGACCTTCGCTTCTTCTCTTTAGAGCACCCGGGACGAGATGAACTGCAAAGACAGCAGAGAATTTGTTGGGTATATCAAAGAGATGACATAATTTGGCCAAATATGGCTAGGTGGCGTAAGTGGCAACCACCATTCGACCCGTCATTAGGAAAATTTGGATTGAATCCGGGTGTAGTCTGATGATATTTTTCTTTTTTTATTTCCTCACTTTTGTGTTCTCTATTGCATCCGTATGCGTTATTTTTTACAATGCTCACTTGTCCATTTAGTAAAAGAGTTATTGTCAAAAAGGTAAAGTGTTGGTTTTCAGGTTAGTAAAACTTTTTCGGATCGCTTTTTATATGGTTCTATGGATGTTTGTAAAAGCTACCAAATTGTTTTATTAGAATTTTTATGCTAAACGTTGTTAGGCATCGTAGTTTCATGCGATTGATAAAAACTATCTTGTCGAAATGAAAAGTTTCTCGTAAACCAAGTAAACAGACTAGTGCGACAGAGCTTGTTGTCAATGTTATTCTGAAATTTGTACGAATATGGAGTACATAGTTAAATATTGATTTTGTATTTTTTTCCTGTTCACCGTCAGTTAACATTAAGGAGGGCATTATGATTTCTCATGAGCACTATTTGAAGCATTAAAATATGGGAGCTCACCCTTTTATTGCCTTGATATTTTTAATATTATTAAAAGCCATTACATAACCATTAAAACTGAAGATCGATTGTTGAAGAGTTGGATAAAAATGTAGTATCAGGAAAACTCTACGATGAAGGAGGGACAAACTTATTGGACACATTTTTGGACACCACAACCCATTGAGAACAATGTTGGAAGGAGAAATAAATGGTAAGAATTATAGTGGAATGCCAAGAATGGAATACCAACCCGGATCTCTCGATTTCGCGCCGAGTGCTTTAACCAGTTAAGCTACCGAGGCGTCCTTCTCCCCTGTGGATTATTTGGTGGCTTTATAGGAGCATGGTGGTCAGGACTGCTAGACAGCGCGAAATCGAGGGATCCGGGTTCGAATCCCGGTCAAGGCGAATGATTTTTCTCCTGTGGAATATTGCACTTATGTGCACTTGCGGGTGACTCCGTAAAGGTTACTACCGTGGCTAGTCCCGGTATCCTCAATATTGGAATACCAACATCAAGCAAATCATGAAGGACGTGAAAGTAAAAAATTATGTAGGAATGAATTGTTTGGCAGAAAGGAGAGTGGAATGGAGAGCTGCTGCTAAACGGATTGATGACTACTTATGATGATGAACCATTAAAACCGACCTAATTAATCATGTCCTGGTAAACAAATACCTATAACAACATTTTATTTCTCATGCATCGCGAATATTTCTCATTGACCACGTTATGCTTTTTGTCTTAATATACTTTTTTTACCACGTTATGACCACGTGGTCCGTTTGGTGGGATGCAGAATAATTTTGCGTTTGTCCTTGTTCCATTTCATTCCGTTGCTCCTGTGACCCAAGCCCCTATTTTTCACTTTCCGTTACGCTCTCCTCCTTTCTGCTATTTCCACCTATCTCTAATTACCCCCATCGTTCCTGGGTCTAATGAGGGAAGCAGTTACCTGCGCGCTTACTATAATCACCGCTAATTTACTACAATGAATGTCTTTGGATGAATTCTCCGTCAGGGAGCAGGGGTGGGGCCTGGACCCCCCTAATGAGTAGTTTTGGGATGTATCGCGAAAAGAGCTCAGCTACTCATTGTCTCTGCCTCATTCTCGTAAATGTAAATTACCCGGAAGAAATATCTCCGTGAAAAGTGATGCTAATTTTCAGCCATCAGCGGGTGAAACTTATCTTCCTCGCCAAAGTTCCCGCAACGGACAATTTTGGGACATGGGCTACGGAACTTTCAAGGCACTTGAAAACGGGGGAGGAAGGTTGTTTTACTGTAGATGGTCAGTCGGAAAACCTTTCTAATTGCTACCACCCCTATCTCTTCGAGAAGTGTAATGACGCAACGCTACCCGTTACATCCCGTTTCGACTCATCTCACAATGAGACCTCAAGATAGGATCCCTGGTATAGTCATAGCAATAGGTGATTTAAACTCTTGCCTTGCGTGTGTGCACCTCGCGCCCTTTTCACGAAGTAGTGTGGTTTCGGGGCGTCCATTAATTACGTGAGGCGATTTTTCGACCCCCCCCCCCCGCGAGATTTTAGTGTATGCGTATTTTTAGTGTAAATTCGTCAACCTGTGCTAGATGACGTTGGATTTATTAAAAAAATATAATTTGCTTAATTATTTTTATTGAGGACTAGTTAAAACTAGTATTTAAGACTTCTAAGAACGTAATCTTGAATCACAGTGAGAAAATCTAACAATAAAATACTTAAATAGGAACTACTAAAATTCGTAAAAGAATACTCATTCTAATTCATGGTACTAATACTACCATGTTCTAATTCAGTCAACGGGGACTCGTGTGTGGTTTCAAGAGTGACTTACCGGAACCAACATGTCCATGTGATTTGTTTTCACATGTTTTACTTAATTTAACCCAGTTTTCTCACAATTTCACACTGTTTCTTGTGGAAAAAAAATTACGTGATATTTGCCGATACCCCCCCTCTCCCCCACGTGAGATTTGGTTGGATTCGGCTCGATTCCCTCTCCTCCCCCCCTAAACGCCTCACGTAATTAATGGACGCGCCCTTTGCGTTTGTGTGTCTCGTTCGTTTTGGTTCCCCTGCCTCATTTTCTCTCGTTGCCTCCTTTTCCCCATCGTCCTTTCACTTCACCCCCTCCACTACTTCCTTCCCTCCCTTTCGCGAAGGTCAGCGCAAGAAACTTTTGCGAGTGCTACAATCGTAATTTTTATACCTAACTTTAATCTGCCCTGAGAGATTAGGTGTTTCCCCGGTGAGCGATGCTGAAGAATTTTCTCGGGTTTCCCACCGGGTCAGGAAAACTGGTGCTGCCAACGTTTCGACGGCTAACTCTGCCATCGTCATCAGGGCTGACGACACTTAGCTGCTGAATATCAGCTCTGTTGACGATGGAAGAGTTAGCCGTTGAAATTTTGCCAGCAGCCGCTTTCCTGATCCAGGGGAAACCTGAGAGAACCTCTTCTGTAATCTGCACTTTTGTTATTTCAAAACGTTAACGTTTCAAATTTCAAACGTAAGGAAATCGAAAAACACTCTTGGACCACATTTCATTTAAGGGCATCCGTTTATGCTTTGGAACTCACCGTTTAGACAGTAATTGTAAAGAAATAGGAATAATATGTTTTACGTAATTAAATCATGTTATGACTAGAGTTTTCGACGCGGTATTTGAAATTTAGACGAAAATGTATTCAAATATGTTTTTTTTAATTGGACTCGGCGTGACACCTTGATTTTGTTAGCAAGCATTATATTAATGTGAAATGTAATATTTCGCGTGTAGAAGAAAGTATGCACATATGTTATTGAATCATTACGAAATAATGTCATGTTCTATAAGACTACGTGTTAAAATAGCATTGAATAGCCAAAACATCAGATCGGTATGATGCATTTTTTTCACTTTTATATATAAATATCACTTATAAGAACACCTATGCAAAGTTACGCGCAAATCCTTACATAGACAAAAATTGCTCCAACCTTCTTAACGCGACGTTACTTCGACGTTAAGAACTTGTGAAGATCGTTAGCTATAGAAACTAACAGCATTCAATCGGTATAATGGGGGACTTGAAGCAGCTTGGAGTTGTCTTTCTCAGTATTCTCCAAGACCTTAGCGAAAGCTGCAGCAGTATCGATAATGTGGATGATTCGTATTTCAAGTGCGATATCTGCGCTTCATTTTTAATAGTATCAATATTGGAACAAAATATTCACTTCCACGTCCTTAAATGCGTTGCTGATTTGTAATACAAAGATATGTTAGGAAAGCGTTATTTGCGCTGCGATGAGTATTGCAATTATTTCCTGCCATTTTTTGGAATTTTCATTGTAATTACTTCGTGTTGTAAATCGTAA
This sequence comes from Pyrrhosoma nymphula, assembly GCA_963573305.1. Lineage (NCBI taxonomy): Eukaryota > Metazoa > Arthropoda > Insecta > Odonata > Coenagrionidae > Pyrrhosoma > Pyrrhosoma nymphula. The sequence continues at coordinate 47,583,018 of OY754337.1, read as the reverse complement.
TTAGCATTTTCTCAAACTTACCGAAGAATCTATGGAGATATTTATTCAAGAATTGTATTGTGATGTGGTGAAAATGTCACTCATTTGGTTGGAATTAAAATTAGGCCAAGTTGCGGCAAGTTCTAATAATCGAGCCTTTAGTCACTTAGTATGCCGCAATGCACCTGCTAATTGGCTGTGAAGTTCATTTATACCTTAAGGTAGCCTTCCCGCTCTACATCAAAGCCTTGCTCGAACGAAGTAGATGGCGTCCTTTGAGTCATGCGAGAAAAAGACTAATGACGTCAAGGGCAGAGTACACGCAGGATATTTAGTATGTCTTTGCACATGGCCACCGCATTGGAGCCAGATGGCTTGACGCGAGTGCATTTGGAAAAAAATGCCCGTCCAAAATTTAGCACATGAACGAACGCACTTTCTGTTCGCCTTGGATTCATTGACGTAATTGTAAGTGCCGCGGAAGTTCTTCCTTACTTCCAAGAATATATATTTTTTGCGTACATGCTCTCATATCCATCTCGCCATTTTTTTTCGGGTAGACATTGACAAAAATCTTATATTTTTGCCATTTTTAATGAGACTACCTCATTTAAATGGTTTCATCCGCTCTCTTTTGGTTAACTCTATCACCTGTGTCGCGTGCATGTATGTGCTATTTGGAGGAGCTCGCTTGTTTCTAAAACTACTAGTACTCGTCGTCTTAAATTTCGACATTAGAATTTTTGGTTTTCTACCACTTTCTGTATTATGACAAATATCTACCTACCATTACAATTTACTATTTTATCATGTGCGCGTTTGAGTTTCACATCCATTCACTCAAAAATATTTAAATCCTGAAATATCTTCATATTCTGTAAATTACCTACCTTCAAATCATGTAATCCACATTCCCACATGATCGGCTCATGCCCGTCTCTTTGGCTCTTGTTCTTACTGTAAAATAATTCCATTTGTGAATATGTCCTCAGGACTTGCATATGGGAGAAGAAAATTACTGTTTTGGTGTGTATATGCGGTAAATTGTTCAATTATTTGATTTTCGAACCGTTGTTGCTTGAAAACGCTCTTGTTATTTCTGTTTTTAAGTAATTGCGTTGAAATGTTCCCTGTAATGTGAGATACAGAACTTGAATCTCTAGAGTTATATTTAAGGTGAAATATTTGTTCATTTTTTAGGTGAATCATACATCATGTTTCCTTTAAAAATGATCACAATTAGAGGGCTATGACGCAACAAGAGTAGTTGGATATGAGTATTTTTACTATCCCATTCCCGCTTGCCGATTAAAAACTTCACAAAAAGGGTTTTGCCCAGATTTTTTTCCGCCCACTGTGCGTCCTCGTCTCGCTTCGTAATATGAATTGCTGATCAATAACTATGGGCTGAGCAATTTGAGCTCAATCGGTGTCCCAGAGTGTAGTGTATTCCCCTTGTTTCTGAGAGGGAAGAAGTGACTCTGTATAGGCGTAGCAAAACATGGCGGCACTCACTTGTATAGAGAATGACTTTAGGAAGAGGAGAGCATGCGAGAGAGGAGGGATCAAGATGCTTAGGTTCTCCCTAGGGGTCCCCCACCCCAATCCTGCGGTACTTCTGCCCACTAATCAACGCGCAATTCGCCCTCAGCGACCTCAAAATCTCCTCTGGCGAGTGCCACAAAGTTTGGCTGTTCCTTTAGGGTAGTTTGAGCGAGATAGCACTTCACATAAAATTTGATGAATTTGACCTCATTATAAAGAAAAAGATACCACCTTTCCCGTGATAGCAATGTATCAGCCACGTACCACTATACTTTTCAAGATATTTGCCAAAAAATACCAGCCATTTTCCATGGGAAACGGTACGGGTATGCACTCCAGAGAGACTTATTTTAAAAAATGAGAATTTTATTACGAGTAGATATCGTCTGAAATTTAACAGTGAGTAGTTCGAATTATTTCTTAACTATTTTTAAAGTAAATCAATTTCTAACCGCAGTTATTTTTACAGAATCGCAAAAATACCTTCTTCGGTTGTGAAGGCGTTTTCAGTGTATGCCGTGAAAGAAATGAGTCAAGTTAAATCCTTATAAATTTATGTTTAGTTAATTTCTGAGAATTTGGGTAATTTAAAACAAAGATATTGCGTCATTAATGTTGCAGTATTTACTTCATGCCTCTTACAGTTGCTTAAATTAAAAAATAAAATTCGACCATGGTCTTTATTTTGACTAGGAAAAAATCTCGCCCGAACTACCCCTTAATGTCAGTCTCGCTCGGGTTTATATGTTTATTACGACTTTTTTCCTTAAAACCCGCGAGAACCCCCCCCCTCTTCGCTCCCCCCCGGACGGTACGTGGCACCGGCTTTGCTTGCTTGTGTCAGGAGGCTCAACTTGGCTATCGTTATTGTGCTCTCCTTGTTCGTGATAGGTATCGGCTCCGACCTCCGTGGGAAAGTCGTTCTTCACTTAGTTATTCCCATTCCCCCCTCACTCCCCGACCACCGCCCCTCTCTCACCTCCACTCCCTCCCTCCCACTCTCTCAGAGCACTTGATGAATCCCCACACTCCTCTCCTCCTCTCCACTTGTTGCACGGAACTTGGCATTTCTTTTGTCGGTGACGCAGGGGTAGGAGTCACGGTGTGTCGTCGTCGACCCCAACGCCTTCCTCTTCTCCCTACAACTGGCACGCCGCGACGCGGAAACGCAACAAAACCAGTGATCGGGTCGGTGTGTGTTGGCCAGATTGCTTGCCTCCCATGGTGTGTCCCCGGGGTTCAATCCCGGTAGTCGCGTGGATTGGTCATTGTGATCCCACTTGAATATAATTGGAGGGCAGTTCAAGTGCAGTATACCGTTCGTGAGATAGTTGATAGACACGCCCATTCCTTAGACTATCACTCACCAAGCGCTCACTGTTGTTCCGCTTCTCCTCTATCCACTGAATTCCCATCCCGACTAAATCGATCCTTTCTCTCTATCATTCAATATCTTCGCCAGCAAAGCTTTATCCTACTCTCAAAAAAAAAAAAATAACACAAACTCTCGTCTTTCTTTCCATGTTGGGCGGTGTTATGATACCCTGCTTTAGATGTTGTTTGCGTATGTGTTCCCTATTTACGTTTATCATATTTACCACATTGAATTGGCATCACTGCTGCATGTGGACGATTTAAAAAATAAACACGTTCTATTGAATCATAAATACCCATCACTACGTTCCCTCTCGGGTTAGGCACAAGCAAAAGAGCATAGTTCTCGTAGCCTGTAAAACTGGCGCCATTTGCTCAAGCCCTGCACAATCCTTTCCAACCTTCTTTACTTCTGCCACATTCATGCACTGCTTCATACACGCTCTCCTGTTCTTAAAAATGCCAGCGTAGGGTGTCCCTTCCACCCTTCCTTCATTCGCCAAATAATTCTTCCTATACCATCCTACTCACCCATGCATATTATGCCGATTCGGTAGCTACTTAGTCGACGGTAGCTTCTCGTAATAACAAACCAACGAAATAACCATTCTAGCATTATCATGTCTCAAATTATATGAAAACCATTTCAATACTTGAAAATAATGTTTAGGATCGAAACTAATCGCAATTACTATCATAGTTTTAAATCTACAATCTCTTTCTTGATCAATGCTCTTAGCCAGCTGAAAATGACGTTTCATGCTCTGCTATTTACCGTTAGATTATCTCGATGATTATGGGACGTTCTCCGCGTTAATGGTTAGTCATCCACTCAATTATCTGCTTGGTATTGCATTGTTATTTCCATTGAAAAGGCGATATGGAGTGATTCCCTTTACGTTGCCGCTTGTCGAGCTGTGGAGTCATCATCTTCGTCATTGAAGCTCACGTGTTGTTGCTCTCATGGAGTCAGAATGTTTGTTGCTCACTTATCTAAGGAGTGATGTAGAAACCACCGATGCTCTCATATGGGATAACTCAATGTTTCTACTCGTGTTGTGCTCTTTGGCTTCCCTCAATTCAATAGACGCATCCTGGGTGGCCAAGTCCATTTTATTTTGTGACAAAGTAGTGACTTTGCTTTTATATTAGTGGTGTTCCTCCGGTTATGGTAGCTCCGGTTATGTATGGGCTGTTTCTACTCTTCCAACTTACCTTTAAGCGTCTCCTACTTCATATTATTTTTCCCTTTAAGAAGACAAGCTACCTACCTTCGTTCATCCAGTCCGACATGCCTATCCCGTCTCCGTACTCCCTACTTTCCTTTAAGATAGGACTCTTTAATAACGGTTTTAAAACTACAATTTTTATCTCTTCCGTATAAGGCAATAAAGTGCGTAGAATTTGCCAAAGGAAAAATCCACCTGTAGCGGGAATCGAACCTCCGACTTTTGGCTTTTCGAACATCTAGCTCCCCTTGAGTCCTCCAAAATAGCCACGAGAGCTGGGAAGCCTAGGTATTGTAGTGGTCTACGCCAGTCCTGCAGGTCAAAGGTCCATTTTTCAATTCACGGTCCATGTGGTTTATTATCTCGTGGGAAATGTCTACGTAATCCATCGCCTATTAATTACTTGTTTCACCCTCCGTCCCTTTCTCATTCTGATATTCACCAACAGCCTCCTTACCTCCACTTCTATGCAAAAAAACCTCTTCGTTTGTATTTTTTTCAACCCATTGCACCATCTACATGCTCCCTTCTCCTCACTCTCATACGAGAAGAAAATATTTATTCTGACATTTTCTTTATGATGCGATAAAGTAAACTCAGTAGATACCACTCGGTCAAGTAGCTATTTCTCTTTGTCACCGTAGGTGACATCATTTTTAATATTGAATTGAAATTTCTGCGATAAATCAAGAAATTATTGATACCGGTAAGTGGTCCCTCTTGAAAATTAATTTAAATCATTTAATGCAATACCTATGTGTGAATATCTTCAAATTTAACTCGGATAAATAGTTTCAGAATTCTTTCCATGCTTTCGTCATTGAAAGCATTTTTGTATGTTCATGAATTTTAGTTCTTAGAAATGCTTTGGAGATCCTCGCACCAGAATTCTGCAGTAAAGTGGCTGAGGAAATATTTTGTGTGTGTTGATAAATGCATCCATAGACACGTTTCGGGAACTCATTTGACTCCAGGATTTCGTTGGGTTTTTAGTGTTATCTGAGTCATACTCGTAAGGGCGAGAATCGAGGAAACTTGGGCACGTGCCTGAATGCGAGATCTCCGTTTGTGCCTTCCATAAGTCGTTTAAAAAAATCGTGTTATGAATTCTCAGAGCGTTTTCGAGCACTTAAAAAATTCAAGGAACGGTGAGCTAGGCGTAAATAAAAATCCTCCCAAAACTTGACTGCGGCCGGGGTACCAGGAAGCTTTAACCGAACGGTCAGTCTGTTGAATGGCGTGTTTAATTAAAAAAAAGAAAGATGACTCACAAAAAGATCGTTTGTTTCAACTTCGGGAAAAATAAACGACTCTTAGAAAGAACGAATCATCTTTTCCGGCTGTATCTCATTCTCTTTCGGAGCCCATATCACGCTCTTCGTAATTGAGTGAAGAGAAAAGACGCCTTTGTCGAGCTCGTGTGCGGTCTTATCTATTAAAGCGGACGTTGTCGGCTGGATTAAGACTTTTGCAAAGCTCTCTTCGGTGGCCTGAGAGTATCCAGTGAATGAAAGGGCCCGCCCTGCCATTATATTTTCAGCCGAGTTCACTTGGTTTATCTCTTTGAAGTTGATGCTTCGGCATTGTATGATTATTCCTATGGTGTAGTGATCCATCAGCAACCTTTTTATGATAGGTGAGTGAATGGTGTGAGAGAAAGGGGTAGGTCGACAGGCCTGGTTGAACGTGGTTAGAGATCTTCTTATCATCATCAACATCTGAGTAATCTACCGGTTAGAGGTAGGTTATGATGAAAGTCAGAGAGTATCTAAAAGACTTACACGTGCAGTGCCCTATTTACCTCTAGTTTTTATTTCTTCATTTCAGCATAAGTCATACCTTTCTTCATCCCGTCCATAAAACCTATTCTCTTTCTTCTCCTTCCCCGCTTGCTCAACACCCTTCCCTCTATCATGGCCTTCAGCAAACCTTCGCCCCTCATTACCGCTTCCAGCCACCTACCCTGCCTTCCCCTAATCTCATCCAGAAGTTTGATCTTCTTAGGAGGAGGAATATTAGAAGTCTTAAAGTGAAGGAGGGCGTGCATGAAGCAATGCATTACTGTAACTGAAGCCATAGATCCATAGAGCTTTAAGTTACGGGTTCGGGCTAAACTTTATGGAAACGCAAAATTTCATACTTATTGATAAACTATAGGTATTCCACCAAATGAATAATAGGTCCATGGACGAAATCTGCCGAAAATTTCCTCAAGTCTTCTCCAACGGTTCCAACAGAAATATATTAACTTTTCCAATGCTAGATTCCTTTTCAACCCTCCTATCTTTTGTCTTTCTACAAACCGTTCGAAAAGCTCAAGATCCATAGAAGCCATAGAGATAAGCCATAAATAGATAGAAGGCAAGGTCGTATGAATGTATGTTGAAAAAAGTTTTGAGTCGTTGATATATCGTGGTGAACATTTAATGGACTATTTTTAAGATTTTTAATAGTTTTGTTGAGGAGAAGAGTAAAGGTGCGGTTGGAGATTAACTTATTTGATGTAGTAATCGTCCAAAATACCCTTTGTTCGCGATCAGTGGAGAATTATAATTTAATGTGTAGTGTCATTGGCTTACTTCGTAAGATTTTAACTTCCTGAATAACTTGTTCGTCGAGTACGTAAAAAAAAAGTCGTGAACATTTTCAAAGTCAAGAAAAATAGCGTCATCTGGGGTCTTATCTTTACCCAATACTACTAATAGTATTAAAATAATTAAGAGTGACGTGGACTCAAGAGCTCAGTCTCTTGGTAATCCGATACATACGGTACCTATTGAATAGTTGAATGTGATTTCTAGAAATGGTACGATATTTCTCTCTAAATACTTGATCTGTCGTTCAGTTATCCATACCTAGAGAACTCTTGTCGCTACTGTAGTTATAGGGCGTTCAACATTTAGTTGACACTGTGGGCTCTTACGGAAATTCGTTTTATGTTTAAATCCCCATAAGACAGGAGGTGCTCCGTTGCCAATAGCAGTAGGAAAATTAGCATAGTGCTGTGCAGTGTACTCTCGGCACTTATAGGAGTCTTCTAATGTGTACACATCATTACTTGAAGTAACATGCATAAATTTAGCGCGGATTCGGAAATGGTTGCTTACGTGACCTAGTGGTGAGCACGCGGAAATAAAGTTTGGCAACAGTGTCCTGTACGAGACCTATACTGTCAACTAAATGTGGAACGCTCTGTAGATGACGCGTTGTGAGGACACTGCATTGATTGACAATACGAGTGAATATTCTCGCCGTTTGCCATTCTTGGAGGCTTGAGAACGTCTTGGAGCCGTTCCGACGGTCTTCGGCTAAGTGCGCGAATTGGACGTGGGCGCATGTTCCCACCTCCTATTTCTTTGGCTCGCCGAACGGATTTCCGTGCCAAAGTGTCCGCAAGGCGTCACGCTCGCGTCTCCCTCCCTCTCCCTACAGCCGGGAAGAGTCGCGAGTTTTCTGCCCTGGGCGGTGGGAAGTCAAAGGGGAAGGGGAGGGATGGGGAGGGAGTTGGGTAGAAGACAAGGGAGGGGATGAAATGAGACATCTTGGAAGGCGGGACGAGGAGGGTTTCGCTTCCGCTTGACAAGGGAAGGGACGTCGACGGGAAGGGAATAAGGGGACGGAGGGACTGGACGACTGTCTCTCTTTTAGAAGTCCGTCGCGCATTTTAAGTGCCGGATTTAGAAACGTATCCCCCTTTCGGCCGGCCCTTGAGCAGATACGTAGTTTGAGCTAGATATCATCCCGCGTAAAAATTTTACGCTTGCGCCAAATTTGGACCAAATTTGTTTGGATTAGGTTTTGCCCAAACATCGGCAATGAGAATAAATGACGTCCAAATAGTTATACTTAGCCCAATTTACTTAAATAAACTTGCTACAAAGTTTTAACACCATTCTATGAAATTTAGCTACTTTCGAAAGCTAATACATTTACCAAATCTACTCCTCATTTTGCCCAAATTAGCGTCAGATTACGTAAATATTTACATAACGTTTTTGGAATATTTATGAATCTTTGGGACAAGTTGCGCAATACCTTTCCTAAATAAATTCGGCAAAGTATAAATATTTAGACGCTATTTGAAGTTAGGAATCTCATTACCGATGTTTGGGCCAAACTTAATCCAAACATAAATTTGGCGCGAACGTAAAAACTTTTACGCGGGATTCCTCGTAAAATTCATTGCATTCGGCTTACAAAAAATAAAACCATCTCATCTTTCTAATGATTGAAAAATATCACGTAACTTTGATTGAAAAATATTGATTAATATCACGGTTTTCACTGTATCATCTCATTCGCTAGCTCTTTTACTAGTCCCGTGCATTGCGTGTAATCTGGTCGTATTTTGTTGGATTTCGAGCAGAATCAATGTGATGGACATGAGAAAAGTCATAAGGGAACTTCTTAAGTAAAGAAATGCTGGAAGGAATGGAAGACAGGTGACATATGAAATAGGAACAATTCATTATGATAGGAGCACGTTCATCACTTTGGCACTTACTTAATTAAAACAGCCATACGGGTAGAGACATTTGGAGAATGAGTAGGAAAAAGTGAAATTATCGCTGGTGATGGACTGGATGACAGGGAACCTAATTAAAGACCTTATGAAAATTTTGTTATGGCGCGAGGCGCGCTGTATGGTTATGTGACCCGAGATTTGAGGTTAGAGAAATGGCGTATTTTGTGACTTGGTTGAATACGAGTTCGTATGATTTTATGGGGAGCTTTCCATTCGCTCTAGTGCACTGCTTACTGCGCAACACAATACAGCGCACTTGCTTTCCATTCGTTTCTCTGCGCACTACAAAACAAATCGGGGGCTGAGTCGATGTGCGCTGGGCAATAGAAGCGAAACGAACTTCGATAAGTGCATCCGCGATTTTCAAATTCCGGGTGGATTTTGAGTGGAGGCGTCTAAAATGGATAACGTAAATGATTTAAGTACTCTGTGGTAAAAGCTTACTTTTATAAATACGTATTTTTGAAAAAAAAAAAAATGGCAAATATAGTACACTAATCATTCTTCCGTGACTATTGTGAACCTAAAGAATGCTACTTTACATGGTTTCAGGCTCAAATATGTGGAAGTTGATTTTCACAAATGAAAAAGTAACTTCATTTTCTTCCACAGAATTATTCTCTTGGTACAAAATGTTTTGAGGTACCGGATGATGACACCGTTGTGTCGAAACATGTTGTACGAAGAGAATAAATCTGTGGAAGAAAAATACAAAGTACTTTTTCATTTGTTTAAAGAATGCTACCTCCACCACGTTACCTTATGTTCTCTCTACGCACATCCTTGCATTCAACGTCATTCGAGTGCACTGGAGTGCGGTGATGTGTTGCTGCTCCGATCTGCGCTGACGTTAACCCCTTGAATGGAAAGCTCTCATAATAAATAAGGCAGATGGAGATTAGGACGAGTCATGCGTGGCTTAAAATTTTTACATGAAGGTAGGAAAGGGAGGTATAAAAGGAAGTCGATAGAGAAGATTAATGGGATACATAAAATTGCGAAGGAGGTTATGTTAAGATGTACCCTGTCGGTTGTGAAAGTCTGAGATAGCGGGGAGATAGCCAAGCGCCACCTGTCAGTGGCTGGACGCTCCACTCTTGGCCTGCCTGCTCATTTTCCTCAAATCATTCGTTGCATTTTCTCGCGAAAATTAAGATGGAGAGGTATTTTTCGGTTCACTTCATTGCATGTCATAAATAGTTACTTTTCAGTTGGTCTTAAGCGGGATTTGGGGAGCTTAAGAGATGCGGAGTAGAACAGTGAGGGTGAGTTGGGTATCGAGGAAGACAGATGAGGGAGCACTAGAGTTAGTGGAGGGAAGGAGGTTGATGGTGGAGTTTCTGAGAAGGCGGTAAAAGTGAATGGAGGACACACTGACGGGTGAGAACATGTTGAAGAGGGTGATAGAGGGGAGAACGATTGGTAATTGCAGAAGAGAAAAAAATGGAATTGTAGTTTTGAACGACGTGAAGGGGACAAAAATATGAGAAGCTGGAGAGGAGCTTAAAGCCAGGCAAAAAACTTTTTTTTAGTGTACATAACTCTTCATTTAATTTACTTAATGTAGGGCCCTACTTGTTAATTACGTAAGTGATGAGTATGTGTGAGGGCGAAATATAAGAGAGGGCTGCATAGCCCTAATTTCGCTCTAAGGAAAGTCGCCATTATATATTTTATGGGTGTAGTCAGAAGTTGTAGAAACAGAATGATAAATTCGATTGCTCTCTCTACCATTACAGTGTGACTTACACTTAAATCAGTGGCTCCCAAAATGTGGTCCACGTACCCTAAGGCTTGGCTATTTAGGGGTATGCGAAAAAATCTTGAAATAATAGAGGATTTAAGGTTGAAATAGCAGTAAGGCAGTAAGAATGTAGATAATAAAAGTTTTTGAGTTTAACGGGTTTCGAGTTTAAAAAGGATTTGTAAATAAATACAAATAAATTGGGAAACGCTGACTCAAAACAATTTTTCACACGTGGGCGTCTTAAGTTTAGTTTGAGGGCTTATCAGCTCCTGTATAAGAGCCAAATTTCCTAGAATGTGAAGTCGTGTTGCGTTTGCGAGATAGGTGTACATCGACGTCAGTGAAACTGGATGACCAAGTCGGCCGAATGGTGGTCATGCTATCCTGTCATTGCTTTAAGAAACCCAAGTTGTCTGGTGAATTAAGTCTGGAGAGTGTCCGGTGACTGACTGCCGAGACTCTGAAAATAGCATCCACTTCATCCTCGTTGGAACTCGCTGCGAAATTTAATTTTGCCATGTTTCCAGCTGATCATTATTCTTTCGGAGCTTCCTCCTATGTCCTACAACCCATGTCGTCTTGGTAGGAGATGTCCCCAAAGAGCTATCCGATAAGAGATGTCAAAGCTGTTTTATTTTTGGGTGAAAATGCCTTTCAGGAGACGTAATATATCTCTTGCGTCATCCCAGCTTTGTCCCTTTGTGAAATTATTTTAATGAGTATCTGTCCCTCTGAATCGTAAACGATTTATGCACTAAAGTAACATAGATTATATTATCACTTTGCACTCATGATTAACTCATGGGTAAATCAGGAAGCAGCTTCACTTGGAGGCCGTTATGAATTTGCTTCCCAAGGTATACTGTAGCTAAGCTTTTGCTTGAAAATTGCTTGAATTCTTGCATTTTAAAATAAATTAGCGCCATTAATGTCGGTTATCAATAGTAAAAGCGAGGATTTGCTGCACAATGGTTAAAGACTTAGGTTGAAGATGTAATTATTAAGAAAATGAACTATTTTGTGGGCGAATTTTCGCGAAAGATAGAAGAACAAACGAATGGATTTAGAGGCCTGTGAATACTGGAAATAAAGTCGTTCAACGTAAGTGGAGTATATTAAGGAAGTGATGTTTGCCTTAGGGAGACAAAATTGCAGAATGCATGTTTGAAATACTCCCCATTTCATTGCGTGGCATAGTAAAACTTGGGTATGTCAGGATAAGCATAAGTGAAGGGCTGAATGCAGTGGGTGTGGGTTGTATAAGAAATGATTGGAAGTAGGAGGGATATGGTAAGGGAATGAATGGGTCTTAAAGGAATGTGGCTAGTATGCTCCGGCAATGGACGTGTATCACAGGAGCGCGCTTCGTTGGTTTGGCCATGTTGAGAGGATGGATGAGAGTGGAATAACTTATTCAGATGCATGATAAAGGTGTAAATGATTTGAGAGGAAGGGGTAGACTGCGAAAGTTTGAATTTGTGAATGTGGTGGAAGAGACTGTTAGATGAGTAATATAAGGAGCAATTTTGATGATACCGGGACTGGCCACGATATTGCCTTTTACGGAGTCACTCGCAAGTGTGCATAAGTTTGATATTCCTCGGAGGAAAAATCATTCGCCTTGACCGGGACTCGAACGCGGATCCCCCAATATCGCGCCGAGTGCTTTAACCAGTTAAGCTACCGAGCCGTCCTTTTTCCCTGTTGTTTTTTGAGGGTTTTATAGGAACAAAGTGTTCAGTACTGCTGGACATGTGATGTCAAAAAAACTCATTGTGTTCCACGTTTGACTTAACCCTCGCGGGCTGCGGCGCTAAGTGCACGCTTTGGACTGCTCATTGACTACTTATGTCTTTCAGTCCTGAACACCTTGTTCTTATGAAGCCCTCGTAAATCCTCGGAGGAGATGGACGCCTCGTTAGCTTAACTGGTGAAAGCACTCGGCGCGAAATCAAGGGATCCGGGTTTGAGTCCCAGTCAAGGCGAATGATTTTGCCTCTGTGGAATATCGCGTAATATAAGGTTTTTTTTAAAGAACAAGAGAACGTGTATGAAGCAATGCATCAATGTAATTGAAGTGAAAGAGGTGTGTAAGGATAGGGTAGTATCGAAGAAATCATGACGACAATGTTTCCTAGGCCCAACAGCAATTACTGAGATGTTAGACTGCGCCTACCCCGAAAGAGAATAGCATGATGGGTATTATGCTTGCATATTCCTACCGTCATCTCGTGGTGGACCAATTTCCTTGGCATTTCAGCTTCCGTCCCAGCAGCTTTAAAATGGTGGAGGGCCGGTCCGTCACGATGCAAATTTTCCGTCCGATCCATCTTTGCCGGGTCGGGAGTGAAGAGGTAAGGTGGGCGGGAGAGAGAGGGTCATCCATCCATCATTGGATTCGGATAAATCGATGGTCGAGTGATGGCGGAGGAGATGAGGCGGGGAGAAGTCAAGGGTAGAAATCCCCGGGCGAAGGAAGAACTCGTACGCCTATGGAGGCCATCTACGTCGAAGTTACATCTACGTCGTATGGGGCCATTCAAGTATTGAGTAAAACGTTGGGGAGGGAGGGGAGGAAAGGTTGAGCTCTTTTTTACATTTCCCTACTTAGGGAGGCAGTCACGTTGGCAGGATTTCGTTTCGGGTCCAAGTTGAGTTTAAGCAGGAGGGTGGGGTGGGGGGTGAAAATAAAATTGAAAATCAGGTGCAAAATTGTGTTTTTAGGCAGTTAAAAGTGCGACAGTCTCTGGGGTTATATGGTGGAACAGCATTATAGTACTTAAATAAAACTGCAGTAGTTGTACTGTCCACTTAAATGTTAATGTAAAATATTACTCAACACGTGTTTCGACGTTTCTTAGGGCGTCATCATCTGGTCTACACAAGTTATGTCTCCAATGGGAATATTTATACATAAGCAAAAGGAAAGAGGGAGGGGGAATCCCCCCTCTTTCCTTTTGCAAATTTAAGTGGACAGCACAACTACTGCAGTTTTATTTAAGTTAAAAGTTCATACTGCGAGTGCATTGTCACAGCCGATTTTTAAAGGTATTTTTATCTATACAAATTTCATAAAGAATATAATACCCACGATTTTATGTTTGAAAATTACAAACAGCTGAAAAAGTAGCTCAGAATAATCCAAAATTTTCTGTTTGAAAATAAAACATATAACTTTTCCTAAAGTTCCCTTTGTTAAAATAAATTACAAATTTCGGGGAGAGGGGGGCGAATCCCATGGACGCCCACCCAGGCTACGTCAGTGTAGGGAGGTATGGGGGCCAGAGATCATGTAATGTAAGGTTTTAGTTATTCGTGAGGTTATGTTTTTATCACTTTTTGAATTATCATCGGATGTAAAATCTATGTCCGTAGCTCTACAAACATAGCGGAGTTTTCCATCTTTAATAGTTTTCCCTTAGTATAAGCAATATTTACATTTTTCGTGATCGTGATTTACATTTCTTGACGTAGCGTCAGCATATCTTAATTTAGCATACTCTAAATTCTTGAAAACTGCGACGGTCAACTTACGATAGTTAAAGATTTATTCTATAAAACCTTCCAAAAGGAAAAAAATATGGATAATACCAACTGCTATCAAAGAGCGATGAAGATTAAATGGACGGAGAGAATCACCTAGGAAGAAGTCCAGTGAAGAGGAAAGAAGTATAATTATAACTCTAAAAATAACTAGAGACAAACTTACTGGGCATATTTGGAGGCACATTATTGAAAAATATAATGGAAGGAGAAATGAATGGGAAGAATTATAGGGGAAGACCAAGAACGGAATACATCAAGCAAATCATGAAGAACGTCAATGTGATAAATTACGTGGGAATGAAGCGGTTGGCTAATAAGAAAGTGGAGTGGATAGCTGCTACAAACCAATCTTCAGATTGGTGACTGCTGATAATGAGGAAAAAATTCTCCGTACGCCAGTAGTGTGTACCTACGCTGTGTGTGTTGATTTGAGCGCTCCCGGCCGCCGAAATATTTCATGCTGGCCACACGTTTGTGCCATTAGCGCTACGCTTTAAAAAGATCTTCCATACGCCGTGCTCAATATTCCTGTGGGCAGTCGATATCGCGTAAAAAACACCGTTCGTTAAAAAGGCTAATTTATTCTCATGCTTCACAAAAGCCCGTGAATTCTTGCTGAAGATTGGGTACGGACGGTAGAGGGGAGTTCATAAAATGCTACGTTGTCCTATATAGGGGTGGGGCAGGGTTAAAAAAAGTGGCCAAATCCGCAATTGCCTAATCCTTAGAACGGCACCTATCCCGAGAACTGCAGCAAAGGCTTGTGACACCGGGTGTTGGGGTACCAGTAGTTTTTATGCTATTGAGAATGAAAAAAGTTTCATATATTTATATAAACTTATGATTTATTTGAAGTTATGACGTATGCCTTTGGTTCTGTTGTGTACACGAATCATACGAAAAAAGGAGCATTAAACCAGTCCTTGTGTCCATCTTTCCTTCTCTTTACCCTCAAACAATCAATATCACCATCATCAGTCATCGATCCGGGCATTAGTTTGCTACAGCTCTCCACTCCACTTTCCTGTCTGCCAACCTCTTCATTCCTGCATAATTGTTCTCTTTGACGTATTTCATGATTTGCCTCATGTGTTCCTGTTGTTTATGAAGTGCTATTTTTATTCTAATTATTTTTAGTTTTCACGTGCTTAAGAGTTTTTGCTGCGTAGACTACGTACTATATCATTTGTGCAGTCGCAATGATTGTAAAATTAGTCATTCGGTAGATTATTGGTGGTGTAAAACGGCCTTTACGGAACGCGTCTACTTGTGGCGTCGTCTGAGTCTAGTTTCTCGAGGGCGATCGATTCCCAGTTTCCGAGTCCCGTCCTACCTCCATTTTAATCAACGTTTTCGCGCGGAATCCCGCTGCCGGCGGAGTCTCTTTTATACGAAGTTACGGCTGACAGAAATTGTAGGGGGACCACACCCACCTCAATCCACTCTAGTGCTCGCGTTGCCGACCTTTCCCTACACACACGCACAATGAAACTCGACGCTAAGCCGCCCGACACTCAACCCTATGTAGCAATGTGCCCGCCTTCTACTTTGCCATACCCCCCCTTATTCATGCTTACCAGCATTCCTTTGTTGTCCCCAGTGGCGCAACCCCGAGGGGAGGAGGGGGGGATTTTGTACCCTTGCCCCCCCCCCTAAAATGCTGCGGAGGGCGCCGAAGAAACCCTCAACAGAGCGCCAAAATATATGAAGAAGGGGGCGCATAAGGCCCCCATCTTGAGGATTTGGTTCCTGTGAAATCTGAAATGGAAAACCTCAATTCCGAGTTTGAAAATGAATTTTAGGATTTTCGAAGGACTTGTTTAAAGCTTGAAAAAAAATTGTTTGGAAGGGGTTTTTAAAAAATATGATAGGGGGAAATGCATTGACGCAAATAGTGTTGGGCTCACGATAACTAGTCGCCATACCAACTAAAACCCTAACCTCTTTTCTCCATTGACCTTTTTTGCCCCCGCGGGATCGCTGCAAAGCATTACTTCGCGGGGGCGATCGTAACCTTTGTGGCATTTTCACTTCTCGTTAGGTTGGTCAGCTCATCTTGTCACCCAGAAGGAACAACTTCTTAAGGCGTTACGTCTCTTACCCTTGTTTGTTCTTCTTGGCGAAGTCTTTTCATGACAGCGGTAGCAAAGCTGCTCGCCGCTCTCCAGTTCTCCTCTGTTGCCATGATCAGGTCAATTAAGTTTTCTGGGTCGGGTTTTATCCCGAGTATATCTACCAGTTCGTTTCTCTCCTCGTTGAAACGTGGGCACCAGAAAATCACGTGTTCAGCATCCTCCGGGACCCCACATCCAGCTGAACATTCTGACGAATTGTCATGTTTGGGAGGGGTTGGGGGCGCTATGCGGCCGTGGAGACACGTTAATGCTTGCCCCCCTTAAATCCGCAAAGCAGTTACGCCGCTGGTTGTCCCAACTTTTCATTTGTTTTTGCCTCTGCGTCATGTCCCGGCAAATGAGTGCACGTCCGGAGGTGGTGCGGTCATTTTCACCGCAAAATATCAGTGATACACGGCCAGTATCGCTTTTCCTTTGGATTATCCTCTGTTGCAATGACAGAGGGTGAATCACACACATGGAGTGAAATTGCTGGATGAATTCCGATAGCCTCTGTAGGCTTCCAGAGTTCAACCGCGCGTATCTAATTGTAACGTTAGCGTGCTGAATTCAGAAAAGTGAGACGCAGCTGTCGCCAATCCCTTTACCAATAATTTGTGACTATATTTTTGGGTAGATGAGTGGTTAATTATAAAAAATATATTTTTAGATTAATATAAAAATATTTTCAAGGGTTTTTGCGGCCGTTTCTCTTATCCTGATTCCATTTCCTCCGATTTTGCCGATATTCTTCCTTCAGCCATCTCTCGCCTGCATGGCGTTTGGATGACATTTCTTTTTGTTCCTTGGGGTGCAGTTACGGTCCATAACGCGTGCGCTTGCGTTGTCGTTATTTTCCAATTGCGCTCATCGTCATTATTCACATTTTGTCAGGTGCTTTAAATCAATAGTTTTAATTGATGGAGTGTGTTCATAGGACAGTAACTATGAGAATTTCACGTCTAGAACAGTTTGCGTTTTGGATAACTATGACGACTACGAGAAAGGAGAGACCGCGATTCCAACCCTGGTCTGCCTTTCCATCCTCCCCCTTACGGTTGTCTCCTCCCTTTTCTCAGTGGTTACATATACTCCCCCATTCTATGCAAGTTTCCTTGCCATGTTAAATATTTCTCTATAGCTAATGTAGATTTTCTTGGGACCTCGGGATGGTCAACCGTCATTAGTCGGACTCCACCCTAGCGGCTCTAATATGTCTTATTTAGTTCAACAGCAGTCTATTTGGGTAACGATGGATTTCGCGATATTTTCCTTACAATTTAAACATTAATACCAAAGAGTATGATGTAAAAATGTCACTTTCCCACGAAAAAACTCACTGCCACAACTCGTTTTGGCTTAATTAGCCATCATCTGGTGACTGTAAAAACCTCCTATAATTTTGTTCATTATATACAGTGGGGTAACATGAAAATAAATAAGAGGAAGACAAAATCCTAGTACATATGTGGAAGAGAGAAGTGGAGTATAGAAGTCACACAAAGAGGAGAGAAACTAGAGCAAGTGGATTCCTTTACCTACCTCAGAAGTACCATCATGTGAGACGGAAGAAGTAAAACGGACATCGAGAGTAGAATATCCCAAGCTTAGGAAGCGTTAAAGATGAAAAGGCAACTACTGTGTGCAAAGGAGATAGGAACACGAACGGGGAAACAGTATGTGAAAGCATTCATGTGGAGCGTTGAGCTCTGTGGATCGGAAACATGGACCATTGGAAAAGCAAACCAAAAAATATTCGAAACCTGGTGTTGGAGGATGCTGAATATCAAATGGACGGATAAATAAGAAATGAAGAAGTATACAGAAGAGTTAATAAAGAGAAAAACTTTGTTAAATTTCACAGGATATGTTTAATTAGGATAAGTTTAATTAATAATATAGGAATAAACACATAGACCAAATTAAGGGGGAAGAGTATACACAATATGCAAAAGAGTTTAAGAGGAAAATGGCGCATGGAATATTGTACTGAAAATAACAACCAGATGGATTCAGCACACTCGGGGGAAGAATGGGTTTGTAAAGAACATAATTGAAGGAGAGAGAGAGGAAAAATTCCCAAGAGGAAGGGCAAGGATAAACACAGAGACCAAGTAAAGAGGGAAGTACATAGGAAGAATTACGAGGGAGTAAGGGAACTTGCATTAGATAGGGAAGACAGTTGTAGTCAACCAATCTTAGGATTGAACGACCAATGATGAATGCATACTTCTATTTTTGCATATCCTTGCCAAGTTCATACTTTTCTGCGAGTCTTTCCCATGATATGATCGTGTTCGTATGATGCTGGGCTATTATTGTCGCGTGCTTTTGAGGTGTTTTTCCCCCGAATGTTCGCATCGCAAAGCGTTTTTCAGTGATTTATTTCATTCGGTGTTTCATTCACTGGCTGGAGTCATTTGAGGGCGTGGTCGGATTCCCCATGAATTATTTCATAGCTGTTCGTGAGTCGTAAAACGAGGGAAGAGACAATAATCTTTCTGGCATAACTTTACGTGCGCGTGAAGGGAATATGATATTTTGGGATTGTCGGCGTAGAATATTAACGCTAATGTTCGTAACGAAACTAAGAGTGAGAACAAAGTCGTTATGATGTGATGTTTCAATTCAAGTTTTGGTTGTTTTACTTAGCGGTTGATGTTTTCGGCGTTAATTGCACCGGTGGCGTGGCTTTTTGCTGTTACTTTTCTTTTGTCTGTTCTAAAGGTTTTCAGGAAAAATACTCGTAATGTCATGTCTCAACAATAATGGAATTATAACAAAATATTTTCGACGCTTGTTGTGACATGTCAAGTGACGCAACTTTTCTTTTGATCCGCTGGTTTTTGGAGTGCAATCTTCTATTCTTTTGATTTGCCTCTCCTGGGGAGGTTATTTAGTTACTTTTAGGAGACTATTCGAAAAATACACTCGGTAAATAACGAATTTTAATACGTTAATTCTGAGGGAAACGTAGTAAAATCTTTCGTAAGAAAATTTGACGAAAACCAATGTTAAGACATTCCACTCCACAGTGAAGTAGCTATTCTTACTCCGGAAGCGATCGTAACGAAAGTTACAGAATAACTATCCTGAAGCTTAAGAGCTTGCGACCATTTGAATTAAGGCCTCGACAATTACTGAATGGACAGCGGACAATGTGCCCGATGGACTGTAGTTCGGCCCTCGACCGAACGTTTGCTCTGCTCTGCTCTCTGAAGGGAAACAATTCACTTGAACAACACAGCTGAAGTGAAAGAAACTCCATTGATGACATCAAATGACGCAACATTTAAAAAATACCATGCTTTATACAAGATTTAATATTTTAGGTGGTTTTACTGTAAAATGACTTGAACGGCATTTTACTCTTACCAAATCTATAAGCCTACTTACATAAAACGTATCGTATAATTGATGTACCTAAATAACAAAATGTTGCCTTTTCTCAATACATTTTCGCAATTTAAGGTAGTTTGAGCGATATATTTCATATTTCCCTAGTCCATATTCATATTTAATTTTTTTGTCATATATGAATATACCAATATATCTTGGAGACCATATTCGAATTTTATTTTTTAATTTCAGCGTATTTAAGAAGTATGAAGTAAGTATTGTAATATAAATCGTGCAAAGATATAGTTATGTGTGTCAAAAATTCTCAGTAATTAAATAACCATCCGCATAAGTATCTAGCTTGACTCATTTTTTCACGCCGTACGGTGAAACGCCTTCAGAGCAGATGTTTTTTTTGCGAATCTGATATAATCACTGCGGTAATTGATTATATTTTATAAATAGCTGAGAAATTATACAAACTACACATTGTTAGTTTTTTGACGAAATCTAGTTGTTACAAATTCTTATTTTTGTCAATATTTTCCCTCTATAGCGCAGAGCCGTACTCTACCCCATGCAAAACAGCTTATATTTTTAGGCAAATTGCTCGAAAATTAGTTCGGAAAGGGGTTAAAATTTTGAAACCATTCGAAAGATAAGATTTAAGTCTTTAAAATGAGGTCATATTCATCAAATTATAGGTAAAGTTATATCTCGCTTAACTACCTTAACTGGAAATTACATGTGTTAAATTCGAGAATGGGTGAAGTATGCGTGAAAATAGTATTTTTATGCTTGATACAAATGTCAATTTTAGTGCGAATTGTGAGCCACTGAGTGCAGATTTTAATACATTTTCAAGTAAGCCGAAAAAGAATTCTTGGAACCCCTTTCACTTAAGTACATCTGTCCATACGGTGGCAATCACCATACATGCAGTAGAATAAATGATGCAAGATTATACTTTAAAGTTTTTGGCTTAACTAAAAAGCATTGTTATGACGGGGTTTCGGCGCGGAAATCGATATTTTAGCGGGAACTTTATTTTAATACGTTTTTTTTACTAGGCACTATGCTTTGATATTTGTTAGCAAAAATTATATTAATATGAAACGTATTATATTTCGTTTAGGAGAAAATATGTACATATGTAATATGTCGTGTGCCGTAAGGCTGCGTGTTAAAAAAGCATTGAATTCCCAAAAAACAAAATCAGTAACATGCAATTTCTTTCAATTTTATCTATAGATATTACTAATAAAGACACGTATGTTACGTTTCCCGCAAATCTGTAAATCAACAAAAATATCTTCAACCGCCTTATTAATCACAACGCTTAACTCGCTCTTCGTTTATTACAGCGCAAGCAAATTGCTCTTTGTTGATATTTCCCAACATCCCGTGCGGTCGCGCGACATGTGGCGTTGGTAATTATACCCGTCCATTATGGTATTCGTCATCAATCGCCAATGTTTTCGGCGACTATTGTGATATGTAGAGACTCTCACGCAGTAAAAACTCGTTATTGTCCACGTTCTACGAAGCGGTACCCGTGAATGAGTTCCTATAAGTCTACTTGAAGGAGTTTCATGCCGCGAGACTGACCTTACCCTTCATACGCGACCTTTTGTTTTCGAGGGCTCTCCCTAACCAATTGTTTGATTTGCCTGAGTTAATCCCCGTCTGCGTTGTCTGGTTCACCCGATGAAGTTTTATTTCCCTCCCACTTCCACGGTCTTGGCATTTTTTCCTCGACATTCGAATTCCCGATGAGACAGTGGCAATGCCGCGAAATGAGACAATTTCGTCGGGGAATCTCCGGCGACCGGCGGATGCCCATCAGTTTAAAAATGCCATCTTTTATTCATTTCCACGTATTCGCGGTCCTCGTGAATCTTACCCTTTGTCGCAGTCTATCTTATCTCGTGGCGATCGCGGTTACCGGGTTAGTTAACCGCGGGCCTGGCCACCCGTACGAATGAAATACTTAATTGTCCAGGGAAGAAAAAAAATATCTGGCTTTATTTTAATTTTTAATCGCCGAATTATTTTCTCTTTGACTAATTCCACATTTAACTGGACCGTAATTCCTAACAAATCATTTGTTGCGTAACCATGCAGTTTGTGGAACCTGACAGTATTAAAAATACATAATAGGAAAGTGAATTTAAAAAACTAACTTAAAACTAAATTTTGAAGGTATTGTTATGATGCATAAATTACAAATAAAATTTTTTATCTAGTTGTTTGATCACACAAGAATTTTAAAAAGTATAAATTTTGTATTATTACTATTGATGTAAAATTGTTTTTTTAATTGAAGAAATTTTAATGCAAATTTAATATGATGTAAAAATTATGTGAATCCTATATTTTGTAAGCGGCTGATTTTGAAATGAAATAGTGTTTTACTAACTTATATTGCTTCAATGTATGAATACAAATGAGTTATGTACAATTTTAATAGCGATTTATTTTGCCTGTTGTTTAGTTGTTACACTTATTGTTATTTTTTTCTCTAAATGCTTCTTGTTCTCATGTTTTTTGAGAGTTAAAAAAAATGTCATAAGACTTATGCATATCTAAATGACATGCTAAATGCAATGCTAAAATGACATGTTGTAGCCAAGCGCTGAAAATTTTGTGTTTTTCAGCTCAGCCATATAGCGATCATGCTCGTTAGCCAGCATGCTGGTTTTATATACCAAGATACCGTAGATCATGCTTGCGATTATCCTTGTACTTGTGCTTGATCAAGTATCGTGTGAAACGGGCTTTAGTTTTGTTCGCCAAGTGGAGAACCCCTTGGCAATTTCAGATGTTTTCGGTCGGTTCGAGCTATTGCGCCCGGATCCCAATTAATGTCCTTCTCCACTATGGCGTCTGCCAATAAAGCGAATGCAGTGAACGGGCGCTGTCTAAGTGGACACGTTGTAATAAAGCAGACTGAAGTGGAAGAGGAAATCGCAATCAGGTGTGAACGCACGGCACTAGAAAACGCTAATGAGTCTGGATGCGTCAGTAAGAGTGAGGTGGAGAGCTTTTCCCCGGGTGAAAGAAAGTGTTTATTTTTTAAATCATAGATTTGCACATTCCTAAGTAATGGTTAACGTTTTTTTTTTAAATTCACGAAAATATACTTTTTCAAGGTTCATAATACTGGAAGGACAGGCATTTGGGTCAAAAAAGTTTTGAGGTTTGCGCACGGTATTGCTCTAAAAAACCTAAAGCAAAAACACACTTCTTGAGTACTTGAGGTTTTAAAACAAAATGTGGGCGTACAATAAGGCTAAAAATAATTGTGGAAGAATATTTTGAGTCCTTTCTACAAGACCCTCCTTGTGCCACACAAACCCTCCTTGCTACAAGACCCTCCTTGTGCCACACAAACCCCATCGTTCGTGATTAAAATGCATGAATTTTCTCGTGTGAAAAATATTTTTCGTTATCGTGGCATTTTAGAGCAGTGTTTGTATCCCAAATCATCCCATTCCTCACCTTTGCTTATTTGAGAGAGTAATTTACGCATAACTAATAATTAAAATGTTTTTCTTGTCAGTGTGGTTTTTAGTAATCTTTCAAATCTTGTAATCGTTCAAATTCATCAGAAGAACAGATGGAAGACCTAATGACGGTTTGAATGTTTAATAAATGCTAGATTTATCTTCTAAGACTCACTATATCTTCAGCAACATTATTGACTACACTGACCTATTGATTAAATTATGTATGGGCAAAAAGCCTGTTTGATGTGGCACATTATCTTATATACTTGGCTACATCGCGGAATCCGTTAGATAATATTTCTTGAGATACTATTTTTATGTTTTTTGTTCGTTTATTAAGCGCAGAACTGATCCATTCTGTACGCATTTTAATCAAATCTGAATTTCCCTAGGAGGCGTTTTATGGTAAGAAAGTATTTTATCAAAACGTATTTGGAGCGTACTGGTAGGTGGCAGTGAAGCCTGGACGATAACAGCTTCAGAGCAAATGAGATTGGAAGCAATGGATACCTGGTGTTATCGTAGAAGAATGAAGATAAAATGGACGGAGAAAATTGCCAATGAAGTTCTGCGAAGAGTTGGAGAAGAATGAAGTAGGTATTATGATAACGCGCTTAATAAAGAAGAGGAAGTTACACCACAAACTTATTGGACACATTTTGTGACAAAAAAAGACGATTAAAACGATGGTTATTTCATTCAGAACAAAAGAATTGGTGCTTTTATGCCACCATCGTCATTAACATCAGTAGAAATCAATCCTGAGAAATAAACGTTTTCAGGCGAGATGTGGTGTAAGTTCTTATCAATGAGTCAAGTTACAGAGCAAAAGAGATTTGAAGCAATACGGATGAAGTACTATTGTATGATTAATATGATTGAATGGGCGCAGGCAATCGCCAACGAAAAGTCCTACGAAGATTTGGAGAGCAAATAAGTACAATGAAAACTATGGTAAGAAGAAGAGACAAACTTATCGGGCACATTTTTCGACACAATATCTGAAAACTATAATGGAAAGAAAAATGCATGGGAATAATTAGATGGGAAGACTAGGAATGGAATACATCAGTCAAATTATGAAGGAAGAATAAACAGAGTCAGGGTCGGCTGAAGAAGAATCAGAGGCGGATGGCGGAGAGGATAGTTGCAACAAATTAATCGTCAGATCGGTGACTGCTGATGATGGGCTATCGTGCTTGGTTCCGTTTACTCTCTCCTGGAATCGATTGCTAATAATACGAAAATAGATTTTTGGTCGTATTTATTTTTACGTTTTGGTTTCATAGACCTTGATTCAGTTGGGGGTTCAGCTAAATGTCTAATTCATTCGGTGTGTCCAAAGTGTCGCTCATTAATTTTCCTGGCATTACTGGAGGATTTCCTAGAGCTCCTGGTGTTGGCTCTTGCTATGTGGGTTTGGCCTTGTTTTTTTTGGCTCGTCGAGGGCGACGGACAGGTAGTCTGGTGGCTTCGGATTATGTGTCACAGCTGCCACATGGGGAGAGATTGCCAGAATCCCCCCTTCTCTCCCGCCCCGTCGCTCCACAATCTCGCTCCGGAATAGGGTTGACGAAAAACTAGTCACCGTGCCCTTCAAGGTTATAATCCTCCAATCCCCCACTGTGACGAAGCACTCCCTCAGCCCAAAGGCCCTTTACAAGACAGTTTTATCTAATAACCAAGACAGTAATTTCAGAACTGAAAATCCACCGTAATTCCTTGACCGGGATTCGAACCCGGATCCCTCGACTTTGCGCCGAGTGTTTTGAAAAGTTAAGCTACTAGGCTTCCTTCTCCCCTGTGGATAGAGCACTTGGCTTGAAATTTTTGGGATCCGGGTTCGAATCTCGGTCAAAGTGAATAATTTTTCCTCTCTGGAATATCGCACTTATGTAAACTTGCGGGTGATTACATAACAAGGTAAATACCGTGGCTAGTCTCGGGATCCTCAAAATTGAACGTAATACCGCTTAATAAGAACTAAGATATTGCAGTTTTCCACAGATAAAGTTTTAATCGACTCAGATTTCGAGGCACTGCATCATCACCTGATGATGATGCAGTGCATCGAAACCCGGGTCGATTAAAATTTATCTGTGGAAAACTGCAATATCTTAGTTCTTATTATGTTCGTATTCCACAATATCTCGCCTGATTCCTCCCTTTTTGTGCGTAATACCGCTTGCTCAAAATTTGATGTTGATAATCTTGGATGGACCCTTTCATACGCTTCAATTCTCCGTTTCCATTTCTGTGGTGGTGTAACTGGCTAGCATACTTGACCGGCAATTGGGAGATCCGGACTCGGATCCCAGTCACGTCAAATGATTCTTTAATGGCGAATTTCATCCCCTATCTTTAAACCCGAGCGCGTGACCGCGTACCACATCATTTGCTCGATGCAATGATTGGAAAATCACAGAGTCAACTCCCAGGGTCATCTTCGGGTACTGTACCTAAAGATAACCCTGTGAGTTGAAACGTGATGTAGCATTAAAAATTCTGTGGAAAAGTGTAAATTGTGTTTGATTTAATATTGATCCCTTTCTCTATATCAACCCTGAATAAATGGAACTTGCCGGAAGTTTATTTGTTTGCCGTTTTCTTAAAAAAGCGATGATCAATCAAAGCCGACTTTATCCCAATGAAATAGTATAGATAAGTGACATCCTTCTGGCAAAACCATTCACCCTGAGTACGAAGGCTGACTACACATTCGAAACGTCGCGGTCGGTGCCACTCACTAACATCACCCGTTTGGAAACCCGAGAGCTCTTCATTCTTGTTTACTGTTGTCTACCTAGTTTATTTATTTACTGTTATTATTCGTTGTGCCTGCATGTTTATTTGCCTTCTTTTGTTCTCTCCAATTTTATTGGTCGTGCTCTGTTTCCGGACTAGACAAATGAAAAATGTAGTAAGTGAATCGAGAAAATAAATGATTCGCTCAGCGAAGAGCGATTTTTTTTGTGTTGAACGATTCTCCGTGCGCGATGCGAGTCATCTCATGCGATTCGATTCGTCCGAGTTGGCCGAAAGTTACAGATGCCGTGGCCTTTTCTAATATTCTCTACTTTCCTCCCCCCCTCCCCCTCGCCATCTCCTGTGGCGCCTTCGCGAAAACATCAACACGACGCGTACTAAACAAAGGCGCTTTGGCGCTTTTCATTTTGGCATTTGGCGCTTTTCAAAGAACGTCGATAATAGCAGGTTTTTTTATTTTAGTGAAGGTGTCATAGTACCTACTCATAACTATCGGTTCCGTAGCATATATTTGTGTACTCGTCTAAGCGTTTTATTCATTTGCATCACTTCAGCCAGGAAATGTATTCGCCTTCGTCCACACCTGTTCGTGTTCATGCGCCTTTAATCTGTGCTGTCATTTTTGGGCACTTAATGCTTATAAGTAGTCTGTGTTTATTGAAGATAAGTGCACTGATAATGTAAACATTGTTCGAGAGGATCAATTCAAATGAAGCTTAATCCGTGTCGTTTGTCGTTTTCGACTCAGGCTGTTTTCTTGCTTGAGGATTCCTGAGCCTTGTTATTGCGATAAACGATTAGTTACCTTCGTGAAGGAGTACATTTGAATATTCGATAAGTCTGTAATTGTAGATTAATTTGATTCTGTTGAAAACCCTGGCGCCCTGCACGCTAGCGGATATCCGTTTTCAAACGGCACGTGTTCTAATTTCTTTGCGAACGCTGGAGATAATTATCCTCACTACGTCGCCGCAAACTCTATTGCGATCGTTTCGAATCATTAGGTTCAAGGTGGCATGTGCGGATTTATTTTCAATATATTGGTTGTATTATAATTAAGATGCAACCAGTATCGTCGTTCAGCTCTCGTCGAAAAACAACAACTCTAAAAAACATGTTTTCTGCACACTCTTAAAAAAGTCGATGAAAATTCTTCTCACAGAAATAAAAGGTAGGTTTCCTGGTCCTTCCTTATAAAAATGTCACTGTGTTGTCTTTCGCAATTTCACCTCCATCTCAGATAGGGAATCCGATATGGAGGTGAAATTGCGAAAGACAACACAGTGAAATTTTTATAAGGACCAGGAATTTAACCTACCTTTTATTTCTGTGAGAAGAATTGTCATCGATTTTTTTTAATCGTGGTAAATTGTTAGTCACAAACAATGTTTGAAAGTTATAGGAATATTTGTTTTCGGCCCAAATACACTTCAAATTTGAAGTATAATTTCATAATTAATATTTTACTTCAAATGTTTCTAGTTCGCCAGTAGTTGAAGCTTATGTGTGACTGAAATATAAAAAAAGAGTTATGAACGGAAAGATAAAACGTTTCACTTCGGATATTTAAAGGCCTTCCCAAATCCGCGGAAATCCGACGAATGCAAAGTGTGTTGAAGAGGTCGAAAGATGGGTAGATAAAAACCTCTTTACCAGTTATTAAACCTCTCATCATTGATGAGAGGTATAATAACTGGTAAAGGTTGTGATGGAATAGTCATTTTCGACTGCTCAAACAAGATTATAGACCAATATAACACGATAAATAAGAAAAACATAATAAATTTGTTCCATAACATGGCAGAAATTTACTAGGATCATCAATAGGAGGAGTCATCAGGAATTTACATCGTTTTCTGCAGCCGTTTAAAACGTTATGGAGAGATTTTAATACCTATGAAAATATGGTGAATTACTGTTTCCCAAATGGCCCCCGGAGCTACGACCTAATGGACTAACATGGAAGCGACCTCATTTCTAGCTCGACCTAATTTTCTTTCTCATAGTATAAATTCTATTTTCGGAAATCGTTTGCCGAAGCGCGTCTTGGACTGAATTGAAAATAGATCAAGACCATAGGAAAAGGTTGGCGATTTCATCACGACTTAAAGTGTAATGAGTTTCGAAATTTTCACTCAGTTGATTTTTTTTTTTTATTTGAGACGTTGGGTGCTGGTCGTTTAAATATATACTTTTATCCAAAGAAGCGATTGCCTATTTATTTGTAGCAATTAGTGCTGCTCGTTGAAGTATATTTTTATTGAAAAAATGATTTATCGCATTTTTTCAAATACTTTGATGGAAACATCATTTAATCGATGTTAATAAACAGGAAATTTAATGCATTTGATTTTTACTCGGGGGTGTGTGATTTATTTAAATTTGGACTTGTGTAATATTATTATTTGTACCTCACCACGTTTAGTGCAAAAACCTTCCTCAGCAGTGGGGTGATGTCTCTCATTAAGTACACTATGATTCTGTAGAGCGTCACCAATTGTTTCATTCAGTGAATATAATATGTAGTTAGTTTCGCGTATTATCTTTTATGTGGCATGAGCACACTTTGAAATATTTAAATAATAATTTTGACTGTTAATGTCAAAAAAAACTAATTTTTCAACAAATGTCTTCGTTTAATCAATCTACTTTATATCCGAGGACGTCATTTCAGAATATGCTGGAAGACCAGATACCGGACCGTTACGTCAATGGTAGTCGAAAGTGTTAAAATCTCTTATCCTGCTCACGATTGGAGTAATCGTAATGAAATTAAGCGTGCATTTAAAGTTATAATCACTGATTTATGTTCGACGTGTTCAAAACTTTTTTTATTTTGGGGTATAACGACGGGGTTTGTCTTTTGAACAGAGTAGGTTTATATGCCTTCCATTTCCTCTTCGATTCGAATTTTTTCTTTTCAATCGATTATGATTTTTAATTAAATCGATTCGGTCATTTTTTCTCTGGT
Organism: Pyrrhosoma nymphula; assembly: GCA_963573305.1. NCBI lineage: Eukaryota > Metazoa > Arthropoda > Insecta > Odonata > Coenagrionidae > Pyrrhosoma > Pyrrhosoma nymphula. The sequence continues at coordinate 47,554,374 of OY754337.1, read as the reverse complement.
CTACTCTGTTTTGATTTTTGTACTCACATGTGAAATTGGGTCGTGATCTGGAATACATTTTCTCACCATCAGTTCGTCCATTATTAAAGAAAAAAGCTAATGATAACTTTGGAATGTTAATTGCAATACGTGTCGTCACCACCGAATTCTACCTTCCAAATCGTCCCTGGGAAAAATAAACACGAGTATGAGTTAGGCAATTAAGTAAAAAATAAGAAGAAATGAATTTGCAAATATGTTCAAAAATTCAAAATAAGTATTCATTTTTTATTTGTATTCAACTGTTAATATTAACTGATTTATCATTTTAAAAAATGTACTTCATCTATTAGAACTTTCCAAAATATTTTAAAATTCTTTCGTGAATTAAAGTAGGTACATTAAAGACAAAAAAAAATAGCACATAAAATTAATAATTTAGTACTAAATGAATAAATAGCGAATTAAGACACCATCTTAAGAAAAAGCTGTTTGTGCCCTTTTATAGGAATTGACCGTACCAGCACAATGCATGAAACTTTTGTCTTGGAGTCACTTGATAAGGAAATTACCCTTTGTTTATTGGCGAGAACTTTTCTTGTAACGCTTCGAACTAATTTGATCAGTGTGCGTGGGTAAAATAATCTCTAATTGACTGTTTTTAAATTTTTTTAGGCTCTAAATCATCTTCAAATTCCTTGTGAATGACTGAGGAAATTTTCACTGTTGGTACTTGGTAATGTGATAATAATAATAATAGAATTTATTTCACCCCTAGAAATACACGTTTACATAAAGAAAGAGTGAAATTAGGCACCCCAGAAGACATTATTTCTTATTTTGTGGTTGCCATTCCTTGCGTACGTGGGTCGTGCGGAAGCTTATATTCATAAGAATAGTCATAAAATATTCTGGCTTTTTATAACAGAAATTGTTTTAATATAACAAAAATACAGAATAGTTTTGCATTGCAATGCATCGAAGATAACGTGAATAACGGTGGTATCCCTTTTGCGCGGGACTTGAAATGAATGGGTGAAATAATCGGATGAAAATTAATCGTAGAAGACTGAAGGAGGTCTAATTTTAAACTCCGGTTCGTATCTCTATTTAAGAGCAAGTTCGCTTCGCAGTTGGCTGGTTGCCATTTTCTTCCGCGTGTAGCCAGCTCGAAATGACCTATAAGGCCTTTATTCGCATGTCGTCGAGTTGGCATCAGCACCGAAACGACTAATCATAGTCTCTCTGGAAATTTAGAGCTTTCCTTCGATGTATTTTAATGCACTTGTGTCTGTTCATTGAAGAAGTATCCGCCCGCTGCCACTGTGCAAGTCAAAACAAATACAGAATTCCACCTTTTCGTTTGCACTATCAAAAAATATTACTTTCGCAGATAACTTTCACACAACGGTCCTTAGCTATTAGGGAACAAGATTTAGATACAAGGTATAAATATTATTCGACGATTATTTTTTTAATGAAACTTCTTTCCAGCCACATGAGCCGAATTCTGCGCCATTTCAATTGAAGTAACGCATTTTGACTTCAGTTTCTGTTTTTATTTGCCAATAAGTCAAAAACTAAGGTGGATTGACGCCTACATTTTTCACTATTCAATTTCCTGTGAGAACTCGCTTCTTCCAATCAGTTTTTCGCGAAAATGGCTTATATTTTGGATAGAAAAAATATTATTTTCCCCCATTTTTCTCCCATTCTCATTTAAATTTACATAATTTCGAGTTCAATTTGTGAAATGAATAGCTCTTAAAGGTAAGATATTGTTGTTCGTACCAAACGTTGTCCGAAACAGTCTGACACACATCTGAGGCTTAATGAAGGGATTGACTTTAGGCAGGAAACTGTGTCACAAATGCCATGCATATTTGTCTTCTTTTCAAAACTAAGTTAAGTCTAAGTGCTTAAGATGTTATCAATTCTTTCCTATTTTACTAGAGGCAAAAATAATAAGGTATGGTATTCTACAACAAGAAGTGAAAACGCAAATAGAGAGCTAGCTGAGTATCCTGTGCCTATAATTGATATAATATGGAGAAATAAATATATAGCGAAAGAAACTAGAAGCTATAATAGACTATATTTAATTCAATAATAGCTTATAGTATTGAAGCTAAATTGACAACGACACACACGTATAGGTTACTAGAAACGAACAAAATTAAGAACTGTCATCAAATATTTGGTAGAATAAGAAAAGATCGAATAAGCAATGACAAAGTAAGGGAGGAATCCAAAATAACACCAATTAGCATATGGGCTAATAAGCGAAGAAAGATGTGGAATGACCACATAAAGAGGATGGAAAACAACAGGATAGTGAATATTTCGAGGGATCAGTGCCCTGAAAGAAAGAAACGATCCAGGAACAGATGGAAAGAATGTATGTGTGGAGAATGAATTGTTAAAGAACAGGCTAAAATCCTACAATAATAAGAAGCTATAAGTGATTTGAAATGACCTGTTCCGTGTATATACCAGTCCTTCCGGATCAGTGCCCTGAAAGAAAGAAACGATCCAGGAACAGATGGAAAGAATGTATGTGTGGAGAATGAATTGTTAAAGAACAGGCTAAAATCCTACAATAATAAGAAGCTATAAGTGATTTGAAATGACCTGTTCCGTGTATATACCCACCCCTTATCATTCGTGAAGCAATTGGTCTTCTTGCGCCACTAATAGGTACTCTCCCTATTCACTGACGAAGGTGTGCTTAATTCAGTAGAATTAAGCTGACAATGAGTGACGAGTCCATATTTATCGCCGTAAAATATATCATTAGTTTGTTATCTACCATAATTATAATTAATATAATTAATTGAATCAATACAATGAATAAATTGATTGTAGGCAGGTCTTGATTGGGCCTAGGAAAGCAACTGCACGATATTGTGCTTGCATTGAAATATCAATTTTCTGAGGTCATTACGTTCCATGGTTTCAGGCTCAACTATGTGGAAGTTGAATGTCACAAATGAAAAAGTAACTTGGTTTCCTTCCACAGATTTATTTTCCTGGTACGACATGTTTCGACACAGTGGTGTCATCATCAGTATGATAGTCAGACACCTGATGATGAAACCGCTGTGTCGAAACATGTCATGCCAGGAAAATAAATCTCTGGAAGGAAACCAAGTTACTTTTTCATTTGTGTTTCTGAGGTCAATTTATTATTGTTGGTATAAATTATTTAGACCGTACATGATGCTCTCTGAATTACTGATTGGACCCGTAATATTTTTAGTAGTCCTTTTCCTTAAACGCATCTCTTAATCACATCCTATACGTTCATTCTTTGGAACCACATCACAACAAATACAATCGTGAAATCCTAACTATTTTCTCTAAGTGTTAACTTCACAGCCCTTGTCTTCGATTCCTTTCACTTCATGGATTCATCTTTTGGTGACAAATTTCTGCTTAGTGCCCTCTCTGCTGTTTCCATATTCATCCGAAATATTGCGTATGAGTTTAAACTCCCATCGCCTTATTCCTTCTTACTCTGATACCTAGCTTAGTCATATTTTGTAGAGATTCTCTCTACTTGGATGTTATTGTGAATCATCTTCATCTGACACCAAGCTCACTTATTCCGAAATACTCTCAAACTTCGAAGGAAATGCCGGATGAAAAGCAAATATTTACGCTCCTTTCGACGCTGTTTGACGTGATCGTCTGGCCAATGAATTATCTTTCACGTAGGGTTTATGTTTGCTCAAGCGGTTACCAGTGTAGTGATATGTTCGTTCGTGATTGGTTCTTGTCCTTGATCTTGTCCAGAGCTGGATAAGTAAATATCGGCTGGGCGAGAATTGTTACTTGCTCTAAGAAGATATAAAGTAAAATTTCTTGCCTCTTTAAAATAAATTCCCTTAAGAAGTTACTCAAATGTTTTTCGCTGTCATTGAAAAAAGTTCCTCTCTCACATTCTATGCTCAGGTAGGTACACAATTTAACTTCCCTGCATTTACTATTCTTACGCCTTTATTTGAGATGCTCGTCGTGGTAATTAATAGCTGTATCAATTAAATTTGTGCCGCAAAGCTGAAGTAACGAAAGAAAACAAAATGACGATTGAATAGAACCACATCTCGCTCGTTTTGGAGATTTTATCTATCTGTCAGCGATCAATTTACGCATGCATCGCGTGGCTGTTATTTTTCGTCTTGTTGATAGAAATTAACGCTTCTCAACAATAGTCACGTATTCATGCGTAAACAAATATTGCTTTGATAAAAATAAAAGACGAACAAAATTATGGTAACATGTTTCATTCAGTGACTCAATGCATATGTAAATTCATCTGAACTTCGAGCATATAATTATGTATATGCTCGAAGCATCTATACCGTTTCCTTCAATCTTCATCTTGTCTGGGACTCCTCCTAGGAATTATTTTCATTGATCTCTTCGTTCGATTGGATAATATGCCTCGGAATCGTTGTGTCTGGATACCCTGGCCCCTTCTCGACGCCAACCGTATGTATTCATATTTAATTTTTGTTATCTTTATCTATTGGTTAAAGTTCAATGCAATGGTTGTTAATGTTAGATGATATAATAATTATGGCTAGAATTTCGTATTCATGATGTACTTTCCGTATTTTCCTTTGGGTTTGGCTTTCATCGTTTCAACTTCAGGAAATCTAAAACAAATTTTCTACCGCTGCCTGCTCATTTACGCACAATTAAAGGTAGACGTCGTAGTCAAAATGTTATTTTCGTTGATTGAGATTGAGACTTTTAATTCATCACGAAAGTGTGTGGTTCGTCGAACAATTCAAAAGGAAATCCAAGTTGAGTTGCTGAAATAAATTTACCCCCGGCGCCCTGCAGCCATCGTTCACTTGAGCACGTGTATCAGCAAGTTGTTGAGTGTTCTTTACTTTTCACAGGGTCGTAGGGTATTTTGAAAGTGGCATTCTACGTATGATTGAGTTAGACAATGATGTAAATGATAGTATATTGATAGTTATGAAGGTCTCTGTGCACAATCTGAGCGTTCTGATTACGAAAAACCTGTTTCAACACTTCTCTCACGTGAATGACTTTGCATCGCCTAAGTAATGTTGTTTTACTTTTTCGACGATTTTAATTGTAGGCACCGGTAGTTTTTCTATGAACGATAAAATAAAATATTGATGCTTTTTGGCCATACCTTCTCAGTAAGTAGCTATTAAATGGGTTTCAATTGATATTGTCATCCGTTTGTCATCAATATTAACGCTGATTCGTAGATTATTTCAATTTATTTTCTGAAAAGATATCATCCAGAACATTCGAAGTTGGCATGAAAAATCCTGAGTTCCTTGGTGTTTATTGTTTTTCTATCCCTAATAAATGAATTACACCTCTTACCACGAATTATTTTTGTCAAAGGATCTAAATCTTGTGTACATATACTTTCTTCGTCAATACTCATGAAGTCGAAGACTGGTTTGCAGCAGTTGTCCGCTCCACCATCCTCTCAGCCAATCGCTTCATTCGCACGTGTCCTTGCTTTGACGTTATTCATAATTTGACCGAAGTATTCCATTCTTGGCCTTCCTCTGCAATTCTTCCCATTCACCTTTCCTTCCAGTATTAATCTAAATAGGCTGTTGTGTTTCAAAATGTGTCCAATTAGTTTGTCTAGGTCCATCTTCGAAAACTTTTCACTATAGCTCTTTACTCTTCAACTCTTTGTAGGACTTCCTCGTTAGTGATTATCTCCGTCTATTTTATCTACATTATTCTTGGATAGCACTACATCTCCATTGACTCCAAGCATATACACTTGACATTTTTCCTTCTTCTTTTTTAATTATTTTTTATTTATTTAATATCATCCTGAAAACAGCCTCAAGGGCCTTTTACATCAGGCATTTAATATAATAATCACCGATGTGTATACAGGGTGTCACAGAAAAGGTGCACTGGCTACAAATTTTCGGATTCTACACCTGAAATTGAACAAAAGATTTTTAATAAGTTTTTCTAAAATTCCGCTTCGCTTAGCGTCTGTCTGTGTTTTTTTACGAAAAAATCATAGCTTAAGTACGGTGGAATATTTTGTTTTAAAATTTGGTGGATGGTTTAACCTCATGAACATCTCATTGGGAAAAAAAATTAAAACTGTTGTGATTTCCCGTTTCAAAATGGCGGCCGTTCCCAATTTTCAATGGTAAATTGTAAAAAAAAACCTGTTAACTTAGCCAGTAAAAAAAGTTGTAAATTTAATTGTGGTTCTGACGGTTCCTGAATTTTTTTAAATCGGTTGAGATTTGACTGATATTTTTATGCTTTTACGTTTCATAGTGGTGGCCGTTCCAAATGTTTAATGGCAAATTGTTAAAAACCTGTAAAATTTTCGAAATATTTTCTAGGACAAAAATAATCATAAATTTAATTGTAATTCTAAAGGTATCAGAATTTTTAAGTTCGGTAGAGATTTGACTGAATAGCACTGTTTTTCCATCCTAAGTGTTTAAACTTAGGATATACTTGGTTAACATTACGATCTGAGAGGAAAAAACAGTGTTATTCAGTCAAATCTCTACCGATCTTAAAAATTCTGATACCATTAGAATCACAATTAAATGTTATTTTTATTCCAGAAAATCTTTCGAAAAGTTGACAGGTTTTTAACCATTTTCCATTAAACATTTGGAACGGCCGCCATCTTGAAATGTAAAAGCATAAAAATCTCAGTCAAACCTCAACCGATTTGAAAAATTCAGGTACCGTTAGAATCACAATTAAATTGACAACTATTGTGTCTCTGGCAATGTTTTCGTAAACTTAACAGGTTTTTTACAATTTACCATTGAAAATTTGGAACGGCCGCCATTTTGAAATTGGAAATCATAATAGTTTTAATTTCTTTTCCCAATGAGATCTTCATGAGGCTAAACCATCCACCACATTTTAAAACAAAATATTTATCCGTTCTTAAGCTATGATTCCTTCGTTAAAAGACATACAGACAGACAAACGCTAAACGAAGCGGAATTTTAGAACAATTTTTCAAACATTTTTTGTTCCATTTCAGTTGTAGAATCTGAAAATGTACAGCCAGTGCGCCTTTTTTGTGACGTGTGCACCCTATATATATGTCAGCAACTTTCATACAAGAAATAGCTGAATCTTCATTTCGCTGCAGACCTTTTTTTATTTGCAAAATTAAATTAGAAATAGTGGTTTTTTTGTTTTTGGGAAAGGTACTAATAAAAAGAAAATAAAATAAATATTCTTATTTTTTAAATCGAATTTTGTTTTTTGCTAAAACGTAACGATTTATCCCAATATTTTAGCGTCTATGTGTCATCGCCCCCATAACGACCATACTTGTTGTTTAAGTCGAGAGATTCCGTGTATATCCATTAACTCAATTATTCTTTGTACTAAATAAGATATGGTTTATTACAATGTATTAGTGTTGATTTTTTCCCTTCCCGTTGATATTCAACGGGCACCTACTCAAGTTATAAATAACAACCATGGACAATCACACACAATCATGCCCTGGGAGGTGAAAAATCCTCCCCAGGCGGGACTCGAACCCGCGACCTTCGGGTTAGCAGGCGAGGACGTTACCCCGTCGCTTTTCGTGATTGTTTATTTATTTTATGATTCAAAGTAACCGCGTAAATAAATGCTACTGACTTGTTAATCGAGTGACAACTTCAAGAAACAATCCTCCGGGCGTGTTGGGTATGCTGGGAGGGTAAAAATCTGTGATACCGAAAAATGGCCCTATTTTGAGTCCAAAAGCGTACGGCCGAGGGGAATGAGAAAAATTTTCATCCCTCCCCTTCTTGATGCATCTCTCGTCTGCGTGCGAGGGGGTTTGAAAGAAGAGGGATGTCTGGGGATAAGTCCCGCGGCACATCTCTGCCCCCCACCCATTCTTGTAGTTTCCCCTCTGCTTTTCGTGAGTGGAGGGTCCGAAAATGAAAGAAAGGCGCCAGCCCTTGACGTCGCGTCGGGTACACCCCAAACTGCAGACGCGTGGCTTTATGTGCGTACGCAAAAGGGGGTGTTTCACGTTACGCTTTTCATTCCAAAACGGGGTTGTTGACGCCACCTCTCCAGCTTCACTCCGTTCTTGGGGTCGATGAGACAGGCGTCGAGTGAAATGAATGAGAAGAGTGGTCGAAAGTGAAGGTGTTTTGAAAAGGTATGCGGGGGAGATCGAAACTTCTTCTTCGTGAATGCCATCGGTGGTTGACCGTGCACCGTTAAAGGCTGGGACACAATCAACGTTAGCGTGTGACGGGAACCGTGAACCGTATTTACGTGGGACGGGAAATTTCAACCACCGGACACAATCGACGTCACGGTGCACCTCCCGTGAAAATTGACTGTCGTAAGCGCAACGGCGAATTCGGGATATTTTAAGGTAAACTGTGAGCCAAAAATACCGTTTATCTTGTATTCACGCATTTATAGACACTAAGCAGCGTGGCACTGACTCTTGGTTAAGAAGATGGCTGGAGAAACTCGCGAAATATTTTGAAAGCTTCAAATAAAAGCTAAATATGGACTGGACGTCCGCCATTTTCTCAATTTGTGTCTTCTGACTTCTGTGGTCCTGATTGGTTCTCCGTGTACGGGAAACGTGGAGAGATGAAAGTTGCCCATCTCTCACGTACACGTACTCCCGGGACACGTTGGCTGTGTCCGTCCCCGGTACTTTCCCGTTAGCCATCTCTACACGTATTCCCGTCAACGGCTCGCGTCACACGTCAACGTTGATTGTGTCCCAGCCTTAACGTTTTGAGGATGAACAACGATGAGAGCTGGGGATATTGGGGGAATGATTTTGGTGCCGAAATATGTTTATCTTTACGCTTTTAAAGCGATTTAATCGCATCGCGATCTTCCGATGTAAATAAAAGAGGAAATGAGGATAGGAACTATATGATGCACTATTTTGCCATCGTGAGACCCATCAGAAAAACGAGGTCCAGATGGGTAGACCACCAATTTAGACACAATGAGTTAGCAAGGAAAATAATGCGAGGGAAAAGAGAAGGCTTAGACCGAAGGACAAATAAGGCGAAGCAAAACGGAAGGAAAGCAAAAAGGAAGGTCTTTGGTAAAGGAGAAGAATTTGTTTTTGCGGCTAATCCCAAAATAACATTCCTTTACGCACATGGACCGCGAAATTTGTAATAATGAATCTGGCATTTTGGAAAACCGCATGGTTTCTGCCATCAATGAGTTTGAAAATTTTGTTTGAAGAAGCACGGGGCGCCAAAACGTTTTCCCCCCTAATTTCGCAACGTTGTTACGCCGCTGTAATGCTGTAAAAAAATTCATATCTGAATACTGAAATTCAAATATCGCCTAGCTTTAGGCTCGCCGTGGAGACTCACCCTTTTACTTATATCCTTCCCCCCTTCTAGGGAAGCGTGCAGAGACCATCGTGACGAAGGGTGCGTGGGTAAGGGACTGAGAATTGCAGAAATAAATAAAAGGTTTCAGTAGATGTGTACATTCGCGCGCACGAAATGCCTCCTATTAAAAGCGATGGCCTCCTTTTGTGAATACTCGCAGTGTTGATGAATTTTCTTGAATCCGGCAGTTGAGAGAGTGAAAAAAGTTTCCCCCATCTCGCCAACGAGAGTTTTTTGTTCGTTATCTCACCAGTTTCGCTTATTTTGTTACGCTCTTCTGAGTGCGTTCAGCGAAGGCAGTTCAACGTGCGATTGCCAATCTGTTGAAAAGGCTTTATATACCTACTTATACACACACGTAGGTTTATTAACGTGGGCAGACAATGCGACGGCTTTCACCTTATTAAGGGTATCACGTGGCTACTTATTCAAGCTAACGATTCATTTCAGTGTGAATATAGATGGATAATTATTGGGGTGAATAGGTTTGTTTGGTGAAATAGATAGGGAAGTTTTTGTTGGCAAGGGGTTGGCTGGAGGGTGAGCAAGTGTTGGCTATAAATCATTAACGACTTGGTGGTAATTTAGGCGCGACAAATTTTGGCTAAACAAGAATTAATTGGGAACTTATTAATCACTAGCTATTCATCATTGTGGTTGGTATTCTACTATTTCACTGGTAGACATTATTAATAGTGACCGCCATAGCTTCCCCACTTTGTTGTCAACTTCAAACTTTCCTAATCATTACAGAGCTATTTTCCTACCGTTGGGTATTTATTTAGTTCCTGTTGATGGCATTGTGCATTGAAACCTGGTCGTGCTATATGTGGAATTTCTAAATGTTTCATATAATCATGAATCCCTTCCACCAAGTAACGCTGGAAACTACCTCGTATATATTAAGTTCTTCAAACCTTCTACCTCAACTTGCGCTTACCAAATTTCCTGAACTCTTCTTTTCTCTTCCGTGCTTTTTAAACCATTTATTAAGTATCTGTCATCGTCATATACGAATTCACCTACCATCTCTAACACCTTCTCGTTTGCCTTCCCTGCTATCCATCTTCGTGAACTCGTTACATTCCTGTGTATGTTAGGACTCTTTTATGGGCAGATCTCTCCGCTCATACGCTTAAGAATTTGTGAAAAGTGTCTGTATTAGGGTTGTGCATTATTTTCAAGTATATATTTCCATACGGTAGGTACGTATCGACGTCGGTTTTAAATTAATTGAAAATGACTGGTGATAATCCCAATAGCACCCTGTCCTCAAAGCGTTGCGATGCGTGGTACTGCGATGAATACAAATGTTAAATACCTCTCTAATGTCGATGATCAATGTGAAATACGACCGTTGGAATCAGGCTTTTTACGAATTTCAATTGGAAATTCTACTAGCAGTTTTCCAAGGATTCATTTTATAGAAAAAGAAATCAAAGACCTAATTTATTGAAAGATATGACCGCCTCATTTAGTGTGACAAAAGTTATATATATTATGTAGTTATATATAGTATAAAAGTTATGTATAGAATATAAAGTTAATTTTGTAGCATTTATGCTCGTTTTTATTGACACCAAAATTATGGGCGCCTTATGGAAAGGAAAATTGTGAAAATGGTTGACCAATTTTTTGTATTTCGAGCTTGGGAAGCAAGAGTCCGCAATGTTGTCGATATGCGGTAAAAATTAAGTTGGAAGTGCGTATTGGAACAATATCCATAAAGCAGATCCTTTATGGCTGCATCAATATCATTGGGAGCTGAAACGAGCTCGGTGGAAATTTCATTGTCGTAAAAACATTCCATAAAAGCTCCACTTCGGGTGAAAACCATCTCGCCTGGGAGGCGCTGTTGCGCGTCAGTTAGCTCATTCTTTGCGAGGGGTGCAGTTTGATTCCCTGTGCCGCTATTAAGGTGGTTGGAGCGATTTTCGTTTATGTACCGATTTGCGTGAAACTTTACACACATGTTCTCGTTAGTGATATTTATAGACAAAAGTGAAAGATAGCATCATACCAATTAGGTTTTGTGGCAATTCAATCCTACTTTAACCTGTAGCCGTATGGCATATGACATATATCTGTATGGCGTGTACAGATTTTCTTCCAAACGCGAAATGATACATTTCTTATCGTCAATCATCAATACATCATATTTCAATATAATTTCGCCTAATATTCGAATAAAGCGCCGAAGCGCCGACGACTAGTTATAACATGCTTTAAGGTGGCTGGAGCTATTTTTGTTTATGTACAGATTTGCGTGAAACGTTTCATAAGTGTCCTTATTAGTAATATTTATCGATAAAAGTGAAAAAAACTGCATGCTACCGATTTGGTTTCCTGGCAATTCAATGATATTTTAACAAGTACTCTTATAACACACGGCGTATATTTTAAGACAATTGGATCACTTATGTACATATTTTCTCCTAAATGCGAAATAATAAGTTCATATTATTATCATTATAGCTGCTAACAAATATCAAGGTATCATGCCGAGTAAGAAAAGCGTATATGATTTTCTCGTAAATTTCGAATTTCGCGCCGAAAATCCAAGTCAAAACAATGCTATAATTAAGTCGAAAATTTGAAATATAACTCTTGCATCATTTACATTACTGCATGTATGGTGATTTCCAACGTATAAACAGGTGTACTTGAGTGAAATGTGGTCCACGAATATTTTTTTCGACTTACTTGAAAAGTTATTAGAATGTACCTTCAACGACTCACGATTACCGCTCCAGCCACCTTAATTAAGGAAAATTTTAAAATAAAGGTCTAGTATTATTTCCATTATTATATATATGGTGAATTCCAACGCATTATCTGATTCACTGAAGTGAAATGTGGCCAAAAAATGTGTTTTGGCTCAATTAAAAAAATTATAAATATAGTATGCACTCAAGGACCCAGGAATTCCGCTCCAGACACCTAAATTCCCTCAGTTGAGTAGAGCATGACCGATGGAACAAATCAGTTGGGATCTCAGCGGTGGTATCCTTGATTCTACTTCGGAGCAAAACTAGAGGTGGCTCTGTTATCCTTTTCTATGAATACCTACCCAGGAAAAATTATACTAACACTACGTTGATGTACTACCTATTTGTTTTGTATTACATTATAGTTTTCGCAGCTTTTACACACTCAATTTCTTGTGCGGACCTTCGCTTGCATTGGGAGATTTTACGAGAATACATGCCGATAATCCTGAACTTTTCCGTTACGCACTGAAATCTTCCTTTCTAATTACGTTAATTCGTTTATTTTGATATATTTATTATATTTTATCTCTTGGGTATCGTATTGTATTTTACGTACATATTTGTGTAATGCTTTTGTATAATCTCGATTTTTATGGATAAATAGAATTATTTTTCCTTTGATAATAACCCACTAGTCTATACTATGCTAGCCTCGGTGAAAGCGGAATAAAACTCTCATTTATGAGCCCAGAGATCGTAGGTTAATATCCAACCTGCGTGATTTTTCACGCTCCAGGAAATGGCTGTGCGTGTTCGTCTAATTGAATGTAATGAATTTGTTGTAATTGGCGTAAGTTTTGGTCAGCATCGACTTTATTATTATCATATTGTATTCAATAGTTTTTTATATAAATTGAAAAGGAAATAAATTTGAAGATACATGCTGGCAACAAGGTGTTGAGGTTGGGGAAGGATAGATCGGTGAATCCGTGGACACTTACTGGTATATGATCCATGACGACACCGGTGTCCACTGCTTTGGGAAGCTTTCGGGTTGAGAACCCTTCATCTGAAGAAAGCTTTCAAAGCAGTGGACACCTGTTTCTCTATGGATCATCCACCAGTAAGTGTCCTCTGATTCACTTAGTTTTTTATATTACTCGTATATACATGGTTATGTGATTGTGACGGGGGTTTTGTAGGAGTTATAATAAAATAACTAAAAATATAAGGGCATCTATTCCGATTTCTATTCAGTTTGCAACATCTCGGATAACTGTTGGTTCTTTTCGTGCGTTCCTTCGTGTATTGATGCATTTTGTACCTACACTTCTTTACTAAAATAAATATTATTTTTTGCAATCCCAACGTATGGCAATCATTATTTTTTAAACTACGGGTACTTTTTTCATGGAGAGACATATATTTCATCTTTCTTGAATTGAAGGCGCTTTAAGGCTGTTATCGATTCTCGTATAGTCATAATATCTCTACGTGCGGAAACTTGCGCATAAAACTAACATATTTCTTGCCCTGTTGCGTTAGTTGGCATGATCACAACGTCATTTGTCCTTCTTAAGCTCCGCATGTAGTATTCATGCTCCCTAGCATCAGCGCGGATTTCAATTCCCTGTAAGGTGCTGACATCGTGTGGGGAATTATGGTGGAGTGTGACCTTATTCGTTGCGGCATTTTGACCACAATAATTCCATTGCAAGCGCTGCGCGCTTTCCTCGTGTCCTCCTTGATTTTGTGACCTAAAAAGACAATTCATGAAGACCAGAAATCAATTGTGAGTGAGAAGGTTAAGTAGTCGCCAGCATCGAGTTGGCCCTATTATTTGCCAAACGCTGAAAATGAAGCACAGTCTATGACATCACTTAGAGCAAGGTCGCGCGCTGAAAACTTTAAAAAGTCAATTCTCAAGCGGTTTGAATCTTCCTTTGGGGATCTTGAAAGTTTTGAAGGGGTGTATGTATTATAAAACCTAATGCCTGCAAAGAATTTAATAGGAAATTGAGTTCAAATTTGAAACAGCTAAAGAAATAAAATAATACGTCACGCATCCGACCAATAACACTGTAATGTCAATCTGCCAAGGATTTGTTGCAGCTACATTTGTATTTATGTTTTCGTAGAATTTGTAGATTTTCTTAGATTTTTGTTGTGTTTTTAAAAATTGCATGCTTTAATATGCTTTTCAATTTATGCAGAGTGTACAAGTTACGCAAACAGAGAATTACATCAGGAGAATTCCTAATGTAATGTTCTATTAGAAATGAATAACAAAGCAGATTTATGATAGAGGAGTGAATGGTGTGACAGGAAGGGGCTGACCTGAAAAGTTATGGGTGAATTTGGTTGAAGACACTCTTTAGAGCAGTGGTCGTCAACCTATGACCCGCGGGTCACCTAGTGACCCACTGGGAAAATTTGAGTGACCCAGGGTTCATTTTATTTACTAGGTGTTTACTTTTCTGCTAACATTTTATGATTTCTTTCAAGTTGTAAATATAGATATTATGATAGTAAATTTGTAGTTCTATATTTAAGGTATATTGGATTATCCCTTCTGTATAATGTTATTATTTTCTGTATTCTAATATAAAATGGAAGTGATGTGGCCCACCAGCAAAATTTTTGTGAAAATAAATTGAAAAATGACCCACTTGACAAAAACGTTGCCGACCACTGCTTTAGAGGAAGGATATTAGGAGTCATAAGAACAGGAGGGCGTATATGAAGCAATATATTAGTGCAACTGAAGCAAAAGAGGTATGCATGGATAGAGCAGCATGGAGGAAATTATTCAAGCAGAGTTATCTTAATAGGACTATCACCGAGAATCATTCTAATTTGACTCTACCTACCTCGAACGGGAATGTCGTGATGGGTATGCATGAATATATGTATACATCGCAGCTATACTTTAGATTACTCTTAATTCTCACTGAGTTATCGATCGCAGACACTCCAGTATGGCTTTTCATATTTCCTTTGTGTACATAAATAATTTACATCACTCCATAAACTCGTAGAAAATTTGATTGTTACATGGATGTGGTATCAATTGAGCCCGCAAGCGTAATGGCTCCGGTGGCGCTATGTACGGGAGTAATAATCACAGGCTCGAAAGTGACGTGGTGTGCTTACGAGGCGTTACTATGACGATAAGGTTCACGACTGTGCTGAAACACCTGAAGTTGTCCCATGAAGACCAAGGTTTCGAAGTGCAGCGTCGTCGTCAGACCTTTATCCAAATACCACCTGCTCCTTCAAATTAGCAAAGGTTGCTTGAAATTCTAATTTGTTATCATAATCATAGTTTACTTTCATTTCTTGTGGTGAGTTCCATTACATTAATTTCGTGATATACTAGCATAGTTCATCATTTTTTTTCGAGGCTCAGTATCATTGTCTGAATTAATAACGACGATGTTTTTGTGCTAATATTACATGCACCTTCTATACAGAAACGGTTGCATGAAACACTGATCAGGTGATAAAGTTATGAACAATTTTCATTGTGCTTGGTCATTCTCATGCCATGGGCTTTTTACTTCCTAGTGCTACGGGTCAACATTTCCATCGTCTTTCGTCCTCAAAAACTTAACATGACAGATACGAGAAGTATTTTAAATTTGGAGTTGGATGGATATTGTGCAGGGAGGAAAGCAAACGAATATGGGTTGAATTTGGTTGTTGAAGAGAGAATATATTTTAGGAGAAATTCCGGGAGGGTGGAGATCATTTGTGGAAGGCTTATCAAGGAGTAATGGGATAATAAGAACTATGACGATGCAATTTTCCACATAAAAATGTTTTTAATCGACCCGATGATCCAGTACATCGAAACCGGGTCGATCAAAAACATTTTTATGTTGAAAATTGCATCGTCATAGTTCATATTATGTCCAGATTCCACAACATCTCGCCTGATTCCTCCCTTTTTGTGATTAATGGGATGCTCAAGGCTGCGATTAATGGGAGAATGTTGGTAGTAATAACAAAACATCTTTATAGGAGGAAAATTGGGTGTATGAGCGTTTCTCCTGCCTTCAAACTCCTCGTCAAAGTTTTAGGACTATAATCATGAATGCAATCTAATAAATGTATTTTGAGCAATAGTACAAGAAGCTTACAATCAATCTCGCCCGTCCACGTTTAGTGATCGTGTTTAGCCTTCTAGGACGGTTCATACTATACTGGAATCCATACTCAACCCCAGTTGCCGGGTAGCATAATAGGTATTTTGCTGGTCCAAGTAGAGTCTACATACTACCCTGCAAGCCGCCGCAGAGGCGTGTGGCAGAAGGTCTTAGAACACCAGCCATGAAAGAGGAGGAATAGGGTAAAGGAGGGGGAAGAGGACTGAGGTTAATTGTGTATTTACGATGTGTCTTAAGATAGTGTCACGCTGTTTTTATTATTATCACTAATGGTGTGTGTAAAGAAGAAATGTTGGTACCCATCACCTTGGCAGTGTCTCTCTTATTTTGTCGCTCCTATTAGTTCTGGAGATATAGCGCGAGGTCTAAATAATATCCACCGTGCCGTGCTGAATCTCGCTTAATCTGCATTTTTCAAGTATTCTAAGCCTAACGTGTGACCTCCCGAGTCTCTAACGGCTCCCAACCTAGTCCTTACACCAACTGTGCAACACTTTCTGTGTAAAATGGGCTTAATCCTTGACGGAGTCACTCTTTTTATCCGGAGCCACGCACGTGAAGGAGTCAAGTAATTCTCAACGTCGGCCTCCCATTTTCAGAGCCGTGAATCAATTCCGGCGTGGAGTATTCTCCCGGCCGTCGCTCGCTCGCCCTAGGGAGTGCATGCATAACAGGTGGGAAAATCGGGAGAGGTTTCATCTCCGTCGTCATGGATACACTCCCCCGCCTTCACGTTGTCCCCCGCGCGGAAGGGCGCAGGAATGACGGCGTCTCCGGAGCCGTCCGCTCAGGTGGTGGGGCGCGCGGTGTCGAAAGGTTGGGAAGAAGGATGTCGGTGTGTAAGGTATTCCACCCCACCCCGGAAAGGAGAGGCGACTGGAGGGGGATGTCCTTCCTGCCTCTCCCCTTTACCCACTCGTCCCTTCTTCAGACTACTGTCCCCTTTTCCCCTGCTTCAGTGGGGTGGGGCTGAGAATATGTACGCGGTACTATCTTTAGTCAAAGGTATTAACGCGGTTTCCGCTGCTATGGTTGCGTAGAAAATTAATAGACCGGGGAGAGATCAATGTGTATCGTAAAAAATGTGCGTAGAAAATCAGTGTGTTTATTAATGTGTACTATCTTCTCTGGAGGTGTAGGTCTAATTATTTATGATTATTACTCTTTTTGCCAACGTTTCGCATACTTATTATGCTTCTTTATTGCTCAGAGTTCCATTTGCATTTCTTTTTAAGACACAGTATAAGATATATAAGATAAACGTTAGTAAAAAAGATTAGTAGCCATAAATAAAAAATAATTAGACCTACACATCTAGGGAAGATGATATTAATTAATAGAGGTCAAGAAAACAAATAATTTGAATGGGTTAATTGAACACGCACAAAAATTGCGAAAATGATGATAATTTTACTTCAATATCGCCTTGACTTCTGTGCAACCGTTTGAGGAAAATTGTATCAATGTGGCGAGTGCGCAAAATCTCCCTGGTCAGGAGTTCCCATCTTGGGGTAGGTACTCGTACCCCAAGGGCGATACCAACGTGCTTGGTTGCCAAGGGGGACGTGAAGAAAGTGTCGTATTGGCGGAGGTATGGTGGGTATGGTATATAAATTTGAGTGTAGTGCGGTGGATTGAACCCAGCTGTTGGGGGTACAACCTAGGGGAATAGACTGCGAAAGGGTTACTACTAGGGGTAATCTACCTGTAAAAGTACATTTAGATGGAAGTAGGAATACCAATATCAACATTTTGCAGCTGAAAGTCTATTAGGCTAAGTAAGGTTTGCAGAGAGCATAAAATCCTATGTTTTTACCGGCGCAAGCCGCTATTCCTTACACACTTTCGTTCTTCAACTCGGCATACGTCTCGCCTGTTTTCATTAGCCCAGAGGTTTCCAAACCCTTTTTACTTGCGACCGAAAAGTATGTTTGAGGATCACTCGTGACCCCATGCATAATCGACACTGTAGCAATTAAAATATCAAGCAATAATTTCTCACTCCTGCGACCCCGCGAGCCTCTTCCGCGTCCCTAAATGGGGTCGGGACACAGCCTATTCTCTTACTTCCCCTTCCCCGCTAACCCAACATCCTCCCCATAGCCTTCAGCAAACCCTCGCCTCTTATGGCCTGTTCCAATCACCTAATCTGTCTTTCTCCAAAAGTTTCCTCTTCTCACCCACCTCACCAAGTACCTCCTCGTTCGTCTTCCTGTACGTCCATTTCACTTTCTTCATCCTACACCACAACCACATCTCAAACGCTTAATACATAGTTAAAATTAAACATTCCATGTTTTCTCAAATTCGGGCTTTAAAAAGCTTACTCTCCCTCAAACCGAAAGTTGGCAAAACTCTTATTCTTCAGCTGATGAAACTACTCTCATCCCACCACGTATGTATTCTCAAAATCGCCAGTGATAAACCTGCAGTTGTGAGGAAATTCTGTGCGTTGAACTGCGTTTTTACGAATTTTTATGCTGTATTTGTTATAACGACATGTGAGGCAACGCATATAATCAATTCCGCGCTTAACACGGGTTGCTGTCTCTTGTACACGAAACCTTATACCATGATTTTCGAAGCGACGTTTTATTCATCGTGCATGGCCAAAACTGCGGTCGGCTAAGATTCTTGCATCTCGAACCATGCGCCCGCGAAAAATGCCGCTATCGATAACAATTGCATTTAATTCGCCAATTTATTGCGTATGTTCAAAATCCATTATGCAATGTCAACGGATGGTAAATGACAGCAATATCTGGAACCGCGCTTTCGCGAAATTTCATGCCACGATTGGTGAACCATAGGGTATTGGTGAACCATTCTTCACGTTTTTTTCACAGGGCTGCCCCGTTTAGAACGAAAAAGTTCCGGATTTATGCTTAATGTTTTGCTTTCTATTAAGAATCCTTAAGGAAAAATAGGTGTGTGCATTTATCCCATTCTGGCACCAATTTCCATTACATTGCGGAATTGGTCCATGAATCCGATTAATTTTTTTCTAATAAAATATTGCTGTCATGAGTAGTCCTATTTTGAAATGAATATAATGTTAATGTGCTATGTTTGCTACAGTACCTAATTAATGTAAAGAACAGTGCACATAAATAGTTTTATATTTGGTGTTCCTAGTGTTCATCATGTCCCGTTTCTTTGCACAATAACCCGTGTTTTTCTTTTTATGTAAACACTTCTGAATGTCCCAGCTTTCAATGAAGCAGTATGGGAACCCCTGGTAAAAGGGATTTAATTTTATGCGTATGTCGAAAAAAAGCGGTTGGGAGACTAGCGGTTGTCACATCATGTGATGACTGTAGTAGAGGAGTAGGAAACCAGGGGTGAGGGGGCTGAGGTATGGTTTGAGAAGAGGAGGGGTCACCCCTTCAACTTCCTCCCCCTGTACCCTCCTCCCCCGCCCCCTGCCCCAAGTTCCGTCGATCGATAAATCCAGCGGCGCCTCTAACCCCACCCCACCACACCCCCTCCGCCCCCGTTCCTCTCCCCCCCCCTCAACCAACCCCTCCTCCTCCGCTCACATAACCTCCTCTCCTCGCTATGAGTCCGTTCCGTCTAATGCTGCCGCCCCTCAAACCTTACGCCCTTGTCCCCGCCCCCTGTTGGTATGTTGGTGTAGCGCGTGCACCCTCCTTTCCTTACAACGTCTCGCCGTGGAGCCAGTTCCCATCTGTCCCAGTCTCCGGGTGTGAGTCGGCCGACGGAGGCCGGGGGATCGGTTAGGCGGCCACCCCATGGGCGCCAACGAGTCAGCCACGACCGGTCGCCGGCCCAGATTGGCGGTAAGGTGCGTCCAATTGTGCGCCTCGCCGTGATCAGTGACCACCCTTTCGTGTCGTGTTTGTGTTCAAGAAGCCTTATTCAGTTCAGGAGCCTTATTCAGTTTAGGAGCCTCGTTCAGTTCAGGAACCTTGTTCGGCTCGGGGACCTTGTTCGGTTTGGGAAACTTGTTCAGTTCAGGGGCCTCGTTCGGTTCAGTAACCTAGTTCGGTTCGAGGACCTTGTTCGGTTTGGGAACCTTGGTCAGTTCAGGAGCCTTGATCGGTTTAGGAGCCTTGTTCGGTTCAGGAACCTTGTTCGGTTCGGGGACTTTATTCGGTTCAGGAAGTACATTCAGCTCAGGTACCCTATTCAGTTCAGGTTCCTTTTTTCTGTCCAGGAACCACATTCTGTCCAGGAACCACATTCTGTCCAGGAACCACATTCTGTCCAGGAACCCTTTTTCAAAGGGATTTGAAATTTTCGAAACTCGACGTTTCGACTCGCTTCCTTGACATAACTCGAGTTATTGCAAAAATTGAGATTTTTTTAGGCTGACATCAAAATTTCGTATTTTCGAGTTTCGAGTCCTTCCTTTCCTTCGAGAGAGAGAGAGAGAATAAGGCCCTTCACCTAAGCCATCTGTTTGCCGATGATTTTCATTAATATAGTGTTTGAAACCTATCGAAGAAAGTTTCTCATTAGAATATTTTCCTAAAAAGAATAATTTCGAGAAATTTCTTGCGATTTAGTTGGCTTGAAATGCCATGGAATGCAAATAACATCTTTTTCTATGTAAAGCATATTGGAATCATCTCAGTATTAAAATGTTTTTAAATGTTAAACCGGTCGAATAGTGTTTGAAATAATGAGTGATTCATTTAAGGAGCTATTTCCTCTCATCCGCGTGATATAATCCTCTCAGATATGATTCAAAATCAGTGTGTGCACAACAGAAATTATTTCAATATAGAATGCATCGAAATAATGATTTATTTGGAGTCTCTTTCGAGAACGGCTTGAATTTGTTCATGCGCTTTCACCCTCTCTATTAATTGTTTCAGGAATAGCTGTGTCTTTAATCAAAGTGATTCAATACAGGAATTATTCCGATTGACTCACGGCAGGGAGCAAAAATGCGTGGTGAGAATTTTATGTAGTTGGCAATATCTCGAGTGATTTAAAAATGCGGAACTTGGTTAAATTGTGATTGAAACACACGGAAGTGATTCCGTTCCGGAATAATCCACATCGAAAATTTCCATTTGGATTCGTTTTGATGCAAGATCTACTGTCAAGGTTTGTTTATCCTTAACATCCGTCCCCCTGTGTACCGTGGTCAAAACGCATTGAAGTTCATCGCATTGGTAGTAATTGCGTTTTAGGAGCAGGCATTCATTGAAATCGTTGTGAATTTCTTCCAATTAGCAACCATCTTGAGCTGTTGCAAAAATTGTTGCTTAGTGAACTCGTTTATAACACGTGAAAGCGATCCCTTCAATGGAATTATTTCCACCCTTCTACAGCCCCCGAGATTAATTTCTGTGTGGATTTATTTTTGTGTGATGGGAATCGAAATTTGATCTATTAGGAAATCTGTTTTGAGTGTGACCTAAATGCATTTGCTCGTTCCTTCCCGTCTCTCTGTTGTGTGTTAGGTAGGGGCGTGTTCAAAACGCATCTATTAAGTGATTCAGTGATGGAAATCCTCCCATGAATTTCCTATTTTGAACAGACTGAAAAATCTGGAATTCATTTTTTTTGCAATCAGGGATCATCTCAATCATCTAATACGTTTTAAAAGTGAGCCAAAGTTCGAATGTGTTAGAAACATATGTGAGTGACCTCTACAAAACAAACACCTGCGATTACAGGCTAATTTAGGGAATTTACGCTACCTTGTGTAAACTCCCTAGACTGGGGAAAGCGTTTAACGACGGGGGTTGGTTTGTGATATATGTATTTTCGGGGTATTATTTAGTTACGATTTGGGTTATTTTTTCCTAAATAATGTGTGATTTGTTATTCCTTAACTGAAATAAGGTGTGCGCTACCTCTTTTGGTGTGCTTACCATACTGGGCTTACTTTTTCTGTCCGTGGGACGGGTTGTGTAATTAAAATTTCCGAAGATTTAATATTTTTGGATAATAAAATACTTCCCTGTACTTTAAGATACTCGAAAGATCCGGTTTTATAATTCCTGGTTAACGCGAAACACAAGATGACGTAGGCTTTTATTTTCTTAACGTTCACTGAGAGTTCAGATTTGGTATAGTTCATCAAACTACCAGTTAGTTGACGTGAACGTTATCAAAAGGAGAACGTATTAGCTGTGGTTTTCATACCAAATAAATATTTAACCAGGGGTTATAAAACCGGACTTCGATGTATTTGTATTATTATCTATAAGTTTGGAAGAAGCTAAAAAATACAATGTAAAATTAACGTTTTAGTGATTCCCATTTAAGGTTGAATTTCAATGACTCGAACTTCATCTAGTCGAATTTTAAATAATTCGAAATAATTTCTTTCACAGATAAAATTTATCTTGGAAATAATTTCGATTGGAATTTCGATGTGAAATGGAACGTAGTAATTTTTGTTGCGAGCCGAACCCGACCTACACGAAAGGTTAGCTTATCCCCCGTCCTCTCGTCTCCTTCCGGTATAAGCGGAAATGGCGTGACCTTTCGGGAACACCCCTGGGAAGGAGTTGTTCGACGCCTTATACGCTGTATTGTGAAAACTGACGGACGAAGTTCGAATTTCTTGACCGATTTACCCTCTCGTGTCGCATGCGATGGTAAAATTCCAGTGTGAGAAATGACACACGAAAAAAGCCTGACACCCTTACGAGTGACTGCGCGTCAGTCGGTCATCACAAGCAGTGAATCATCGTTGAAGGTTTAACGATTTCGATCCTGTTTTGCTGTGATTGCTCCCAACAATAAAATCCGCGCATTCCATTCATTTAGAATGGATTGGTGCATTTCGCGTAACATTTGCCACATCTACACCTTACGACATCTACTTAATATCTTACAATTCACCTCAAGGTTTTGTGGGCAACGGCCTGTCACGATGGAAACACCGGTTCCCGATCAGTCACCTAAGTTAAGCATCGTTGGGCTCGGCTCGAGTTTGGAGGGGTGATCTTCCGATCTTCCCTGTCTGCACGAGGCAGACAACATGTACGAAATGGCCTTAGCCGTCGAAGCACGTTAAACAATATTACTACTTACTACTAATCAAGGTTTTGTCGGGTGAGATGAATCTTCACCAATATTACCTACAATATATTCTACTAAAGTTAATTAAATGAGAGTTTCATTTGCAAACACCAGCTACTGTTTGTCGGGATTTTAAATTTCACAAGCATTCTCTGCACTCTAGGTATGTTACCAATACTATAGAAACTACAAGTATGAAGGTGGGTTTACACTGGCAAGTTTATTGCACAAGTTACTTGCTGCTAGCGACTTTCTACGTAAATTTCAGGTGTAAACGGCTCTTTAAGTTCGCTTGCCGAAACAATGTTTCGGCAAGTCGCTTGCAGGAGTGTACTGTTGTCAGTGTAAACAGTAACCATGCTGGCTCTGCCCTAAATTGTGAACAAATTTTCTTCAGAGTGAAGTCCCACGCAAGCTCTTGGAGAAGAAACTTGCGGAAGTAACTTGCCAGTGAAAACCCACCCTTAAGAGTATTTGGCAACTAAATAAATTGTGTACCTGCAGAATGTGACCGATGGACGGGTTACCGAACGTTTCGCCTGCACACATCTTTACATTCATTGTCGTTCGTGTGCGCTTTAAATGTTCCGATCTGCACTACCTTAAACACCTTGAATAAAAAGATCCCAGTAACGGTGGGATTACGATCAACATTTCCTGACGTGGCGGAAACGGACGATGGCTTCAGTTTTCCGTTGTCTTCCCGTCAAGGAGGAATGTTTTACGATTGACGGAAGTATCAGCGCCAATAGCTGGCCGTTTTTATAAACTGGGCTTGTAAACGGTTTCTAAGTAGGTTTATTTTTTATAGTTGAATACAAATTGAAATAAGCCTAAAAAATGCTGCTTCATTAGGGTCAGTTATGTTTCATTGCAAACTCAAACAGTAAAATGGACAACCAGGAAATATAACTTTGGAACTTTGTGGAATTGAACCAAAGCTCTCCTCTGATTGGCTGACGTTGACGTGGCGTGACGGAAAAGTTAGACTTTGGCAAAGTTCGCTCATCGTTCGCCAACGGCGCCGTCAACGTCCGCTCATCGTAATCGGCTCCACTAAACAACAATAAACAAACTTCGCGGACGTCGCCGTCCGTTTCCGTCACCTCTGGGAGTGGGAATGGTGATCGTAATACCGCCCTGAGAGGAAACTTTACCCTTAAAGCACTGAAAACCCATGACAGAAACTCAGTTTATCCGTCGATCCAAAGGTATTCAGGAGGAGCATAGTCCCTTGGCTACCTTATCTGCGCTGTTCCTCGCAAACCCCATCTCAACCGACGATTAATCGCTGTGCAAACGTTCCCTCGACATCGCCAGATACGCCTGTGGCGAATCGAGTCAATATGGTATGCAGTTGCTATCGCTGTTCATGTTCCGTGGATGAGTAATAGCTTAAGGCATTCCTTTCGTCTGGTCTATTAGTTACCGTACTCCTCTGACCCTCTACTGTGCAGGGGTCTTCCATCTGGGTGAGTCAGTCGCAGTTTTATCCGCGAAAGGGCTCGACTTCTCCTGCCCTCATCACTTACGGCTAAGTAAGGAAGGACTCTGCCCTAGGTGGGGGGTGGGAGCGTGGCCTCTTTGATCTAAGAATTTTTTTAAAGTTTCGGTCCATCTAAAGTTAGTAAACTATAATATTAATATTACTAAAGTGGCTGGAACTTTAATCGCGGGTCATTGAGTGCACGTTTCAATGATGCTTATAAGCACGTCGAAAATAACTTCTGGGACCACATTACACTTAAGTGCATCTGTTTATGCGTTGGAACTCACCGTACAGGCAATAATGGAAATAATGTCAGAGAAGGAAATTCAAGATATAGTAAGTATTATAGAAAACCATTGAAGATGTAGTAATGGAAATGACGCCAGAATTATTTATTAAAATTTTTCCTCAATGCATTTTAATTGCTATAATTTTCGGCGTCCTATTCGAAATTTAGACGAAATTATATTTACATTTTTTTCGAATATTGGACTCGGCGTGGCATTTTGATATTTTTAGCAACAATTATTGCAATAATAAATGTATTATTTCGCGTTCAGAAGAAAATCTAGATGTTTAATCGAATGGTTACGAAATATGTATCATGTGCCATAAGGCTACGCATTGAAGTAGCATTGAATTACCAAAACCAAATTGGAATGATGCAATTTTCACTTTTATGCATAGTTATCACTAATGAGGAAACGTATGCATAGTTTCACGCAAATTAGTACTTAAACAAAAATCGCTCCACCCACCTTGTGAGGCTCTCTGGCTGCTTGATTTACCGTGTGTTTACATTTCTTTCCAGCGGAATCTGTCCGAGAGATCTCGTACTTTCTTCTGCAATATGGACATGGTGACGCACATCGCATCTGTGGCAAGGCCATCATCTGTCACGTCTTGGCCTTCAAAGATGATTCGTTTATCATAGCTCTCGTGTGCTCGGTCAGAACAAGGGCGTCAGTTGCCAAGTTAATCTTGATCAATGGGGATTGAGAATTGAAGTAATACCGTGCCTAAATCGATTGCAAGTCTCCAATACGATTGTATCTCCGTGACCCATGTTCGAGGAAGAAGATTTAGATCTTCTTGTACACTCGGATCATTCCGGTCAATCACCATACAGGCAATAATGGAAATGCGAATGGTCTTGCGAGAGTCACTGTAGGAGGTAGAAAAATACTTCTCTCCTTTCGCCGAATCAAAAAGTATTATGTGTCTAAAAAAATTATAATAAGCCCAGAATGGGTCTCATTTTCTGAGAGCAACTTGTTTACAAAATGATCGTGCCGGCTGCTGCTTGTGCAGATAAATACATGGTATCGCTCTGAAGTAATTCTTGAAAAACGAAATTCCCCAAACATTGGTCGTTTTAGAATGAAATTCGTGAAAAAATAATGTACACTTTTGTGTAGGTTCCATGTGTTCCGTAATTCAACTTGGGCAGTTAAATGTTTTACGTCAATTCATTATACTCATAACTGACTGCCATCTAACAGTTACTTCGCATTCGTTTGGAAACCAGTTCGTTGGTAACGTATTGTTTACGTTATTCAGAAACGGTCAAAGACTAAGAGAAAAATGATAAATTCGTCGTTTTCTCTTAAATACAAAGGCATTAGACTTTTATTGTTCCGCACAAAGTAAGTACTTTCCCGTCTCCCCTGTGATCCTTCTCTATTGTAATCCTTTTCTTTCTCGTTCCCACCTACATACGTTTATCAAAAAATTTAGTCCATCGAGTTTAAGAAGCTATATCTTCAAGTTAATGAATGTGAGTGTATCTGTTGGAGCATTTGTTTTCCCGCCAAATCTGTACATTTACTATATTTTGTTTGAAAAAAGTCATAGTTTTTGGCGCTTAACTAAAGGAGCCCAACTTTAACTGTTAGTTTTAATTGTATAAATTTTCGATTGGGAAATATGCTGCCCAAGAATGTTTCTAACATTTTACTGCAAGAAATATGTTTACATCCTGGAATTTGCTCGAGATATGGAACAAATTTTAAGCCTCTGCTCACTTAGAAACAAACAACTCGATTGAAATTTGAATTGTTCATACCTTTATCGCCGTGAGGATGTGTGGAATAGGAATATAAACAGAAAAATTACTAAAAAATACCATTATCATAGGTGTCGATTGTTATTACCTTCATTGTACCATCCTTTCCCTCCATTCTTGCCCTATATACCCGTCTTATTATTTCCACCATCCACTTTATCTCCGATCTTCGAATTTCCTCCGAGAACTTGCTTGTTTTCCCCTTATGCCGAACGCGCATCTTCGTACATTTCCCAACTCTGTACATCTTTTTTTCTTCATCTTCATTGCATCCCTTCATAAAAGCATTCTATCTACCATCAATTACTCATTCAAATTACAGATTTCGGAATCAAAACATCGCCACGCACCTTGTAAGGTTCACACTAACCTTTCCTTCCCATCCTTAGACAGCCCATCATCCATTCCTTCTCTCCGCACGCGTGCCTCTTTTGCTTGCGTAGTCATTCTCCTTATCCCCTCTTTAATATCCTCATTTCTGTCCAAAATATCGCGGAGATTACAGGCGTTTCGTTGCCCTGGAAGAAGGGTCAAAGGTCGAGCCCTTCGACAGCATGACTCAACGTCATCATCATATGTATTCTACCAAATAAATATTGAATGCATGGAGAGTTCTGCCAGTGATTTCCCCGAAGGCGGGGAGTGTCTCCTGAACTAACAGGTTTATAATGTAATTTTTCGCGCGAACGAAAAGAGACTGTGATAGCTGACAACTAAACTTTACAATTAGGTTTTTCGATAATTAGTGTAAATAATTATTTGAATTGTTCTCTGATGTCGTAATCCTCTACTTATTACTCTCGAATAGTAGTCTCACGTGCTTCCTTTATAACTCTTGTATATGTCTGCGCATTTATGTAGTTGCCAAGTACATTAATAATGATAATGTTTTACAACATTGGTGTTGTATGATGTTGTGCCTGTTGTTGAAAATTCAACTCCTGACAGATATTTGCAGGTTTTCGCGAATGCATCAACAGTCGAAGCTTCCTTAACTTTGTTAGGATATATAGTTAAAAGCATATTGGCAATAAAACTCACCCCCTAGGCAACACGCCCTTGAAGTGGCTTGTAGAGTACTATGTACATATAAAGGGAGCTTTCCACTCGCTCTAGTGCGCTTCTCACTTCGCTACACAACAGCGCACTTGCTTTCCATTCCCTTCAGAACCTGCGCACTATAGGCTGCGTACTTCAAAACAGATCGGGAGCATATTTGGTGTGCGCTAAGCAGCAAAAGTACTTCGATAATCGCACCCGTGATTGTTGTTTTTGATTTGACTTTCAGTAAAGCCGTCAAACATGGATAACGTAACGTTTTCTATTTTGTACTCTGTGGTAAAAAGCTTGTGTTGTTAAGTCTGCATCTAAATAATACCCTGCAAGCCAACACAAGGGTGTGTGGCAGGGGTTGAGTTATCATCAACATGCATTACTCTATACCCATAAATTTAATATATCTACGTCTATTGATGTATTAGCAAAATCCTGCAAATACCTACTTGCCTGGAGTTGAAATTTCACAAGCATGCACTACACTATAGGTATGCTACCAATGTAAGAGAAACTATTCATCTTCTCTTCTTATTCTCCTCAACCCTAAGGTTGGTGGTCATCCAAATTTCTTCTTTCCATAGCAAGTCTCTTTACATCTATGTATCTTCTTCCTGCTAAGATCTCCTCCAGGTGTTCTTTTCTTGGTCTATCTCTTCCAGCACGGCCCTCTACCACTCCTTCCATTAACGTTGTCATCCACTCGGAGTGACGTAGAAGGTGTCCAATCATTACTTTTCCTCTTTTACATATTGAGTTTAGCAGTGTTTTTCCCTCCCCAATTCTTTGTAGTACTTCCAGGTTGGTAACCCTTTCTGTCCATGATATTTTTAATAGTCTTCTCCAACACCACATTTCAAAGGACTCCAGGTTTTTCCTCTCTGCTTTTCTCAGAGTCCAAGTTTCTGTGCCATACTCCAAACATACGTTTTAACAATTTTTTTCCGGGTTGATAGAGAAACATTATTTGATGACAAGAGAGTTTTATTCTTGATAAAAGCTTGTTTTGCTTGTGCTATCCTGCTTGTCACATCCGCTGTGCATCTACCATCAGATGTGATACAGCTACCCAGATATTTAAATGTAGTGACTTGCGAAAGTTTTTCTCCGTCTAGATATACCGCGGCTTCCTCTAGTCCATCTCTACTGCATTTCATTATTTTAGTTTTCTTTTTGTTTATTTTCATGTCCCAGTTATTTTTAAAATTTTTGTTCATTTCATGTAATGCATCCTGTGGCACATTGTCACTGGTTGCTAAAATTGCGATGTCGTCTGCAAATCGGATAGTTGTGTAAAGGTTACCATTCACTTTTATTCCATTCTTACTCGTTTCTGTAAATTCCTTCATTGCCTGTTCCATGTACAGATTGAACAGTAATGGGGATAGACTGCATCCCTGCCTAACACCTTGAGAGATCTTTGCTTTTACTCCATCTACACTTAGAATAGCTTCCTGGTTTTGATAAAGTTG
The DNA here is from genome assembly GCA_963573305.1 of Pyrrhosoma nymphula. Classification (NCBI taxonomy): domain Eukaryota; kingdom Metazoa; phylum Arthropoda; class Insecta; order Odonata; family Coenagrionidae; genus Pyrrhosoma; species Pyrrhosoma nymphula. Next base: position 47,525,033 of record OY754337.1, on the reverse strand, counting down.
GAGAATTTACCTCCTATCTCGGTAGTCTATTTTGGCTTCTTTAAGGACTTTAAACATGGTGTTCCAACTGTTTTAATCGAAGGCTTTTTCAATGTCAATAAAGGCTATGACGACCTTTTTATTAAGTCTCATCATCTTTTCCACTATTAGTCTTAAGGCTAAAATGGCCTCTCTTGTGCCCCGGCTCCTTCGGATACCAAACTGGTCATCTTGCAGATTTTCTTCAATTTTATTTTCAATTCGGTGATATATTATTCTAGAAAGTATTTTTGAAGCATGGGAAACCAGGCTTAGGGTCCTATAATTCTCACATTTTTGTACTAAGCTCTTCTTAGGGATAGATATCATGCGTATTTTCTTAAAGTCGTCGGGCACTATTCCTTTATCGTTCATTTCACAGATCATTTCGAAAAGACAATATTTTGCCTTTCTACCAAGAGATTTTAAAATTTCTCCCGGAATTTCATCTACTCCTTGAGCTCTATGATCCTTCAGCGATTTTAGTGCCCTGTCAAATTCTTCTCTTAGTAATGGTGGTCCAATCAAATCCTCTTCTATGCTTTCTTCGTTTTCTAAGATGTTTTCATCCAGCTCTTGTCCCCTATAGAGCTCTTCAATGTATTCCTGCCACTGCTTGATAATCCCTAACTCATCTTTTATCACTTTTCCGTCTGAAGTTTGTAAATTTCCCTTTGCTATATTCTCATTAATTGCTTTATATTTGTTTTCCAATCAACTTTCTCTCGCTTTTTTGGCATCTCTGTTTATTTTGTTTCTGTATTTTCTGTACTCAGTTTGGTCTCCTTAATTTTTACGCCTCCTTCTTTCTTTCATAATTGAGAGAATTTAATTTGTTATACAAGGTTCGTATGGAATCTTTTCTCTTTTTTCAATGCATTTTTTTGAAGCTTTTAGGACTTCCTCCTTAAATAAATTCCATTTTTCTTGTACACTGTTTGCATTTTTGTATTTATCTTTTACTACATTTGCCAATTCACTAAATAACTCTTGAGTTTCACTGTTATCTCTGATTTGCGTGAAATTCCATTTGTTGTTCCTTGGAATAACTTGCTTCCTTTTTATGCGAAGTTTGCTTATAATTAGCACAGGATTATGGTTAGAGTCTATATCAGCACCCGGGCAACTTTTAGCTGTTTTTACCTGGTTCATAAAACTATTCCTTACTAAAATATAATCTATTTGATATCGTTCTCCATTTCCAGGCATTGACCAAGTATATCTTCTTCTTTTGGGCTGCTGAAAAAGTGTGTTGGCAATCACTAGGTTGTGCACTTGATAGAACTCAAGAAGTCTGACTCCTATCTTATTCTTCTTTCCAAGCCCATATTTCCCGGCTAATGCTTCTTCCACTTCTTTTGCAACCACTGCGTTCCAATCCCTTAAGATCACAAGGTTGTCTCTTTGGTCTACTTTCATTAGAACTTCATCGATTTGTTCGTAAATGTCTTCTACTTCTTGGTGTGGATGATTAGACGTAGGCATATACACCTGAATCATGACCATATTCCTTCGTTCCATTTTGATTTTGAAGATCATTATAATCCTCTCGCTAAAACCCCAAATTTCCAAGATATTTTGAGCCATTTTCTTTTCTAAAACAAAACCAACCCCGCCACTTCCTTCGTCATTTCCTGAGTACAATATTCTATATTCCCCACTCCAGAAGTCACCATTCTTGGGCCTCCTAACTTCACTTATCCCCACGATGCCGATTTTCATTCTATTCATCTCTAGTTTCAAGTTTTCCAATTTTCCAATCTTCCTCAATGATCTTACATTCCATGTTGCAATTCTGCACAAATCGCCCTTCTTCTCTTTATAGCCTCTTGTTGTCCCCTCCCGGAGATCCGAATGGGGGACTATTACTCCGGAATATTTAACTCGAGACTGCTTCATCCTCCTAACATACAGGAAAGGGATATCCAGAAGGATCTCTAATGGAGTGGTTTCCCGTTTCCTTCTCCATCCTATGCCGTTGACCTGGTGGTTCATCAGCCTTTAGGGATGGTATCCCATCCCAAGGACAAGAGGGTGTCCTTCCTTCTACCCGCTCATCCGCCCTCCGGGGAGGCCGTTGGCACCTGGTAGAAGGCGATCTCCTTATCCCGGGAGATACTCGGTCCCTGTATTCGTTAGCCGTTAAACAAACGTTGCCCCCTCTCCACCACTAGGAGGTGAATATCAGGATTTTCCCTTCATTGGATCTAGGACCAAGTAGCATTTCCTGGACCCTCCAGTACTTTTCTATATCTACGAAGTACCGTGCAAGCCACCACTAGGGTGTGTGGCACGGGGTACTTTTGGAGAGGAAACTATTCATATTAATGTATTAATGAACTACATAAATGCACAGAAATACAAGAGCCATGCAGGGCATACAAGGACAATTTTTTCCTAATCGCCCCTTAAAAATTTTGATCAAGAAATACTTAATATTTACTCCGTTTATTCAATGGGATTCCAGTACCTAAAGCTTCTCAGCTATAAGTTCTATGCTCGGTTTGGTAGTTCAAGAATGAATCACTTTGTAACTTTCCATTGATTATATATTTAACTATGTCACGATTCCACGAAGTTGCTTCGCCTATCATCACGTTAATAGTTCGATTTGATGTCAGTATATTTAATTTTAGTGTCTCCTCCTAAGCATATTATATTAAATCTATTTCTTTCCTTTATCAACTCCCAGTATCCTTTTTGAAAGAACCGTGGTTGTAATGCCATGATTCCCCCCCCCCCCCAATACGTAATACTTATTATGAACGAATTCGATAACTGTAAACAAAAAATTCTGCCGTGATTATTGGGCATGTAAAGAATACTACTTACCAGGAAGAAACCAAACGTTTCGCCAGCACTCAGTCGTTCTTCTCAACGCCTTGCGCGCTGAAGTGTGCTGATGTGTTCAGATCTGCGCTGATCTCAGCATCTTGAATGAAAATCTCCCTTAGATGTAGATATTCCAATGTCAACTCTCTCCCAAAACTCTTCCTACCCTTCATATTGTCCAAAATTCCTATGCTTCCCATTCCTCTCCCTCCCATAACCATCATTCTCTCCTCCTTTTTTCGCTCTTTAACTTGTCATTACCCCCTCAGTACGCCGGCATGGCGCAATGATGACTGTTTAATCTTCTTACCGACCCGTCAAATTGTCCGTAGTCCGTCAGTCCAGAGGTGGTCCCATTCAAAAAATTATTAAAGTACCTATTAGGTACTTTAATAGGGTACTACCTATCACTCTGAGTTGCTATTAGAGTAATGAGTGCACGATTTCGTGTCTCTCTGGTCACCCTTGTCTCTGTTTTCGCCACTCTGCAGTCGTGCGGAATGCGAGGCGCGACCTTCATTTTTTTTAATCTCGCGGAACCTCCTCATCTGCCTCACTCGCCCTCTCTGCTCACACAAGAGCACTTGTTGTTCCCGTCTGACGTCGTCGGGACACAACCCCTTGACGATCTCTCTTATTTTTAAACCCAACACGACCCTCATCTGCCGACGGCAATCCACGAGATTACGACTCTCCGCCCAGAACGACCGTGCGACACGCAAGCGTAGAATTATGGGCCGGGGAAGGATATATATGTTATGAATGATTCGTCCATTTTCAAGGTTGCTTAGTAGGGTTATGAAACCGCGGCGGCGCTGAAGGAGGGTGGGGGGAAGAGAGAGGTTTTTGAGGCTTCTGACCAATGGCCCGGCCGAAAAATTCGGAGAGTTGGGGAAGGATAACGTAATGGGATAAGTGGGGGATTTCCTTTGAATGACTCACAACCGCGTGGCTCTGTTGAGCGTGTTAAATTGCTTGCCTCGCCTCTTTTCCGAAAGTGAATCGGTCTAAGGAGCCGAAGGCCGCTTTTAAGAAATCTATATCTGCATAATATTCTGCAAGCCACCTCAAAGGTGTGTGTGGCTAGGGGTGAGTTTTCACCGACATGCTCTACACTTTATCATACTATTAATCTAATTAATGAAACTACGACTATTTGTGCATCAGCAAATATCTATCAGGGAGTGAAATTCTGCCAATATGAACTGCATTACAGCCTTGCCACCAATTTTGTAGAAAGTATTTTTACTAGGCTATTTTGAACAACGTAAATGCAGAGATATATAAGAGTTATACAGGAACCGTTGCAGGACGTGCTGTTAGTGCTATGTAGAAGATTAATACGCAAGCATTGGAGAGCTAATTAAATAAATAGCTGCACCACCTATCGACAAACGTAATTTTGAAGTCTCAGTGGCAGCTATTATGGTCTCTTATCATACACGGGAAAGTGGAATTCTAAACCTGTCCCTTCTGTAGTTAATCACTAATTTTATTATCATGATATAATCTATTGTAGCATGTCGGATTTTAAAAAATGTTTTGGAAATCCGTTCGTAGAAGTTACAGTGAGAAATCAGGGAGCTTGTCAGTAAAATATATGTACTAGTTTATGCCTCCTGATATGGTGGCACTCAGAAGAATATCTTGGCAAATAGCCGTCCTGAAACCGTGATAGTTTCAGAATAAAATATATGAAAAATATTTTGTACACTGGTGCTGAATCCATGTGTGCCGGAGTTCAACTTGTATTCATTAATGTATCGGAGACTTAAGAACAGGATGGCGTGTATGCTGTAATGTATGAGAGTAATTGTAGCAAAAGAGGTATGCAAGGATGTGGAAGGAATAATTAAGATGGAGCCATTCTTGCAGGACTATCACCGGGAATTATTTTGTATATTTTTATTAATTAGTATTGGTTGTAAATTGTTAGAATATTTTTATTATTTAGTATTAGTTGTGGGATGCATTAATATAAATAGTTTCTGCAGCATTGTAAGCATACTTATAGTGCAGTGCATGTTGGTGATAACTCACCCCCTGCCACACACCCTTGAGGTGGCTTGCAGGGTATTTTGTAGATGTAGAATTAAGCTCTTTTGACTGTTACGGTGATCGTGGGCGAATTCACTTTGTGAAATTGCGACTTTATAGATTAAATATTAAAAGAATAATACTTTATAAATTCCACTGGCATAAAGTGTGGAATATACTTAGTACCTACTATTATTTATTATTTAGATGTATAATATTTTGGCTCTGCCTGCCGCGAAAGGAAATGGTGTTATGGGAATATACGTAGAAATTATTAAGATATCAAGTCAATTTATTATATAAACTAACTTCCTTATAGCATTTACTTCCCATTCATTTGGGAATCAATACCTTGGCAACATATTGTCGAATATACTATTCGGAAACGGGTCCATAACTATGCAAAAATATTGCATTGTCATGGCCGTGGACGCCATGGCAGTACACTTCCACGCAGAATGTGCTTCTTTTAGCAATGCAGTCGGCGTCTTGGCCCGGAAAGTAGGAAGGTTCTTGGTTAGATTTCCTATTCAGATGAACATTTTCACATGGCAAATTTTGGCGTAATTTTCGGCTGCTAGAAGAGACCATCAGATAGAAATTAGGTTGAATGAGTACCGGAATTTCAATGCCCCCGACGAGCTGAAGTTAATATTTAGGAGTATGATTTCAACCCCCATAAACTTGACTGCGGTAGGCTTCATTCTGTGGAAGTATAGAATATTCATTTACATCGACCTAATGTACTTTCCCGGGAAATATTTATTTCTTGTTCTTCGTAAGTGTTATTATCCACGAATCGTACATCTGCTCGTAAAAAATTAATATTCAGCCGCCGGATGTATGAAAGATGATCCGTTGTTATACATGAATGTTAACTGCAACTTAAAGCCCCTCGTCTTCACTAAGATCTCTTGAGCATGCCAGTAAAACCGTTTTATTGCCCTTGCTCTTCGTGACTTTTGTCGGCTTTATTTGAGGAAAGCAACTCTTCCCATTTCTTTGTCTCTTGCGCGAGGAAAGTTGCAATACGCAGTTCTTTAAAAAAAGCCCCTAATGGGAAAATATTTAATTGACGATTTGAGTTTTTTACGCAAAAAACTTCTCCCTCGCGCGACTAAAAAATTAATATTCTGCATCAAAATAAAGATCCTTTTCTGTTCCTTAACAATCTTTCATTTTCTTCGACATGATGCTTTCTTTGAAAGGAAGCGTCATTTTGGCATTTTTGGCTTATTTTATAAAATGCAATAGGTCAAATGTTTAAGTTGTTTGCTGTTATGAAAATAGCCGTTGACTGCTCAGTTCGAAAAAAGAATATTTTAACTTTATTATCTCATGGTTTTCTATTTGGTTGATTGGTCCATATAAACCCTTAATGAATGTTTGACTTCAGATTTTATTTATGTTTTTGTGTTCATAAATTCAAATCAAATGAAGTAATGCACCCACTACAACCACCCTTCAAGTGAAGTTGGTATTGCGTTTTTGCGGTATCCATAAACGAACTTAATCTACTAATAAATTAACTACTGTTGGTAATTAGCTGCATTAGCTGTCGAACGACTCAATTATCAAGTCTCCATTGCTGCTGTTATGATCTCTTAAATTTCGAGGAGAAAATAAATTTTAAACCTTGTAGTTGTACAGTCTTGTTTCGATATCGTGTGGAAATACTAAGTATCCTTTTTTCTAAAAAATGCAGAAATTCCACAAAGTAATGCCTGAAACTTTTGATTATATTATTTCCCTGATTTTACGCTCATGGTCTGATTTGCCGTAGTATGTAATGTTTCGTAAAATATTCTTGGCGTCTCGTCGTCAGAAAATAAATCGGCTTAGAAGTAGCTAGCTAAAAGAGATAAAAAACACAAAGCTACCTATGTTTACACCTAACTCTATTGGAGGCTTCGATCATAGCTACCGTGGTCTCTAATAGTGCGCGGAAAATGGCATTTTAAATATTTCGGTCCTGCATTATATCTCTCTAATTTAATGTGTGTGATCGAAGCTACTATTGTAGCTCGGAGTTTTTAACATGTTCTTTACTTCTTCGGAGAAGTAACCCGCCTCGAATATACTCGGGAAACATTACATCGCATTCTAAGAATGAATTGTCTTCAACTTTATCATGTAAAATTGTATTTATATTTTCTTTACATTTTCGGAGAAGTAACCCGCCTCGACGTTACTCAGAAAAGATTGTTCTGCGTTCGATGAATGACTTTTCGTACATTTTACCGTGTAAAATTGTTTTTAACATGTTATTTACATCTTCGGAGAACTAACCCGCCTTGAACATACTTCGGAAACGTCCTGAGTTATTTGCATGACTTGTCCTAGATTTACCGCGTTTAATCCTCGGACTAATAAATATACATCAATTATAATTGTTTGGTCGTTGTTGTTTTCAGATCGCGAGGGCTTCCACCAACTGCACCGTGATGAGAGGGGGCTGTGTCACAGCGAGAGCGCGGTGGTGATGGACCCGAGTCCCGAGCTCGAGACTGCCGACCGGGACGACGGGCGGTGGGGCGCTAGCAGCAGCAGTAGCGCATCCAAGACGCCCCCATCGCCCCCCCTCCAGCCCATGGCATTCACTGTCGACCTGACCGCCGGACACGACTCAGACCCCGACGCGAGGACCGAGGGCAAGAGGCGCCTCGACATCGGCGACAGCATCAGCAAGTTCGCGCCCCGACACCGAAGGAACCATTCCCTCCCCAAGGCGGACGAAGAGAAGGTAAGTGAGCTAGCGACTGGTGGGCTTGGGTTTACGGCTTCTCTCCTCAGAGGCCAGGGTTCCACTCCCGGCAGTAAAACCAGGCAGTGAAATCGTATAGAAGGGACAATTCATATCACCTGGTCCAAAATATGTAATGGAAAATATAAGAAGGTATTGACTTCATGTCAGCTACGCTGACGACGAGGCGCTCAGAAACATGGCTTATATGGATTTCGTATGGTGTTTACCTTTGAATCGCCAGTTTTTCGTAATTGAGAAACAGCGCTTGGTGCCAACTCTTTCTCGAATATTTGCATTACTATTCACAGCTCCTATAACCAACTTAAGAACTGTTTCAAAGACGCGCTAATTTAGAATTATTGTGAAATTTCCGCGAATTTAAATATTCATTATGGGAAAATTTTAAATTTACTTTCATTTTAGCCTCAAAACCCATTTGGAATACGTATTGAAAAACAATTTCTCAGTGCACACCGGCAACAGTTAAGGAAAATTTACGTTTTGGTGTTTATGGTTTTAATGATTATTGTTTATGTTGTGGTGTTGGTGGTTGATATCTATCTAAGCGTCAAGTAAAGCGTGAATCAGCTATTACATAATTATTTATAATAAATGTAGCTTACATAATTATAAATGCAAAGAATGTGGAAAAATAGAATTTCACTTCTGTCACCGGGGTTGTCAAATAATGCGTCCGAGGCCCTGCATTATTGATGTTCGGATTTATCAAGCCAATAAGGGAAGGTCCTTGTGCAGGAAAAGAAAATAGAGATGTTGTCTAACTCTCGTCATGTCGCATTTTGAATCTGACTGAAGCATTTGGAATATGGCCCCGAATGATTCTTCCGTGAGTTCTACGGTGGAATTCACATTACGAACGGTCCTATAGAACGGATTACCATCGTAACGCGGGGACTTGAAAAAAAAGTTCTGTGAAACGCGGTATGCTGGAGTTCCTCAAATGTACAAACGTCTAAACCCAAGAGCCAACATTCTTTAGTGTAATCATATGAATGGGAAGACCTTTTCTTCGTGAACGAAGGGAAAATTTTAATTCGGGCTTGTACTTTAGCAAGCTATATTTTTGTCGTGTGAAGACTTACTGAAATCAGTTACTGTAAATGTCCTTTTACTTCAGACGTTTATGAGATCTGCGTCATCTCATGAATATATAGTTTTATACGGTTATATTTCCGAATCAAGGTTAAAATAAATTAGTTTAAAGGAAAATCTCGTCAAATGAACTTTTATTGAAATGAATGAGCTAATTCATTTTAAGTTACTGAATTCAATGACTACATGATGACATCAGAGCTGGAGTCAATAATTGAATTTGCTCCTTGTTTATTCTATTCTATTTTATTTCCGACCGTGGTTTCGACAATTATTGTCATAATCATAGAACGTATAGTAGAAAGCATTCGCAGTTTTTTGTAAACACAACTCAGAAGACTGGGAGGTTTGTTTTACGAGGTGGTGGGGTAGGGGAGGATAGATGAACAAAGCAGTGGCAGTTAAGTAAGAGAATAATGACGTAATAACACAACTAAAGAGGAATAGGAGAGGAATTAACGTTTGCTTTCCAAGGTGAACAGGAGATAAATGTAGAAAGCAGGGATTAAGATATGATATCAACATTCCTTGGTGACATTGACATCAGTGGGGGGTGGTTTTGAAAGTCACGTCGTTCACCAGGTTTACACGTCCTGAGTGTACAATGTCAAGTCGTTCTATAAATCAAGTTTCTTCCTTTGCACAGTACATTGATATCTCCGGATTAAGATCACTGCAATGTCCAGTCCCTAACAAATGCTGGTAAAATTTGATGTTGAGTCAAAATTTAAAAAACTCCTGTATGTTCCTCAACTCTTATTGCAAAATTTCTATCTCTTTGATCGATATACCTTACGTCACATGAATCTCATGTATTGCAGCGTCTGCAGCGGCCAAAAGTCTCCTTCTTTTGTCAAAATTTTTCATTTTTGTGTATAGTTCGAACCAAATAGTGAATGACACTACCACTTCCTGGCGAGCACGAGTTCAATGGTCGTGTGAAATCTCCTAGGATGGTTCCAATCATACTAGATTCCATACTCAATGTCAAGCACCATCTTGCAAACTAGGTCTTGTGCTGAATCAATTATCATGTGAAACGGGCTTTAGAGGCTAGTGATGTCTTTCTTTCTGTCTGTCACACTATTTGCTATATGTTGCTATAGTAACACATCAATTCAGCCAGAAACCATTGCCATCAATAGAAATTCATTAAAATATTATACGTATGTACCTATACATGGTTTGGGTCGATGCTTGCATATGGTTTAAATGATATTTCATAACATTAATATTATTCAAAAATCTGTTTGTCACACCCATGAATAGGTCACACCATATCTGTTATATTTGCATAGCAACTTGCTATAGCAACAATACATATCTGTCAAATGGATAAACTATGCTAAAATATTATTAGCACTATTAAATTTTTTATTGGTATATGTACATATACCAATAAACATACCTACGGAGCAACAATCGATCTTCATTCATTCAAACCATTGCCTTCTATATAAATTCATTGAAAACTTGAAATGGCGAAACTTATTTATTGTCAAATTCAACTGATTTTTGTAAAAATAATGACAGATTATTGTATTGCCATCCGGAATACATCTCTCGGTCAAATATCAGAGCAATTGCTGGTCAGGAAGTGGGTCAAATTTTGATTAAAAATTTTTCCGTGACCCACAGGCCGACAGACAAGTGAAGCTAATTAAAAGAATGTAAAAAATCGTTCCAACTACTTTAACTGGTGATCAGGATGGTGTGGTTGCTAGAGCATGGGCTTTATATGTCTAAGGACCTGGCAGAGGTGGAGATGTTTTTCAGTTGTGGCTTCTCTTCCCAAGCCCAGGGTTTCAATCGTGGCAATTGAGTGGTAGCAAAACATAGTGGCAGTTGTGTGGGAGTCCCTTTCAATTTCAGTGAAATACCTATATGGGCACTATGTGGAGAGCATATTAGGTACATTCACTTCATTGTGAGAAGAATTGGCCCAATTTTAAGAATATGCAGGGGAGGCCACTGATATTCAAATCCAAAATATGTAATATTTTACTAGTATTATAACCTTTTGAGGCTGTTGGTGTTGCTAAGAAGAAGTTGCTATACTCTTTTTTCTTTCCACAGTTACCTTGTGCTTTACATTGTTTTGATGTGGGCCAAATGCCTGGAATTTTTCAAGGAAAAAATTTCCCATTTTTTTATTTCAGGCCAAAGGAGACAAAGGTGAAAAGGCAGAACCCAAGGAAGCTGCCAAGCCATTTAGCCAGTCTCCAGCTGTTATCCGAAAGTCATTTGCTTCACGGAAGGCAGGCTATCATTCTGAAGGTTACTTTTCCAGTGACCAAGAAGAAGACGTTAGTGTAAAGAGTGACTTTTCTGTTAATAAGAACAAAAATGGTGACAAAGGTATGAAACTCTTATGTAGTATATTGCATATTACAGCATGTTAGTAATGATATCCTAACTTTTTGAGACAGGTCTGACTAAGAATTTTTTACATTATAAATTCCTCTGGAATGAGTACAGTCTATGACAACAGTTTTCCGACAATTTGAACTTTGCACATTTTTATTTCACCAATATATTTTCTCTTAACTTCTCTCTGTGCTATTGTTTTTTCTCTACGCCTGTGTACTAATTGTTCAGGCCATATATTTATATTCCATTGAATTACATATTTTTTGTTACTGGGTCATAGATAACTGATGAAAAAATAATGTATGACTTTTTTCAAATGTCAATATTTATAATGTTGTCCTGGTTAGTAGGTATAACTTTAAATGCTGGCACTGATAAATCTGACCATAAACCTCTTTTTCCCCTCCCTATATCTCTCTCCACCCCAGTTTATTTCCTAACTCTCTTCTCATAGTTGAAAATCCTTATCTTATTCCTCCATCTTCCACAATTCCGTAGCATTCTACCCTCAGTAACTCTCTTCAACATCTCCTCGCCTCTGATTGCTTCTCCCTACCACTCTCCTTGCCCTATTTTTGTCAAATCCTCCATCCAAAACTTCCTTTCCTTCCTTACCCTATCAATAATCTCTTTCTTGTCATCCATTCTTCCCGTTTAAGCTTTTTCTTACTTTCTTTGGTCACCTTTGGCTGTGTTCTGCTATCCAATTGCAGTCGTTCAGATTGCTAACATTGGATTATAATAGCAAACATTTCCTTTTTCTGCTGTAGGATTGGGATTCTAAATATTGTAGTAAAAATGGAAGTTGACATGGGAATGCCAGGAAACAGGCTTATTTTCCTGAAAACGTTATGCTCTTATAGCAATAATAATTATTTGGATACATATTGTAACGGTCACTCCCAGCCCGCCCAGAAGATTGGGGAAAAACCATCCATTAAACCTCCACATGACTCCCTCCCACAGTGGGAGGTATGGGGCCAAATCCAATATCACCTGGATTATTAGAATGAAGCTCCCTCCAAAAAGAGATATGATTGTGGGGAGGTTCTTGATCCACATTCTTCCCTCATGACTTCAACTGCTTGAATTTCCCTCAGGCATTGAAATAACTTGACCAACTCAGGAGTCTTAATCTCAGAAAATGGTATATTGATTCTTTCTACATGACAAACGTACATTACACTTTATTAATCAATATCAAGCATACCTTGATGAGCATGATAGTGATACATATAACGGGTGAAAATGATTAAGTATCAAAATATAATAAATCTTGATGAACATTGAAGGTGAAGTTACAGAAATGAGTGTGAAATTACAAAAAAAAAACAAGGATAAACCCAAATTAACATGAAAGATAACAGTCCCCCTCATTAACCTTACATCTGAAAGCAAATTTACAATAGAGGAGTAATTGTGAATCAGATGAAAAATTGTGTGACACGGAATGTGTCACCCACACTCTCTCTCTCTTGAACCATATAAGTTTGATTCCTTTCCTCCAATTCACGAGGTGCAGGCGGGGACAGGGAAACTTATGGACAAGCACAAGCTCTTTTGGGATGGAGACTGGAGAGTCTTCGTCCAGAAACAAGTGAACAGAAAAGAAGAGGGTTAAGTCACTGCAATGACTTTCTTATGTTACCGTAGGGTTGATGATTATCCCAGTAATGATATGGAGATATTGGATCATGTTGAAGAGGAGTACTCCTCTTGAAAATTACTTCAAAGACATTAAAACTGTTTGAGGTGCAGTTCAGTTAAATAGTGAGGAATTTTCTAAGTTTATTCATTTAACTATGTCTAAACTCAACAAAGCTATCTGACAAACCATTTGAGGCATGCATAGTGGAATATGGTCTTAGTATAAGTTGATTATTCAGCCCCTATCCTTTGGTAGATATGCTGAAAAATGGGTGAATGTTAAACCACATTTCTTAATGTATTAATGAAAAAGCACTAGTCAATTCCACAGTATAGTGAAGAAATTCATGACTGGTATTGTAACTGAATTACATCTTCAGGTCATGTGAAGATGTGATCTGTTACAAAACTGGTCATGTTTTTTTTTAAATTGTGGAATGGCGAATTTTCACTGCCCCATAAAGAAAATAATTACGCAAAGTAGAGCCTGATATGGTGTCTTACATGTCTGTTTTCTTCAGGTTTGAGAGGCACAGTGAGCAATCCTCTGGAGAAGACAATGAGTGACCCAAAAGGGAAGAGTGTACTGATGGGAGAGATGCATGCTTTTGGCCGCTCCTTGGAGGAGTCTGCATCGCACTTCATCAACAAAGTGCTGGGCAGCAGCCCGGAGAAGAGGAAGGAGCCGATAAGGAGCGCCAGCATGGGGAACGACCCCTTGGATGTGGAGGGGAACGACGCAAACGCTGAGTTTGGTGGGGGTGTGGACGATGGCGAAGGAGCGCACAGTGAAGCTGGCACGTACACCATTGACAAGGAGTCGCCTTGCCCCGAGGAGGAGAAGGCTCGGAAAAATATTGACCAAGTATTTGGTGTGCACAGCAGTGAAGGAATGACCTTAGAAAATGGGAGGCCCCTGCCCCCTGGACTTGAGGAAAAGCTTAAGGTTTGTTGTTTTTAGGAGTGAGCCACTAGACTTCTTTTTCAGGGACAAATATTTTGACTTGATAACCCAAGAAATATTGCATACCTAGTAATGTATTAGAGAGTGGTAATCAGGACTGACAGATATTTTCACAAAATATTGTAAAATTTATTTACATGATGAAAATACAACTGATATGAAAATTAACAGCATCCTCATAATAATTATTCTATGTCAGTGCAAATATTTAGGCAAAACAGCTAGTAGCTTAGCCTCAATGAAAGAAAGAATCCCTTGCAATTTCCCTTGTTTTTATAAATTTATTTTTATTAAATGACCGGTTTTATGTAATGTCCATTTTTTTATAAAAAACTTTGTACTTTTCCACACTTTATTTAAAAACTGAGGCCTGTTTTACCTTAATAAGGCATCTTCTGGCACATTCTGAAGCTTAGGGCACTCTATGTATACCCAGAGAAGGTTTAAAAATGGTTGGTTTGAAATGGGGAGAGAGAAGTAGGGCAGTGAGGGCATGGCAGAGTGAGAATAAAACAAGAAGGAAGAGCATGTTTTATGTACATAGCAAGGCTGAGGCCAAGAACTATGTATTGGGAGTTGAGCAAAGATTTGAAGTACACCAACCCCTTACTTACAGAATGTGGAGAAGGGTGGTGGAAAATTGCGAGAGGAAAGGAAGGAAAGTGAATTGGGGGAAGACAGTGGGAGGAGTAGACGGTCACCAAGTTACAATGTTTTCTATTTTTATAAAGGGAAGAGTGGTTAAAAGCCCCAGCCCAAACATCTGTGACTTAAATGCAAGGAAAGTAGGCTAAGATCTGCTGAAATAAAGATTAAAAAAGAAGGGCGTGAAGTGAGGAGCTGCAAATAAAGGACCCCAGAGGAAACCTTGGGTGGGTTTGTGAATGGACAACAGACGGAGGGTTGTGAGGGGAGGGGGTTGAAAGGGCTCCTAGCAGCTATAAGTGGGGAGAGGGAGAAGGGGAGTGGAAGGGGTGGAGAGGGAAAAGGATGTGGGGGAGTGACAGTTACTCTTGCAAACATGGAAATGCATAATGAAAAAAATTGAGAGGAATGCATAAATATATGGTCATTATACAAAAACACTTTCTCTGGGTATATAGAGAATGCCCTAAGCTTCATAATGTGCCAGAAGATGCCTTATTAAGGTGAAACTGGTTGCAGTTTTTAAATTAAGTGTGGAAAAGTAAAAAGTTTTTTATTCAAAATGGATATCTATCACTTCCACAAAGTCAAGCCTGAAACAATCGAATTTATGTATGTAATGTGTTTATAATAAATGTATGAAATGTATTTACATCATTCTCGAGCCAAGAGCTTGTGCTTACATCATTGTCAAGCCAAAGGCTTTTCAAGAATTCTTTCTTTCATTATGAATATCCTCCATCATGTCTTCTTGAGACAACATTGTTAATTTGATTTGCCTTTAAAACTGATGATATCAGGCCTGACCTCGTGGAAATTATGGATATCCATGATGAGAAAACCGCCTTTGTTAATTCCACAAACTTTCTTACGCTGGCACGACGCACGTTTCACCACACTGTGGCATACTCATGTGCTGGCACATGAGTATGCCACAGTGTGGTGAAACGCGCGTCGTGCCAGCGTAAGAAAGTTTGTGGAATTAACAAAGGTGGTTTTCTCATCATTGATTTGCCTTGTTTGGGGTCAATGCTCCCCTTATTTTAGAAGGCACTAAATTTACTGAGCTGAAAAATCTTACTGGTGTACTAGATTTTGTATGTGCATCTAAAAATATTTTGGCTTCTTCTGTTACATGCACATATTTTTTTATAAAATGAGCCCATAATTTCCAATCAATATTAATTCAAACTAGAAATGTACAGCTTTTTGTTGAGAAAGTCTTGAATGTGAAATTTTTTTTGGATTCTGCCGCTCAGATGCTGGTACAGTGACAAATGATATACATATATCAGACTTTATTATCAGCTCAGGCATTCATACATAGTTGTTTTTCTTACTTTTCAAATAATTAAAACTATCATGGTCAATGTTCCATTCTTCTTCCGGGGTATCTGTCGCGTTGTAAAGAAAAACAACGGTGTGGCAGATACCCCAGAAGAAGAATGGAACATTCAGCTAATCCTTGCGGAAAACCCCAAGAAAGATTATCATGGTCAATATTTGCAAAAGATGGATTCTTATTTATCCCTTTGAGAGCTGAGCTACCAGCCTGGACATGAGTGGCCTGTATCCAGCCTATTGGGCACAATCTTTCACTCATATCCTCATATATGAGGTGTACCAGATTTTTCTATCTTCAGAGTTATGTATACTGCTTGTTTTACATTTTTCTTACCTGAAAATATAGTCTCTTAGGCAATAAAAGGCAAAAGATATCAGATTTATGCACTGTTTATTGGTTCAGAAAATATGTGCCTATTGAAGGAGATGATTGTTGATCAAAAGAATTTTAAGATGTGCTCACAAAGATAGGTGAAAATCATCATGGATATTTCAATGAATATTTTACAATTATGATATTAATACACATCAGGATTTATTGGGATTTTTGAAGACTTGCCATTTTCAGTATTTTCTGGCTTATAAGATGCACTTTTTTTTCCCTGCATAAAGCCATGGAAAACCATCCTGCATCTTATAAGGTTGCAATTATATCTTTTAATGATGAGTGTTTCCACCTTATATAATTTCAGCTTAGCTCTCAAAGAGGTAGCCCCAATTGGATTCGGGAGTGGGCTGCTCAGGTTGCAGAGCAACATCAGCAAAGAGCTCAGGGCAAACCTCAGGAGAAAAACCTGACCTCGCTGCCAAAAACCAAAGGTATTTGCTGAAACTAACCACTCATTGTAGAAAAATGCTAAGTTCAGGGGAACCTCAGAGGTTGAACACAATTCATTCCTGGAAATAGTTTCACCCTTGATATGTTTAACTATCCTATCCATTTTTCCCCACATGAAACAATGAGAACTGTATACATCCATTGCTTATATATTCCCAAATATTAGTCTTTTATTACATTAAGTGTAAATATATATTGACTATGATATCTCCACTTTTTAAAAATTTATTTAATTGATTTAAATACAGCTGATATTAAAATTAACAATATCTTCACACAGTGGCGAATATAGGTTATAACTTTGGGGGGGGGGGGGGTCAAGACTGGCTAGCTAGCGGCGACCGGCTGTAGTTTAGGTATCTACGTATGTGCCGAGCACCTCTTGCCGCAACCTTATTTCAGGGGGGGCCCGTGCCCCCTGCCCTCCCTATATATTTGCCACTGTCTTCACAATTATTCTGTCAAAAAGCTGCATAAACTTGTTCGAGTTCAATGCTCACCTTATTTTAGAAGACACTAAAATTGCTGAGCTGAAAAACCTTTCTGATATAGGTACACCAAAGAGGGTGAAATACATCATGAAAAAATCATTTGACCTGAGCAGGATTTGAACCTGGATCTCCCAATCACCAGTCAGGTGTGTTAGCTAGTTACACTACCAAAGCCATCTTAACTCAAGTTGATGTCAATGGGGGTTTGTGGATTTTGCAGTGATTGGAAACCTTTCTGATACACTAGATCTTGATGGTGCAGCTACAAATATTTTGGCTGCTTCTGAAAAATGCCATATTTTTACAATTTTTCCAGGAAAATAGAGGATACAAAATATTTAATCCAGAAATATACAACTTTATGTTGAGAAAGTCTAAAATGTGGAAAAAATATTGGATTATGCTGCTTGGATACTGAAATGCTGATGACCAAATATTTGCCTCTACACTCATGCCTTGGTACTACAGACCTCCATTTAATGGATTTGAAAGCAGTGAACAAAATCTGAATCAGCCGTCTCAATTTAAAAGCCCCGTTTGCAATGGATGGAGCTGTTTTATAGTTTTTATTTACAGTGTACAGGTATTTTACACTGTCAGATTGGATAGTGTGCTTTATTTAAAGCTCAGTACTGCATTTATTCCTCTGTCATTATTAATGTAATTGTTGATGATAGCTACTCTTAATGTAACCTAACCTGTATCTAGAGACAATCAGTTTTATCGAACCAATAGTTCCCCCTTTTATTCTGTAGAACCACGGTATGAGTGTACTTATGTAGGAATTTATTATCAGCTCAGCCCCTATCAATAGTCTCCTTGCTCTGCACTAATGTGTGAATTTTTCATGATTAGCATCAACCCCAACTGGAATGAGAATGGTAGATGTCCAGAGTTCATCACCAGCTGCTCCCGGCCCAACACGGCCTCGAAGACGTCTTCCCAGCCTGCCCACAGATCAGGTGCCATTCACTCTTGCGTCACCCCTAACAGCTGACCCCTCTGCTACCACTAACTCCATTGCGGTGAGCTCAGTAACATTCTCAGCCTCTCTAACACTGTGTTATGTCATCCTTTGTCTTACCGCCATTCCCAAGTGCATACTGCTGCCATTCCTCCTTTTTTCCTGAACCTGAATGCCTTTATGTCACTGCATGCTTCATATGTTGGAGTAATTGTGTCTTGTTCCGCTTTAGCCTGATTCCCTCATGGTCTCTATGTTATAATGTTGACGTGTATTTTCTAGTCCATTTGAGAAATGTCCACTTTCTATTTTTATTAGGTTTAATGCAAGATAACAGAATTTGACATTTACCTGCTTTGTGGTAACTCCAGATGTCAACCTAGAATACAATTTTTTATTCATTTTGGCTAAAAATTATAACTTAAGTAAATATCATGATTAGGTAGAAATAGAGACTGGTTTGATCCTTATTATGTAGTTGCATTTTATGAGATTACAATGGTGTACACTAAACGTAGCCTATAGGGTTGATTATCGGTGAAATTTCATATGATTTTACATAAGAAGTCATGGTTCAATTTTTTTCTAGTGTGAATTTTTAACTTTCACTTGGAAAACAGGTTTGCATCAGGCTGATGTAACATTTTAGTGATCTCTTTAGTTATTCCTTTAGTTTTTACTACTGAACTTATTAGTAACTAAGTACGATGGACCTTTGCTAATCCAGATCCAGATAATCTGGACCCCTGCTTACTTTGGACAGGCGTCCGATGTGAATTGTGGGTGGTTTATTACGGGGTTGTGAGATGGCAAAACAACCACATCATCAAAATTTATCTCCTGAAACAATTTATTTTGCTCAAAATCATTGATGTGTGACTAAAATAGTACCTATGCCTATTTACAGATTTACCTCATATAGTTCTCTCGGAGTTTTCCGCGGCGATTAGATGAATATTCCATTCTTATTCCGGGTATCTACCGCATCATTGTTTTTCTGACAATGTTTCTCCTCCCGGAGGAGGCGTCTTCAGGTCGAAGATGTTCCTTCGACCTGAAGACGCCTCCAGAACGGGAGGAGAAACGTTGTCAGAAAAACAACGACGCGGCAGATACCCGGAAGAAGAATGGAATATTTACCTCTTATGCTTTTGCTCTGCACTTCCAGGTTATGGAAAGTGATTATAAGTCGTTGGTGACTCTAGAAAAACTTCTAGTGTTACATTTGAAAAATCTCTGGATAAGCTGGACAAACCCTCACCTCTTATAGTCTGAATTTATCAAGAGCCTACTGTGTACATATATATATGAGCCTTTAAGTTGGCGTATTTGTTTCACATCATATGCCTTCACCTTCACTACCATAGGTTTTGTGCAATTTAATGAAAAGTATTAGGGTGTGTCTATTATGTCTGGTTATGGCTCTAGTTACAGCTAGAGGACAGTAACATGTGTCTTTCCTTATGTAAAACTGTGACTCTAACCATACCTAAGGCTGTAACCAGGCATTGTGCATCTGGCTCTAATTTTTTTTTATTCTTAGGTTAAATTCATTGAATTTTAAGCGCAATGATATCTTGCTCAAAATTCTTAACCCTCATATGGATTCACTGCGCCTTAGCGGCGCCCGTGGTTTTAAAAATGATTTTAAAATTTTCCATTCGCATAGATCTTTCTGAAACTTTCAGTAGTCTATTTTTTCTGCTTTCTTAGACTACAAACATATTTTTGTGTGTATAGTGTGCTTAGTTTTCATTTAATTGGCAGCTAATGAAAAAAGTTACGTCGTTGGATTTACGGCGCCGCTGCGGCGCCGAGAGTTTCCTCGTCGCAATGTCGGGGACTGCACTCTCAATACTAATTTAAAAGTTATTATGTTTCGTATGACATGTTTTCTTCTTTTCATAATCATAATATTTAAATGTTTAAAGTTTATAAACAAAATTAAATTGTTTAACAAAGGGAAAATTTTACTATGCCAATTTTGCTTCATCTTTTATCTAATAATCATCATTTTTGCCTGTTTATAATGTTCATTGACAATACTCCATCTTTTTGCAAGAATAATTCTTATAAACTCATGGATAGTCTAAGGGTGTTTTTTCCATGGCCTTCGGCATTACCTTTTTTGGGTTCCTTCTCAGCTTCGCATACCTGCTGTGGTGATGGTCACCTTTGGGGACATTCCAGGGTTACTATGTATAGAATTATACCAAGCAGCAATCTCAAGAAAATTTAACCACAAATTATTCTTAGAATTCATACAATAATGCCTGTTTGGATTCATGTAAAAATTTCCCGATGAATGACTAGCAGAAGCTTTGGAGACGATTCAGAAGTTTGCGATAGCGACTTTCAACATTATTTTGTTTCCGGACTCTCACTCACTGTTGTTAAGTAACTGATTGGCTTTCGTGGGCGTTGTCCTTTCCGACAATATATTCCATCAAAACCCGATAAATATGGTGTGAAGATATTTTGGATTAACGATTCGGCAACAGGCTACCCAATGGGGGATTTACCTTACCAAGGAAAGGAGAACGTAGTGATAGCAGCGCCTAACCTAGGTGAACGTGTAGTGGTAATGCTCTCTGCCCCATATTTTGGCTCCAATCGGATCGTGACCTGCGATAATTTTTTCACGACCTTGAAGCACTGAATTTGAAAAACAGTGGTCTAACACTCATGGGAACACTTAGTAAAAACAAGCCCTTTCCATTGTGAGCATATCTGTAGTGTAGTGCATGATTGTGAGGCTTCACCTCGTGACAAGCATTAGCAATTTATGCTAATGCATAATTAGTCGTAGTTACACTAATTTTATGGTATATTGTAATGCATGTTGATGAATACTCACACCCTGCCACACACCCTTGAGGTGACTTGCAGTGTATTTTGTAGATGTAGATGAAGCCCTACATTCCATCTAATTTTTTACCAAATCGATCTCAACCGGAACTTTCTTCCATATTTGGATTTGGGTTCACAAAAAGCCTAACATTGGTTTCGTATGTCCCCAAAAGAGGAAAATCTGTAATACTGCTGTCATCAATTCATCATGATAGTAGCATTAGCGATTAAACCCACAGAAATTCAGAAATCGTGTTGCATTATAATGAACGAAAGGAGGTACAGATTTGGTGGACCAAATGGCTCATTCATATACATGCTAAGGAAAAACCAATCGATGGTCATTTGCCTTCTTTATGAATATTTTAAATGTAAGTGGCATTGCAGGCCTCATTTTATTTACAACTTTATACCCGAACTGGAATAAAAAGAAGCTAGAAAGAAGAAGAATGTATTTGGAACAACTAGCAGAGGAATTAGTTCGTCCGCATACATTGAGACGGCTACAGAATGCCAAGACAAAGATTTTGAAGCGCTGCATGTCAGATTTTCAAGAAGATTCAGTAAAACCTCAAAATGTATGCAATTATAAAAAACTAAAACGCTCACAATGTCACTTATGTGTGGTGAAAAGACAGATTTTACAAATTTTCAGCTCCTGAGAATAAAATAAATGCAAAGACCATTCAATATTTCTTTGTAATGAATGTAAATGAATGCATTGAAAGATATCGTTATACTAGTTTTATTTGGAAATAAATTGCATGATTTAATCTTCCCAAATACTTCTTCATGGTACTAATATATTTCATAATTTCCGCTTATATTTTAATCTTGCAGGAGATATTCGCTCAGTATTTACATAGTAAAAATCTTTTCATAATGAACAAATACATAGACGAATTACCACATAGTGAAAATTTGTTAATATATTTTTCGTTTCTTTGTGTACTCAAATGCACAGAGGTTTTAGTCGTCCAATTTTTAGTAACGTCAAGGGATGAGTGATATAGAGAAAGGTGGGTAATTCCATGTAGTTTGTTTTGAGGTGAAGGGGTGGAGATACATGGTGGTGAGTCGACTGCCAAGAATCAGGGAATACCGGGATCGTTAGGCCAGGTAAGCGTAGAAAATCCGTATCGTGAAGAAAGGTTGAGAGTGCAAGGAGGCAATTAGACACAATAGACTGCTCTTTCTTCATCCTTTCATCGCTGCGTGATTGACAGGGAATCCATGCCTTATCGCAAAGCGCCCCGGGGTGGCCCTAAATTCATTCCGAGAAGGTCTAGCTCGGGTCGTTGGAGGTTGAGAGAAGTTCAATCAGTTTTTTGTGGGGGGAAGAAAGTAGGCGGAGGATGACGAATAAGGAAGCTTAGTGAGAAAGTACGGATGGTCTCAATGTTTGGGTCAGTGCAATGCTACGGAAAGAAAAGGTGAGGGGGGTCCACCCAGCATTAGTGTATTTTGGTCACCCCAGAACCCTAGCTCCTATTCCATCGGTCCCTCACACTGCGCCGGACCGAAGAAAATAGACGCCATCTTATTCCATGGTTTATCCATTTCCTGCTCCTTCTTCCTTACCACCTACAACCCAGACTTCTTAGAAATAATTATTTTGGCCTTTCCCACCAATCCAGATGCAAAACCTCATCTGCCACATTCCCCCGCATCAATTTTACCTGTCCATCTCTATGGAGACATCCTCAGTGAGGGAATGGGCTCCGCTGTAGGCCTAAAATACCGGCTCTTCTAGCCCCCCCTCCATTGCGGCGCTGGACTCTTTGACGCGTCGCTGATTGTTCCACATTCCTCATATTTCAAAACCCATCTGACTTTAATACTTTCTTTTTTTAGAAATTGCAGGATATAAGCTCCCAGAATGTCCGTTACATATACCTTGATCGTCAAAATATAGCACTTAAAAATCACGACGGTATCACTCGTCTCTTCTCACTCCACCTACCCTTTTTCAATTATTAATGTTTACGAACTCAGGCTTCTGCGAACACTACAAAGATATAACATTCGGGTGGACGTAGTGAAGCAAAATTATTTTACACGGACCCATCCGACTTTTATTCCAATCTCATTTTTAGTATTTGGATGCATAAAAAATAAAACAATGTGTACATGATAAAGCGGAGTTTATCCAGCATTAAATATCAGAAAAAAGATTTAAAACAATTATTACACATTAAATTAAAACCTTCAATTGAAAATAACTATATAAGGGACAATAAAATGGGATTATTACGACAACAAATGGTAAAGAAAGCAGTGTTACAGATTTTTAGCAATAACTTCTGTAATAATGGGATAACTCTAGCAAAACATGGTTAAAAATAAAGAAAATAGAAGTCACTAGCATTATCAATCACAAAAAATGCTAAGAAAGTCCACGTTTGAAGGATAATGGCAAAATATAACGCGGCGCCGCTGCGGCGCCGTAAATCCAACGACGTAACTAAATTCGTAAATCCATATGAGGGTTAAATCTTCTGAGTTTCAAGCCAATAACTGTTTTCCTGAACTCTCACACTTCCCATACATTTACCAGAGCATTCCTTATGTTAAGCATTAAATATGTCACCATTGCTGACCCATGGATAAATTTCAGGCACCCCACAGCGACAGCAATCTGGAAACAGAGTCGTTTCTGCGGGACACTGAGTCGGTAGTGACAGCCATGCAGGCACGAATGACCCGGTCATTCACCGGAAGCCTCATGTCTGCACCCTCACCCTCTTTTGAATCCGGAGGAGGTGGGCAGGAAGTGGAGGATGTGGAGCCCTCGGCAGATTCCGACCCGGGGAGCTGTACAGGCAATGAATTCAGTGGCCGTGTGAGAACCAGTCGTAATGGCATTCTTGGCAGGTCGAATTTCCGCAAGGAAGTGAAGATAAGTGAAACAGACCCTGGTACTAAGTCCCTAAGTGCACAGCTCAGGGCTAAGCTGAGACTGTTAGAGAACAATGTGAGGCCATCGTCGCCAACTTCAGGTGAAAAGACAGAAGTGGGGAAGAGGGTTGGGAGTGATAGGAGATTGGGCCAGACGGCAGAGGAAGAAGATGTTGAAAGGAGCCAGGATGACAGCAGTGCAATGCCAGCTGTTGGCTCTGGTCATCAGACGAGGTACAACAGGGCGTTCAGGTAAAGACACCATTTGCATGTTTTTATCTCTCACCTCTGCCTCTGAAGTACAGTTTTCTCTCCTTAGTTAGAAAATCCTTGCATGACTTCATTTTCTCTGTATAATTTTCAGCAATAGAAATTTTTGTTTAAAGTTTTAACCTCTATGCTTGTTTCCTTGGATGTTAGTTTGGTTCCTCAGATATAATATTAGTGATGAAAATGATTTAAATTTTATTTTTCAATGGCTTTTATTATCGCCTGATACATAGGGTTTTACTAAGATGTGATTAGATATGAATGATGTCGGAAGTGGCTATGTGATTGATGCCCAACCCTCACTTTGTCAGCTCAGTCCAGTCTGAAAAATTATGTAACTTTTAGTGAAGAACCCATGTAGTCAGTGGAGTATATGTGGAGTATATTGGTGAGCTTGTAGAAGTTCTAATCATTATGTCATACTGATATTTTTGTTTAGCATGCCTAAACTTATCTGAATGCAGGGGTTATGTTCTACAATTATTCCGCACTACGTGCTGTTTGGAGGACTCATTGTCCTTATGAATAAGAGGGTTGCATTTCAACATAACTTACAAATACACCTTTAGGGTAGTTTTTAGTTAGTTATGGCATATTTGCTCATATTTATTTGAGAAAAGATTGCTAAACAGTTACAGCAATACGTACTGATACAGAGGAGGGGTCAAATTGTGAAGGAGGTTGGGAAGTTCATGAGTTAATGTAATTTTACATTAGACCGACTCTAAATTTTATTTCTATCTTGCTAACCTGAAAATGAGAATGTAAATACCATATTTGACGGAATATAAGATGCACTAGCATATAACATGCATCCCCATTTCAGTAGGGCACACACAAGAAAAGCAACCATTAGTCTGTTGAAGGCTGTGCCTTCACATATAAGACCTGGGGGTGGTTTTTTAGCCCTAATTTTGGAAAAAAGGTGAGTCATACATGCCATCAAATATGGTACTTTGCTGTATCCCAAAGTGATAGGTATTGGTAAAATGCCCATTTTTGATCATCATCCTTTTATATGACACAACTCTGTCTTTACAAAGGTGTTGCTTTTTTTGGCAACAAATGCAACACCACAAGGTAGAGTTTTTTCTATTGCTCTTATTACTTCATAATTCAATTATACCTCACTGATGAGCAAATGATGCTAGTTTACTTCCACATAAAACTTTGTTTAACTTAATCAGTTTATCCTGCAAGAGGAACACCTTTTTTCTGGTAGGAGCTCTTTTTCATAAATACATTTGGAAAAATTAGTTATTGTCATAATTGGTATGTATGTACATAGTATGGTATAAAACTTGTTTTTTTTTGAGGAAATAGAAAATTGAATGAGGCTTTTTATTAATATTATTTGAAAGCATAGTTAAATGTAAGGTAAGCTTTGACTTATATGGTCTTTGTTTATCCTCACAGTTGTTGGTGATGGATCATTCAGTCTTTCATTTGATCCCAATATCTTTATTTTGAATTTCTGAAGTGGAGCTTGTGAACTCTTTTAAGTCTCATCTGGTCACTGGGACTACAAGGCAGTAGTTTTTGTGTAGCAGCCTTATTTGATCTCTTGTGAAACTTTTGACTGATTTTAATAGAACCATTCACTCAAAACCTAATGGTAGCTCTTCTTTTGTGACTTCCTTTTCACATTTGTGGATTTTTTCATCCCCCTTGGTTTCTTGATGCACATTGTAATTTATTACTACCAACTCATGCTAATTCATATTTCTTTCCTTTATCTTCCTCTGAGCAAGTAGATCTCACCGAATATATTTATCTAGCCCTTCATGTGAGTGTATTTCAATAATTCACCTTTTGCATTTTTCATGATCATGTCTATTTTTTTAAATATCAAGGCCTACACGTACAGCTGCTTGATGAAGTATGGCCTCATGCTACAATAGTGGATCATTCAGTTCAGCGTGTAAAGCTCCAAATATGTTCGCTCTTCTGTGTCATCTCTGATGACTATGAAAATTTCCTAGTGCGTTACACCATATTTAGTAGATATTGCATATATGTATTTTAGTTGGACCAAATTATAGGGAAGCTACAAAAGTATATACAACTCTCAACTTGAAGCCACCTCATGTCTGAGGGAGGCTCAAATTGGATTATAGTTGTGGCCTTAAGCAATAGTTAGGAGTGGAAAGAGGCTGGCAAAGAAGGGCTTGTATAGAGGAGAAAAAACGTGCCGAGAATTTGGAGTGAAGAAGCATATCATTATTCAATTATAATTATGAGTCTTTATCAGGGCGAGATTTGACGTAGGTATACATATTAAATAGAACTGATTAGAGATTTGTGTATCACCCAGATTGTGGTGTTATGAGATGCGTCTTGTTTACCTTAATTTTCAATTATGGCAATGATGTTGTGCTCATAGTGGATTAGTGTCCTAAGATTATTCTACTCCCTGCATGCAGTAATGGGGAATGATTTGTTATAAATGACAGTTCAGTGATGAGGTATAGAAATTTTTTGGCTCCCTTGTGTCTTTGTCTCATGCACAGTATCAAGACTTCGGAATTCGCAGGAGAGGTATGGAGGTGTATGCCAAAGAAAAGAATGCATTCAGAACTCATTTGGTATTCATTTGAGGGAATTCTCAATTTCTTTAGAGGCAAATGGGCTGCTAGTTGAAAAATTTTGGGAACCACTGTACATATGAGGTTACAGAATATCCATTGCAAGGTTAGTGAGGAGAGCTGAGAACAAAAAAAGGATGTCATTCATGATTCTCAGCATTTTATTGTTGATGGTGTCATTAGAACTTATGAAACTGTTCATCCTAATTAGCTATAAATGAGATTTATTTTTTTATTATAGAGCCAATGAGTACCTATATTTTTAAGCTGAATTCATTTATCATTATATCATTACATCAAATCACTTTGCTTGGACGCTTAATAAGCAGTGCAAGCCCAGTTGGATATTATAGGCTCATTTAGCTTTTACTTGCTAATAGTGGCACCGGACTCCATCAATTCATATCATAAAATGTCTTCAGGCCACTGCATCATATTACATTTATATTGCCTGAGCTCTTCTTGTTCTAAATTTTTAGTCTTCAGTTCAGTGGAGTTTACACAAACGGTTCATCTGTGATCTAGTAAATGGGTGAGTATATCTCATAATGTTTGGTCATGAATTGTTAAAAAGGCTTTAACAAAAATATTTATTATTTCTAATTAATTTTGTGATAATCACATAATATGCCTCCCTCAGTGAATGGTTACATTTAGTTCATTTGAAGTAAGTAAAGCTTACAGTGCAGATGAAGTCATGAAACTATCATATTAGCCCAAATATAAGGTAGTAGTTCATCACTCAAAGCCCTTTCATTACACTGAATACATTTGGGGAAAATACTTTTGGCCTGAATTAGCAATTATGCTTACTAATGGGAACTAAAAAATGTAATTAGTCAAATGAATTTAGGTTTTAAAATTTGTTTATTTGGTCATGCATATGTGCTTTTCTAATCCCTGTGATCAGTAATGTAAAAGTAGGTATCTCTCCTTACATCACATGCTGTGAGAATTTAACCCCTTCTACTGTCTGTGGACAAATCTATCTGCTACGTATTTAGGTGCCTGTGCAAAATCTGTGTATATTATTTGACATTTTTACAAGTTTTAACACTTTCACTGCTGGCCATTTTGATGGAAAATGTCACCGTGAGCCGCAGTAGTTTGTTTGGATAGCCAATTAGATATGGCTCTTTGGATGGCATAAAATATAATTTTAAAAATTCTATCATTATTTTAAACAAATGAAACGAAGGACGGACCGGTGCGTCCACCGCACACAGCAGTATCAGAGTTAAGCCGAGTTCAGGGATCCAGAACGGGTTTGGAAAAGTGGAATGCGGAAATGCATCTAGCCAATCACACTCCGCCTTTCCACAATTTCCTTGCTTGTGATTGGCTAGATTCATTTCCGCATTCTGCATTTATGCACCTGTTCCGGATCCATGTGAACTCTGCTTTATGCAACCCACGTAAACAACGTCATGCAACCCACAACGTAAATATTTATCACCCTTTATCTTCTCAAACGTTGATATATTTTCACATATTTTTAGCAAGGAGTTTTAGATGAAATAAATATCAAAACATTTGCTGGCGACAACAATTTATTTTATTTGCAAAAATAAAATTTTCACATTATAAATAATTACACATTTATATTTTGCATATTATTTTTCCACAGTATCTTACTGAAAAAACACTATAGTGACCAATATAATTAACAACAGGAGTAAACGTATGAACTTAACATTTGAATCAATTAGCACATTCAATGCGGAGCATGTCAATTCACGTGGTCATTCCCTTCCGAAGCGCTTTCACTTTTTTCGAGCCGATTTTGACGACTTTCATGAAAATTGGGCCCGCATTGAATGTGCTAACATACTTATAATACATGATATTATAATACATTATTGATGCATTATTTGTAAGAATGGAAAATTCTGAAGCTATTACATACTATTATAGCAAGCCATCTCCAAATTTTTCATATATCTGGGTTATTTTTCCTCTTCATCCATAGAGCACTGGTACTGTACGTTTTCTCTGTAAGCAAACAATTTCTAAGGTTTACACTGTTGTAAAAGTTGTCCATATATACAGCGTACCCTTTTTTTTAATTTCCCATAAATTATGAACAGCGAAAAATATCAAGTGTATTTTGTTGTATTTTGTACAAGGAATCACAAGGTAAAGGTTCACCTTCCACCAGATTTCTGCCAAAATGCATAGTGTGTAAAATTCGGGACATGTATTTGGAAAAAACGGGGAAACTATATGTTTCAGATTTTTTCAAATATGTAGTACTGTAATCTACTTAGAGGAATATTTCCCATCGGAAATAGAAGGCCAAAAAAAGTTTTTTTTCACCTCGACTTAAGACTTTCCTGGAAGATATTCTAGAATTTGGAGGAGTATTATTTCGAACCATATTTTCAGCATTGATTCTGTTAATAATAACTCGTAAAAATGGTCTTTGGCAAAGATTCTAAAATACTCAAAAGGATTCTTGTTGGGAATTTCAACTTGGAGTCGTGGGATGGCAGAAAAAGGAATATCCATTGTTTTGGGTTTATTCTCATACCATAAATTGGAGGCCATTGGAGTCTTCTGGGAACTTTCGCAGTAGTTAAGAAGAGGTGATTCGGCATTTTCTTCGTCCTCTTCCTGATTCTCTTCAGATGATTCCTCCTCTTGAATTCCTTCCTGGGCTGCATTGTCTTCGTCACTGGAATCAAACGGACTGCATGAGGATATCCATTAACTCTTCATCTGTCATTTTCTTCTTAACATTTCACTTGGGATCTTCAGCCTTTCTCTTCCATCGTGTTCCGGTTTAACCAGATGTTAATGCCACTGGTTTGTCAGCCATCTAAAGCAATGGGAATTACATGATAAACAATTACAATACAATCTTAAGCAATTAAGGTGCATTTAAAATTAACAGGAATTATCTTGAATGCTATTTATAAATTATATTCTCAAAATATATTCCGTTACAAGCACAATAAGTATATACAAAAAATTGTATACTCATATCTAAAGAAAATAGCTTTTTCCCAAAGAGAGGAAATTTTTGGCTGCTTTCTATTTTTGCAATCACAATGCATTCTCAAAATTAAAATTCTGATTCACGGAACTCTACAACTAAATGCAGAAAGAAATGCCATTTTTATCTTTTTACTCGCAATGGAACTTTTATTACTCACGTATACCCAGGCAAAAATATTTTTTTTAAACTTATCGTAGTATGCAAAATTTACTAAAGAAAATATTGAATTTTAAAATATATTGTAAAAAAAGAAACAATGAGCAATACTTACATTAATTCAACTTGGTACTACACAGGGCAGCAAATGTGTGCAGAGCTGCACTGCAATTCTCCTAATCCATGGAACTCCTAAGCAAAACTTGTGGTGAGAGGTTACTTAGAGCTGCAACACAAGTTGTTCACAGTACTCTTGTTCTTCCGATGACACTTCCGATGATTGAACTTAGCACCTAGCACTTCACTGTAGTAGTATTGTGGAGGTGGCCCCCAAGGGGGTTCTGGCCAGAGGCCGTGGAGGGATGAGGGGGGAGGGAATATCTCGACGACCCAGTAAAGGGTTCCAGCCATAGGTGGGGATAGTTTCTCTGCTATGTCTTCGATGCCCGATTGAATATTGGTGTTGTAATACTATTGGACCTTGAGTATGACATTTTATGTTGAAATCGTGGTCGGTAACAATGAAGTGTGGAATGTACAAAGTGAAAATTCTTTTCCTAGGTGACAGTTCTGCAAAGTGAAGCCTGAAACGTTAATTCGAAAACTGTAATTAAAAGTGTCACTCGCCATCAATTATGAAGAGAATTGGTGATCTGAGGAAGTAATTGAATGTCCAGCAAAAATTGGTCCTTTTCTTGCAACAGAAAATTCAACACCTTTACCTTGATATTTTTAACTTGTAGGTACACTATGTCTACTAATGGAAGAGTTCTGCAGAGTTATAGTTCCTAACACAAGAGGAAATAAATGTAAAAATATGAATGATAAATCCGCCCGTTCTTGTGAAAATTATATCCATTCTTTTCTAAATGAAATAAGGCTTGATACACTTAATGTGCACTTTTAACTAGAGATGGGCCACTTTGAAAATTACCACGGTAATTTTCGTAAATTACCATGGTATTTTTCGTAATTTACCGCGCCCCTTGAAAATTACCGTAATTTTCGGTAATTTTTTTAATAATTCACACAAGTTTGAGATAATTTTTCATACAGATAAATTCCCAACATGTTCTTTTAAGCTAAGTCCACATTTCTGACGTGTTTAATTATAAATTGAGGAATGTTCAACTCATTTTTGGCATATTTTACTTAAATTATAACATTATTGAGTAATTATTTGTAGAATATTCTTCTTGAAAATTTCTCATACTTTGACAAAAGAAAGCCAGATTGCGTGTTGCAGCCGTATTTCTTTTTATAATTTTGAAAATTTCTAATAGATTAATGTTGCATTAGGTATGGTTTAAACAAAGTATCCTCTCCTTTTTGCTATTGTCCTTCGTATTTAACCATACATTTTCTGTTTAATACTTAAAACTGAAAAATACTGGAAAATTACGGTAATTTTCGAATATTACCGTAATTTACCATGGTAATTTACCTCAGATGAAAATTACGGTAATTTTCCCATCTCTACTTTTAACCATTTAATAACAATTTTTTTCTCTCATTTATTCCGCTTGTTGTAACTCCGAATTTTTGACAGCATGTAAGCTAGCCGGGTACGAATAGGTAACTTGGCGGTAATTTCAATGTCATAGCAAAATGAATGTTTTAATTTTACAATAAAATAAACAAAGTGACATAATTGTTGATTGAGAATGTTAACTTTTGAGAATCAGAGACATGCTATATGTATATATCAGGAGTATTAGGCACTACGTACCCAATTTATTCTGAACCTTATTCCTTACAGTGCGGAGGGTAATTTAAATAAACTTTAAATAAAATACTTGCAATTAACATTTATGTGTGTTATATAAATGAGATATTTTGAAGACAAACCGTGAGCTTCGACGCAGATGGCCTCTATGGTTTATACAATTCATTGTTTCGTACAGGACAGTAAATGTTTGCATTTCGTATCTAGGGTGATTATATTATTATGTCTTACGGTGATTATTTTTAGTAGCTGACTATTTTAGCATTATGCATGATAAAAGAATATTATAAATTCAGGCATCGAACTTGGGTCACTGACATGTGTTAAATTTTCACAGAATTTATCGTCGTTGTGAATAAAATCTGTGTTTCAACTGAATCAGCCACGACGATGGTCTGAACATATGTGTCCACATATTTTAGTTTATTATCCAACGTATCTATACATTAATTAATTAATTAGTAATTACCACAGTTAATATACGTATAGTTTAAATATGAAAATTCATTGAAGACAGATTACATCCACAGGAGTAATGAACGCGTAAATGATATATTTACTTCCAATTGCAAGATGATTTAGCTCAGAAATATGGAAATACGATAAAAATGTCGAAAAAATGCAAAA
The DNA here is from genome assembly GCA_963573305.1 of Pyrrhosoma nymphula. Taxonomy (NCBI): domain Eukaryota; kingdom Metazoa; phylum Arthropoda; class Insecta; order Odonata; family Coenagrionidae; genus Pyrrhosoma; species Pyrrhosoma nymphula. The sequence goes on along the minus strand of OY754337.1, from coordinate 47,492,914 downwards.
AAAAGAGGAAAACTAAAATTGATGACAAGTGAAAGGTGATACCGAGAAACGACGGCCACTCCTAGAAAGTATGGAACGTAAAGGAGGGGCAAGAGGATATTTGGAGTGCCCCAGCCGTTAACAGACTTTTCTGGGTGCATTAAGTGCAAATTTGAATACAAGTGGTAACAGGACACATGGGTGCATCCTCCACACACGACAACTAGGCTATGGAGGACGCACCGGTGCATCCTCCACAGTGAAAGTGTTAAATATAAATTACCTAGTTAATTTTATTTTCAAAATGCAATAATTATATAAATGCTATACTTTCCACCATTAAATTTTCAAATGTAAACCTAAACTTTAGAAAAGATAGCTTTTGTAGAATAAATAGGTGAATAAATTGCTTCCTAAATATTTACAGAAACATTGAAAAAGTACGTCATTAATATATCGTCAGTTGAAGTACATCCTACCTGAAATTTGGTGGAAGCAAAACGTATCATGTAATATAATAATGATATAATTTTATTTCCAATGGTTATGCAAGTAACGTAGAAATTGTCAAAATTGAAAACACTGGGACAATATTTGGTAAACATTACCCCACACAAGATATGGCAAATACAAAATAAAATTATAATTTGACATTAGCATTCCCTCCATTTCTATATCGGTCAGTTAAGGAGGAAAAAAATTATCTTGTACTTGGGTATGTATGGTATTTTACTTAATGTTTTTCGATAATTTTGTGTCCCCTTTTTCTGTGATTAGTGTTGTATTTTTATTTGTGTACTTATATACACATGTTCCACAACCAGAATGCATTGTGGATCTTGTGGCATGCACCATTCTATATATTATTATTATTACACTATATATAAATATATATATATTCCTGTAAGCTACGTGACGAATGTGTATATAGCTTTTTTTTATGATCCTCTGTTCATAATTTCCTTGTCACTAATCCCCCCTCTCTATTTTGCTTTTTGTTCATATTTTATTTTGTGAAAGTTCAATTTGTCTTTGATTGCAACTCAGGTGTATGCCTGCAAACGACTTTGATATGAGATGCATGGAGGATATGAATCAAGTAAGGTCACCCGCTGTGGACTCACTATCAGATTGCATGAGAAGGCAAGCAATCACAGGGTAAGGCTTCCCTTCAATTGGTGTGCTTTTTATTTTACTTTTCGTGCCTCCCAGTTTTGCTTTCGCAAGTTATGTATGACTTCTGCTTGAACACAAGGTAAAGTATTCAGATTTTTGTGCTTTGTGATTGAATATATAGGTCTCATATGTTTAGGTCATATTGCTGTTCACTTGTAATGTGAGACTGATGTGAGTAAAGAATTATAGTGACTACATAATGATTTATGAGTATGGTCATTATATAGTACGTATGCATGGCAAAAAGATTGAATATTTTTTTCAAATATGATTCCGGAAAATGTTTTAGTCCTTATTTTTTAAATCTTTGCGCTTAAGTGTCCTGATGTTTTTATGAATTTAGAAGTGTTCTGCCAGGGTGTATATATTTACATAATAGTGTAGGTATAATAAGAGTAGGTATAATACAAATAAGTGTAGGTATCTGACTACTGTTTTGTTTTTGTCGCTGCTGTAACTGTGCTGAATGAATCTGAAAGTTAAAAAAACAGGTACCTAATGTTTAATTTGTTATTTTCATGAGTTGGTAAATTAATTTCACTTACACAAAAATCCTGGGAAGGATGTATACGTTAATTCTTATATTCCCTTGGCGTATTTTCTTGGAGGTTTACTCAAACAAGTGTTTCACATGATATCTATTGTGTTGTTTGCATTCCATATTTCCATCATCTGCTTTAGATGATCATGAGATTCATGTCATCAATATCTAAAGATACTCACTAGTTTTGTGCTCATGGCTAAGTGATTATCTGTTTATCCTGAAGTACTGGTGGCAGTGGTCTGCTCATCTGAAATCATCATCGTCAACCTATTCATAATGATTAAAAACACTTGGTAATCTTCCACAGATTTATTTCTTTGGCACGACGCGTTTCATCACACTGTGGCATAATCATATGCAGGGTTCTTCGGTTTAGGTCATGCATATATAGGTTTCCACCAAGGCGTTAGGGAGTGGGGGGAGGAGGGGGAAGGCTAAGGGAGGGGCGGAGAGGGAGGGGTAAGTGGGGGTGGGAAGAAGGAGAGTGAAGCGGCGGTGGAGGGGGAACTAAGGGTTTGAGTGGACACAGGGCAGAGAGACATAGGAGAAACACAGGGGTTGGGACTGGGTGATGATGGAGGCCTCTTTTCCTTGAGAAATCTGGAGCGTGAGGGAAAGGAGGGGGGTGAGAGGGTTTTAAATGGCCAGTGCACTGCCCACACCAGAGCACTGGAGGAGGGGGGGGGGGGAAGGAAGTAGAGTACTTCCTTAGCGCTCGACCAGTCTGACCAACATACACTACTGCATCTTGGTGTATTACATTCCAGCTTGTACACACCAGACTGTTCGAGCACTTCTTTTTTATCCTTCCTGTTTCCCAGAAGCGTACTTAGATTCCACCTTGTGTAGTGGCCTACCTTATATTGGGGGGGTAGCAAGTTGGCTAGCCTGTGGGATATGCCATCTATGAAGGGGAGCTTACACCATTTTTGTGTATCTAAGGGCAGAGGGGTAAGGGACGTTAGCGCCGAAAAGGTTTTTTGTTTAATTTTCTTTCTAATTATTCGATCAATTAATTCTGCTTTATAGCCATTGCTAATAGCGATAGATTTAATTGTCTCTAACTCTATGTTATAACTAATTTCATTGAGGGGTACACTTATAAGTCTATGTATAAGTGAGTGGAAAGCGGCATGCTTGTGGAAGTGGTGGTGGGCAGAATCGGATGGGATGGTGTGGTCCACAGAGGACGATTTCCTATAAATGGCGAATTTATGTTTACCTCCCTCAATTGAAATATTCAAATCTAAAGAATTAATTCTCCCAGAGTTACTTTTCTCCATTTTAAAATTGATATTCCGGTGTATCATATTTAGAAGGTTAAGGAATAACCCCAGCTGACGGTCACTTCCTTTCCACACACAAAGTATGTCGTCCTCATACCGGTAATAATACTGAACGTATTGGAAAAGGTAGTGTCTTGAGTTAAATAGGTTCGTTTCCAGGTTGTCCAGAAAAATTTCGGCGAGAAGGGGGGAATTGGGCGAGCCCATGGCTAAGCCATCTATTAATTGAAAGAGTTTATTTTGGAATCCGAAGTAATTTTGTTCTGCAATCACTTTCAGCAGTTTCATTACCTCGCTGGTCATTTTTATGTCAACGTTGGCAGTTGATAGAACACTTTGGGCCCTAGTCAAGGTTTCTACTACAGGAAACCAAGTGTTTTTATTCATTATGAATATTGAGAACTTCCACCATATCCAGCCTGAAACAGTTATATTTATTCGTCAACCTATTGTTTTTAAGAAAAAACAGCTTGTATTAGGAGATATTGGTTTTTTAGTTAGAGATATTAGTTTAACACATCGCTTTATATGTTTTTAAGAAAAAAACATGGCAGGTACTTAGAAGATAATGGTTTTTGCTGAAAACATTTCATTTTTTTTACAATATGTATCATACAGATTAATAGTTTAACACATCGCTTTATAAATTAGCTTATAAATATGTGATAACTCACAATTGTTGGAACATAAGGTTTTGTTATTCTGGAAAAGTTTCCTTTATCATGAGTAAATCTGCTGTCGTCACCCATTGCTTGCCCTTTTCTTTTGGTTTATGTACTGTGCTTGTCACAAAATCTTCTATAGATTTAACCAAAGGCTCAGATACTACCAATTTTCATTTTTCTGCAAAATGCATTCTCTGAAGCTGTGCATTTGACCACATATTCGTAATTAGTGGTGGGACTTTGGTTTTTGATGTTTTTAGCTGGTATTATTTCTGCACTTCATCGACAGGTGCACATTTCATTTTCTTGATTACATTGGCTAACACTCCTGCTGGTGTATTACATGCTTCTACATTCTGCACTGTAGCACATATATAATCACGCAGTGCACACAAACGTACAAAATTAAGTTGCACTTGTAGATACCATCATTGTACTAGATTAGATGTGCATACATAGATGAGAATTCTCTCAAATGATTTAGAAAACTAATGTGGAGAGATTTTGTCTTGTTTTATCAGCTTACGAAGAGGACGTTTGGGCATGGAGGAACTGCCCTCCTCAGTGTCTGCCCCAAGAAAGAAACCCTCAGCCCTTCCCACACCTTCGCTCACCAACTCTCGGACTCCTGCAAGGGGCAGAGGTGCAACAATGTCGGCTGCTCTTGCGAGGTCGAGCTCCACCTCATCAGCATTCAACCGTGCTGATGGAGGAAGGTTTAGTCTTCGGGTTCCAAAGGGTTCCACACAGGTATTAATCAATTGAGTTTTGTCTGTAAATCTTTATTAATATTGTCATCCATTCAGCCCTATTCCTTAATAAGAGTTGTTCTTGAAGCCACATTTAACTCCGGTTTCCTAAGGAAAGATTGTTAATGTATTTTGCTGTTAGGATGCAGTCAAATGTTACTATTTTTGGCCTAGTTGCCTGATTTTTATTTTGGTATAACTGAGCATTAAATTATGGGTAAAAGCTTTCCATAAACTTGAATCCTAAATTTGATGGACTGCATTATTTACATATTTTATGGTAACCCATATTATTACCCTGACAATGATTCTCTAAGCTTTGGCATGAAATATTGAATCACTCATTAAAACTACTGAAAAATTACATATTTAATCTTAACTAAAATGTTCAACGTCTTTTCTTTCCTTCTAACATGCCTCTTTTCCATTCATATTCCCAATTCATATAAAGCTCCCTCCTCTATCATGGTCTTCAGCATTCTTCTACATATCATCATCCTTATGCTTCACCCACTTTGCTTGAGTTGGTACAAAATTAATTGCTGCAAAACCAATACATATTATCAAAGTAACAGGTTCTGCGGAACCCTCCTGATTTGGAGGATATGGCTGAAAACCATGCCAAGGGATTAAGGGGTGTCCAGGGGGGACAGTCATCTCCCTGTAATTCTTGGTGAAATACGAAAAATGGCAATCATTAGATACTCCATGACCGACAGACCCCAAGAAAGTATCCCCCCCTAATGTCAAGGGAGTACGCAAGTAAAAGTCTGAGCTCAGTGAGAAAGGGAATGTGAAGGGAAAATTTGGTTGAGAGAAAATAGTGAAGAGGAATTTGAAAATGGTGAGAGTGGCTTTGAGTCATCCATTGATAGAATAGAGCTGAAAATATTTATTTTAATTTTAGGAATTACAGATCCTGTAGAATATTAATGATGAAATAGAATTATAAATAGATAAAGATGAAATAAATTATAAATAGATACATTACATATCTTAATTAGTCATTGTAGTTATACAATTCTTTTTATTATTGATTGTAAATTAATTTAATATTAATTAATTATGCTATAAAAACTAACTTGTCTTGTATTATATAAACAAATTATAACAATTAAATAATTGTAACTTAAATATAAATATTAATTAATTAATTAAACCACAAAAACTTTTTTGTATAAAATTAGTATTTCTATTCAAACAGCATTTTTTAGAGCATGAGAAAAAATTCAACATAGGCACTAGATGAAGCATTAGATTTGCAAAAAATATTTAAATAAATAGTTGACATTTCCAGTAATTTGCTGCTAGCTACCCTTCCAAAAGTTTTAGTCCTTTTTGAGTCCCAAGGGCCTTGTCCCTAATCAGTCCCATTGCCAAGTTCCTGCTCTGAATGATATACATAGGGGAACTAGTCCCTTTTTTAGGGTCAATCTGTGTCATTTTAGACCCTAATGGGTCCCACAGAACTGTGAATGGTACTGGTCAAAAATGGGTTCCCAATTAATGAGATAGGTACTGGTCTCGCTAGAGTCCCAAGAAATTTTAATGGTACTAATTCCGTACAGGCCTTAGATTGATTCTGGGACTGGTCCCAGATCAGTACCTATCAACTACCTAACCAACCTCATATCTCATGCCTGCCTATGTCATGTTTAAATTGCAACTGAAAGTGATGCCTCAAGAAAGTCGTGTATGACAGGCCATTCTCGTGCACCAAAGTAACTGCGAGAACTAATATTTAAATATCAATGCCATGATAGTTTGAGGAAATACCATCCAATTGGGATAACAATTATCAGGTGTTAATTAATTGAAACCTATGTTGCCACATAGAATGAATGTAAATTCAATCAAAATGAGAATAAACTAGATTTTTTCCAATTTCCACACGTTTATTTATTTATTTCAAAGTCTCCAAAAACGGCACAAAGGCTTCTTACATTACTTGGCAAGCAAACAAATAAATAGTAATTTTAACAAAATATACCCTAAAAAATGTAAAATATAAAAGAAAAATAGAAAAATACGTATGAAAGAAAGCTTGGGATTGGGATTTATGGACAAGGAGATCGGATAGAGGGAGTCAAATCGGCAATATGTTTTCTGAGGACTGATTTGAAAATGGAGGGTGTGGAAAAGAGGTCAAGGGAGGGTAACTGTGAGGCTAGGGAGTTGAAAGTTTTCGGAATATGGTAGAATAGGGAGCGCTGGGATATTGAGAGTCTGAATTTGGGAATGTCAAGAAGGAAGTTATTGTGTAGGGAACGAGAAGGAACATGAAGAGGAAAGAGAGGAAGAAGGCAGTTGGTATAGAGAGAGGCACTCCAAATGCTATGGAGGAACTTCATGTGACATAGTACATGATGGAGAGAGAGGTTTGGGATTGAAAGGGAAGAAAGGATGTATTCTTTTGATAAGTTTCTGAAGGAAGGGATTCAATGCCGGGCAATGGCGAGAAAGAAGTTAATAGGGCGATTGAGCATATTCAAGGCTGTGGGGCAAGTAGTCGACCAAATTGGAGCACAGTATTCTAAAATAGGAAGGACACATCCAAAAAATACTGTCCGAAGAGCAAAAGGATCCTGAATGTCCATTTGGCAGTACAGAAGGCCGACAACTGACATCCCCTTCCTGGTAGTCTTATTTATGTGCTCGCGAAAGCTAAGTTGAGAGTCAAAGACTACCCCTAAGTCACAGTGGGATTTGTCACATGGGATAGGATTTTGTGAGAGGGTATAAGAATACTGAAGAGGTTTGCACTTTAGTGAAAAGGTCTGTAGAGCCAACTTTGAGGCGTTAATATGAAGCTGCCAGTTGGAGCACCAGGCGTGGACGGAGGAGAGGGTGGATTGTAGGGAACTGGAACCGGAGGGGCCATCAACCCTTGAATATCTTGCAATCATCCGCATACAGTAAGATGTTACATCCCAGTGGGAGAACGTAGTTCACGACATCATCAACAAAAAGGGAGAACAGAAGGGGACCCAGGACGCTACCTTGAGGAACCCCTGACGCCACCAGCGAGTAGGTGGATGATACTCGATCAATTAAAATGTGCTGATAACGCAAGTTAAGGAAACTGCGGAGTAAGGATGAAAGAGAACCATGGATATTGTACCTGAGATTAAGTTTGTGAATGAGTAGGGTGTGGTTAACGCAGTTGAAGGCTTTAGAGTAGCAAATATCCAGTTGTGAGTTAGATTCGAAAGCAAGTGTGATATGGTGATGTAAAAGGGCGAGGTTGGTGAGACAAGATCCACCTGGGAGGAAGCCATGCTGATTGGGGGAGATTTAGGGAAGAGTAAAGTGAAGAAGACGGTCATGGATGATGCGTTCAAAAATTATTGATAAAACGGGCATTATGGAAATAGAATGGTAATTCTCTACAACACCTTTAGTGCCAGATTTCAAAATTGGTGTGACGTTAGAGTAATTCCACTGGGAGGGGAAGCAGCCACTTGTGAAAAATCTATGGAACAGGATTGTTAAAGGAATGTTGAGTGAGGTAGCAGTGCGGTTGAGAAAGAGTGACCCCACATTATCAGACCCGGAGGATTTCGAGCAAGGTAGCTGGCTTAGGTACTTAAAAACTTTCTGCGGGACGGTTGAAATTGAAGAGAGGGAATGAGAGCAAATGGATTGAATCACGGGGAGTGGAAGGGTGGGGTAGGCGTGGTTAAAGTTTGAAGAAAAGAAATCGTTGAAGGCAGAGGGGCGGTCGGCACCGAGGAAATTGGATGCATTAGAAGACAGGGAGGCAGGAGTTTGGTGGGACTTTCTTCTTGCGTTTATGAGTGACCAAAATCTTTTTGAATTCACATGAATTTCGTCTGTGATACCCTGGATGAAGTTTTTATAGTCCTGCCGCAGGAGAAAACAACAATCCATCCATAAATCCATAAATGTGGCCCGAGTGTGCTGGTTTGAGTGATGTTTCCATAGCCTCCAGGTCATGAGCTTGTTCTTGAGAGCAAGGGTCGTTTTTGTGTGCTCTCAGGGTTTCCAGTCATCCAAAATGCATTTTTTACAAGCTGTTAGGAAAACATTGCCATTTCTGTGATTTGTAAGGGACAATATTTTTAATACACTTCCTGGGCATTTGGCGAACAAATTGTTTGATACATCGTCGAGAGAACCTATGTCTGTGTTTAAGGATATATCTATGTACCAGGGACCATAAAGAAGGGTTTGTTAATCAATAATGAGCAATTTTCTAATGTATTAGGGAAATTTTGCGATAGCTCATAAACGTTCAAGTCTTAAATAAACTATTCCAGCAATGGACTGGTCCAGAACGGTTCCAAATTATGGCGAGAATTTCAGCGGCACTGGTATGGACTGGTACCGGGAGGGTTCAAAGTTTGTGAAATTACATATCGTGTCTTGCAGTGTGGGGTGTGGAGAGACTATGGAAAGGGATATACTAAGTGGGTTGCGAAGAGTACTGGTCCGCGAGAGTGCCGTGACAATCAGGACTGATCTGCAAGAGTGCCGCGGCCGTTGGGACTAGTCCGGGGAAGTCCGTGGCCATGAGACCCATATCATAGGAGTCCCACCTAACTCATATCAACTGTTAGCAGGGAAAAGGACTCGAAAGGGACTAAAAATTTTTGTTAGGGTATCTGAGAATAAATGGGGAAAATATCATGGGAGTATAAGAATAAGTTTATTTGTTGGAAGTCATGGATGATTGGTTGTCAAAACATTTCACCACCCCATCCCACAGTCAACGGGGCTGCCACCAAAGTCTCGGCCAACCAGTGCCAAGACGAGAGGAGACGGCTCTGGTGGTTGTGGGCCTCCGGCTGTTGGTGTTTCGAAGAGAGGGAGAGGATCTGGCAATCCTTCTGGTCGCAGCAATTCCACTCTGTCTTCTCGTGAAGTCGAGTTCCAGAACTGGAAGAGAAGAAAGAGCTATGATCCCATGAAGGTGTGTATGGATTTTTGAGGAATTCTGCCATCACAAGGTGTTAAATATATTGTGGCTTTATTTCACCAACTTTTCACGTACGTAGCAAAGCCATTTTTAACACACACCAAGTTTTTAACTGTCCACATCATGCCACACACTGTTCCAGACTGTTCATGCCGCTTTGATGACCACAAGACCAGCACTCTCAACAATGTTGCCAGTCTATACACATTGTAACACTCACCCACAGTGTTGCCACCTTACAAATATTGTAACACTGAGAATTTATCTCATATTTTTTCATATCTATGTCACTTAATAGATTAATGTGTCCTCTGTCCATAATTGTAGACATAATTCTACCATCACATAATTTTTTCATGAATTGAACTTTAAATGACATGGGATTACATGGGTTTTAAGGCAATAATGGATGGAAGGGGAAAATATGAATATTTTTCTTATGCTAATGTCATTTTTGTAAAAATGTGATTGTAAAAGTAAACTCATACAGGGAATCATTGTTAATTTTTCATGTGAATGAGTGGAAAGGACTGCCTAATTTTCTTTTTCCTTAATTAAAGATGGTTTGTTTGCATGAAGTATTTTCTTTATTTTCTAAAATGCTTATATGTACTACATACCCTAAAATATCTGATTTACCACTGTTTTTAGAGGAAAACTAGCTGAATTCCTATGGTTATACATATGTATAAGTATGCACTGATTGTGGTTTGTTAGTGCCATTCACTAAATCTAAGTTTTGTAAATCAACCCAAGCAATGATGAAGACTAATGCATGTAGTGCTTAGGAATAGTTATCATTTCAACAGTTGATATTGGCTACGCAATCTCACTAAGTCTGACCACGCTTATTTTTTTATTTTGTAGCCTTTTTTATTTGAACACTGTACCAATTTCCTATTTTTTTGAGTAGGCAGCTGCAGAAGGAAAGAAGAAGAGGGAAGAAGCAAGGAAAGCAGCCACTGGTGTGTCAACTATCCCAGCCCCACAGTCACCTACCTCTCCAAGTTCTGGTCAACCTCTCAACCGAACTGTGATCATTTCTGAAGCTTCCTCACGAAATTCAAGGTACTTATTGGAAAATAGATGTGACTGGAAGGACTGTTTTTTTCATCCTTCAGAGTTCTATGACACTCTTATTTCATTATAGATAATGTTTTCAAGGTTTTATTATAATTGTCATCATTGATTTGTGGTAAACTAAAAAAATATTCAGTAATGGGATAAAAATAATACTGAAATGCAGTAGGGGCGATTCCATAACTGATAATGCCGGCACTATTATTATGTAGGGCACTATTTCCGCATTATATAATGCCCCCCTGATTCTATAACTTCAAATAGCAACCCCAAAGGGCTATTTGGGGTTGCTGAGTAATCCAAATAATAATGCCAGCCTTCAGCTGGCGCTGTCCCTATATCAACCCCTATGCTTGAATTCCTTGCTGACTGATTGGCACTTGTCTTTTGTTTTTCTTTCAAGATACTTCAGAAATGACACAATGGGATATTTTATTTATTTATTTTTTTTAATCCTAAAACACCATTTGGACATAACACCCTAAGTAAGAATCACCCTCGTAAATTGATTGGAATTTCATTGGCATGTTTGTTGATGATATCTCCAATTTTTAGTGCACTCTTCTAGCTAGCTGTCAGCAGAGTATGCAATTGCGGACTAATGCTCTCATCTGTACTATTTTAGCCATTACATACTGCAACATACTACTGCTACATTTCATACTCTTGGTGAAGAGGTTTTTTTTTCAGGGATTGAATTTGTGAAGTGCATTGTTTAAATAGTATCAGGGGCTGCTCACTTAATATTGAGTGAACAGCCACTGATGTCATAGAAAAAAACCTTTATCTAAGATGTTCACTGTGGAATGAAAATGAAAAATATTAATATGTGGTACGTTTGACTCTTTGGTAGGTGATATGTTAACAATTTAGCCCTTTAGCAACAGCATTCTCAAATTTTTTGCCATCACTGTGTGCAGGAAAAAAAGTAAGGGAGTTTTATCCCCATGTAGCAAAGGAAAGAAGCACTATTGGAGATGCAAATACTAAGAATTCCTTTATTTTGCATGGAAATTTTATTGAATACTCTTATTAATCTTCCTTCATGTTTTCCAATTGATTTGATACCAACTACCTAGCGCAAAAATTCCTTGATTTTTTAGCCATAAGGTGTGTGAACTTAAATTAGGTTAGGATCATGATTATTAATATCCTCCATGGAACATATGCCCTTCAGCAACTAGTCTGGAAAGGGAAGAGTCTATCCCAGAGCAATGAGAAAGTTTTCCTTTCGATGTAAATTTAATTTAAACTCTGCGGTATTGTTGTTCTAAAAATGTAACTGCTTCTATAAAAATATGCATGAAATATGGCAATAGCTTACAAGCCTAGATGGTTGAGTCAGCAAGGCCATTCTAAATTTTCCTCAGTTTATTAATGCTACCAGAAGTTACATTCCAAATAGTTCCACTTCTATCACATTTCTTTTCCTGATGAAAAAGTGATTTTTAGCTGATCTGAAACCTTTCAGTGGAGGAGTTGTATCTTGGCTCTTATCTTGCTATTCCTAATGAAAAGTGTTGGGTCTAATGTGTAACCTTGTTACACATGACTCTTATGAGTTTGTAACTTGGTTGTTATTTTATCCTTGTGTCTTGTTTTGCAGCCCACCCAACCCTCTCCTTCGCTCGGCCTCCTTCCACGGCACACCGGGTTCCGAGGGAGTGACATCCGAGGAAGATGAAGAGGAGGAGGAAGATGAGGTGGAGGAGGAGGAGGAAGAGATGGAGGATGAGGACCCAACCCTCTCAATGGAGGAGGGTGAGGACTCACCAGTCATCATGTCACCCACCTCTGCCGCAACAACTGCCCGCCTCATGAGCCGCTCGATGGCATACCACAGGACCAAGGCAGCACTCAGCCAAAGGGCGGCAACTGCTCCTTCACCAGACCTGGTACTCTCATCATCAAGGAAGGTAGGGAAGGGGTTTGTTTTCTAAAAACAGCTGTCAAATGCCTCATTGTAATGCAAACTTCATGGGATTGTTCTTCTAAATAAATCCTACTGCCTCTATAAAAAATTGCATTAACAGAAATATGGCAATAGTTTACAAGCATAGATGGTTGAGAGTTGACAATGAAATTTTGGACCATTTTCAGTGTTCTAGTATTATGTAATTAGCAGAAGTTACATTCAAAATAATTCCAATTCCATCAAGTTTCTTTACCTTGTAAAATAGTGATCCCCCATGTAAATAAGAATCATTCAATTCAAATGATGGTGATTGATCAATGTCAATGATGACTCGGATAAAAACATTTTTTTAAATATGATAGAACACATTTCATGCATGCATGAGCAGTGACAAGTAGAGATGGGCCACTCTGAAAATTACCACAGCAATTTTCGTAAATTACCATGGTATTTTTTGCATTTTTCCATGCCCCTTGAAAATTACCGTAATTTTTGGTAATTTTCTAGATAATTCACCTATGTTTGAGATAATTTTTTATACAGATAAATTCCCAACATGTTCTTTTAAGCCAAGTCCACATCTCCTACCTGTTCAATTATAAATTGAGGCATGTACAACTCATTTTTAGAATATTTTACTTAACACTTTCAAAGCGGCCAAAATTTTCACTGTCATTGCTTATGACGGATTGTTTAAATTCACTTATAATTGACAAAAGATCAATCATATGAAGGATGTTCACAAAAAAATAATAAAATTTAATGAAAATCGCAATTAATCGGCTACGTCATGTATGTCATCCACCACAGGTAATTAAAAAAGCATGCAATCCGCAACACATATACATTTTTTTCCACTGTGGCATTTTAAAGTTTTTTTTATTACAAGAAAATTATTCGATTCCTTGTAAATTTTTTTAAAGAATATACTACTTTTTTTTAGTTGAATCAATTGAATAACCATACTTACAAATATTTTTTCTAAATTCTTTATTACAAATTGACTATATTCTAATAAAAAGTATCTGAACTTACAATCATACATACCACATTTATTCAACACCTTAGATGCCAAATACCCAAAGTGGAATTTTTTTACAATGGCTACATGAAATTTTACAAACTACAAACTTTCCTGATACTTTTGAAAACACGGCCGTAGACATAGCCCTGGCTTCCCCTCGCAGTCAGGGCAGATAGTTGGCACTCTCTTTCTAATCCCCCTTTCGTGACACACTTGGCACTGCTTTTGCTGTCTGTGTTTCTCCCCAGATTCTGTGAATGCTGGGAAATGCGTTGAGGCCATTTTCCTTGGTAAGGCCTGTCTTTGGCCAGGATCAATTAGGGACTTAATTAGTTCTACCCTAAAGCCGCGCATACTTTTTTTAGTCCTACTATATTTATTAAAAAGCACATAACTATTTACAACCATCATTTGAAAAATGTGAACTGCCAACTTCTTATACCACCTCAGGGATTTGTGTTCACAAGGGTAGTAGGATAAGAGTTGATCTCAATGATCAACCCCTCCCATGAAGTGATTGTACCTAGCTATGGCCTCCAGTTTCATCTTTGGCCCTCGGGTGCTAAGTATTTCAACAAATTCACAACCCAATTCCGAAGAGATAATTGTGACATCCCTCTTATCCTTCCTCTTGAAAACACAAATCCCCTCATCAGTGTAGCAGGCAATCACCTCCCGTATGCCCCTTGCTTCCAACAATTGCATCGCTCAACCCAGTGTACACAATAATCCTCAGTACTAGGCACATAAAGTTTAATGCCACACTTGTGGAGTTTCCCCTGTATGTATTGTCTAAAAATGATACGACCCCTCCATAGGACCATTGATTTGTCTATGCACAGCTCCTTACTGGGGGAAACAATATTTCTCATTGCCTCTTCAAAACAATCAAGAAGAGGCATTATCTTATACAGCCGGTCATTAGGTACTGGTTCTTGCTCATTGGGAGTTTCCGCAAAGTGGAGAGCCTGTAAAAGTCCAAGGAATCGATCACGGCTCATCTTCTCGCTGAATATCGTAGTACGGAATGAGGAGACTTCTTCCAACAACCCGACATTTGATTCACATGAATCATCCCCATGTGAAGGAGAAGGCCCAGCCAAATTTGGAACTCATCCTTTCCCAATGGTTTCCATTCAATGCATTTTTCTCTGTCTCCCTGAGGGCTATTTAAAAAAAACTTGTTATTAGCCAGCAAATCAAAATAAGCCCTAGGAGTGCCACCAGTAGGGATTATCTTAAGCCCAGGAGACCCTTCAAAACGAATTACAGGGGCAACGCAATTTGGAAGCTAGTCCAGGTAGCCGTGGGAGTAATGGGACCTAACATTACGGCAATGGGCTGGGTGGTGGAGGGGGTGAAAAACTCATCTAAGGGCTCCAAGGGATTTCCCTCATCCTCGTTGTTATCCCCATCCTCGCTGTTGTCCTCTTCAGATGAGGAAGGAAGATAATCCTCACTGAAATCTTCCTCTTCTGAGCTCTCCAGCACAATGCTGGCAATTTCTTTGCCGCTTACATGCCGTTTCAAGTCTACTTTCTGCCTCTTCGCCTCCACACTGAAAACTAATGTTATTTCAAAATTATTATCTGAAGGTATAAAAACAAACAACTTGAAAGAATATAAAGTGATTACATATTACAATACTTACCAGTGGCACCCGAAGGGCTGGGTAATTCATCTTGGACTCCTTATGGAATGCCAGAAACTCCTGAAATTATTAAAGACAAGCCCATATTTAGTAGGTTTGAGATAAATTGTACCCATATTTATGACTAATGTCTCCGTTTTGCAAAATATTTCCAAGACAAAATTGATATCCATTGAAAAAATGATCAAAATGCTCAAAAAAGGAAAATTAAACCTCTTACCAAGATTTGAAGAAGTGCCTCTCCTGGACTTGAATCCAGCACCTTTCTTGGCCCTTAGTTTTTCTTTCCACTTCTATAATCACAGCAAAGATAATATACAAAATAAATAAATAAAATTACAATAAAAAATTAATTTTTTACCTACTTATTAGAAATAAAATATAAAAAATAAGGCATTAGTTATGAATAGAAGTGCATCGTTCTTCAGTGATTATGCATCATTGTCCTGCTAAAAATATCAGCAAATATACAATTCATAAAAATAAAATAATAAATAAAAATAATGCCGGAAATGTTTGAGAACATGAAGCACAGCCATTCTCATGTACGTTTATATATGTAAGTCTAACGAATAAAATGGCCAATTTAAAAAAAGATTAAAAAAACTGACTGACTATTACAGTTTATTATAAATTGGACAGCAGCATTAAATAACTTAAATACAAAAGCAATGCATTAAAAAAACAAAAAAAATATCGGAGGTTGAAGCATGTGATAAGTAAAAAGGCAACATTCCGTGTACTTAGAAAATAAACAGCTTATCGGAAACTTTTTTTATTTGTAGAAAATAAAATTTTAGATAAATGTTATACTATGAGGGAAAGATAAACACATATGAGGTAAAAACACTAAGTAACTCCCAAAACTCAAAAATCGACTTAAGACTGTTATAAAACCTTATCCAGCAAATTGAACTAAAAAAAGCATGATAAAATTAATAACTACTTACTATGAAAACTAGAAAAATGTAAAATAAGCATAACAAAAAGTGAAAACTGGCAAAAAACGAAATTCTTTTAGCTGGAAACGGACACTTTTGAACAGATACAAAGACATCCACCAACTGCGGGAGCATGAAAATTAAGTGGGAGACGCTTCCTTGTGGCCAACTAAGAAACGAGAGATCATGGCATACATATATGTCATCTGCGTCAGTGGAATGGTGGTTGTGACATACATATATGTCATCCACACTGAATGGGTTACATTATAACATTATAGAGTAATGTATCAGAATATTCTTCTAGAAAATTTCTCATATTTTGATAAAAGAAAGCCAAATTGCATGTTGCTGCCGTATTTCTTTTTACAATTTGTTAAATTTCTATTAGATTAATGTTGTATTAAGTATGGTTTTAACATCGTTATTCCCTTCCTATTGCTATTGGCTTTCTTATTTAACTATACATTTGCTGTTAAATACTGAAAACTAAACAATACTGGAAAATTACAGTTATTTATTAAAATTACCATTACTTACTGCGGTAATTTTCTTCAGGTGAAAATTACCGTAATTTTCCCATCTCTAGTCATAAGTAATTTTTCAAAATTAATTTATTTTATGCAAATAGCTCTTTAATATGTTGAAAGTTTCTTCAACTTCCTCTCATAATTTTAGTGAAAGCCTAAGTGCATTGAGGAGTAAATATTTTACAACCATATAATTACAGTTATGTACTACTTACTCATAACTTTGAATTCTACCATGTTGAAGGCATATGAAATGCATTTGCACACATTTTCCTCTCAGGCTTTCACATTTCAATAATTAGTGGACGGATCCACGTGTTTAACTCAAAAATATTGATCCAAGTGAAGTAATTATAAATTTTCACTGTTTATCAAAGGCTAATATGTCATATAATAACAATAGGTACCATGAAATTATCAGCTGTCTTGCAATAATTGAGAATATTGTAGCATGAATGCAATAGTCATCTTTATAATGGGGATTTGTGGTTAGCTTTATTTCTCTGAAGGCGACTATATCTCATATCTTTTGGAATTTTATAATCTGCTAGTTATTCAATGATGATGTAAAGTGAAATATCACTAATTGTAAATTATCAAGGTTTACTAATCTAGTCTAGTGCAAGGACATTCGTTTGAGTTTTATTTGTAGACTCTTGTAATTACGGGCAATTTGGAAAGTAACCTCTCTTTTCGCAGAGTGTGAGAAGCAATGGGAGTATCGGTACTATTCCTGCTCTAATGTGTACCATATCTCAGTATGCATCTAGCTGAGCTTGTGGGAAGGTTACACTCTTGTTTGTTTGCCAGTTACAACCATTCAAATAGAGTGCTGCAAATTGAAAATCCCATCAAATGTGAAGTTTGTTCTGCGATGATTTTTCTGATGTCGAAAACCTATCAGTGACAGTCATTCATGGTGAAGTTTTTGCTGCAAAAAGCCAAAGCATTATGAATGAAAATACAGATTCAGGTGTGATGTGGTGGAACCATTCCATAGGTGATAACAGAAGCAAAACATTTTCAGTTTTTCAGTACATAATAATTATTAGTGGAAAACTGCAAGTGCTTTTCTTCTGTTCTTATGAATGAAGGTGCTTCAATGGGTTTGTTAGTTTTGAAGTGGAAGAAAAAAACATTCAAGATGAGGAAAGAAGTGACTGGCCATCTGTAGTCAGTGATGAATTTTTTTCAAAGAATTTATGAAATATTCCATGAAAATCAATGCTTCACAATCTCTGAGCTCTCTGAGCAAATTTGCCAATTTTTTTGACGGTGCTGCACAAAGTGGTTGCAGAAAAGTTAGGTTACCGGAGGATTTATTCACATAGCTCGATGGGAACCCAAGAAACCCATAGTTTACTGAAAACCACACAACACGTCAGATCGACTAGTGTCTAATGGGACCCATTGAATTGTATCAATTCAAATGGGGCATATTGTTTCATCTGCCAGATAGCCCAGATTAGGCTCCCAGTGATATTCACCTTTTCCTGCACATGAAAAAGTGGTTGGTGTCCCTGTGCTTTGATGAAGCACTTCAAGATGTTGTGATAGGCTGGCTCTGATACCAGGCAGTGGAATTTTGTGAAGGAAGGATTTCCAAAATGGTTGAATGATGTGATAAATTTTAGTATTTAATTTAGTTTAAGCAAGATATCACTTCTGATTAATTATTTTATTATATTATATTATTATTATTTTATTTGGTATATTAATTTGGCCTCATTATAAATAAAAATATCTCATACTTCCAAGGATAACTAAATATCTACCACTTACCACACTACTTTTTGAGATATTTGCCAAAATAACACCATCCATTTTCCATGGGAAATGCACTTCAGAGAGATTTTATTTTTAAAATGCTGAAATTCAAAAGCATAGGTCTGGTCAGAAATTACACTGTTTTTAGTTTGCCGTAATTCTCCACTATTTTAAAAAATAAATCAATTACTCACTGCAGTAATTTTCACAGAATCCCAAAAAACTCATCCATTGAGAAGACGTTTTCAGCATACGGCATGAAAAAAATAAGTCAAGCTAAAGACTTATGAATGCATATTTAGTTTATTCATTAGAATTCCAGTCATATTTACCTTTTGGCCATCCAAAGTGACTGAAGTCGCTGGGCATATTTTGGGTCCTAACTGCGGAAATCGACTTTACTCCACGTTCGAGAATAATCTTTCTCCTTTGTCGCGTGAAGCGACTATTCTCTCCCAGTATCAGTTATATAAAATAAACTAGCCTATACATAAATTATAATTTTTTTCAGGACTATTTCACATTTATTAGGAATATTCAGACAACTAGGGTACATGGTGGTTAAACAATATTTTTGTGGTATTAATAATGTATTTACTTACCTCATGCTTCTGCAGCTGAAATTTAAAAAATATAATTTTAATATGGTATCTATTATGACTAGGGAAGAATCTTGCTCAAACAATCTTAAGTGGCAATTATACAGAAAAAGTCAAAATCTGTAGTTATGTTAGCACATATTACGCTTACAGTCCAATGGTGGTTAATTTCCAAATTGTTCTCGTTGTCAATTGTGTCTTAGTTAGTGTAATGACCTAAAGTAAAGCTGAATTAATTCATGTTTTCATTCTTCCAGTCATCCCTTGATGAAACTCTGGATCTGGGTTTATCATTTCTTCGTAGCACAACTCCAAACTCCTCCATTAGAGGGAGAGCAAAACTAGAGGTAATCAAATCATCACTTTTCACATGCAAGTTATGTTTTGGTGAAATCTTTCAAGGACTGATTGACTGTTATTCTTGTGTGTTTCAGGCATTAGACAACTTGGTGATAGCTGCCATTTATGGTTTTTCTAATAAAATTAAGGGAAGCTCATACAACCTGCTCAAGAAGCTAAGGTTAGTCTGAGTTCTTTATTTACTTTGGTATGATGCTGAAAAGACTGCATTTTGCTGTAACTTGCTTGTGAGTCTCCACATTTTTAAACATGTGATGAAAATATGCTTTTGCATACATTTTTTTTCTGCCAACAAGGGAACAACTGAGCAACATATTATAATATTGTAAAATATTAACTATGGCTTAAAGCATTTTTGTTTGTAATTTACTTAACTACAATACCAGTGATATATATTTGTTGTTCATCATCTAAAAGTTTATATATTTATTTCAGCAGTTTAAATGAGTTTAAATTTTGTTATGCTATATTTTTACATTTGTCTATTACATCAATCCTGACTCCAGAGTCTGATTAGGCTTTCTGACCTCATGATGTGCTTCTTTCTAGGAGGTTATATGAAGGGGATGTGGAGAAATGTGAAGTTTTAAGTGAGGTGATAAATTTACTTGAGGAAGGTGACACATCCAGTGTATCTTCTCCCAGTAAAAGTCCTTCTAAGGAGCTCTCTGGTACTCTGAAGAATCTCAAGAAATTGGAAAATGTGTTTGCAGGTAGGTCTATCATGAAATTTCGTATTCTCTTGGTATTTTTAAAATATGGCTGTTGTATGTAAAATATATATTTACCTTATTCTACGGCAAGCAAGTTGCATGGTATGATAAGACGTGCTCCCTTTTTAGTAAGACATACTCGCTGAAAAAGTTGTTGCAATTCATGCAAAAACATAGCATTATAAAAACCATAGGCGTATCTAGAAGCGTCTGAAGAGGGGGGTCACCACCCGCCTCTGAAGGGGGCGAGGGTATGGGGGGTATGGAATACCCCCTATATAAAACGAGGGTCCGGGAATTTTGAAAAATATGCATCTTAAAATGATGTTTTTAAGGTGTTCTATTATATTATGGAAGGTGATCTATAGGTGTACTATTAGCATGTGTTAAACACATAATTTTTACGTTTTTTTTATCAATGAGGGGGATTACAACCCCTAACCCCCCCCCTGGATGATGAAAACAGCCATAGATTATTTTAAGACAAGAGGAGTCTGTTCAAAATAAAAGGGTTTCAATCGGGAGATATTTTTGAAACATTAATTAAATATTACACTTCATTGAAAAAGTTATTAATAGTGTGTTATACAGTCGAGTGCCGATTATCTGTGCTAATGGAGGGGAAGCCCAATCAGATAACCGAAAGCGACAGATAATCCATTCATGCTCAATGTCGAGGTTGTTGTGGCGTTGATTTCAGCGCCGTGCTTTCTCACAGTCTTTCGCACATACTTCATTAAGATGCTCATTTTTTCCTACCACTTCTGTTATTGGGCGATCGTTCATTTCATTAACTTCTCTGAAATATTTCGCTGACTAAAATTGGTATCTATTGGTGAGTTTTATTCTCAAAGGTGCAATTTGTCCAATTTTAACATAACCATTTATGGTAATTTCCTTGCAGTAAGTGTATTAATTCATGACTGCAATTTTATATGATCATCGCGAGGAATCTGGTGCTATGCCAATCGGTCAAGTTTACCTCATTTTTTTTTTTAACTTTTCAGGCTCTGGTCAAGGGAGCTGAGATGCACACTTGCATGACTACAGCTTGTCGTAGTCCAATTCCCCATCCCAAGCTATAGCTAACCTAGGCATATGTTCAACGGGAATTAGAAGTCCCTTCTCTGAGTTCCATAATCCTTTATACTTAGCCCACTCTTGAAGTAAAAAAGTCAAGTTCACCGACCACCCTTATTCCCAATCACATGATGCCACTGATGCTATAATCTCCTCTTCGCTTGCTGAGATGTGCTTACAAATTGATCCTTTATCCAAATGTTTTTACAACTTTTGTTACCTCCTGTAATAAAGGTAGTGAAAAATAATATTCTTTATACACACAATAAAGGTTTGTCATAGGATAGCCTGTAACATTAATAGGTTTTATGGTACAAATAATCCTGACTTCACGTAATCATCTGCAAAACGTTTTAAAAAATCTGTTACTTTCTTTTGCATTTTCACTTTATATATTTTCTTTTTTATGGCCATTGTAATTTTTTTAACACAAGAAATGTCTGGAACAGAAGTGTCATCTTCCTGTGTTCCATGAACTGCTTTCACATTTTTGCTGATTGCAACGCTGTTTGGATAGAAACTCCTTTTGAATAGAGGTTTCTTCCTCATCACTATTGAAGTCATCTACGTGAACTGAACTAGTGTTCGCAGTTCTGGTGGCAAGGATGACAGCATCATCATGAAGAATCTTATCTCCTTACAATTTATTGTCATGACTGAGAAATTCTGAGTTATGTTAGCCACTGAGTCTCCCTTGGATGCCCTGTTAGTTACCATCTACTCCTCAGAAATATCTAACCTGACTCGCCTCCTCTTTCCCAGAGAATTAGACACTTTGATTCAATTATGTTCCTGAAGAAAGCTTTGCAAATATAAAACAGCCGAGGAAGTAATATAAGCTCGCTTGCCCAGGTTGTGCAAACAGTGATTGAGGTTACCCAATATAATGAAGCACTGTCATGTGCATAAATGCATTTGTAGTCTGCTCCAGGAAAACCATTTGTAAGCAACATGTAGCAATTTGGTATACTTGAACTAGCGAGTGTGAACAAAAACATTACACTGACTAAGCCAATGATGTTCCATAGCCAAAAATCAGCTCAAATACATTTGTTCAAATTAGCAAATTGATCAAAAAATTTGAACTCATGTCAAAGGTGGAACACTTACATCATATATTTGAGCAAGTTGTACGCAGTTATGGAATCTTCCACCAGATGTTGCTGTCATATGAATCTGCTGTCTTATCTCTTTTTACCTACAAGCATATACATACCATTTCCTTTTTAGGGTTAGCACAGTCTAAAATGTTTATTTAATGGTGATAGGCCTGCGATTCTAATTACTATGAATATGCCATAGCAAACTTCAAATGAAAGACTTTTTGGATCAAAAGTCAGTTGTACATACGGGGAACTATAAAATCAGAAGAAGAGTTCCAGCAATGATGTAGATAATAATCTGTGGAATCTGAGCTGAGTTAGAATGGATACCCTCACTTTTAAGTGTGTAGTCATCTCTGCCATTGTTTGTGTAATCAAAAAATGATGAGCACCTCTATATAATTTGTTCAGATTATTTTTGAGAAAAAATTTTGATTAAATTAGGATGTTTAAATTCTGCCTGTCACACAACACTCAAACCGGTATGGTCAAATTTTATGCATAGTAATAAAGACAAAGTAATAAGAAGTTAATGGTTTCAGGCATAACTTTATGGTACAACTTCATGATTGAAAATAAAAACTTTGGGAGTTCCACATAAATAGAATTTTATTACGACCTGGGTTTGGTCGCTGAACAGCATCATCTGGTAGGTACAGAATATTTGGCACACAATATAGAGGTACACTAGGGGAAAGGTTTGGAAGAGGATGGAGAGGGTTGGGCTTAGAGGGGGGGGGGAATTGAGTGAGTAAGGAAAGGGAGGGGGGAAGTTAAGGAAGAAGGGCATTGTGGGGGGGGAGGCTGTAGGCTACTGTTGCCGGAGAGGCTTAAGCTGGGGAAGGAAGGGAAAAGTTGGATGAATAAGGAAAGGGAGGAGGGAAGGTAAGGGAGTGGGGGACATGGCGGCAATTCGTGATCAAAGGTTGAAGATGCTAACGTGCATTATTTTGCAAGAAAAAGAAAACGTGTTGGTCAAAAATAAACGGTTATATTCCACGCAAATTTATTAAAAACACTCGACCGGTTTTGACCTTTTCAGGTCATTCTCAAGAGTTACAGCATTAGTTAACAGACAGGGCGGTATATGTGTTGGGTCTCACGATGGATGAACGGGGGGGGGGGGGAACTTCAAGGACAGTGGTGATTGGAAGGCTATGAAAATCTAGGGGGGGGGGGGGGAAAGAGAAGGTCAAGGGGAAAGGAGGGGGGGGGAAGTGAAGGTCAAGAAAGGAAGGTGAGCCGGCAAACAACTGGTGGTGAGGGTACAATGACAGCTTGTCTGACTATGGGGGTGGTGGTGGGGGGACGGGTACTGAGTAGAAGGGGGAGGGGTTGGAAGGGACTAGATCATTTAATACATCATTCTTATAAACATTAATATACGCTAAAATTTCAAAATTCTCTATAAAATCAAGTTTCTTCCCCTTGTCACTAACATGTAAAAGTTTCGGGATAAAATCAGAGTTGTGGTCATTTTCAATTAGATGTGTAGCAAACATAGATTTGTTATTACAATTTAAAAAAGATTTGAAATTTTCAGATTTACGTATGCTTATTTTCCTATCAGTTTGCCCAACATAAAAACAATTACATCCTTTGGTATCACAATTTAACATATACACTCCACTTTTATCACAATTAGAATATCTGTATTTAGAGTTTAACAACAATTTATCGGGAGTCATGGGGTTATAAAAACACTTTAAACTTATTATTAGGGATGGATTTGTTGATTTTGTATGACAATTTTGAGAAGAAGGGTAGCTTCACCCATTTGGTATTCGATACAGGGATCGAGGAAAGAGCAGTAGAATCTATTATGGCACATTTTCGGGGTAAGCGATTTAGCAGTGTGTCAATCAGGGAACCATTAAAGCCTATCTGTCTGTTAACTAATGTTGTAACTCTTGAGAATGACCTGAAAAGGTCGAAACCGGTCGAGTGTTTTTAATAAAGTTGTGTGGAATATAACAAAGTTTATTTTTGACCATCATGTATTCATTCCATGAAGTGAACTAGAGGACCATTGATTTGATAAGAAAACGTGTACATGCCTCCAGACATGTACACGTTTACACGACCCATCTCTACTTTTCACCCCATGCCCCAAGTGTACCCATATATTGTGTGCCAAATATTCTGTACCTACCTCATGATGTCGCTCAGCGACGAAACCCAGGTCCTGATAAAATTCTATTTATGTGTAACTCACAAAGTTTTTCTTAAAAATCAAAATTAATAAGGAGTAACTTCTGATTTGAAATTCTTAATTGTTTTTACAGCTCTTGAGGAAGTTCTTGTCGGAGATGAAGATGTTGAGAGCAGTGATGCAGAGGGAGAGAAAGCCATTTCCTTTTAATGAGGTTTCTATGTCCTCTGGTGTAGTTGAAGTGTTCCACAGTGATTACTGTAAAATGTTACACCATAACTGAGCAATTATAAAAATGGCATGTCACAAGTAATAATTGTGACTTTGCACTAAAGTATGAACTCTTTATTATTAGTCCTTACAGACTTGCCCTTTGTACTTTGTAAATTATTTTGTGAGAATCTGTAATTGTTGTACAGTACGTATTTTCCATATTTCATGCTTGGCTCTGTTTGTACTTTAATCATTTTGGCAATCATGAAATGAGCTGTTTTTAAGGAATCACCTTTCAAACTTGGAATGTAAAATGTGAAGTGTGCCCAAAATTGCAATATGCTGAGAGATGGTTTGATGAATTGATCAGTTATGAGTAAATGTGTGTGGTTGAAGTCTGGTTATGCTGACAGTTTCTTTAAGTGAATGAGAAAGTTAAACTTGGATCATTTTGTTGACCAGGGTATTTTGTTTTGAGAATTTTTTTGTTATTCTCTTACGGAGTTATGAGAACAATTTACTTCTATTAAATTTTTACCAAAGTTTGGTGTTTTTTTTATAATAAAAAAAATGACTTGTGTCTTTTGAAAATTTTAGAGCTTTTAGATAAATTTTCTTATGCAGTTTGATGTGTTCCATATCAATCAACTTTTTCCATTGTAAATGTGGACCACTTAACTGGGCTTTCTAATGGGCCATTTTTATAACCTAAAAGAGGAAGTGAACAAGCTCTACGGACACACTTTTACGTGAATAATACATCTTATATAATGATCTCATCTTATCTTTTAAGACCAGCTTGTGGATTTTTTAAATTCACGAGCATCAATTTTTTTGTTAGCAGAATGCATAAAATAATTTTTAAAATGTTTGTTGTGTTCTGGTAAAATACTCGAGTCAGTTAAACTCGATAATATGCCTTCCATTCCCTAATGGTGCTTCTTTGATGGTGAAACCCTTAAATGATGGAATGTGTCAATAAAACAATTACTGAGTACTTTTTTGTGATATTAACTCATTTGTAACTACACTCATACCTTGGTACTTTAGACCAAAAGAGAGAACATCAGTACATTAAAGCCGAGTGTCTGTAGGTACCAACACTAAGGTTAGGTTACGTTAGGAGTGGTTAATATCAACAATTACATTACTAATGACAGACATACAGTACTGTGCCTTACATCAAGCACACTATCCAATCTGACAGTGTAAATTACACTGATATGAACAAAATAGCTGCCTGCCAACTAGCAGTCAGTTCTTGAAGAGGTGGCTCTTGTCCAGTGTTGTAAAGACTCCACCTGTAGCATGCAGGATTTTTAAATTGAGTTGGCTGCTTCAGATTTTGTCCGCTGCTTCCAAAATATGTTGTGTCCATGTGTGTGGCAGGGAGAGTTAGGACGCCATTCATGAAAAAGGGAGGTCTGTAGTACCAAGGTATGAGTATTCTCACCCAACTAATTTCAGGCATAAAGGTTTTGCTGAAGAAGAAGGGAGAGAATGTCAGCAATTTCACCATGGATGCATCAGTTCAGTTCTTTGGTTCTTGGTAGCTTAAGAGTCTTTTTCACTTTTTAGTCAGTTTGCTTCCGTCATTTCCCTCATTTAATTTCTTTTAGCCGTCCATTTTCCATGCATGGCATCCTTATACTTTATGCCACACATCCTGGCAGTATGGTAATATGAAGATGTAAACCATGCTTAGCATAAATGCATAATGTTGAGACAATTATAGCACCAGCATCATCCACTCTAGAATGTAGATGCAGAGCTCAATTTAATGCCCCATCCAACAGGCTTATGGCCGGTAGCAGAAACACTACATTTGCATCCCACTGAGCAATGAGACTAATTAGTCAATGCAATTCCCTTACAAAAATGTTTAGTCCCTTTCAAGTTCTTTTCTCTGCTAACAGTTGATAGGAGTTAGGTGGGACTCCTACAGGATGGGTCCCACGGCCACGTACTTCCCTGGACCAGTACCTATGGCCATGGCACTCTTGTGGATCAGTCCCCATGGCCGTGGCACTCCCGCAGACCAGTACTGTTTGCGACCCACTGGGTATCCCACTTTCCATAGTCTCCCCACACCCCACACTGCAAGAGACAATCTGTATTTTCACCAACTTTGAACCCTCCCGGTGCCAGTCCCCACCAGTGCCGCAGAAATTTTTGCCATAATTTGGAACCTTGCCTTAATTTAATGGAATATAATCAGTCTATGGAAAGCGTTTACTCATAAAGATCAAGGTAGTCCATTAACTCTGTGCAGCTGTATCACGGAGTGAAAATAAAGGGTGTATGTTCCCTCTCCCGATGCTGTATCCTTAATGAATACGAGAAGAATCACCAGCCAAGAGATTTTTAAATGTGCAAAGATCGCGTAAAACTTATGATACAATTCAGGGTTGTATAAAAATCATGATTTTTATTTAAATCTGATTTTATTAATATTAATAAACTCCTTCCAAGAAAAATGTTTAGTAATGTGACATTTAAGTTCTGTGCTCCATTTATGATTATAATGAACACTTTTAACATGAGCAGTGACCATTTTTCCTGAAATTTTGATATTGATGTAGTTGTAGGCAGTTCAAACGCATGTAAACTTTTTTAATTAATTCATTATTGCATTCATCAGTGTTTCCACACTCTGGTTCAATTGGATCCCTTTACAGTTAAGTGACTAAAAAGCACAGATTATCTCAATTTAATTTTTATTATCTTTTCACTGAGACATCAAGTGTTTGTTCCAAGGTAGTTAACATATTCTAAAACTTTAAGTACCACATTCAGTAAATTAGGATAAAACTCCATGACATTGTGATTTATATAAAATTACAAATTATGCCCATTAAATACTAAAATATACGTAGACGATTACCATTTGAAGTTGCAATTACGCTCCCCTACCTGGTTCTCAAGTATATGACACTACCCTGACGAAGCAGCGGCACAAGATATTGCATTGTAATTCCATTGTGAGTAAGTTGTAAACATGCTGTAACAGACCTCCAACGAGTCCACAACGTTGTGACAATGCACTTTCTTTATAACTTATTTCCAACGTAGTTGCATCGCATTTGTAACGTAACAATTCGCATTGTAAAGATGTTGTGAGATTGTCATTGCAACGTGCACACGTCCACTCTCAACAACGCTGTTTCAACGCGAAGCCAATGCTGCTATGCGTGTTGCAGGTCTGTAGTGAAAAGGTTGTTGCAACGCACGTTCTAGCGCAGTCGGCTATGTATTCATAACATGGCAAAGCACATTGTAGAGATGTTGTGAGATCGTCGTTGAAACAGACACGTGTCCACTCTCAACAACGCTGTTACAACGCGAAGCCAGTGGGGCTATGCGTGTTGTAGGTCTGTAGTGAAAACTTTCTTAATGTAAAAAATGAAAAAACCTTGTTTATTCTCAGTAATATTGCATTTATATTCATACTATGTGGCAATACAGTAGACCCCCGCTTTACAATGGTAATATGTTCCATAGGACTGATCGTAATGTGAATTCCTTTGTAAAGTAAATCAGTATATTACCGGACGACGGATCGGTTTAACTACATAATCACATCGATTAATTAAATATGTAAATGTTGCTATGGTTAAAAAAACCCTCAGTTGACAAATAAGGCTTAGCACACTGGATGAATAACAAATTAAGGGCGCAAAAAAATCGTTGAACTGAGAAATTTGAAAGGGCGAATGTAAAATCAGAGTGCTTTGAAATTCCCAGCATGCTGATCGTGAAGTGAATCCATCGTAAAGTGAACCCATCGTAAAGCGGGGATCCACTGTATAGGTTTCAATTAATTAATGCCTGATAACTCTTATCGTGATGCAGGGGCGGATTAAGGTCATTGTTTGGGGGGAGGGGAGGTTCACTACATTCCGCAGTACCTGGGGGGAGTATGCAATTCCTCTCAATGAAATGGGGGTCCGAGTGGACCTCCCTTGAAAAATTAAAAGAAAGAAAGCGCTTGGAACGTAGGTTTGGTGTGGCTATATTATATAGCAGATCGCAGAGGCGTATTTAGAAGCGTATGTAGGGGGGATCACGGGGGGGGGGGGGGGTAGTGTGGAATACCCCCCACGTAAAACGGGTGGTCTGGGAATTTTTAAAAATATATATATCTTAAAATGACGTTTTGAAGGTGTTCTGAGCCTTGTAATTCCCTTAATAATAGCATGTTTTGAATCAAAGTTTTTAAAAATTGTTATTAAATTAAGCCATCAATGAGGGGGGGGTCACAACCCCAAAAACCCCACCCTGGATACGTCTATAAGCTGATATGATAAATTATTGAGAAAGCTCTCTAATCACATTTGAAAAACGTAAAAAAACGATGTAAGGAATGCCATTCTTGTGTAGATGCAGGTATTCCGGGTTTCACACCACGTTGGTCCATGTTTCCTCGGACGACAGTTTCGGCGGCGTTTCAGTCGGCTTCTTCAGTTCGGTGAAGTGAAGGTGCAGCCATACGTCGTCTTATATATCTCAACCATTGGCGTCAGGTCTAACGCTTGACGTATATAAGACGACGAATGGCTGCACCTTCACTTCACCGACCACAAAAAGCCGACTACAACGCCTACGAAACTGTCGTCCAAGTAAATATAGACCAACGCGGTGTAAAACGCGGAAGACCTGAATCTTCACATCTATCAACCTTCGGCAGCTTACAAAAGAATTTCAAACTCCTTTCCTCGTCAATGCCGTACAAAATGAAAATGGGTTGTAATGAAATAAAAAAGGTATTCAGAAAAGACTATTTTCCTTTAATATTTTTATTTTACCAGCAAAAATCAAAATGACAACATTCAAAGAAGGCCAGGCTGCAGAATACATTTGTAATAGTTTTAATAACGACTTAAAAAAGTAGGCCCTACTTAATATTAAAATAAATTAAATAAACAAAGTATAAACTTTTGTTATTCATAATTAATAAAAACACTTGGTTATATCCCACAGATTTATTTCTTTGGCACGACGCGTTTCACCACACTGTGGTATAATCATGTGCAGGGTTCTTCGGTTTAGGTAATGCATACATAGGTTTCCACCAAGGCATTAGGGAGTGGGGGGTAGAATTTTTCTCATCGGAGTGAGGTTATTTTTTGGAATGTCGGCGATGAGGCAATAAGGATCTTTTATTTCCCGAGGCCTATTTTCTTAGTAGCCCGAACAGTAGCCCGAACGGAAGGAGGTAATCGCGGTGGGAATAGGAAATCTAATTATGCGGTTACGACCAGGGCAGAATATTTTAAATTGGTGGGAAAACACCTTTAAAAAGAAAATATCAGTGATGATTTGACGCAAAACCAAGCAATACATCAAAGATGAAAATTTACCTTAGGTTTTTACCGCCAGGCACCCGGGGAGCTGCTATAATTTAAAAAACCGACCAAATAGCTTTCATGAGATGGTGTCCTCTTTGAAGAAGACAATCCTTGACACAGAAGAAAGAAAATATGCCTCCGATGCCTGGCGAGCCGAGATTCATGCGGAAACCTGGGGCACCCATAACATTGAGTGAGATCGACAAAACCAGTCATTTAACATATACCCGTCTGGGGGATGGGTTGTAGCGTAGGCCTCGAATTCGAATCCATGTTCGTCTCAGATGGAGCTGAAAACTCAATCACGAACATGGAGCGCGTGAGGTACCTGGTCGAGGATAACGATATCAGGCTTGGTGTTATGTTAATTATTTTAGATAAGTATATGCGTGATATAGCCTAAATCCCATTTCTCGCAGACTCTTGAATGAGAAGAATGAGGTCATCAGCGGCAAAACGCATTTAACAAAATATATTGAATAATTTACGAAGTTTTGTGATTAAATGTAGTTTGAAAACATTTATCTTTGAACTTTGACACAAGCATTTAAATACCTAATTAAAAAATACTCTGCTTGCATTTAAATACATAATTTATTTTTTTTTCAATGACAGTTATGATTCCAACAATGTTCAAACAAGGGTTCGTTTTGGTTTGGTGTTCAAAGTACTGGCTTCCCATTCCCTTCCGTTAAGAATAGCCTAATGGCGACCCTGGATTTCTCTTCACCCTTCCTGTGCTCCCGGAATATTTCTATCCTCGCCCTCATGTCAGCCTCTACATACAATGCCACCAATGGACTCTGCGATCGATAGCCTACTCAATAATAAACCTACCGACAACCTAAAGCTTTTTCATGGATTAGAGAATTATTAAGTAATCGCGTGCTAAGGGTTGTATTAGACGGCTCTCATGAAGTAAAAGTCACATCAGGCATCCCATAGGGTAGTGTCATAGGCCCACTTCTGTTCCTTTTGCACATTAACGATATCGATGAAGCAGTTAAAAGCAAGATTCGATTACTTGCAGACGATGCAGTGGTATAAAGGGAACTCCGTTGCCTTAATGATAAACAAGCGCTAACTAAGAACATCGAGGCAATACAGGAGTGGTGCGATGCGTGACTGCAAGAATTAAACTTGAAAAAAATGCATTGTCATTTATATTTGCAAACAGACAGACTATCTTTATGTCAGCAATTCCATACAAAACAGCAAATTAGAGACTGTACAATCAGTTAAATACCTTGGAGTTTAACTGACTGATGATCTCTCGTGGAGTTAACATATCCAGGAAATTACCGGCCAAGCCAATCGTAAATTGGGATTTGTTAAAAGAGCATTTGGCAAGTGCGACGATAAAGTTAGGGAAATTAGCTACTTCTCCCTTGTTAGATCATACTTGGAATACGCTGCCAGTATTTGGGATCCTTATGAGGTGGGCATAAAAATGGTGTCAGAACGCGTGCAGAGAAGATCGGCAATATACGCCGCAGGCCATTATGACAATCTCGTTAGTGTTACTGACCTTTTGCAGCAACTTGGATGGGAATCCCTTTCAGACCGTCGATTAAAATTTAGACTTAATCTATTATACAAGTTCCAAACAGATTTATTCTCTGATGACGTTGATAATATTTTACGGAATCCGACATACTACGCTAGATCAGATCATGAATATAAAATTAGGGAACTAGACTGCAGAACGGACAAATTTAAAATTTAATATGTCCCGCGAACGATAAGAGACCATAACAGCTACCATTGAACTTTTAACTAGGTTTGTCCATAAGTAGTGTAGCTCTTAGTAGTAGTAGTACTCCCTAATACTTGAATCCTTATCTGTTACCCAGTACTTACAGCACGCCGTGCATGTTTACACCATAAATCTTGGATCTCTATCCGTTTACGTAGTTGCAAAATACATAAATACTTACGGTTCCTCAAACATAGGTAACATATCTATAGTGTAGTGCATACTCGTGAGTCTCGCCACCAGACAAGCATTAGCGATTTATGGCTATGTATCAGTAGTCGTAGTTACACTAACTATAGGGTATATTAAGGGGTATTTGATAGGTATACCTTTCGCCAAGCTCGGAATATCATTCAAACGTGGATATCTCCTGCGAAGAGACCTACTGATCATGTTCTTCGGCTCGAAGGTTTCCAGCTCATCATACCCTCGGGTTAAACAGGGCAGGATTGCTGGTTTAGCTTAAACCTATTCAATTCGTTGGCTTGAGCGGGAGCATTCGTTGCTTCAGTCCTCGCGTGCACCTGCCTACCGATCAGTCGACAAACAGGCGACGTGAGTGCGGTGTGAAGCAGGCAGGCTACGAGCTTCCTACGCTGTTTTGCTGGCGTGAAGAAAAATATCACATAGGTAATGCTTTCTTCGCGAGAGGATGTCGTCGTGCTTCTTCCCTTGGGATGAAGACGGAAGTGTCGTTAAGAAATTGTGTATTATGTGATACGTTGTGATATACCGAGTGTATTACGAGTGATGCAGTGCTGTGAAATCTTAAAGACAAACACGCTCCTAAGGCTTATTTTCAAGCACGATTTATGAGTGGTACTCATGCTCTTCTGATGTCGTTGTTCAATCAGTGATTCGGCGGAATGGGGCATAATGGAAATGATATCGGAGTTTAGTGATAGCGTAATCAGTAGAGAAAGCAGACTGAAAGATGTGTGAAGAAGATTCTCCTTCCTCCTGCCCGAGGAATCCGAAGTTGGTGAGTGTACTCATGTTAGAGACTATATTCGAATTTGATATTAAAATTGCAGGATTTTAAAGGAGTAGGGAGTGAATGCATAAATATTGCTGGCACGAAAATACTGTTTTCTAAAGGCCGTTTTACACGGGGCACGAAATTGCACAACTTCAAACTGCATTTTTTTCTCAATCAGACGTGCATTCATTTTCGAATTAGAGCAGGGGCTATTTTGCCACCTCGCGTTCATGCATTCGCGCATGCGTTCTTGCAATTTACGGCTTTACACGATGCAATTTAAAATGCACGTTCGTACGTACATCAGATTGTGCAATTACGTGCCCCGTGTAAAACGGGCTTAAAGGCCGTTTTACACGGTACTTTTGATTGTACAAACTCTTCCGTGAACTCTTGCATGAGGCAAAATGTATCGTGTAAAGCGGCAAATTGTATCAACGCTTGTGCGAATATCTCAATGCCTGCACGGGAAATAGAACCTGTTCAAATTTCGTTGAGACAAACGTATATTCTCACGTACATTCGTTTGTACAAAATCTTTCATCGTGTAAAGCGGCCTTAAGACTAAACTTTTCAGTAATTATCTGAAATTGCAAATTGAAAGCTTTAACTTGACTTATTTGTTTCGCGAGGTACGAAGGAAACGCCTTCACATCGAATAGTTTTATTGGTAAATATTCGCTTGAGCGATACCTACCTACATTAAAAACAATTGTTCAACACTAGAAATCGCTTGCTTTCCACGACGTTACACACGTGCATAGTGCTATTGTTTCAATATATTTACACGAAAGAATAAATACCTGTAACATCATAGCCAGCAAAATCGAAGCTTTCAGAAATAATCACGGTAATATATCGTACAAAAGTTCGAAAAATGTGGACAATGGTAAAATTTAAAATAAAAACACTTTGAAAGTGCTATATGTATCGGTGATTTGTTACTCTTAAAATGTTGGATAGGCATTTATCTTTAAGGGTTGTTGTTATCTATAGTTATAGTAAGTTAAGACACCAATACAGACGAGACAATGTGTGGGTACTGTTTGGCGAATATTTACCAGGGAATTATTCTCGACAATGTTGGCACGGAAATTGGAAGTGATAGCGAAATAAACAGATAAACATTCAGTGGACTCTGTTGTAATGTGTTATCAATGGAAGAGTGCCTAAAAAGTCCATTTCATTTAAAATTTAACGTTATTATGGAGCTATTTCGCGCCATCCTCCACCGGCGACCCAACCCTTCTCCGCGGGTGGGTTATGGCACCAACTGACGCGTCAGATTATATTTTATAGCTTCTAAAAGTTAACAACAAATCGCAAAATTATAGTCCTCTTTGTATTTTAATAGTCACGCTGATTAGAATGTTTTTATTGCAGTTATACGATATATATTAACCACTTTGCGTGCTTTAGTAAACCAAGCGGGTTTAACGAACGTAACCACGTAACTTAACACGCAAGCGAAGAGTTCTTCGGGAAATTACACACGGCTGTAGCTTCTAAAAGTTAGCTTCAACGCTTTTTTATCGGAGTACTACAATAGATAATAACAGTTTCAATGGCATATAACTTTTAATTGTTAACTTAATATTTTTCATCAAATTTAATGTTAGCTCTCCTGTCCATTCCATTTTTCCTGTTTTCGCGCGTACATCAAGCCATACTATAGTGTGGAAACAAGGGTAATTACATACCAGGGGCATCTACTAGGCTCTATTTAGGTGATTTCCTACGCACCCTCTTTATAATCACAATTTTGCAAATTGTTTTACATTTTCATCTCGTCGTCGAATGAGAAACAGTTTAATTGTGCTAGTCTTGGAGAGAAATTTCGTTCAATGGATCAATTGCATTGGTTTATAACTGAAGAGCAATGTACCATACGGGCAGGAGTTTGATTCTGCTCAGGAAATTTCTTACGGACATTTATTTGATTTGATTTTCTCAATATAGATATTAAATTCTAATTTCTGGCCTGCGTTGTTAAGAATGAACTCTGATACATCTCGGATAATAACTCGATGTTAAAATCACTGAAAAACTATCTAGGAGAAAGAGCTAATAACAAATTAGAAAAAGCAAATATACTCAACTCCTTTTTTATAGTAAATTTACACCATTATCTCAGATTAAGATCGCTACACTACCAAGGCTACATGCATTTACATAATACCCTGCAATCCACATCAAGGGCGTGTAGTAGGGGTTGAGTTATTACCAACATGCATTACGCTATGCCCTGTTAAAGTTAATGTAACTACGACTATTTATGAATTACCAAAAACCTGCTGATGTTTGTCAGGAGGCAAAATCTTGCAAATATGCGCTACACTATAGGTATGATACCAATGTTTTTTGGTTTGCATATAATTTATGGTACCGAGCTAGATTTTATGTTTTCTATCGGAGTTGAGCGATCGGTATTATCCATTTTACGTGCTTTCGCACTCGCAACAAGATACATGGCGACAGACTTAGGTATATTATATCGACGTAAGTGACATGGTCAGTTATTCCGCAATCACTAACTACATGACATTTATTCAACTACATCTATATAATACCCCTCAAGCCACCAGAAGGGTATGTGGTAGGAGGTGAGTTATCACCAGCATGCACTACACTCTACCCTAATAAAGTTAATGAAACTACGAGTATTATTAATGAAAAACAGGCACTTGGCTATAATTCCACGCTTTATTAGAAACAACACGACCCGGGTTTCAGCATCACATGCCATCATCAGGTGACTGATGATGGCATGAGATGCTGAAACCCGGGTCGTGTTGTTTCTAATAATGTGTCGAATTATAACCAAGTGCCTGTGTTTCATTAATAATGGAGGAGTTCCACCGAGTAACGCCAGAGACAGTGTACTATTAACTACGATTACTATTGAATTCGTAACAGCCAGAAAATACCTGTCTTAATAGGTTAACTTTCACCAACATCCTCTACACTATAGGAATGCTACAAATTTATGGAAACTGTTAGTATTTGTCTTATTCAACGACATAACATTTAAAGCCCGGAAAAGTACTCATAAAAAAATCACAAATATTTTGAAAAATTCGGTGGTATATTCGTGAGAATTTTGCCAAATCTAAGCTTGTATTAGTAATAAAGCCTTATAAATACTGTTTTATGGATTCATGAGCTATCATTAGGATTTTCAGGATGAAAAAGCACTGTATTATCGATAAAATATTCAATGTACATTTTTAATCCAACTCTGGTTCATTAAAACTGAGGAAATAAAAAGAAGTTTTTTTTTAATTCCGATTACTTCTCTTTTTACCACTGTTGTAGATAAATCACTTTAAATATTTGACATTCATTATTAGTTTCATTTCATCAATAGGAACGTGTCATCAAGTGGTGGGAGACTATATATTGGTGTAGCAAAACTTGGTGGCACTTGCTTGTGAAGAGTACGATGCAAAAGAGAGGGAAGCATACAAGAGATGTGGGATGAAGCATTTGAGTATTCCTCCAGAGGTCCCTCTGGTAGTCCTTCGGTACCTTGATTCACCTTTCATGAACTTTGATTCTCCCCTGGTGAGTGCCACCAAGTTTTGCTATACCTATACTTCTCTATGTTTTCCATAGTGACAGACGAGCGACGGTCTCTGGAAATTTGTGCTATGGTGGAAAAAGTTTCCCAACAGACGGAGCGCCACCACTATCGCTCTGAAGGAAAATCGGCTTCCCCTCTGTCGGCATATTATTTTTGGGTCTCGGCCACGACGAAGTTCTAACACGGTAAGGCGATCGACTCCTCATCCAAGTATGTGACGTATTATCAGCGGCTTGCCTGCCCCGGGCGTTATTCGCGATGGTGGCCAGAACGAAGGCATATTAGATAACCTTGTATGCATTTTAAACGTTCTATTTAACTCTTAAGTTCGCCCTGAGCTTTCCTCCGTATTCCTCCTCTTTCCTCCCTTCTACGCTTCGCTCCTTCTATCGCACTCTGGCAAGGTTTTGGGATTCACCCGGTGTCCACCTCTTTTCTCTCTTTCGTTTCAAAATGTGAAGAAGTTGATAATCTTTAGTAATCATATAGAGAGCTGCCAGTATAAAAACTGGCATAAAAAATTCCACCATACCTAGATATATGTAGTAAATGAACGTTCACACAGATCACGTACCTAGTTCCGAAGAACTGGAGAGCAGCTAACATCACAACAATTTTAAAAGCGGTGAAAAAGAGAACCCAGAACTACCAACCAATCTCTCTCACGTCGATCTCGTTTAAGGTATTTGAGCATATAATTGTATGTTTAATGGGGGATTTAGAAATGGAAGAATTAAGCTTTTACCCAAATCAAAACAGAAAAATGACTAACAAACAGCATGGATTTCGAAGGGGTAGAGCTTACAAGACTTCACTGGCTCTATTTGCTCACGATGCTTTGGTCACGGTTGAAAATACGTTCAAGTTGACTCAATATTCCTTGATTTTAAAAAGGCATTCGACAAAGTGCATCATAGTAAATTGCTATCACGAAAAATGTTGTCGTGTTTTCCTTAAAAGGACGTAGAGGTGAACGCATGGCCATCTTTGTGTATGAGCTATGATCAATGTCATTTTCTCTAGTCATTAAATGGATCGTCGTGTTACCATATTTTAAGGTTTTACTCATGATTAATGAAAATACTGCGTACTTTTCTACAAAATATTTTATTCTACTACGCGTTTCACTGATTTACGGCATCGTCAGGTACAGAAAGTTTGTTAAAAGCCTAAAGCCTGATTCTATCAAGATTTTAAGGGGTTTAAACAAGACATGTAAAATTCTCTTTCGTCTGCACTGAGAAGCTTGAAATTATTACCTTCGATTTATGGCTTTTATTTTGTGTAGGTATTAGCAAGGAACACCGGGAAGGGATGTTTAAATGTCTCATCGCACAAATTCTAATGCTGGTTATTCAATTGTTGCCTCCATTTTATACAGAATCTACTGATGCTTTTACCGTCGGAAAACTTGTAGTTCGTACTTAGAGATGTGTAAAAGGTCGTTATGATAATTTTATAGCTTTATGGAATATCTCTTTACAAATATAAGGAGTTACGATAGGAAAAGAGTATAGCGCTTCAACGTACTCATAACATTTCCCGCGTATTCTTGCAATTAATTCCAATTCAAGCTAAGCTTGCTCGCACATTTACCAGACTTATTGCCCTCAAGGGAGGTCCTGAGTAATGATTTCATCTAGCTGTTGAAATCTGTCTTTATTCATCAATATCGTTTGATTAGTACTGTATCTTTCGTTGATAGATTTACTCTTTTTCAGAAAATTAATAAGCCCACATTTAGTTACATTAAAATGTATCTTATACCTATACATTTACTAAATACCCTGCAAGCCACCACGGGTGTGCGGCTGGGGGTGAGTATTCACCAACATGCATTACACTTTACCCTCAAGTTGGTGTAACTACGACTAATTATGCATTAGCATAAATCGCTAATGCTTGTCACGAGGTGAAGCCTCACAAGAATGCACTAATACACTACAGATATTATCAAAATGGAGAGGGACCGTTAATATATGTATGTATTTTGCAACTACACAAATGGACAGAGGCTGAATACTTATGTAGAAAACAGGCACGGCGTGCTGTTAGTACTAGGTAACAGAAAAGTATTCAAGTATTACGGAGTACTACTACTACTATGAGCTACACTACCTAACGACAAACCTAGATAAAAGTCTCATTGGCAGCTGTTATG
Source organism: Pyrrhosoma nymphula (assembly GCA_963573305.1). Taxonomy (NCBI): domain Eukaryota; kingdom Metazoa; phylum Arthropoda; class Insecta; order Odonata; family Coenagrionidae; genus Pyrrhosoma; species Pyrrhosoma nymphula. Next base: position 47,454,621 of record OY754337.1, on the reverse strand, counting down.
GTTCCTTATCGTTCGTGGGAAAAATTACATTTTAAATCTGTACGTTCTGCAGTCTAGTCCCCTAATTTTATATTAATGATCTGATCTAGCGTAGTATGTCGGATTTCGTAAAATATTATCAACGTCGTCAGAGAATAGTCCGGTTTGGAACTTACATAATAGATTGAGTCTAAATTTTAATCGACGATCTGAAAGTTTTTCCCATCCCAGTTGCTGGAAAAGGTCAGTAACACTAACGAGATTTTCATAACGACCTTAAACGTACCTTGCCGATCTTCGCTGCACGCGTTCTAACTCATTTTCCAAGCCTATCTCATAAGGATCCCAACTACTGGCAGCATATTCCAAGTGGGGTCTAACGAGGGAGAAGTAGATGATTTCCTTAACTTTATTCTCGCACTTGCCAAGTAATCTTTTAACAAATCCCAATTCTCTAATCCAGAAAATTACGTCGTCGTCTAACCCGTAGGATTTTTATTTCATGAGTAGCTTACTGTGGGAAACTTTATCAAATGCCTTTTTAAAGTAAAAAAAATTGCATCAACTGGAACGTTATGTTCACCCGAGACTAAAATATCATGGACAAAAAGTGCTAATTGAGTTGCGCAAGATCTTCCCTTTCTTAATCCGTGTTGTGTTTTTGTTAACAAGTTCTGCATATCGAGGTGTCTCATAACTGAACTTACAATTATATGTTCAAGGAGTTTGCAAGAGAAAGATGTGAGAGATATCGGTCTGTAGTTCGATGGCTGTTCCTTATCACCGCCTTTGAATATGGGAGTGACATTTGCAATTTTCCAGTCACTGGGTACTTTGTGTTCGTTGATGGATTTACTAAATATATTCTGCAAGTAGGGGGCTATTTCAAAAGCTAGTTCTCTATACACGCTGGCAGGAATTTCTTCAGGACCTGGGGATTTATTTGGACTTATAGATTTTAGCATGTTTTCTATTCCATGAGTGTAAATATCGATTGGCGGCTTCTTTTGCTGGAAGTGATCATTTACATTTACGGATGTTATCTGTGATGACTTGGTGAACACACTTTGAAAGTATGAATTTAACAAGTTGGCTTTGTCCGAACTGCTTGTTAATAATTCGACATTTTCGTTTCGTAGTGGAATAACTGTTGATCTATTGCCCTTAACTTCCCTTACGTATGACCAAAATGCCTTTGGGTTGTCCTTTAATTGTTCTACTAATGTTTTTCTTTTAAAATCCATGGATGCATTCCGAAAGGCTTCCTTTGTAGTGGCTCTAGACAATTTTATTTTTCAAATATTAAATTTTGATCACCAGTGGACAAATCTCTACGGAGTTTTTTCATCTTGGAGTGGCATACTCTGTGACGTCTTAACGATTTTCTCACTTTTGCATTGTACCATCTTGGTTCGCTGCCCTCTTTTTTTACTTTACTTGGAATATATTTTCTGTTCCCCGAATGTACGAACGAAAGGAAAGCTTTTCAACTGCCCACCGTGTCTAACTTTACGCTTGATTCCTGGAATTCGGGAAGAGGATTTTTTAGATGACTCTTGAACACATTGAAATCGGCTTTTTTTTTAATGTAGAACTTTCTTTTTGTTTAAAACTTTTAATCATATTCAAAGAGAACTTTGCGGTAACTACTCCATGGTCACAAATGCCCTCAACAGTTTTTACCTTAATTAATTGATGCGGTATATTTGTTGCCAATAAATCAAGAATGTTGTCCCCTCTGTTAGGCGTAGTAGCTATCTGATGTAAGGCATTTGATGTTAACGTGTACAGCATGGACTCGCATATATCTTTGTCTCTTCCCCCTGATATGTAACTGTAGGTCCTCCAATCTATATAGGGCGTGTTGAAATCTCCACCTATGATTAAATTTCTTTCGGTGTTCCACTATGTGATGCTCTTTATATGTGTTTCGAGCTCTAAAATTGAGGTGACGTCGGTGTTACGTGGCCTCTAGTGTGCGCAAAGGAATGTTGTTTTTGATTTAGGGCATCTAATAGAGCACCATACAGATTCTATGCTGGTATCTGGGATGATTTTCGCTTGGCTGACAATGGTTTTCTTTACAGATATTAAAACTCCGCCTCCGGTTCGGTTAGATCTATCTTCTCTGTAAACGTTGAACAATTTGGGAAAACTTTCACTATCAGAAATGTCGTCCGTCAGTCAACCTTCTGTGCCAATAATGACGTTACACTCCATGCTATGAATAAGGTGGTGAAATTCTGGAATCTTATTTTTTTTAAATACGGCAGTTAACTACTGAAACAACTAATGCTTCATGATTATTGTTTATGCGTTTCGGGGACATTTCAAGATTGCTGTCTTCAATTAAGCTGTTATTGGGCCCTATACTCGGAGTAGTCTTAGCTAAATTACTAACTGGCAACACATAATTATTGACCCCACTAATTGACCTGCCCTGTAGCCTACTGTCTATGTTAAACTCGACGGAGGTGCTCAAGTATCCTGCGCACTACCTCCTGCCATGCCTCGTACGCATAGTGGACACCCGAGCGATTTATAGGCACCAGACACGAATCCAGCACCGGCCTGAGGTCCAAGAACTCCGCTCCCTCGCTCCCACAGACTTGACTGCGTATCTGGTTTATGCCTTCCACTCGGCTCCAAACCATCGAACCCCGATCCGTCCTAGATTAGAGTAGACTAGAGTAATTCATAGATGTAGATCGTAGATGATATCACCTTTAATCCGTTGTGAGAATTAGACAAAGAATGCAGAACAAGATGTACACGGAAAACTACTACAAGAGCAGTTTCTTGTATTCATACCAGAACTTTGTCTAGCGAAAGGGCGGAGATATTATTCTAATACGTAAAAATGATATAGGTAATAACGCAATAAGTATCTGTGCGAAGAATGCTCTTTAGGATGATGTATTCCTAGCCGAGGAAGCTACTATTATTCGGGAAGAAAATTTTGTACTTAATAAAGTTGGATTTAATGGAAACTTTGAAAAAAATCGTCTAGAAAAGTCACTATGAACAGCTATGCTAAATGTCATACAAATGATTATAGATGGTTCTAACATTTCAAATTACAACACAATAATTAATGATAAAAGGAATGACAGCTTTTTCAGTTTCGTGTCATAGCCATTAGCGTACGAGGATCAGTCTTGAAGGAGACACCAGTCATAAATAAGAAAATGAAATTCCACCATCCAAAAATGATAATCCATGAATATTAATTGTATTCCAAAGCACGAAAACGAGACTGGGCTAAAAAAATACTGGTGTCTTTAAGACCACACAGGAGAAGTGTAAATTTCTATGACGACATTCTGAAATATTTAATGTATAAAAAATATTTCATCAATTTTAATATTGTGCATTTTATACAAAGGTGATTGCATTAAATAATTCAGCCACGCTTAAATCACTCTTTTGTTCACTATGCCGAGCAGAAAGCTAGACTTATGTATTTTTTCTCTCTTGATGTGAACGTATATACAGTGATCATCATCGACATTTTGCGGTAATTTACTCACCATTGTATAAATCTCAACTGGAACATTAATTAATTCTTACTTAAGCAGTCGCCTTATTTGCATGAAAGGAATTCGGGGTGATCTTAATATTTCAGTCACCAAATCTAATGGGAAATTTTTGAAACTATCTGGAAGGGAATGCCGAATCTGGAAATCCAGCCGGCGAAAAATGCCATGGCGACTGTGCCTGCTTTTGTGTCTTCAATCGGAAAAGCTTCCGGCCATCTGGAAAAACGATCAATGCAAGTTAAACAGCAGCGAAAACCACGGGAGATTGGCAGGGAGCCTATTAGATCTATGTGAATATGCTCAAAGCGTGAAGAAGGTAACTTAAACTCGCCTAAAGGTGAATTCACGTGCCTCGTAATTTTTGATCATTGACAGGGGATGCAACTCCGTGCCCATGCTCTGCAGTCTCTCTTGATTCCTGGCCACACAAATCGTTGGGTAACAAGCATTGTTGTTGACTTGATACCTGGATGTGCGAGGCCATGAACTGTGTTGAAAGCCTGGCGGCGGAATTCTTCTGTGACGTAGGGTCGAGCAGTATGCGGGGCAATGTCGCAGAAAATGCTCTCTTTGCAATCTGGAATCTGAACTCGCTTCAACTGGAGCGAAGTCTTTGACGGTAGTAATCGTAGCAGCTCTTGGTCCTCCGCCTGGGATCGGGAGAGCGCCTGATAATTTATCGGTTGAGACACCTCGTCGATTCTGGAAACCGCGTCTGCCACCACGTTGTCCTTTCCTGTAACGTGACGTATGTCAGTGGTGAACTGCCTGATAAAACCAAATGACGAAATTGTCGAGGAGTGACTTTATCGACCTTTTGGTGGTAGGCGAAGACAAGAGGTTTATGATCGGTGAAAATAAAGAAATGACGCCCCTTGATCATGTAACGGAAATGTTTTACAGATTCGTAAGCGCTTCCCTGCAAGCAATTCCCTGTCGTAAGCGCTGTACTTTCTCTGCGCAAGGCTCATTTTCTTCGAAAAGAAACCAAGTAGCTGCCATCCGTCGGCGTTCCGTTACTGAGGGCGGCGCCGAGGGTAAATCTACACTATACCCTAAAGTTAGTGTAACTACGACTAATTATGTATTAGCATAAATCGCTAATGCTTGTCACGAGGCGAAGCCTCACAAGCATGCAACACTACACTACAGATGTCATCAAAATGGAGAGTGACCGTCAATATACATGCATTCTACAACTACACAGATGGACAGGGACTCAAGACCCATGTAGAAAACATGCTAGGCGTGCTGTTAGTATGTACTAGGTAACAGATAAGGATTCAAGTATTAGGAGTACTACTACTACTAAGAGCTACACTACCTAAAGACAAACCTAGATAAAAGTCTCATTTGCAGCTGTTATGGTCCCTTATCGTTCGTGGGAAAAATGACATCTTAAATCTGTCCGTTCTGAAGTCTAGATCCCTAATTTTACTCCCATGATCTGATCTACCGTAGTATGTCGGATTTCGTAAAATATTATCAACGTACAATCGGACGCATCCGTCACTATTTCCAGAATAGCTTTGGGGTCGGGATGCGCCAGCAACGCTGCCCGAGTCAAACTGGTCTTGCATGCATCGAATGCTTGTTGTGCTCCCATGCTCCACTCGATTGGCGTTTGCCCTGTAAAATTTGGCCTCTTTAATAGCTCGGTCATTGGCGCTTGGGCGGCTGCTGCGTCCGGAATATATCGCCGATAAAAATATCTCATTCCGAGGAAACTCCGAAGTTGTTTCGCTGTGACTGGCAATGGAAAAGATGACAACGCTTTTACTGTCTTCCATTGGTTTGATGCCTTCCTTGGAAATGATGTAGCCTAAATAATTGATAACAGATTTTCCAAAGATACATTTTGCGGGGTTAATTAGGATGCCTTGTTTCTTCAGTCGCTCGAACAATTCTCTCAGGTGCCCTTCATGTTGTTGTTCAGAATCGGATGCTATCAAAATATCATCGATGTAAACGTAACAGAAGTTTAAACCGCGAATTGTTTCGTCCATAAAACGTTAGAATGTTTGTGCAGCATTCCTCAAGCCAAACCCCATGAAAGGGAACTCGTACAAGCCAAATGGGGTTGTTATTGCTGTCTTAGCGATATCCTCTTGAGCGACCGGAATTTGATTGTAGGCACGTACCAGGTAAATTTTCGAAAAAACTGACTTCCCGAAGAGGGCAATAGCAACGTCCTCTATGTGCGGAACTGGGTAGCGGTCAGGGATTGTCCTCGCGTTGAGGGCTCTATAATCTCCACACGGTCGCCATTCCACCCCTCTCTTTGGGACCATATGCAAGGGTGAACTCCAGTTGCTTAGCGATAGACGTGCGACTCCCATTTTTATCATTGCATCAAACTCCTTTTTTGCTGCTTTCAACCGGTCGGGTGCCAGTCGTCTCGGCTTGGAACATACAGGTGGGCCTGGCGTTGTCCTAATATAATGCTCCGTAGTATGCTTAGGTGTCGAGAAAACTCCCATCGGTCGTGTAATTTCTGGAAACTCCCTTAATAATCGGTGGTATATAGAGTCGCCCGTAACTACTTTGATCTGCCCCACTGCGGTGTGTGCCGGGCGACCGGCTGACTCTGGATCGGAGACAAGTTTAAGGTGGCTGGAGCGATTTTTGTTTGTATACAGATTTGCGTGAAACTTTGCATACGTGTCCTTGTTAGTAATACCTATCGATAAAATAAAAAAAAAACTGCATGTTACCGATTTGGTTTCCTGGCAATTCAATGGTATTTTAACAAGTAATCTTATGGAACACGGCATATATTTTGAAAAAATTCTATTACTAAAGTACAGATTTTCTCCTAAATGCGAAATAGTAAGTTTCATATTATTATAATAGCTGCCAACAAATATCAAGGTATCATACCGAGTAAGAAAAGCGTATTTAGATATGATTTTCGCGTAAATTTCGAATTTCGCGCCGAACATCCAAGTCAAAACAATGCTTTAATTAAGGCTAAAATTTGAAATATTACTCTTGCATCATATAAATTACTGCATGCATGGTGATTTCCAACGTATAAACAGGTGTACGTGGGTGAAATGTGGTCCAAGAATATTTTTTTCGACTTACTTGAAAAGTTATTAGAATGTGCCTTCAACGACTCACGATTACCGCTCCAGCCACCTTAACTCGCCACAAGGGTACATTACGTCATCATCTACCTCTCAATCGCCATCGATACACAAGCATTCTTTAATCTTTATTGTTAAGATTTCCAAGACACTTTCCCATATTCTCTTAATCCCTTTATTTGCGGTTAAAGAATCGCCTTCTTCTTCTTCCTGTCTTCCTGTTTGAATTCTCACATCCTTTTCACCCACAGACAATGTTTAACCTTATTCTTTTGCACACCTGCATTTACCTTTGGGTGTTATCCGTCCCTGTTAACGCATCGGTTTTTCCATAACGTTTTCATTCTCCAAATTATTCCTCAACAAATTTTTATATTCAATTCGATTTTTTTAGTTCTTACACACAGTTTCTCCCGCAGACTACTATATAATCTTCCTCCTAATTATCTTATCATTTCATTCCTTTCCTTCCCAATTGTTATGTTTTCTACGTCTTAATACTACCCTGCGAGCAGCTTCAATGATTTGTTGTTTGGAGTGTAAGGACACCAGCCGTAAAAGGGTAGAGAATAGTGAAAAGAAGGGGGGAAAGGACTAGGTCAATGGTATGGTAATGATCTGTGTTATGTTAGTGTCACACTGTGTTTGTTATAATCACAAATGGTGATTGTAATTAGGGAATGTTTGTGCTTGATACTTCTGCAGTTGCTCATTTACTTTGTAACCTCTTATCAGTTCCAGAGATATACCTTGGAGTCGAAATAATATTCTTAAAAAATAAATTAAAAATCTAAAACATTTTCAGCTGTCACAACTGGCTTACAACAATTAGAACGTTATTATTGGTAACTAAAATAAAACCACGGGGGCACAACCAACATTTGTGATACAAATAATTTTACCATGGATATATAAGAAATATGGTAAAAAGTCTTTGGTATTCCATGTTGGGCAGGATCAGGAATTTCCGGCAAGCAAAGCCAGCCTCTACTGTAATTTGTTGAATAGTCCATAGTATCACAAATTCTGATCAAAACTAGGAATTTACGGCAAGCTAAATCTACACGTGTGAGCTAAATTTGAAATAAATTTGATGAGTGTAAGTGGGTGAAAAATCGATTAGCAATTTCCACCCGAACAAACAGGCACACAAAGAAACTTCAATAAAACCATGTAAACAAGAGCGAAGTCCCTCAGAGGAAAAAATTAATTCACCCTGTCCGGGGCTCGAACTCGGAATTTTGGATATTGCGCCCTGTAGTAAAACCATTTCGGCGACCCTGCGTCCCTGAGGATGTTTGTAGGCTTTAAAGTATCAACATAAAGAATATTCAGAGTCCACAAGCATCCACAGGGGTTAAGGTCACCTCGGTAGCCTAATAGACTAAAGCTCACTCGACGTGATATCGAGGGGTCCGGGTTCGAATCCCGGTCAAGGTGAATGATTTTTTTCTCTGTGGAATTTCGCACTTATATGCACTAGCGGGTAACTCTCAAAAGGTAAATACCGTGGCTATTCTCGATGTCTTCAAAATTTGTCGTCGGAAAAAAACTGTGTATAGTATTTATACACGCTTTTTTATTACTCCGCGCTAGGTGTCAACGGGTATCCGTCCTTTTCAAGGTAAATTAAATCACAAATGACAGCGTATACCTCTACCAAATGAGAGTAGAGGGAGAAGGGAGGGACATGGGAGAGTTGAGAGTAAGCAATATCCAGCAGCACATACTTCGTGAATTTGGTGTAAATTCCGCAAACCCGTGATATATCTCGTCGAAAAACTGATTGTAAACGTGTCAAACTGGTGGTAATGTGGTGTATATTTGGCCCATTAGTTGATATTTCCCATGCAAACGTATATATTGACAAGCAGCCAATGATGGGACCATGTAGTTAGTATATTTTCCCAAATATAAGAATGTCTACCTCATGCTACCGTGACATATTTGTGAAAATATTTCACTGAGATTTAAAAAAATGTGATTCACGTGATCCTTGTACCTGCTATCGTATTTCTATGCCCACAGGTCCACCATTTCTTAGTAAATGGTGGGCAAAAAATAACTTTTTTTACCAACATTTGGCATGGCCTGTTAAGAGTACTTTATCTGATTTCAGCTATTAATGGCGCACATTATTTTAAATATTATTTCTGAGGGTCTTATTTACACGCGAAAACTATTAATATTTTAATATATATACATTCAGACTCCAGGAAAGTTGAGGTAAATATGTATTATATTTCGATTAGTTCTTTTTTATGCGAAAAATTGATGCTTGATAAACATCGAGCATGACATCAATGATTTACTGGAAAGCATATATCATCAATGTACGCCAAAATACCTACCCGATTTAAGGTTATTAGGAAAATACGAGGTGAGTGGTGCCCTTTCGCTGAAAAAAAATATTATAGTTTATTTCTACCATAATATGCCTTGAACAACCTACAAAAACATTTTTTTGTGTAGGCTTCCGCGGGTTGACGAGTATGAAGATACACTTCTTCCGGGTTTTACACCGCGTAGGTCCATTGTTCTGGGACGACAGTTTCGCCGGCGTTGCAGTCGGCTTCTTCAGGTCAGTGAAGTGCGGATGCAGTATCTTGGCCGCCTTATATATCTTATCCGTAGGGGTTAGGTCACTCGTGATTGGCTGTTTCTGTTTTTCTTTTTCCCGCGCAAAACGCGTTTCCAGGCATTGGCGAGGGAATAGCCATCTTCCCTATTAAAATTTTCTTCATTCTTGCTTAATTCAATGGCCTCCCGTATAAGACTTATAAGAAGTTAGCTTAGCTTCTTCAAAATTGATGTTGTGGGTAGGGCCTGTCCATGTGTGCTCTGCTATGGCAGAGAGTCGTGTTTGTCTGTTCTTAGTTGGCCTTTGATGCTACATTAGGCGGCACATCAGGGATCTGGAATGATTTAAGCGAAAGATGTAAATTTAGCAAAAACTACAGTGAAAAAATGATGAAAAATAAACCAAAAATGTAGCTACTCCCAATGTAGCTACATGTAGCCCAATATAGCTACTCCCACAGCTGCAAGTGACTTCGTACACTCCGCTCTTCGAATGCATACACGGTCTTTTACTCTGACGAGAAAGCTTCTGGTCTTCGAGACGCAATTGAACCTTGTAACTACATTGCATGTGCTGAGAGCGCGTGAAATCCTCTCTGCGGTTCCCGCAACATAGGGGATCATGGCGAACGCGGCAGGTTTCGGTAACCCCTACGGATAAGATATATAGGGCGGGCAACATACTGCATCCGCACTTCACTGACCTGTAGAAGCCGACTGCAACGCCGGCGAAACTGTCGTCCCAGAACAATGAACCTACGCGGTGTAAAACCCGGAAGAAGTGTATCTTAACACAAACACATTTCTCCATTTAAAGTACATACAATGGCACTAACATGACCAGAAGTGTATTTTTAGCATCCCACAACTAATTGTTAATGAAATGAGAATATGATTATAAAGATATGAGGTGGAAGAAGAGCAGACTAGCTGAACTATAACTTTTTGTTTTAATTATCCGTTTTTGAAATTTTTTTCCACACGGCTAGTTTGCGAGGAGTACAAGTCTTCTAATTTTGAATCAAATCTGCCCAGTTAATTGAGATATATTATTCTTTGTGATGTCTTATTTAATAATATTTGCATTTTATTCTTGCGTGCTAATAGAAGTAAATCCTTTTCATCCCAAGAGGTAAATCGTATCATGCAAGTCAGACAGTCTTATAAGCGATTGAAATCTACTTGTTTTATTCTTAAACATTATTCTTCGAGTGGTTTTATTTCCTAGTAGTTTGTAATATATTCTGCAGCTGATTCAAGGACTGAAGTCCCTGGAGACTCGAAGATTACACGCTAGGGTTAGATTCCGTGAAATATTAAGATCAGCTGAGTTTCAGTGCGACAAGGAGGATATTATTTTGACCCCGCACTTTTTCTCTAGGACTGATAGAAGAAACTAAATAAGAGAGATAACACTGCCGAACTGAGAGGTGCGAAATTCCTTCTTTCCACAGTCCATTAGTGGTTGTAACAAAAACGACGAGGCACTAACTTAAGACACATCATTAACATGCATTTCGCCTCTGACCTCTCTACCCTCCTTTTCCCTATTCTCTTCACTTCAATGGCTGGTATCTTAAGACCCATGCTACGCGCGGCGGCTCCCAGGATAGCAAGCAGGCGTACTTGCTTCCGTACATATCATCATTATTTTCCCTTAGTATTTGATATATAGTATTCCGTAATGTATGATAGTTCGCACATATCAACATTAATTTCCGTTGTTTCCTCTGTTCTTGTGGGAAGATATTCTTCCAGATGTGACCCCATAGGCTGGCTAGGATTACTTTATTCCAACTCTGATGAAATGTTATCTCTCCCTTAATGTCTTACTTTTACTTCTCTCTCCTAATTCTTAGGGAGTCCTAGTTGTAGAAGGAAAAGCTGAGGTTAGTGCAACATTACGGCCTACGGAATGTTCCATTGGAGCCATTACCATTTCATCATGATGGGGCCGCCTATTCGGGTTCTCCACCGGATCACAAACTGCATTTCTGCCGAAGTTTCAATGTACGAGTCGTCCATCGTCCATCATTTCAGCATTCGTATGGTGAGTCTGATCATGAGTGACGTTATTGTTTTGTTTATCATGCCTTTATTTGGTTTTGCTATGCATTTCTGACTTGTCCTCAATTCGGTCGCGTAACGCGTGTTGGAGGCGATGAAATTTGTTCTATATAAATGAGCTGCACAACAATGTGCTCCAAACAACTACCTCTATACATGTAGTAGTATACAGAGTCCCATTGATCGTAGTATATGTAGTTCAACCGTGATTTATTGTACATACGTCCTTTTTTTGAGCGCTGCATAATTTCTTGAATCGAATGCTTCCTCAGATGGAAAATAATTTTTCGTAGTGCGCTTACTGCATTGTCGTTCTTGACTTCAATTGATATTCGATTACTGTGCTGCTTGCTATATTGTTACTTCTTAAAAATTAACAGTTTAATAATTTTACGCACTGTAAATTATTTTAGACAATATGGTAGCAACTCGTAGTGATTTTCAAAGTAATTAGTTACTGGTATAAAGGTACGGAATTAATTAGTAGAGTGGATAATGAATATGCTATTGTTTTTATCGTCATTTCTCGGTCCCACTATAGAGGCCGGAGTGATTTTCTTCTATCGCTGCCACGCATAATATTCCATTTTCCGTAAAATATGGAAACTCCAGTTGAATTTGGCCAATGAATTTTTGCTATAAAAAACTCATTTCTGTTGTATTCTCGCCTCCGCATGTGCCCCACGTGTATTCCCGCGTTTAACAACCAGGGTTTCGAAGCTCATAAACCTTCATTCTTTCATTACCAACTTCAAAACGCTCAATCTGTCATTCACATCAACTTCCTAGCTCTCAATCTAATTGTTTAGATGGGCCTCTCCGAAGGAGATGGCGGAATTCCTGCAGATTTTGATGCAGCTATGTTTTTGATCGTAAAAATAATCTTGAAATTCGCACTGACACTTTCCCGCCCTTTTTATTTTTTTAATTATTATTATAAATAGTAATGAAAAATCAAAGTGGTTGGAGCGATTTTATTACGTTCAGATTTGCGTGAAACGTTTCATACGTACTTATCAGGGAAATCTACGTACTTATAGAAAAAAGTAAAAAAAATGCATTTTACCGATTTGGTTTTTTTTTGCAATTCAATAATATTTTAACACTATCTCGTAGGCTTCCGCGGATGTAGTGTTGACTGTTTCTTTTTTCGGGATTCATTCCGCGATGTTTAAAATTGCAAAAAAAACAATTTTAAACATCGTGGAATGAATCCCGAAAAAAAGAAAGTCAATATTTTAACACGTCATATAATGGCTCATTGAATGTATTTCATTATAATTTGATTACATACGTACATATTTTATCCCAAACGAGAAAAAAATGCATTTAATATTATCATAATGGTTTCTAAGAAACATTAAGGTGTCTCACAGATTCAAAGGTTCTTAAAAGGATATTTAAACATATTTTTCACCTAAATTTCGAATGCAGAATTCAAGTCATAGCATTCAAGGCATCGCAGGCCAAAAAATGTGAGCAATAATTTTATATCATTTCCATTGATTATAACATGTATGGTGAGTTCCACAGATTTGGGTACTCAAATGAAATGTGGCCCTAGAATGTTTTTTTTTAATTTCTTGAAAAATTATTAAAATGTTCTCCTAATGACCTACGATTACTGCTCCTGCCACCTTGAGGTCTGTTATGTTGGCGTTGATTACCATGTTCTGTATTCTCCCCTGTCCTCAGCTCCTTCGCCTAACCCCATATATAGGTTTCGGATGAGTCTCCTATCACGCCAATCTATTCCAATTTTCCCCAGTATCTGCATTAGTTTCTATCAGTTTACTCTGTCAAACACCTTTTCGAAATCTACAAAGCAAGCGAAAACATCCTGATTATGCTCTACGTTTCTATCTATAAGTGTCCTCATTACCGCAATCGCGTCTCTGGTTGCCCTCTCCTTCCTGAACCAAAATTGCTCATCGCTTAATTAGTAGTTTGTTCTGCTATCCAACCTCCTATTTAGTATTCTAAGTAAAACTTTTGCCGCGTGCAAAATTAAACTCATTGTTCTCTACTCCTCGCATTCTGACGCTTTCTTCTTCTTCGGGATAGGTATTAATACTGTTTTCCCGAAATCCTCTGGCCATACTTCTTCCTCGTAGATCCTGCGAATTAGTTCGAAAAACGATTTTCTCACCTTACTACTTAGATTCTTCAGTAGCTCCGAAGGTAGGCTATCGGTCCCCACGGCTTTTCTACACTTCATTTCTCTTAATACCCTCTCTATTTCGCTGTCAAGTAACTTTGGTCCGAGGTTATCTTTATCTATTGTTCCTTTATCCTCTAGATCTAGGCTCAAGGGTCTATTCTCGCTGTCATTTAGGTCCTCTACGTATTCTCTCCACTTTTCCTGGATATCTCCCTGTTCGATTAATATCTTTCCTGTTTTGTACTTAACCTTTGGTATCGTTTGACCTCTCTTACCACCCGATAAAATTTTCACCTTGGCGTACAAATCTCCCACTTCCCCCTCCTCCTGCATCTTTTCCATTTCCTCACATTGTCCCTTCCACCAGTTTTCTTTAGCCCGATTGGTCACTCACCTGAGTTTATTATTCAATTCCTTGTCCTTTCTCTTGCCTACGTCGGTGTTCACGTTTTTCCATATCCTTCTCTCCTCCATTTTCTTTATCATTTCTTCCGTAACCCACTGCTTCTTAACCCTCTTCTTTTCCCCCGTTCCTATTGTTTTTTCTGCCCCTCCTGCGATGCCTGTTTACCTCCCATCTTCTCTCTATTGTTCCCATCCGCTTTACTTCACCTATGTATTTTTCTACCAGCTCTTGGTATTCCTTCCTTTTCAACCCTTTCAATGCTTCAAGGTTCCACCTCTTTATCTTCCTACCTTTACAAAGCCTTTTGAATCTAACTTCACACATCATCATCACCATGTTATGATCTGAGTCCGCATCCGCCCCCGGATAGCTATGCGAGGTTTTTACACTGTTCCTAATTCTCTGCCTTACCATTATATATACTCGGTCCCACTATAGAGCCCGGAGTGATTTTCTTCTATTGCTACCACGCATAATTTTCCATTTTCCGTAAAATATGGAAACACCAGTTGAATTTGGCCAATGAATTTTTGCTATAAAAAACTCATTTCTGTTGTATTCTCGCCTCCGCATGTGCCCCACGTGTATTCCCGCGTTTAACAACCAAGGTTACGAAGCTCATAAACCTTCATTCTTTCATTGCAAACTTCAAAACGCACAATATGTCATTCACATCAACTTCCTAGCTCTCTATGCTCTCAATCTAATTGTTTAGATGGGCCTCTCCGAAGGAGATGGCGGAATTCCTGCAGATTTTGATGCAGCTATGTTTTTGATCGTAAAAATAATCTTGAAATTCTCACTGACACTTTCCCGCCCTTTTTATTTATTTTTTTATTTTTATTTTAAATAGTAATGAAAAATCAAAGTGGTTGGAGCGATTTTATTACGTTCAGATTTGCGTGAAACGTTTCATACGTACTTGTCAGGGACATCTACGTACTTATAGAAAAAAGTAAAAAAAATGCATTTTACCGATTTGGTTTTTTTTGCAATTCAATAATATTTTAACACTAGCTCGTAGGCTTCCGCGGATGTAGTGTTGTCTGTTTCTTTTTTCGGGATTCATTCCGCGATGTTTAAAATTGCAAAAAAAAAACAATTTTAAACATCGTGGAATGAATCCCGAAAAAAGAAAGTCAATATTTTAACACGTCATATAATGGCTCATTGAATGTATTTCATTATAATTTGATTACATACATACATATTTTATCCCAAACGAGGAAAAGAGTACATTTAATATTATCATAATGGTTTCTAAGAAACATTAAGTTGTCTCACAGAGTCAAAGGTTCGTAAAAGGATATTTTAACATATTTTTCACCTAAATTTCGAATGCAGAATTCAAGTCATAGCTTTCAAGGCATCGCAGGTTAAAAAATGTGAACAATAATTTTATATCATTTCCATTGATTATAACGTGTATGGTGAGTTCCACAGATTAGGGTACCTACTCAAATGAAATGTGGCCCTAGAATGTTTTTTTTTAATTACTTGAAAAATTATTAAAATAATCTCCTAATGACCTACGATTACTGCTCCTGACACCTTGAGGTCTGTTATGTTGGCGTTGATTACCATGTTCTGTATTCTCCCCCCCCCCCTGTCCTCAGCTCCTTCGCGTACCCCTCCTTGACGTCACGCTTCGCCCAAGCGGCTGCCAGGAAGTTTCGCTTCCAGTATATTTTGCTGCGACGTATTATCAAATAGTATGTAGTTTGATTTGTTCTCTCGTCTCTCTTTCCCAGTACGAGCAGGGGATAGAATGGGAAAGCTCAGTTCCATAAGGCCCTATAGTATACGTTTCTTTAAGAGGCCCGATAGGGTTAAGGTTTCTATTCCCTGGTCTCCATCCTTCTCTTGATGCCTTCACCTTCCACACACCCTCATCTGACCCTGAAGCTGAACGTCCATCTGCCAAGGTTGTCCCCATTTCCTTATGTATCTCAACTGCTCTGCTAATGCGCTAAAGAGCTCCTTCGAACTCAATCAAGCTGCGTTCACGTGGACGGAAAACGACGAGGGAAGAAGAGCGCGGAAAAGGGGAAAACGCGGAAAACTAACGAGCAGAAAATTGGAATGGTTTCACAAGGACACGGAACTGCGGAAATCGGCAAGTAAAGATGGCGGGTGGGCTCATTCTCTTCGAGAAGTATTAACTCTGATTTACTGAAGAACAGCACCTGATTTTGAAGTGATGGCGTTAAAAATAAATATAATACGAATTCAAGAAAATGTATCATTATCATGTGCCGAAAAGGGTCGTGCATAAACTATGTTTCCAACTTAGGGGGGGAGGGGTCGCCTAAAATCCTACGGCGGGTAACGAGGAGGAGGGGAGGTTCACTCAAAGTAACGTAGCTGTTACAATGCGTCTCTTTACGTTTCTTACTCGTCAACATCGCGTCAACAATACTAGAGTTCAGCATGAGGAAGGGTGCGCGGGGTCTTTCTTACACCCCAAGCTTCTGCTTTAACTCAATGTTACTGAAACATTGCACCTACAATGTTGCAAGTCTTCATACCATCAAATTGTTTACATTTTAAGCTTCTCGCGGGTTAAATAGCGACCTCGAGACAACGCTTTTCAAGGCCTCAGTCAGAAATGTTGGGAGGGGAGAGAAGAAAGTAGATGAGCACAACACTTTGCGCCGTGGTTCATGGTTGAGTTTTAGAATTTAAAAATAAATAATACTTGTTCCAAATGAGATTTGATAGTTCTATTATATCTAGTTTGGCTACTTTATTTTTCTTATTTCAACCAATTCCTAAAAATAAATCACTCAATAATTGAGAAAATATTTGTGAATTGAAAGTTTCATTTGTATGGACAACGTTAGATTTTATCATGGAGGGGTTGGGAAAAATACTACTAATGTCAACGAATGGGGGAGGGGGTAACAAATCACCAAAAACGGTAACTTAATTTATGTAAGACCCCTAAGCGGTATTTTGTATAAGTATATGGCATTACAATGAATCGATTAATAATCGAAAATTAATGATTTGTGGCTAAATAATGTTAATTCGAGGCATGATCGTCAAGATATTTTGCTGATACTTAAAAGTTGAGGATTACTAAGAATACGCCAATTATACTAAGTCAATGCATATGCCCTAATAATTTTTCTTATCAAAATCCTGTTATTTCCATGAGGGGAACTGCATACTTTTCAATACTTAGGTACCTTTGACATTAAATATTTGAAATTTTTAATCGAATTATTGTAAAGATTTAGATAAGTCTAGTATTAATTTAACGACATCATACATTGGAACAAACATTTGATAATTGATTTACGTTAGAGTGACTCGGCTGTGTCATAGAGTTAAATGAGTTGAAGTGAGTGGCACTGAATAATTAAATTCATTACTTTATGAATTAAAATGATGCTATAAATCTTATCATTAAACATGCATTTATTATGCTAAGTGTTTTTTTAAAGACTTCTCGGTTTCTAGTTAAAAAATAGTTTTCTGGTAAACACGTCGGGTCTGGCTGTTCTATTGTTTTAGATGTCGAATTCAGATCGCGGAAAATGGAAAATGTCTAAATATTCTAACCGCCCGCTCTCCCAGCAGTTTCACCGCACCTTCGCTTTCTACTCAATTGTGTTTGGCTAGGCTTGTTCCATCTTCCGCAATCGGCGTCGTTTTCCGTCCATGTGAATCCAGCTTCACTATGCTGAGTCGAACGAGTCAGCTCCTTTTGACTACTCTTGGGGGATGAACGCTGAGATAGTTCGTGAAACCTAGGCCTCCCCTCTGCGAAATGATAGGCGAAAGGCCAACCCTACATCACAACAACAAGTCCCTCGAACCTCGTTGAGCTCGGTTAATACGGAATGCAGACCTTGAACCAAGGTTCGGACCTCCAATAACCATGCTAATGACCAGTAATTTTAGTTTCGCTTCGACTCGAGTATTGGTTACCTACAAACTTTTGTGCCAATTTATAGTATACTCAAGCCAAGTTTTATAATGTCCGGTTAATCGCAACATGACGTAGTCTTCACGTTACTTTTATGTTAAATATTAATTAGGATTTTTTTTATTTCATCTTTCGGTTAGTTGACATGAACGTCATCGATGATAGAACGTATTAGAATCTGTTTTCTTAACGAGAGAATATCAAATCAGATAACCAGGGAATCAATTATATATGCATTATTTGTATTTACGTACTAAATATCTTATTTTAAATTGCTTTTATTCAACTCCCAAATTAATTATGATTTATTAGGATTAAAATGTATTTTACAATACCATTTGTCTCATGACATGTCTTGTATCTTACTTACTTCTACCCAAATCTTACCACCTCAATCCTTTTCATTTATTAAGCTTTATTCTCTTTGCCCCACTCACTAAATTTGTTCCCTCGACTAAAAACACCCAAAAAACCTTGCCCTTCAACTATTACCTCTTTGCACCCATATTATTGCCATCTTTTTTCACAAGACATTTTATCCAAATATGCGTTCTAACTAATTGCCCATTAAAATAATTCTTACAATTCCTCTGTTTTCATACTCGCTAGTTCAGAGCCCTATATATTATTTTTCTTGTCCAAACTTTAATTCGGGTTTTCAGAAATATATAATACTTCGGATTTGATGCTCTTCTGGTAAATGGCTGATGTAAAGAGCTCTTGGGCTTCACACCTGGTTATATTTTCCATCGTCTTCAGGCCTGATGGATCATATTACGGATAAATTCATTAACCTTGAAGACTATGGGAAAGCCTTCCTTCGAAACGTCGGCCGCCAGGCCGAAAACCTGCATTTGGACAGTATTGAAGACCTGACCCGGTGTGAAGCCCAAGAGCTCTTTACATTATATAATGTTTCATATCAAAATCAACCGAAATCATTTTTACATCTTCACTCAAGGTTGTACTCTAACTATCCCATTTTTGTGCGTATTAGTTGACAAAAAGTAATGACTATAGTGTTTTGGCTGATTAATGCTTGAATAACTGAAAATCAAATTGACTTTATCACTTCCCCTCCTACTTGAAATCTTACTTCTAGTTCTTCCTATGACTTCATCAACATTTCCTCCGAATATAAGTTGAATAATGTAGGCAATTACATACAACCATATCTCATCCAGGTTATGTCCACCCTGTTTCTATATCAGCTACTTTTACTTGAGCTGTCTGATGAGACGTTTTCTCCCATCAACTTCTCATTTTTGCAATTTCCCCACTCACTAAACTTGTTCCCTCGACCAAAACCACCCAAAAAACTTTGTACTTCCACTATTACCTTCTTCCACCCATGCTATTGCAACCGTTTCCTCAATACATTTTATCCAAATATGCGTTCTAACTCATTTGTCCATTGTTTGTCGCTCTATTTATTTACCTTTTATTCATTACTCTTAGGGCATATACCCGCACTGGATTTAAAATATTTTTGAATTGTCGAAAAAGACCCCTTATAAATAATACCATACTGTAGCCAATTGAGACCTTTAGCGCTAGTCTGTCAAATTGTGTTATGAGCACCCGCCCAGGATAAACGTTCGGAAGTTTTTTCCCCGTACAGGTTCGCACTGGACTTGGAAGAGTGCGTCGAAAGAGAACACAACGCAGTACACTGCACCCCGTTTAACATAACTCCTCTGTATAAGAGCTGGTCCCATTATAGATATTTAATAATGCGTGTACTATAGGGGAAAATAGTTTCCCAACAAACGGAGCGTCGCCACTATCGTTCAAGAGAAAAATAGGCTTTATCGCTTATGGCATACTATTCCAAGGCAACGACGACGGGAATTCGAAGGTGATGGACTCATCGTCGAAGCCAGTGACGGATTACTGGCCGCTTGCCTTCCCGAGTGTTATTCGCACTGGCTTCCAAATTGAGGCGCATTAGACAGCCATGCATGCATTTCAAACGTATCATTGAACGCTCTCGTTATCGCCATAGCTTCCTCTGCATTCTTTCTTTATCCTCTCCTGTTCTTCTTGGCTTCGCTCCAATTCTCGCACTATAGCAAGGTCCTGGAATTCACCCGCTGTCTACTGTCCTTATAACCTGCGATATTTAAAGAACACCGCAATGAATAAGTTTTTCCTCTTTTAATCGTGTATAAAAAAGTATCTTCAATGCACATTTTAAGCATGGAGGTAGATTTTCAATGAATAGGCAAATATATAAGCTTTTTATGCGCAAATATGTACTAATGAATTCATAAATACGTAAATAAAAAAGGCAAAAAACAGTAAGTATGATAGATATTACATTTTTCCTTATGATTGATTGCCCTTTTGAAATGTTGAAATATTTAAGCTTCTAGGTGTTGTACGAAACCGCTTTCAAGTATGTAACTGGAGTTATCATATTATATTCCAGCATATTAAAAAAAATATTGAAGGCATTTATTCAAGATGGAAGTTACTTTTTTTAATACCGTAGTAATCGTAAATTGATATTTTTACAGAAATTTAAAGTAATTCATTTTAAATAAACGCAAAGAGAAGAAATACATTCTTGGTGGATGCACTGTTGGTCAAATTATCGGTCAACTTCATAAAGAAATACAAAGTAAACCTATTTTCCCGCCACTCAAAATGGAGATACATAGCAGAAGTCCTGACGAACGGTTCCACTTATACTTTACTATTAAACAGTATTTAATTTCACCACCATCACAATCAATGACTACTTGAAGTGTTTGACTCATTGACCCTATTTAATATTGGAATAATGTAGGGCGCCGACCCAAAGATACCCATACCTCCCAGATGTGACCTTTCAGTGTCTCTTGGTTCTTTCCTTAGGCATTCTACCATTCCTTGACCATTAAGTCGCAAATATTTTGTATTGGATTCAGGTACTGTGCGTTTGGAGGGAAGGGTTACGCTGTACTGTGCGAATGTTCCTCGAAAAATCTCCCGAGATTCGCGCACTGTAGATGGGACAGATGTCCTGAACATATACTATTTCTTCGCATTATAGTACTACGTCGTTTATGTATGGAAGTGATAAAAATACGAAAGATTCGGGCGTAGGTACTCATGAGACGTCACTCGAGGTGGTGTTCTCAACAGCAGTCCCGGCCCGACTGCAGAAATAGCTCTCCAAAAACGCGGACATTTATGCCCAGATCTATTTTTCCTAGTTGTTTTTTGGGTTATACGTGACAAGCAGGAGAAATATAACTTTTTTCTAAATAGGTAAATGTTCAAAGAAGTACTATCAATTAATAAAGTTATATTTACCAACAATTGCATGTTCTCAATTGCTAAATATGTCCATAATCAACACTTATAATGTTTAATCATTGATGAAAGTTACAATATTCTAATATGATCCCATTACGAATGACCGAGTTCTAACCTCTCCGTTTAATTAGTTTCGCTAATTTCTGGCTTTTTGCTGGGCTGGAACTTCTCAAACCGGCTTCATGGAGGTGGCTTCTCATCATACAGGTGCTTTTAAGTTTAATGTCCTCTTTATCAAGGCCACCCCGCCAACAGTAAGAGATCAGGAGCAGGATGATAACGAATTCTGCCATCATCATCTCGAGACGTGCATTTTGGTCTTCGCTTCTTTGCCGTGTTGTAATCATCTCATCCCCTCCCTCTAGCATTTTAGCCAGCAATATACTGTCTTTCTATTCAAATCATTGCCCTCGATATTTGAGCGAAGTTGAGACTACCTCAACTGTCTCAACGATTTATCCCCTCTCTCCTGGACTTATTGGAATGTTTTGAATATCCTTGGAAGTTATCACAGAGAAATAGTGTCTTCAAAAGCAAATGCATTCAAATCCACATTCCACATAAGCTACCGAGCAACTGCCATTAGTCTTTTAGAGATAAGCTTCCTGTGGTCTTACCTCAGAATCATGGCTTAGAGTATTTTTGTTTTGCTGAGAAAAACCCGTCCAAGATAATTAAATAATAAATATGCATAGAGGACTTGGAATATTGCAGAATTGTCAATAAAACCCGTATAATTAAATAAAATTCGTTCTGAGAAGTTTTCGGTTGGTCGATAAAGACCCATTATAAATAAAAAATATGCGTACAGAACTTATAATATTTTCGAACTGTCGAGAAAAACTCATTGTGGATAATTAAATTATATATGCGTACAGGACTTAATATTGTTTTGGAATTTGACACAGGAATATTTTTAAATTGTCGAGAAAAACCCGTTATAATTAAATATTTTGCGTCCTAAACGTATAATATTTGTCAATTGCCGAGAAAAACCCATTATAAATAAATAAATAATGCGCGTACAGGAGTTAGAATATATTTGGGTGGAAAACCCATTATAGATAATGAAATAATTCACATAAAGGACAAAATATTTTTGAATTTTTGAAAAACACTATTTCAGGGTTAACTGTAGTCAGCACCGGATGTCCCTTCCCTAGAATCTAAAATGGAGGTTGTTGATACAGATTTCTTCTCCGAGAGCATAGACATTTTTGCCCTTTTGCCCTTGTCAAGTAGCGCGAGCGCGCTCGCAGTGAAGGGCAAAAACTCGCGATTGGTAATGTTCTTCAAAATCGCTACCTTTCCATCTAATAATCTAGAGTAAGGCCTGTTACGCAAGGAAGTTGGTAGCTAAGGAGAGCAACCCGGTGCTAGGATCACTATTTCGCGTATTCGTTAAATTTTGTCTGCAACATTACAAAAAATAAATGAATTACATCCAAAGGTAGAGCTAAACATTCATTACCTTTTCCACTATTAATATTATGAAATTTATACTTGCCCGATGCAGTCACATGCTGCACTGCCACTTAAATGCGGCAAAGAATTTTTTACTCTTTTTTCCATGTAAATATCTTCCCTAGAAACGTGGATTTCACGAGTTCATTATTCGCGAATACGAATACGGAAAGCTCACGAGTATATCACCCTCATTCAGTGGAAATCACTCCTCCCCCCTCAAAAAGACCATTATTTCCTGAGGGTACCAATTCTGCTTCAAGGCGGCACGGGATATTTCGCTTTTTCCACGTAAATATCTTCCCTGATTCTATCAATCACGAATACATCACCCTTATCATGCGGAAAAAAACCCTCTCGAAATGACCCCTTTATCTCACTAGGGCACTAATTCTGCTTCAAGGCGCGGCGGGAAATTTTTTTTCCCGCATTCTTAACTCTACCATTCACAAATATATAATCCTCATATTTTTTAAATCAACCCATTTTGCTAATGATCTGGTAAATAGATATTATCTTATCGGCGGAAAGTATAAACGTAAAATTTTTCGCTCGCCTGAATGTCGCATTCGCAAGAACGTCTTGGAACAAACACCTACGATGAAAGTCTGGCAAAACTGAGGAAAGCCTCGCAAACCGCAAATATCCGAACAAAAATCCTTGGAGTGCGAGGTGGCCCAGGGAAAGGAACTGGCCCCCCTACCCTGAATGTGTGAAATTCACACGCCTGTGGCTTAGTCCGAGTTGAATTCTATCCTCAACTATCCAAACCAACCTTCGGGTTGAATCACTGAGTGAGTGAGTGATTGTTGAAATCAACCCATTTTGCTAATGATCTGGTTATTTTATCGGCGGAAGATATAAGCGTAAAATTTTTCGCTCGACTGAATGTCGCATTCGCAGGAACGTCTTGGATCAAACACCTCGTCTAAAGTCTGGCAACACTGATGAAAGTCTCACAAACCGCAAATATTCTAAATCCGTAGTGGAACCCAATGTACCATTCACTCGGAGCGGAATATGGCGTTGACGGACGCGATAACTCATCGGCCAAAGATCATCATTAGAAGCCCCGTCGTTCAGCTCACTCGAAGGAAGTGACTTTGGACTTGTTCTTCCAACCCACAAGAATTTGACTGAGGCCTCCACATTTCTCTAAGCGCGATGAGTCTTTCCTCTCCGGCGCAGCGTTTATTCGAAAACTTATGCGTCATTCACAACAGCAGAGCACTTCTACGCATCGGAGCTTCACTCATTGTCAGACTTGGTGGCTACTACCAATTCAAGTCCATATCGATGGTTGGACAAGCAGATTTGTCTGCGCAATGGGAGATTTATTTCTCCATTTACGGCGAATTATCGCATTTTCTGAGGATTAATACGACCAAATTGGATTTTGATAGAATTCGCCTTTTTTAAATGGGTTATGTGATTTTTAAAATCTAATACCTTCAGTGTGGGAATTTAATAAGGAATTTACATTAGTAAATACCTTATTTAAAAAATAGGAAATTCGTTTGAAAAAGAGGGAAAAGCTAACTGTGTAATATGAACACTAATGAAAACATATAATTTATTATTATAATCATGATATATAACCTCAAACCCTTATTTGTCATAGACGGACTAATTCGGATATATAAATATGGATTATAACTGGTAACAGAATATAACCCCCTATATACGATAAATGATCTCATTAGCCCGTCATTCAGTGTTTTGAAAATAAAATTGTGCAAGTTGTGTCTTTAATTGGAGTATTGTAGAAGCTGAAAATAATATTGACGTGCATGTAGAATAAAATATTTTAATGCCTAACTAAATGATATTTTATAAGCAAGTGCAACCCTGCATTGCCGAAGCAGTAAACTTGAAATGTTGTACAACACAACTTCCACACTACGCACAGGAAATTGTAGATTAACGAAGGAAAAACTGAATAAAAACCGATAAAAAGATATTGTGACGATTATTTTACTCTTGTTTGGGGTTTTGGTCTCTGATATCATTAAATCAAGATTATAATAATAAGATAAAGATGAATGACTTAAAAAAAATTTATTTTCGTAATTACATTAACATGGATAGTAACACATAATTGTCATTAGTTTTCTTTAGCAGCCTCTCGTGCGTCTTTATTCACGGCTGCCCTGAAAAGATGAGGAAAATTGTCATATTGCCAATAATTGGCAATATTACAATTAAAACCTATTAATTAATTATTAAAACTTTTCTACGCCTACGAATTACCTTGCAAGCCACCACTAGGGTGTGTGGCACGGGGTGATTCCCCACCAGAGGCATGCAGCACCCGTCCCAGTTCAAATCAGGACCTCGCACGTTCCCCAGGCCCAGACCAAAAATCAGTCTAGGAGAACAGTGCGCACTGCAACAGTCAAGTCAGATACTGGGATAGTACTGCTTAAATGAACATGCAAACCCGCAGTATACTGTTTAAGAGACAACTACTGGTTAATATTGCCAATATTTTAATTTATGAATGCTACTAGATACTACTTCATGCGGAGAACAAAATAATGCAGGGCATTTCAAACGGGTTGAAGTGTTGGTAATGATGCTATGTTAGTAAACACAAGTGAAAATTCTACTCTACCTAGTGAGGGTGGGAGTTGAATATGATTGATTTATCGCAAATATTATAATCTCTTACTGTACGCGGAAAAAATTACATTTTAAATCTATCGTTTCTGCAGTCTATTTCCTTTATCTTATTCCTCGTTTCCACCGTATTACGTTGGCTTTTGCAAAATATGCTGAACGTCCGTCAAAAATTATTCTACTTCAAACTGGAGCAAAAGATTTAACTATATTTCTCCCTTAGATCAGTTAGAAATTACCACCCTCATTGCTTCAACAATTCGGTAACACTGATAAGTTTATCGTAACAACTTATTACAAATGTTGCCGCTCTCCGCTGTATTCGATCTATTTCTGAGACTAGTCCTACTTCGTTACGGTCCCATATTATAGCGGCATACTCCTTATGAGGTCCC
This sequence comes from Pyrrhosoma nymphula, assembly GCA_963573305.1. Lineage (NCBI taxonomy): Eukaryota > Metazoa > Arthropoda > Insecta > Odonata > Coenagrionidae > Pyrrhosoma > Pyrrhosoma nymphula. Next base: position 47,429,085 of record OY754337.1, on the reverse strand, counting down.
TTTCCGTCCAGGGAGTAAAATGTTTACAAGGGAAACTAAAGTCTTAACAAATAAATGAGACTGTTACAGAGCGGAAGCGGAACGAGTAAAAAATATCATCTCTCTTTAAACATCTCGTCAAATTTTCTTAGTTTTCTTTTAATAAATCCAAATCTGCGACTAGCCTGTCCGCAGATTTCCCGATCGTGTTCCAAGACAGGTCCTGAGTAAGGGTCACATCTAGGCATTTAACTGACTCTACATTTGATAAGTAGGTTTGATTGTGCACGCCTCGTTGACCGAGTTATTCTTTTTCCAAAAATTCAATTCTCACTGCACCATTCATTTACAGCATCTGGTTCTTGTAACGCTAATCCTGTCATACTCATAGCTTAGATCCCTGTTCAACGCTGCGTAGTCTGCGAAGAGGAACATTTTGCTCGTAACAACGGTAGTGATGTCATTAATATGCAAACGAAATAATAAGGGACCGATGACGCTTTTCTGGGGTACACCTGATGTTACTTTCACTACATCTGAACTAACGCTATCTAGAGCTACCCTCTGTCCGCGGTCGGCTAAGAACTCTTATCCAACACATTACGTCTTGGTGTATTCCATGAGCTTTCAACTAAACGAGTAACTTCGAATGAGGGACTTTATTGAAAGTTTTTTTTATCTAGAAATGTTGCCTCTACTTAGGCGAGTATTTCGCCCGGGGAAAAAATATCGTGAAGAAAGAGGGCCACCTCGGTTTCGCAAGGTCTTTTCTGGAATTCGTGCTTATTTTGCGTTTAAACAAGTTTTGAATATTCAAATACCCCATAGTCACTTTTGGTATCTTAGAATCAACAGAGCAGTCAATAGTGTCTTTATTCCACGTGAATCGTAGAAATCCTACATAGTTGGTGCAAATGACCTCAGCTTTCCGTCGCCTCTCCTCAATAACAAACCAACCAAACCTCTCAACTACTTTCCCCTCGGATGATTCGGTATGCCACCGACAGGGCTTTCAAACAAGAATTTATCACCATTGGCCAAAGGCCGAAGGAAAGGCCATCTCTTCTCTCGTTCAGTACACCGGGGTGTTTCTGATCAAGTTCGACTTGTCATATCCCCACATTTTGCCCCACTTAACCATCAATAGCGAAGACTACGATGGAATCCTACGCCACCTTGGTCACAAACCGTCCAATCTTCACTGAGCACACCAATATAGCACTTGGGGCTGCACTTTTGAAGTGTAAACTTCTATAGTCGTACCACTCACCGAAAATTCTGCAGGCGGTAAATCGTATTCTGGGCGTGACGCTCTTTTTCTCACGTCACGCTTAGCATGCCGAATGTAAACTCAAGAGAACTCTCTCTCTGTAACAAAGTATGATGGCGTAGTGGTTACAGTGGCGGATACAGAAAAAACTCAAGAGGGGGGGGGGGCGCAAGTTATCGCGACGATTGTAGCTTTCAAATTGACTACCTGGCAGCAACTCTGCTTCTCTCATATATGTAACTCGGTTGTTTCGAGAACATTCGGTGCCAGAATGTTCGCTTCCAGACTTTTAAGGAGTGTGAACAATTACAAACAGTAGAATATTCGCGACTTTTCTCGAACAAATGCCAGACAGAATAACGTATCGAGATCATTAGAATGGCCGCTACTTTTCTCGTAGGTTAGCTATCTATGTGCCAGACAGAAACGTATAAAATACGATGACGCGGACGCGCGCACGTGCTACATAAGTAAGTACAACCACTCGATAACTCGACTCAGAGTCGACTGACGAATGACACGAACGAATAGCGTGCGGGCTGACTGGCGGGGGCGGCGCGGGCGGCATTGCGGGCGGCCCCGCAAGGGGGGTGGGCGCGCACCCCCCGCGCCCCCCATATGTATCCGCCACTGAGTGGTTAGCATTCATAGTGGTGGAGTTTATAAATTATATTTGTCAGAATATCGCCATAGAAGTTTACACTTGTCCCGTGTGGTCTTAAGCACACCAATTATTTTCCTGCAAAAAGGAGATCTTAGCATTTTCTACTTGCTATGGGAAATGCCGATTAGATTACGAGACAATTGGATCACCTTGCTTCCCGCAGTGAATTCAGTTCAGTGTCTGCATTCCAACGTAAGTCAACAGAAAGTCGAGAGTTTGGCCGACATTCAGTCCACTCGATTAAAAAGGAGTATTTATCAGCGTAGCCGAAAATTCTGTCACCAGAGACGGCCCAGGATAGCCAACGCATTTCAAACTTCCAGCGTCGATCCGTATGAGCCTCTAGCGTATTTTGTCACGATATATAATCACGTGATTATTTCAAAATATTATTACCTAGTACCATAATGGAAAAATTAATGTACCATAAAAGTAGGATTTGTTAATTTAACAGCCGGTGTAAATCATCCTTAGTCCCAGTGATCAGTGCCGTGTTTTAACTCGTAACCATAACAGAATATCCCATTTTAATCATGATGTGATTTAAATCCCCTTTATATATATCATATTGCTGGTTGTATATATTATTTCATCACCATTCCCTAGGACTACAACCTTGACGCGGTGGAAGGGCTTACGCATCTAATTGATGAGGTCGGGTGTTGTTCCCGGTAGCGGGAGAGGCAATGCCTCCGCGGTATTCATCACACGAAATTTCTGCGCAACAACGTTATCAGAGGATGCAAAGACTATGAGAGGGAAAAATGAGAAAAAAGGAGGAAAGCAGCGGTAAACAAAGGAACTTGGAACGTTTGGTATGTAGACTCCTTCGTTTGGACAATGGTGAAGGCTGGAATGCTAGAAGGGCAACGGCCTGCCACGATGGAAACACCGGTTCCCGATCAGTCACCGAAGTTAAGCATCGTTGGGCTCGGCTCGAGTTTGGAGGGGTGATCCTTCTGTTCGTCCGAGTGATGTTGCCCCTGTCTGCATGTGGCAGACAGTATGTGCGAAATGACCTTAGCCGTCGAAGCACGTTCAACAAAAATACTACTACTGGAATGCTAGGAATTGTTTAATAGAATGGAGATAGTCAATGAATACATGCTTAGGGGCTGTGTGTGGTGAGATGAGAGGGATAGTGGGGTCTATTGGAGTGATAGTTCAGGCGTTGTCAATTGGAAGTGAGATGAGAGTCAACATACGGTAGCTATGGCATAGATGAAAAACCGGGGAAGAGCGTAGTAAAAATTGAACAGGTTAGCGACATGATACTATTGGTTTAAATGAAGGACTCACTTTAAAAAATCGTTTAAATATGTACAGCCACTTGAAAAAGTAGAGAAACCACACTGACTGTGCATACAGGTTGACACTCTAAGCTCGAAATACGTTAGCTACACTGTGCCGTCTCGGGCTACTATGACAAATTTCGTGTAAACTACACCATATTCAGATGGGGATTGCATGCGGATGAGCGAGATCACCATAAGGTAAACCGTCCTTACAACCTTACTTCAGACGCTGCTGGAACGGGCTAGGTCATAGACGCGGCCGCAAAGGCCATGTTCAAGGGTATACAAAAAGAAGTGAGTAATGTGAGTCGCTCACTTCAAATACAGAAAAAAGAACGCCTAATTAAAACGCTTAAGAATTCCTCAATAACGCCATGTTCTTACATATCTCTTATGCTCACGTGACACATGTACATCCACACATAATCAAACAACACAGATTACTATGATATTATCGGATATTTATTCTAACTTTCGACCACTCTCGTGTGCTAACCTCATAGTTCGGACTTCATTTACACCGGGTGTTACATTCCAGGGGTGCCAACCTATTTAGTTCCGCTTTGAGTGGCCAAATTACCAAATAAATATATACAACTATGTGGGTCCCATTACCACACTATAAAAACAATGTGAATAATAAGAACCTACCCCCTTCTCCTTCCTAAAACGTATTACGTAAAATTTGAATGACCCCTTGCTTGCTGCATCACAAGTTTCATAGTAATTCCGTATTTTGCCTTTCAGAATTATGCTGCTGAATTGACCCATGGAAGATCAGACACAACTTAGCAAACCCTTTTAATGCGGGCAAGGGCGTGTTAAAAGTACTTATAATCTTCAAAGTGGAAGAAGGATGGAATGCCTATATACCCATGTACGTATATTGTATAAATAAATAGCCTGACGGCATGGAAATGTGAATACTGACATGGTGCTTCCCCAATTACACGAGCTGTTATTTTTATTATTGCATGGGCATGTTAAAAGTACCTGTAATATTCACGGTGTAAAAAAGATGGAATATCTTGATTTCCATGTATGTTGTACGAAATAATAGTGTAAGGGGAAGAGAATATGTATCCGTGCTTCACCAAAGTATGCCAAATGTTTTATTATTAAGGCATAGTTATGTTAAAAGTACCTATAATATTAAAAGTGGAAAAAGGATGGAATATCTTCATTTCCATGTATGTTTTACGAAATAATGGCGAAAGGGGAAGAGAATGTATATCCGTGCTTCACCCAAGTATGCCATCTGTTTTATTATTAAGGCATGGGCATGTTAAAAGTACCTAAAATATTAAAAATGGAAAAAGGATGGAATATCTTAATTTCCATGTATGTTTTACGAAATAATGGCGAAAGGGGAAGAGAATGTGTATTCGTGCTTCACCCAAGTATGCCATCTGTTTTATTATTAAGGCATAGTTACGTTAAAAGTACCTATGATATTAAAAATGGAAAAATGATGGAATATCGTTATTTCCATGTGTGTTTTACGAAGTAATGGTGGAAGGGGAAGCGAATGTGTATCCGTGCTTCACCCAAGTATGCCATCTGTTTTATTATCTTATTTAGTTATGTTTAAAGTACCTATGATATTAAAAATGGAAAAAGGATGGAATATCGTTATTTCCATGTATGTTTTACGAAGTAATGGTGAAAGGGGAAGCGAATGTGTATCCGTGCTTCACCCAAGTATGCCATCTGTTTTATTATCTTATTTAGTTATGTTTAAAGTACCTATAATATTAAAAATGGAAAAAGGATGGAATATCTTAATTTCCATTTAGGTTTTACGAAATAATGGCGAAAGGGGAAGAGAATGTGTATCCGTGCTTCACCCAAGTATGCCAACTGTTTTAATATTAAGGCATGGGCATGTTAAAGGTACCTATAACATTCAAGGTGGAAAAAAGATGGAATATCTTAATTTCCATGTATGTTTTACGAAATAATGGCGAAAGGGGAAGAGATTATGTATCCATGCTTCACCCAAGTATGCCAATTGTTTTAATATTAAGGCATGGGCATGTTAAAAGTACCTTTACTATTCAAGGTGGAAAAAAGATGGAATATCTTTATTTCCATGTATGTTGTACGAAATATGTTGAATGTATGTTGAACCTCTCCTGACCACGCCCAGCGCCCTCATCGACGCCTTTACCGACCAATCCCTATTTCTCCTAGCTTGCCCACACTTTTCCTACCTCGCCCCCATGTTGCCATCCTCGCTCCACTTCTCCCACCACGACACAACTGGTCTCATCTCAACCCACACCCTTCCACCTCTTACAACCTCAACCCACATTGCCTCATCTGACATTTGACCTTACCCTTTTCCACGCCTGAGTTGGTTGACCACTTGCCACCGTCGACAAAAACACGCAGAGTCTTAGACTACGCCGTTGCCGTTTGATTATGCCAATGTTGTCCCGACCACGCCAACAGTTTTGGCTCATGTCGAGAAACTACAAGGTGAGTAGAAGGAAAGGTAGCGTCATTTCGTCGGCTGCTCCTAGCCGATGACGTCACGGCCGACACCTCGTAGAGCCGCAGCATAGGGCTTCTAGTGTATCTTACGAAGTTTGCTACTTATAACTGTCGTTAACTCTAATGACGCGGAATAAATGAGTAAAATTGAGGCTGAGAACACATTTAGCAAAGAAATATTTATTCTAATTCATCCGATTATTTACTTATTTCCCAGATGGATTATTGTCACCTATTATTATCACCTAAGGTATTGAGGAAAATCGAGATTATATGAAACCAGCCACAAAAAATCATATGATATTCATGGAATAAACTGGATTGTTTATACCTCTCAATGCTATTTTTATTTTGAATCATCAAAACATCGGTTACTTTTACTGTAGTCATTCTGAAATACGTATTATAGTGGATATATAATCGCTATCTAGTAAGTTTGTATTTATTAGTATAAAATAACATCGTAACCCCACGCAAGTTATAACAAAAATTAAAATGACTCTCTTTTATCAGGGAACGTTGTCATTGCCTGTGAATCATTTTCCAGCAAAAAAGAGACCAAGGCATTAATAAGTAATGTTGCAAGTTCAATATTATTGGGTCTTTCCACGAAAACTTAACCAATTTATGGAGTTTCCCACGACCACTGTTTCAGATTCGTAGTTTTTTCGTTACGACTTTTAACTCCGGTTAAGGAAAATCTTAATCATTTTACCCTCAATGCCAATATTTTCCGAGATATTAGATGGGAAATTGAAAGAGCTTCAATGGGAAATCAATGTTTACGTCAGGAAACATTAACTCAAAAGAGGAAATCTACGCATAACAGTCCACTCGTTTGGGAAGAAGAGGGCCCACTATCTCCTGAAAAAGTCTTCCCATTTTCATTAGTTTCTCTTTGAATGGATCACTTGGGGATATTACCCCCCATAATCCGAATCCGGACTCCATATTTGGAGTCCGGATTCCACTTTCCATCTCTTGCATTTCAATATCCATACCTTCCTGATATTAGGATTCTTCGGAAAACTAGACAAGAAAATAATACAACAAACATGAACTATTAATGCAACATTCAGTCCATAGTAACATTATCAACAGGGCCATTGCTAATTTAGTGTCTCGTCAAAGGAGTTGTAATTAGCTTTCACAGCACCCATTGAGTTAAACTGGAGGTTAAATACGTAAAACTATGTTAATCTGTCCCTCGCCATGGGATTTACATGATTTTAAGGAAAGTATATGATATGGATGATACAACAAAACAAGGAAGACCACGTTTACTTACCTATGGAATGACATTTGTATTCCACTCTTTTTCGCTTTCTCCGAGCTGTTGGAACGTGTTGCCACGGTGCAACGCATCGTCAAAATCACTTGAGAAAAACAAATAGCTATTTAATCGCCTGTGAGTTAAAATATACGAGTAAGTAACAGCTTCAACTCGCTTCTTACCCCTTCGTCTCACGACTGCAATCAGCAACTGTCGGTCGTGACGTCACAGCTTTTGCTCGCCAGCGCTTGAGGCCACCTTACCTTCTAATCACCTTGGAGAACCAATGCAGAACTCAAAGTGATACGGTTGCAGCACCGACTACTTGCAATGTAGCCGACTAGGGTCCATGTCTCCAACCAGGGCATTCGTCGCGCGACCTTGCCAAGCTTTGCTCGACCACGTCCGACCACGGCTCATGTCGAGAAACAATGCCTGTGTCGCCGGCCACGACAAATGTCGCCGACCACGACAAATGTCGCCTGAAATTCATCCCACGTTATACTCGCATACATATACATACCACGTCCTAACTCCTCCGTACCCCTCCTTATCATACCGTACCTCACTGAACTCCACCTTGCTCCACCTTACTCAACCCTACCTCACCTCGACCTTCCTCCACCTCGACGCACTTCCTTCTACCTCGACTCAAATCCCTCAACCTTCTTCGCTCCACTTCTATTTTCTTTTCAATCCGGAGTAGTGGCCCATGAAATTTAATTAATCTTTTCTTGAACGTATCTGTGTTATTTTCCGTTAATTTGCATACTTTTGATAATGATCCCTTCATTCAGACCCCTTCTCAGTTTATCGGTCCGCAAATTATTTTTCTGATCTTCTGTTCCTATTTATCTATTTATTAATTTTTTCTAACCAATAAGCGTTGGTCTGACTGCTTCCGGAACCACTATAAGCAGTCGAAACGTCGCTAATTGACGGACCAATAAAAAGCTAACACATTGAAAACAGGATTCTCAAATCCTCAGGAAAAATGTCGGACCGATAATGACCTTATTCTAGTGTCTTAGTTTCCCGTTTATGGATGATTATATCTTTGTCTAATGATTCAATGTCAGCTTGCATGCTTTTTGTAGTTTTCTGATTCTTTCCAGATTGGCCTCCATTGGAAGTGAATCCTTGATGGTTGGATGATTTTTCCGAGTCACTTGAAATATTGGACTTGAGCTAATTTACACGTCCCTTGTGGCAAAAGTGAGTATTTCGATAGTTAATTGATCTCAGTATGCATTGAATATTTTATATGAATTCATAAGTCTAGTTATTTGTACAATTTGGAATGGTTTTTCTATGTCGTGTTTGGCCTGTTCTGTTGTTCGTGAGGATTGTGAGGTAATCCCCAAAAGCCAGACATTTCACGTTCTACTTGTTCCCATTTTTATTCAAATTTGGAATCCTTTGACTTATTTCACCCATATACTGATAAGGATGATCATGATTTTCAAGGATGGTTTTTATAAAATAATGGTGAGAGCTAGTCACCATGTCGCACTCCGCTTTCAATCCATCCCCCATGATACGCGCAGTTAGTTTTGTTTACGGAATCTGGGTGTTAAGTTCTTAATTTTTTTAATTTTCTCCCTCTAGAGCGCACAGCCGTAATCTATCCCATGTAAAACAACTTATATTTGTAGGCAAATTGATCGAAAAGTAATTCGGCAAGGGGTTAATATTTTGATATCATGGGAAAGATGCTTGTTTTTTCTTTAAAATGAGGTCAAATCCATCAAATTCTAGGTGAATTGATGATCGCTCAAATTACCTCAAGTCTAAATCTGCGTAATACCTTGCAACCCACCTCAAGGGTGTGTGGTAGGGGGAGTCATCACTACTCATGCACTGCACTGCACCCTAATAAAGAAAATGAAGCTACTGTTGGTGCATTAGCAAAACTGCAACTGCGTCAGTTCTAATTACTAAGGCTGAACGGTTGTAACGTGGCGGATCTTACTAACTTGAGTTTCTTTCCCGTTCACCGTCGTATCGATGCTTATGACCTCAGTTGAAGAGTAAGGAATCACATAGGCTTTAGTCTGGTTAACGTTAATCGAATGATGGCGTAGAATTTTCGTAACCTTTCGTAACGTAAGTAGCCTTCATATTTAATGAGAGTTCCCGTTTTGTTTATGAACTCTCTTTCGGTTAAGGTAGATGCAAATACATTGTCTTAGGCGTGAGTTTATGGAGTTTGTTTGCTTACTTTGAAATTGGTCCATGGAATCCAAGCTTGCCCACTTAATTTACTTCAAAATGAGAAAAATATCTCCAAATTCAACCTAAATTGGGAACCCACTTAATGTATGCGAAATTGATTTGATGCGATTTGATGTTAAGTTATTCTTTTGATTTCAAGAAAAGTTTTCTCAATTTTTTAAATGATATTGGACAAATATCTTAATGCCTGTCTTATTATTTTTCCGTCTGGTGTCATGGTCGCTTCATTTTAAATTTTGTTGTACAAAAACTTGCAGTGTGTGTAGTTCTCTTGAGTATCCGATAAACTTTCACAATTGGCAGGGACGGTGATAACTTGGTGTATTTGTTATATGCGTAGTGTAATGACATTTGGTGACTACTAACCCCTGCCTGCCAATTTTATAATTTTTTAAGTCCTTAGTAGTTCCGTTATCGAAAATGATCCGAATTGCCACAGCTGCGAAATAAGTGCCAATTTTGGCAACAAACTATTTCTTTTAGAAACCTAAAGGTCTTATCCTTGCGAAGACGCTCTCACACCTCGTTTAAGGAAAATTAGAACTAACTGATATTGTCTTAAAAATTATGAAACTTGAATTAAATTTTATGCAGCCCCCAAGTGGAGTGCCGTATTGTCACGCGAGTTGCCTAGTTCCAGAATTTGTTAGAATTTTTGATACTTGGTGGTGGCCGGAATTTTACCGCAGCAAATTATTTTCAGATATCAGTTAGCAGGGCTAGCGGTAAATTTCCTACCAGAGGAGATATTCTAACTCTACTACTTACCAATTTTATTGAAGGATATTTCCGGAATCTTCCTGATTATCGAAAAAATTTCAGTTCAATAGAACGAAGGCAAAGGGAGGCATATATTGATGTTGATGGAATTTGACACAGTTGACCAATTCCCCGTTGGAAACTTATCCGCCCTGAGGCGTTTGGAAATTCAAAGCCAACCATAAATCCACCATAGTGTAAAGCTGTCGTGAAATAAGAATGTTAAGCAGAGTAATGAATGTTTTTTGGGTATTATTCCTGGAATTGTTCCATTTTTTAGATGGAAAATATTTGTTAGTTTGCTCTGTTGTGAAGTTGTATTTTATTAACTAATAAATCTTCTAATTGTTTTCAGTTGCCACATGAGCTTCCATTTCTCTTTCTCTTCGATGCAATGCAGTTGCAAGGCGCGCGTTCAGCAGGAAGACAAGTTTTCGGAGCACGAGAATCGACGGCCGTGGTTCATCGTGTGAGTACCTATTTGAGTTACAGCGCATCTTCCGTGTATTTTTGCTCCGACGAGAATGTTTTTTGATGGAAATTTTCCTAATTGTAATCGTTCCAGCAATCAATTAGATCGAGTTAGAATTCACATAGACTTCAGGTTGGCTTCGGAACAGAAATAAGTCTGGAGAGCTATTTGGAAGCCGGGGAAGATTACACTACAACGCGACCTTGATAAAATTGTGATATTCCTTTTTTATTACATAGCAGCGAAAAGAAATAAACGTTATACCAACTAGTGCTGTGCAGTTCTGCATCTTGATCAACTCGAGTTACTTAAATCACAATCTCGGGCAAACCCCTTCAACTTCTTGTGATGGCCACTCAGGTTATGGGATGAATTGAGAGAATTTCTTTTAAACAAATGGGTATTACTTGAGAAATGTAGATCTTGGGAATTTTGACTCGTGGTTTAGGCACACAAAACTTTATATGCAGGCGGGTGTTTATCTCTGAATTACGCTAAAATTGTTAAATCATTTTATTTTGTACCAGGTTAGAGAAATATATTGAGGTCGTGGAGAGGAGAGGAAGAAAACGACTTGACTCAATGAGAAACAGCACGAGAGTGAGTTTATTGCGCGAAGCACAAATATAGTATACAAAACAAGTGACTGTGCAGTAGCGAACTCAGGCGCTACCACCCTCTCAGATTACCAAATACTATGGTACATTTCAGCAAAATAAATGTGCTTTGGTATTTTGGCAGTTGACGGAATTAAATGTGCTCTGTTATTACCCTAAAAATGTCAGTCGCTATTTTTCCACTGGCAAGAGACTTAGTTGGTGGCCAACAAGGGCCAGAATATAATTAGACAAATAAAGTCTAGGCGTTTGTCAGTCTAACGTGGATTATTCAATGGATGAGATTTTATTAGCATAATTAACCATTGGAAACTCATGCTGCCTCTTGGTATTTAGAAAAGGGAACAGTTGATAGCCGGTTCGAACTTATATGACAAGTCTCCAACCACTTATTTCAATTATTTAAAATACTATACAATAATTAATCGCCCAAATTTCACTGTGCTGCTGATTGAAACGGTCTTGATATAACGTGATTAATAAGGTATTCCTGAAAGAGGTTGACTGAAAAGTGTACGATGATGCATAACTATTTTGGATTATCTGCTTTTGTTTTCAGGACATGGGGCAGAACATACCCTGAAACCATAAATGCAATTCCTCACTAATAAAATGAAAACAATAGATGGATAGACAAAAATTAAAATTTCAAAAATGTTTTTAAGGATTACGGGAACAAAAATTCTTTAAAAAAAGCAATGTTGCGGATAGTAAAAAGATAAAATTCACGGGTAGGTAATCTAGAAATTGAAACGAGATACCTAATACGGAAATCTAAACCGATGTTAGCAAATATTGTCTGAATGTAAATGAAGGTCGTTCCGAGATGAATGCAAGTGATAATGAATGGAAAATGAGCGAAAAAAGTGGCTACATATTGTGGGGCACGCATTAATTCGCTCGTTATTCAAAATTTATAAATGTGGCCTCACCTCGTAAAACGTGGCTTATTTAGTCACGCAGGGTATTAAAGTCAGTGTATCCGTTGTTAAATATGTTGTGCATACTTTGTAATTAATGGCTGAGGGATATAGGGCGAACTAACATTCGTTCGCAATTCCGAATATTACATACTCATAATAAGAAGCCCGCCACGTAACAAATTGAAAATGCCTCAGCGGGAGATAATTAAACTCAAAACAGTTTGTTCACTGTCCCGAAATATAACTTAAAGATTAGGGCGCCCTCGTCACAAACTATCGACACAAGCCCCAAACACAAATATTCGCGACATAGTTTATGCAAAACTCATATTAAGAACAAATACAAGACAAAACCCTTGGGTAATATATATAAATTGTACGATATTTCTTTGGTTAATTTCATTGGTCGAGGAAACATAACGGAAACGTAAGATACAGCACATGACACAAAGAGACACATTTCACATCTTTGAAATTAATATGTCATTAAAGTATTACGTGCAATGATTTTCTAGCCTTAAACTAGTAAAACCTAAAACCAACTCTTATTCTAATTGGCTCAATGTAGGCGACAACATCACCATACACCTTTATCGCCTCATAAGTTAAAATACAAACTGTTGGTTGAGCCATCAAACCGACGGCAAGTAATTTCATCCGCAAATCTCTTTTGCGTATATTCTCGAGTGGCAATGTCTACGTTGTTGGTATGGATCCACTCTCATTCATTCTTGAAATAATCTTATTCGATAATAATTCTCTTCAAAGAGAAATTATTCAATGATTACTCTTAGATATTTGGATATTTCACAGAATGAGGCACCAGTCAAAAGAAACTAAATACATCATAATCCTCGTATTATTGTAGTTGTTTTATGAATCCAACAATGGACTCGTACACCTTCACTCGCCTCATAGTATATAAGACAAACTGCTGGTACTTCCATCAAACCAACAGAACTTAAATTAATCCGCAAATATCTCTTGCGCATATTCTCGAGCGGCAATGTCTTCGTTGTTGGCATGGATCCTCTCTCATTCTTTATTAAAATAATCTTATCCGATAATAATTCTCTTCAAAGAGAAATTATTCAATCATTACTCTTAGATATTTAAGTATTACACAGAATGAGTCAGTAGTTAAATAAAAAAAAGTTACATCAAAATCCTCGTCTTATTGTAGTCGGTTTATGTATCCAACAATGGACTCGTTAACATTCACTGGTCTCGTAGTTAATAAGGCAAACTTCTGGTACTTCCATCAAACCAACTGAACCTAATTTCATCCGCAAATATCTCTTGCGCATATTCTCAAGTGGCAATGTCTACGTTATTGCCATGGATCCTCTCTTATTCTATCTTTAAATAATCTAATCCGATTATACGTCTCTTCAAAGAGAAATTATTCAATGTGTACTCTTAGATATTTAAGTATTACACAGAATGAGTTTCTAGTTAAGAAACTAGTACCATCATGATCCTCGTCTTATTGTAGTTCTTTTATGAAGCCAACAATAGAATCGTACTCCTTCAATCTCCTCCTAGCTTATAAGAGAAAACGATGTTACGGCCATCAGAGAGACCACATAATTTCATCCGCAAATATCTCTTGCACATATAGAGTGGCAATGTCTTCGTTAATGCCATGAGTACTCTCTCATTCTTTCTTGATATATGTTGAATGGTATATGGAACAACAAACGAAAAGTCGTAGTTATAACTTTACGTTTATTTACAGCAGCCAAGAAAATCTGGTAGACAAAGAAATAATACTATGGCGTCATTGCCAGCTGAACTCCCAAGTCGTAACTGTCGTGACCGCATGGCACATCAGCTGACAACGACAATCGATACATACAAATTATTACAAATACTAAAGAAAAATAACCAATTATAATTCATAATATTTTCTAACACTCCCACTATTTGTAATAACTTTGCCATAAGAGCAACACAGAGAACATAAACTTCTTAACTATCTCATACTGTTTTAAGTAACAGAAACAATATTCAGCAATGTTCTAAATTTAACAAATTTGTCCTTAGATAAAGGTTTTGTAAAAATATCTGCAAATCTGATTCTCACTTTGCACGTATTGAACGTTGACAACTCTACTTTCGTATTGCTAAGGAATGAAATGATATCTTATATCAACATGCTTTGTTCGTTTGTGTAACTCTGGATTTTTGACAAGCCTAATCGCACTTTGGTTGTCGACATTAAGAGGGGTTGGACTCACACATTTATAACCAATATCATTTAACAGTTTCTTTAGCCACACAATTTCCTTGCAGGCCATACATGCGGATACATATTCGGCTTCCGCGGTACTCAGCGTCACCATCCTCTGACCTTGAGAGACCCAAGTGATTGGACCACCTGACAACAAACACACAAATCCAGTCATTGACCTGCGAGTGTCAGGATCTCCCGCAAAATCTGAGTCACTGTAACATATCAATTCTCCACTTGAACTAGCACTATTGTACAATATACCATAATTAACTGTCCCTTTAACATATTTTAAAATTCTTTTAATGGCATTGACATGGCTTTAATCATAATTATTCAAGTACCTACTCACACAATAAACAGAAAAAGAGATATCTGATCTACTAATAATAGCTAGGAACAAAAGTGAACTCACAGCTTGGCAATATGGAAATGTTATAAGGCCACTATTATCGCTTGCCTTACTAAACCTTACACTGGGATCAGCAGCAACAGTCACTGGATTTGAATGAAACAGCTGAAATTGCCTGAGGAATTTCTCAGCATAAGTTGTCTGATGAACATAGACAGTACCTGCCGCTCGATCTCTCACAATTTCCATGCCACTAAAGTTACGAGCCTCTGAAACTTTTATTTCAAACTCTTTTCCCAGAGCTTCCAAAATACCATGAATCACCTCCATATTGCTCCCAATCAGCAGACCATCATCTACAAATAAAGCTTCTGGTATTTCCATGTACACCTCTTCCTTCAGTTCCCCATACAGGAAGGCGGTTTTAACATCAAAGTGTGGACTATCTCCAGGTCTTCTTCAGCTGCAACTGCCAAGAGAGTTCTCAAAAGAGTCATACCTTACGACTGGTGAGAATGTCTCTCCATAATCAAGTCCTGGTCGTTGACTAAACCCTCTTGCACACAACCTTGCCTTGTAACGTGTGCCACTTTCAGAGTTTCGAGTCTTAAAAACCCACTTTGAGTCTATCAATTCCTTGTCATTTCTCGTAACAATAGTCCAGGTGTCATTAGCCTGATGAGCTGATAGTTCTTCATGCATAGCTCCACTCCATTTCTCCTTTTCAGGTCCTGTAATAGCTTCCCTATAGTTGATCGGCTCAGCACACTCAGCAAAACTTACATCGAAGTTATCAAATCGCTGAGGTATTCTCAGTTGTTCTCTATCTCTTAAACAACGTTGAGTTACTTCTTCTCCTTGTAGTTGCGGGGTTTCTTGATAGTCTTCGCCTAATTCCCCTTCAGTTTCTTCATTTTCTTCTTCTCTAAGGAATTGGAAGTGGAATTCTTGCTTGCTATGCTGCATTTTCTCGTCTGCTTCATTATTTTCATTGAGCTTGACATCTTTCGACTCCACTATCTTTCTCCTTTCTGGATCATACAGACGATAGTTCTTAGTTTGACTTTGGTAACCAACCATTACCATTTTCTTCGCCTTTTGGTCCAGTTTTTTCTAAGCATATCAGGAATATGAACATAAGCATCTGCCCCAAAGGTTCTCAGATGAAATAATTCGGGCTTCTTTCCATTCCAAGCTTCATAAGGTGTGATGCCATCCTTGTTTATCGAGGTCCGATTCTTGAAGTAAACTGCTGTATTTACAGCTTCAGCCCATAGGAATTGTGGAAGATTTCTAGCTATCAACATTGATCTAGAACTCTCCATAGTTGTGCGGTTGTCTCGTTCTATGCGACCATTTTGCTGAGGAGTAAATGGTGCAGAATTCTCCAGGACAATTCCATTACTCACCAAGTAAGTCTTCATATTTTCGTTCAGGAACTCAGTGCCACGGTCGACTCTCAGTACTCGGATGGATCGACCTCGTTGATTGTTCATGAGAGCGTCGAATTCCTTAAAACATTCAAAGACATCAGATCTATGTATCAAGAAATAA
Source organism: Pyrrhosoma nymphula (assembly GCA_963573305.1). Taxonomy (NCBI): domain Eukaryota; kingdom Metazoa; phylum Arthropoda; class Insecta; order Odonata; family Coenagrionidae; genus Pyrrhosoma; species Pyrrhosoma nymphula. The sequence continues at coordinate 47,412,963 of OY754337.1, read as the reverse complement.
ACGTACCTTAAATACGAGGCTTCGTCCTTCATCAAAAGGAAATACGTTGCTGCTCCTAGGGATTCAATGTGCATGGGGCCACATACGTCAGCATGTATGATATCAAAATTTTGACATTTCCTGCCTCCATGTACACTCTTGTATGTGTTACGATGAGATTTCCCTAGCTGGCAAGCCTCACAAAAGAATTTTTCACCTCCTGCTTGATTAAACCCCTCGATAATTCCTAAACTGGATAACTGAATCATCGCTCCAGCATTTAAATGTCCCAACCGTTCATGCCACACTTTGAAGCTGTCTTTTGACGCGAGATTGGCCTGACAATTAGAAGTTACAACAAATAACATTCTATATATTTCGTTCTCCTGTTTCACACCTGTAGCTAGCACCTTGCCATCTTTACACACCAATATGTCATTTCCTGCCAACTTAACCTCGAAACCTCTTGAAGTGCATACTCCGACGGAGAAAAGATTTTTCCCAAGTTGAGGCACATACAAAACATTTTCAATCCTCCCGAGCTCCCACTTATTGCTCGCGTATTTGCGGATTACAACAGTTCCAACTTCTACAGCTGTACACTTAGTGTTGTTTCCTAATGTAACAGAGATATCTCCGCATTCAACTAAATCGCTAAACCACTCACGTCTGTAGCAAATATGCCTAGACGCACCACTGTCCATGAGCCAGGTCTTTTTGACTTAAATCAGAGAGATGAAATCTTTAACATCTTTTGCCTCATCTACACGTTTATTACGTTCACGAGTAGTGTATTTGTCGGTAGCAACAAACCCACTCACTAGATGTTCATCCCCCGATTCTGTCTCTAACTTCTTTTTCTCCGTTTTCTTATTCTTCCTGCAACTTCGGGCAATGTGGCCAGGTTTACCACAAATAAAACAAACAATTTTGGCTTTCAACTTATTCCCAACTTGTTTCCCGACTGTCCTTTTTGTATTTCTACTTATCGACATAGCTGCTAAAGCACTCGCTGACTCCTCTATTTCCGTAATTCTTGCTTCCTCAGCGATCAGGCTCTCCTGTAGTCTCGTTACGGTCTGGTCAGCAGCTGCGACGTTGTCTCACGCTGTAACTAGTGAATGAAACTTAGCGGGAAGGCTTCTCAGAATCTTTTCCATGAGAGCAAGATCCGATACCTTCTCTCCTACGTCCTTTAGTTGCGCCACAATATTTTGTAACTTCGCAATATGCTTTACAACTGAATCACTCGGCCCCATCGTGTATTCGTGAAACCGCTTCATGAGAAGGAGCTTGTTCGCTTTCGATTTTTACTCATGCACGAGGCACAGTTTGTCCCACATTTCAGATGCCGTTGTGCACGTAAGTAAATATTCTAACAGTGAGTTCTCAACTGAGGATGCTATAATGCACATTGCTTTTGCATTGTCCTTTACCCACTGTTTCCCGGCAGCATCTTTGAGATTTGCTGGCTGACGACTCGTTCCCAGCACCACGTCTATTAACCCTCCAGCAACGAATACTGTCTCTATTTGAAATGTCCACAGTTGAAGATTGGTGCCATCGAAATTGGCAATACTCTTCGTCAAGCTCTCCGCTTCTGCCATGACGGAATACTCGCGACCACGTTTTTCCTTACGTTCGCACTTCACTTGTCACGTCTAACTCTTATATAATTATATAAATGTTGCTGCAAATGTTATACTGGGCCCTTAACCTATTGAGTGGTATATGGAACAACAAACGAAAAGTCGTAGTTATAACTTAACCTTATTTGCAGCAGCCAAGACAATCTGGTAGACAAAGAAATAATACTGCGCGTCATTGCCAGCTGAATTCCAAGTCGTAACTGTCGTGACCTCATGGCACATCAGCTGACAACGACAATCGATATTAGACAATCGATACATACAAATTATTACAAATACTAAAGACAAATAACCAATTATAATTCATAATATTTTCTAACAATAACATTATACCCGGTAACAAGTCTCTTGAAAGAGAAATTATTCAATGACTAGTCGACCCGTGCGAAGCATTCGCACTGTATCCTCCTCAAATCCCACTTAATTGAAGTGCACACCGTATAGTTAGTACCGTGTAGTTAGTGCGTCATTGATGTAGGTGTGGGTTGAAGTAAGGAATAGATATGTGTTTAAATTTTAGATTATATATTTTTTGAAACATAAGGTTAAGGTATTTACACATTTAAAGCATATTTACAAGTTTACAGGACCTCTTTGAAGACTATGTTTGAAGTGATGATATGGTCATCTGTGATTGTTTGTTGGTGGGTCTGTTTTACACAGACATAGATGTCACTGAAAGAGCGCACCCTGGAAAACGCCACATACAACTGACCGTGTGAAAAAACAGGGTCAGGCAAGTACAATCCTGCCTTTGTTAGCGTCTGTCCCTGTGCCTTATTTATAGTCATGGCAAAGGCAACTTTTATGGGAAATTGCTTCCTAGTCAGTTTGAAAGGCACGGTAGGATCAGAAGGGGTGAGGTTAATGCGTGGTATGGCGACAGTTTGACCGGGGTCAATCAATTTCGCTGTGATAGTGTAGTTGCCCAAGTGAGTTACAACTAATCTGGCGCCATTAATTAAGCCCTGTTTAGCGTTTAGGTTTCTAATCAACATGATAATAGCGTTCTTTTTTAGTATGAGTTTATGAGGTGGCAAACCTGAAGGGCTTAATGAGTTCAGAAATTCTAATGGATACAACTGAGCGTTTTCCGTCTCTTCGCAGAGAACCGAATCAGAACTGAGATAAACAGTTTCCTGTACAGGTAACAAATTCGAAATAACATAAATATGATTGTGGTACAATCGTCATTTTTTGGACATTATATGGCTGTTGAATAAATTTGGTTAACATTGAGTTCTCGGTAACAACTGGCTTTGGCAGATGAAAAGATGAAAAAATAATCTTATTTTGCCGAACGGATAGGTATGGGAATTCGTTTTTCCCCCGAACAATAAGGGACTTTAATAAATGCAAGGCGTAATTTCATAGAGCGTTTCCTTTTTATATGTAAACGGCTGGTGTCCTAACACCCCCCGCCACACGCCTATTGAGGCGGCTTGCGGGGTAGTATGTAGATGTAGATGTAGATGAAAAGCTTCACAGCTTCTACCGTGCTGTGTAAAAATTCCTTCTAGTTGCTGCAGCATGAGGTTGTACGCCTGTTCGGGCGTGTGTTGTCTAAGGAAATCTTCGCTAAGTGCGTCTTTGAAGGTGCCCCACAGTTCCGGTATGTTAGCGGGAGAGCAGAATATGCAGATAATTGCGAAAAGCCATCTCAATTGTGTTGGCATCTTGTGTCCGGCAGCTTCGAGCAGACAATCTTTCCATGTAGGTCATATGTCATAAATAAACAAATAGAAAGGCTACAGAATCCATACGGTACTTACTTTTGAGTTGATGTTGTGTAGATTTCTTTAAAGTGAATAATCTGATTTGATCGCCGGGTTTGTTTATCTTAGAGAGCAGAGACGAAGTAAGTTGGTCGTCATGGACTAAGTAAAAACAAATGACTGCGAGCGGTTTGGGGAAGTAAATATAAATTCAAGTTTTGATTAATTTAATTCATTTTATAAAAAGATAAGCAGATCGAATACCTTAAATAAATATTTTAAGTCGAAATTAAATGTGGAATGAGATAATAGATGCATGGAAACGAAATCGGTTTCAGTTCGATATATCTCGATATTTTCGATAGAGGATCGATAGGTCGAGGGCGGGATTTAAAAAAAACAGTTTTTTTCAATTGTAATTTTTCGAAAAACAACGGAAATGTGAGTAATTTGTATATTTTTCCGGGTGTAGCGGTTAAGAAAAGCTTTAAAATGGTGCCTCATTTATGAAAATTGATGAAGTATTAAGGAAGTTATGGCGTACCGACAAAAAAAAGCCCTTGAGAAATAATATATATGATAATTACTGTTAGATATTTAAGTATTACATAGAATGCGTCCCTAGTTAAAAAAACTAGTTACATCATAGTCCTCGTCTTATTGTAGTCGGTTTAAGTATCCAACAATGGACTCGTACACCTTCACTCGCCTAATAGTTTATTGGACAAACTGCTGGTACTACCATCAAACCAACAGAACTTAAATTCATCCGCAAATATCTAGTGCGCATATTTTTTCGAGTGGCAATGTCTTCGTTGTTGGCATGAATTCTCTCTCATTCTTTATTGAAATAATCTTATCCGATAATAATTCTCTTCAAAGAGAAATTATTCAATCATTACTCTTAGATATTTAAGTATTACACAGCATGAGTCAGTAGTTAAATAAAAAAGTAGTAACTTCATAATCCTCGTCTTATTTTAGTTGGTTAATGTATCCAACAATAGATTTGTTTACATTCACTCGCCTCATATTTTATCAGACAAACTGCTGGTACTTCCATCAAACCAACAGAACTTAATTTCATCCGCAAATATCTCTTGCGCATATTCTCTAGTTGCAATGTCTTCGTTGTTGGCATGGATCCTCTCTCATTCTTTCTTGAAATAATCTTACCCGATAACAAGTCTCTTTAAAGAGAAATTATTCAATGATAACTCTTAGATATTTAAGTATTACACAGTTTGAGTTTCTAGCTAAGAAACTAGTAACATCATAATCCTCCTCTTATTGTAGTTGTTTTATGTAGCCAACATTAGATTCGTAGTCCTCTCGCGGCCTCTCTCCTCGACCTACAAAGCGGGAGGATCCCTCACCACAACCAACCGTGCTCACAACAATTTAAACTTTAACAACTACGTCACATAACAAAAATTAATATTTTCATCGTACTCCCGATAATTGTACGAGTAAGTACATCTTAACTTCGTTCCACGATGAAAATTAACAATTTTGCGAACATAGCTAAAAACGTGGTCATAAACAGCGGGAAATATGGCAACAACGCAGCGGTCCCTCTCAAATTTTCCCTTTCTTTTAAGTGGAGTAAGCTTTGTAACATTTGCTTATGCAGTTTGATTGCTGGCGCCAGGTTCTAGCATTCGTATTCGACTTATTGTATAATTTTGGGAGCGGATTTTCTACGGAAATTAGGGGAATGTTCAGATTTTGCAACTTTTACTATTAAGATGTCGGATGGTAGTGAGATTTCTCCTCTGCACCCATCTAACCCACACAGTTCCACCCTTCAGCGGCGAATTTAGGGAAGTTGTGAATAATGATTCCTTGTCCCCCGTGCAAGACAATGTTTTATTGCGATTGTTGGATTTTTTTTACATTTCAAGTACTCTACCAGCTGATTGGTAGGTTCTTGGACAGTCCCCATTCTGCATCCCAACCTCATAGAAATTGTCTCGCTTTCCCTCCTAATGATGGCCCGTTATTAGATCCCTCTTCAATTCTTCATATCATCTACCTCCTCTTATTTCGTCCAGAATTCCTATCCTCTTCCTTCCTCTTCCACGCTTCCCCAGTGTTCTCCCCTCTATCACTCTCTTCAACATGCCCTCTCCTCTCAAAACCTCCTCCATCCGTCTCTAGGGAGTTGAAATTATTTGAGTTGGTTCCGGGACGGACGAATGTGGTTAAGCATGAAATCGTGTTGGAAGTGGATACGCCGATCAAACAGAGGTATTACCCAGTTTCTCCGGCTATCCAAAGGGAAATAAATCGCCAAGTAGACGAGATGTTGGCTTCCGGGGTCATCGAGCCTTCTCATAGCTCATGGTCGAATCCGGTTTTATTGGTCCCGAAACAAGATGGCTCTAAGAGATTTGTGGTAGATTTTCGGAAAGTGAATAGCGTAAGTAAAGTGGACGCATATCCTATTCCTTACATGTCTAGTATACTCGATAAATTGAGAGCGGGGAAGTATGTCACGACGTTAGATTTGGAAAAAGGTTATCGACAGGTGGAGCTCCACCCCTCGAGTAAAGTGATAACGGCTTTTACTATTCCGAGTAGGGGCTTATTCCATTTCAATGTTATGCCGTTTGGCTTACACAGCGCAGGGGCCACATTTCAGCGCTTAATGGATCGCGTTCTTGGTCTTGAATTAGAACCGCATTGCTTCGCCTACTTGGACGATATCGTGGTGGTGAGTCAATCGTTTGACGAACATTTAGAGCACGTACGAGAGGTTTTTCGACGGTTAAGAAACGCAGGATTGCGTATTAATACAGAAAAGTGCTATTTTGAGAAATTTCACTTGAAATTTCTAGGGTATATAGTTGGGGGTGGTAAACTGCGCGTGGATCCAGTTAAGGTGTTGGCGGTTCGGAATTACCCGAATCCTACCAACAAGACGGAACTCAAAAGATTCCTGGGCTTTATCAGTTGGTACCGGAGGTTCGTCCCCAATTTTGCTACCGTAGCCGCGCCACTGACCGATTTGCTGAAAAAGAAAAATTCGGCTTTTTCCTGGGAGAAAGAACAAGGTGAAGTGTTTAAAAAATTGGAGGAATTTATGGCATCGGCACCCATCCTTTCTTGCCCTCATTTTGACTATCCCTTCGCGATACAATGCGTCGCCTCTGAGGTAGGAATTGGGGGGGTATTATTTCAAGAAATAAATGGATTAGAGCATATTGTTGCTAATTGCTCACGCACTTTTTCTTCGTCCGAGAGAAATTATAGCGTTACGGAAAAAGAGTGCCTAGCGGTGTTGTTTTCGATCAACAAGTTTAGACCTTGTATAGAAGAATACCGGTTCACTGTCATTACCGATCACGCCTCCCTTAGGTGGCTGTTCAACTGCCAAAGCTTTCAAGGTCGCCTCGCAAGGTGGATTTCCCAAATCCAACAATATTCTTTCGAGGTTATCCATCGGAAAGGTAAATTACACGTCGTACCCGACGGGTTATCGCGTATAGGGGCGTTGAAAGGCGTGGGTTCGTTTGACCCCACTCGGATCACAGACCCGTGGTATTTAAAATTGCGGGCCAGAAAGGAAAAGAATCCTGACCTTCATCCCCGCTTCCGAATAATAGAAGGGAGGTTATATGACAAGGGCTCTATCCGTAAACAGCCGGAAGACTGGAAGTTGGTCATGCCTTTAGAAAACAGACAGGAGGTGCTGCACATCAATCATTCGGGCCACAGGGGAGGCCATTTGGGTTTTTTTTTAAACCTGGAGAAATGTTCAAAATTTCTTTTTTTGGCCCGGGTTGAGACGGGACGTCGGACGTTTCTTGCGGGAATGTCGGAACTGTCAAAGACATAAGGCGGAGCGCGCCAAACCCGCGGGTATCATGGAACCGCGGAGGATGATGCAACCCTGGACGGTCGTATCTACCGATATAATTTGTCCGTTTCCGAGGTCACTGAGGGGTTCCAAGTATGTTTTGATGTTCGTTGACACTTGTACTCGGTGGCCGATAGCCATCAATCCATCTACGCTACGATCCATCAAAAGCCAGCATGTCGCTCAATATTTTGGCACTCACGTAATTAATGAATGGGGTTGTCCCGAGATTATTATTACCGATAACGGCCCCCAATTTGAATTTTGAAAATGAATTAGGTTTGACAATGAACAACAATAGAAAAGACGCAACAACAAAAGGTGGAAAGACAATGTATGTATGAAAGACAAAAAGATGCTGTATTTTCTAGACTTTTACATAATATTAAATCACGTATTTTTGTATCCCATTTTAGTTATCATAAGCCAATAATTACTTTAATTAAAGATTGTAATAATGATGTAAGTAATTTGTCAATTGAGGAACAATAAAAATGAATAAACAGTGAAAAATAACAAATTTTATGCAAAATTAATTATGCTTTTTCATCTTAAATAAACCTGCCATATTTTACTTTAATATACACCGTCAATCAAAATTTATTAGTTGAAGTTTTTACTTCTATCTACCGTCCCAAGACGGTAACTTTTTTTTTATATTTGCCGTGCGGGCCGCGCGGTTGCGCTGGAGTCGAATGGAATTTTTGTGGGTTTGGAGGTCGTGGTGTTAGGAGCGGTTGCCTGTGGGAGGTCGCGGCGTTTTTCGTTGGACTCAAGATTCTTTTGAGTTGTCGGCGTTTCTTTCCGTCGCTTGGGTGTTCCTTTTTATCCATCTCCCTAACTTCTCCCTTTCCCGCCTTTCCCTTCCTTTTCGTGGTTCTCGATGATGAGACGTGACTCACGACACTTGGTATGAGCGTAAGTCGCTGAGAGAATTACGACAAGGAAATTCCTGCCCTTTTTGTCCTAACCTTCCTCGTCCGAGTACAGGCGGACGTTTCCCTTTCCTCTACCTGTGCTGGCGCCCACCCCTTTTTCTTTGTTTTGCCCGATGGAGACCCTCGTATGACCTTCTCCCGCTATCGCTGACATGGATGGATCCATGGGCATTTCCAATGGGCATGAAATGACCATTGGAAACGTACTATCACTTTCAAAAGTCGGTCCACGCGGTGAGCGCGGCCAACTTTGCATTTCGCTGAATTCGAACTTCGGGCATTGCCTATGCATTCAGGGACTACTAAGGGCCAACTTGACTCATTTCCACTCAACTATGGAGACCCTCGTATGACCTTCTCCCGCTTTTGCTGACCAGTCAACTCCCCCGACTCCAAGTGGTAGGCAACGGTAGGCGGAGAATGCAAAAGGGAAAGGCGTTAGGTGTTTTTCACTCTTACGAATAGCGGGCTTAATTGTATTTTTGATAAATCGAGGAAATAGATCGACGAACCGACCAATACAAAGCAATTTTTGAGGATAATTCTCGACTTTGCGTTTTACCCTTGGCAGCTAACTCCCCGGACCTTTCTCCTATTGAGAATGCGTAGGGTAACATTGTGAATGAGTGGCATTACGACGGAGAATGAACCGAGTAAAACTTTATTAGTCTACATACGGGATCTTTGGAATTCTTTAAGCCAACGTCCCTGGGTAATAGAACATTTGGTTGGGTCTATGCAGTCACGATTACGATCTGCAACTGAAAATAATGGCGTTATTACAAAATATTAAAGTTGCTCTCTGATGAATGAACATTTTGTTTTAGATTTATGTTACCATAGGTTATAAACTGAAAATGATTATCCCAAATTATCTAGTACACCTTTCTTCCTAACCTTATCAAATCTTGACTCATTCCCATTTATTTTCGCTGCAAAATGAACGCCAACTTTAAGTTTAAACCACAACTTCTATTTCATTAGAATCTATTCTAAATAACGAGAACATTTTTCATGTTGCTTATTTGAAAATCTTATCTTTAATATATGAGCAGTTTTTCATCGTAGGCATTTTTAAATGGAGTGCATGTCTTCTCTGAGAGCGAGAAATCAATTAAGTTATATCTCCACTGAAGGAAAACATTCAAAAATGACCGCATTCATTTCTGATATCCACTCCACTTTTTGTAGCTTCATTCGGCATATGTTTGCATTTATTTTATCCTACTTAGAGTTTTATCCTTTTTTAGGTAATATCGTAAAGTATAATTTTCAGTAATGATATATGTTGGATGAAATAGGTATGACTTCGCTTTGCGTATTTAGAAATCAGCTTCGAGCGGCGTTACACCGAAGGCATGTTTCAATGTTAATTTTGCTCTATTAGGCTGTAATTCGTCTTACATTGTTTTTATTGGACTGTTAAATGCACTGTGACTGTGTTTAGAAAGTTAATACAAAAGAAAAAGATTCATTCACTGCAAGTATATCCATCACTCAGCTCTCCGTTCCTGAACGAACCTCTGATTTCTAGAAGCTGAACATAACCATGGTGGCAATATATTCCGGAGATGTGGTCAAACTCTACTGACCTCTCTGACTATGGAATGTATCAGTCACGCAATGAGGAATGCTAGCTAAAGAATTTATTGTGAAATCCAAGGTATCAAACGCACGACGTAATTTTAATGAGGTAGCTATTTTTATGCTCCTTTGGACGAGATTGTTTCACTGCACAGCGTACAACCTACACTTTCACGCGCACTGACGAGAAATGAGCTGCTGAGGAGATATCAGGAACTCTAGACTGTTTAAATCTGTCAATCCTATAGCATAAATAGATTGGTTTCATAAATCAATTTATCCAATCGCAAGGCAATCAATTAATAAAATCTGTTTGAATACATTCTCGTAAAAGCAATGCCATACTGTGAAAAACATTGTGTGCCTCATTGTGAGAGTACTTAAAAGCTCTATGCCAAATTCAGTACACTTGACTTCGGTCACAAAAATGTTGTGATATTTTCGTGGCATAAATAATAGGCTTAGAGTTTACGTTTCCAGGCTTGGATTGTTTCCTTACATTATGCCCAGATTATTTTCAAAAATTATTTAAGTAGTGACCGATCACTAGTCATTACCTTGAGGGAAATTCGGAGTGAATATTGAATAAATCTCAACTCCCGATTGCAAGAGAATGATCGGATTCCCATCAGTTTCTCATCCCAGGTGAATACTCGGCGTTAATTTCTCCCTTATTGGTGTTTATGAAATTCTCAACGGTCTGTGTATCCAAGCAATATATTTTGCTACAGTTCAAAAATGGAAAATCGTCGCATCAGTAATTAATGTGTGTGCTGGAGGCTTTCCAAAACCTCCAAGTTTTCGTTCCGATACACTAATTAATGATATGTTTGAAGGCTATATCAGTTGTTTTGTTCTTAAACTTTACTCAAAGGTGTCGTTTTAATTTACAGTGCAATATCATTTTAATTTTACTTTGCAATTATGGAGATAGAGTTGCACATTTTTCATCACCACGTGTGTTTCACTAATATATATATATCTTTGCCGTAATATCCCCTTTCCCATCGTTGAGTCATATTCCATCTATAGCACCTTAGGCAACACCACGTTTTATTTGTGCTGTCTCTCGTATATCTCCTATCGACTTTTCGTCTATTTTTCTCTCCATCCTACTTGAAAACAGCGAAATTCCTATTCAAAAACAATTCTTTAAATCCTCTGTAACACCAATCTCCATACATTAATTTATCCTTTACTGAATGACGGAGTTATACTTCCCGGAAAGGTAACCCGTTTCGCTAGCTCAGAATTTTCCTCATTTTCCTTCATTTTGGACTATTACCTACTACTTTATAAACTTCATTACCTGCGCATTATATGATTATTTCACATTCCACATATCACGCACCTTTTCACCTGCAAAATAGACATCGAGTCCCGTGGCTGACTGGCTAAATAAATCTTGGTCATCTGCAAATCTACAAAAATTAACAGTTACTTGCTACTTTCATTCGCAATTTTATCCCTTTCCATACATTTATTACCAAATTGTCAGCGAACAATCGAAAATCAATGGTAATAAGAAATGGCCCGGCGTGAATCCTCTTCCAACATATACCCATTCCGATTCGTCATTCATTACCCGTATACCGCTTCATCCCCGTGAGGTTTTATAATTATGCGCCTACACTTTCAGTGTACTCCCTATTTCTGCAGTAATATTTATTATTCTCGTCCAATGTACTCTGTCAAAAGTCTTCCAGCAGTCTAAGAAGCAAATAGAGACATAGTGGCTATTATCTATTAATAAATGTTAGAATACTCATCACCAGAAATGCGTTTCGCGTCCCGCTCTCTTTCCTTAAGCCATACTGGTCTTCACCGAGGAAGTCTTCCACCCTTTCCCCGATTTCATTTTAACAGCTATCTCAGCTATTTTTATTACGTGCGAAATAAAAATTCTGATCTCTTAACATTATCTTTATTTTCTCATTGTCGGGAAAGGTTTCCGAGCTGATTTTGCAACGATTTTGGCAACGTATTTACTATAACTTTATAAATCACTAGTTTTCCTGCATGCAAACGAGGCTACTATCTGTCCCTTTTGCGCAGGACTAATGATTCTTGCCATGACAACCCATGTCATAAGGAGAGTACGGGAAATTATCGCCTTCTTCCTCCCACAAGAAATACCGGCCGAAAACACTTCACGGGTTCTTCGGCTGGCGAATTCTTATGGGAGTGGGGGTTGGGATTGTTTGGCTATTCGTTGTCGGAGGGAGAAGGGCACGCGAGGTCTCTTAGTGAGTAAAAAACAAACTCAAGTTCTGCCTGTCGTAGCAGTAAAATTGGCCCCCAGAAGTCATGGAACGCGTATGTAATACGTGAAGCTTGATTTCAACAGAACACGGAGATGGTGGACCGTGTGGACCGACTTTTGAAAGTGATAGTACTTTGTCCCCCACTACACCGGACCCCACCCAGAGCTAGTTGGGAGACTGTAGCCAACAATAGAATCGTACTCCTTCAATCTTCTCCTAGCTTATTAGAAAAACTACTATTACGGCCATCAAACCGACACCACATAATTTCATCCGCGAATAACTCTTGGACATATTCTCGAGTGGCAATGTCTTCTTTGATGGCATGGATCCTCTCTAATTCTTTCTTGAAATAATCTTATCCGATAATAAGTCTCTTCAAAGAGAAATTTTTCAAAGATAACTCTTAGATATTTGAGTATTACACAGAATGAGCCTCTACTTAAAAAAAAACTAGTTACATCATAATCCTCGTCTTATTGTAGTTGTTTTATGTATCCAACAATGGATTCGTACACCTTGAATAACCTCCAACGAATATGACAAATTGCTGTTATGATCATCTACAGCTACAGTTATGGTGCTACAGCACATAATTTCATCCGCAAATATCTCTTTAATATTTTTTAGTTACCAATGTCTTCGTTATGGCATTTGTAACATTTGCTTATGCAGTTTGATTGTTGGCGCCAGGTTCTAGCACTCGTTTTCGTTGCAGATTTTTTTGTATTTGCCGTGCCGGACGCCCGGTTGCGCTTCAGTTGAGTAAGGTATTTTTTCGTCGGCTCCTCGGGAGAAATGTAATTAGTCGGTTTGGAGGTCATGGTGTTGGGAGCCGTTGCCTGTGGGAGGTCGCGGAGTTCGCGGCGTTTTTCGTTGGTCTCCAGATTCGTTTGAGTTGTAGGCGTTTCTTTCCGTCGCTTGTGTGTTCGTTTTCCTTCTTATCCATCTCCTTAACCTACCCACTTGTCCCTAAATTGTGGCAAAATGTAATCTAGATTATAAGAGTTCTTCATTGAATACTGTTTTTCAATTTTTAAGTACCCAACTGTACATGAAATGCAATTGTGATACGCTTCTGTCTTTTCTGCTTGCATTAGGTGTCTGAGAAACAACAGAGTCGCCAATAGTGTTATTATTCCATGTGAAACGTAGAAAATCTGACGTAATGGGTGCAAATGACCTCAAGTTTCCGTCGCCTCTCCTGAATAACAAACCAAACTAACCTCTCAACTTCTTTGCCCTCGGATAATTCAGTATGCCACCGACCGGGCTGTAAAACAAGAATTTATCACAAAGGTGTTCTCTTCTCTCGTGCAGCGGAGCGGAGTGTTTCCGAACAAGGGCGACTTGCCATATCCCCACTTTTTGCCCCACGTAACCGTCAATAGAGAAGACTACGATGGAATCCTTCGCCACCTTTAGCCACGGAGCGTCCACCATCATAACGTATGGGGCTGCACTTTTCCTGCAAAAATGAGCTCTTTCCATTTTAGACTTGCTATGGGAAAAGCCCATTCGTTAACGAGAAAATTGGTTCGCCATGCTTCCTGCAGTGAATTCAGTTCAAAGTTAGCATTCTAACATTCGTAAACGAAGTTGAGAGTTAGGCCGATATTTGGTCCCACTTGATTAAGAAGGAATCTTATGAAGTGCAGCCGAAAATTCTCAGTCGCCAGAGACGGCCCCGATAGACAACGCATGCTGATCTTCTAACACCGATCTGTATGATCCGCTAGCGTAGTTCGTCGCGATAATAAATCACGTGATTGTTCAAATAGAATATATTTCAGAATATAAAAAGGGAAAAATCAAACCTAAATAAAGGGATTAAAAACTTCGATTTTTCTAAGGGAATATGATAAAAAATTGCATTTATTATCAGTTCATGAATGTTGATTGCCTCCTCAATAGGTTTGTTCAAACGGAGAGCGGCGTATCCGTATTTTGCCGTAATAAGGCATAACCTTCTTATACGCATACTGGACTATTTATAAATATTAACTAAATGATATGCGTACAGGACATTTAAACATTTGAATTGTCGTGAAAGTCCCGCAATAATTAAATATTATGCGTAACGCAATTTTAATACAATAGAATTGCAAGGAAAATACCTTTATGACTAAATATAAGGCGTATTGGACTTATAGCATTGCGTCGGTATACCTACTTAAATACAATGCGTGCTGGACTTGATGCTGGACTTGGACAATAGATGCTGGACTGAGTAAAACCAGTAATAATAAAATAATATGCGTACTGGATATTTATGATATTAGATTAGTCAAGAAAAACCCGTTTTATGCAATGAGTACTGGACGTAGAATATTTTTAAAAATCGTAAAAAACTAGACTTCGAAAATATTTGAATTGCCGAGAAAACCTGTTATAATTAAATAGTATGCCTGCTGGATATTTATGACATTAGAATTGTCAAGGAAAACCTGTAATGAATAAATGCAGTGTGTACTGGACGTAGAAGAATTTAGAAAATCGGAGAAAGCCAGTTTAAATAACATAATATGCAAACCGGAGGTGGAATTTTTTACAATTTCCTATAAATAACCCGATAAATAAATAATATACGTACTGTACATTAAATGAATTTTATTTTTGAATTCGGAGAAAACCCTGTTATATATTAATAATGTGTGAACTAGACATTTAAGCGTTAAATTTTGTAGAGAAATTCCCGTTCTTATTAAATTAAATGCGTTCTGGATATTTATTACATTAGATTTGTCAAGAAAAACCTTAAGCATATTATTTAATAGCTAAGTAAAACCCGTAGTAATTAAATAATGAGCTAACTGGAATAAGAACAACTTAGATTTGCCGAGAAAAACCCGTAATAATTAAATAATAAGCGTACTGTATATTTATGACATTAGAATTTTCAAGAAAAACCCGTTATGAATAAATGCAATGCGTACAGGACGTAGTATATTTTATAAAATCGGAGAAAACTAGTTTATATAACATAATATGCAAACCGGAGGCAGAATATTTTAAAATTGCCGAGAAATACACCGATAAATAAGTAATATACGTACTGTACATCAAATGAATCTTGTTTTTGAATGCGGAGAAAACCCCATTTTATATTAATAAAGTGCGTACTAGACATTAAAGCATTAGATTTGTAGAGAAAGTCCCGTTCTTATTAAATGATATATTTAATAAGAACGGGATAAATATTTATATGAAGTTCTGAATATTTATTACATTAGATTTGTCAACAAAAACCAGTTATGAATAAATACAATGAAACTGGAAATTTGTATTTTAAATTGCGATTAAAACAACTGCGTAGAATTAAGTTTAATTATTGCGTACTGGAATTAAAATTATTTTAAAAGCCGAGTGAAACCCGTAGTAATTCAATTATGTGCGAACTGGAATTAGAACAACTTAGAATTGCCGAGGAAAACCCGTTATAATTAAATAATATGCGTACTGTATATTTAAGACGTTAGAATTGTCAAGAAAATGATTTTATGAATAAATGCAATGCGTACTAGACGTAGAATATTTAAGAAAAACGGAGAGAACCAGTTTAAATAACAATGTGTAAACCGGAGGTAATATTTTACAATTGCAGAGAAATACACCGATAAATAAATAATATAAGTTTTGTACATTAAATGAATTTTTTTTAATATGGAGAAAAACCCGTTTTAACTTAATAATGCTCGTAGTAGACTATTAAGTATTAGTGTTTTAGAGAAAGTCCCGTCCTTATTAAATAATTGGCGTTCAGGATATTTAATACATTAGATTTATCAATGAAAGCCCGTTATGAATAAATGCAACGATTACTGGACTTTAGTATATTTCGAATTGCGGTAAAAAAACTGCGTTTAATTAAATTTAATGCATATTGGATTTAGAATTTATTTATATAGCTGACAATGAGTGAAACCCGTAGTAATTAAATAATGTGCGAACTGGAATTAGAACAACTTAGAATTGCCGAGAAAAAGCCGTTATAAAAAAATAATATGCGTACTCTAAATTTAATACATTAGATTGGTCAAGAAAATAACTTTATGAACAAATGCAATGAGTACTGGACGTAGAATATTTTCGATAATCGGAGAATACCAGTTATAATAATATGCAAACCAGAGGTAGAATATATTTTATAAATGCCGAAAAAACACCGATAATTAAATAATATACGTACTGTACATCAAATGAATTTTATTTTTGAATTCAGAGAAAACGACGTGTTATTATGGGTACTATTAATTTAAGTATTAGATTTGTAGAGAATTTTGATTGAGAGTATTTGTAGAGAAAGCCGTTTTTATTAAATAATATGCTTTCTGGATATTGAAAATATTAGATTAGTCAATAAAAACCCGTTATGAATAAATACGAGTACTAGACAATTGTATATTTAGAATTGCGGTAAAAAAACTTGTGGACTTTGAAATTTTCATAATAGCATTGTGAAATTCGTAGTAATTAAATAATAAGCGAACAAATTATAATTGCCGAAAAACGTAATAATTAAATAATATGCGTTCTGGTTATTTATGACATTAGAATTGTCGAGAGAAACTCGTTATGTTTAAATGCAATGCGTACTGAACTTAGAATATTTTAGCATTGCATTAAAAAACTCGGTATAGTTAAATACAATCCGTGCTGGACTCGTAATAATAAAATTATATGCGTACTAAAAGTCCATCGTAGAATCGCCGGGAAAGACCTGTTACAATTAAATAATATGCCGACTGGATATTTATGAAATTAGAATTGTCAAGAAAAACCCGTTATGAATAAATGCAATGCTTAGTGGACGTAGAATATTTTAGAAAATCGCAGAAAACCAGTTTAAATGACATAATATGCAACCGGAGGTAGAATATTTTACAATTGCCGAGAAATACACCGAACTGTGCATTATATGAATTTTGATTTTGAATGCGTAGAAAACAT
Source organism: Pyrrhosoma nymphula (assembly GCA_963573305.1). Classification (NCBI taxonomy): domain Eukaryota; kingdom Metazoa; phylum Arthropoda; class Insecta; order Odonata; family Coenagrionidae; genus Pyrrhosoma; species Pyrrhosoma nymphula. The sequence goes on along the minus strand of OY754337.1, from coordinate 47,396,022 downwards.
CGTTTCACAATAATAATGTAGTCCCGTTTTTATTAAATAAAATTAGTTCTGGATATTTATTATATTAGATTTGTCAACAAAAAACCAGGTATGAATGTATACAACTGGAACTGGACATGTTTTTATCGCAATTTTAAATACTCACAACTGCGTAGAATTAAATTTAATGTGTATTGAATTAAGAATTTTTTTGTAATAGCTGAGTGATACCTGTAGTAATTCAATTATGTGCGAACTGGAATTAGAACAACTTAGAATTGCTGAGAAGTTAAATAATATGCGTACTTTATATTGAATACGTTAGAATTGTCAAGAAAATACACTTATTAAATATGCAATGCGTACTGGACGTAGAATATTATATAAAATCGGAGAATCAGTTAAAATAATATGCAAACCTGAGGTAGAATATTTTACAGTAGTTACTTCGCGAGGTGAATACCCAATTTAGACAATTGATAGCAGTGTTGCGCAAGTAATACGTGAACTTAGATTACGCTTGGTCACAACCGCGCCTTTTATCTAATCCATCTTCGTAAACATAGTAATTTAGATCTGTTAAGAGCTCTTTAAAATAAAAAAAAACTTCTCTGGTCTTTGGCACTTTTATCAAAGTGAAAATGTATTTATTGACTTATCATTTTACATATTCATTTATTCTCAAACATCATTCCTCCAAGAGGTTATTTAGTGAGAAACATTGCCCACATCCTAATCCAATGTCAAGGTCTCATGTTGGTAATCATATTTTCTTTCTTTGCAGGTCATTGATGGCGTCCTCCAGATGGCGTATATTTGGGGGGCATTAATTACCATGTAATCTTCTGTGGCCGCTTGACAAGTGCAGTCTGAAAAAAAACGTGAAACATGTGTTATACTTTGTATATTGATTAAATATCATTGTAATATAGACATCTTTACAAACTTAAGGACTAGCCTTGAATATTGAACATAATAAATATTGATTTTATTGTACCGTTATCATTATTAAAATGCCCAATCTGAACCACAGAGCATACAATCAGAACAGTTGTTTAACTGTATTAGTATTATAGTAATTATTTGTATTAAGGCATGACATGCCATCTTTTGATTACCCCTCACGAAGTCTGGACTAAGGGCGTCGCTGCTACGGGTACTACCGGCAATGAACGTCATTTGTAGACTTGTACACCTATCGGTAAAGACATGCGTTTAATGTTATTCGGGACAAAGAATTGTCCTGAGGCACGGGTTTTCTGACGCCGACGGTTCTTACAGCTGAGCGTGTCGAATTTAACTTCACAGGACTGCGCGTTATAACTCAAGGTGTTGTTACATTTCACCAAGATTGTTAAGGAAACCCTGTGAAACTACATATAATGGGAAGTGGTTACCAATTGTCGAAAGGGGCCCCTCAAAGCGGCACGCGGTTAACTGACCTTTTTCAAGTAGGACCTAACATTTGAAATTGTCGATTTACTATCGCATATTACGTAAGGAGCGGAATATTTTAAGATTCGATTATATTTCGTCTGAATGAAGTGATGTTAGACATTAATTATCAACACTATTAAGGAAACATTTTCAGCATGATATTGCACTCGAAAACCAGAATGTTAACACATTATCTATAAGATTACAACATACTTAAGCAATATCGATAACATTAACACAATTAGATCGCGAAAAACCCTTCACACTTAAATAATACGCGGAATTGTTTTAAAATTGTATGATAAATCGCGTCAGAAATAAGTAAGGCGCGGAAAATTTTAAAATTAGAGGAAATCTTTTGTCGAGACTATTGAACAATTGAAATATTGAACAATAGGCGGAATGTGAACACTGTTTCCTGCCACATTCATCTATGAATTGCAAAACACGCTAACGAAAACGCTAGTTCACTAACAATGTGTACATAATCGTTCACCGAATGCATTACTATCACTAACGGGTTGGCTTTATAAATCATTGCAAGCAATATTATTAACGTAATACCTGCTCATTGTTCCTTCGAAAAGAAAATCTCACAAACAAAATCGTTCTCAACACTTTATTTCACTTAAACTTTTCAAAGAGACATAGTGTTGTGTGTGCTGTGTTTGGTTTTGTTGATCTGTGTTCCTGCGTGTCTCTTCTCATGGCTGTTTTTGACTGGAGTGCTTTATTAATGCAAAACGACGGAACTTGTGCATTCTTCTGCTGACAAAGCAATTAAAATTATTGCAAATAAAATTAAGCACAAGCAGGTTGTTGGACAACACTTAGGACTGAAAACCTAGGAATGTCAGCGAAACTTTAATTAACGAGAGCTACGTGTCGATGGTGCTTTTACCATTTCAAAAAGTGAAATTTAATTGCCTTTCATGATCAAATTTGCGATACATACCTAAAGTAGTACAGTAGTGCATTCATTAGGATTAGAAAAAGGCTTCCTTAAGTGTAGTTAATCATGATTTTTAACTAGTGTTTTAACTAATAACATAATTAACAGTTAAAGTAAATATTGAAACATTACTGAAATTGCGAGTATTTAACTAAATATATATTTTTATACGGTTTTAACTTGACTCATGTTTTGACTTCTCTGCGTAAACTCCTTCCCAACCGAAGATTTTTTTGTGATTCCAGAAGAAAATAATGCAGTAAGATTTATATATAAAAAAGTGTAGTACGTGAAACTGTTTAATTTCATAGGGGTTTATACGTCTCTCTGAACTGTATACGCGTCCTGTTTTCCATGGAAAAGGGCTGGTATTTTTTTAAGTTTAGTTTTAAGTGTCTAATATTTTGTTAACATTAGAAAGACAAGATATTTTTATTAAAAATGAGGACAAATAAATCGAATTTTATGCGAATAAGTGTTCGCTCATAAAACCATAATTCGCACCGGGCTATCCATCCCTTATGCTACGTCAAACGTATGGTGCTCAATTGCTTTCGTGACTGAAACGATTGAGCGCCCACATTCCACTGATGGAACTTACAATATTTCGCGACGAGGCAGTAAAAGTGTTACTTCATGCCGCCACGGAAAGTTCTAACACGTCATGTAATCAGAGCTTAATGGAATAACGAAACAAGTGAAAGATTATGAGTAGTTTGGCCGAATATTTGCGAAAGATGGAAGAATAGGTAAGAAAATTAAGAGGCGCACGAACTCTGAAACCAAATTCAAGGGCAGCATAAGAAGATTGACAAGGAATAAATGATTGCCTAGGGAGTTAAAATGGCAGTAAATAAAATCGTACTTCTCCAAAATTGATTAAATGGTCATGAAACATGAGTACACCAAGGTAGTGTAGTGCAATGTGGATGGTATACTTGATAGGTGTTTACGGTAAAATTTGGAGGAATAGGGCTAAGAATGAATGGGCTCTGAGACTGTGTTAACGATCCAGCGGTAATGGACGAAAATGCAAGGAGCGTGCGTCGTAGATTTCGTTCATTTGAGACAGTGGATGAATGTCGAATAACGAAACCGAATTATGACAGGTGTGATATTAAGTCGTAGACGAAGAAATTCAAGGGTGAATGCAGTGGAAGTTGTGCCAATTTTCCCCCCCTCGAGACTCGAAAATCCTGAGAGCGATGAGCTACGCGCCGCGATCTGCTCCGGTCAACGCGATCGCTCAGGTCATCGCGATTCCCGCAAGACACTCCTTTTATTCGGTCCCGCTTTTTTCGATTTCAAGTCAACCTGCGAACATTCCCAACAATCAAATGTAACTGACCGCGGCGGGAGAAGGACGTATCGGCTTGGTTTCACTTGTGATCGTCTTGTAAAGACAAGGTTACCGGTATTTAGCCTACGGGCTTGTTTCATACTGTAATAATTGTAATTATATAAATGCTGTAATTGAAGTTATTTCAAACTAGCTAAGGTTGTTTTCATTTTTTCTCTCGTTACGCCCACCAAAATCAGTCAATTCATTCGCGACGTCAAGTTTCACGGGCTAGCGTTGCAAAGTCACAATTAAGAAGAGAAACATTATGAGTCTTATGGATAGGAGAGCGTTTATGAAGCAATACATGTACGAGACGAAAGCAAAAGAGGTATGTAAGAATAGGGCATTGTCGAGGAATTATTAAAATAATTCCACTTATACGAGAATGGACGAACCGTGAAGAAAACTATTTCTCTATCTATTATAAATACCAATTTGGCGAAATGCTGTTTTAAGGAAGCATATTAACCGAGAGAATGTAATGGGAATAAAATCGAGACAACTTCCTCCTATATTTCTCGATTTATTAGCAAATTACCGGAGAAATCGACGTAAAAATGTTTTCATTCATTGGAAATTTCACTGTAGTGGGTCCTACAACTGGAAGAAGTGTTCATTATTCATCTAATAATCTGTATACTTAGCACAATATTTTTCCCTTCTATCTTAAGCATGACAACAGTTAAATAAACCTTTTGAAAAATGTAAACAAAAAGCGGGAATTATAGTTAAATGTCGGAAAAACTTGTCTTTGTTTTGGCTTACAGAGTCGCGGAGGAATCTCCTCAAGCTGGGTTCAAATTGAAGGCGGATCGGGCGGAAGGAAGAGGGCGTGCGTCGTAGATTTCGTTCATTTGAGACAGTGGATGAATGTCGAATAACGAAACCGATTTATGACAGGAGTGAAAGGCGTGATATTAAGTCGTAGACGAAGAAATTCAAGGTTGAATGCAGTGAAAGACACTATTAAGAAGAGAAACATTGTGAGTCTTAAGGATAGGAAAGCATTTATGAAGCAATGCATGTACGACACAAAAGCAAAAGAGGTGTGTAAGAATAGTGCATAATTGAGGAATTATTAAAATTATTCCACTTATTCAAGCTTTTATCCATCTGTACTAAACTTAAAATCTACGAAACTATAATAAGACAAGTTCTTCTATATGAAGCTGAATCATGGAATTTAAAAAAAAAAACTGAAAAAGGCTGATTACCTTTATTTTCAAAGTACTTAGAAAAGTCTTTGGACCCACAAGAGAAGATGCAATATGGAGGATTAAACATAACAAAGAAATTAGGGAGCTATTCGAAGCACCAGACGACGTAGCCGAAGAAACCAAGAGCCGACGATTGCGATGGGCTGGGCACATAATAAGAAGAGAAGATGACGCCTGAATAAAACAAGTTTGGAAAGACTGCCCTGATGGAAGAAGACCTCTTGAATGCCCAATGAAGAGATGGATAAACCAAGTAATCATGGACATGAATAAGATGAGGGTCAACGAGGAAGACGCGGTAGATCGAAAGAAGTCGAGGCAGATCGTTGGCGAGGCCAAATACCACCTTTGGTATCAATGGCCACGGAAGTAAGTAATTATGTATACAAGCCTAATTCTAATAATTAAGCTCTTCGTGCTAACGCCCAAAGGGAATGTTTTGATGGGTATGTAGTACCACTGTAAAATGACGAAGGCCATTTTATTTACATATGGATACACCGACAAAAATTCTGTTACTTAAGTTACAATGTTACTTAAGATAACAGGTCCCCTCGAATGCAATAACACGCGGTGGTATGACACTTTTCAAGGAAGACCTATCATTTGAAATTGTCTGTTGGCAATCAAATAATATTCGTGACTGCATTGGAATATTTTCAAGGTTCGGGATACCGATCTTATATTTCTACACCTATATTATAACTATAATAGGATATATTGAAGGCAGCGTGAAAAGGGAACAGTAGTGGTTTGACCACAAAGTAACGTGACAATCAATTTTACCGAATTAAAAGCCGTTCAGCAAATTAAATTTCGGAAAAAGTTTCGGAATGATATTACACTCGGAATATTTATAAGTATTAAAAAAACCGGTACCGAAATGTTAACAAATTGTCGATAAGATTACAGCATAATTAAACAATAGGCGGATAGGATATGTAAACAATATCGAGGAAATCATACACGGAGTTAAATCTTAATTCTAAGGATTTTAACACGGAGATTTAAGAATTATCAAGGAAAACCTATCAGAACTAAGTATAACGCAGAATTTTTATATATTGTCGAAGAAAACCTATCAAGTCTAAATGACAAGCAAAGTGTTTTACAATTTTTTGCGGAAATCCCGAGATGAATAAATAGTCCGTTTTAATTTAGAAGTCCGTCAGAGTCAAATACTACGCGGGATACTTTGTAATAATCGGGGAAAAGGTGTCAGAATTAAATAATACAAGGAAATTATCAAAGAAAAACTGTCTAAATGAAATTATACTCAGTATATTTAAAATTTGTCTAGGAAAACCTGTCAGAATAGCTTATTACGCGATATATTTAAAAATTGGGTAAGATATCCCGTTGGATTGAAGAAGTACGTTTAATGTTTAGTTTGCCAAGAAAATTACATCAGAATTAAACAATAGGCGGAATGTGTAAACAATGTCGAGGAAACCCGTCATAATTTATTTATACTCCAAACATTTAGGAATTGTGTAGGAAAACCTAATAGATTTAAATAACACGCAGAATATATTACAATTTGCTGAGAAAAGCCCAAGATAATTAAACAATCCTCGGATTGTTTAAAAATTATCGAGAAAAGTCCCATCATAACTAAATAATACGAGGGATATTTAGTGTCGGGGAAAATATTCAAGAATAAAATGATACGCGGAGTAGTTGTCGAGAAAAACTTGTATGAACCAATGAAAACGGTGAATATATTGCATTTGTCGAGGAAATGGCGTCAGAATTAAATACGTTGCGAAAATTCAAACCTTGTCGAAGATATCTAGTCTGAATTAAAAAATACTCGGAATATCGCAAACTGTCTAATATAACCAGTCACAAATAATTTAGGCGTAGGACATTTAAAGATTGTCGAGGATATCGTCAGAATACAACAATACTCGGAGTATTTAAAAATTTTCTAAGAAATCCCGTTTCAATTTAATAACTTGCGAAATATTTTAAGATTGACAGATTTAAATAATACGCGAAGAATTAACAAAATAACTCACGGAAGACCTGTCATAATGAGCGGAATTTTTAAAGAAATGTCGAAGAAAATCAGGCAGGCGCGGGAAATTTACATTTACAAAAATTTAATGACAATTTAAACGCAAATTCTTGAAAACAAAAATGTCATTTAACCAAGGACAGCGGGGCTGAATATAAGGGTGGGAGGGCAGAAGATAGAGCAGGTCGAGCAGTTTACGTATCTGGGTAGTATTTTGGAGGCGAATGGGTTTAGTGGTAAGGACATCAGATGCAGAATTGCGCTCGCTAAAGAAGCATTTTCGAAGAGAAGGGAATTGATGAGGGGGGGTCTGAGAAGAGACGTAAAGAAGAGGCTGGTGAAAACTTTAATATGGAGCGTGGCGCTATATGGGTCGGAAACTTGGTCATTGCGAAGGGAGGATGTGCGTAGGCTTGAGGCGTTTGAGATGTGGGTTTGGAGAAGGATGGAGAAGGTTAGCTGGATGGCGAGAAAGACGAACGAGGAGGTATTGGATATGGTCGGAGAGGAGAGGAAGCTTGTGGCAGAGGTTCGGAGAAGGCAGAAGAGATGGATGGAGGAGGTTTTGAGAGGAGAGGGCATGTTGAAGAGAGTGATAGAGGGGAGAACACTGGGGAAGCGTGGGAGAGGAAGGAAGAGGATAGGAATTCTGGACGAAATAAGAGGAGGTAGAAGATATGAAGAATTGAAGAGGGATCTAATAACGGGCCATTCTTAGGAGGGAAAGCGAGACAATGTCTCTGAGGTGGGATGCAGAATGGGGACTGTCCAAGAACCTACCAATCAGCTGGTAGAATACTTGAATGAATGAACCAAGGACAGACACTATGTGACACCCACTCACGAAGAAGGTATTTCGAGGTTACAACCACAAACAAAAAGAACTAACTTCTCAGGTGGCAATAGGTGAGGAGCTTGGGAGAGACTAACCCAAAATCCCTCCGAAAGAAGCTTGGGGGAACCCAAGAAAATAATCGCTGACGCAGTATCGGACATACAATCCAGAAGTAGCCCGTTTCTTGTCTTCCTTACCTCGTCATTCACATTCGGGAGATGGGACAAGCAATCCGAGCTCCGAACAATGAATCGTCAGCGATTTGGGGCAAACAACAGAATCTGGAGATAGGAGTTACGGCTACCAAATGAAACGAAGGACAGATGAGTATGTACTCGAGGGATATTTGAATGTGTGTAATTTAATAATTTATAGATACAATACACACTTTTAATAAAAAAGTGTATTGAAAAAATTAATTTTTTATCATGAATTCGGTTGAAAGGTTGACGTTAATAAAATGTCAGATATATGAGTCATTCAGGAGAGGAGGACACCTGTGAGATTGGGTTAGTCAGCCGATGACCGTACAGGGAAAAATCGATATATTAGAATCTGATTAAATGAAAAACCTCTGAATCTAGTAATAATAAGATCATATATTCACTTTTGAACATCTACCTTTATGCTTAGGTAATGTTTTATGTTATGTGGAGTCTTTACAGATATTCAAAACTGTGTCCTACTGCAAACACAAAGGATAATGAGTTCATATTTAATTGTAAATAAATGTCAATACAACAGAAGTTTGGCATTTGGTCATAAGCTTAATGCTGAAGGCATTACCTTGTTGATAATGATTAATGTGTTACCTAAAGAGAATTCAACATTTAAGTAGAATTATGCATTGAATGAGACTTGAAAAATAAAAGCCCCTATAATAGCTTGCTATGAGCCCTCAACGTTGTCTGTGGATGCTAGTAAGTATAGGATAGCTGCAGTATATATGCAGAATAGCTTATGTCTCAAACAAGGTATGCAGAATAGCTTATGTCTTGTATTTCAAACAAGGTATGCTCAAATCATGAAAGAAATGCTAAGCATAAAATTTGGGCAGTTAGTCTTCGGTATATGGGTAGATTTAGTTTGAAACCTCAGCATCCATCCCCTCAGAGTAGTCAAATGAAACTAACTCGTTCGACTAAGCAGAGTGAAGCATGATTCCAACGGACGTGAAACGACGCCAAATGCGGAAAACAGAGTAAGTAAGTCTGGCCAAATAGGTGAGCGGAAAGCGAAGGTGCAGAGCATAGAGAACGAGTCATTGATAGTGATGGGGTGAAAAATAATACTGAATAATAGTGATGTATTAGTTAAAACGTTCGTATTGACTTCGTGCTAAAACAAGAATACAGTGATACGGCTTGAGCCGCCACGTCACCTCAAATATGAATTGGAACACGTTTTCCACCGGCAATAATTGCCAACGTATTTCTTTCAATTATTATCGGCATTTATCTACCAAGATATATAAATTCTCTTTGTATATATTTAAGATAAACTCATTATATCAATTTTTAAATATTACGAAGTTTGAATAAGGAAACTTCCATCTTGAATTAATGACTTCAGCAAAAATTATTTAAAATATGCTGGATTATATGATTACTCTTGTTAAATTATTGAAATCGGATATGTACTCCTCTTAGAAAGATGAACCATTTATTTATTTTCGTAGGCTTTAAATCAAAATTAATCACCATGCTTGAAAGGTGCATTGAACATACGTTTGTAATCATGGCGGTATTATGTTAGGTATCGTGGGATAGGTTTATAGTGGACTGATGGTGAATCACAGGACCTTACCCAAATGCAAGAGGAGAAGCGAAGTCTACAATATAAAGCATGATAGGTACGTTTCCAATGGTCATTTCATGCCCATGGTTGGTAGCCAACGCGAATAGCGCTCTGGGGATGCAAGCGGCCAGTTTTCCGACAGTGGCTTCGACGATGAGTCCATCAACATACTGTGATCGTATTTTCTTCGTCATTGCCGAGATCTATGAATGATATGCCATAAAAGAAGAAGCCGATTATTCTCCAAAGCGGTAGTGGCGGCGATCCGTTTGTTGGGAAACTTTTTTTCCTCATAATACTTAGTAGGTAACTGAATTATTATGAGACATTAAGTGTTAAAATAGCATAAATTGTTATAAAGACAGATTCAGCAAAATGCATTTTTTTTAATTTTATCTATACGTACATATCCCTAATAAGAACCCGCAGGTAAAGTTTAACGCAATAACATAAACAACCAACCACCTTAACTTGAGATGCATGAAATTGTCGATAGCGCATATCGAGACTACGCTTACGTTAAAAAACAGCTGCAACAAAATATACTGATGTTCTTAGAAAGCCCTTTGGAGACGCCCAGGTGAAAAATGTGGTTAATTGCATAGAGAGATACGAAGTTAATGTGAAAAACAGATTAGCGGGTTTATGACCTTCGGAACCCTGGTTTTTAAACACACCTGGGGCACATGCGGGGGTGAGAATGGAAAGAGAATGAATTTAATTTTATAGCAAACATTCCTCGAATTTCAACTTGAGTTACATCTTTCTAGGAAAATTAAAATTAATACGCATTAGAACAAGAAAATTACTTCGGACTCAATAGCGGAAATGAACAATGGCGATAAAATAAAAAACGTATTCAATATCCACTCTATTAATCAATTCATTTTAGGGATCGCATACCACCGCAATGAGGTTCAATGAGTTCGGGTTGTCTCACAAGTTGTCTTGCCCGTCTCAATTATCGAGTGAGTTTCGCGCTGGCTCCAAGAACGAAGGCTCATTAGATAACCTTGAATGCATTTGAAACGCTCCATTCGTACGGCTCAACTAAAACCAGGTAGTGATAAATAGTTTTCCTTAAGCAAAACTCCATAGATAAGACCACAGGCAGCTTATCGCTAAAAGACTATTGACAGTTGCTCGGTAGATTATGTGGAATGTGGATTTAAATGCATTTGCTATTGAAGACACTATTTCTCTGTGATAACTTCCAAGGATATTCAAAACGTTCCAATAAGTCCAGGAGAGAGGGGATAAATCGTTGAGACAGTTGAGGTAGTCTCAAATTCGCTCAAATGTCGAGGGCAATGGCTTTGAATAGAAAGACAGTATATTGCTGGCTAAAATGCTAGAGGGAGGGGATGAGATGATTACAACACGGCAAAGAAGCGAAGACCAAGATGCACGTCTCGAGATGATGATAGCAGAATTCGTAATCATCCTGCTCCTGATCTCTTGTTGGCGGGGTGGCCTTGATAAAGAGGACATTAAACTTAAAAGCACCTGTATGATGAGAAGCCGCCTCCATTAAGCCGGTATGAGAATTTACAGTCCAGCAAAAAGCCAGAAATTAGCGAAACTAATTAAACGGAGAGGTTAGAACTCGGTCATTCGTAATGGGATCATATTAGAATATTGTAACTTTCATCAATGATTAAACATTAGAAGTGTTGATTATGGACATATTTAGCAATTGAGAACATGCAATTGTTGGTAAATATAACTTTATTAATTGATAGTACTTCTTTGAACATTTACCTATTTAGAAAAAAGTTATAATCCTCCTGCTTGTCACGTATTACCCAAAAAACAACAAGGAAAAAAGATCTGGGCATAAATGTCTGCGTTTTTGGAGAGCTATTTCTGCAGTCGGGCCGGGACTGCTGTTGAGAACACCACCTCGAGTGACGTCTAATGATTACCTACGCCCGAATCTTTCGTATTTTCATCACTTCCTTGCATAAACGACGTAGCGAAGAAATAATATATGTTCAGGACACCTATCCCATCCACCCATCTACAGTGCGCGAAGCACAGGAGATTTTTCGAGGAGCATTCACACAGTACAGCGTAACCCTTCCCTCCAAACTCACAGTATGTACCTGAATTCAATACAAAATTATGATCTTGGAATGGCAGAATGCCTAAGGAAAGAACCAAGACGCACTGAAAGTTCACGTCTGGGAGGTATGGGCATCCTTGTGTTGGCGCCCAACATGATTTCAATATTAAATGGGGTCAACGAGACAAAGACTTCAAGGAGTCCATGATTGTTATGGTGGTGAAATTAAATACTGTTCAATAGTAAAGTATGAGTTAAACCTTTCGTTAGGACTCCTGCTACGTTTCTCCATTTTCAATGGCCGGAACATTTGTTTCCATTGTATTTATTTATGAAGTTGACAGATAATTTGACCAACAGTGCATCTACTAAGAATTTAATTTTTCTCTTTGTGTTTATTTAAAATGAGTTACTTTAAAATACAATTTTTTAAAAAATATGACGGAATGTAATATGATAACTCCCGTTACATAATTAAACGTGGTTTCTTACTCCACCTAGAAGCTTAAATAGTTCAACATTTCAAAAAGGCAATCAATCATAAGGAAAATGTAATATCTATCTTACGTCCTGTTTTTTTTCATTTTTATTAATTCATTAGTACATATTTGCGCATAAAAAGCTTATTTATTCATTGAATATCTATCGCCATGCTTGAAATATGCATTGAATAAACGTTTGTATTCACGATTAAAAGAGGAAACTCTTATTCATTGCGGTGTTCTTTAAATATCGCAGGTTATAAGGATAGAAGACAGCGGGTGAATCCCAGGACCTTGCAATATGCGAGAATTGGAGAGAATCCAAAAAGAAAAGGAGAGGAAAGAGAAAGAATGCAGAGGAAGGTAAGGCGATAACGAGAGCGTTCAATGATACGTTTGAAATGCATACTTGGCTGTCTAATGCGCCTGAATTTGGAAGCCAGCGAATAACACTCAGGGAAGGCAAGGGGCCAGTAATCCGCCACTGACTTCGGCGATGAGTCCATCACCTTACTCCGTTCGAATTTACCTCATCGTTGTCTAGGAATTGAATGCCATAAGAGAGAAAGCAGATTTTCCTCTGAGGGATAGTGGCGTCGCTCCGTATGTTGGGAAAATTTTTCCTCATAGTACATGCCGCACAGAGTGGATATGCGCTTTAGCTGCAGCAGCTTACAGGTGAAATTAATTACAGTGCGGATAATTAGAAAAACTATAAATTTATTTTAAAAAAATCAGGATAACAAGCTGCACAGAATTCGAATGTCAATTGAAGACACCGTGGACGATAAAAGACAATGCAGTAAGTTAACTACGAAATATTTTTTGCAAGCTAAGGAAGCAGTGACTAGATTCATGAAGTTGGGCCTGAACTTCAAGAAAGGACATGCAGAAATCATGGCTATACCACATAAACTTGTAAAGAGGGAGTTGTTTGGAGTGCATCGTTGTGTATCTCGTATAGAACAAAAGTCATGGACTCCAACAAGAGCTACACGACCAAAATGAGGACAAGTCAGAAATGCAATGGTAAACTAATTAGGCCCTGATCAACAAAACCCCACCGTCTCTCACGATCAAACTAACCATAATCTTGCTGAAATGATGTGTGATGGACGGCTCCTTTATCGAAACATGGACAGAAATTCAGTGAAGAACCAGAATAGACTTCACTTAAATGCTGAAAATTTGATGGCTCCAATGGAACACTCCGATGGCCGTAGTGTTGCACTAAATTCAGGTTTTCCTTCTTCAACTAGAAATCCTTTAGAATAGGAAAAGAAAAATTAATGTAGAGAATATAGGTTCCAACACTAAATTGAACGAGTTGGTATTGTTGCAAAAAAAAACTTCCAATGAAATACTTGTGAAACTAAAATCAATATTTGCGACTCATGGCATTCCCAGCGAATTTATATCTGAAAACTTAATTCTTTGTGTTATCAAAAATTTGCAAGGATTTGGATCTCCGTACTGTATACAAGTTCACCAATGTACCCAAGATCTAATATACTCTAATACATAGGGTTATACTGCATATGATACTGCATGGATAGAGGTTCAGTTGCTTGGAGAGTATCATTACGTGGCTCACATTTCAAATCCAAAAAACGCGTTACGCGACCGAAATGATGACAACTCAGAAATGCAATTCTAAACTAATAATGGCCTGAACAACAAAACACCACCGTCATTCATGATCGAAATCACCTAAATATTGCTGATGTTGGGAGATGGACGGCTCGTACATCGAAACATGGGCAGTAATTCAATGGGGAACAGGAATAGACTTCACCAACATGCTGAAATGATGATGGCTCCAATGGAACACTCCGCTGGCTGTAATGTTGCACTAAATTAAATAATGTTGCTGTTTATATATTTTAAATGTTTGCTCAATTTTACATCGACTTCATTTGAGTACCATTCCCATTTAAATACCGCATTCGATAAAAATATCGCTACTTTATTTATTTCAGATAATATTATTGGTATTGCCTTGTTATCTCTGCAGTTACCAAGCGATAGAACTTGCCAAGGTATCTTAAAATATTGAAACCCTAGTATTTATTACTATTAATCTTTTTTGGCGTAACTTTGAGCAACTGATTCCTACTAAACAGCGAAAATAGTAAGGAGCCAAAGTGCCTGCGGACGGTTAACGGTTGGACTACCCAGTTTATGCCGTTTCTTTAACAGTGGATTTTAGGCATGCAGATGACATTACAGGTCTGATAGGATTAAATCTCCATTGGTTTTTTCTCTAATGAGAGAAATAATGATTTATCATAAGTAAAATACAATGAAAAGTCTACGTTAAATAAAGAGAATAAATTTGTGATTCCACATTCAATTCCACATATTTAGGATGCAAGTTATTTTGATTTAATTAGCTGATACACCGATTAATTACCACCTAGTCCTTATAATTCACTGTAGTTCGCACACCCACTAGATGGAGAGCGATCGTACTTCAAACACCTCACTCCCAACATGTTGACATAACCAAGCCGACCCACCATCTCTCCAACCTCCTCCTCCCGTCTTCCGCCCATAGTCCTTGAATGCGAAGCCCAATTTCACACACGCGGAATAATTTCGCGGCTCTCGGGGGAAAATATGAAGCGGACCTCATTTTCCACCGCCCATGATTGCGGACGTCGGTGGCAGCGGGGTTTTATTCCCCGCTGCTAACCTGAGGTCCGAGGTTCGATCCCCACTCGAGTCAATTTCCACCACCGGGTTTTACTCTTTTTTTTTATTTACCGTGATGATATATTTTCGCACATATTTCTATTTTACAAAACGATCCCTGCCGTTAGTTATGAAGAAAATAAAAAATAAGGCTCGGTTTCTCTGCATTCAATATATCTACGGAGCGATTTCTACTTACTACTACATAGCCTCCGTGATAATTAGCAAAATTTTAAAGTTTAAGGAGAGAAATTTTACCTCTAAGTGATTGATTTTTTTCTTCTCAAGAAAGTAAATGTAAAATACATGTACCAATTCGCAGGTTTCCAATTGCACAATTTTTATTAAAAGAAATGTTAAGTTAGCACCAAACATGAAGAAACACTTGCTTCTTATATGAACATAAGAGTAATGTCACAGTAAAATGCGATAAATAATCAAATTTTATGAAAACAAGGTACGACAAAATTCCCTTTATGTAGTTGAGAGGTCGGAAGCAGATATTCGGCCATGCACAAAATCCAAAGATAGAGACGAGCATAAAATGACCTTTTTCCCCATCACCCACCTTTTTCGGCCCCCCCCCCCCCCCCCCGCGACTATTTTTATCACTTTTCGATAATTTGGAGGGATTAGAAGGATTATTTTAGCATTTACATTTCTTCTGAGGATTTAGAGGGGTGAAAAATTCTTAAACATGAGCATTAATGGTATGGAGGTAGATTTAGTGGGGATTAGTCCCCGTAAATTGTATAAAAACGCACTAAAGATGAACGATTTTGCCGTTTATTCCCAATTTTTCACGTATTTTCTAACATTTCCAGCTTATATTTCACCTCATCCTCCCCGAATGGTGAAAATATATATCAACAAGAAATAGCAGCGGCAATAAAAATATTTTGATACTTAACATAGCAACAATAATTCAAATATGTAGCAATAGTTCGGAAGATTTACTTTGCCACACTGGCGCTCGCAATGTCTCGCCCGCTCAGTCTTGGATAGCAATTCTCACGCTTTCACAGGAAAATATGGAAAAAAGAATACTTTGTAATTCCACTAAAAATATACGATTGAGATCTTATGTTCTCATTGAAGATACAGAGTATTCTTTTACCTTCATCATGGAGTTCCACAAATTATCATCCTCTCAAATCAATGCTGCAGTTGTCGCCATCTTCCCTCGGTATACCTCTAGCGATCGCAGAGTAAACTTGTCGGTGTTCTAGGCAATGTTTCCAAGTTGTATAAATTGTGTAAAACAGTGGAAGTTGTTTTACTCCGGCTTTTTCCAAGTGAATTGCAGTACGTGGGTGTGAGTTGTGATTAGTGATTTAATGTGTAATTATGCCTCGCGTGTGTAATAATCATCCTGATCGTTTCTGCTATGTTAGCGGTGAATTGACTTTCAAATCGCAACGAAATTGACTTTCAAATCGCAACGAAAACCTCTTTCTTTGATTCTTAAAATTGCTTATAAATTGCTGCACCACTTGTTATAGTATTTTGACCAAATGGCTCAAAGTTACGCGTAAATCAATGCCATTTGCTGTGAAATGTATGCATTTGGTGCATGCATTTCACAGCAAATGCAACTTCCATTACTTGAATGCTTGCTTGCAATGCATTTGGTGCATGATAGAAACAAAAAAAGAGAAAAAAATCGCGAAATTTTCGTTTTTGCAACCGCCTTTAGCGGAGACTGCGTCATATGAGGGAGGTGCAAAAACAGAAAATGTCGCTGTGTTTGTGTATTTCCCTTTTTAGAGCCAATATGCATGAAAGATGTATGGTGCTTCATTTCCCAATTTCACACACGAGGAATAGGCTCTCGGGGCAAAATATGAACCGGGACACGTTTTCCAACTCCTAGAATTGCGGACGTCAGTGGTAGCGCTGCTAATCTGACGTCCGAGATTCGATCCCCACCTATGGCAATTTTAACTACCTCGTTTTACTTTTTTTTATTGTCGTGATGATATATTTTCGCAGATTTTATATTCTATTTTCCAATATGATCATTGCCGTTAGTTAATATTTATTTTAGTTTTTAATAAGTTTCGCTGACTCTGCATTCATTTTATCTACGGAGCGATTTCTACTTACAACTAAATTACCACCGTGATAATTTGGAAAATATTTTTAAAAATTAACGAAAGCAATTCCTCTGCTAGAGTTTTAGTTGATTTTTTTTTCGTCGGAAAAAAGTAAATGTAAAATACGCGCAATACCTCTTAGGTTTCAAATATACGTTCAAAGATAATTAATTTATTCCGACGGAGTATTGCAATCTTCTTATGATACGAAATGTACCGTTAGTACCAAACATGACGGAATACCTGCTTCTAATATGAACTGAGAACTTGTGTAACAGTATGACGGTGCTCATTAATCAAATTTTGAGAACATTCCCATTATATTTTTTATTTATTTTTAAGAACCACCGAAAACAGCTCTTATTGGCCTTTACATCGGGGTATTAACAATGGACGAGCACAAACAACCATGCCCTGGGAAGTGAAAAGTCCTCCTTAGGCGGTCTAACCCGCGACCTTAGGGTTAGCAGGCGAGGACGTTACCCCGCCGCCACCGAGGCCTTCCGAACTCTGAACTATATATATATAGTTCAGAGGTCGGAAGCAGCCATTACACAAACTTCATAGATAGAAACGAGCATGATTGAATCAAAAAAGAGAAAGAATCACAAATAGCGAAATATTTCGCGGCTTTCTTTCCGACTACAATACGAGTAGTATTCGTTAGGAGTTGCGAAAACAGAAATGTTCGCTGTGCGTGTGTATTTCTCTTTTTTGAGCCAACAAACTTGAAATATTTGTGGTGCTTCATTACACATTGGATTTTATGTAGTAGGAAAGCTCCAGAACAAAACTAATTTGAAATCCAAAAGAAATTATATTATCCTCAGTATTAATTTAAGAATACATTTTTTTAATTTGAAGACCAGTTAAGAATGCATTTCTTTTAAGAAAGCGTTCTTAATTGAATAACCTAAATGAAATGCAAGAATGCAATTCATTAAGGGTCTTACTAAACAGGCCTGCATTTAGCTAAACCTAACAATAAACAGGTATTTCTCAAAATAGGATTACTGTTGATTCATTTTTTACTCTTTTGGATAATAGGAAACTGTTAATAAATTGAACAATGTTAGGGGTGACTGACTATGTGAAATTTCTCTTTGATGGATAAAAAAAAAACTTTTAGAGATAAAATTTCTATCCTTAAATAATGTGATAAAATGTGATTAAATTTTTTTTTCGGCGCAAGAAAGTAAATGTAAAATACATGTACCAATTCGCAGGTTTCCAATTGCACAATTTTTATTATATGAAATGTTTCGTTAGTAACAAACATGAAGAAATACTTGCTTCTTATATGAACTGAAGAGTAACGTCACACAATGCGATAAATAATTAATTTTATGAAAACAAGGCGAGAACATTCCTTTAATATCTATAGGTAGTTAAAGAGGTCGGAAGCAGATCGGCCATGCACAAATTCCATAGATTGAGACGAGCATAATATGACCTCCGTTTTTTCCCATCACCCACCTTTTTCGGGGGAGCCCCCCTCCTATTTTTATCACTTTTCGATAATTTGGAGGGATTAGAAGAATTATTTTAGCATTTACATTTCCTCTAAGGGTTTAGAGGGGTGAAAAATTCTAAAACATGAACATTAATGGTATGGAGGTAGATTTGGGGGGATTAGTCCCCGTAAATTGTTTAAAAACGCACTAAAGATGATCGATTTTGCCGTTTTTTTCGCAATTTTTCACGTATTTTCTAAAATTTCCAGCTTCTATTTCAACTCATCCTCCCCCGAATGATGAATATATGTATCAATAAGAAATAGCAGTGGCAATAAAAATATTTTGCTACTTAACATAGCAACTACAATTCAAATACGTAGCAATAGTTCGGTAGATTTACTTTACCACACTGGCGCTCGCAATGTCTCGCCCGCTCAGTCTTGGACAGCAATTCTCATGCTTTCACAGGAAAATATGGAAAAAATAATACTTTGTAATTCCACTAAAAATATACGATTGAGATCTTATATTCTCATTGAAGTTTCAAAGTATTCTTTTACCTTCATAATGGAGTTCCACAAAGTATCTGCCTCTCAAATCAATGTTGCAGTTGTCGCCATCTTCCCTCGGTATACCTATAGCGACCGCAGAGTCAACTTGTCGGTGTTCTAGGCAATGATTCTGTGTTTCCAAGTTGTTTAAATTGTGTAAAACAGTGGAAGTTGTTTGGTCCGGCTTTTTCCAAGAGAATTGCAGTCCGTGGGTGTGAGTTGTGATTAGTGCTTTAATGTGTAATTATGCCTCGCGTGTGTAATAATCATCCTGATCGTTTCTACTATGTTAGCGGTGAAATGACTTTAAAAATGCAACGAAAATCTCTTTCTTTGATTTTCAAAACAAGAATTGGCTAAAAAAAATTGGCACTTATTACAGTAGTTTGACCAAATGGCTCAAAGGTACGCGTAAATCAATGCATTTGCTGTGCCCATGGTTTGGCGTGAACCTCGCTCTCATCTCACGTATTGTTACATTAGTATGACTTCCACCGTCGGGTCCTCCAGCAAAAGTAAGCATACAATTCAGTATCCTAATATCCCTTCAGCAATAAGACCAATTCCTCATAACGAGCCTTGCCAATCCCTGAGCCCCCAAAAACGTTTACTCTAGAGCCATAAATTGATTTGAAAGACTTTGAACAACAGCCGGGATCAAGTGATACTTCCACCGATGATAAAGAGTGTTCTGATGATTCAGCTGATTGAGAACCTCACCTAGTTACGCAGTCAGAATTGAATGACCTCGTAAGTGATTTGGAGTTGCCTAAGACGAAATTTCAACTTCTTGGATCTCGACTTCAGCAGTGGAATTTCTTATAAAAGGGCGTAAAACTCTCTACCCATAGGACCAGACAGTCAACACTGAAATTACTTTTTACGGAAGATGAAGGCTTGGCGTTTTGCCCCAATTCAAATCCATTGATGATAGAACTGATGATGCCATGTGACTCAGAAAAATGGAGGCTGTTTATAGATTCGTGAATGACAAGCTTGAAAGTGGTCCTGTTGGCAATGGGAATGAGTTACCTTCAGTCCCGGTTGCATACTCTGATGATATGAACGAGACTTACGGATATATCAACCGAATCTTTGAAAAAATTAATTATCACGATTATAATTGGAAAGTATAACTGACTGACCTGAAAGTTGTCGCTCTACTCACGGGACTGCAATCAGGCTTCACGAAATACTGCTGCTTCCTTTGTGAATGGGACAGCCGAGACCGAGAAAAACATTACATCGTACGGATCTGTCCTCTACGAGAAAGCTTTACTCCTGGTTATAAAAATGTCGCTCATGATCCTCTGGTCCCGAAAGGAAATATTTATTTTTCACCATTGCACATCAAACTCGGACTGATGAAACAGTTTTTGAAAGCAATAGACAAGACAGGCATTTAAATTTTTGAAAACTAAATTTCCTCGTCTTAGCGAGGCTAAAATCAAGGAAGGAGAATTCGTGGGCCCACAGATTAGATAACTTTTCCAACATTCGACGTTCATGAAACACCTGAATCAAGATGAAAAACGAGGTTGGCTTGGATTCCGAAACGTGTGTGAGAACCTTTAGGGTAACAAAAAAAGTTATGATTATGTCGTTCATTTCGAGGAATTTCTGTCAGCGTAAAAGGCCATAAGGTGTAACATGTCACTAAAAGTGCATTTCCTTCATTCACACCTAGACTTTTTCCCAGAAAATTTGGGAGCAGTTTCAGATTAACACGGGGAAAGGTTCCATTAAGACATTAACAAATTTGAGAGGAGATATTCAGGGAAGTGGAATGCGGGCATGTTGGAAGAGTACTGCTGGTTTTTGGCACGAGAAACTTCTATCTCAGGGTATAAAAGAATATCAAATACCAAATGACGGTACTTATGTTAGTCATCGTTCTTTACATTTAATATTTTATTCCTTAATGACGCACGCGAGGTATTGAGAGCTCCAGCGTGGTAGCGTATCTTCTTAACTGTTGCTGCTATTTTAACTTTTCGTTGCTATACAGTGTTCCTAAATATTTTTATAATGGCTGCTATATATTTCCATCATTCTGGGATATTTTGGGGAGGGGAAGATGGAATAAGAGCTGAAATATGAAGAAAATAAGTGAATTAATTGCGAAAAAAGGAAAGGTAGATCATTTTTATTGCGCTATTTTGCAATTTACGGAGAGCAATCCCCCCAAATCTACCTCCTTGACATAAATATTCATGTTTTAGAATTTCCACCTCTCTAAAACCTGAAAAGGAATATAAATGCTAAAATAATCCTTTCCATCCCTCCAAATTATCGCAAAGTGATAAAAATAAGAGGGGGGCGCTTCCCCCAAAAGCGGTGGGTAAGAGAGAAAAACGGATGTCATATTCGGATTCAGGAGGTCAAACATGAAAATCAGCAGGAATGGCATCAGGGCTCGAAAAAAAACATTTTTTGCCGATCAGTGTAATAGGAAACTGTTAATAAATTGAACATTGTCAAGGGTGACTGACCATGTGAAATTTCTCCTTGCTGGAAAAAGAAAAAAAACTTTGCAAATTAGCTCATTTTGCCATTGTTGACTTCATTTGAGAGCCATTCCATATTAAATACCGCAATTGAAAAAAGTACGCAGATAAATTTATTTCAAATAATATTTTTGGAAACATTGACGGTACTATGCCTTGTTATTTCTGGAGTTACCGAGCCTTAGAACTTACCAAGGTTTCTTAAAATATTAAAACTCTAGTATTTACTACTATTAATATTTTATGGCGTAACTTTGAGTAACTGGTTCCTATTAAACAGCGAAAATAGTAAGGAGCCAAAATGCCTGCGGACGGTTGGACTACACAGATTATGCCGTTTCTTTAACAGTGGATTTTAGGCATGCAGATGACATGACAGGTCTGATAGGATTAAATCTCCATTGGTATTTTCTCTAATGAGAGAAATAATATTTTTTCACGAGCAAATTACAATGAAAAGTCTAAGTTGAATAAAGAGAATAAGTTAGATTCCACATTCAGTTTCACATATTTACGATTAAAGTTATTTTGTTTTAATCATCTGATATACCGATTAATTTCCACCTAGTCCTTATAATTCACTGTAGTTAGCACACCCACTAGATGGAATGGGAACGTACTTCAAACACCTCACTCCCAACATGTTGACGTAACCAAGCAGACCCACCATCTCTTCAACGCCACCCCCCCCCCCCCCTCATCACGTCTTCCGCCCATAGTCCTTGACTACGAAGCCCAATTTCACACACGAGGAATAAGTTCGCGGCTCTCGGGTGAAAATATGAAGCGGACCACATTTCCCACCGCCTATAGTTGCGGACGTCGGTGGCAGCGGGGTTTTATTCCCCGCTGCTAACCTGAGGTCCGAGGTTCGATCCCCACTCGAGTCAATTTCCACCACCGGGTTTTACTCTTTTTTTTATTTACCGTGATGATATATTTTCGCAGATATTTCTATTTTACAATACGATCCCTGCCGTTAGTTATGATGAAAATAAATAATAAGGTTCGGTTTCTCTGCATTCAATATATCTATGGAAAGATATCTACTTACTACTACATAGCCACCGTGATAATTAGCAAAATTCCAACCAATTCGCAGGTTTACAATTGCACTATTTTTATTATAAGAAATTTTCCGTTAGTACGAAGATGAAGAAATACTTGCTTCTTATATGAACTGAAGAGTAATGTCACAGTACAATGCGATAAATAATTAATTTTATGAAAACAAGGCGAGAACATTCCTTTAATATCTATAGGTAGTTAAAGAGGTCGGAAGCAGATCGGCCATGCACAAATTCCATAGATTGAGACGAGCATAATATGACCTCCGTTTATTCCCATCACCCACCTTTTTCGGGGGAGCCCCCCCTCCTATTTTTATCACTTTTCGATAATTTGGATGGATTAGAAGAATTATTTTAGCATTTACATTTCCTCTAAGTGTTTAGAGGGGTGAAAAATTCTAAAACATGAACATTAATGGTATGGAGGTAGATTTCGGGGGATTAGTCCCCGTAATTGAATTTTATGAAAACAAGGCGAGAACAGTCTCTTTACATAGTTCAGAGGTCTGAAGCAGCCATTCGGCCATGCACAAAATCCATAGATAGACACGAGCATGAAATTACCACCTGAAACCGAATATGACCTCAGTTTTTCCCCATCACCCACCATTTTCATGAGAGCCCCCCCCCCCCATTCCGCCTTTTTTTATCACTTAGGGATTAAAAGGATTATTTTATCATTTACATTTCTTCTAACTTACTTCTTTCTACGTGACACTTACGTGACGTTCTAAGGTGACAAAATTCTAAAACATGAACAATTATGCTATGGAGGTAGATCTGGGGGGATTAATCCCCGTAAATTGTATAAAAACGCATTAAAATGGTCGATTTTGCCGTTTTTTCGCAATTTTTCACGTATTTTCTAAACTTTCCACCTTCTATTTCACCTCATCCTCCACAGAATGGTGAAAATATACATCAACAAGAAACAGCAGTTATAGTAAAAATATTTTGTTATTCAACATAGCAAAAAAAATTAAAATATGTAGCAATAGTTAGGAAGATTTACTTACTACGCTGGCGCACGCAATGCCTCGCCCGCTCATTCTTGGACAGCAATTCTCATACTTTCACAGCAAAAGAAGGAAAAAAATAATACTTTGTAATTCCACTAAAAATATACGATTGAAATCTTATATTTTGATTGAAGTTACAAATTATTCTTTTCCCTTCATCATGGAGTTCCACAAAGTTTCAGCCTCTCAAATCAATGTTGCAGTTGTCACCATCTTCCCTCGGTATATGTCTAGCGATCGCAGAGTCAACTTGTCGGTGTTCTAGGCAATGATTCTGTGTTTACAAGTTGTTTAAATTGTGTAAAACAGTGTAAGTTGTTTTACTCCGGCTTTTTCCAAGAGAATTGCAGTCCGTGGGTGTGAGTTGTGATTGGTGATTTTATGTGTAATTATGCTTCGCGTGTGTAATAATCATCCTGATCGTTTCTGATATGTTATCGGTGAATTGACTTTAAAATCGCAACGAAAACCTCTATCTTTGATTCTTTAAACAAGAATTGGGCTCCTAGACTTTGCTGCACCACTTGTTACAGTAGTTTGACCAAATGGCTCAAAGGTACGCGTAAATCAATGCATTTGCTGTGCCTATGGGTTGGCGTGAACATCGCTGTCATCTCACGGATTGTTACATTTGTATGACTTCCACCGTCGGGTTCTCCAGCAAAAGTAAGCATACAATTCAGTATCCTAATTTCCCTTCAGCAATAAAACAAATTCCTCAAAACGAGCCTTGCCAATCCCTGACCCCCTAAAACTTATAATCTAGAGCCATAAATTTATTTGAAACAGCCGGGACCAAGTGATACTTCCACCGATGATGAAGTGTTCTGATGATTCAGCTGATTGAGAACCTCACCTCGTTACGTAGTCAGAATTGAATGACCTCGTAAGAATTTTTTGTGGCAAGAAAGTAAATGTAAAATACATGTACCAGTTCGGAGGTTTCTAATTGTACAAGTATAGCACAATTGTTATTATAATAAATGTTCCGTTAGTACCAAACATGAAGAAATACTTGCTTCTTATATGAACATAAGAGTAATGTCACAGTACAATGCGATAAATAATTACATTTTATTAAAACAAGGCGAGAACATTCCCTTTATATAGTTGAGAGGTCGGAAGCAGCCATTCGGCCATGCACAAAATCCATAGATAGAGACGAGCATGATAGAAACAAAAAAGAGAAAAAATCACTTATCGCTAAATTTTCGTTTTTGCAACCGCCTTCAGCAGAGACTGCGTCCTATGAAGGAGTTGCAAAAACTGTCTGTTGCGGCCACTAAGATAGGAGTCCTCAGTAGGAGTTGCTAAATAAATTCGTAACGAGTGTGTCTTTCTCTATCTTGAGCTTATATTCGTGAAACATTTTTGGTGTTTCATCCAAGAACTTTACTTCATCAATGAGTACAAAAAATCCTGATCCAAACGATAAAAAATCAATATTACTGTTTT
Source organism: Pyrrhosoma nymphula (assembly GCA_963573305.1). Taxonomy (NCBI): domain Eukaryota; kingdom Metazoa; phylum Arthropoda; class Insecta; order Odonata; family Coenagrionidae; genus Pyrrhosoma; species Pyrrhosoma nymphula. The sequence goes on along the minus strand of OY754337.1, from coordinate 47,371,047 downwards.
GGTGAAACATCAACTTGATGAACTGTCGCGGTAATTGAAATAAATCGCCTCTTTCCTAACTTAAGGAAACTTTTATTTTCAATTTGAAGACTACGTTGAATTGATTTTATAGGGGTTCTTATTAAAGAGGCCTCAATGTGGTTAAAACTCAAGTGGTTAAGTCATTTCTCAAAAATGGATTACTGTTGATTCATTTATAGCACTTTTAATGAACAGAACAAAGAAACTCTACCGGACATATAAAACTATTCCTCTTCATATTCGTAACAGTTCGTTATAGATAATTTCATTTAATAGTAAAGTAATTTCAATGAATGGTGCCATAAAGCTTGGATGGTTTCAGATCAGAGATTATTTGTAGCAATGAAAATGTGGTTTTAATAAGGATGGAAATGATCATTTGGAGTTATTCAACGATTAAGAAGTCCCAAAATAGTGGGAAGAAAAGATATTTGTTAAATAATCTGCGAGATAGAAAGAACAGACTCATGAGGAAACTCACGTCCGCGCAATCGTTCGGCTGATCGGAGTCGTGCTCCGTCGCGATGTTTTTTTTCTCTCTACATTCACATTTGGACTTACCATTTGTGCCTCACTAGGAAGTGACTCCGTAGCCAAATTGGCAAATTCGAACGGCGGAAGACTAGTACTTGGCAAATTTCGATTTCGAAATGATCCTATTTTTTCATCTTGACTCAAATGACAAATCATATTCCGCAATCAAACAACATTACGTTACGCCTTTTCAATGTAATTTCTATGCCAAACGCAAAACAAGTACAGCTATAAAGCTTACAATGGAAAGTTTCAAAATAAAATAATCTTGAAAAAAATAACAGCAAAAAAATAAACTCTCAAATTCAATATGCGTATCTTGTATCCATGTTTCGAGTAAATTTACATGATAAAAAAACTGTAACGCAGCGTCCGCTATTTATAAAAATTAGAGATTTAATTGCAATGTTCAAAATGAAAGCTCAATAATTGCTATTTTATTAAAAATTGCCTAATTAGGACTATGTAGGGGATGTAGAGACTAGTATGAGAACAGGTACAAGCTTTGCGGCGTACACCGCTTTGAAAATAACGACTTTAGTAAAAAAAAAACATACATCGTGGATTTTTTTCGTGAGTTTCTCGGGGTATGTTTGCTAATAACTCAAGTTTTATTTCTTTTAGGATGATCGAATATCATAATAATGAGGACAATAAAACGTAACACATTTTACACAATTCTACAAAGCATATCACAGGTAAAATTGTACTTCAAAATCTCCATGGCCGTAAAAGACTGTACCCATGACTCACTATTATCGTGTGATACGGCTTCAGCCGGCCCGTCACCTCCAACCCCCTCTCCCGTCTCCCCCCGCGGGCCACGACTAAGAAGCGCATTAGGCGCAAGCAAAATAAGAAACGGGCATCGTTTTCCACAGCATATAATTGCCGACCACGGTTGCAGAGGGGTTTTATTTCCCCACTGCGAACCTGAGGTCGGAAGTTCGATCCCCTCAACCAGTTAATTTTCTCAGCCTCGTTTCACTATTTTATTTTTTTTAGCTTTACGGTATTTTAGTAATTTTCGAGCAATTTCCGTGTTTTTTATTAGCAATTTTAGAACTACATTTTTTGTTATTACTAAATTTAGTTTTGGTAACTATGCATTTCTTTTATCTCGGGTGCAATTTCTACTTACAACTAAATAGCCACCGTGATAATTAAGAAAACTTATATTCCGATTGAAGGAAACAATTTTCTCTCTATGAGTGTTTTAGGTGATTGAGTTTTCCGTCATTACAAAGTAGGTACACGTATAATACGCGCACTGTTTCGCAGCAGGTTTCTAATGTGGTACGTTAAAAGGGATTTCATTTATTCCGACAGAGTATTGCATTATTCTTTTAGTAACAGATATAGCGTTAGTACCAAACATGAAGAAATACCTGCTTGTAATATGAACTGAGGAGTAATATTACAGTAGGATGGATTTCATTTATCAAAGTAATGTAATAACATTTACCTTCTATATTTATTGATATACTGCGGAGGCAGCCATCCGGCCAGATACGGAAAATTCATAGATAGAGACCACCTTGCTCGTATCAAAAAAGAGGAAAAACACGTATCGCAAAATGATCGTTTTTGCATCCGTCTGCAGCGGCGACTACAATAACGGTTGGGAGTCACAAAATAATACAATTTCGTAATTCGAGTGTCTTTCTGTTTTTTTTTGCGCCTGAATACGTGAAACATTTTTCGATAATTCATTAAAGAATAAGATTTTATCAAGGAGTAGGTATGAAAATATCCAGAACACAGCTAAAAACAATTAATACTACTCTTTTGAGCGAAACCTCAACTTGAATACAGTCGTCTTATTTGAAATCCTCAGTAATAACTTAAGAATTTTTTTCAATAGAAGACTACATTGAATTGATTTCATCGGGGTGCTTATTAATCAGGCCTTAAAGTGGTTAAAGCTAAGAGTCATTTCTCAAAAATTGATTACTGTTGATTCATTAATAACAATTTTTTTTAAATAGGAAACGGGTTCCATTTGCAATAACTGTATCCCTATATATATGCATTCCTCTTCGTCTCCGGAACAGTTTCTAATAAATCCAGTAACTCAAAAGTAATGTCATTTTCATAAAGGGATCCATGAAGCTTGGATGGTTGCAGATCAGATGTTTTTGGTTGCAATGAAAATATGATTTTCTGAAAGAACGGAAATGAATCTGGGATATAGTTGGAACAGACTTATGAGGAAACTCACGTCCACGCACTTGTTGGGCCGATCAGAGTCTTTACTTTCCAATTCAATTCCACGGTGAGTTTTCTGAGTGCACTTAGAAGTGAATTTCCCCGCTGCTAACCTGAGGTCGGAGGTTCGATCACCACCATTTTCTCTGCCTCGTTTTACTATCTTTTTGTCAATTTTCCGTGATGCGAGCGAGCAATTTCTCATTTACAATTATAAAACATCATTGTTGTTTGTTATTTTTAAATTTGGTAACTGCATTTTTTTACCTACGGCGCAATTACTACTTACAACTAAATAGACAGTGATAATTGGGAAAGATTTAAAATCTATTTTTAGGAAAACAATTTTATCTTTACTACCGAAACTCGCGCATTAATTCGCACGTTTCAAATGTACCTTAGGGTGTGGCTTATTTTTTCTCGGATTTTCAATTTACACCTCTCAAACTATGCTATTGGATAAAGCAATGATATCCAAAAAATTCGGCTTGATAAGTTTACGTTTGGAGGTCGCTCAAGAGGCATAAATGCACTGACGCGTGCCCCACGCATGGCGCCGGGTGCGTGCTGGCCGCAGTCAGCTGATACGTAGTCCTGTGCCCTTTATTCCCTACGCCCCCCCTCGCACCTTCCCGAGTAAGGGTCAAGGGTGCCGTTTCCCGTTAAATTTTTCAATTTTTCTGTGGCAAATTTTACAGACTGCTAGTTATATACACAAATTTACTTTCCTAACAGGATTGACTTTTAGCTCTAAGTTATGCATGTGTACGTAATCATTTACTTGAGATGAGTTAGATAAGTGAACTTTAAGGTGTGCGATATAGTGTTATGTACGAGTCCGGCAGCATGAAAGGGGAAAGGGGTAAAATTCCACTTTCTGGCGGAACAGAATATAAAGAGTGGAGGTTTAGGATTGATATATTTTTTGGACGAGAAGGAGGTGCTGGAACATGTTAAAGTACCATTTGAAGAACAGATGGAACCTCAAAATCCAGGTAGGAGATAGTGCCGAGCCTCGGGCAAGTAAGAAAACCGCTGCAGCATATTTAAAGGAGCTAAACGAAAGGTTTAAAGAGGGCATATTGTTCTGAGCTTGAGAAATTCTCACCTATCACCGGTGCAAAGTAAAGAAACTGCAAATGAAATTTGGACTTGTTTATAAACCAAGTTTTTTTTCAAACTCCCGCGACTAGAATGATGTTGAAAAAGAATTTAAGCAACCTTAATTTTCTGCTATCATAAAAAACATTTGATGATTATTGTGTGAAGTATGATGCCTTTATTGTGAATTTGAATTTAGTTGGAGAAATGATAGACGATGCGGGGAACGTCTTACAATCCTTAATGACCATGGCAGAGTATTATTATGGTGCAGTATCAAAGCTTGAAACCTTACCATCGGAGAGATTAACCATGGAGTTCTGTCGTATGCATGTTGGTGAGGAGGAGGTGAAGAGGAAAGAGAGGAAAGCAGGGAGACTTTGACCGCAGATGGCAGCTCCCGCAGCATTTGCAGGGTCAAGGTGTCAAGAGGCAGAGTTGTCAAACGTTCCTGAGTTCCAAGAAAGAAGCCAAAAGAGATTCGGCAAGTCCCACATTTTTTTCCACAATTGCAAGTTTCGTATCCATTAGATGACAGTGTTGGAGACCTGAGGTGGGAGGAAGTAAAAGGTGGACATGTTGGAGAAAGCAGCAGGTAAGGTAATGCTCATTGTAAAATGCGGAAGTCCTCTGAGGAGAATGTACTGCCAGCAAATAGTTTTTTTTTTACTATTGTAACAGAAATGGTGAAGTAAATAATGTATGGATTCTAGACACAGGAGCTTCAGGCTTACCTGGTTATGGCATATACTCCGATCGTAAACAGGAGAAAATTAAAATAATGGATCAAGATTGGTGCAGCTAAAGCAAGTGCTTATTTAGTTGCAAAATAAATCGGTGATGTTCACACAGTGACGATGGGAAATCAAGGAAAATACAACTTAAAAATGTATTGTTCAATGAAAATTTAAAATGTAACCTGATATCTATTTCTAAACATTTTAATTGAAAAACGTGCATGTATCTGTTGGGTATGTGCGGCGAAGTCGAAAGGGCCCTTCCTGGTCCCATTTCCTTTCCTCTCCCTTCCTTCCCCTCATACAACGGGAAGGATCCCCCCCCCATCCCTTTCTCGTTACAGGAGATCCTTCTGGAAGCCCACCAGCCGGGAGGATATATAAGCGGGAGCGCGCCGGCACCGGGACAGACAAGGATATGACCGGAGTCCGAGAAGGAGCTCGGGGAAAACCAACCTCTTGTATTCTGCTGAATAAAATCTTGTCTATCTGAAAGCAACCTGAGTAATCATTAAACGCAACAGTATCATAGCTAAAATCAAATTGTTGTAGCTATAGAGTGGATGGATAGAAACATACACAAGTTACATTTAAAAGACTTAAATGACGTAGAAGCATATATTGGACTAAGTTATGGGCAATTGTGGCACTGGAGGATAGGTCACATAGGATTTGATAGGTTAAGGCAGCATAGTAGAGCAGTAAATGGACAGTATGAGTTAAAGAATGTTAAATATAAGTGATGTTTTTATGTACGGAAACAGACGTGTCTTTCTAGAATTCAGAGTAGAGAAAGGGCTCGGAGATCCCTTGAGAGAGGTCACAGTGATGTGGACCTATATCACCTACTGCTTACAATGGTACAGACATTAATTGATGACTTCTCTCATTTTACTGTTGTGTTTGGTTTAATAAGGAAAAGTGAAGTGAGTGATAGATTACTTGAAAATTCATGAGGTTACGGCAAATAGTAGAGTCTCTACTAAGACATGTCAGTTTAGATGTCATAATGGGACGAAGTAGTTTAATGAGAATCTTAAGATTTTCTTCCAGGAGAAAAGGATTCAGTATGAGTTTAGCATCCCTCACACACCTCAACTGAATGGAGTCACAGACAGGATGAATAAAACCATCGTAGACAAAGACAGTTGTATGCTGTTGTAGTCAAGTTTAAGGGGAACCTTTTGGATGGATGCTGCAATGACTGCTGTTTATTTAATTAACAGGAGCCCAAATTGAGCATTGAATATTGGCAAGGTGCTAGCAGAATTGTGGTATGGTTTCCGCCCAGAAGTAATTTAATATATAGTATTTGGATGTGGATCATTTCTATGCAAGAAGAAATCTGAAGTAGATTGCAAATAATTTGATGCCAGAGGAAAGAAATATTTTGCTTGGCTTTTTTCCTAATGGCTATAAATTGTGGATCCTACCAGACCGAAAAGTAAAAGACTGCTTGTGATGTTGTATTTGATGACAGCAGAAGCAAATTCTCAGGTGAATTCTGGGACGATGATTTGTGGGAGGATACACCACTTCAGGTAAAAGATACATCAGAGATTCAGGTAGGTTCAAGGGAACAGGAGCAAAGGGGTGAGATTCTGATGTGGGTGATCCTCAAAGAGAGGGTAAAGATGAGGCAAACCAAAACATGAGGAGAATTTGAGTTAAGAAGTGGCAAGCATATTTTTAGGAATATGATACACCTTGGCAATTACAATGAAGTACAAAGAGCTTTTGTGTAAGGAGAATCGTGATAAGAAAAAAAAATCATTGTTAGTAGATACTTCATAGGATGGAAATTGATGCCAGGATCACCATGTCATAGAGGAGTCACATTATGTATTGAAATAGAATGCTGTTGGGCTAAGTTTTTGTCCTACTATCATAGTGTCCCTCAGTGTTTTGATGAGCTAGAAGAGAGACGGGATAAAAGGGAATTGGTCAGAGCAGGGGATGATGATTTTCAGTCATTACTGGAAAATTTCATGTGGGGACTGGTAAAATTGTTGGAATAATTTTAATTGCAAAAATGCAACTCAAGGTCGGCAGTATTTCGACAGTATTTTGTTTTTTTGTATGTGCTGCACCCTGGTGGTGATTGTATAATAAAGTTACTCCAGTCTTGCCTTTGAACGTGACGGACGTGTTATTTTTTCTGTCGATCGAGTACCTAAGCGAAAGTTATCGGGCGAATCACGGTATTACAACGTAATTACATCAGGTTATGGGCCCAGATGCTATGGAGAACTGCGTATGAATTAAGTTGTAGTTAATCGTGAGTTAATTAGCCCATATTCTTTTTTTTGACGGAATCAATTTGACGATCGTGTGCGTTAAGATGGGAGAAATGGAAGAGGATAAGACCTTTACCATTCCTAAGTTGACTAGGAACAACTATAACGCGTGGAGAGCACGAATAAAGTCAGAAATGCTTCTTAGGGATTGTTGGGAAGCAGTTATCGGGTACGTCGATGCGGAAAGTACGTCCTTGTCACAGGGTGAAACACGGAAGAGGGAGAAGAATAATCTGATGGCGTTCGCCCTCATCATGCGGTCGGTGGGCGACGACTTGATCAATGACATCGTCGAATTCAACCGGGCCGAGGAGGCATGGGAGACCCTTGAGAAGCTGTGTAACCAGAATACCGAATATGGTGCAATGATGAAGTTCCGAGAAATGGCCGCAATGGTTAAAGGTGATTTGGGCATGCTGGACTATATCAATTCAATGGTGAATATGAATAGAATGTTAATTAGAAATAAGCTGAATATTACGGAGAAACAGCTAGCTCATCTAGTGCTGTCCGGCTTACCTTCCGATTATGAAATAACAGTGAAGACACTTGTAACTCAAGATGACAAGATGAATATGGCGACAGTGAAGCAAGTATTACTCGAGCAGGAGGAGGAACTGAAGAGCAAAGGTGATTCCTCCCATCAAGTTTTGAAGACGTCGAGAGGTAACCAGAAATCCTCAGGACATTACCAGAGGAATCCACCAAACCAGCATTAAGGTGAGAAGTTGCTTTTTTACAATGAAAACAGGAGACCTTACCGTAAACAGCCAAAGGGAAGGCCTCCTGGTCAGAAATTTTTCTGTTATTCGTGTGGACTGGAAGGCCATATTGCCAAGAATTGCCCTAAAAGTAAAGAAGAGCTGAATGAAGAGTCGAAGAAAGCCTCAGCTACAGTGGTAACGAGAGAACATGTCGTGCTTTACGCCAGAAAAATATCAGAAGCAAGGAGCGGAGTATGGATATTGGATGGTGGTGCCTCAGACCACATGTCATATAGGAGAAAAATTTTCAAGACCTTTAGAAAATTTTCTGGGGAAGTGGAGATAGGTGATGGTTCTCCTCTCCAAATTGAAGGCATTGGTAATGTCGTGATTCCCATGTCAAAAGAGTGTGGTGGGAAGGACATTGAACTGCATGAAGTGCTGTATGTTCCAGATTTGAGTGACAACTTAATATCTCAGGGACAACTGGATGAGAAGGGTCTTGAATTCATTTCCAAGGGTGGACTTAACAAGGTAATTAAGGATGGGAGAATTGTTTTTCAATCACACAGGATTGGAAGGCTCTATTTCATCTCTACCGAAGGTGGAATATCAGTGAACGAGTTGAAAGCAGAGTTTTCAGTTAACAAGAAGAAAGTTTCGAAGGTCTCCATGTCAACATGGCACACCAGGCTGGGACACCCTTGTTACCAGGTTTTGGATAAGATCGAGGTATTGGCCGAAACGACCCTGAAGGTAACATCCCAGGAAAAAGTCTGCGAGTCCTGCCTGCTAGGAAAAATGAAGAGGCGAAAATTCCCACACAATGAAATGGAAGAAATTGGGGTTTTGGATAGAATTCATTCTGATATAATGGGTCCTATCCACCCAGAGTCTCTAGGGAAAAAGAGATTTGTAATAACTTTCATTGACCAGTGCTCAAGGTATGTTGTGTGTGTAGCAATGGTACACAAGAGCGAGGCCTTGGATCATTTCATGAGAGTCAAGGGCAGGTGGGAGAACATCCATAACAAGAAGGTGAAAGAACTGCAAACCGACAGGGGAGCTGAGTACCTGTCAAACAAGTTTCAATCATATCTGGCAGAAAATGGGATTCTTCACAGGAGGGCAGTAGAGTACACACCACAGCAAAATGGTTTGGCTGAGAAGATGAATTTAACCCTTTGTGACACTATAAGGTTCATGCTGTGCGAATCAGGTATGCCTCTCCATTTTTGGGCTGAAGCTCTCCAGACTGCCTGCTATACCCGCAACAGGTGTCCATCTAGCGCCATAAACTTTGCAGCACCGTTGGAGATATGGAATGCAAGGAAACTGGAGAAGAGAGACTTGGAACACATTCGTGTGTTTGGTTGCCAGGCCTGGGCCTGGGTCCCAAGGGAGCAGCGGGGCAGCAAGCTAGCTCCCAGGGCAGTGAAGGCTGTACTACTTGGATATGGGGAAGGAACCAAGGAGTACAGACTCTGGAACTTACCAGAGAAAAGAGTTTTCAACAGCAGAGATGTTATTTTCCGGGAGGGACTCTTTCCCTTCAAGTCCAAGGAGGGCCTAGCAGAGGAGTGTCCGACTCGAAAGGAGATGACCCAGTTCCTTGACGAGATGGCCAGTGCAGAAGAAGAGGATGATGACGAGGGTATCCTGAGGTTGCACCCACTCTGGGGTCCAGGAGAGGAGGGCACCATGGGGGTGCCAACACCACCTGACAAGGAGCATCCAACCAGAGTGGAGATAGCCTACTTCCCTGACAAGATGGCCACCGCAGAGGAAGATGATGACAACGGTGACCAGGGGGCACAACCACCAAGGGATCCAGGAGAGGAGGGGGCCGAAAGGGTGCCACTACCTGGGGGCCAAGGGGTCCCTGATGGGGGCCATGTCAGCAGAGGAGGTCCACGACGTTCGGAGCGGGTGAGGAGCCAAGCCCCCATCTGCACCTTGCCTTGCTGCAACTTGTGCAGTAGGGGCAATGGGTGTGAGAATGGAGGTCACCAGGTAATGCTGCCTAAGTCCCCTAAGGAGGCCATGGAGAGGGAGGAGTGGTTTTTCGCCATGCAGAAGGAGATGGGAAACCATTCTAAAAGTGGCACTTGGACTGTGGTCAAAAGACCTCAGGGTGTAAATGTAATTGGGTGTAAATGGGTTTTCCCGCCCCCAAAACGTGGAGCTGGAGGGGAATTAGTTTATTAAGCTAGACTGGTTGCTCAGGGATTCACTCAAAAATTGGGACTTGATTTTTGGGAAACTTACAGCCCAGTAATTCATAAAAACAGCTTGAGGGTATTGTTGGCAATAGCAATTCATAATCAATGGTTGATTGAACATGTAGATGTTGTTGCTGCCTACCTAAATGGTGTATAAAATGAAGTGATTTATATGGAGCAACCTGAAATGTGGGAGGAGGGAAATAATGGTGATGTATGTCTGCTAAAGAAAAGTTTATATGGACTCAAGCAGTCAGGCAAAGTGTGGAACGACACACTGAAGAAAGCCCTGATGAGTTTAAAACTAGAACAGTGCTACTCTGACCCATGTGTTTTCGTGAATAATGAAGGGTATGTAGGGGCGTATGTGGATGACATGATGTTGTGTGGTACTGTTGATTTCATTGAAGAGGACTGGGTGAAGCTTTTGAAATTGAGGAGTTGGGCCCTATTTCACAGTTCATTGGTTTACGTTTCACTAGGCCAGAGAAAGGTATCTTACAAGTTGACCAAGAAAGTTACATTAACAATGTGTTAAATGAGTTTGGAATGTCAAATTGTAATGGTGTGAACACACCAGGAGTAGCTGGTGCTGACTTAAATGAACTAGGTGAACCGGTGAACCAAGAACTCTATTGTGCGGCTATCGGGAGGTTGCTGTATATCAGCACTTGCACTCGCCCAGATTTAGCTTTCATTGTGGGGTGCCTCAGTAAGTTTTGTCAATTCCCTACTACTGTGCAATGGAAAGCTGTGAGAAGGGTACTAAGGTATTTAAAGAAAACAGCTGCGTACAAGTTAGTTGTCAGGAAGGGAAGTTCCCTAGATATAAGTGTGTTCTGTGATGCAGACTGGGCTAACGATACAAGTGACTCGCGTTCAGTTGGAGGTCATGTTCTTCTAATTTAATTTCAGGGACTGCAGTTGCTTGGAGGAGCAAAAAGCAAAATTTTGTCACCACTAGTACTATGCTAGCCGAGTACTATTCTTTATTTGAGACATGTAAGACTGTAGTGTGGCTTCCCCAGTAGCAGTGGACGTCCCCGCAACGTTGCAGGCACGTCGCATTGCGACCAATGTGACGTTCCCGCAACGTCACAGGAGTGGCGGTTACGTCGCTGCGACGTGCCCGCGACGTGCGAAGTTTCCGAGAATCAACGTCACGGGCACGTCGCAATGCGACGTGCCCGTGACGTTGCATTGCGACTTGCTCGTGACGTTGCATTGCGACTTTCCGAAAATATTTTGCTTGAGCACCACATTCCATTGCGATACCCCAGTGAAAATTTTGTAAACAATGTACACAGGATTTCCTGTGTACAATTGCGTACAAATTGTATAAAAATGTGTACATGGTACACAAATTTGACTTTACACAATTTGTGTACAATGTACACAATTTGTGTACATTGTGTAAAATGCATACATTGTACACAAATTTGGCTTTACACAATTTGTGTACAATGTGTACATTGTGTAAAATGTATACATTGTACACAAATTTGCCTTTACCCAATTTGTATACAATGTACACAATTTTATACAATGTACACATTGTGTAACATTGCATAAATTGTACACAAACTGCCAAGTGGTAATTGACAATATGCAACAAATATGAATGAAACTGAATTGAATTTATTAGCATGAAAAGACTAGCTAAGCCATTACACTCAGAACGTAGCTTCCCGACAACACCACCACACATCCGCTGAATGCCATATGGCGACAGAAATAACATATCATAAAACCACACACTTGTCTGAATCACTGAATCAAGCCACACTTCGCTATTAACTCTTTGGTGAAGAATTACGAGCGAACTCCTGGAAACTACACAATTTTATAATGTTCCCATTTATGTTCTAATTTTTCTTGACGCTTCCAAGGCACAATCACTGATGCATACAGTACTCCCTTATGAAACAGAAGGCCAAAGATCACCCATTGTTGCGTGGGTGCAATGAAAATCAGGTTTTATAAATCATCACTATGGATGCTGATTACCATTTCCTTGCGAAGTGCCTGAAAATACATGTTGACAAAGATCTTAAGTTAGTAAACAACTTGGTTTCTTAAGTTCCAACGAGTAAGTTAAATACTTACGTTTTTCTTTCAATGGCAGAAGAGGAATAGTCCGGAAATATGACAACCGAAGCGATTAGCTAATCTTTCCTCCTAATATCACGTTTTATAAACTCGCTGACCTTAATCAAAACACATAAATACACTTCACTTGTACTCCATGAACCTCTTAAGACGCCATAATAAAAACCGATTGATCGCTTGCCGGATATATGGAAATATCGATCGTATCGATCTCTATGGTCGAAGGCAAGACCGCGAATTATGAAAGTAAAACTCGTACCTGGCGTTACTGAAAGTTATTGAAAATAATAACAAGAGAGGTTTTATACTAATACAGAACTATTTATCAAAAGCCAGTTTGAATTATGATTTACATAATATAAAACGCAAGTTAAACATTTTCCTCATTTGAAGTTTATTAGTTATCATTAGTGATTAGCTTCATATCATTAGTTTAAAGTCATTTGAGATAGGGAGACGAAAATAGGCTGAAGGCTTTCGATATGTGGGTGTGGAGGAGGATGGAGAAGGTGCGTTGGCATACTACTGTATATTAATGTCATATTCTATATAGTATTTCACAACCTTAATATAAAGATAACGTAGGCTTTAGGAAGGATACATGGTCAACTAGCTTCATATCAAAGACACAGACAAAACAACGGGTAAAGCCATATTTCTTATTTAAAATCTTTCGGTAGCCCATGCTTTATGTTATTGCAGAAATATGTATCGGTGTAGGCTAAAATCCTGTAGTTGTATCAACAGGGTATAGATGTAAAAATATATTAATATTATGTGTCAAACGATGTAATTATTAATTAAGAAATTGAAGAATTTTGTGCCATCGCATGTTTAAAAAATCTATTACTATTGACAGTATAATGCCTTTGGTGTGTATTTAATGCATCAGTAATTAGATATGGCCAAGAATTAACGAAATAATAATAAATTCGTGGTTATAAATTATTGGGCCGGACAAAGTTGATAATTGGTTGCATGTCGGTCGCGAGTTGACGGTCACAATGTGACGTACCTGCAACGTTCCTGCGACGTCACAATGTGACGTGCCTGCGTCGTCACATTGTGACGTGCCTGTAACGTTCCTGCGACGTCACATTGTGACCGCAACCTTAGAACGACGTTTGCTACGTCGCTGCAACGTTGCGGCGACCAACTCTGCTACTGGGGTTAGGGACCTGTTAGAAGAGTTAGGCCACCCTGTGAGTGAGGCTGTAAAAGTGTACGGAGACAACCAAGGAGCTAACAGTCAGGCTGAATCTGATAAGTTGACAGAGAGAAACAAACACACCAGGATCAGATATCACTTTGTAAGAGACTGTGTGAACAATTGTGAAGTCAAGGTGATGTATGTGGCTTCTTCAGAAAATATTTCGGACATTTTAACAAAGATTTTGCCTCAACCTTAGACTAAGAGTTGTGTTTTGGGAATGGGAATCACATGAATGAGTTTTCTTTTGTCTTTTGTGCTTTTTGTGTTTTTTTTCAGAGAACCTTTTGTTGATTTTTGAGGAGAGGTGTTGGAATAATGTTAATTGCAAAAATGCAACTCAAGGTCGGCAGTATTTCGACAGTATTTTGTTTTTTTTTGTATGTGCTGCACCCTGGTGGTGATTGTATAATAAAGTTACTCCAGTCTTGCCTTTGAACGTGACGGAAGTGTTATTTTTTCTGTCGATCGAGTACCTAAGCGAAAGTTATCGGGCGAATCACGGTATTACAACGTAATTACATCAAAAATTACCTGTGGGAAAGAGAGTAATCAAAAGTAAGTGGGCACTCACTAAAGAGGAAGATAGCGAGGGAAACATTGAGATATACAATGCAAGACCAGCTGTTAGGGAATATTCACCAAGGAAGGAGTCAGATTATTCAGAGAGACATAACCCAGTAGCTAAGTGGTCAACTCTGAGGATCCTCTAGTCTGCATCTAATTATAAGAAGTATTATATGCCCCTATTTGATGCTAAGAATGAAATTACGAATTGTGTGCTAAAGGATGATATCTTTATGTGTCTGCCACAAGGATTTAAGTTAGAGGAAAGCTTAGTGTGCAAATTGAAAAAGATATTATATGGTTTAAAGCAAGCACACAAGGGTGCAATGCCAAATTTGATAGTTTTGTGAAAGGACTTGGTTTTTTGAAAGGACTATATGTTGATGAATTTTTAATTTACAGTAGTTATTTTCATGTACTGACTGATTTTAAGAAAAAATGAACAATGAATTCAAGATGAGGGATTTGGGTGAACAGAAGTGTTTTATGGGAATTAAAGAAGAGCACAAAGGAGATTCAATGTTTATAAGTCAACTACTGGCTATCTTGAGAAAATTATTGTAAACATTAAAGCTTGATACCTCTAAACCTTAAAAAAATCCTATACAGGTAAAGCCAGACCGTGATATTGAGTCCAACCAATCAGATATTAGCAAGAAGCCATAAAGGGAACTAAAAGGAGGTTAAGTGTATGCATATCCGGATACAAGGCGAAATATTTATGTGGTCGAAAATTCCTCCAGCCAATTTCAGTGAAACTCTACTGGAGTTCAGTGGGAAGGGCTGAAGTAAGTGCAAGTGCTGAGGCAAGGGAGTAAAGAGGGTAAGAGAGTGTAAAGGGAGTAAGGTTTGGGGTGTGTGATTTAAGGGAAACTCAAACTTCAATCATAGGGTATGCAGATGCAGACTTCGCTAAACATCATCAGCGGAGTCACATTCAGTCAAGGGATTTTTAGGTTTAAAATATTCCGAAAGCGATTACATAATTTTTTTATACCATACCATATACCAAGCCTTTTTTATACCATAATTCAGTTTCCGATTTTTTAACTTTTTCATAAAAATTCAAATGGATTTTCTAATGTTTTTTTACTCAAAATCATTTCTCTTTTCTAAAAACAGCACTACTTACTACATTATTTTCATCTGTCATCCTTCCCGTTGAGAATCAACGGGTATTTTCGCTAGTTACTAATGTATGCAAAGAGTTCTAGTTGGCGGTAATTTCATAGTGTGGAGATCGCACAACGACTGTAAAGGCTGGTTGGCCTTCACAGTCATGCCTCACATGGAATGACAAGTATCGTGTGAAACCGCTTCAGCCACCCCGACACCTCAGCACCTCCACCCCCCTCCCGTCTCCGCCTGCGGGACTTGACTACTTAGCCCAATTGGGCGCGAGCAAAATATGAAGCGGACCACGTTTTCCACTGCCTACAATTGCAGATATCGATGGCAGTGGGGGTTTTTTCCCTGCCTGCTAACCTAAGCTCGGAGGTTCGATCCCCACCACCACCCATCAATTTTCACCACCTCCTTTTACTATTATTTTTTTCGATTTTCCGTGATTATAATTTTGCCAGCAATATTTGATTTTTATTTTCAATTTTACAATATCATCATTGTTAGCTATTTTAAAATTTAGTTTTGGTAACTCTGCATTCATTTTATCAAAGGAGCAATTTCTGCTTACATCTAAATAGCCATGCTGATAATTAGGAAAATTTTTAAATCTGATTAAATAAAAACAATATTCTCTCTGTGTTTTAGGGGATTGATTTTTTCCGTCACAAAAAAGTACACGCAAAATATGCTTAGAAGTGTACGTTAGGGTCTGGCTATTTCATACTTTTTCCCCAATTATCAACCTCTTAAAATATGCTATTGGGTAAAGGAATGATATCCTTAAAAAATTCGCCTTGATTAACTAACATTTAGAGATCGCTCAAGAGGTATAAATGCAGTGACGTTCAATCTTCCCGATTAAAAGAAAGAAACATGGTTTCTAGGGGTAACTCGCCAAGTTACAAAAAAAATACAGCTTTTTGGTCAAAATTCACTTCTTTTTTACGTATGTTCAACCGTTTTCCATGAAAAAATATTTTCACAGGGGCTACTGCCGTGCGCCCCACACACATCGCCGGGGCGTGCACAGTCAGCTGATAAGTCGTCTTATGCCCTTCATTCCCTACGCCCCCCTCGCGCCTTCCCGAGTAAGGATCAAGGGAGCCATTTCCCGTTGGTGGCAAATTTGCTAGTGATTTGTACAATGTTACTATCCTAGTAGGACCGACGACCGAAAGGTGAGATGAGGAAAAAATGAGACAAGATGTCAGGTATGCTAGTCGAGCATTAACCAAAACAGAAAAAATATATTTACAGGCTGAAAATTAAGAACCAAGTCTAGTCTGGGAATGTGAAATTGTTTATGGTAAGGAATTTGAACTGGTGTCATATCATCAACCATTAGAGATAGAGATATGCATACAAGGTAAAACAAATATTGCTGATCAATGAACAAGAAGCTGAAAGAGAGGAAATGCAAGTTTTGAGCATTGTAGAAGCAACAGTGGCAACAACAACACACTATGTGAGCAAATAAGTAGTGTGAGAACAAACCGTTGGTCAAAAGAGCAAAGATGTTTTCAATTTATTCAGTTTTAGTGGAGGGAATGGAGGGATTAAGAGGTACCAGAATTGTTTGCCCTAAAGAAATAGGAAGAATGTGATTAGAAATAGCTCATGAAGGACATTTAGGAATACCTGCCATGAAAAGGTTATTGTGTAGCAAAGTGTGGTGGAGCAAAATGGACAGGTACGTTGAGCAATGGGTGCGATATTGCCATGGTTGTCAACTTGTAGCTATTCCAAATACACCTGAACCAATAGCAAAGAAAATTACCGTATAATCCTTGGGGACCATTTACTTGTGATTGTGGATTCTTTGAAATTGTGATCAGAGAATCTTTATCAGCAAACGTTCTTATACAACAAGTTACGGAAGTATTTGCTATATATGGCCTTCCAAAATGTGTAATGACCGATAATGGGGGTGCAACTTTACTTGGAAACAACGGTGTGATACATTATCACTCAACACCTTTGTGGCCACAAGCTAATGGGCACGTGGAAAGAGAGAATATAACTATCATGAAAAGGATTAGAATTGCGCAAATTACAATAAAGAAATGGTAGCAGGAATAGACAAGATTTCTGTTAGCTCATCAGACGACAGGAGACTTAATGATGGGAAGGAAAATAAAGGGTAAGCTTCCGGATATATCTAATAACAATTTCGTACCCACTTGATAAAGAACTAAGAGATAGGGATACATATCTGAATGTCAAAGGGAGAGAATGCAGATGGAGCTAAAGTTAGTGACTTGCAAATTGGAACCCAAGTATTAATGCGTCAGCATAGGGAAAACAAATTGTCCACTCCCTTTAATCATGTTCCAATGCAGGTGCAAAATAAAACCGGAAACTGTGATGTTGCAATCCCCGAGTGGACAAATATTTCCTAGAAATTCGACTCACGTGAAAGAGAAGTGTAACTGGTGATCAAATAGCAAGTCCAAAGAAATCATTTGAGAATGAACTTGATACAACTTCAGGAACACAAGGCAATTCATGGCCAAAAAGATATAAAGATAAGAAATGAATCACACAAGCCCTTGTGGCATGAAGAGTATATTATGGGGAAGTAAAATGTGATTTATATGTTAAGGCATAAATTTGATCAATGTAAGTTGTACTCCTATCAGAAAAAGTTTATTTTACTGTAATCTAAAATAATGAGTTGGATTTATTGTGCTGATTTAAAAAAGAAAGCAAATGTAGTGTTGGCAACCCTGTAATGGCTAATGTTGGGAAACCAGAAAATGAGAGAGTGTCGCAATAAATATGGCAGATACGTAGAGATCCGTGAAAGTAGTTTTACTTTTTGCAAAAATTCGTTTTAAAACTATCCGACTTCGGTGTTATAGAATATCTTGGCGGTGTCATTATAATTTAACTTTTTTTTGCACATTTATAGGTGTTTCATTATTTTTTGGTACATGTTTTGTATATGGATATACTTTTATTAAGCATTATACATAACATATTTAATAAAATGTTGATTGTACTAAATGTCTGTTAAAACCAAATGAACGAAATGGTTCAAATTATGTTATATTATAGAATGAGCAATAAAAGGTGCCAAGGGAAGGTAGGTAGCAAATATATGCAAAAAAATAGTTTAGTATTGATTACAGCTGTTGCCAATCGCAATCGGTCAAGAAAAGCAGTGAAAGAAGCACGCATAACTAAACACAATCGGAAACAACAAAACTTGACCTGGGGGTGTGTTGAAATGATTTTTTTGCATTGAAGTACAGTGGAACGCCCAATATCCGACGATCCGTCCGCTAGAAAAATAGGCCCGTTTCGCATGGACGCGGACGATCCGCGTTCATGTAAAACTTCCATTGCTGCCAATTGTGCCAATGGAACTTACTATCGGCGCAAAAAAGGTAGAATGCTGAACTTTAAGCATTTGCATGAATTTCCGCCAGAGTTCCATAGAGGCGTGTAATATATTGTTTTACTCCTTGTTTATTTGACTATAAAATGCATTCATTTAAAAGTGTCTAAATGTAAATGTTTTGGTTCTACGGTCAAAAGAATGTAGAAAAACACGCGAAAAACTAGGAGAACAGCCAAACGGTCATCTTCTTTATCCCGTAACGGCCAAAATATTTCATTTGTGCTCTTTATTGTTTTATATGAAGAGAACGACATCTCCGCATTACAATATTCTTTTAAAATTAAACCGCTTTAGCCTAGTAATTTAATTTTTAGTAGTCCGTGCGCGTAGTGTGGAGCGCGGATCGTCCGCTTTCATGTGAAACGCATCCAATGTGGTTTTCCTGCGACAAGTTATTCAATGAAGATGTCTACTGCATTACGGTGAATTACTACTCCGCATCGACGCGTTCCGGGCGTGTGAGCTTATATTTCCACTGTTCCGTGGCTGTGTTATTTTTGTTAAATTTCTTTCAGCGCATCATGGATTCAGAATATCCAATTCTTCAGGAGAGAAAGTGCGTCGTTATTTACGAGAATGTGAGGATTGATAAATGGGAATCGAAGAGAGAGTCTACGGCTAATTTAACGGCAAATGCTGGCGGAGATATCACGTCGAAGGGGGAATGGCAGCGACGAAGGCGCAAAGATATGGCACCGTTCTGGTAAGCAGAGCTCACCACAACCGATCTTTTAATATGTCCAAAAAGTAGTGCATCGCGGTAGATTATAAAATTAATGCGTGAGGTTTTGTTTATGTGAAACTTGAATTATTAAAATTTTAGTACATTTTTCTTTTGTTAAACCTGAGGAAGGAATGGAGATTACAATATAGTTCAGTGCGCGAAATATATTACGGGAATGCGATATGCGCGCGAAAAAGCAAGTTATTGGCCTTTGGATCATAATAAGATAGCGCAAATGGACTTCAGCAGCGTCGAACAATGAAGGCCTAGGCTTTAAATCGATTTTGACTCATTACATTTGCAATTTTTTCGCTATTCACGTAAAATTCGCGAGAAAAGTGCAATTTCGTTTTATTTACTGATTTTGCATTATTTCACATTATTTCAAGTTATTTCACGATATCGCGTCTCGCGAATTTCACGGATCTCTACAGATACGCTATGTTTCAAATATGTGTAATCAATGAAGATGAGATTACAACAACTTCTACATGCCGATGAAGTGTATGGATATAAGATTTACTCTGGCAACCTCCACCAGTCTGAAAGCACTATATCAGCCATTTCATGTATTTTTTCTGCCATCACTATTATTTTAAAGTTATTTCCTCATTTCAAAATGCAATGAAAAATTAAAATTACAATTTGCCAACGTTTATATCAAAATGAGATTCACTTTATCTATAGAAGTTAAACATCTTTGAATACTGAACTGGATTTCAATAAAACTATGTCTTTAAACTAATTATGAAGCATTCTAGTGAACAAATCTGAGGCGATATACCAAAGA
Source organism: Pyrrhosoma nymphula (assembly GCA_963573305.1). NCBI lineage: Eukaryota > Metazoa > Arthropoda > Insecta > Odonata > Coenagrionidae > Pyrrhosoma > Pyrrhosoma nymphula. The sequence continues at coordinate 47,351,295 of OY754337.1, read as the reverse complement.
AATAATTCTGCTGAGGACCCTTTCCTTCATGTATAATCTGTATTAGTCAACAGAACAATCAAAAATAGGATCATGCAAAAAATTAATTACCTACTTAAAAAGTGTGCATCGTTTGAAAATCGTATGATACAGGCTACTGAATATTGTCAATAAGAAGTCAGCAGGAGCAGATTTGCAACGAATGCCAACATACGATTATGCGCTAGTTAAACATGGGTGGCCGAGACGGAGAAGAGAAGTTGTAACGTCAGGCCTCTTACTTCCAACATGGCATGCTCTACCCTCAATCTCAAACGCCACTGAATTTTCGGTCAACTATGGTAAAGTAAATATCCGTGATTCGGAAAGACTGAAGGAATTTTTACTTAAGGTTTATAGCAATGTATGAGATCCAGTTATACAAAATGCTGTAACAAAAGTTGGATAGTTCATCATTGCAAAAAAATACTAATTTGGTCGAATACATTTTTTTCTTTTATCTATACTTAGATGTCCCTAATATGCACGCATGAAATGTTTCATGCAAATCTGTACGTAAAAAAGTCACATCAACCACCTTGACGTTTTATTAATATTAATAATAAAAACCTTAACTTGAGAGGGCGGGACATTGTCAGTAGCGGATTTTGATACTAGGTATTTTTAGGATCGAAAACATAGTTTCATCAATATATGCTGAAATTCCTCGCAACCTCTTCGGAGAGGCCCATCTTAACAATTAGAGCATGGAGAGCTATGAAATTGATGTGAATAACTGATTGAGTGTTTTGAATATGGTAATGAAAGTTTATGAGCTTCGGAACCCTGATTGTTAAACGCGGGAATATGCATGGGGCATCTGCAACCGTGAAACTGGAATACGATTGTGTTATTTTATTTGTAAACATTCACCAGCACAATTCAACTGGAGTTTCCATAGTTCTCGAAAAATGGAAATTCAAACATGGTAGAAATGGAATAAACTTACTCCGGACTCAATAGTGGAACTGAGCAATAACGATAAAACCAATAACATAATCATTATCCAATTTTAATTCCTGACCATTGTATCAGTAACTGATTATCTACCTTGAAAATGACTACGAGTTGCTGACACCATTGTCAAAAATAAATTCCAGAGCGGTTAGTGAATAGACTTCTAATTTTTATGAATTACCACGATAAAAAGCAGCACAATATTCGATTCTTAATTGAAGTCATCCTGGACGACAATGCAGGAAACGTTCTACGAAAGCTTATTTGCCAGTTGAGGAAACGTTAGATTCAAGAAATTAGGCAGAGCTCATGTAAAGGAAGCAAATAAACCACGGTTGAACTACATATAATAAGATCAATGGGACATTGTATACTACTACATGTAAGGAGGTAGTCCTTGGGAGCGCATTGTTGTGTGGCTCCTAAATGTAGAACCAATATAATTGCTTATAACACGCGTTACAGGAACGAATTAGGAACAAGTCAGAAATGCAATGCAGAACCAATAAAAGCCAGATAAACAAAGCACTACCATCACTCATGATCAGACTCACCATAAGCATGCTGCAATGTTGGACGATGGACGACTCCTACATCGAAACTTTGGCAGACATGCATTGTGACCCGGTGGAGAACCCGAATAGACTTCATCAACATGATGAAATGTTTATGGCTCCAATGGAACATTCCGCTGGCCGTAATGTTGCATTAATTTCAGATTTTCCTTTTCCAACTAGGACTCCCTGAGAAAAAGGAAAGAACTAAAAGTGAGACCTTTTGGGTGAAATTATATTTCATCATAGTTGTAATAAATTTATCCGACCCAGCCTATGAGGTCACATTCGGAAAAATATCTTCCCGCAAGGACAGAGAAAACAACAGAAATTGTTGATATGTACAAGCTTTCACAAGTATGTAGATGCGAAAAAAATAAATGTATATCACCTCTTACACTCTGCTCGAATATATTTTTCTTCAAATATAATACTAATACATTTCGTTTGGATACCTTCCAGGATTCCCACCAGGAAAAATTTCTCTCTGATTTAGAAGCCCTGCTGTAAAGAGAACCCCGCGAGGGCAGTTGGAAGGCTCATAGGCTAAGCGAGCCCACACAGTGATCTCTTGAAACCGCGGAGAGATGTTTTTTACGATGTCAGGTCCCATTGTAGAGAGTTCAACGACAATATGCGAGAGGTGGTATATGTTTTATACATAAAATAGAATGTTCGACTGTTCGTTTTTTATGGACTCCAATACCAATCATCCGATTGCGATGAAACTTTGGTGAGCTGTTGTGCGCGTGCCCGTAAAGCTTTCTGAATTATAAAAATGACAATTGTTGGGGATTGTTCTTACCTCTATACTGTTAATATTTACTCCCATGAGAAAAGCATTGAATTCGGTAGAGGTTTTTCTTTAATTGCTTTTTTAAATTACTTACACTCAAGATATTGGATGGAAAATTGTATCATAGAGCGCATAAAATAATTCTGTTTTTATTTCTTTCATTCAATTTTCTTATATGCTTCTTTTTTGTCAGATTAATGCGTTTTTATCTCGAAATTCATCAATTTTTCTTCTTTTTCAACAATAGAAATTTCCTTGGAAAAAAGGCGTAAATATCCATTTAATAGCGATTTCATGAATGGCTATTCACTACTGCACCATTTAAAGGCCAGGTTCAGTAACTAATTTGATAGTTGTAGCCAAACGAATTTAGTTCCCCGTTCGCCTTGCCTTCTCAATGACGATCAACAAGTTAAAGGTCAATCGCTTTAAGTGTGTGGATTAAATGTGGAAAATCAATGCTTTTCAAAGTATGCTCACAAGTGGGACAACCGAAAAATTTATTTGTTTTTGCAGAGGTCGGTTAGACTAAAAATTACGTATATCCCAAAGCACTTGAATACATTTTTTCAACTTTAATTTAGTACACAAAATATCATTGTCTTTCATATATTTTGCACATGTTAATGTGTCTGCTTTACATATATGTGCCTACTTAGAAAGAAAAAAGAGGCATTGGAACATGCACTGGGGAAACTTATGTGAGTAGTTGTGCGCACGCCTTTGAATATTTGTGAATTATTAAATCAATTGTACATATGGTAAAACAAGAATGGATTCAACAAATGAGTGGTGGCATGTGAGCTTCTCAAACAAGTGAGGAAAAAGAAGCACGCCTCGAAGCAGATAGTTTACGAGTTGCTCAATCACGTGCACCAGAATCGTATCAGTGAGACATAATTTGTGTTAAAAGTAACGTAATTTATTTGTACGTAGAATAATATTTGGTGCAGTGGTCTCTTTTTTTGCTTTTGGATATTAAATACTTATTATAAGATCACTTACAAAACAAGGTTTTGAATTCTTGCATTCGATTTTTCGTGTATGCTTCGCTTTTCCCTAAAATTGGATTTTTAAGATCGAAAATCTGAAATCTTTGCGATACTTCAATATTAGAATATTTTATTTACTTGGCAACCGCACCTTGGGAATGGAATAGAAACTCATGCCATCATTTGTTCCATATGAATTCCTGCGTAGGTACGACGAATTATTTGAACTAAGTAATATTAAATTTATTTAGGGACCGATTTTGAACCCTGAAAAGATTTGTGGGCTAAGCCATCAAAAAGATGGAAATGTATGGGGACTTCAATATAGAGTATTTAATTTTGCGAATAGACAAAAAAATCATTGTTCATAATTTATTTTGAACATGTCTGCTTTGTATATAAGTGCCTGCCTAGTGAGAAAAAGTGAGATTGCAACGCATGCTGGGCACATCTAGTTATAAATGTAATGACGGGACTGCAGCCCGCAATTGTACGAACAATACTCCCGATGAAGCCTCAGACTGGCGACGAGCTATCGGAGTAAATCGAACTCCACGAGGTGGATATTCTGGTTGCAGAATCGTGCACTGCAGTCGATTTAAGGCTCCCTTACAGTGCATGTGTAAAGAGAATACCACATTTAATGTAAGCCGTAAGGGAAGTCACTTAAAGTAAGCCAGTAGTGTAGAGTAGGTATTGTGCCGTGAAAAGCTCATTGAATTGAGCGTGCGAAATTTGTACTCTACCGGTGCTCTTACTTCCAGCAAATACATCAACTCGAGCTTTAAATTCTGAGTATGGTTCTGTTGTATAGTGTTAACACTATGCCAGGAGAAAATGCGTTTATTTTGGATGTGGATCATCTACCCGTTTTACACCCTGTCATCACTTCCATCGCAATCCAGAGCGGGACAAGTTCCTTTGTGGTACGTGGTTAACGAATTTGGGTTAGTAATATCCACGCTTGTACTTTAATCAGTGCGAAAGAGAAGATTGATCTATCCACGAACTATTTAAGACTCAGGTAATTACCATTTTTCCTGGTGTTTGTAGAATATTTATAACATGAATTTTAGAGTACGTCTTTAGAGTTTGATTGTTAATCGAACGGCTTTCGAAGTGCCTTGCTAGTATTACCTTTTTCAAGTGAGCTTCATTCCATTCGATGATATTTTTTTATACTTGATGCCAGTTGAGCCATGCTACGAAGGGTTTAACTTCCCAACAGTCAACATTTGGCATTCAAAGATTCTTAGTTTATACTGCATTAGACCTCCGCTCTGTTCTAATGGTACCTCCATTATTCTTCTACTATGGCTACGAAGATATGACTACAGCTTGTCAAATGAGAGTGTCTCTCACTTCTCCTACCCAAATAAGTGTTCTCCTGCGCTCTACCATTCTCAGAGGAATTTACGTCATCACAAAATAACACCGTCATGCAATGCTCAAGTGGACGTCATCCAATTCCATTTGGTTGCAGTGGGGTAAAGTCATTTCCTGAGTATAATTGGGTAAGGGGTTCATATCCCGACTGCGTAGGATTTTCACTTCCAAAGGCATCCATGAGTGCGATTGTCCATTGTTTTTTGTTGCAGTACCTGATGTAAAAGGACCTTGACACTGAATATGAATAGGTAAAAACACCTGCATTGAGCTATGACCAGCTGGACAGTTAAAGCTTAGGAAGGGTTTTTAGATGAAAAATAGATAAATAAATGTACTTTTGTTTCTCGATGGGCAACAAGAATTCAGATTTAAGTCAGTTTCAATTTCTACCAGTGGAAAATTACAAAAACCTATACATTAAATGAATTAAGAGGAAGTAAGACAATGCCATGTATATACTTCGAAAATATTTGTTTCTCACAATGGCTTGCCATAAAAACAGGACCATTGTATATTATTATTTAATCATCGTAAATGGCAGCAGCTAGTAAATTAAACGGCAATTCAATTAAGTTGCACTAGCAAATTGCGTTCAATGTTAGTGCGTGTCTTGTTTTAGGATGATTTCAAACTATTTCTTTGGAGTAATTTTAATAAGTACTGTTGACACTTGGCTGGGTAAAATTGATAATCTTGGTCTAGTAATTCTGTGCTAGCTTCGTTCTCTCTCTTATTACTTGTCAGGTTCCAAGGCTTAATGCCATATTTCAAATGGTATTATTCATTGCCTTAGCTAAGCATCAATGAAAGATAAGGGTCCTAGGTCATGTCCTGGCGATGGTGGATTTAACCACTTGCCAATTAGTCAAGCGTGAGAGTGCCTCTTGCCTATTGCACGAAGTAGTTTGATACCCCTGCCTAACCCTCTCCCTTTCTCTCGTTGCCTCCGCCTTTCCCCTTCCGTCCCCCTGCTTTACCTCCCTCCAAATCTACCTCCCCTCCTGAGCAAAGGAACTTATGCAACGGCTATACCAATTTTTTTAAGATAAAAATTGATACGCTGGAATTCATGGAGTAGTCAGTTTTAAAACGCATCACTAACCCACACGCGAGGTAAACCTGATTTCATGGACTAATCGCCGAAAACAAAGAATTGAAAATTAATGTGAGAAAAGCATTTCGCAGCTAGCTATGTATTTCCGACCGAGCGCCTGAAGAAAGGGTCAAGTCGAGAAAGATATTTAAAGTAGGCTTCCACATCAACGTTTTTAATGTGGTTCCACACGTGTTTTATTTATCTAACAGCCGTACGCCTAACGGCTGTTATTAAACGGCTTCAAAACTTTGGGTTGAAGATTAAAAAATGGTACCACCACCACATCACATCGTACAATCAAATATATTTTTGTGTATTAAAATACAGTTGAAAATTTTATTCATGTGCTTTCCCATATATAATATTGTTAGTCCTACCGACTTCTGCCATTGCAAATATATTTTTCGGTTGCCCCCCTCGTGAGCATATTGTGAAATGCATGGTTTTTTCACATTTAATCCGCACACTTAAAGCACTTGACATTTTGCTTTTTTGATGGTCATTGAGAAGGCAAAGCGAATTGTAGTCGTTTGACAACAACTATTACATTAGTTACTATTTGCAAATTAGCAGCTATTCGGCAAATTAAGGCACGGAAAATTGAAAGATCCAATGATATCTCGTCAGAATTAAATAATACGAGGAAATTATAAAAAAAATCCAGGAAAAACTGTCTGAATGAAATTATACTCGGAATATTTAAAAATTGTCAAGGAAAAGCTGTCAGAATAGCTTATTATGCGATATATTTAAAAATTGGGTAAGATATCTCGTTGGATTGAAAAAATACCTTGAATATTTACAGTTTATCGAGAAAATTACATCAGAATTAAACAATAGGCGGAATACGTAAACAATGTCAAGGAAACCTGTCATAATTTATTTATACTCCAAACATTTAGGAATTGTGTAGAAAAACCTATCAGATTTAAGTAACACGCAGAATATTTTAAAATTTGTTGAGAAAATCATGAGATTATCAAACTATCCTCGGAATGTTTAAAAATTATTAAGATAAGTCCCGTCTTAATAAAATAATATGCGGAATATTTAATGTTGACGAAAATACTTAAGAATAAAATAATACGCGGAATATTAAAAAATTGTCGAGAAAAGCCTGTATGAATCAATGAAAACGATGAATATTTTGAATTTATCGAGGAAATGGCGTCAGAATTAAATAATACACGGAATATTTAATATATGACAATCAAATCTCGTCAGAATGAAATACGTTGCGAAAATGTAAACCTTGTCGAAAATATCTGGTCTGAGTTTAAAAATACTCTGAATATCGCTAAATGTCTAAGATATCCAGTCAGTAGCGTAGCGAGGGGGGGGGTCCGGACCCCCCCCGAAATATTAAGAGATATAAAAAATAAATTAAGCTTAGAGCAGGGGAAAGTCTACAAATAATAAATTTTCATACCGTTGTTAAAAAAGGTTTATCCTTTTGTTTAAATAATAAATTATCAAACGATACGTTTGGGCTCGGCCGCTCGGGTAGTGTAATGGCGGTGTTTGTGTAGCTGGCCGAGTTTCGACTGTGGACTGTCTACTTTTTAGTTCGCCCTGTTTTTCAAAAATGTTTCCCTGGTTTTGGACCCCACCTCCCGAACGAAATTCCTGGCTACGCTACTGTATCCAGTAACAAATAATTTAGGCGTAGAACATTTAAACATTGTCGAGGATATCCCGTCGAATACTACAATACCCGCAATATTTAATAATTTTCTAAGAAATCCCGTTTGAATTTAATAAGTTGCGGAATATTTTAAGATTGTCGAGGATTTCCCGTCAGGTTTTCCTTGGCAATTTTTAAATATTCCGAGTATAATTAAATTTTGACAGATTTAAATAATACGCGAAGAATTAAGAAAAAACTCACGGAAGACCTGTCAGACGGCGCGGAATTTTTAAAGAAATGTCGAAGAAAGTTAGGCAGGAATAAATAATACTCGGAAAAATTTAAAATTGTATGAAAACACAGACAGAAATAAGTTAGGCACGGGAAATTTCAAAATTGCGTAACTGGCAACATAAACGCTATTCCACTCAGTTGCTAAGTAACAATTTAAACGCTAGTTCTTAAAAACATAAATGCCATTTATATCTTTTAACCAAGAACAGACACTACGTGACATCCACTCACGTAGAAGGTATTCGGTGATTTGCTTCTTCACACCAGCAAAACAGCTGAAGAGGCTCATGGCTTGCCTACCTCACACTCGCGTCGCCTTATCGTCGATTGGTCGTCAGTCAGATGCACGCGAGGGCAATCGGTGTTCTCGCTCAAGTCTTCGAATTGAATAGGTTTACGATAAACGACCTGTTGAACCAAAGAGCATGATGCTCTGGTGTGATACGCCTTGAGCCGCCCCTCCACCTCCACCCCCCATCCCGTCTCCGCCCGCGGGCCTTGACTACGAAACCCACACGAGGAATAAGCTCGCTGCTATCGAGCACAATATGAAACGGACCACATTTTTCACTGGTAATAGGTAATACCAATATAATAGAGGAATGCAAAACAACACCAATGAACACATGAGCCATAGAGCGAAGAAAAATGTGAAGTGACCACATAAACTGAATGGAATACAACAGAATAGACGATACTTCGAGGGATGAGTGAACAGAAGTAATAAGATATACTGGACGAACTTGGTAGATGTGGAAAGAATGTACATTAAGAATATGAATCTGTAAAGAACAGGCTACAAGCCTACAAGAAAAAGAAGGCCGCATCTAAATCATAATTTTGGAATTCCATCCTTGTGTATCGAGACGCAGGCCAAAGGGAACCTGCCGAAACACGTCGGTTTATGTTGCTACGATTAAAAAAATTAGCGTCCAATTTCTATATGTTGAGCCGCTAAGAATACACGATCTCTTAAGAAAGTCTACCACTCAATGTCTCATCTGTCCCTAACCACGTCGGTGGAAATAAAATTTCTCACAAGTTATGATAAAGAAAATTATTTCTTATTTATGTATCATGTTATAAATAATATCAAATTAAATTAACACAATAAAACAAATGATATTACCGTATTCAGCATTAAAACGGTATCGCCGCTGGCATGCATGTATCCACTTCGCTCGCACTCAACTGTCGGCAGGAAATCGAAAAAAAACGCAGCTTCTCCTCTCGATGCCACAGACTATTATCACTATTATTGAACCCAAATACTGCGCAATGAGACATCGCCAGGAATTACGGATCCATGATGCAGATGAACGAGCACAAACCAGTGGCGGATACAGAAAAAACTCAAGGGGGGGGGGGGGGGGGGCGCAAGTTATCGCGACGATTGTAGCTTTCAAACTGACTGCCTGGCAGCGACTCTGCTTCTCTTATATATGTAGCTCGGTTGTTTCGAGAACATTCGGTGCCAGAATGTTCGCTTCCAGACTTTTAAGGAGTGTGAACAAATACAAACAGTAGAATATTCGCGACTTTTCTCGAACAAATGCCAGACAGAATAACGTATCGAGATCACTAGAATGGCCGCGACTTTTCGCGTAGGTTAGCTATCTATGTGCCAGACAGAAACGTATAAAATACGATGATGCGGACGCGAGCGCGTGCTACATAAGAAAGTACAACTACTCGATAACTCGACTCAGAGTCGACTGACGAAAGAAACGAACGAATAGCGTGCGGGCTGACTGGAGGGGGCGGCGCGGGCGGCAATGCGGGCGGCCCCGCAAGGGGGTGGGGGCGCGCGCCCCCCATATGTATCCGCCACAGGCACAAACTCTCTCAATGAACCACCGTCAATAACAGTGCAGCATAAACAGAGCAACTCCAGTCTGTAGTCCAAGTGACGTCATAGGTTTTGACAAAAGCGCATCGGAGTGCGTCGACAGATGCGCAACGACCTACCTTGTTTAGTAATACTACGTAAAGTTGTATCTTTGTCAGTTACTGAGTATTTAAGTTAGATTTTGTGTGTCAGTGTTAATATTTCTGTATTTTCTTCACACTCCCTAAAAGCCCTTAAATTTTAAAATGAAAGCCGTATATGGTTTCTTTTATCACTAAACTCACCGATTCGAGTTTCCATGGAAAGGGGCAAAAGGATATCAGACGCCTTTCTTTCAATCTGCTTTCACAATTACCCTGGCACTACACTCAATACCAATCTGATGATTGACGTGTTGTCACAATGAAACGACGATTTTGGAAGAGGATGGATCACTATAGGTACTCTCAAAGATCATGCTTAAGAATAATCCTCCTGAGCATGTTTGTTTAGATTTCACAGCACTGCGTCACTGGCAATATAAACGGTATTCCACTCGGTCACTAAGAAACACTTAAAACGCAAATTCTCAACAACACAAATGTCATCTCTCTCTTCGAACCAAGAACAAACACTCCGCGACACCCACTCACGAAGAAGATATTACGAGATTCGCTTCTTCAACTAGAAAAACAGTGGTAGAGGCTCGTGTCTTGCCTAACTCACCTCACGCTCGCGTCGCCATATCGTCGACTGGTCGGCAGTCAGATGCACGCGAAGACAATGAATTTTCTCGCTCAAATCTTCGAATTGAATAGGTTAACGCAAAACGACCTGTTAAACCCAAGAGCATGATGCTCTGATGTGATACTGGCGGAGGCGGAGGTGGCCAGGCTTGGGCCGCCTGGCCACCTCCGCCTCCCCCCTCCACCCCTCCCGTCTCCGCCCGCAGGCCTTCACTACGAAGCCCACACGAGGAATAAGCTCGCTGCTTTCGAGCACAATATGAAACGAACTACCTTTTCCAAAAACTATAATTACCGACGTCGGTGGCAGCGGAGGTTATATCCCCGCTGCTAACCCGAAGTCGGGAGGTTCGATCCCCACTAGAGTTAATCTTCACCGCCTCGTCTTTTTCACCACCTATATTTATATTTTACGATAATCCGTGATTATAATTTTGCGCGAAATTTTCACAATTCGTTTTTCAATTTTATATGAATTTCGTTAGCTATTTTAAAATTTAATTTTTTTGGTTTGGTAACTTTGCATTCATTTTATCTACGGAGCAATTTCCACTTACAACTTAATAGCCACCGTGATAATTAGGCAACAATAAAAATCTGATTCAAGGAAATCAATTTTCTCTCTTCACGTGTTTTAGGTGATTTTTTCCGTCTCAAGAGAATACACGCAAACTAATTCGCAGGTTTCAAAGTTATGTTCAAGGAGATTTCAACTATTCCGACGGAGTACTGCATTATTCAAGATGTCGCGTTAGTACCAAGCATGAAGACCCCTATACATTTATCTATAAATAAAGTTCAGAGGTTGGAGCTGCAGCCATTTGGTGATAAAATTCATAGATAGAGACGAGCATGATGGAACAAAAAAATGAGAAAGAAACACATCGCGAAATTCTCGGCAATTCTTTTCAACGGCGACTAACGTAGGAAACTCCTGTCGAGGTCTCCGCTAAAGACGGGTGTAGATACAGAAAATTTCGCAATGTCTGTCTTTAAAGCGAATAATTTGTGAAATTCATGGCAAAAAAGAAATAACATTTTACAACGTGGACATAGTTTCAGTGACTACATCGGCAAATTAACATCATCTAGAGAGATATACACACGATACAATTATTTCAACAATTATTGAGGGATGTGCATGCCTATAGCACTCAATAAAAAAAGACAAGGGGACTCCCTCAGCCCAAAGTTATTCAATCTTAAGACGAGTGACACAATAAACAACCTAAAAGATATTTTATAAAAGAGGATAAATGAAGAGGGGCTATAAATTACATCATGATCATATTAGGTTAATTAGTTAAGCTGATAACACGATGGTGATCGCCGAGACTAAGGATAAGGAACATCGTCTGTAATATTATCTTATCAGCCTGCAAAAATATCTATAGCTGTAACTAAGGATAAAAATAAGATTTGAGCAAGTGAAAGAAATTATGTACCTACTTGGTAGTAAACAAGCCGATGTATGTTATAACAATAAGGGGAAAAACAAATAGGCAAGGCCCTCAAAGTACCAGGTGTCCTATAAAGTTTGACATGAATAAATAAATACACAGCAAAAGAAAAAAATGCTAAATTATCTAAAATTTAAATTAGACCAATATTAAAAATGGCATTGAAGCAAGAGTGAAATCAAAACACACAGATAGATTACTAGAAGCAACTGAAATGAAGGATTCGGGAAATACTCGGGAGAACAAGAAAATATCGAAGAGGCAATACCAATATAAGAGAGGAACGTGTAACAACACCAATGAATACATAAGCCATAGAGCGAAGTAATACGTGAAGTGACCACATAAACTGAATGGTATACGACAGGATAGAGAATATTTCGAGGGATGAATGGCCAGAAAGAAAAAGATATGCTGGACGACCTTGGTAGATGTGGAAAAAATGTACATTACGAATATTAATCGGTAAATAACAGGCTGCAAGCCTACAAAGAAAAAGAAGGCCGCATCTAAATCATAATTTTGGAATTTCAACCTATTGTACCGAGCAGCAGTCCAAAGAGAACCTGCCAAAACACGTCGGCTTATGTAGCTAATGCGATCTTGCTTGGATAAGAAACCATAGCGTCCAATTTCTATTTGTTGAACCGTTAACAATAAACAATCTCTTAAATACGTCAACCACTCAATGTCACATCTGTCCCTACCATATCACTAGTGTTAGGTTAGATTGAGCGATATATCACTACAATCACACAAAATTTAGCCTCGTAATACATTAAAAAAGGTTTTCGCTTTCTGATCATACCTAATTTTTCGCAAATCACGCCTTTTTCACCCAAAATGAGGTGTTTGCCAACAATGTGAAAGCCGTTTCCATGAGATGTGGAACGGCTGTGCGCTCAAGAGGGGAATATTTTAAAAAAAATACTATAACACCATCTCTGAAATCCAAATGACTGCCTTACATTTAAATGTAAATATGGCTTCCCCGTACACACAGTAGTTACCATATAAGATTTGTCACTTCAAGGTTTACCGAATTCCACATTTTCTTAATTTTTCTATTTCTTTGGCTTACTGAGTCACGGCGGAACCTCCTAAAAGAATATAGACTGCTCTCCGAGGAGGTTGTCTCAGCGCAGCGGCTGGTTATTCTCATAACGCGCCACGAGTGTTCCGTGCACAAACAATGCACGGTCGAATGAGAAGAGCCTTCGGTGCCCACTACCCCCTTCCCCTAGAGCATAGTTCCCATCCCAGCTACCCCCCACAGGCTTCCTCCACTGAATCCCACGTGTGACCATCACGGCTGTTTGTATTGTGAGTCCCAAACCGACGGAATTAAACCACCATTTCGTTTCCCCATTTATGCTTGCCCGCGTCGAATAATAGAAGAACAAAGTAACCCTCGAAAAACAACATAAGAAGTGACATCTCATAGGTAAGAATAGTAGAATGAGGGGAAAGGTCTAGGCGGAAGAACGATACTTATGTTCTCTACTGTAGAGTGCTACAATTTTGACTTACCCAGATGACTACATCGTCCAATTTCGGCCGTATCTCGAGTAGGTACGCCGCAAGTATTTTTGACTATATAATTTTCAGAAAATTTGATGGGTGAATTTAGATAAAATACGAAGTAAACCCACATCCTCCAATAAAAACCGCCACGATCGATCAGAGAGTGCGTCAAGGGTCACATAAGCTTTAGCTTGGGAGCCGTTATAGGCACGGAAGTTTACAGGCGAAGCAAAGTTTACTTAGATTCAGATCACAGTAATTTCGGGGTGACTCAAAGAGGACAATTCTTACCCAAGACAACATCCGAATATACAGAAATAGGAGAAAATATGAGAGACTCATCCGGAACCAGTACAAGGCCCACAGGAGGGGAGGTTGACTGATATAGTATATGGGTCGGCAGTAATAGGTTGTAGGGCGAGGAAAAACTGCCCGTTGTCGCCTTTGCATTTTAAAATTTATGCTGGAGAAATGGTATGTGAGGAAAGTGGAGCTAGATGAGGGAATATATGTAGGGCAGCTGATAAAGTTAGTTTGGTTAGCAAAAGACCAGCCGTTGGTTAGCCGATCACCTAAGGGATTGTAAGCATTGGTAAATACTTAATATAATCAGTCCGGGGAATAGGGAATGAGGATTAATCATAGTAAATCAAGTGTAATGGGATTTACTAGGACAAATAGAGGGAGGCTAGTTATTATATTTAGGGGGAAAACTGGAGTGCTACTTAGGTGGTACGTAGTAGGAAAATAGTATGTTTTAAATATATTAGAAGGAAAATTACCCAATACCCCAATTGGGAAATGGAATAAGTGTTCACTAATGGGAGAAAGGTAATGACGGGGAGCTTGTGTAAGAATGTAAAGTTAAGTTTGGCGGATACTTCAAAATAAATTTTAGCACTCTATGGTGCAGATACCGGAGGTCTGAGAAAGAAAGACTAGAAAATGCAGCAGGTGTTAGAGATGGGGGTGTCGAGGAGAATAGAAAAATTGCGGTGGACGGAAAGGAAGACGCTCAGAGCTCCGAAAAAGTTTCATAGCTTCTAATGCATATTTTTCGTCCTATCGCAATACAAAAAGAGACAAGGCGATTAGATATCACAGGGTTTTAAAATCTGTCGCAATATAATAATAATTACTTCTTTCATGGAAACGTCTTTCGATAGTTACTAAACATTTTAAACACATATGCTAATACGAGCACATCAAACTATACCCTGGATGGCGTGAAGCCACCCAGCTGGGTTCGAACCGAAAACCTCCAGGGTGGCAGGCAAGGACATAACGCTGCCACCTTCAACGCCAGCTAGGTATATACCTATGTAATAACTTATATCTGCCCCTACGCACGACAATATGAGGAAACCCCAACCATCCGCCATTTAAAATATCATACGGTCACGAAGTGATTTCAACCAAAAGCAGATACCTACATTAACTAGATATAAATAATGTTGCGACGGCGAATGAGGGGGTATATAACCTCAATAAACAATTTCAGTGGAATGGGACCTGCATAACGTACAAGAGTGCTGATTTTATTTATCTGTTACATTTGTGGACGGAATGGTTCAGGCAGGCCAGCAAGTAGGTTTAATGCTTATTACCTAAATTTTTTTCCATGCTCTTAAATATTTAATTGGGCCTAACCTCCTGACAAAAACAAAGCTGGAAAAAATATACACCTAAACCACATAGTTATTAAACACGGAAAATACCATGCAAAGAATATCACATTACTCGGTCTATCTATATTCAGAGTCTATGGAAATCCCATGGTAATTGTAACTCGGAGCTAAGGACGAAAAATGAAGAGCACCATTTAATTAAGTCCAAACCTCATTTGATGAAATATTACAGGTGGAACAAAAATAACATCAAAAAGGTGATAACTCTTGTGCATCAACGGATTATAAGATCAACTACAGAAATAGTTCCCTGAAATGAAAACACTAAGAGGCATTCAACTTTGAAAAATACATCTCTGGAACGCATTTTTGAAACAACGAAAGATGGTAAAAATGCAAAGATCTAATGAGTATATATTTCATTTTAGACATAATGTACAGAATTAAACGCGACTTGTATTCATTAATGTATACCATATATTGAATTGATTAACGTCTGCCAATGGAATTTTTTTAAACTGTATTCAACTCACCAAAGATGATCAAGCCTACGTCTATTCCTTCCACTGCCTCCATCCTAGATCGAACTGCAGTCCCTGGGCTGTGCTCACCCCTGAAGCGACGAACTGGCGAAGCCCAGCAGTTGACCACTGTCCTCGCCACGGACATAATCGTGTTCGTGACATACTCCGGGCCGCAGCTCATTTCCTCTCTCTGGGTTAGCTCCCGAAAGAACTGCCACACACCCTTGAAGTGACTTTTAGGGAGGGATCCATGTAGATGTAAAGAACTACAGTTCAAGAGGCATACACCCGCGTAAAGCAATGAACTGGCTAAACACGAACGGTCACTGTCAGCGCTGCGATCACCTGCGTGCGTCTTGTCAAAGAAACGACTGATCACGATATAGAGTCGACGAGCATGATGGGAGGGGGTGGGTTTTAGCTTGGGGGAATGTAGGTGGGGGAAGGTTGGTGGGGGGAGTCGGGAGAGGGTATGAAGCGTCACCAGACGAAGGGTTGAATTGGGAGACCTCTGAGTCGCCCCACTGGATGAACTCTCCTTTCGCGCATAGGCGAGTGCCGATACCAAAGGACGTCGCGTAGCTGACTGAACCGCATTTGCAAGAGGAAGGGCGATCTCGGAGCGTCAAGCTAAATGAGGGAAGAACGCAGCCGTTTCAGGTAAGGAGACTGGATAAAATAATCCGCCGAATAATAAAAGGCACGACCCAAGATAAATGTTTCTGCAAGAACTGGGGAAGGGATTGTCAATTAGGGATATGTGGTATATATCCATATACCTACCTATAGGTATATCCGGTATATTTTGGCCAATATATCGATATATTCCCGTATATTTTTCAAGTCGATATAACGGTATATTCGGTGTTATTTTCTAAACACTGGTACCCAATATATTGCTTAAATTAAAATTTTCATACGAAAGTTCAGTAATTAAGTTAGGGAAGTGATTTTAGAGAGAAGAGTTGTTGAAAATTCCCTTAGCTAAAGAAAATGGGAAGTAAACATTCATGGTGTTTACCGTTTTACAACGACATTTTTTTTAAAGTATGATGAACTCTTTTACCTTGGTTAAGAATTCTCTTGATAAAGTGTTTCTCCTTTTCGGCGCTGCTACTGCCTATTCTGCAAAGCGCTGTGCCTTAAAAATAGGCAATGAGACGGTCTTGCTTTGAACCGGATGTTAATTTTCTTTACAGAATTCCAGCCGAATTCGGTCGAACAAAATTAATGCACCCAAATCTAATAACTTAAAAACAACTATCACATCATCAGCCAAGCTAGGAATGTCTTAAACCATAACCACACTCCTGGAAATATTGCATCAATACATGGCATATTTTAATTCTGAAAACTTTGTTGAAACCTGTGCACTGTATGTCTCTACCTTGATCCTAAAACAACTTCATCATCGTATTATAACAGATTATGAATATATTGGATGTAATTAATGTATATACATACATTGCACAGGTCTCAACAAAATTTCAGAATTAAAATATTCCATGCATTCACACAATATTTCCAGAAGTGAGGTATTGGCTTAACACATTCCTAGCTTGGCTGGAAATAAAACTAAACGATTTAACAAAACGAACGACGTCAGGAGTAACTTTGTGAAATTTCTTCATGACAGAAAAAGAGCGAACTTTGCGAATTTCACTTGTAAGTTTTTTATTCACAACCCTGGTTTCGACAGTTTATGTCATCTTCAAGTCTCCTTTCTAGTATTCTGAGAACTTAATAAAACTAGCGAAATGTAACTGTAAGATTAGGAAAGGTGAAAGGAAAATAAGTAGGTAAATTGGTTCTACATTTAGGAGCCACACAACGATGCGCCCCAAAGAACTACCTCTCTACAGTAGAAGTAGTATTTGGGTGATTTGGGTGCTTCGACGGCTAAGGTCATTCGCACAACGTCAATCTAACATCACCATGTCAAGTTATTTAAAATAAATAATTAAATAGTCAAATAAAAGTAACACAACTCCCATTAAAATGGGCGTGAGATAAAACACCAAATAATGGTTGGTCACAAACAGTTAAAAAGCCCAGACTCTTTTAAAAATAACATTATCCGACAGACACAATCAGGATCGTCTCCTAGGACGTGTCCTAGGTCTCCCCTGATGTTCAGCCGGATGCGCAGAGCACGGTACTTATCACACACCGTCAGAAGGTGTCTCACAGTGATGGGAGAGTCGCAATCCTCACAGTAGGGCAGGATCTTCTCTTCAGTGAAGAGGTAAGAGTGAGTGAGGGCACAGTGCCCTATCCTCAACCGTGTGATTGCGACCTCTTCCCTGCGAGTCCTCGCGACTGATGTGGGCCACACTGATACCACCGGCTTTATGGTGCGTAACTTATTTTCTGTCAGAGAATGCCAGGTTTTCTTCCACTGTCCAAAGGCTACCTAAAGTGTACCCTGTCCCTTACTCATCACAACCTCCCTGGTTAACACCCACCCCCGTGGTTGAAGCGGTCTTGTGTGATCTACAAAAATCCTTCACCACTCCCTCGGAATACCAGCGTCAGTTTTCAATGTTTCAAGGGAATCACTCCAATTTTGTGCCAGTGTACACAGACGGATCTAAGTCAGAGTTGGCCTGTGCCTGCGCAGCGTAGCCTTTAAGTCTTCGTGCGGTACCAATGCTGACGAAATGTGTTCGTCTTGAAGAGCCTGCTTCGCTGCCGAGTCGGCCATCTCGTTACCGGCTATTCCCACGTGTCCAGGTACCCACAGAAAACGGATAACGATTCCCTTATTAGAAAGGGATAAAAGATGATTATGAATCTCCTGGACAAGTGGGTGCATCGGGGAATACCCGGAAATGGCCTGCAGCGCACTCATAGTCACTGCAGACCATGTATGCGCCGCAATTGCCCCTAATACCACCAAGAGCCATCTTAATGGCGAAAAGCTCCGCCGTGTAGATACTGCACAGCGGGCTTAGCTTCACCCCGATGACTCCATGGTGGGACGAGAACACCGTGCATGCGCATGCCGACTCGGATTTCGAACCATCCGTAAACACGAGAGTGAAATCGGAGTGGCGGCACAGCTCTTCCCTAAATAGTTGTTGGTACTCCATGGGCGTCGTGGAACCTTTCAGGCCAGCTAATAGGCTAAAACTACACTTAGGATAGGGCACTCGCCATGGTGGGTGACCGGAATATCCATGGCCGTACACTTCTGGAAGTCTCACATCTGTTGCGTCCATAAAATTTTTAAAACGGACGCTAAGGGGTTTAGTGGCCCTTGTCCGCCTGTTAAAAATGTTTAAAAACCTGGCATTAAAAATTACGTTAAATCATGGGTGAGTCCTCATGGATAACATTTTTGCGACGTAGTTATCCATTAAGATGTTCCTCCGAGTATCCAGCGGGGGCTCTCCGGCATCCGAGTATACGCTTAAAACGGGAGACGTCCTGAACGCTCCCGTCGCCAAACGTAACCCCGCGTTGTGCCAGCGGTTTCAGGTAGCTTTTGCGGCCCGAGGAGTAGACGAAACATCCATAGTCCAACTTGGAACGCACCATTGCCCTGTAAAATGAAAGCATGGTGATCCTGTCGGCGCCCCATGTAGTGTGCGATAAAACACGTAAAATATTTAAAACGTTAAAACATTTTTCTTTAAGAATCCGGATGTGTTCCTTCCAATTAAGCTTGGAATCGAACACCATCTCGAGAAAACGAACCGATTCAGCGTATGGTAAAGCCCTACCACCGAGACGTAACTCTGGTAGTATATGATTGCCCCTGAACCGATGAAAATATACACATGTTGTCTTTTCCGCTGAGAAGCGGAAGCCGTTCTTCTGGGACCAGCCGTCCAGTTAATTAAGACAGAGTTGTATCTGTCTGGACGCGGTTACTAGTTTGGATGACCAGCAGAGAAAAGCCAGGTCATCCACGAACAATGATCCCATTACAGGTCCCGTGATGCAGTCTACAGCGTCATTGATCGCAATAGCGAACAATGTCACACTAAGGACTGATCCTTGAGGCACTCCATTTTTCTGCGTAATGGGTTCGGAAAGGTGCTTACCTACTCTGATTCGAAAAACTCGGTCACATAAAAAATTTTTAATAAAAATGGGAAGATTTCCCCTAAAACCCCAGCCATGCAACGTGTTTAAAATCTTCTGACGCCAGACCCTGTCATACGCCTTCTCCAGGTCAAAGAAGACCGCGATGACGTGCTGGCGCAGAAGAAAGGCCCCCTGGATGAAATTGTCGCTCCGACCGAGGTGATCAACGGTAGATCGACCTCGCCGGAAACCACACCTGATATTCGACAGAAGGTTCCCCCGCTCTAACCACCAAACGAGCCGACGGTTTACCATCCTTTCCATTACCTTACACAGACAGCTAGTAAGGGAGATTGGCCTGTAGTTACTCGGGTCCGTTCTGTTCTTTCCCTGATTAGGGATCGGAACCACCGGAGATTCCCTCCAGGAAGATGGGAAACTACCCTCGAACCATAACTGGTTGAGGGTGCTCAGGCTCTCCATCAACGCTTCCCCCGAAAGATTTCGAAGGAAGGCGTTGTGGATTCCGTCCAGTCCCGGAGAGGTGTCCTTGGAATTCGCGATGGCTGACCGTAGTTCCCACAGCGAGAACGGGTCGTTATACTCCGCGATTACGGACGTCTCGGCAAAGCAAAGAGGAGTTCTCTGGAAGCATTCCTTGATGGCCAAGAACGCTTCCGAATAACTCCTGTCACTGCTTATACTGGCTAGTGACTCGCCAAAAGTCTCGGCTACGTCGCGAGGGGAGCTCACGATTTGGACATTAATTTTCAAGCAAGAGACGCCGTACTCCCTACGGGAGCCCGAGATGCATCTCACCTTATTCCACGCCTGTGCAAGTGGTGTTTGTGTGTGGCATCACAATTACAATTGTGTTTAAAATTAAAAGCGTCTCTAAAATTCTGCCAATCAGCTTTACGGACAATCCAATTGCCCGGTCGGATAAAATCGGTGTTAAAACTTCGTTCAGAATTTATTAAAATGGGGAAGTGATCACTCCCACAGAGATCTGTGTGCACGGACAAATTAAACTTGTTAAAAAGACTGCTCGTTACCATAGCAAAGTCTATACAGGAGTATTCTCCATTAAAAACATTTAAACGGGTTTTCTCACCGTTGTTAAGTAATAAAAGGTTAAAATCGAGGATGAAACTGGCTAAAATCCGTCCCCTCCTTGTGCTTTGGCCTCTTGAGCTTCCCCACAAGGGGTTATGGGCGTTAAAATCGCCCAATAATATAAATGGCTTCGCCAACTGCTGGACAAGTCTCTCTAGGTTATAACGAGATACCGGTGCACCCTCCGGCATATAAACGTTGCATAACGTTATATTTTGCGGAGTAAACAAGGTTATGGCCACAGCCTGAAACGGGGTGTCAATCCGTACTCGAGAGGTGTAAAGGGCCTCCCGAACAGCAATCGCCACCCCGCCATGGGCTCTATGACCAGTAAGGTCATCTAGCCTTTCGACCTTGTATCCCCTTAAAATTCCACTGTCTCTCGCCTTAAGATGCGTCTCCTGGAGACATAAAAGAAGGGTTAAAATCTCGGATTAAAATGGCCAGCTCCTCCTTATGCCTATAAAATCCATTACAAGCCCACTGTAAGATAGAGGTCATAAAATTTAAAAATATATAAATAAATAAAAGACTTAAAAATAAATAAAAAATTTAAGAAAAAATGAGCGTCCTAAGTCCGGACTACGGAGTGATCAGCGCTTGAGGCGCTGCTTCCTTCCCTTATTCCTAATTCTTTCAACTTCTGTATCCGAGATACAGAAATCTTCCTCCATAGCTTCCTGTGGAGGCATTTTTCCCCTACCAGATGGACCGGGGGATTGAGAGTTACCACGCTTTGTTTGCGTGGCCCCGGCGGTGGTTTTAGTGGGGTTCTTCCTGGGAGAACCCGGAACGGTGGTTTACGAATTTTTAACCGGATTTGTGGCCTTAGCCGGCGTGGCCATTTTCTGTGCAGAGGCTTTAATTTTTTGGCTCACAATTTCTTCCGTCTGTGTCGAAATGGTGACCTTGGCGATTCGAGGGGAAGCGACATGGGCGTATGATTTGGGAAAAGTAGGAGCAACTTGTGCTCTGTACTTTTTCCGAGCCTCGAAGTACGGGATTTTTTCAACCGTCTTGATCTCAATTACTTTCCGCTCCTCGATCATCTTTGGACAATCACGTGAGTACACCGGATGTGCACCCTCGCAATTGACGCAAAGAGGGTCACCCTTGCATTCCGCACCCTCATGCTTCTCCAGGCTGCAGCGGGGGCAGGTGGCCTTGCCCTCGCACCGTTTGGCCATGTAGCCGAATCGCTGGCACTGGAAACATCTCATGGGTGCCGGTATGAATGGCCGCACTGGCACCGATTCATAACCGACAAACACCTTGTCGGGGAGATGGACAAGCGTGAACGTGAGTACGACAGACGTTGTGTTTACCCTTTCTCCGTTGCGCTTTGTAGTGAGTCGACGAGCATCGGTGACCCCCTGAGAGGTCATCTCCTGCTTGATCTCGTCGATCTCAACGTACAAAAGGTCGTAGTGACTAATCACTCCCCGACAGGTGTTCAGGGTGCGGTGCACTTCGACTTTAACTGGAATTTCACCAAGCTTTTCAAAAAGTAATAGCTTCTCGCTTTGAGCCCTGTTAGCCGTTTCGATGAGCAGTGTGCCATCGCGAAGTTTCTTTGCAGATTTAAGTTCACCAGGAACTGAACCAGACAATAACTTACGAATGAGGAAGGGAGACACCTTTTTCAGGCTCTCCCCTTCCTTCCGGCACCTCATCACTAAGTAGCGCAGACTAGCGCCAAGAACATTAACTCCCCCGCCCGTATCCGGGCGGGATCTTTTTGGAGGTGGAAGATTTGTATCTGCCATTCCAAATGGTTCTTCGTCCCCCGGGCTCCCCACCCACCATGGAGCCACACAATTGGGACGCCGCACCGCAAACCGGTGCGGTCGCCAGGGCTACCCAAGGGGATATAGCACCCTAGAGGTGGTTGTCTGTTTCGGGTTGGATCTTCGATGCACGAGCCCACCAAACCCGTACATCTCCGACCACCCTACGCAGACCCCCACCTCCCTGGCACTCGCCATCGTTAAGCTAACGCCACGGAAGCCGATTGACCGGAGCTTTGTTCGCGTCGCTGCTCCTTTTGTACTTGCCTGCACCTTTTGCTCATTTTTGCGTTCGCGTCGCGGAAGGTACAGTTGGTACAGGTTACAAAGGGCGTTCGCGTCGCGGGTACAGGAGCAAAAGGTGCAACTTCAACTTGTACCTTTTGCTCCCGCTTCGGAGGTGGAGCAAAAGGTACAAAAGGAGCAGCACTGAGAATTGTGGGTAGTAGCGCTGAGAATTATGGGTAGTAGCAGAAGAATTGTTTGTATCACGAACATTTGAACTGAGCAATTGGCCGGTAGCTATACAATTCTCACGTAATTGTATTGTAATTACCTACCTAATACGTATATATAAGATTTAAATCGGCGTAAAATGACGGCCCGTCCTCTAGTGAATGAGGAAAACCAACTTATAGTGGACGACGCAAGGAATGCTCACATTTTTTCACGAAGGTAATTTTTTTAGTAAATACCTACGTAGAACATCAGGAACTACTTTAACTTATTGTACAATTCATTAAAAAGTTCATTAGCAGTAAAAAGAAGCATTTAAGTGCCTAATTTTAAAACATTTATATTTAACGTTAAAGTCATTGGACAGCTTATTCATAGTTAAAGTTTATGCATAAACTTTAACTTATTTAACACTTTAAGTTTATGCATATTGATTAATCATGATTAAGGAATACGTCCTCGCTAGTTACTGCTGTTTTATTGCACTACAAAGAAATAATACCTCGCGGAAGGTGGTAAAATCGATAGAAATCAATTGGATATTTTTTTAACGTGGGAATCTATTTGTCACGTATCGATACCCTGGTAAATGATACGTGTGCAGGAAATTTCTTGGCAAGGAATCCATGATTCCTTACAGAAAATCTTGTTTAATTCACGGAATATTAAATTCCCTGTACTTCAGCCCCAGAAACTAAACGTACCTATTCTTAGTTGCCGCGAATTGTTAGGATTGGATAACAAACACTAATGCTATGGCTTGTCATCCTTGGGAAGAAGCCGTTAAAGCGGGCCGAGAGCCACAGCAGAATGATTTTCCTCTTCTACTACTTTTCATCTACGCCATTTTAGGATTGCCATCAACAGGTTGTAATTTGAAAATAAATTAGTATGTGAAATTGTCGATTCTTATTTTCCTTCATCATATATATCCTTGCTACTTTCTGCTAATTGCTGTATAGTCTTGGGCAGATCCAGATGAAGGGCTCAGGGGTCGACCCTACCTCAGGTATAATATCCCCTAGAGGGACTATAAAGAACTGGGTACTCCAAATTCCTACACTCCCTTGCCCAAATTTAAACCTGCCAGCTTGTACCACCTCAAGAAAATCCTATCGTAGAACCTACCTATGGAATCCTAGAACTACCTATAGAATAATAACTTACTCAGAAAAATGCACTGCAAAGTAAATATTATTTAGTGGATTTCATTGTATAGTTTACTGTAGAGGGATTCCCTTAAATTGTGTTTCAAAGATCTTCGTACGATTTCTTTGTGGTGAATGATCCTCTTCACCATGCCGGCCTCGGTGGCGGCGGGGTTAGCGTCCTCGCCTGCCAAACCGAAGGTCGCGGGTTCGAGTCCCGCCTGAGTCTTTCGCGGCTCAGGGCGTTTGTAACCTCCCAGTGGTTCAACCCCTGAGAAACCGGATGACAAGCCGAAGGGCTTATCTGTATCTCAGGGGTACACGAACCTCCAGGATTGTCCGGAGAGCAAATAAAAAAAACCCACATTCTGGAAATTTGTTACCAAGGCAAGGGGCAAATTTATAGATCAGATTTTGTTTTTCTTTTTGGGAATAAATTCTGGAGGAATTCTACTTAGCATTGATGCATGAAAATAACCTCATATGGAATCAATCCCTGCAGGGATTCCCTACATGTGGAAAAATTTCCCTGTATAGAAAGTTCCACACACCTATTGACGTAAAGAATTTACCCATAGAGAGTTCCTGCTGGATGTAAAGGCCTGGTTATACATTAGGTACATTAAAACGTACAATTTAATTTGTGAATGCATTAATTCGAGAATGATCCATAAAATTCAACATGGAACCACGTCCAACATGCATAAGTATTTACATATATGAATGCACGTACGAAAACTAGAACCTATTCTAATTTGGTTCATGCATTCATACAAGTTTCACTGAAGCCATTAACACAGATGTACATGAATGTGTATCAGTTATTGTATCGTGTAACCAGGCCTTTACTCGAGTTAGGGCTACTACAATAAATTTGGGGCCTAGGGCAATTTTCTCTTCAGGGATCTTTCATTTACTCCTTCCTTTAAAGACAGCAAAGAATGAAATTAGGGATCTCTTTGGGCCATGGAAATTTGCCCCCTAAGCCCCAACCTCTGGTTGGGGCTAAGGGGGCATACCTAGTTATCCAGATAAGAATAAAAGATAGAATCAGTAAATTGCAATTTATTAATTTCTCACTACACATTCTCTATTCTATATTAGATGGGTCCACTACCATTAAAGTAAAAGCTGATGAATTGGATTTACAAAAAGATTTTGTTGAGATCAGCATGGGAGAGAGAATATTTACTCTCCAAATTAGAACACCCATAGGTTTGACAGATAAGGAGACAGGCTCCTCAATTAATCCCCAGGCTGCTGATGAAACACCGGATAATTTCAGCTGGGATGATGCAACCTTGAAATTGTTTTTTGAGGCCTTATTTTTAAATAGAGGCAAAAAAAATAACAATAGAAAAAAAATATTCAATGCAGTTGCAGAAGACATGAAAGGAAAGGGGTACAAAATCACTGCACAACAAGTGTGCAATAAATACAAGTCATTGGAGAGGACATATAAATCCCATGTGGCAAGGGATAGTAAGACTGGTAGGGGCAGAAAGCTTTTGCACCATGAAAAGTAAGTGTATGAATGATTCTAGTTCAAATAAGTCTAGCTCCTATATTCTCACTATTAAATCAGTCATTTAAATTACTATCTTTAGGGAAATGATTGAATTATTTGGGCAAAAACATAATATTGTCCCCAAAGTTGTGTCCGGCAGAAATGGGATTCAAGTAGCTGGAGAACCCGCTGCTGGAACAAGGTTAATATTTTTTTAAAATTATATCTAATTTAAAGTAGTTTATCCTTATCTGTTGTGGATATAATTTTGGTATCAATCCTTCTGCAGAGATAAATGGAAACCTCTCAAAGACTTGCCACTTTTATTATATTTCCAGTTCTGGCATCCCGGGGAATTATTCCAAGGAAATCCCCCCCGCACCTTCTGTTTCCACCAAAGATTTATACATATCAGGAGCTCCTTATGAAGATCAGGGTATGGCCATCCCATCAGGGAGGGGGATAACCACAGCCCCAAAAAAAATTAACAAGAGGGATGGAAAAACAGCCATGGCCTTAAATACTCTCAAGGAGCAAATGCAACTGCAAAACGAAATACTGAAAGAGCAAATGGCTAAGGATAAAATCCTACTGGAGGAAATAAAAGTTAGCAACGAATTAAAGAAGAAGGCAAATGAACAAAGAGATGAAAGAAATGCTCTTTTAAGACAGCAAATTAATTTGTTAAAACAGTTAATCGAACATTAAATTTACCTATTTAAAATCTAGCCAACAAACTGTAGCACTCCACATGAATTTATTCACCATTAAAAATAGTTCCTACCGTATGATATATATTCTACAACATTTATATATATATATATATATATATATATATATATAT
This sequence comes from Pyrrhosoma nymphula, assembly GCA_963573305.1. Taxonomy (NCBI): domain Eukaryota; kingdom Metazoa; phylum Arthropoda; class Insecta; order Odonata; family Coenagrionidae; genus Pyrrhosoma; species Pyrrhosoma nymphula. The sequence continues at coordinate 47,324,972 of OY754337.1, read as the reverse complement.
ATATATATATATATATATATATATATATATATATATATATCCTATGCATATTATCATATGCATGTATTTTCCCTGGTAATGCCTTTATATGACAGAATCAATCTCTCATGAAGATGGTTGAAAATTAGCATGAAGGCACCCTAATGCTGCTCAGGCAATGGATTTTCATCTCTGAGTCTTACTAATTGCCGACAGATTTCATCCCCTAAGGATTTTTCCTGCTTCACCATCAACTGGGTCTCCCAGGTTGTCAATTATGCCTAGGGCGCCCTCTCCTTCATTCCTCTGATTGATATCCTCGTCAGGGTGGTCTTCTGGCAGAGGCTCTTCAAATCCCTCTAGATCATCCAGGTCTGCCATGTTGTGCAACACACAACATGCGTGAATTAATAGGACTATATCCTCTACACCCCTTAGTTTTATATGATAAAGCTGCCTGAATCGTTGTTTCAACCAGCCAAAGGCATGCTCTACCGTAATGCGACAGCTACTATGGACATAGTTGAACTGCCTTTGAGCTCGTGTCAAGTGCCCATTATCCCTATAAGGTGTTATTAAATTTGAGGAACAAGGATATGCACTGTCACCGAGTAGGTAACCTTGACCTGTGAAAATGTGAGAAATAGATGATCATAAACTTCTGAAATTATTTAAAATATATATAAGAGAACAGAAAATATAATTAAAAAAGGAAATGCATGATAAGCTCATGCCAAAAGTTAATATTTTTTTGGGACCTAGGTTGTGCTAAGAGTTGATATTTTAGTTTTTATAGAGCAAACCTTGGCAAATATTGGGTAGCTCAGCAAAAATTGGGCTGTTCCTGTAAACCCGGGCATCATGAACTGATCCTGGGTAACCAATAAAAACATCAAAAAATTTTCCATTTTCATTGACAATGTATTGCATTTGTATTGAATAATATTTTTTCCGGTTGATATAAGATTCTGGATCTTCTGTGGGCTTATCAATCCGGATATGGGAACCATCTATAGCACCTGGTTTTCAAATGAAGGAAATAAAAAACTTTCAATTAACCTACGAGGGAACTAAAAATATTGAAGGATCATACGTTAGTTCACACCTAATATTATTCCCATACTCATCTACTACATTCCAATTATTACCAAGAATGTCAGAAAATCCTCTTTTTTCTAAATAATAAGCCTTTGTGGCAGCCAGCTCAGCGATACTGGGGTTTTTAATGACTGTGTCCGACATTCTAACAAAAAAAGCAGCCAATCTTCCAATAACAGAATGTAATGCACTCAGGCTGATATCAAAACGATCAGCGACATCTCTGTATCCAGCAGCCTCATGGCCAACAAACCACAAGAAAATTAGAACATGCTTGTCGGCAGATACAGGTGCAAAACCCCCATGGCCTATAATGAATTCACATAACTTAAATTCATAAAAAGTTGACCAAGGGATATTAAACTCAATTGTTCGAACTAATACTGTATACCATCCTGATACCTTGAAGAGCACTGAACTCTGGGGATGCTTGAAATCGAGTGATAATATCAAGTACTAAGGTCCGTTTTAAACGAAAGTGCATTACAAATTCTTTATCGCTGTACAATGGAACAACATCCTCCACATACCCCAGCACATTGGTTCTCTCCTGTTGCGCTATTGCATTGAGGGCATTATTTAAACACTGTAAATCCACTGAAAACACACAGATACTATTATAAATTGTTGCTTAAAAACGTATAGACGTGATTTTTATTACATTTGTACGTAACTATGAAGAGTGAAAAAACCGGGATTACCGTCCTGAGAGAGTAGGTACATTAATAACCACGGATGAGAACGTTTTCATTAAAACACTAAATTAAGTTAAATGAGAGGATAGAAATATCAGTGAAAGTAAGGTGACTTAATTTAATTCTTCGTAAGAGGCAGACGGCAAGGGTCAACAAATGTCGAAACCAAACACTCAAAGTATGTATCAATCAGGTACAAATTCCGACTGTTTACACAAACATAGACACCCATCACTCATACGATCATAAAATGAAAACGTATAGTTGCAGACTAGAAGAAAACAATATGGTGAGAACGTTTTTTTCATTTAAAAACGTTCTCACATTATTCAGGAGAACGGTGGTCACGACGCACGCACCAACTATAATACAAATAATAGATTGACGTATTATGCTCTAACTCTGGAAAACATTTTCTAATAACCTCGCAGTCGTGGACGAACAAGGGCTGGTAACAAATTCTCATCAGGATCTTCATCCGAAGACTCCCCCTCTAAAAGGCCCTGCAGTAGATTATCTAATATGATATCCCACGCCATTTTGAAAGGAGCACAAAGGCGTTCGCGTCGCCCTCACCGATCTCAAGTTGTTCCCGTGTGACGTCAATGTTCCTTCTTGCACCTTCGGGTACAGAAGTCACAGATGGAGCAAGCGACGCGAACAAAGCTCGGGAGTGGCTAGCTCCCGGCCGCCCGTTTACACAGAATCCGGGGCCAAAGAGGGGTATTGGCCCATAGTCCATACCGGGCATCCGACACCCGGCTGGAAACCACGGACCTCACCCTCCAGGATCCCCTTCTCCTCCTTACGGGTCTCCGCACACGGCAAACATGCGGGTAGATCGCAGGCCAAGTGGTATGGCCGCACACAGACAGTTGACCCACAAGACTGTCCGGGCTCAACCCTTACTGGCTCGGGGTTTGTTTTCGGGGTTTCTCTCCCCGCCCTTTTAGTCGCCTCTTACGACAAGCAGGGATACTGCGGGAGTATTCTCCATCCCCCTACCCGCAGGGGTACTACTATCACCAAAAACCCATTTACGTGCGCGCATGCAATAATATGCGCCTCGGACTAGAAAATAATTGGGCTAATGTGAAACGATTGTGAAGTAAAATGACGGCCATGGGACGACGCAATAGTACCCCAGCAAACACAAATTGCGGTAGTTATATTACTCGGAAGTAACACATAACATAACAATTGTTACTTTGATATGGCATTTATGTTACATAACATGTAACGCCCACGTAATATCAAAATTGTGACATTCTTAATTATGTGGACGTTACATTACCTTGTTATTTCCTTGTAATATTACATTGTTACATGCAATATGAAAAAATAACCGTGGTTTCTCAAATACTGTCCACGAAAAATATTACCTAAGAAATGTTTCAGGTCTCAGACATTGCCGGAATATGTATTTACTTGACGCCGATTTATTAATTTCCTCACTTCCATTCACAGCAACCTTTGCACGGTAGGGTTATAAAATATGGCATGGGGGATAATATATTTTTATTTATCTACAAAGATTTAAATAATTAGGATACAGAGACACTGAGGCGTAATAATATTCTTATGTTTTTCAGAATAATTAATGAGTTATTGTCAAGTTCTGCACATTATTTTGTTATTTGAAAATACTATCAAGATATCGATTGACTCGATGTATCGATGTGTAAACTACAAATCGAACTAATATCGACCTTGAAGCGGCACATGAGCAAAGATTTATAATACACAGGAGTGACATGAGTGACATGAGCACATTGCGCGTTGAAATCATAGACCATCCTGTTTGTTGTTGATTCCTTTCTGCGTTTTCAGGTGAGTTAAATATTGACGTGTTAACCTTTTGGAGTTCATAGTAGTGTTAGCGTTTTGGAATGGAAATAATGGCGGGCAAATTCTGTTTGTGATAACAAGTTTATATCAAGTATTGTTGTGTTAAAGTTATCTAAAAATTCCCACAAGTGTATGGAAGCGTCTTAACCTGGATCCGCCCAATGTAACAAAAATGTCACACACGGTATCGCTCCACTTTAATAGCTCTTTCATCGCGCGGGCACGCTACATTGTTGTGTTCATTACTTTGTAAGAAAGAGGAAGTTTAGGGCTTTATTTTAGTGTACGACTCGTCAAGTGAAAGTGAACACGTATCCTCCAAGCACTCCTGTTACCTCGGTGCCTTCCCTGGACACTGAAAATGGACGTTCGCTTTGTGTAAGTATTAAATTTTTTCATTAATTATATTGCGTTACTGCGACAATTTTTAGTATATATAAACAGAATGATACAATATTATTAATAATGCATTAATATTTTTGGTATTGCTTTCCATTGCTGAAATATTCTCTGATAAACGCTACTGTAACATAAATGTCACATTGGGCGGATCCCTATGCAAATCTTCAAATTTGCAAAATTTAAGCTATCCTCAAAATTTAAAGCAATTCCAACGTTTTTGCCTTCGTATTCCCGCCAAACAATTTATTATATATCAATTAATCGATTAATTTGCATTCATACACTTTTATTTCGGTAATTACGTTTGTATTAAAATTTTTAATCTTTGTGATATCGATATTTCAGAGATATTACACTGCGTGAAGCCATAGAGCTTCTTGAAAGCGAAGACCTTGACGATGTGGAATCAATATACCTTGAGCCACCAGAAGCAGCAGTCGTCTCTGATGAGGACAGTGCAGATGAGGATGCCGGTGGACTTATGGACAATTTAACGGGAAGACAACTTCGTGCAAGAGTGGAGCTTGTTTCGAGGAATCGGCTTGATGATGATGGTCCTAATGAATTTCAAGAGAAGACTGAAATTTCGATACCAGTTAGACGTAAGGAAAAGGATTCGAAGTCAACGAAGCCTAAACCACTTCACCAACAGAAGAAGGTAAAAAGAGAAGCAGCCAATTGGCGACGAGAAGATCTTTTTGTAAGAAATAAGTTATTTCTCGAAACAGATCTTTCTGAATTGAGGGACAAATCATGTATAGAAATTTTTGAATTGGTTTTTTCGGATGACATTTTTGATTTTCTGATGGCAGAATCGGATAAATATGCTATGTTTATTGGTTGTTCATCTCCTAATATCAGTAAAGAGGAGTTGAAAGTTTTCATAGGAATCTTACTGTTATCAGGTTATAATAGGGTTCCATCGAAGCGCTGCTACTGGGAAGATTCTGGAGATGTTCACAACTCAATGGTCGCCGGAGCAATGCGGAGGAATAGGTTCCTTGAGATAAGTAAATTCCTTCACTGTGCAGACAATACGATGCCCGACATGAAAGACAAATTGTGGAAGCTACGCCCATTGATCACTAAATTGAAAGAACGTTTCAGAGGGATGTTTCCTACTGAGCAAAATCTCTCTTTTGACGAGAGTATGATTGAGTATTTTGGTATCCATCCCTGCAAGCAATTTATTCGGGGGAAGCCAATCCGTTTTGGTTACAAGGTCTGGTGTTTGAACACTCCCAGTGGGTACTTAGTAGATTTTGACGTTTATCAAGGTAAAAACCCACATTCAAACCATGTATATGAAAGAGATTTTGGAAAATGCGCCGCACCTTTGATTTCGATGTTAGATGATCTCCCACACGAAAAACAAGTATTGCCATTTCGGCTATATTTTGACAACTTATTTACAGGAATGAGCCTCCTCACTCATTTGAATTCCCGCAGATATGGTGCAACTGGCACTCTTAGAGAGAATAGATTACCTAAAGATTGTCCTTTGAAAGAAAGTAACTTGAGTAAAAAATCTGATAGAGGCTCATACAAGTATTTTAAAAGTGATGCTGATAAAGTTATAGTTGCGAGGTGGGTGGATAATTCTGTTGTCACCATTGCCTCGACTTGTCATGGTGTCTACCCGATGAAAAAAGTTGACCGTTACTGCAGAATAGAAAAGAGAAGAAAGTGGCCCAGCCGAATATGTTTTGGGAGTACAATAAAAATATGGGTGGCACGGATCGTATGGACCGAAATATTACAGATGTGAGAATTTCTATTCGTGGAAAAAAATGGTGGTGGAGTATTTTTTCTTGGCTTTTGGATGTAGCTGTTCACAATGCTTGGCAGCTAAAGCGGAAATCTGGTTCGGGCATGTCACAATTAGAGTTCAGGCGTGCAATAGTCCAAACATACCTGACCATATATCGATGTCAAGCCAAGTATAGCCGCCGTATTACTTCATTTTTATATGAGGCAGCCAAGGAAATAAGTTACGATGGTAAAAATCATTTGCCCTTCTGTCGTCCGCACTGAATGCGTAAAATGTAATGTGGGACTGTGCAAATATTGCTTTTCTGTTTACCACTCAAAATAGTATACATTGGCATTCAACTCTAAATTAATCTTTAGTTTATTTGAAACAAATTGATTCATATTTCATTCATTTTTATGCAATATTATACTATTATGTGTTGTGAGAATATTTTTCAAATATTTATTTATTCGATGTGTTTTCCAAGGCTGGAGAAATATATTTTTAATTGTTTTACTTATTCGCCATGTACAAATATTATTTAAATGTACCTTCAATTAACCCATTTAAATGTCAATTCATGGCTCTGTAATTTCATAACACACCTGACGTAAGCTTTGTATGAATGTTAAAATGATTTTTCCTGATGTGTATTTGATAAGTTTGTATTATAAATATTATAAATTTAAATAAATCCCACATTTGTGAAATAGCATTGGCAAAATCAAGCAAATTTGTTCATTTTAAAACATCACACTTTTGAAGGAAAAATTCATGAATCGCGGAAAATAAAACAAAAAAGTATTGCTAAATTTTCAATTACATACTTTAAATTTAAATAAAAATTGTCAATAGTGTACATAAACTATGATTTGTGCAAAATAAATATGTGTTTCCAATGTTTTTGATCATTTAAATGAACTCTGTAGCAAAAATGCGAAAAAATTTGCTTTATTTGGGGAAATATTACCTTGCCCCAAGAGACAACAGATCCGCCCAATGTGACATTTATGTCACACCCTGTGTCTCGGAAACTACACACCCGATCAATGTAATATTTTCAGAATGTAATAAAAAATAGGTTCTTATCATTCCCTAAACATATCAAGTATTAATCTTTAAAAAAATATTTTGGGCGGATCCAGGTTAAATTGTCACAATGTTTGCTGTGGTTACATTTGATGACGACCGTAGTGCATCTGAATTACCGTCAAACTGGCTTATCGAGGAAGATTTCTGTTGGTGGTCTCCTGTAAATACAAAAAATGTGACATCTCTCATCATTAAACGTGTGGAACCGAACCAGTCAACTTGGCAAAAGCTGAAAGTGACAGTGGAAAGATATTGTTGTAAGTTTGTTTACGCTATTACAAGTCCACATGAAGTGTTATCGAGTGTAGTAGTTTTATTTTCTATTAATTTTCTTGTTATTTTCCTAGCTTCGCTTGATAAAGCTCGTAAAGTTGCCGAAAATTCGTTGTATACTAGCACAGATGAGAACGAACTTCTTATCTTAACTGTAGTAATAGAAAAATCTTCATCATTGAGTGAAGTTGGTGGCTCACGTGAATTTAATGAGCTACAACTGGCGAAATCACCACAACAGGGAACTCCCAAGTGATAATTTAGGGGTGACTCCTGAAGTGGAAAATAGGACGCCGAGTTCAGCTTCCAATAGGTAATATGTAATATATAATAGGTAATGATATATTCTTCGAATTCAAATATAAGTAGAGATTTGTCGTAATATGTATTCGTAATACATCCATTCTCTCTGTATCCAGCAATGAGAAATTTTTCTTTTTTATGTTGCAGGGAAGCTTGTGTTAGAAACATAAGAAACGTTTATAGTTGTTTTCATAGAGATTGGTTGTTTATTATTATGTTATTGTTGTTGTGCAAAATATGCTGAATAATCTTAAGTCTTCTAGAAAGAATAAATTAATATTTCCATAACTGTGGATTACTATTTCCAAAAGGTTATGGCCCCAGAAGAACAGTAAAAGGAGATTAAGTGTCCATTAAAGAAAAATAAGAGATTTAAAATAAAACAAGACATGGAAGCAATACCAATTCAATTGCCGATGCTGTCAGCTGAGAATTTTTCAAATTGGAAATTTCGAGTCAATGCGATTTTAATTGAAAAAGGAGTGAAAGAAGTACGAGAAGACGAAATAAATGAGAAAACTACCGATGAAGAAAAGAAACAATATGTAACGAAAGATGCAAAAGCGAAGTCAATAATTATACAATGCATTACCGATAGACATCTGGAATATATCAAAGACTCGAAGACAGCGAAAGAAATGATTGCATCTCTAAAGAACGTATTTGAAAGGAAAGGTATGTTCACGAAACTGTTCATACGACGGAAGCTGCTGTCACTAAAATTCACAACCGGAAACCTGGAAGAAGATTTCGTAGTAGAAGTAGTAGTAGAATTGGGTTTTTTGGTGCGTCGACGGCTAGGGTCATTTGCACCATGCTCAGCCCATTTGACGCATTAAAACTAGATCTCTACAAAATGTAACTACTAATTTTATGCATTTCTATCTTATGAGTAATGCATGAGTGCATGCCAACTATATTAAATTTAAAAAACCTATTTCTTTGAAATACAATAAAATTCGGCTTAGGCTAACCGGATCGTCCCCTAGAAGCGTATCTAGGCTACCCGTTATGGCCATTCTACTGCGTATAACCCGGTATTTAGTGCACGTTGTCAGTAGGTGATTTACAGTGAGTGAGGCGTCACAATCATCGCACTGTGGAGGGGTCTTTTCAGCAGTAAATAGAAAGGAGTGTGTAAAATGGCAGTGCCCAATCCTCCAACGGGTGATTGCGACCTCATCCCTACGTTTGCTTCTGCAAGAGGAAGGCCACGCTGAAATTTCAGGTTTGATGCTACACAGCTTGTTATTCTGAAGATTTCGCCATGTTCCTCTCGTGTCCTCCAAGAGTACAGGCCGTAGCGTAGCTTTTAGGTCATCCCAAGGACCACCGCAATATCAATTTTGTGGTTTCCCAATGTTTCTTTTGCTGCGGCGTCGGCTTTCTCGTTACCCGTAATCCCTACGTGCCCAGGTATCCATAAAAACATGACTCTTACTTCTTTTTCCGAAAGTTTTAAGAGGGCAGTTTGAATTTCCTGTACGATGGGATTAAAGGAGGAAAATGCGGAGATCGATTGCAGTGAAATTAGCGAATCAGTGCATTTCATGAAAGATTTTCGACGGCAGTCAATGCTGGTTAAGGCCATCTTCATCGCAGTGAGTTCGGCAGTAAATGTGCTAAACATCGCACTGAGTTTCGCTTTTAAAACTCCTTTGGAAAGAAGAAGTTACTGCAGATCCGCAAGCAGATGATGACTTCGCCCCATCCGTATAGACAGGTACGAAGTCAGGATATTGCCCGAGAAATTCTTTGAAGAGCTGTTGGTATTCACATGGCGTAGTGCTCGACTTCAGGGACTAATGCAAGTCCAGCCTAATATCTGGAGGTGGTAGACACCACGAAGGAATGTCAAGGTACCCTAATGGGTACACATCAGGGAGAGAGAAATTATTTTTCTCCATCAATTCATTGAACCTTATGCTTAAAGGCCTTGTGGCCCTCGTCCGTCTGTTAAACACATTTAAAAACCGTGGCTGGAAAACAATATTAAAACAAGGGTGCCTCTTCATTGATAAAAGCTTTGAGGCATAGTTCGACATAAGGATATTTCTGCGGGTAGGCAATGGTGGTTCCACTGCGTCTGAATAAATACTAAAAATTGGAGAGGTCCTAAATGCTCCCGTGGCCAGTCGCAATCCAGCATTATGTACAGCAGCCAGCGGCCTTAAATAAGACTTCCTGCCATAAGAGTAGACAAAAGAGCCGTAATCGAGTTTTGACCGGACTAATGCTCGATACAATAACAACAATGTCTGGCGATCTGCACCCCATTTGGAATGGTTTAAATAACGTAAAATATTTAATGTTTTCGAACACCTGTTTTTCAAGTCGTTGATGTGGTCCCGCCAATTTAATAGGCGGTCCAGGGTCAACCCCAAAAAACATTCTGAGTTCACAAAAGGCAAGTTAATATTGCCAAGACGCAGTGTTGGTGTCTGATGGTCACCTCTACGCCGGTGGAAGTGAATGCATTTCGTTTTCTCTTCCGAGAAGCGGAAACCATTCATCTGTGACAATTTCTGGAGCTTGTTGAGCGTCAGCTGTATTTGTCTGGCTGCATTTGTTAGTTTAGCCGACCTACAGAAAATAGCTAGGGCGTCCACAAACAGCGAACCTATTACAGGTGTCTGGATACAGTCGACGACATCATTAATGGCAATGGCGAACAGCGTTACCCTCAGCACAGATCCTTGGGGTACTCCATTTTCCTGATTATGAGCTTGAGACAGATATTTTCCAATTCTAACTTTAAAAACACGATTGGTTAAAAAATTTTTAATAAATATAGGTAAGTTTCCTTTAAAACCCCAATTATGTAATGTCTTTAAGATTTTGAAGCGCCAAACTCTATCGTACGCCTTCTCCAAATGGAAAAGACGCCAACGACATGTTGACGGAGTAGGAAAGCTTCTTGAATAAAGTTGTCGCATCAAACGAGGTGATCAAGGGTTGATCTACCCCTTCGAAAACCACACTGTATATGTGCAAGAATATTTCGCCTGTCTAGGCACCAGACAAGTCTGCGGTTAACTATTCTTTCCATAACCTTACAAAGGTTACTGGTCAAAGAGATCGGCCTATTAGGGTCGCTTCTGTCTTTCCCTTGTTTTGGAATCGGGACCATCGCAGATTCTCGCCAGGTTTGTGGGAAACTACCATCACTCCACACTTGCTTTAGTGTGAGGAGGACGTCAGATAATGACGACTCAGGAATATTTCGCAGGAAGGCATTGTGTACACTATCCAATCCTGGGGAGCTGTTTCGTGAATCTGAGATTGCGGATTTCAATTCCCACATTGAAAAGGGATCATTGTAGTCTCCTGGAGAACCCGATGTTATGAAGTTTAGATGGGCCGCTTCACAGCTGTTCTTCATTGCATTAAATTTGGGGCAGTAATTCGCATTGCTCGTAGTGTTTGAAATATGACGGCCAAATACCTCACAGATTGCAGGAGGGGACGAAACGATTTGACCATCGACTTCAAGTGATGCAATGCCATCTCTCAACGTGGAGCCCGAGATACATTTCACTTTGTGCCACACCTGAGCAATGGGAGTTCTGTGGTTGATACTAGACACAAATTCCATCCAGGAATCCTTCTTGGCCTCTTTGACTACCTGCCGCGCTTTGGCTCGCAGCCGTCTGAAAGATAGATTTATAGCCGTTGGATATTTGTTAAAAATACGCAATGCTTGTTTCCTCCGTCGTATTGCTTCGGCACACCGTTCGTTCCACCAGGGAACTGGTGGCCGTTTGATGGTACCTCTTGAGCGTGGTACACTACATTTTGCCGCGTTAGTTATCGATTCCGTCAGAGCTTCAATATTGCCCTAACTGCCACGATTGATATCATGTATAAAACAAACTAGATTTTAAAAGAGTCCAATTAGCTTTATGAACCAGCCAAGTGTCAGGAGTTCTAAAATTCATATCGTACACAGGTCTCAATCGAATAATTATCGGGAAGTGATCGCTCCCACAGAGGTCACTATGTACAGACATATTAACCTTGTTTATAAGACTGCTCGACGTTAGACATAAGTCTATAGTTGAGTATGAACCATTATAACTATTAAAATGGGTATACTCCCCATTATTAACCAAAAACAAATTAAAATCGTCAATAAAGGCGGATAAAATATGTCCTCTTCGATTACAGTGAGCCCTAGAACTTCCCCATAAAGTGTCATGGGCATTAAAATCGCCAAGTAAAATGAACGGTCGAGGTAATCGCCGAACTAGCTCTGAAAGGTTGTTGCGCGTCACTGGTGCTCCCTTCGGGAGATAAACGTTTCACAACGTTATTGGTTCCGGAGCATGCATCGTTACGGCTACCACCTGGAACGGTGTGTCGAGGTCCACTCGCGAGGTGTAAAGGGCCTCTCGAGTGGCAATTGCGACTCCACCCTGAGCCCTTTGTCCAGTGGTGTCATCAAATCTAAAAACATTATAACCCTTCAAAATACTTTTGTCAGTTGTTTTAAAATGCGTTTCCTGCAAACAAACACAACGGGTTAAAATCGCGAAGTAAAACACAAAGCTCCTCTCTATGTCGGTAAAACCCATTGCAGTTCCACTGCAGAATAAAAGCCATAAAAATATATAGATATAATAAATAATATATATATAAAATGAATAAATAAATAAATAAATATGACTACTGAGTAAACAGTCAATGTCCGCCCAGATAAGGGATCAGCGCTTGAAGCGATGTCTCCCTCCCTTCTGTCTTGCGAGGTGAACTTCTTCATCGGTAATTATAATATCCTCTTCCATGGCCTCCGGAAGGTCATGTTTCTTGGAACCGGAGGGAACAGGGGAGGGAGTCTTGCTACGCCCATTTGGCGTGTCCCCCGATTTACTTTTGGACAGGCTCCGGTGATGGGAGCCAGCAGTAGAGGTCTTATCTTTATTTGCTGTTGTTGAGTTATCGATACTTTTTTCTTCTGTATTTTCAATATTTATACGTTGTTCAGGGTCCGTTTGCGTTGCTGTAGTACATTTCTTCACTGTAGCGACGTTTGCAAAGGAACGAGAAAAAACTGGTGCCATGAACTCCCGGTATTTCTTACGGGCTTCGAAATACGATATCTTTTCCATTGTTTTCATCTCCATTATCTTCCTCTCCTCCTTCATTTTTGGGCAATCACGTGAGTAAACAGCGTGGGCACCCTCGCAGTTAACGCAATTAGGTTCCGTGGAACATTTCTCCTCCTCATGTTTTTCTTTACCGCATCGTGGGCAGGTGTCTTTGCCCTCACAGCGGATGGAGATGTGACCAAATCTTTGGCATTTGAAACAACGGACAGGAGCTGGAATGAAAGAGCGGACTGGAAAATATTCGTAACCTAAAAATACTTTGTCAGGGAGTTTTTCTAAGGCGAATGTGAGGATAACAGATGTTGTGTTAATCCTTTCGTTGTTCCGCCTTGTGGTGAGACAAAGACAATCAACAACGCCTTGAAGAGCCATTTCTCTCTTTATTTCATCGGCGTCCACATATAGTAGGTCGAAATGGCTAATAACTCCCCGGCAAGTATTAAGGGTACGGTGAGATTCTACCTTCACAGGTATATCGTGAAGCAGCTTCATTTCCAATATCTTTTTGGTTTGTTGACTATTGGCTGTTTCTATTAGTAAAGACCCGTCTCTGAGTTTTTTGGCTGATTTCACGTCGCCAGGAACAGCTGCAGACAAAAGTCTTCTTAATAAGAAGGGAGAAACCTTTTTTAAGGTTTCACCTTCATTGGAACATTTCATTATCAAATATCTCACTCTAGATTCTGTATCTCCCCCACCCGTGTCCGGGCGGGATCTTTTAATTGGTGGAAGAGTAGTTTCCTCCATAACGAATATACCTTCATCTCTCGCCCTCCCCACCCACCATGGAGCCACACATTCGGGACGCCGCACCGCAAACCGGTGCGGTCGCCAGGGCTAACTCGAGAGGTATAGCACTTCCTGGGAGGTTGTCTGTTTCGGGATGGGTCTTTGGCGAATAGGCCCACCAAACCTATGCACCTCCGACCTCCCTATGCAGACCCCCTCCCATTCTGCACTCGCCACCGGAACACAAAACGTGACGGGAGCCGATTGACCGGGAGTGGCTAGCTCCCGGCCGCCCGTTTACAGAGAATCCTGGGCCAAAGAGGGATATTGCCCCGCGGTCCATACCGAGCATCCGACACCCGGTTGGGATCCGCGGAACTCACCCTCCAGGATCCCCTTCTCCTCCTTACGGGTCTCCACGCACGGCCAACACGTGGGTGAATCTGGACCAGCTGGTACGGTCGAACTCAGACAGTAGATTCATAGGCCTGTCCGGACACTTCCCTAGCTGTCACTGGGGTTTGTTTTCGGGGTTTTCTCCCCGCCCTTTAAGTCGCCTCTTACGACAAGCAGGGATACTGCGGGAGTATTCTCCATCCCCCTACCCGCAGGGGTGTCATTTTTGTTGGATGTTGCCTGATGGGCATCCAAATTATTTATGATAATTGATATCAAAGATGCTATCATATCATTCTACTGGTCCATGTTTGTGACAGTCATAATATACTTTAATCATTTGTTTGAAGGCTGTTGAATATTTAAAATCTATTGTTTAATGTGTTTATCTGCAAGCTTCACCTGTCGCCTGGAATCACAGCTGTGGTATACTGCTCACTTGTTTCCTGTACTTTGGCAACTTTCGAGGAGTGTCTCTCCCTCAATGGTTGGCTATGGCTGTGTGAACCAGTGTCATACTGAAAGATTGTATGAATCTGAAATGTTACTAAACTGGGTTATTAACTTCAAGATGTTTATTAGTGATTATCCTTCTACATTGAGTGATCAGCTGTTCCACCTTTGTGGTCCAGAAAGGAGAGGAGGTTCTTGTCTGTGGGTGTGTGTGCTCAGTATCTTGGCAATATTGTTCAGTTAATTGCCTCTTACGCCATAAACTGGCAGTGTGAATTCAGTGAAAGTGCCCCTCTTGCAAGAAAACCGTTGTCATTGATTCAATCATCATTCCCCATTCGGGAGTAATTCTGTGCTGATTTCCCCCAGTGGATGTGGCATTTCCCCCCCCTTTTTTGGTCAATTCCCCTCTTTGGACAGTTTCCCCTCTGCGGACTGTTTATCCTCCGGACTTAGCCGAAGGACTTGCCCGAACGACATGCGCGCTAACGACATGTGCGCCAACGACGGCCAAAATGCCTACGACTACAAAATGCAGCGACTACTGCCAGCGACTTCTGCCACACCTTCCGCCGCACCATTCGCCGCACCATTCACCGCACCATCCGCCGCACCATTCCCTCACCAGGTCCTGCATCGTTTTTATAGCCATTAAAGTGAGGAAGGATACCAAAAATGCGGTCATCCTGACCAAGGCACAAAGGCTGTGATCCTGTATTCTGCGGCCGAAGCCAGAAAAGTTCCTGGCGCTCCAATTAAAAACTGCCACCCTATCTATCACCCATCCTATTATTTCCTCCCCTCCAAGGCTACCAATCGCCAACCTCCTGACCTTACCCATTCCACCTTCGTCCTTGTCGACAGACCCCCTCCTCAGCTGACTCATGGCTGAGCTCGCCCTCTATTGCTTCCGAGACGGCGACCGGGTAATACCGTTGTGTGAGCCTGCTGATTTAGTCATTTTGTACTTTGTCAAGAGAGAAGCTCAACCTCTCGTACTTGTAAACTTAAATTATTTTCCGACTGGAAACTTCTCATTACGGTCGCCTGGCACTCGACCTATGGGTAAATTGTTTGTAATTGGGTTGGTTCTATTTGTGATTTGTGAAATATATTGATAAGTTAAGTTATTGATTGATAATACTTGTGTTTCGTTCGTTTTCCTCATTGATCTCACCCGAGCTTGGAAAGAGTTGGTGTTTTTACGAGTGTTATCGGCGAGAAAATCTACTCCCTTCTCCCGATAGCGCTTCACCAATGAGCACCAATTTTTATCTACTCTATCCCCATCCCAAAGGAAAATCTGGAGTAACCTCTCTACTCTATCCAAATATTGCTATTGCCGTCTTATCCTTGATGGATGTGGTCTGTTAACCGGCAAGTCGTGCGTTTACTCGAGATCGCCCTAATATTTGCTCGATTGCGTGAGGATACCATCTTCATTGTGTTTACGGAGTGCCCATAAATCGATGGGGATCGGATCCAACTGGAAGAATTCCTGAGCTTTTTTGACGACTCTCAAAGTGTGTGGGGAGGAAGCGGCAGTCGACGTGGCCGTGGTGGAGTGGAAGAAACATTTGCCTTCCTTGGTGGCTGGGTATGAACCCAAAGACATTTTTAACGCCGATGAGTCTGGCTTCTTCTACAATATCCTTCCGGACTCCACGTTAGTTACTAAGGGAGAACTTTGCCATGGTGGCAAGCGAAGTAAATTTACAGTTCTTTTCTGCGCTAACAGTGACGGGTCAGAAAAGTTGAAACCTTTCGTGATTGGTAAGTTTGGGAGTCCGAGGTGATTCAAGAAAGTGAAAAAATTGCCACGCCGTTACGGGAATAACAAAAAGGCGTGAATGACGGTGATTTTATTTAGAGAATGGCTCGCGACACTTGACGAAACCATGGGAGGTAAAAATAGACAAAAAATTCTTTTCCTTGACAGCTGGCGCTCACAAAACTTCTGATTTGAAACTGAGGAACGTGAAAGTCATTCATTTTTCCCCCTAATTGCACGAGCAAAGTGCAACCACTCGATCAGGGAATTATTTCCATTGTCAAGAGGGCACATAGAAGGCAACTATTCGAATATCTTCTAACTAGACTAGGAAACACTGAAGACATAAAGTCACTGAAGTGGAACATCCTGCAAGCCATTCAACGTCTCTGTGTTGCATGGGATGGAGTAGAGAGAAGCGCTATCTCAAATTGCTTTAGGAGAGCTGGCATTCCTGGAGAGATGGACGCCCAAGACGACCCACAGCCGGAGGAGAGGGAGGAATGGGGTGAAGTCGCTCAATTATTAAACATTGAAGGGGTATCTTTCGAAGACTATGCGAGTATTGATAATGATCTCGCTGTTTTTGCCAACAATGAAGATACCGAAATTATGGCGGAGACCCAGGATGTAAGCGATGAAGAGAGAGAAGAGCACAGCAATAGTGTAGTGCGCCCCAGTTGGAAGGAAGTGGTGGACGCAATAGAAGTTTTGGAGCAAGTTTTTTTAATGTCAGAAGATGCAGTAGAAAATTTGAAGATTCTGCGGCAGGTTGAGCAAGCAGCCGACAAAGAAATGAGGAGAAGGATGAGACAGACGACTTTAGAAAACTATTTTAAATAGAATAATTTTGAATTAAAATAACTTAAAAACAGCTATGGCCTCTTAGGTAGGTAGGTAGGTTTAGAGTTATAGGGTGCGTCGACAGCTATGGTCATTTTGCACCACGCACAATCTAGTTTGTATCAATATATATAAATGTATATATATTTAGAGAAAAGTTAGCATTAAAAGCCCATATATATAACAATAATAATAATATATTAGATTTTACTTATTAGGTTAGTTTCCTTTAAAAAAGTAGTGACCTGGTTTAGGCGATCGGCATCGTTGCCTTGAACTTGTTTTAGGTCGCCACTGATGCCTAGCTTGTTTCGTGTGTCTCGGCATTTGCCACACTCCATCAGGATATATCGCACACTGAGAGAGCAGTCACAGTCATCACATCGAGGAGGAATTTTTTCTTCTGTAAAGAGGAACGAGTGGGT
This sequence comes from Pyrrhosoma nymphula, assembly GCA_963573305.1. Lineage (NCBI taxonomy): Eukaryota > Metazoa > Arthropoda > Insecta > Odonata > Coenagrionidae > Pyrrhosoma > Pyrrhosoma nymphula. Next base: position 47,307,804 of record OY754337.1, on the reverse strand, counting down.
CAGGGCGCAATGCCCGATTGTTAAACGTAGTAGTATTAGGTTTCTCTGGTGCGTCGACAGTTAAGGTCATTTTGCACCGAACGCAACCTAATTCATGTCAATACAACTTTATAGGAAGTTAAATTCAATATTTATTCAGTATGAATTAAATTTTTTAGATACCAGAGAAGGAATAAAATAAATCGTGTTTCAAATGTCAGAAGATGGAGTAGAAAATTTGAAGATTCTGCGGCAGGTTGAGCAAGCAGCCGACAAAGAAATGAGAAGGATGAGACAGACGACTTTAGAAAACTATTTTAAATAGAATAATTTTGAATGAAAATAACTTAAAAACAGCTACGACCTCTTAGGTAGGTAGGTAGGTTTAGAGTTATAGGGTGCGTCGACAGCTATAGTCATTTTGCACCACGCACAATCTAGTTTGATTCAATATATATAAACGTATATATATTTAGAGAAAGTTAGCATTAAAAGCCCATAAATATAACAACAATAATAAAATATTAGATTTTAAAGTGCTTTAAATATGTCAATACATTTTTAAAATTCGACAACGCGACCGAGGGCAATAGAGTTATTGCCGAGAACTTGTTCTAGCCCACCACTGATGTGAAATATTTCTCGAAGAGCTCGGTACCTTTCACAAGCCGTCAATATGTGTCTTACACTCAATGGGCAGTCGCATTCATCACAGCGAGGTGGGATCTTCCCTTCGGTGAAGAGGTATGAGTGGGTCAGGGCACAGTCCCCTATTCTCAGACGCGTGATGACAACTTCCTCCCTAGGACAGTTCCTGACGGAAGAGGCCCACGCCTGCGTATCTGCTTTCAGGCAGCGCAATTTATTGTTCATTTGGCTCCTCCACGAGTCCTTCCACCTCTGTGTACATATATTTTTTAGTGTACACTTAAGGTCCTCTGCCGGTACCAAGAAAGAAAAGGCTTCGAGGCCGTTCAGGGCTTCCTTCGCCGCTGAGTCAGCCTTCTCGTTTCCGTCTATTCCCACATGCCCAGGCACCCATGAAAAGCATACTCTTATTCCCTTCTTATTAAGAGAAAAAAGAGCATTATGTGTATCCTGAACGAAAGGACTGAGTGGGGAAAAGTCGGAAACTGCTTTCAATGCGCTTAAAGAGTCTGTGCAGATTATAAAAGACTTATTACAGCCATGTATTCCGCGGATAGCCATCTTTATAGCGAACAGTTCCGCCGTGTAAACACTACACAGCGGACTGAGCTTCGCTTTCACGACTCCGTGATTAGGGGAGTATACTGCGCACGCACAGGCTGAATTGGACTTGGATCCATCCGTATATATAGGGATGGTATCCGGGTGGGAATTCAGCATTTCCTTGAACATTACCTGGTACTCTGAATCGATGGTGGAGGATTTTTGTAACTTCCTCAGTTCAAGGTAAATATCTGGCCGTGGTTTATTCCATGGAGCTTGGTTGGAATAACCTACCGGGTATACTTCCGGAAGAGAGAAATTATTCTCTACGAGAAAATTGTTAAAACGTACGCTTTAAGGGCGAGTGGCCCTTCTCCGTCCATTAAAATTGTCTAAAAATCTAGGGTTAAAAACAATTTCGTAGCATGGATGCTTTGTCATTGATAAAAGTTTTGCCACGTAGGAGCACATCAGCATGTTCCTGCGGACATACAGAGGGGGCTCTCCGGCGTCAGCATAAATGCTCAGAACCGGACTGGTCCTGAAAGCACCGGTGGCCAGCCGCATTCCAGCATTGTGAACCGTTGTCAAAGGCCTCAGGTACGACTCTCGTCCGAAGAAGTAGACGAAAGAGCCGTAGTCCAGGCGAGATCTAATGAGGGCACGGTTCAGTTAAAGCATCGTGGTGCGATCTGCACCCCAGTTCGAGTAAGTTAAAAATTTTAAAATATTTAACGCCTGACGGCATCTTTCACTTGACAGTCGTGCATGTTCCCGCCAATTAAGTCGGTAATCAAATACCATACCGAGGAAACGTATTGACACCACATATGGCAAGATTCTTCCACCCAAGCGCATTGGTGGTGGAACATGATATCCCCCTTTTTGGTGAAATTGAACGCATTTCGTCTTCTCAGCTGAGAAACGGAAGCCGTTGCTGCGAGACCATTTATCCAGTTTATTTAGCGTCAGTTGTAATATTCTGGTTGCACTGACGAGTTTGGACGACCGGCAGAAAATAGCCAGGTCATCAACAAACAAGGATCCCATTACCGGAGCCTTAATACAATCCACGACATCATTGATGGCGATTGCAGAGAGTGACACATAAAACGGAGCCCTGGGGTACTCCGTTTTCCTGGGTGTAAAACTGTGATAGACTTTTCCCCACTCTGACATTAAATACCCGGTCCGTTAAAAAGCTTTTAATAAAAATGGGTAAGTTACCCCTAAAATTCCAACTGTGCAGCGTCTTTAAAATTTTGTGCAGCAAGACCCTATCGTATGCCTTCTCCAGATCGAAGAAGACAGTGACGACATGTTGGCGCAAAAGAAAGGCTTCCATGAGGAAATTATCCTCTCGGACGAGATGGTCAATTGTCGATCTTCCCCGCCGAAAACCACACTGGATGTTAGCAAGTAGGTTCCGCCGCTCCAACCACCAAACAAGCCGGCGATTGACCATTCTTTCCTTGACCTTGCACAGGCAGCTGGTAAGAGAGATGGGACTATAGTTGTTTGAATTAATCCTTTCCTTCCCTGGCTTTAGAATAGGGACGATTGCGGACTCCCGCCAGGATTGTGGGACAGTACCCTACACCCAGAGTTGGTTGAGGGTGTGGAGGACTTCCGACAATGCGGCCCCGGAAGATTCTGGATAACGCATTGTGGACGCCATCCATTCCTGGGGAGGAGTCCCGGGAGTCCGCAATTGCGGAGGTCAGCCCCCACATAGTGAAGCATTCATTGTAGGCAGCAATAGGACGCGTACCATTAAAGTTAAAATTCAGAGCGGCACCCTCGGATCGCTCTTTAATCGCTCTGAACGCTGCATCATAGTTGGCGTTACTGCAGGTCTTCGCGAGTAAACAACCAAACACTTCACATATTTCTGGCTGGGAGGTCACCATCCGGTCATCGACCTTCAATATATATAGCCGTGTTCCTGACGAGAGCCGCAGATGCTACCACACATGTGCAAGTGGGGTTCTGTTATTTACGCCGGACACAAATTCCATCCAGGAAGCCTTCTTTGCTTCCTTCACGACTTGCCGAGCTTTGGCCCTCAAACGTCGGAAAGAGGCCAGATTTGTTGCCGTTGGATATTTGCTAAAATTGCGCAATGCTCACTTGCGCAATCTAATTGCATTGCGCACTCCTCGGATCACCACGGCACGGGTGGCCGACGAGCGTGTCCCGAAGACCGCGATATGCTGCAACTTCCAGCCCCACCTATTGATGATGTCAATACTTCGACGTTCCGTGCTGCGTCAATAGTGGCATCGAGTTTAAAATTAATATGTTTACTAAAATTTGGCCAATCCGCTTTCCGGGTGATCCAGTTTCTTGGGGTGTTAAAAGTGTTATTAAAACTGCCCTTCTTGCAAATAAGTATGGGAAATTGATCGCATCCAAATAGGTCTGTATGTACCGACATTCGACATTCAGTCATTAAACTGCTAGTACACAAACAAAGGTCAATGGATGAGAATTCTCCATTAAAACTGTTAAAACAAGTTTTTTTCCCCGGTATATAGCAAAAACAGATTAAAATTGTCGATAAAATTTGATAAAATCCGCCCTCTCCTGTTGCTCCGTCCCCTGGAGCTTCCCCACATACGGTCATGGGCATTGAAATCGCCTAAAAGAATAAAAGGTTATGGTAGCTGACAGACAAGATTCTCTAGGTTGCGTTCAGTGACTGGTGCTCCCTCGGGAAGATAAACGTTGCACAACGTTGTGGAATCCGGGGCGTGCATGGTCACAGCTATCTCTTGAAACGGCGAGTTCAGTTGCACCCGAGAGGTGTATAGGGCCTCTCGGGTGGCAACTGCCACTCCACCTTGGGCCCGGAGGCCACTAGTGTTGTCAAATCTAAAAACTTTAAAATGCTTTAAAATACTTTTGTCCGTCGTTTTAAAATGCGTCTCTTGAAGAAAAATGCAGGGCGGATTAAAATCGCGAATTAACATATTAAGCTCCTCATTATGACGATAAAAAACATTACAGTTCCACTGTAGTATAAAATTCATTTAAAATATAAAATTTAAAACCTGAAGTCTGTACATCCTTCGGGAGGATCAGCGCCGAATACGGTGCTGCTTCCCCTTTTGTCTGGCGAGGAGGATATCCGTCTCAGAGATATTCTCATCCTCCTCCATAGCCTCCACTGGAGATGGTGCGCGTACCCCGGACCGGGGATGGCGTTTTATCACGCCTCGGGGGCGTGGAACCAGTGGTTTTCACAGAGGAACCCGCGCTGGTGGATATAGATTTTGCCGGCTTTGTGGCCTTATCCGGCTTGGCTGGCTCTTCTTTGTCTGGGCTTTTACTATCATCTTTGACTACTTTCGGGATTTCGTCGGAGATTGTGGTACTCTGAGTGGTAGCAACGGCAGCAAAAGAACGGGAGAAGGTTGGGGCAATTAATGTTCGATACTTTTTCCTGGCCTCGAAATATGACACCTTGTCGATAGTTTTAATCTCCATGATCTTCTTTTCCTCCTTCATATTTGGGCAATCACGCGAGTACACTGGGTGTGCACCCTCGCAATTGACACAAAGCGGCTCGGAGGTGCACTCATTACTCGACTCATAGCCTACGGGAACCTAGCCGACCTTGTCGGGGAGTGTGTCACGCGAGAAGGTAAGTATCACAGACGTGCTGTTGATGAGCTCATCGTTCCGCTTAATTTTCAGACGACGACAGTCAACAACACCCTGAGAGGCCATTTCTCTCTTAATTTCGTCGTCGTCGACGTACAGAATGTCATAGCTGCTAATCACTCCCCGACTGGTGTTCAAGGTACGGTGCACCTCGACCTTAACCGGGTGGTCATGGATTTTTTTCATATTTAACAATTTCGCACTCTGCTTGTCGTTGGCTGTTTCTATCAGTAGTGTACCGTCTCGCAGCTTCTTTGCAGATATTATGTCACCAGTTACGGCGGACGAGAGGACTCTACGAATTAGGAAGGGAGAAACCTTAGTAAGGATCTCACCTTCCTTTGTACTTCTCATAATGATGTACCGCACACAGGCGTTCTTATCATTTTCTCCCCCGCCCGTTTCCGGACGGGATTTTTTGGGTGGAGGAAGGTCGTCTTGCTCCATTTAGAGTTGAAATTCGTTTCCTGGGCTCTCCACCCACCACGAAGCCGCATATTTGGGACGCCACACCGCCAACCGGTGTGGTCGCCAGGGATACCCAAGGGATATAGCACTATCGTTTAGGGAGCCTGTTTCGGGTTGGACCTCCAATGTACGGGCCCTCCAAACCCATACACCTTCGGCCGCCCTACACAGGACCCCGTCACTCCAGTACTCGCCATCGAAACGTGTCGATAAGCCGATTGATTAAGACTGGCTAGATCTTGACCGCCCGTTTACCGGGGATCAAGGGCCGAAGTAGGGTATTGAACTCCGGCCCATACCGGGCATCCGACACCCGGCTGGGTGCCAAAGAACTCACCCACCAGGATCCCCTTCTCCCCCTTACGGGTCTCCGCACACGGCAAACATGCGGGTGGATCGCAGGCCAGGTGGTATGGCCGCACACAGACAGTTGACCCACAAGACTGTCCGGACTCAACCCTTGCTGGCTCTGGGTTTGTTTTCGGGATTTTCTCCTCGCCCTTTTAGTCGCCTCTTACGACAAGCAGGGATACTGCGGGAGTATTCTCCATCCCCCTACCCGCAGGGGTGCCGATTCTTAATCGTGTGATGACGACTTCCTCTCTGCGATTACCCCTGATGGAAGTGGGCCACCCTGACGTTACCGCTTTAATTGTCCGTAACGTATTGTTTGGGACATCACTCCAAAGTTCACTCCACTAATTCTAGGACTACTTTACGTAAAGTAGCTTGCAGGTCCTGGTAGGATACCAGCGTCATCGTCGGCTCAGGGATATTTAGAGCTTCTTTTGCAGCTGCATCCGCATTCTCATTCCCGGCAATTCCCACATATCCAGGGACCCAGAGGAACGTTATGGAAATTCCTCTTCTATTAAGGCATAGGAGGCTATAGTGTATGCTCTGGACAATGGGGTGATCGGAAAAAAAGCCAGAAATGGACTGAAGAGCACTCATCGAGTCCGTGCAAATGACAATCGCTTTAGCACTCTTCCCGATCCCATCGAGAGCCATCTTAATGGCTAGCAGCTCGGCTGTGTATATGCTACACAGCGGCCTGAGTCTGGCCTCGACGACCCCGTGGTGAGAGGAGGTAACCACGCATGAGCAAGCTGCATCCGACTTAGAACCATCAGTGAATATGGGAATGAAGTCGGAGTAACGAAAGAGAAATTCGTTAAAAAGACGCTGGTATTCTAGATCAGTGGTGTAAGCTTTCGGGCGTCTACTGAGACCCATGTGGATTTCAGGGGACGGAATTATCCAAGGTGGGTAACTTGAGTACCCAATCGGATATAAATCTGGGAGCCTTAACCCGGTTGCTTGAATAAATAAATTAAAGCGAACACCAAGCGGTTTGGTGGCCCTTGTCCGTCTGCTAAAAAGTTCTGAAAATCGAGGGTTAAAAATCACGTTAAAACACGGATGGTTCTTTGTCGCTAAAATCTTGGCCGCATAGGAGCACATTAAAATGTTTCTACGGTGCGACAACGGCGGTTCACCGGCATCAGCATAGATGCTGAGGACCGGACTGGTCCGGAAAGCACCAGTGGATATCCGAAGCCCTGCGTTGTTCACCGATGTCAGAGGTCTCAAATAAGAATCGCGGCTGGAGTTGTAAACGAACGACCCATAGTCCAGCTTGGAACGCACGAGTGCGCGGTACAATAAAAAATGTTTAGGGTCCGTAGACTTTTATCCCTTAAACCCCGTATGAGATCACGGTAGTTGAGTCGGTAGCCTAAGGTCATACCGAGGAACCGAACTGATTCCACATAGGGTAAATTTCTACCACCAAGTAAAAGTGCTGGTGGAATGTAGGCTCCCCTCACACGATAAAAATGGACGCACTTGCACTTTTCTGTAGAAAACTTGAATCCATTTCTCTGGGACCAATTCTCCAGTCTGTTCAGAGCCAGCTTGGTTACTCTGGCCGCGCTAATAACTTTGGACGACCTGCAAAATATTGCTAGATCGTCCACAAATAGTGATCCCAAGAGAGGAGGTTTGATACATCTTGCTATATCATTAATAGCAATGGCAAAAACTGTCGCACTTAGAACGGAGCCTTGGGGCACAGCGTTCTCTAGGAAATAAAGTTGAGAGAGGTGCTTGCCTATCTTAACTTTAAAAACCGATCACTTAAAAAGTTATTTATAAAAACAGGTAAATTACCCCTCATGCCCCACTCGTGAAGCGTCGTTAAGACCTTCCGCCGCCAAACCTTGTCGTATGCCTTCTCCATGTCGAAGAAGACACCCACGACGTGCTGGCGGAGAAGAAAAGCCTCCTGGATATAATTGTCGACCCTGACTAGGTGGTCAATGGTCGAGCGGCCGCGTCTAAAACCGCATTGGATAGTGGAGAGAAGGTTTGCTCATGCTCATTGAGCTCTACGAGCAGTCCCGTTCACTGTACGACGTGCGGCACAAATTCTACCACAATAGAATTAAAAGGGAGGAAATATTGGAAGGCATCAGGGAGGCTTTCAAAACTTCAAAAAAGATTTTTACGGCCGATGACATAAAAAATAAAATTAAGTGCCTACGGTCACAGTATGCCCATGAAAAGGCCTTGGAGGAGAAAAGCAGGAGTGGAGCAGGGGTGGATGATGTCCATGAGCCCAGACTTTGGTGCTATGAAAACTTAAAATTTCTTGACGTCTACACCAAAGTTAGGCCTAGTGTGTCAACAATAGAACAGGTAAGCTCAATGGATTTACACGTATATGTTTATCTTTAAAAGTTATAAATATATTAAGATGAGTGCAGGCGTCTCAAAACTTTATTACTATTTAGAACATGAAATAATAACCTAAATATGTTGCGCAATTATAGAACGACATCCAATTAAAAAGTATTTCGGGTAAATCCCCTGAACCAATGGCATCGACATCAGCAGCGTCTGTCGATGTTTCGGCAACCCCCGCATCGAACGAGACTTCGATGACGAAAGGGAAAAAAATATCAAATCTTTTTCACTCGTCCAAAAATTGATAATATAGGACTGTGATGTATCAACACTATTTTTTTCATTTATCTGGCAGCGAAAAAGAAACCCCGATGATTTGGTCGCTGAAGCGAGAGAAGCGCTGGCGTTTGCTAAGCAACTCAATACGACCTCGGGACCTTCTAAAGAAGAAGTTTTCGGTCGCTTTGTGGCCGAAGAAATGAAGGAGATGAGGAATGCCGCCTTGTATAACAAAGTAAAGAGGCGGATCCAAATGATCCTCATCGAGGGAATTCAGGAGCAAGCCGAATTGGATGCTGGTAAGTGTTCATTCCATTAATTCAATGTCATCGCGTACTGTTTTTTTTTGCACGAACAGTTGACTTTTAATTTTGAAGGGTCTCTACGTTCTTTTTCCAGAGACGAGGAATCAATCAGGCGAAGGTGTTGTCCCAAATGCCCAGCTATAGACTGACATTTTAACAACGGCATTGGAACATGATTAAAGAATTTTGTAAAATTTTAATAAAAAAATGTGTATATATATACTATAATTTTGCTTCTTTGCCAAATTTAATTTTTCATATCCGCATATTCTATTCACTCAAATCTTGAGAAAACTACGTAAGAATGTTATAGGTTTAATTTATTAATTCATCTTGCATTTTCTTAAGTTTGAAAATGTCACGACTTCGCCGCCAGATAGTCACTTGTTTCAGGAGTATGAGTGGAATGGAATGGAACGAAAAATATACCGTGTAAACGCCCAAACTCTGTTTCCTTGACTGTGACGTCATCGTCAGGCGTCAGGAATGGAAAGGAAAAAGGAACTTGTAAATAGTGACCAAGTGCTCAAAGTGTCTCGTGAGCTTGACTTACTGTGGCTCGACTAGTACTTTGATCAGTCATCTGAGGAAGGTGCATAAGATTGAGGTTTATGTAAGTGCGCAAAAAAGAAATAGAACGGCAAACTGTGGAGATAATAAGAAGTCTGAGGAAGAAATGGACCTGGCTAGTGATTCTGATACAGTAACAGCATCATTTCCCTTACCTCCGCCATCACCACGATTAGATGAGGTAAGTGTACGGAAGTTTAACTCGTAGGCTTCCGCGGATGCACTCTTGACTATTTCTTTTTTCGGGATTCATTCGCGTTTATTTAAATAGTATAAAAATATTTCACTAGGACTCCTGCTAGCTTCGTCAGGTTATCAGATCTGTCGTTTCCTCGCTCGCTGTCCTATATATAGGAGTGGACCCTATTATTGCCTGAATTTTTAAATTTGAAAAACTCCGTTTAAAATTGTTCCCCAGTGTGAAACCTTCTTCACGGTCGATGTTCGATGGTCTTCTCGCTATTTCTATAGCCTCTCTGATTAGCCTGACGAAGCTAGCAGGAAGGCTAGCGAAATATAGCTATATCATTGAAATAAACGCGAAATTAATCCCGAAAAAAGAAATAGCCAAAATGCATGGATGTTCGTTTGCTGTTCAAATTTTCAGGACGGACGACGAGACGACAATACTTGAGGGCTAGGCTAAAAAATATTGTCTTGCTTGTCAAATTCAAAATTTTTTCAGCCCACCACGCTTCGCCCACCACATTTTCAGCCCACCACGCTTCTAGGAAAGCATGTCAAAAGGCATCTCCTTAAATAAATAAATAAGAGGTTGGATACAATTGAATCCAATGTACTGCTGCCATATCGCTGGATCCTCGTTTTAAGACGGCATCCTTTGAGAGTAAATCTGCTGCTGACGCAGCTTTAAATTATGTTGGTAAGTATATTTTACATAAATGTTGACTTATTCCCTGTGTTTGCACTACCACGAGTTACCGTCCAGCAGCTGCGTGCCGCGAATTTTTTCATTAGTAGTTCTGAGTTACAGGGCTAGTGGTTTCTCGTGATATCGCACTCGGCCACACGGGCCGGATACCGAGCTGCATTTGAGAGTGCTCAGGAGGAGCAGAAGAGCAGTGATGACCAACCCGATTCAGACGATACGCGATTTTTGGGCAATATCCCTCGACGGGCGAGTACGTCGCTCCAACGCTAACGCTGATCAGGATCCGACTGGTGGCGTGCCAATCGAGCTGCGCCAGTTCGTAAACCACCCTCCAGTCGACCGGAAGTCCAACCGCAATCCACTACTATCCTGGAAGGACATTAAGGGAGAATATCCCCACGTATTCAAAGTAGCCAGCAGGATTTTATCTATAGTTTCCTCTACCGTGCCGTGTGAGCGACTATTTTCTCACGCCGGGTTAATTGCAACTCAGGTGCGAAATCGATTATCCGGAAAACATTTAAATATGTTAGTTTATTTAAGGTCCATCCCTGAGGAACACTGGTTCCACGGCTTTGAAAATAAGAAATAAATTTTGTTTTTCATTTTGTGGTATACCCACTTTTCAATATTCAATTCTTATTGCTACAAAATTACATGTAATTTGCTTCTTATATTACCTATATGTATATAAGTATCTGTTATGGATTATTACTTTCCTGCATACCTTATTAATATCTTTAAAATAATGTATTGTGTTGATAAATTTAACCGTATTCATTTCTTATCCCTAGTGCTTCCATTAACCCACGTTTTGCATTTCGTTACAACAGCATATCCGTATTTCAGCTGACAAATACTTTGCTATTTTAAAATATCGATTTCGATTACGATTTTTCGATTATTTTGGGCAAAAAATCGAATTTTTAGAAAATCGATTTTAAAAACCAAAATCGAAAGTCGATTTATCGAAAATCGATTCTGGATTAAAATTAACAATCCCTAGTTCCAGGGGATTGAGAGAGCCACTCGATCCGGGTAAGACTTGTTTCTACAATCTCTTGGATAAGTCCTACAGAACAGGACATCCGATTGGAGACCTTTGAGAAGATACTGTCACCAACCTCTTTAAAAATTCAAACAAAAGAAAGGTGGCTATGTTTTCCTCTAAAGCAACGAATTTGTACTCAAGATTGGGTGGTTCTTACCTTGTTAGGAGGATGAGATCGGTTCCCTTTAGAAATATTTTGTAAAAATCAGAGGAAGGTATTTAATGTGAGAAACCACAAAAATATCTACTTGATGTTTGGTTGATAGTGAGTATTTAGTGATTAGAGATTTTATAAGATTAAAAAAAGTTATATTGAAATGGGTGGAATTTTTCCTTCTTCATTTTCCTGATAATATTGTTTAGTACTGAGAGGCAAAATTACAGATACTCTTTGACTCTAGACCCAAAATATTTTCTTCATAACTCACCTGCTTTTGCTTTATATCAGTAATGAATTGCATTAAAAATACCTGCTTTCCTTTTCTATTAGGTTCAGCAATCCATTCCACCTCACTCAATCTGTGATGGTGTTGAAGAGCAAGACAGAGCAGGAACTCATGGATACAAAAGAGAGACAATCAACTGAATTTTCAGAATTTCATCAGGGAACACAATTTGTAACTGAGCGAATTACTCCTATGAAAACATTTGCTGTTGCTAGTGTTCAAACGTATGTGTGTCATAGATGCAAAGGTGTGCATTGTAACCTAAACAACAAAAAAGTGTTGAGCACAGCTAAATCACCAATAAAACAGCTAAGAGACGCGATGACATCACCAATGAAGAATGGTAGCAGGACCCTGATTAAAAGGGAAAGGAAGTCAATCAGTTCATCAGACTCAGATGACATTTCTGAAGCTGAAGATTGTGGCAATGGGAATGACTCGGGAGTACCAGCCATGCCCATCTGAGAGTGATGACTCTGATAGTGAGGTGAACAACCCAAACTTTATTCAGTACTCTAAAAATATTGAAACCCAAAATGTACACTGGTGTGCCTGATGAGTGGTATGTGCACGTGTTACCCCTACTGAGAAGATATTCAGACCTCAGCCTTAGAGATATTCAACTGACTTTCATGAAAATAAAAACAAATCACTCCTTTGAAAGGCCTGGTGATCAATCTAGTATGTCATGTGGCCATGCCTGTTAAATTTTTAACTGTATGGTGCCAGCCCTGGCACACATCTTAAAAGAGCTGATACATATATTGGCCCGATACAATTACAATAAAAAGGCAGCTTTCCATACCATTCAGGTATAATTACTTTAATGTAATGTAATTTCCACATGTAACAGCTAATTACATGTATCACCTACCAATTTTTCGAATAATGAGGGATTTTAACAGACATTTAACAGACATTTCAACAGATATTTTTCGTAGTAGTAGTAGTATTTGGGGTTGTGGGTGCGCCGACGGCCGAGGTCATTTTGCACCACGCCCAATTTATAAATGCTGTCAATGCATTGAGCAGCTCTAGGCTCTTTGTTGCAACTGAAATAGTTTTAACTAAAGAGATAAACTAAAATAGAAATAAGTATTTTAAAAAATACTTAAAATATATATAAATTATATATATATATATATATATATATATATATGTATGCATAAATAAAACAGTGATACACTAAACAAACACAGAAACACGCAAAAAGGACACTCACAAAAGAAAACTTGTACGTTTCGACGTCAGGACGCCATCGTCAGCGGTAGAGGAATCTACCTCTATTCCTCTACTAGATTCTCTACCTCTACCTAGATTCCTCTACCGCTGACGATGGCGTCCTGACGTCGAAACGTACAAGTTTTCTTTTGTGAGTGTCCTTTTTGCGTGTTTCTGTGTTTGTTTAGTGTATCACTGTTTTATTTATGCATGTGCATCGTCGCCGAGAGCGATTTTCTACCAAGACATTATATATATATATATATATATATATATATATATATATATAATAAATTTATTAAATTGAGTGGTAGATATTTATATCTTTTAAAAACCCGATTACCTGATTAAGTCGGTCAGCGTTATCACCAAAATCGTATTTAAGATTTCCCCTTAGGCCGAAAAGATTGCGAGCTTCTTGGTAGTTAACACACTCCGCCATGATGTGTTGCACTGTCTGAGGCTTATCGCATGTATCACAGTGGGGGGGGGTATCTTATTTTCCGTGAGTAGGAAAGAATGGGTCAAGGCGCAGTGGCCTATCCGCAAACGGGCAACAACAACTTCTTCCCTCCGATTACCTCGGACTGAAGAAGGCCAAGCCAGAGTGTCAGCTTTTATCCTACGCAGCTTGTTTCCCTCCATACAACTCCAAGTTTCATTCCACTGCTTAGTGGCGATCCGTCGAAGCATGGACTTGACATCTTCCGATAAACCCAAGTCCAAGACGGGTTCCGGGTTTTCCAACGCCTCTTTTGCCGCTCTATCTGCTTTTTCATTACCTGAAATGCCTCCGTGGCCAGGAATCCAAACAAAAAGGATTTGGATTCCTTTTTTAGTAAGGGATGAGAGGACAAAATGTATTTCCTGAATAATAGGATGGTCTGAGTACATGGCTGATATGGCTTTCAAACAGCTTAAGGAATCAGAACAGATTAGGAAAGATCCTTGACTGCCCTTAATATTACATAAAGCCATTTTTATGGCGAACAGTTCTGCGTTAAATACACTATAGAGTGGACTTAGCCTCGTCTTAAGGACGCCGTGATGTACGGATGCCACTGCAGCCCCACACGCGAGATCTGACTTGGACCCATCAGTGTAAACAGGTATGAAGCTGGGATGAGCTTCTAGAAGTCCCTTGAACATCTGCCTGTATTCAAATGGGGTCGTTAATTGTATGCAGTATTTTTGTAAACAGAGGTTTACGTTAGGCAGGGGCATTAGCCAGGGTGGTTGGTTACAGTATTTAACCTGATGCACTTTGGGCAGTGACATGCCCACTTCTTCAATGAAATCTCTAAAACGTATTCCAAGTGGACGTGTGGCCCGTTGCCTTCGATTAAAAATATTTATAAACCGAGGTTTAAAAACTATATCAAAGCAGGGGTGCGTTTTCATCGATAAAATCTTTGCTACATAGTTACTCATTAAAATTTTCCTTCGCGAGGCCAAAGGTAGCTCCCCTGAGTCCGAGTAGATACTCGGAACGGGTGATGTCCGAAAGGCACCAATGGCTAGTCGGAGTCCGGTGTTGTGCACGGTATTCAATGGTTTCAAATAAGATTCTCTTCCAGCAGAGAATACCACGGACCTGTAGTCCAGTTTTGACCTCACCAGCGAACGGTATAATAAAAGCATCATGGAGTGGTCTGCGCCCCATGTCGAATGGCTTAAAAATTTAAAAATGTTTAAAATCTTTTGGCATGCGTTCTTAGTGTGTAGAATGTGATCTCGCCAGTTAAGTTTCTTATCTAAATAAAGGCCGAGGAAACGATGGGATTCCACAAACGATAAGACCTTGTCTCCAAGCCTTAAGGTTGGACTAGGAAAGATTCCCCTCAGTCTGTGGAAATGCAGGCATTTCGTTTTTTCTTCAGAAAAACGGAGACCATTTGCAAGGGACCAGTCTTGTAGGCGGTTTAGGGTCATTTGGACCTGCCTCTCAGCCGTTGACAATTTCGATGACCTGCAAAAAATCGCCAGGTCGTCGACGAAGAGTGAGGCCGTTACGGGCGATTGAACGCATTTTGCAATGCTGTTAATTGCGATAGCAAAAAGTGTAACGCTAAGGACCGCACCTTGAGGAACTCCGTTCTCCAGTAGGTATGGTTGGGAGACGATATTTCCTATTCGGACTCTGAAGGAACGCCTATTTAAAAAGTTACACACGAATATGGGTAGATTGCCCTTACAACCCCAGTCGTGTAATGACTGTAAGATTACATGTCTCCACGTTGTGTCGTATGCTTTTTCAATGTCGAAAAAAACCGCGATTACGTGCTGTCTAAGGAGAAATGCCTCCTGAACGAAGGCCTCGATTCTCACCAGGTGCTCGACAGTACACCTGCCACGTCGAAAGCCACACTGGATATTCGATAGGAGTTTGCGGCTTTCAAGGCACCACACTAGCCGTTTGTTTACCAATCTTTCCATCAGTTTGCATAAACAACTCGTTAAGGATATTGGGCGATAGTTAGAGGGGAGAGATTTGTCCTTTCCCTGCTTGGGGATCGGAACGATAATGGATTCTCGCCAGCTCTCCGGAAATACCTGCTCCGACCACACTTGGTTGAGTGTGGCAAGTAGTTATGGCAACGAAGAGTGAGGGAGATTTCGCAAGAAAGAGTTATGTATTAAGTCACTCCCAGGTGAGGTGTCTTTAGCGCTTTCTATGGCCGATTTCAACTCCCACATTGTGAAGGGGTTATTGTAAGAGTCGGAGTTCTTAACGTCATAGAAATTAAGACGCCTTCTTTCGGCTCTGGATTTAAGGCTTTTAAATGATGGATGGTACCTGTCACTGGCGCTAATAGCGGTATAGTGTTCACCGAAGGCTTCCGCAATATCGATAGGGGATGAAAGAATGGATCCATTTAGTTTTAGCCCTGAGACCGGAGAGAAATTGCGTTTGCCCATCACGGATTTTATTTTATTCCAGACCTGTGTAGAAGGCGTTCGATGGTTAATACTGGAAAAGTACTTCGTCCACGATCTCTTCTTTGCTTCTCTAACGACCTGCCGGGCCTTAGCTCGCAGTCGTCTGAAAGCTGCAAGGTTAGTAGAGGTAGGAAATTTGCTAAAAATACGCAGCGCCTTTTTACGCTTGCGGATGACATCGGCGCATTCCTCGTTCCACCATGGAACTGGAGGGCGGCGCGGGGTGCCGGTGGTTGACGGTACGCTACCTTCCGCGGCTTCAAAGATAGCTTTCGTAAGACACTCTACATTGTTCCGCGCTGACTTACTGTCAGAGAATTTGAAATGTAACTTACGTTTAAAATCAAACCAGTCGGCTTTCTTTAGAAGCCATGTTTGAGGGGCATTAAAACAACACGCATTGCCCGTTTTACTAATTAATAGGGGGAAATGGTCGCTGCCGCAGAGATCATCAATGACCGATATTGCAAAGAGAGGGGCTATGGACTCTGTACTAAGATATTTTTCATTTATCTCAAAATGTATTCAGAAAATTTGTGCATCAGAATGTCTAATCTTTTTATTTTTTCTAAGGTAACTATTCTGTCTATTGTAATGTTTTGTAAAAGGACATTTGTCCGTATGATAAATATTATTATTATTATTATTATTATTAATGTACAGTCTATAATAGACTGCCTAGAAATAGAAAAGCCAAGTGATCCTGTGAAACAAGCTTTAACAAGGTCAGAGGCTGCAACACTCCTCAGAAGTACCTAGTTTCATCAACACCTGATGGTTTTATAAATTATGTCTCAGAAGGTTATGGGGGAAGAATCTGTTTCATTGCTGGTGGAAGAATGTGGTTTATTAGAAAAGCTTCCATCAGGAGGGGTGATAATGGCAGACCGTGTGTTTAAAAGTATAAGCCAACTTCTTACATCCCAAGGTTGTCAGCTGGTTAAACCTCCTGTTACTTTTACTACATTTTACTATCTCCTGGTACGAAATCCTCTAAACAGGATGTTCTTGAAACTAAGAGGATAGCAAGTCTGAGGATTCACATCGAGAGAGTTATTAGGAGACTAAGGGAGTTTGAGTTTTAGAAGCCTCATGCCATAATTCCTAGCAAGCTGATCGCAAGCACCAATGATGTGATTGTCATAGCTTGTGGTTTGGTAAACATCCAATCACCTATAATTAAAGTGTGGTTATGTATGAGAAAACATTCACTTCACTTTGTAAAAAGAAAACAGTTGCTTGAAATTGTAGAAAAAGTGTTAAAGTAATTATTTAAAGAACAGAGTGAACTATAAAATCAATAAAATATATACAAATACACTGCCTGATTTTACATTGCTGTATTTAAAAGTTAGGGAAAAATGTGTTTTTTTTCAAAATTCTGTTACATTTTGAATCAATGTCTCACAATATTCCCTATCATAATCAACCCAAGCAAGCTCGATGCATCTGTTATTTTCAAATTTGCTGTCAGCAAACAAAATAGGGGCTCTTTTCCTACCACTGGCATACATATGGAGCTGCACTTGAGCCATGTACTTGGAAGCAACGTTCTCATTTGTTAAAATATATTTTTTCTGTGCCTTCTCGCTGAAAGGGCATTTAATCTCAACAACGAAGTCCTCCGTTATGCCATCTGGAGATTCTCCAGAGATTGGGCACCCTGGAGTAAGTATCAAGCCACACTTGTCAATATTTACTCCAACCTTTTCCATCACAACACTAAGCACTAAGCCTTCTAAGTTCCTCCCTCTAGCCATGGCCACAGTCTCAGACAGTTTATTTGTACCTATCACGTTCTGCACAAAAGAACTACTGAGTTTTGCAGTGACTAACATCATACACTTTGGATGCAATGACTCTACCATAGCGTAGTTCCTGCCACAGAAGATTGGAACTCTGCCCCATGGTGGCTGATGTAATTTCTTGGCAGTATTTTTTTGTGCTTGGTAGCAGAAAAAATAATGAAGTCATCTTCAGATCCAATCCCATTTTCCACAAAGTCAAGTATCAAATTGTGCAGGGAGAGAGACCTTAACCTATCTGGGAGATTGCTCCTCACCAGTTGACATGCAATACCATTGTGCTTAGCTACATTAATCATATCTCCTAAAATACTTTCCACCGAAGGCTTGAGGCTCCTTTTTGCACATTCAGATCTGGCGAAGTGAGGCGCCTTTACAAATTTTAAATTACTGCCAACTGTGGACAGCCTGGGTTTCTTCCAGAAGCATTGCACATCTGTGGGTTCGGGATCTTCCAAAAGCCGATGCAACCACATTAAAAAAGCCAAGACATGCTTAAAGCCACCTGTAAAATTTTCTAAAATTTCCTTTTTTTAAATACCTGCCCTGCATTAACTTTAAATACATTTATCATTATTTCACAATTCACTGCCATACAAAGTGAAAAATACAAAATTTCTTAACATTATATACATAAAATTTTGTTTTTATGAACAACTTAAACATATGTTTTCCTAATATTTCTCAATGACTCACCTAACTCCATTAGAAGGCCTATGTCCACACTCCCCCAACTTTTATTATTCTATTAACTCTTAACTTTTATTACAACTCAACCCCTCATTCCCCCTCCCTACCTGTTCAAAGCCAGTTACCATGCATAACACCCTGATCTTTGCCAACTTTTTCTTCCTATTCAACTATATTTAATATATCATTGCCCTTCTTCCTCTCTACCCTGCTTACCTACATTATCGTTCTTAGAGCCCACTTAAAACAAATACAACATCGTGGTTAACCATCACCTTGGTATTACATCAGCACTGCCTTTGCCTTCCCAAACTTTGGAGTTTCAATGATAAGACATCTCATCTTGATACATCATACTTCAATCGTTTAATTTCAGTAGTAGTAGTAGGTTTATCTGGTGCGTCGACAGCTAAGGTCATTTTGCACCGCTCGCAACCTAATTCATGTCAAAACAACTTTATAGGAAGTGAAATTCAATATTTATTCAGTAAGAATTAATTTTTTTAGATACCAGAGAAGGAATAAAATAAATCGTGTTTCCAATAAAAACATTAGATTTTAAAGTGCCTTAAATATATCAATACATTTTAAAAATTCGACTACACGACCGAGGGCAATAGGGTTATTGCCGAGAGCTTATTCTAGCCCACCACTGATGTGATATCTTTCTCGAAGAGCTCGGTACCTTTCACATGCCGTCAATATGTGTCTTACACTAAATGGGCAGTCGCATTCATCACAGCGAGGTGGAATCTTCTCTTCGGTGAAGAGGTATGAGTGGGTCAGGGCACAGTCCCCTATTCTCAGTCGCGTGATGACAACTTCCTCCCTACGACAGCTCCTGACGGAAGAGGCCCACGCCTGCGTATCTGCTTTCAGGCAGCGCAATTTATTGTTCATTTGGCTCCTCCACGAGTCCTTCCACCTCTGTGCACATATTTTTTTAGGGTACACTTCAGGTCCTATGCCGGTACCAGGACAGAAAAGGCTTCGAGGCCGTTCAGGGCTTTCTTCGCCGCTGAGTCAGCCTTCTCGTTTCCGTCTATTCCCACATGCCCAGGAACCCATGAAAAGCTTATTCTTATTCCTTTTTATTAAGAGAAAGAAGGGCATTAAGTATATCCTGAACGATAGGACTGAGTGCGAAAAAGTCAGAAACTGCTTTCAATGCGCTTAAGGAGTCTGTGCAGATTATAAAAGACTTATTAGAGCCATGTATGCCGTGGATAGCCATCTTTATAGCGAACAGTTCCGCTGTGTAAACACTACACAGCCGACTGAGCTTCGCTTTCACGACTCCGTGATTAGGGGAGTATACTGCGCACGCACAGGCTGAATTGGACTTGGATCCATCCGTATATATAGGGATAGTATCCGGGTGGGAATTCAGCATTTCCTTCAACATTACCTGGTATCCTGAATCGATGGTGGAGGATTTTTGTAGCTTGCTCAGTTCAAGGTAAATATCTGGCCGTGGTATATTCCATGGAGCTTGGTTGGAATAACCTACCGGGTATACTTCCGGAAGAGAGAAATTCTCTTCGATAAAATTATTAAAACATACGCTTTAAGGGAGAGTGGCCCTTCTCCGTCCATTCAAATTGTCTAAAAATCTAGGGTTAAAAACAATATCGTAGCATGGATGCTTGGTCATTGATAAAAGTTTTGCCACGTAGGAGCACATCAGCATGTTCCTGCGGACATACAGAGGAGGCTCTCCGGCGTCAGCATAAATGCTCAGAACCGGACTGGCCCTGAAAGCGCCTTGTGGACAGCCGCAATCCAGCATTGTGAACCGTTGTCAAAGGCCTCAGGTACGACTCTCGTCCGGAGGAGTAGACGAAAGAGCCGTAGTCCATACGAGATCTAATGAGGGCACGGTACAGTAAAAGCATCGTGGTGCGATCTGCAACCCAGTTCGAGTTAGTTAAAACTTTTAAAATATTTAAGGCCTGGCGGCATCTTTCACTTAACAGTCGTACATGTTCCCACCAATTAAGTCGGTAATCAAATATCATACCGAGGAAACGTATTGACTCCACATATGGAAGGATTCATGCACTAAAGCGCAGGGGCGGTGGAACATGATATCCCCGTTTTCGGTGAAAGTGAATGCATTTCGTCTTCTCAGCTGAGAAACGGAAGCCATTGCTGCGAGACCATTTATCCAGTTTATTTAGCGTCAGTTGTATAATTCTGGTTGCACTGACAAGTTTGGACGACCGGCAGAAAATAGCCAGGTCATCAAAAAACAATGATCCCATTACCGGAGCCTTAATACAATCCACTACATCTTTGATGGCGATTGAAAAGAGCGTGACACTTAAAACGAAGCCCTGGGGTACTCCGTTTTCCTGGGTGTAAAACTGTGACGGACTTTTCCCCACTCTCACTTTAAATACACCGTCCGTTAAAAATTTTTGAATAAAAATGGATAAGTTACCCCTAAAACCCCAACTGTGCACCGTCTTTAAAATGTTGTGCCGCCAGACCCTATAGTATGCCTTCTCCAGATCGAAAAAGACAGTGACGACATGTTGGCGCAAAAGAAAGGCTTCCTGGATGAAATTATCCGCTCGGACGAGATGGTCAATTGTCGATCTTCCCTGCCGAAAACCACACTGGATGATAGCAAGTAGGTTCCGCCGCTCCAACCACCAAAAGAGCCGGCGATTGACTATTCATTCTTTGACCATGGGAGGTCACCGTCCGGTCATCGACCTTCAATATATATAGCCGTGTTCCTGACGAGAGCCGCAGATGCTACGCACCTTCTTCCAGACCTGTGCAAGTGGGGTTCTGTTATTTACGCCGGACACAAATTCCTTCCAGGAAGCTTCCTTCTTTGCTTCCTTCACGACTTGCCGAGCTTTAGCTCTAAAACGTCGGAAAGAGGCCAGATTTGTTGCCGTTGGATATTTGCTAAAAATGCGCAATGCTCGCTTGCGCAATCTAATTGCGTTGGCGCACTCCACGGTCCACCACGGCACAGGGGGCCGACGAGCGTGTCCCGAAGACCGTGGTATGCTGCAACTTGCAGCCCCAACTATTGATGATGTCAACACTTCGACGTTCCGTGCTGCGTCAATAGTGGCATCGTGTTTAAAATTAATGTTTACTAAAATTCGGCCAATCCGCTTTCCGGGTGATCAAGTTTCTTGGGGTGGTGAAAGCGTTATTAAAACTGCCCTTCTTGCGAATGAGGATGGGAAATTGATCCCTTCCACATAGGTATGTGTGTACTGACATTCGACATTCAGTCATTAAACTGCTAGTACACAAACAAAGGTCAATAGATGAGAATTCTCCATTAAAACTGTTAAAACGAGTTTTTCCATCGGTATTTAGCAAAAACATTAAATTTTCGATAAAAGTTGATAAAATCCGCCCTCTCCTGTTGCTCTGTCCTCTGGAGCTTCCCCACATATGGTCATGGGCATTGAAATCGCCTAAAAGAATAAAAGGTTTTGGTAGCTGACGGACAAGGTTCTCTAGGCTGCGTTCAGTGACTGGTGCTCCCTCTGGAAGAAAAACGTTGCACAACGTTTTGGGTTCCGGGGCGTGCACGGTTACAGACTCCGCTTGAAACGGCGTGTTCAGTTGCACCCGAGAGGTGTATAGGGCCTCTTGGGTGGCAACTGCCACTCCACCTTGGGCCCAGAGGCCACTGGTGTCGTCAAATCTAAAAACGTTAAAATGTTTTAAAATACCCTTGTCCGTCGTTTTAAAATGCGTCTCTTGAAGACAAATGCAGGGCGGATTAAAATCGCGAATTAAAATATTCAGCTTCTCCTTATGCCTATAAAAACCATTACAGTTCCACTGTAATATACATGCCATTAATAATATAAAAAATTAGAGAATAAATAAATAAAATAATTAATTAATTAGAAAATGTAAAACACAGTTGGAGGATCAACGCCTAATGCGATTTCTCCTCCTACCTTTGGTTCTGGCCCGGAGGATCTCTGTCTCCGAGAGACATTCGTCCTCTTCCATTGACTCCGGTAGATTGAGTCGGGCTAAACCAGATGGGCCGGGGGATTGAGAGTTGCCACGCTTCGTTTGCGTGGCCCCGGCGATGGTTTCGTTGGGGTTCTTCTTAGGAGAACCCGGACCGGTGGTTTCCATTTTATTTGCCGGATTTGTGGCTTTAGCCGATTTCTGAACAGAGGCTTTTGTTTTTGGGCTCGCGTTACCTTCCGTCTGTGTCGAGATGGTGACCTTGGGAATCGGATGGGAAGCGACATGGGCGAACAACCTGGAGAGTGTAGGAGCAACTTGTGTTCTATACTTTTTCCGAGCCTCGAAATAAGGTTTTTGTCAACTGTCTTTATCTCCATTACATTGCGCTCCTCGATCATCTTTGGACAATCACGAGAGTACACCGGATGTGCACCCTCGCAATTGACGCAAAGTGGGTCACCTGTGCATTCCGCACCCTCATGCTTCTACAGGCCGCAGCGGGGGCAGGTGGCTTTGCCCTCGCACCGTGTGGCAATGTGGCCGAATCGCTGGCACTGGTAACATCGCATGGGTGCCGGTGTGAATGGCCGCACTGGCACCGATTCATAACCGACCAACACCTTGTCGGTGAGCTGGTCACGCGCGAAGGTGAGTGAAACAGATGTCGTGTTAACTCTTTCTCCGTTGCGCTTTGTAGTGAGTCGACGAGCATCGGTGACCCCCTGAGAGGCCATCTCCTGCTTGATCTCGTCGATCTCAACATATAAAAGGTCGTAATGACTAATCACTCCCCGACAGGTGTTCAAGGTGCGGTGCACCTCGACCTTGACGGGAATATCATGTAGCTTTTCCATCTTCAACAATTTTTCACTTTGCGCTGTTGTTGCCGTTTCGATGAGCAGTGTGCCATCGCGAAGTTTCTTGGCTGATTTTAGTTCCCCAGGAACGGAACCAGACAATATTCTCCGAATAAGGAAGGGAGACACCTTTTTCAGGCTCTCACCTTCCTTCTGACACCTCATCACTAAATAGCACTGATTAGCGCCGGGAACATTAACTCCCCCGCCCGTATCCGGGCGGGATCTTTTTGGAGGTAGAAGATTGGTTTCCGCCATTCCAATCGTTTAATTTCACCTACATCAACTGCTTCATTTTATCTCGCATGAGCAATACTAAAAATAGATTTACAGTATAATTAGTGCATTCGGTACCTCTTGAAATTCTTAAGATGTATTGTTTTCATTTGCTTATCCATTTGTTACGAATTCATCTATTGATTTCTTTTTTAAGATCATCAATCTTTTTCTCTCCCTTGGCTTTAAACGCCTTTTTTAAAGTTAGTTAAATTTTGCGCATTTCTCCTTGCATACGAATTTCGCCATCTAGTATGACGTCGGTATTCCAAAAAGGATATCTCTTCCTCCATTCTTGACGACTCTGCCAGAATGCATAAAGGCGCAGAACCTGAAGTATTCAAGTTAGGACGACAAAATCACTTTATGCTATGGCTATCACATGAACAGTTAAATATGTTTCACAAAAATGATTCTTTCTAGGGTACAGGTATTCCCCTGGCGGTTTTAGACGAGTCAATTATGTATAATAGGTCGCTCATCATCAGAGCCCCTTTGCGACACCAATACATTGACTTTTTTAATATTTGAGGAAAAGAAGACATTATAATTAATTAACACATGTCTTTTAGGATTCACAGAGTGCAGAGGAATCAGTAATTGAAGATGAAGAGGATGCTGTTGTTTCACCTCTTGAGGTTAGCTTCTCAAATCAGTTATTTCCATTCATAAGTGTAGTGTAGTGTGCATTATGAGTGTCACTTGTTTTAACCGAATAAAGCTTGGCTCCGCCATATTGGCGGCAGTCTCTGTCCTGCCTCTGAATAGCGTGGTCGTCCTTTTGAGTATCCCACAATAAGGTAGGAAGAATCACTAGTGGCATTAGGGTGTTTTATTTACGAATACCTGCCATTCAAGTTTTTATACTAAGTCACACATTTCGTTAATATCAAGACAAATTAAAAGTTATTGAGTCATTGAACATATGTTGTTGTCATTGGACATGAGTTATCATTTCCACTAGGTGGTGGTGGGCACATCATTAATGGAAGCACATGACACAACCTCCAGGTGGGAAGGTATGCATACCATTACAAATTTAGCTAACACGATTTTTAAACTGATATATTCCTAATTTGATGAAACCAAAAAAAAATCCTTACTTTTGATATCTACATATTTTTAATGGGATTTCATCATGGACTGCAATGTGGTCAGGATCATAAATCTAATATTTAGTCAAATATTTAGTCGAACATTCACAATATTCAATTTTTTTCAAATAACTTCCATGAAGAAAGGAAGGTATCATGGTAAGTAGTCAGTGAATTACTCTTTCTCTCGAGTATGTAAGAGCACAAAGACTAACATTAAGGATATACTTAAAGCTATGTACCTTAATAAAGGGCCTCTTCCTCAGACGATGTAATTACTTAATCAGTGTTTCTTACTCCACTATTTCCCCATTACATCATAACTAAATCAAAATTTATTATTAAGGGTATTATTGATACAACAGTCTTATAAACTTCATGAAAATAGGCTTGGCAGTCTTCAGGCTATTTACCTGCAAGGGGCCACTAGTAAAAGGTTGGCAGATAGGGTTTAAGGTTACAAGGAAAACTTAGGGCCGCATTCTCAGTCGCCCCTACATTATGGCAGCAGTAGGGGCGGAGGAGCCCTGCAATGATATACTCAGTCGGTCCTACAACGACTTCTCGGAAGTGGTGGGGGTGGTTATGTTGCCTGACGTCCTGTGATGACGTATGCGGAAGTAGCGTCAGTTTTGTCCACTGATGAAGGGAACTGACCAAATTGGAGCTGACAAATGAAATTCGAATTGGCTTAGCCGCATAGTCATTATATTAGAATCATAAGGATTGGTGACTCCGCAACGTAGTACGTTAGGTCTTTGTTGTTGATGTCTTCCGCCCCCACCGACCGCAACTTTTTACCACTTGGAAGCGCTTGTGCCACGCGATGGGTGGCTGTGCCGAAGTTTTAGCGTGGGAGCTTACGGGTGAGAGTGTTCAAGAGTTTTATTTGCAGCGTTAATTTATGTAAATAATCCAATGTAGGTAGGTTTAAGGTTGTAGGGTGCGTCGACGGCTAGGTCATTTTGCACCACTACACAATCTTCGTAGTAAAAGTAATAAATATTAGTCACTTGCACTTATGTCACTCATTAAAAAAATATATAATGTGATTTTAAAAAAATAAAAATAAAAACATATTTTTTAATAGTCCTGTCTCTTTCAGAAATAAAATGACAGCTTGCCGGCCTCGGTGGCGGCGGGGTAACGTCCTCGCCTGCTAACCCTAAGGTCGCGGGTTCGAATCCCGCCTGGGGAGGATTTTTCACTTCCCTGGGCATGGTTGTGTGTGATTGTCCATTGTTAATACCCCGATGTAAAGGCCAATGAGTGCTGTTTTCGGTGGTTATTGAAAATAAAAAAAAAAAAAAAAAAAAAAAAAAAAAAACATTAGGGTCGTCTCCTAGGACGGATTTTAGGTCTCCCCCTAAATTTAGCCTCCTTCGCGCGTCACGGTATTTGTCACACTCCGTCAGGATGTGCCGAATGTTGAGAGGACAGTCGCAATTATTACTCTGCGGTCGTAGTTTCTCTGCCGTGAAGAGAAATGCGTGAGTTAAAGGGCAGTGCCCTATCCTCAAACGTGTGATGACGACTTCCTCTCTTTGGCTGTTCCTGACCGAAGAGGGCCACACTGACGTAACCGGCTTGATGTCACGACCGCCTTGATGTCACGAAGTTTATTATCTTGTGTACTACGCCAAGATTCCTTCCACTGCCCTAGGACTATTTGTTTCAGGGAAGATTTTGGTCCTCGTGAGGTACCAGCGTCGACTTAGTCTCGGTCTCGTTCTGAGCCTCTTTGGCCAAAGCGTCTGCCTTTTCATTTCCAGCTATTCCCACATGCCCCAGGACCCAAAGGAACCAAACACGTACTCCCTTTCTGCAGAGAGACAGCAGGGAAGAATGAATGTCCTCAATTATCGGGTGCATGGGCGAAAAGCCGGAGATTGATTGTATTGAGCTGAGGGAGTCGGTACATATAACGAAGGAGCCACCATCGTCAAAATGGTTTTCAAGTGCCATCTTCATGGCAAATAATTCCGCTGTGTATACACTACACAGCGGATTTAATTTTGCTTTGACTGCTCCTTGGCTAGGCGAGAACGTTGCGCCGTCACAGGCCAACTCTGACTTAGATCCGTCTGTGTACACTGGCACAAAATCGGAGTGATTCCCTTTAAACATTAAAAACTGACGCTGGTATTCCGAGGGAGTGGTGAAGGATTTTTGTCGATCACACAAGACCGCTTTAACCACGGGGGTGGGTGTTAACCAGGGAGGGTGTGATGAGTAAGAGACAGGGTACACTTTAGGTACCCTGAAATCACACCCGCGAATAAAATACGTACACAAACACGTAGTGGCCTTCGTCCGTCGGATAAAAATTTCTAAAAAACGTGGTTTAAAAAGTACGATAAAACAAGGGTGTGCCGTCATAGATAAAACTTTAGAGACATAATTGCACATAAGCGCGTTTCTCCGGTGGCATAAAGGAGGTTCCCCTGCATCAGAATAGATGCTTACGACCGGACTTGTCCGAAATGCCCCCGTACCGAGTCGTAACCCCGCGTTGTGCACGGGGGCAATGCTCGTAGGTACGACTTGCGGGCGGACGAGCAAATAAAACGACCGCAGTCTAATTTAGAGCGCAGCAATATGCGATACAACAAAAGAAAAGTTGTGCGATCTGCTCCCCATGATGTGTGGCTTAGAAACTTTCAAATATTTAGTGAATTAACACATTGTGTCTTTAAAAGCTTAATATGTTCTCGCTAATTGAGCCTGTGGTCGAGGGTCATACCAAGAAAGCGGGCCGACTGGACAAAAGGGAGATTTCTTCCCCCAAGGTGTAATGTGGGCTGCATTTGTATTCTTATTTTCCTGTGGAAATGGACACATCTGGTCTTCTCATGGGAGAACCGAAAGCCGTTCCTTTGGGTCCACTGGTCCAATTTGTGCAATGTCATCTGAACCATTCTGAATACAGTTACCACCTTGGATGACCTGCAGAATATCGCCAGGTCATCCACAAAGTGTGCCTATCACCGGCGCCTTGATACAAGTCACGAATTCATTTATCGCAATTGCGAAAAGCGTCACGCTCAAGACGGAGCCCTGGGGAGCTGCGTTGTCAAGGCAGTAAAAATCAAATAAAAACTGGCCTATTCAAAATTTAAAAATTCGATTTGTTAAAAAATGTTGAATAGAAATCGGCAAATTGCCTGTAAAACCCCACTCGTGCAAAGCCATTAAAATCTTCCGCCGCCAGACCCGGTCGTAAGCCTTCTCCAAATCGAAGAAGACACCGATCACGTGCTGGCGGAGGAGAAAGCTTTCTTGGATGCAATTGTCGATCCTCAACAAATGGTCCATGGTGGAACGACCGCGTCTAAATCCACATTGGATGTTGGAGAGAAGGTTTCGGCGCTCTAACCACCAAACGAGCCGCCGGTTCACCATTCTCTCCATTAACTTGCACAGGCAGCTGGTGATAGATATTGGCCGGTAAGAATTCGGATCAGCTCTACTTTCCCATGTTTGGGAATGGCGACAATGACAGACTCCCAACAGGACGAAGGAAAGTGACCTTCAGCCCACAGCTGACTAAACGTTTTCAGGATTTCCTGCAGCGCTGTCTCCGGAAGGTTGCGGAGAAAAGCATTCTGGACCTCGTCTGGTCTTGGAGAGGTGTCGTGGGAGTCATCGATGGTAGATTTCAACTCCCACAAGGAAAAAGGGAGGTTGTAATCTGCCATTGTCCGCGTCTCCTTAAAGCCGATAGGAATGTTCTCGAGACGTTGCTTAAACGTTCGGAGTGCAGGATGCAGAATTTCATCGCTGCTCACCTTGGAGATTAACTGGCCGAGTATCTCGCCAATGGCAGCTGGAGAAGTAACCACATTTCCCCGACTTTTAAGAAGGATACGCCGAGCTGCTGATTGTTTCCCGAAATGCTCTTCACCTTACGCCATACCTGTGCAAATGGTATGCTGATATTGACACCAGAAACAAAATGCATCCAAGAGGCTCTCTTTGCCTCCTTTACGACTTGACGGCCCTTAGCTCTCCGATGCCGAAAAGAGGACAGATAGTTTTCTGTGGGATATTAAAAGATTTGCAACGCCTTCTTGCGTTTCCGAATAGCTTTGGCACATTCATCATTCCACCAAGACACAGCAGCTCTCGACATGATGCGCCGAGACCGCGGTACGCTCATGTCGGCGGCGCTGATGATGCTGGTAGTCAATAATTTTACATTAATTGCGCTATCGCGATTTTTATCGCACGTATAATTAAAATTCCTTTTAAAACAAGGCCAATCTGCTTTCTGCACAATCCAGCAGCCCAGTCGAATAAAATCAGAGTTATAACGCGGCTCCTTAAAAATTAAAAGAGGGAAGTGAGCGCTCCCACAAAGATCTTCGTGCACAGACAAAGATACCTTATTTGTTAAACTGCTCGATAAAATGCATAAATCAATGGAGGAGAAATCACCATTGAAAGAGTTAAAACGGGTTTTCTCCCAGTTGTTAACTAAAACTAGGTTAAAATCTAAAATAAAACTTGATAAAATGCGTCTCCTGCGGTTGCACTGTCCCGCAGTGCTTCCCCAGAGAGGACCATGAGCGTTAGAATCTCCAAGTAAGATAAAAGGCCGAAGCAGCTGGTGGACAAGGGATTCTAAATTAAAACGGGTGACCGGTGCACCCTCCGGCAGATAAACGTTGCATAACGTAATCGCCTCTAGTGCGTGCACCGTCACCGCCACCGCTTGAAACGGTGTATTCAGTTGTAAACGGGAGGTGTATAGGGCCTCCCGAATAGCAACTGTCACTCCACCCTGGGCTCGTTGGCCGCCAGTGTCGTCATGTCTCAAAACGTTAAAATGTTTTAAAATGCCTTTGTCCGTGTCTTTAAAATGCGTTTCTTGAAGACAAACGCAGCAAGGGTTAAAATCTCACATTAAAATGGCCAGCTCCTCCTTGTGCCGATGAAAACCAATGTAGTTCCACTGGATTATAAAAGCGATGATAAATAAATAAATATAAAAAGGGTTTAACACACTAAAAACGAGCAGTTAAAACATTGGGAGGATCAGCGCCAAATTGCAGGATTTCGGCATCTGATAGATACTCCTCCATTGGCTCTTTCGAACCTTACCAGATGGGCCGGGGGATTGAGAGTTGCCACGCTTCGTTAGCGTGGCCCCGGCGATGGTTTCGTTGGGGTTCTTCTTAGGAGAACCCGGACCGGTGGTTTCCATTTTATTTGCCGGATTTGTGGCTTTAGCCGATTTCTGAACAGAGGCTTTTGTTTTTGGGCTCGCGTTACCTTCCGTCTGTGTCGAGATGGTGACCTTGGGAATCGGATGGGAAGCGACATGGGCGAACAACCTGGAGAGTGTAGGAGCAACTTGTGTTCTATACTTTTTCCAAGCCTCGAAATAAGGTATTTTGTCAACTGTCTTTATCTCCATTACATTGCGCTCCTCGATCATCTTTGGACAATCACGAGAGTACACGGGATGTGCACCCTCGCAATTGACGCAAAGTGGGTCACCTGTGCATTCCGCACCCTCATGCTTCTCCAGGCCGCAGCGGGGGCAGGTGGCTTTGCCCTCGCAACGTGTGGCAATGTGGCCGAATCGCTGGCACTGGTAACATCGCATGGGTGCCGGTATGAATGGCCGCACTGGTACCGATTCATAACCGACCAACACCTTGTCAGTGAGCTGGTCACGCGCGAAGGTGAGTGAAACAGATGTCGTGTTTACTCTTTCTCCGTTGCGCTTTGTAGTCAGTCGACGAGCATCGGTTACCCCCTGAGAGACCATCTCCTACTTGATTTCGTCGATCTCAACGTACAAAAGGTCGTAGTGACTAATCACTCCCCGACAGGTGTTCAAGGTGCGGTGTACCTCGACCTTGACGGGAATATCATGCAGCTTTTCCATTTTCAATATTTTTTCGCTTTGAGCCGTGGTTGCCGTTTCGATGAGGTGCCATCGCGAAGTTTCTTGCCTGATTTTATTTCCCCAGGAACGGAACCAGACAATACTCTACGTATACGGAAGGGAGACACCTTTTTCAGGCTCTCCCCTTCCTAGTTAGTTAGGTTTGTGTAGGGTGCCTCGACGACGAAGGTCATTTGCACCACAATAAAATATCATAACTTCGTCAAATTTGTATTAAAATAATAAATAAATATAAACAACATAACACGTTAAAATGGGCAAAATTAAAATATAACACCAAACATTGGTTCATCACATATATTTTAAAAGCCCAGTCTCTTTTAAAAACAAAATTACCCGGCTGACACAATCAGGGTCGTCGCCTAGGACTTGTCCCAGGTCCCCCCTGATGTTTAGCCGGTCGCGCACAGCACGGTATCTATCACACTCTGTCAGGAAATGCCTCACAGTAATGGGAGAGTCGCAATCCTCACAATGTGGTGGAATCTTCTCTTCTGTGAAGAGGTAAGAGTGGGTGAGGGCACAGTGCCCTATCCTCAACCGTGAGATCGCGACTTCTTCCCTGCGAGTCCTCCCGACAGATGTGGGCCACACTGATGTCACCGGCTTAATGGCGCGTAACTTATTTCCCACCAGGGATCGCCAGGTTTCTTTCCACTGTTTTAAGGCTACGTTTCTCAACGTAGCCTTCAAGTCATCATGGGGTACCAACGCAGATGCAATATTTGCGTCCTGGAGAGACTTCTTTGCTGCCAGGTCTGCTCTCTCATTGCCGGCTATTCCCGTGTGTCCGGGGACCCACACAAACACGATTCTAACGTTCCTCTTGCTAAGTAATAGCAACGCGTGATGGATGTCTTGCACAAGAGGGTGGGACGGAGAAAAGCCGGAAATGGTCTGCAGAGCGCACATTGAGTCGCTACAGACCATGAAGGACGCATTCCTGCATTTTATTCCACCTAGAGCCATCTTTATGGCGAAAAGTTCCGCTGTGTATACACTACACAGCGTACTTAGCTTCGCACCGATGGCTCCATGGTGGGACGAGAAGACCGCACTTGCACAAGCACCCTCCGACTTCGATCCGTCCGTGTAAACGGGGATAAAGTCGGAGTGACGGTGCAGGATCTGCTGAATCTGCGCTGATACTCCGTAGCAGTGGTTGACGACTTCTGGCGATCGTGCAGGTCAAACCTGACCTGAGGTAGTGGTACCCGCCAAGGTGGGTCGGCCGAGGTCTCAACAGGGTACACTTCCGGAAGTGTCAAATCACTACCTTCCATAAAATCATTAAAAGTAATGCTTAAGGGTCTAGTTGCCCGAGTCCGCCTGTTAAAAATATTAAAAAACGGGGATTCAAAATTACATTAAAACTAGGATGCGCTCTCATCGATAAAATCTTTGCAACATAGTTGCACATAAGGATGTTTCGGCGAGTACTCAACGGGGGCTCGCCGGCCTCTGAGTATAGACTCAGGACTGGAGATGTCCTGAAGGCACCAGTTGCCAAACGGAGCCCCGCGTTGTGAACCGTATTCAACGGTTTCAAATAACTCTCGCGCGCAGAAGAGTAAACGAAACATCCATAATCTAATTTTGAGCGCACCAGTGCTCTGTACAATAAAAGCATAGTGCAGCGATCGGCTCCCCACGAATGATTAGATAAAAAGCGTAAAATGTTTAAAACTTTCAAACACCTATTCTTTAAAATCATAATTTGTTCACGCCAATTCAGGCGACGGTCAAAAATTAAACCTAAAAACCGGATCGACTCTGTGTAAGGAAGAATCCTACCACACAGACGAAGATCCGGTGGGGTTCGTACACACGCTTGCGGTGGAAATGGAGGCATTTCGTTTTTTCCGCAGAAAAACGAAAGCCACTTCGCTTTGACCATTCGCTGAGTCTATTAAGAGTCAGCTGAATGACTCGTGCAGCACTGGCTAGTTTTGACGACCGGCAGAAAATGGCCAGGTCGTCTACAAACAGCGATCCCATCACTGGTGCTCCTAAACATTCCGTGACGTCATTAATCGCAATAGCGAAGAGCGTCACGCTCAGTACAGAGCCTTGTGGTACCCCGTTTTCCTGAACATAAAATTGGGATAAGTGATTGCCTATCCTCACTCTAAATACCCGATTAGTTAAAAAGTTTTGTATAAAAATGGGTAAATTTCCCCTGAAACCCCACTGGTGCAACGTTTTTAGTATCTTCTGGCGCCAGACTCGGTCATATGCCTTCTCCAGGTCGAAGAATACGGCAATGACATGCTGGCGCAGAAGGAAGGCCTCCTGGATGAAGTTTTCGGCCCTGACAAGGTGATCGATTGTCGATCTATCTCGCCGAAACCCACATTGGACACTTGAAAGAAGGTTCCGTCGCTCCAACCACCAAACGAGCCGGCGGTTCACCATTCTTTCCATTACCTTGCACAGGCAACTAGTCAAGGAGATGGGTCTATAATTATTGGAGTCAGCCCCGTCCTTTCCTGGTTTAGGAATTGGGACCACTACAGATTCCCGCCAGGAGGTAGGAAAGCTACCCTCAGCCCACACCTGGTTGAGGGTGCGGAGGCAATCCAACAACGCTGTCTCCGGAAGATTCCGTAGAAATGCGTTGTGGACGCCATCCATTCCTGGCGAGGTGTCCTTAGAATCTGCAATGGCGGACTTCAATTCCCATAGCGAGAATGGATCATTATATTCGGCAGATTCTCGGCGCTCGGCGAAGTTCAATAAGACAGATTCTGAGCGTTCCTTGATGGTCAAGAACGCTGCAGAATAATTGGCGTCACTGCTGATCTTTGAAAGTGACTGCCCGAAGACTTCGCTTATCTCCTGGGGTGTACGAAGCACCCTGCCGTTGTCTTCGATGTAAGAGACGCCGTGTACTACCCGTGAACCAGAAATGCTCCTTACCTTGTTCCAAACCTGTGCAAGAGGTGTCCTGTTATTAATGGATGAGATGTAATTTATCCAGGATGCCTTCTTAGCCTCCTTCACCACACGTCGAGCTCTCGCTCGGATGCGACGGAAGGAGAAAAGATTGGTGGCCGTGGGGAATTTACTAAAAATGCGTAAGGCACGTTTACGCTCCTTAATGGCCTTGGCGCACTCTTCATTCCACCAAGGTACCGCTGGTCGACGGATGCCGCTGCCCTTTGATAATGGGACGCTGCATTTGGCTGCTTCCACTATGCTTGCGGTAAGCAGCTCAACGTTACACGTCCCGGCGCGTTGGTCACTGTATTCAAAATTAAAGGAATCTTTATAAACAGACCAGTCGGCTTTGCGCACAATCCAGTTGTCTGATGGAATAAAATCTGGGTTAAAATTCAGTTCAGATTTGATTAAAATAGGGAAGTGGTCGCTTCCACAGAGATCTGTATGGACGGACATGTTGATTTTGGTGTAAAGACTGCTCGTACAAAGACATAAATCAATGAAGGAATACTCCCCGTTAAAAGAATTAAAACGGGTTTTCTCTCCATTATTTAGTAAAAAAAAGGTTAAAATCGTTAAAAAAGCTGGCTAAAACTCGTCCTCTCCTGTTGCTATGGGCCGTGGAACTTCCCCACAGGGGGTCATGGGCGTTAAAATCGCCCAATAAAATAAATGGCCTTGGCAACTGATGGACAAGAGCATCTAGATTCCCAAGGCTCACCGGGGCACCTTCTGGCAGGTAAACGTTGCATAACGTTAATTTCTCACGCGCATGCACGGTCACGGCCACTGCCTGAAATGGGGTGGTCAACTGCACTCGAGAAGTGTAAAGGGCTTCTCGAACAGCAATAGCCACCCCGCCCTGGGCTCGTTGGCCGCTTAGGTCGTCGAGCCTATAGACCGTATATCCTTTTAAAATGCCCTTGTCGGTAACTTTAAAATGTGTCTCTTGCAGACAAATGCAAGAAGGGTTAAAATCATTAATTAAAATGGCCAGCTCCTCCTTATGCCGATAAAAACCATTACAATTCCATTGTAATATAAAAACCATTATAAATATTTAAAATAAGATAAAAGTATAGATTAAGTAAAATAAAAATAGTTAAAAATCAGAGCAGCCAATGTCCACCACAGAAAGCAATCAGCGCTTGAAGCGCTGTTTCCTTCCCTTGTTTCTTATTCTTTGGATTTCTGTATCGGAGACACAGAAATCCTCGTCCATTGCCTCCGGCTGGGGTTTTTTCCCCTTGCTGGAGGGACCGGGAGAAGGTGTCTTCTCGCGCCTAGAGGGCGAGACCCCGGTCGAGGTTTTAGGCGGGCTCTTCCTTGGAGAGCCCGCAGAGGTGGTTATATCCATTTTCTCTACTGTGTCTGTCTTTTCCTTAGGCGGTGTCACCTGTTTATCGGGCTTATCTTTATCAGGTTCCGTCTGTGTGCCCATTGTGCACATTTTCACGGGAACGGAAGCTACTGATGCGAAGGATTTGGAAAAAGTTGGAGCAATCAATGCCCTAAACCTTTTCCTCGCCTCTATATACGAGACCTTTTCCAGCGTCTTTATCTCCATGATTTTCTTTTCCTCCTGCATCTTGGGACAATCGCGGGAGTACACCGGATGTGCACCCTCGCAATTGATGCAGGAGGCAGCCGCTTCGCACTTGTCCCCATCGTGTTTGTCTTTGCCACAGCGCGGGCAGGTGGCCTTGCCCTCACATCGCGTAGCGATGTGGCCGAAGCGCTGGCATTGAAAACATCTCATGGGGCTTGGAATGAATGGCCGAACTGGAACAGATTCATATCCAATGAATACCCTGCTAGGAAGCTTCTCCATGGCGAAGGTGAGGATCACAGATGTGGTGCTTTTCACCTCGCCATTACGGCGACTCATAATTTTCTTACATCCTGTGACGCCTTGGGACTCCATCTCCTTGGAGATGGTGTCGTCGTCTAGGTGTAGCAGATCGAAGTGGGAGATAACTCCCCGGCAGGAATTTAAAGTGCGGTGCGGCTCTACGGACACTGGAAAATCGTGGAACTTCTTCATTCCTAAGAGCTTCTCACTCTGTAGGTCAGTCGATGTCTCGATCAATAGCGTTCCGTCCCTAAGTTTTTTGGCAGATCTCAGATCTCCAGATAGATACCCCGAAAACACTCTCTTTATGAGGAAGGGAGACACTTTCGTGAAGGCCTCGCCTTCCTTCGTACATTTCACTATCAAGTAACGCTTTGAAGCGCAGAAAACACATTCTCCCCCGCCCGTGTCTGGGCGGGATCTTTTTGGGGGTGGAAGATTAGTTTCCGCCATTCCCAATTTTTCTTCGTCCCCCGGGCTCCCCACCCACCATGGAGCCACACAATTGGGACGCCGCACCGCAAACCGGTGCGGTCGCCAGGGCTACCCGAGGGGATATAGCACCCTAGAGGTGGTTGCCTGTTTCGGGTTGGAACTTCGATGCACGGGCCCACCAAACCCGTACATCTCCGACCGCCCTACGCAGACCCCCACCTCCCTGGCACTCGCCACCGTTGAGCTAACGCCACGGAAGCCGATTGACCGGGAGTGGCTAGCTCCCGGCCGCCCGTTTACACAGAATCCGTCTCCCCTTCCTTCTGACACCTCATCACTAAATAGCGCTGACTAGCGCCGGGAACATTAACTCCCCCGCCCGTTTCCGGACGGGATCTTTTAGGTGGTGGAAGGGATTCATCCGCCATGCCTAAACTAGATTCATCCCCCGGGCTCCCCACCCACCATGGAGCCACATATTCGGGACGCCTCACCGCAAACCAGGTCGCCAGGGGATATAGCACCCTAGAGGTGGTTGTGTTTCGGGTTGGATCTTCGATGCATGGGCCCACCAAACCCGTACATCTCCGACCGCCCTACGAAGACCCCCCCCTCCCTGGCACTCGCCACCGTAAAGCATAGCGCCACGGAAGCCGATTGACCGGGAGAGGCTAGCTCCCGGCTGCCCGTTTACGCAGAATCCGGGATAAGAGGAGTATTTGCCCCTGCAGGGCTATTTCAATAATCGTATGGCCAGGCCATAAGTCGAAATCGACTATAACTACGGCCTCGGGACATACGTATGGCTTCGAGCGATTCCCATCCGAGCAAAAGGCCAAAGTCGGGCGGTAGCTAAGGCCTTAACCCTCTCATGCATGGTGTCCTCATATGAGGACGCCAAATCTCTCTCACTACAATGTAACCAAATGTAACTGTATCGGTTTCCTGAGCTGCTAGCAGCTTTTTCATGATGTTCCGATCCAGCAGAGACAAAGAAACTTTGTATTAGTGCTACATTGTCCCTCTTGGAAGTCAGCAAAGGAGTGGGGGTAGTGGCGCTGTGATCGGAGCGTGGAAGCTCATTTTTGTGCTGTGATTTCAAGGGTCTACAAGCAGTGGATTTCGCCTGTGAGTATAAATATTTGATTTTTGATGCTCAATTTATTATTTACGGCAATAAGTTAAACAAATTTTATATCTGTAAATATTTTAATGGGACAAATGTCATGCGTCGTCAAATGAGGACATTATGCGTGTACAAGGTCAAATGCATGCATATAGTGGAGTGTTGTTTATTCCAAGATTTTCACATTCTTTCATGTCTAGCAAATCAATGCTACTTTCTTTGAGTGTTAGTCATTATAAGTAATGTTGTATGATATTTACAAACAGTACAATGACTACGTTCTAATTAGTACCATAATTTCTATTGCCAATAACTATACAAGTTTTGCGATAAAATCGCTATTGATCCTTTCACAGGAAATGAGCTTACATAGAAGTTATTTTTATCACTTCTAAGTAACTAAATGTAACTTTTAAATTTTATTATTTTTGCAGCTAATATTAATATTTTTTATTTTAAATACTATTTTTCCACCAAATATTAATATTTATTTGTAATAAATAAGAGGACGTTCATAAGTCAAGAGATTGTAATAATCAATAGAGTTAATTGAGATAGTATTTTTGTGAAGAAGACTTGTGGCATGTAAGTTTATTAAAACTGAGACTTTGTTATAGGATAACACAACCTACTGAGTTCGCTTGCTGATACCGACCCAAAAAACGAACTAAGGACGTTATGGTAAGTATTTGGTGCTCCAGTTTCCGTTTTTTTCACTCTTTAAAATAATTGATAATATTGTCATTCGTTAAAATTTTAAGTATATTTAAGTATTACAATCAGCATGTTGGCTGGAACAATATATATTTATAATCGTTTCCCAAAATATATTGCATGAATGACCTTGTTTCAACTAGCTAACAAATGGCATATATTCCTCAAGATCGCATATGCATCTCAACTAGATCAAGAAAACGACTGGAGCAGTGTCAGATTGTTGAAATCCTCAATGAAGATTCAGAGGATGGAATGGATTGGGATAATGATGGCTCTCTCCATGATCCAGGAAACACTTCAGAAATATCTTCTTCATCTGACGAAGGTAACGGTGGCATTGCAACATCCAACAATTGTGCAAGTACAAGTCCATGAATATCTGCGAGTTTTGGGCGATCGCCATCCCCAGCTAATCGTAATGCAATGTGGTTTGCTGAAAAGGATAACCCTTTATTAGGATCTCCCCCTTCAACTAATTCACGGATGAAGGTAAACGTCAATGGAGAGTTTCCTGTCGATTACTTTTTAGGTTTAATTACAGAAGAATATATGAAAGATTTAGTAGAGCAAAGTTGCCTATATGCATTTCAGAATGGCAAAGAAAATATAAAAAAAACTGACTGTTTCAGAATTGAAAGTTTTTCTGGGAATTACTCTTGTCATGACGTACGTAAAATATCCCAGAGTTAGACTCTATTGGTCTTCAGACACTGGTTTGAAACTTTCATTGGTGGCTGAAAACATGACTATTAACAGATATGAAGAGATAAGGCGATATCTGCACTTCACAGATTCTTCTAGGATACCAGCAGATAACAGGGACAAGTTGATTAAAATCCGACCATTTTTGGACTTTCTCCACAAATCATTTCATAATGGCCTCGATCCAGAAGAATTCCAATCAATAGATGAGATGATGATTCCTTTTAAAGGGCGCTCATCCTTGAAAAATTATCTCCCAAAAAAACCAAAGAAATGGGGATACAAAACGTGGGTTAGGGCTGGGGTGTCTGGATATGTTTTCTGTTTTGAATTGTACCAGGGGGCATCAGAACAGCCACCCTCTGAATGTGGTGCAACTGGTGATGTTGTTCTTAGGTTATGCCATGATATTCACCATCTAAATGTGAAGGTATATGCAGACAATTTTTTCTCTAGTCTTCCCCTCGTTAGAAAGTTGAAAGACATTGGAATATGGTACGTTGGAACATGTAGGGAAAACAGGTTAAAAGAAGCAGTAAAAAAGTTGTAGGATGTAAAAGACTTAAAGAAAGGTGGGAGAGGGAGTTCTTCCATTGCTACTTCTTCAGATGGTATAACTGTGGCTCGGTGGTTTGACAATAATGTAGTGCATACTATATCGTCATACGCCGGAATTCAACCCATGGGAAAAGCCAAAAGGTGGTGCAAACGGAATAAGGAGTATGTGGATGTAAACCGACCCGTGAGCATTGAAATTTATAACAAGCATATGGGAGGGGTAGATCTCATGGATTCCCTTGTTGCATTGTACAGGAACGATATACGCAACTCAAGGTGATATATGAGGATATTTTACCACATGTTGAATGTGGCGGTGGTTAACGCCTGGCTATTATGGAGGAAAAGCAATAACGTACCAATGGATCTACTCGAATTCAAGAGTCGGGTGGCAAACGGACTGATTTTCAGTGGCAAAGCAGAGCAATCGAGAAAAAGGGGACGGTCAAATTCATCAAGCCCTTCCTCGCTGCCGATGAAGAAAAAACCGACTCATAAGGTCATATATGAGCTAAGACTAAGTAAATGTGGCCACTATCCAAAAAAAAGTGAAAGCAATAACGCAAATAGGTGTCGGGACAAGAGATGCACAAGCAAAACAAGGTACATGTGCGCCACTTGCTTGGTTCCGCTATGTCCAGATTGTTTTGAAAGTTTTCACTCGTAATGTGCATTCAGGGGCCCAAAAATATATATTGTAATAAATGTTAAACATTTTGTAACAATGGTAGTTTTAGAATTCATATTTAAAAATAATTTTTATCTGGAAGTGCCAATTTTTTGTAAAGTTATCATAAATGTTTGCTTGTAATTTTTATGTTATTTTCCTTGCCTTGTTGCAAGGTTGATGTTAAAAATATTGAATGTGATATCATAAATAAATTAACAAAATGTAGTAACAAACACCCAAAAAATATGTTTTTATGAATGTTAAATAAACAATTAAAGATATCGTAATACTAAAAGTATAGTTGAATATTTTTTCTACCTAAAAGATCCAATTCATAAGTTTATCGGATTTTATCACGATGACCTGTTTCAAGCATAATGTCCTCATATGAGGACGTCAAAATTTTGCCATTAAATGGCAAATATGTTTATTTATAACAATATTACTTCAATATTATGGCCAATCACACGTAGAAACTCGATTGAAAAAATTTATATCGCTTGAATTTAGTAACTCATGCATGAGAGGGTTAAGGCCGTAATATTATGACCTGCCTAAGAGGCCGTCATAACACGGGCCATGTGAAATAACACTGCACGCCTAAGGAGTTAAAAAAGGAATTTGCGAAGTGTCATCGACTATATAGCCAATTTTTAAAGAATATATGAATCTTGTGCGGGAGCACAGGCGGATTCAACGGACATTGGCTAGGCATATTGATGAAAGACGTCGATTTCATATGGAAAGGAGGAGGATAAGGGATACATGTAATCCGTTCGCATACGATGATGATATTTTCATTCAATATTTCCGCGCGTCAAAAGAAGTTGCAACTTATCTAAGCAACTCTTAATCTAACGCCTTAAAAAAGAAGAGTGGATGGACTTACCGTTACTTTACAGGTAAAGCGTTAAAAAATACGTTTTAAATGGATGCTCTTGTGAAGTGAACGTACTTTTTTTGCTTTCTGTGCTACAACTGCTTACGAATTTCTTACTTATTTGTTTCGACAAGCTTTAATTTGAAATATCTGCCCTGAAATTTCAATATTTTAAGGTTCTCGTAGTATTACGGTTCATGGCCGAGGGAGGATATCAAAGAGGCGTAGGACAAGACTTTTTTTGGCTGTAAGTCAACCTTCAGTATGTCGATGCGTTAAGAATGTGACAATGGCCATTTGTGACCGGCTGTACAACGTATGCGTAAAAATGCCGTCAACAAATCAAGAAAAGAATGATATCCAACAGAGGTTAGAATTTTATATGGCTACGTACCTACATTTAAGCCTCTGTTGATTAAATTGATAAATGAACCTAAAAGTTTCAATTTTATCTTTAGATTTCTACCCATGTTATAATTGTAATTCGTGTGTTGTCGAACAAATACAAATTTGTTCTAATTGAATTCTTACACTAAATTTTGGTTAGTTGGATTGCTTCCAACAATGGGGAATGATTTGTGACAGATGTCCAGCGCTAAACTGAAATTAATTAAAGAAGGGAAGAAGAAGGGGATTTATAATTTTGCCCCTTGGATTGCGCTTCTCGAGGTTAGTCGACTACATAGCAGCAGAGAAGAAAGTGGTGTTTGAAGTCAATTCTAGAGTCGGAAAGCCGGTTTCCTCGAAGAAGCAAAAGATTTTGTCTATATATCCAGCTACAAGAAATCATGTACCACAATGGCTAGGTAAGTTTACATTTTTAATTTTTGGAATGTGAATATATACTTGGCAATAAGGTCTCTGATTATTTTTTTATATACATTATTCCTTGTCGTACAGATAAGAATGCCAACATTTTTTTTTCTAAAAGGGAAACTAAAGTATCACATGGGCAAACCTCTCAGTTGATCCGCTACATGGAGGAACACGAAGATTTTGCTAATGGGAGACTAATAGGTCCTACACGGCGGAGCCATAGTGGACGGATGTGGGAAAACTTAACAAGCATTTTGAATGCTGATGAGAGTGGCCCTACCAAGCCAGTACATAAATGGCAAAGGTAATTTTGATTGGCTAAATATTAATTATATTATAAAATAGAGATACTGTGAATGAACAAGAAATTACCGTATAAACTCGTGTAAGAGGCGCACCTTTTTTCCCGGAAATCGCAGCCGAAAATGAGGGTGCGCCTCTTACACGAATCTGTCCGTTGCAAAATTCCGACACCCAAGTTTGAAGGCTAATATCTCAGAGATGGCTCAATCGATTTTAAAATGAAGTACATCAAATTAAAGCTTGTTTATTTCTGCGTTTATTGATGGTGTACAAAACATTTTACCGTTTTTATTGATTTCAGTGTGTGCTTAAAAACAGAATTTTAGCGCCTTTTCCCGGGTACCAGACGGATGCATCGCATTTACGGCTTCGTAATAACAACACGGATCAAGATATCGAAATTTCCTTTACAAATATTGTAGCAAGATCTTTCCTAACAGCCATACGAAGTTTCATATTATTTAATGCATTAGTATTGTAGTTATAGATGCAAATGCACGGATCCGTTATTTTCCATTCCGCGCATCCCTGAAAACCGCCGTTTAGACCTTCTCCAAGCTCTCGAGTTCATCATCATCATCCACTTATAAAATCTTAAAGGAATAGGGTAGTTTCTTTCATCAAAGAAAACAGAATTCATTAATTGCGACAGGTGCCCCACCAGAAACGTATTCATTACACGCAAATTATTTGGATTAAAAAGTCTTAGTTTCCAAGAAAATTGAATGTTAAATTTAAGTTCCTTTGAAAAGGCTCGGAAATGGCGGGACAGCGGCAGCTTCTATGATGACGTAACAGGTAGATAGTCAACATTGCGAGGCATATGGAATTATCTTCGACTGTACTTACTATTGTATTTCAGAGTCCCTAAAATCTGGTGAACATGTATTAATATACCTCGATTAAAATGCTCAAAGTTCGGAAAGTCTCCTCCATTGAGCATGCCATTAAAAGACGTTTTCTAAGCTCCTACGCTCCCTACTAGTACAGATCTACCGCGAAGGCGTTCTTCGCGGCAAGCGTCGCATGCGCAGTGAAATTAATAACGAAACTGCGTACCTGTGACTTCGCGTTCTGTGGTGTTCCGGCGAAGATGTTTACGTTTTAATCACTTTCGTTTTGACAAACATTTCCTTTATCTCATCTTCTATTCCTTTCATTTACCATTCCTATCATTCATACCTTGCATATTCCATTAGTTACCTTTCATCATCAGTTCCTTTTGCTGATATACAAAGCCACAAGGTTTAATGAGAACAAGTTCAATGGCCTTTCAAACTGGTTATGTACGGACAATCTACCGAAAGTGGATGTGGCCATGGTGGTGGAGTTCTTTAGAGAAGATGTTCGGTTTAGTGCAGGTGAAATCAGAGAAGTAAAGCAAGGTACTCTCTTCTGACAGCTTTGAACCACAAAATTCTCCTCTTCTCGCTTAGTGGAACCGCGACGTAAGCTTTCTTGCTATCGCTAATTGCGTTGTTGTGTAACACTGCGGCACAAAACAATTTTTATAAAGCAATGTTCTCGGAGGCATGTTACTGGTACTCCTTGGGGAATATGATGCTGATCAGCTGATGCAGTGAATCACGAGTTCCCATTAATGGTCTGTGATCACAGTGAGGGGTGATCAACGCATTTTAGTTGTTTTAGTATTTGATCATTCATAGTTTGCTTCGAGATTTTGCCATCCATTATGCTATTGGCGGTAAGCTTTTTTTGCTACTCTCATGTTTTGGCAATGACACCTCGACAAAGTGGATGAATTAAATTAATGTGTATTCTCGTATCGTAGCTGCGGCGTAGCACCTGCTCTCAGTATAGTTATTAAGTGACAATTTCGTGCTTGCTTGTGGGAAATATTTCGAAATGAATACGAACAAAATGGTTTATTTCATGCTTTTCATACTAACTTTACCTAAAAAATAGGAGCTAGCACCATTAATTTGAGAATATATTATTATACGATTTTCATTCCCCATACCGTAACCATAAATGTGTTTCATTATTTTGATGAGGTTTCTCTATGCGACTAGAGCAGCT
Organism: Pyrrhosoma nymphula; assembly: GCA_963573305.1. Classification (NCBI taxonomy): domain Eukaryota; kingdom Metazoa; phylum Arthropoda; class Insecta; order Odonata; family Coenagrionidae; genus Pyrrhosoma; species Pyrrhosoma nymphula. Next base: position 47,264,461 of record OY754337.1, on the reverse strand, counting down.
AAATTAATAAATAAGGGTCATTTCCATTTTACACCAAGTTTACTTTTGTAAATGGATTTTTTCCCGTCAGTAAATTTATTATTATTATTAAAGCTTTCTCGGCGGACGTCGTCTGCAGATAAGCAGCGGCGGCGAAACACCTAGCGGCAGATTGCGGTAGTTGCGTACGTACATGTGACGTCACACGTAGGATTAACCAGCATGCAATAGTTTGCCGTCGCGTTTTCGCGCCGTTGAATTTTTTCACTTTTTAATTAATAAGGAAAAATACTTAACGCCATTTAAAAATCGAACGGCTTCAAATACGTACTCCAGGGGTTATAAACTTCAGATTTAGGCAATAAAAAAAATAGGTAACCACCCTATTCGTTGGTTAATCAATATCGATTAACATTTATTTTGGAAAAAGAGCGCATTCAACTGCCAAGAGTATGCCCGGAAGAGAAAGGGAGAGGCGCGCGCTGCTGCCCAGTCAGAGGGTTGTCCGTAAGGCGCGTGAGGGAGTCTACTACAAGCATTACCTGCGGGGGAAAACCAGTTGTCTTTTCTCTGTGCATGAGTCATTTGGACTCGGTAAATAGTGGCATAAAGGGTGACGCGGCGTTCGGGCACGCGGGCGTTCCTCCGCGTTGTCTTGTAGAGGAACGCCCGAAAGCCGTTACCAATATGGAGAAACGCAGCGGAAACCTCAGATCCAAGTGAATACTTACCTCCGGGGTCTATATCTGCTTATGAAAAATGCCGCGTAAATTATAAGAGAATATCGCAAGCGGAAGGCTTTGAAAATGGCCGAAAGTTCGCAGTTAGGCCCGCAAAACTTCGCAATAGAAGAAAAAAAAACTCAAAATTTTTTCTTCAACTTCGACGCATAAAAAGAGGGGTGCGCCTCTTACACGGGTGCGCCTCTTACACGCGTTTATACGGTAATCTTCCCAACCTTTGCAACCAGACATGGGCAGATCTAAAAAGCTACACTAAGAAAAAATACTCAAAGGCAAAGGGGCATGCTGCAGGGACTGGTGGTGGACCACCTCTAACATCAAACTTGACGCCTCATGACCATGGAGGCTGTTGAGGGGGACACTTCCTTGGAGGAAGCAAGTCCATTGCTACCACTCGATGATATCCCTGTAAGTATATATTAAAAAATGGAATCAGCGTAAAAAATGCAAGATGGTGTGGGAAACAATCCTTCATTCTTTACACTGCCATGCTATTATTGCTGCATTGCATTCTTATAATCCTATATCCTCTAACTAAAATCCTTGTTATTTGTTCTTCAGATACCATGCATAGAAATAGAAGTGGGCAATTCCGAGTTGGTTTTAGAGAATGAACTAATAATGCCACAGGTAAATTTCTTAATACTTTTAACCGTAGAGGAATTTATGTTAATGTATAATATTCAATCTCTATTAAATTTTTCTTTAAATTTATATTTGTAAACACACTTTAATACTATTTCTTCGAGACATACCTAATCACTCTGTCTCTCTGCTTAGCCACACATTGTCTCTGCCTTGCATCATCCCATCTAATATTCCCTTTCTCTTACTGGTTTTCATGTATCCTTTTTTCAAAACTTCTCTTTAGAACATCCCTTCCCCTTTATAACTTTATACATCTAACTCTGCACATTCTATTTCTTTCTTCCAGCAGCCTCATCTCCTAGTCACTATCTTCAGCACCTCTACATTCATCTTTTTCTCAATCCTTTTTACTTTCCCCATCCTACATACCCAAATCTCAAATGCCGTCAATTTCTTCTTATCCTATCCTCTTAGGGCATATTTTAGTGAATCAATTTTCAAACTTTGTACTTAAACTCTTCTTTACATCTTTGCTCAGGATTCCTGACATTATTTCATAGCACTTAATTTTATTTTAACAAAATACTGCAATATTTTTATGTAAAAATTTAGATTCTAATGACTTATTTAATTTTATTATCTTAAATGTTGTAATGATTCCTTAAACAGGACACTCCATTGAATGAAAGTACCAGCACCATTGAAAAAACCCCAGAGACCTCGAGTGCAGCAAAAAAAGAAAGGGGGGGCCTGTAGCTGAGTTTGCCCAGGGATTTGTCAATGTGGAAGAGAGGAGATTAACCTTGGAGGAGAAGCGTTTAAAGGTTGAAGAGGAAACATTATCATTAAAGAAAGAGAAACTTAAAATTTTGAAACATTATAAAGAAGAGAAGCTAAATGCTTATCAAAGAAGGACAGATGTCCTAGATAGGGCCACAGGTGCTCTTATTGAGTGTCTGAACATAAGTAATAAGAGAGAACCATAATTTGTTTCAAAAAATTGTTTGATTTTAGATTTACCTGTTTTTGTATTTCCTTTTTAAAAATGTAATTCATTTTTTTCATTAAATATTTTATATAATGATAAAATTTTGAGTCTCACCTAATTATGTCTGTCTAAAACTAGTTTCTAAGAGCTTTGTAGATGGGCCCATGTTCTCCTGGTAGTTTTCCCCAGAACCTCACCATGTAACTCTCCCTCCATAGATTGTCACCCAGATGACAGAAATTAATAGCATATAAATTGCTTATTATCTACGATGCGTTGAGTTTTGCTTCATCCATCAAATATCTAGCCAATTCAGGATGCAAATATTATAAATCTTAATGGGATTTTAATGATTCTATATAATAAATAACATAATTTATTTGTCCATATAGGGTAGAATGCCCAATGGTTGGCACCCCCCAGTAGTTGGCACTTTGTAATAAACCGTGCGATATTAAGTATCAGAAAGGTATTGCAATATTGTTGCATCTGAATTTAGAAGCAAAGGAGTTTTACTTAATATGTATCAGCTGTTCCCTCTACCTTCCACCATTTGTGAAGTGACTGCGGACCATATCACCTCGTGCTGCATTTTCTCTGGAGGAATTGGAGGTTTTCTTAGCGGTAAGGTAAGAACATAACTTCATTTGAATGTATTTTTTATCCATAACAGCCCATTAATTATTTTGAAACATAGATATTCGTAATGATTGTAATGCCTCAATGACTGTGTTTTTGACTTATTGCCTGTTAACGAAAGTGAAATAAATTTTTATGGCATGCCAATTACTGGTATTTATATATTGTTAATTTCCAATTATTGGCACGGGGTGCCAATTATTGGAAATTTCAACAACTACGGTTACATATTCTTATTGTTCGCCAAATTCATCATACTGTCAATATTAATGCGTATTCTAAATTTTGGCTCATAGACATGAGTGCAACCAGTACTTGGCATGGGTGCCAATAACTAGAAAAATGGGTGCCAATAACTGACTACACTCCAATTGATAATTTTAAAAAATAAATGTTTTAATAGTCTGTTCTTTCTTGATAGGCTAAAGTGCAAAATGGCTCCACGCAAAGATAAGAGTTACTCTGAAAAAACTCTGTGATGTCATTACAGCTGTAAAAAGAGGAATGGCATTTAAAAGAGCTGCAAAATGTTTTGGCATCCCAAGGTCAACTTTGCAGTTTCGCTGCAGTGATAAGTTTTCCAAAACTTCACGTGGACCAGCTCCTGTACTTGGAGTTGAAGAAGAAAACACCCTCATTAGGTACGTGGTTGCAATAGTTAAAGAAAATAAAATTATATTTTCTAATTTTTCTTAGAAATGAGAGGCACACAGTTGTGCTTGCCAAAAATATGATAAGTAGTAGTCACAGTATATGAAAAGCTTTAGCGTGCAACGACAATGTAATCTATTAATTTGCTAGGCGCCAAGTGATCTTTTGCCTAGGCTAGCATATATTATTCTCTTTTAGCGATCATTTCTTTATTTAGAATATTGAGATGGGACCAAGTCTATTCTATTTTAATAAATTGAATGTGTAACATGAATTAAAAAATTGCAAGCCAATGTCGGTAGTTTCAAATGGGTTGAGAGACAGAGAGATACTCCCAATAATTACATAATATTTGTTTCATAATAATTGGTATTATGCGTAATATAACAATTCAGTATGATAGTGATAATATAAATGTGTATTTATTTTACTTCATTATTTTAGCAATAATATTTAAATTACTTCCATTCATTTGCAACTAACTTTCAGTGGAGAAGAACTTCAAAGAGCTGCAGGCTTATTTAACCATTATTTTGCACTTTATTTTCCCCATCTGTCAACATTAGGGTGACCGGATCTCATAGAGGAGGAAAAAAATATCGGAATCTTATTCGTCTGGACCCCACAAAACGATTCTCCTTTCCAGATATTGAGATAGCCGAAATTTGAGCTCGATTAAACGACCGTAACCCGTGCCGCTCGTCGCTCAAAGTTTGAAAAAATCCAAATTTTTTGCCAAAAAGCTGACATATGGAGCCATAACTCCAGAACGGTAAATAATAAAAACACACTTAATATCTCAAAAGAAAGCTAATGTTGTTCTTCAACATTTATATTCTATACATAATTGTTGTTATTTTAAGTCAAACTGAGTTACAACAGCCTTTAGCCCCAAAAACGTGACCTGGTACCAGTAGGAGCCAGTTTGGGAGTATTCGAAGAATTTTAGGGGTTTTTACATAATGTGTCTCGGAATTAACATTTTTTTGTTAACAAGTATTTTGGAACTCAATTTTCAAACATAAAGAGCCTTTTGTTTAAATTTAATCTTTTTTTGTATGGGGATTACCTGACTAGTTTACCAAAGAAAGACCCGTTTGACAGGTAAAAAGGAGGGTGAATCTAATTTCTATTTTAGGGATGGTGATTTTACTTCAGCGTACAACGGACCTTTTATTTATTCAGTTTAGTTTCTAAAGTGCCTTTGAGCTGGTTAGCTCGAACAATTATCTAGTGAAGATATTTTAAGGTTTTTTTTAATTTTCCAAGTGTGTGTTATTGTTTTTATAATTATTATAGTATTATTTTAAAAGAAATTTGAAAACATTTTATTGAAATTAAAGTTTGTAATATATTTTGTTTCATTTTTCTAGATAACTGTTATTTACCTATTGGACTCTGAAATGGCATCCACATCAGGTGTACAAAGCCGGACCAAGGATAAAATATTTCTTGTGGGCTATCCCATTCACCAGATCAACGGTTGTAAACTACCCTCAAATCGTCAAGTTTTGTGTGCTTTATTTTATAATTTACGTACTCTCAAATTAACTGTAAGAAAATCAGCAAAACTTACCATACGAGAAGTGTTCATTTTTTGGGATAAAGCTCGAATCCCAACTAAACATGAGCAAGATGCAATTACTAAGCTGGAAAAACTTTACGCCGAGTGGAGAACTCTTCAAAAAGACCGGAAGAAAACATCGGAAACGGCCAAGAACAAATTTAAACAGTTTCTTGAAAAGTTGGATGATCTCTTTGATATTGCTCAACAAGATGCCTGGGCTCTGATGAAATCGGAAGAAGATAAGGAGTTTCTCGTGAAACAGAGGCAGAAAGGCCGCCCAGGTTGCATGACTGGAGTGGATCTCCAGTTGTCTTGAGCTGAAGAAATCAAGGCGCAAAAGGAACTTGCAAAAATGAACCGAGAAATCCAAGAAGAAACTTTTGATATTGGTGAGGTTTTTTTATTATTATTATTCTAAAAAATAGATAAACAAATAAGTAAATGTATTTATTATTACTATTCTGCTAAAACGACAAGTTTTATAGTCTTTTTTTCTCTTTCTTTTGTTGCTTCTTAGAGACGGATGATGAAGACAAGTTCGAAGAAGGAGAAGACACTGAAGAGGAGAGCATCTTCCAGGAACTTGAGAGCTTGGAAGAAATGGACATCCCTGAAGAAGCTGCAGAAGATCCAGGACCATCGGAGAGCAAGAGGGTGAAAGTTTCATTTGCAAGGGGCGTTAAAGAGATTTTAAACATGAAATTGTCCATTTTGTTAAATCGATGCGAGGTATCCGACAGAAATGCCACGAGAATTTTAATAGCTACTCTAGAAGCACTAAACCTTGACCCTCTTGAGTACAAAGTATCGAAAACATTATTACATTATAGAAAGCAAATGTTCAGAGAACAATATACTGAAAAAATTTTAGATAAAGTAAATATTCCTGAAAAAGAGCCCGTGGTTGCCAATTGGGACGGTAAACTTTTACCGGGTGTTTTAAAAAATGAACTATGTGAGCGAATAGCTATTGCTATTTCATATGGCGAAAAGGAACAGCTGCTGGGAGTTCCTGTAACAAGTGTAACAGCAAACAGCTCTGGAGAGGAGCAAGCCGTAGCCGTATATGAATGCCTACATGAATGGGGTCTTCCCAACACCATCAAGGCGATGTGCTTCGACACTACAGCATCCAACACGGGAAGACTCAAAGGAGCATGCGTCATATTGGAGCAAATGTTAGGAAGAGAATTGTTATACCTAGCTTGCCGTCACTATATCTTGGAAATTCTGTTAAGAGGCGTATTCGACACAAAAATGGGATCAACCACTGCACCTCATCCAGACATTTTCAAGAGATTCATCACTGCGTGGCCCAAGATAGACAAACGAAAATACGACACAGGTATCAGTGACAATCTAATACAAAAGCAGCTAACTCCAGAAGTAATTGCAAATGTTACTGCTGAATTTGAGACCAAATTTACTGAGAGCCACCCCAGGGGGCTTATTCTCTATCTCGAAGCTACCGATGCCGTAGCTTCGAATAAGCTACCAAAATTGGCTACCTACCGTATTCTCTAAGTCGATGGAGCTTTCTCAAAGTCGTAACAGGAAGTGGAGAGAAGTTCGTCGAGTGGCGGATATGAGAATATCTTTAAAGCAAATCTACAGAAACTCCGTCTCTGCTGACGTCATTCTGAGAACCAATAGAATCTCTCGTCTCAATTCTTTTCGCGGGTGAAACAGGTGTTTGAGGTTATAAGTGTTCTTCTGCTCAAAATATTCGCGTAAAAGGTATACGTCCAGTTTATCATTTTCGAACTTCGAAATGTAAGTGGTAATAGCTTTGATTGTTAAATTAGAGTGATTATCGTATTATGATATATGACATGTAATACGTTGTTGAACTTGAAACGGCAAATGGATACGTTCACTGATGTGCTTATTTGGCCCTACACTGTTGTAGGGATGATAAGAGAGGGCGAATGAACAAGTCCCAGACGAAAGTTCTGGTGAACTATATGTCCGAGAACATCGACTTCGCCCGAGGAAAATTCGAGGGCATGCAGGGGAAGGTCCTCATGGCAAGAAAGTGGGAAGAGTTAAGCACTCTTCTCAATGCGCAAGGCCCCCCTAAGACAGCGGAATTGTGGAGAAGAGTGAGTATTTTCAGTATTGTGTGTATTCAAAAACGTATGATTTACAAATATTGTCAATTCTAAAATATCCAATGCTAATGTTATTAACATTCGTAGGCTTGGAAATACCTCAAAGGGAAGACAAGGGCGAAAAAAGCCAAGCTCAATGCCGAAAATGCGGCAACAGGGAACAGAGAGGTAAACGTTGTGATGCTTGTGTTTTGCACTTGCGTACTGAGAACTAATTATACCTTCCATTTTCTACTGAAGGGTGTCACTGCTCCTTTATCTAGTGTTGAGCTGCAAGTGCTAAATATAATAGGCCTTCAAACAACGCAGCCAATGTTTGAAACAACTCGGTTGCCACAAGTAGACGTATGTATTCTATACTACGTGAAATTAGTATTTGCTTACGTGGTTTACTGAATGCTACACTACTTTGTAGGTACCCTGTGGTGGTGAGGATGACGATCTTGAACCAGTGGCAGATATGCTGGAGGTTTGAAAGTGCTATTCCACCTAGAAATTACTATTATTTTATTTGAAGTATCGCCAAAAATTCGTTATGACGTAGATGATCTAGTACTGGGTTTTGAGCTGAGTGATATTGATATTCCCTTATCGTGACAGTGACTATTGTTTTTCAATTAGGTGGTGATCGACACTGACGAGCCTGTACCCAGTGGTAGTGGGATGGGTGAGTTATTCTCGCGCTAATCGATTCCCCTGTTTCTATCAAGCAGAAATAAGTCATTTAATTGATGAAAATGTCGGGGCATGCATAATCTCTGTGCTCACTTTTTAAAATCTCATTTATATGTAGGTACTTGCGTGTTCTTTTTCAGGGAGCGGTGGAACTCCCCTTCAAAGTGAGTTTCCTATTCACTTATATTTTTGTCTTGCATATCATTATTATAATGTAGAAAATCACTAACCATGACATTTTATCTGCAAGCTTCTCTGATGAAAGGGGTATGTACAAATCGTAGCAGCTTGGGATAGTGATTGATTTCCTTCTTTTGGGGATATGAATTAAATAATCATGACATGACCAATTACGTTTTTATTGGACCCATGGCAGATGTGTGAACATATATATAGCAATGCAATCCATGAAGAGCTGCCTCATAGTTGATTCAACTGCAATCAAGGAAGGGTTGGAGAAAGTCAACTAAGCATCCTTTACGTCACGAACAATATTTTTTAAATATATCTGCTGGCCATGTTTATTCTTTCCTGTCTTTATACAGTGTCTCGACCACCATATCGCAGTGTCTCAGCCAAAATAGATGAGACTCACCGAACCATCCTGGAGTTGGAGTTTGAGAATAGGAAGTTGATGGAGGTACGTACACATCATGTTTCTATGTAAGATATTCCTGTATTTCTTCCTGCTAACATTTTGGATGATCATTCTTCAGGCATTGGTAAATATTACTATAGCTTCTTTGAAAATTTTCAGGCTCAGACAGAAAATTCAGCATCAATGGCAGGGTCATTGAAGGAGGTGGTGGAATTGCTCAGGGAGGGAGTAAAAGGGCAGAAGAATATAGAAGCTCTCTTGCAACAAGTGGTAACTAATCAGGAGAGAATAATTTCTGCCATAGAAAGCAATGATGTGAAAGAAAGTGAAAGAAATCCAATATGATAGTTCATCCGAAAGCTGTCTCTTTTGAAACGTCTCCCGCTACTAAGTTAAATTTTATCGCTTATTCAGTTGACAATTGCGCATCGAGTGCGTATCCCGAAGTGCCAAGCAGCAGTCGGTCGACAGAGTCTTGCAGCAATCCTTTTCTCATTGAAAATGAATCGAAATCTTCGGATAATTTGATAAGTGAGTTAAAATATTTGTTGTCACAATATCCCCATGTCATGACCCACGATTTGGGGACCACATCGCTTATGACTTACGAAATAGAATTAACTGACTGCAACCCGATTCGGAGTCATCCATTCTCTTTATCTCCCGTTAAGGCACAGATCATGAAAAAACATGTTCAGTCGCTGCTCGACAAGGGAATTATTGAAAATTCTAACACAAATTGGTCTTCTCCAGCCTTTTTAATTCCCAAGAAGGATGGTACGGAGAGGTTAGTTGTGGATTATCGTAAGCTTAATAAGCAAGTTCAAATAGACGGTTATCCCACTCCGTCGGTGGAACATGCATTTCAATATTTAGCTGACGCAAAATACTTTACTATACTTGATCTTAATTCTGCTTTTCACCAAATTCCTTTGTCTGAAAATTCGAAGAAATATACTGCTTTTGTCACACCGTTCGGGATATATCAATATACTCGTTTGCCATTCGGGTTTGCCAATTCTCCCCAAGTCTTCACTCGCTTAATTAACGACGTACTGGGAGATCTTAAGTATTCCTGTGTGTATCCTTATATCGATGATTTGTGTATCAATTCAAAAAATTCCAGGGATCATATTAATCACGTCGATGCTGTCCTTAAGAGACTTCGTTTGGCTGGACTTACTGTATGCGAGAAGGTTAAACTTGGCACTACGTCTCTCACCTTCCGGGGCCACTTGATATCCCATGGAAAACTTCAAGTTGATCCTGATAGAGTGAAGCCAATCGAAAAATTCCCTGCTCCAAAGAGTTTGAAGGAATTAGCGAGATTTCTGGGGTTATGTGGTTTCTATTCCAAGTTCATTCCAAGGTATTCTGAAATTTCTATTCCTTTAAATCGCCTTAAATGTAAGAATGTTCCCTTTCACTGGTCAACGGCAGATAATGAAGCTTTTATTCAGTTAAAGCAAGCTTTGATTAAGCCCCCGGTGCTGTCTTTCCCTCGTTTCGAGGATGAATTTCACTTATTTGTTGATGCTAGTAGCCTCGCATTAGCTGCAGTGTTAAACCATAAAGTAAACGGTAATTTCATACCTGTGGCATTCGCTAGTAAAGCATCATTGGATCATGAAAGAAAGTTTTCGACTTATGAGCTGGAATGTATGGCTGTATGCTGGAGTGTCGAGAAATTCAATGTGTACCTTCAAGTAAAACCTTTTCATTTGTATACTGATAATGGAGCACTAACTTGGTTGTTTTCACATCCCAAACAGCTGGGAAAGTTGGTTAGAATGGTTCTTAAACTCTCTTCTTATAAGTTCACCATCCATCATGTACGGGGAACTGCCAATAATGTAGCTGATTGCCTTTCTCGTGTCGTTCCTGTGTCGTTCCTGTGTCTAGTGATAATGTTGCTAGTGATATTGATTCATCTAAAGTTGGTGATGATCTATTTCCACCAATGGCTTGTGTATTGAATAATGTTCCTTTATCATTTGTTAATATTAGAGACCACCAAAGGTCAGATCTTACTTTGAGAGATGTTCTCCAGAAATTGCAGAAATATCCCTTGTCTTGTGCAAATTATTTTGTTAAGAACCAGCTGCTATGTTCTGGCAATTCACAAACTCTGAGAGGGAAGGTTGTTTTACCTGTCGTGCTTCGACCAATGATATTCCAATATTTTCATTGCTCGAGTTTTGGGGCTCACCTGGGAATGACCAAAACTTATGAGAAAATTAGTAGGGAATATTGGTGGAAGGATATGAAAAGGGAAATTTTTGACATGGTCAGAAATTGCCACTTATGTCAGACATGTAAACCTAGAAATTGTTCTTCGCCTGGCATGTTATCTTCTAACATCCCTTCTAATGTCTGGGAAAGAATTTATATTGATTTTGTCGGCCCATTCCCATCCACAAAAGGTAGCAATCAGTATATTTTAACACTTATTGATGGGTTCTCTAAATTTTGTATATTGGAGCCTGTACGAAAGGCTACAGCTGGTGCTGTTGTGTCTGTCCTCACTCAAAGAGTCTTCTCCAAGTTTGGTTTTCCAAAATATCTAGTCTCTGATAATGCTTCAGTTTTTAAGTCACACCTGCTTAAGGAGATGTGTTTACAACTTGGTATAAAACAAGTTTTCACATCTCCATATTACCCTTGCGCTAACCAAGTCGAAAGACTTCATCGAAATTTAAAATCTGCCTTGACAATTTTATGTAACAATGTTCACTCTACATGGGACCTTTTCCTCTATGATCTAAACTTTGCTTTCAATACTTGCTGTACATGGTAGCACTGGCCAATCTCCTGCTAAAATAATGTTTGGTAGACAACTGCCACATCCTCTTACAAATCAGTGGTCAATTCCTATTGAGCTGTTCGAGGACAAAATTAAGGATGATCAGAGGAAAGCCTACTTGCAACAAGTGGTCGCCAATCTCAAAAAGGCAAGGGCAAAACATGGGGAGGCTTTTAACAAACTCCACTCTCCAGTAAATTTTGCCCCTGGGGATTTAGTTCTTTGTAAAAATCATCCTATTAGCTCAAAGGCAGACAAGAGAACAGCCAAACTAATGCCTCTTTGGGAAGGTCCTTTCATTATAAAAAAATTTGTGTCTCCTGTAACAGTTGTTCTTGAGCTATCACATGATAAAGAAAAAATATGTCATGTCTCTCAGTTGAAAATTTATCATGGTGACTCTGTGAATTCTCACTAGCTCAATATGGTGTGACTATTGCATTTTTCAAATCAACTCAATGAAATACTATGATTCTATTTAAACACACTGTTATTTGTTGCCTTTTAGTTGATCAATATGTACTATTCTATTAATCTATTATTATACTAATACTTAATAATGTGAATACAGTGATCACCTTACTTATAATGTTGTCTTCCTCTCAAAGTGTGCAAATTGTGAAATCTGTTGGAGGACGAATGGTCTGATTGGAATGGGATGTGGGGAGAACAGCCAGGAACATTCCCGAGGTGACTCGCTTCCAGATAAGTTGCGGAGGGTCAATGGCTGTTAAGATTCATGTGTGTGCCATCGACTGTGATTATACCATTGTCCTCCCAGGGTGATTAGTGCTTTTTTATGGTGATTAACTGTGTAATTGCAAAAATTATCATTTTCTGTCTCTACCTGGCTATCTAATTTCTGTAGTCAGGTTATGTATGCTGAATATTGGGTTGTTAGGTCATGTATCTGGCGTAGGGGGTGCGATCCCATCGCCCGGCAATTATAATGATTGTCGCAAACAGCACCCAGCTCTAGTATCATGCATAGCTGGTCTGGGGTTCCAACCCCCAACAAATTTTGAATTGAATTATCCATGACGGTGGCCACTAAATTGTTTTTTTCTATTAATTAGTTTTTTCTAACACGTTTGGCTTAACCTGGCCCGAGAACTGATTGAATCTCTCATCTTACCCAAAATAATTTTCCATTTTTTGCTGTGTTTCATGGAAAACAACTTCTTACATATGGGTAGTGACATTGGAGAGATATCAATCTAATTTGTCATTAAAATGACTCCAATCTTATTCTGAGTCATTTCTATCAACCCAAATTCCTTCATTGAGTTATCAATGCTTAACAGTACAACCCAATTGGTTGTGCGAAAAAATTTAATTAGTTTTAAGGTCCATGAAATTGATTGTCCTCTCATTCTGAGTCGTTCAATCAACCCAACTTCTTCAATGACTGTGTTTATGCTTAACAGTGCAACCCAAGTGGTGGCATAAAACCATGTAATTAGTTTTTAAGGTTCATGAATATGGGGGATCCACTCACAAATTTTGTATAATCATTAATATTATTAATACTAGGGAAAACTTGGAATACAGACTGATATTGTTATACTTGAATTATCATTAATATTGTTAATACTAGGATGAACTTTGAATATAAAATAATATTGGTATATTTGTATGATTATTATAATTATCTAAAGTATATTTAACTGGTGTCACACAATTGCATACTATTACTTTCAATGAATACAAGTCTACTTTCATTGAACAATTGTATAATCCTGCCTTCTAGAATATTTGCTTTCTTTTATGCAATATTCTCATTCTAGTTAATTCATTACACCTGACGAGTCAGATGTTTCGTCTACTGGGTGTTGGTTTCTTGTTCCTTTGAATTATTTCTCATTTTTGTTGGATGTTGCCAGATGGGCATCCAAATTAGTTATTATAATTGATATCAAAGATGCTATCATATCATTCTACTGGTCCATGTTTGTGACAGTCAGAATATACTTTAATCTTTTGTTTGAAGGCTGTTGAATATTTAAAATCTATTGTTCAATGTGTTTATCTGCAATCTTCACCTGTCGCCTGGAATCACAGCTGTGGTATACTGCTCACTTGTTTCCTGTACTTAGGCAACTTTCGAGGAGTGTCTCTCCCTCAATGGTTGGCTATGGCTGTGTGAACCAGTGTCATACTGAAAGATTGTATGAATCTGAAATGTTACTAAACTGGGTTATTAACTTCAAGATGTTTATTAGTGATTATCCTTCTACACTGAATGATCTGTTGTTCCACCTTTGTGGTCCAGAAAGGAGAGGAGGTTCTTGTCTGTGGGTGTGTGTGCTCAGTATCTTGGCAATATTGTTCAGTTAATTGCCTCTTAAGCCATAAACTGGCAGTGTGAATTCAGTGAAAGTGTCCCTCTTGCAAGAAAACAATTGTCATTGATTCAATCATCATTCCCCATCCGGGAGTCAATTCTGTGCTGATTTCTCCCAGTGGATGTGGCATTTTCCCCCCCATTTTTGGGCAATTCCCCTCTTTGGACAGTTTCCCCTCTGCGGACTGTTTATCCTCCGGACAAAGCCGAAGGACTTGCCCGAACGACATGCGCGCTAACGACATGTGCGCCAACGACGGCCAAAATGCCTACGACTACAAAATGCAGCGACTCCTGCCAGCGACTTCTGCCACGCCTTCAGCCACGCCTTTAGCCGCGCCTTTCCCTCGCCAGGTCCTGCATCGTTTATATAGCCAGTAAAGTGAGGAAGGATACCAAAAATGCGGTCATCCTGACCAAGGCACAAAGGCTGTGATCCTGTATTCTGCGGCCGAAGCCAGAAAACAGTTCCTGGCGCACCAATTAAAAACTGCCACCCTATCTATCACCCATCCCATTATTTCCTCCCCTCCAAGGCTACCAATCGCCAACCTCCTGACCTTACCCATTCCACCTTCGTCCTTGTCGACAGACCCCCTCCTCAGCTGACTCATGGCTGGGCTCGCCCTCTATTGCTTCCGAGACGGCGACCGGGGAACACCGTTGTGTGAGCCTGCTGACTTAAGTCACTTTCGTACTTAAGAAAGAAGCTCAACCTCTCGTACTTGTTAAACTTAAATTATTTTCCGACTGGAAACTTTCATTACGGTCGCCTGACACTCGACCTATGGGTAAATTCTTGTAATTGGTTTGGTTCTATTTTGTGATTTGTAAAATATATTGATAAGTTAAGTTTATGATTGATAATACTTGTGTTTTCCTCATTTATCTCACCCGAGCTTGGAAAGAGTTTGTGTTTTTACGAGTGTTATCGGCGAGAAAATCTACTCTCTTCTCCCGATAGCGCTACAATATAAATATATAAATTTATAAATGTTTATTTTTAGAATATAATAAGCTATCCACCGACTGCGGTAAATTATCATCTGCCCATAATTTTATTAATACCTAACTTTTCATGCGACACATTATGCGGTTCTCTTATATCAGCTGCTTTGTTGTAAAAATACAACTATGGAAACAATAAACTGATGTACAAAGAGCTTTCAAGTGTGATTAATGTCTAAATTATCGCAACGGCTTCAGTCGCCAAAAATACGAGTCGGCATGTTAAGTTTTGCATTAATATGTAGCAAACTCAATGTAGAGTAGTATTAGAATTGGGTTTTTTTTTGTGCGTCGACGGCTAGGGTCATTTGCACCATGCTCAGCCCATTTGACGCATTAAAACTAGATCTCTACAAAATGTAACTACTAATTTTATGCATTTCTATTTTATGAGTAATGCATGAGTGCATGCTAACTATATTAAATTTAAAAAACCTATTTCTTTGAAATACAATAAAATTCGGCTTAGGCTAACCGGATCGTCCCCTAGAAGCGTATCTAGGCTACCCGTGATGGCCATTCTACTGCGTATAACCCGGTATTTAGTGCACGTTGTCAGTAGGCGATTTACAGTGAGAGAGGCGTCACAATCATCGCACTGTGGAGGGGTCTTTTCAGCAGTAAATAGAAAGGAGTGTGTAAAATGGCAGTGCCCAATCCTCAAACGGGTGATTGTGACCTCATCCCTACGTTTGCTTCTGCAAGAGGAAGGCCACGCTGAAATTTCAGGTTTGATGCTACACAGCTTGTTATTCTGAAGATTCCGCCATGTTCCTCTCCAGTCCTCCAAGAGTACAGGCCGTAGCGTAGCTTTTAGGTCATCCGCGAGGACCACCGCAATATCAATTTGGTGGTTTCCCAATGTTTCTTTTGCTGCGGCGTCGGCTTTCTCGTTACCCGTAATCCCTACGTGCCCAGGTATCCATAAAAACATGACTCTTACTTCTTTTTCCGAAAGTTTTAAGAGGGCAGTTTGAATTTCCTGTACGATGGGATTAAAGGAGGAAAATGCGGAGATCGATTGCAGTGAACTTAGCGAATCAGTGCATATCATGAAAGATTTCCATGAAAGATATTTCAACAAATTTTAGAGGAGTCCTCGGCACCCCTGCGGGTAGGGGGATGGAGAATACTCCCGCAGTATCCCTGCTTGTCGTAAGAGGCAAACTCAATGTGTCTCATAATCTGAATCTATTGATTTTCAAATTTCCTTATTACCGTAACTTAACCCATGCAGTCGTAATTGAATATCGCCCTCTATTGAATAGATATAAATCTTTATTCGTATTACCTACATTTTTATTGAAGACTATATTAGGGAAGTCCATGGCAAAGCAGTATATTTGCTGTACTGTAGATTTCGGCCCATAAACCATTTCATTAGAAGACAAAAAGTGTTAGCAATGGAATTTCTTCGTAGTAGGTGACCCTTTTAAAAGTAATTAATGAATGAACTTGTAATATTAGAAAACAGTATGTGAATTCTCAAAAATTTCTATGATTAGCTTACATGCTTATTATCATGGCTTTTTGAGACTTGAAGAAGCACTTTGTAAGTGAATATTGAGTAAAATTTTAATCTATCAAGGTCTATTCTTATTTAGAAATTTAATGAATTTGAATTGAGATAAGATGTATTGTCTAAATCTGAGGCTGTTGTTATCCCTATAACCTAAATTTTTAATATTTTTCAGAGCTTCCAGAGAATGCTATGGAGATCAGGCCGTGGGATATGTGCAAGTAAAGCATGCAGATGGAAAATGCTGTTAAAGGGAAGTTGTGTCCTGAACATAAAGTTAGAGCTAAACAGTATTCCATGGAATTGGTAGTGGATGAAATAAGCCACAAAGTAGACAAAGTGGAGTGTCAAGATTGTCCAGCCTCATCTGGTGAGTCCTTTAGTGACATCTATTAATACTGGCTATGCCAAGAAAAGTATTGATTAGTACTTACTTCATTCATTCAGTACCTCTATGTATGCATTTTAATTAGCCTAGTGAAAGGGTGGATTTGTTTGAATTTCTTCTTTAATTGTATCAGAATTGTTATAGGCTAAGGTAAGCCGAAGTATATTTTCATTCCTCAGAGGAAGTGTCTACCCAAGTTGTGCCATATCACTACACAGACCATGCAGGCAACTACGTAGACTGTGCAGTCATTTGGCACACATGTAGCCACTTCCACTTGGGTTGTGCCAAGAAGAAAGCATAACAAAGCAATTCAGCAAAACTATTTCAATTCACAGCTGGTTTCGATATGGTATAACATCACCTGTGAGAGAACTGGGTGTATTGCATAAAATTTAATTAGACTATAACTTGGAACAAGAGGATGACTAATAAGAAAGGAAGGGTTTGGTGTGGGTTTCATTACACTTTTTGTGTCAAAGAATGTGTGGCTAACAAATTACATTGTCGATGAAATGGGAAAGGGAGGACGGTGAAGGAGAAAAAGAGTTGAGTGTAATAACACTGAGGTATGGTGAACCCCTTAACTTAGACAAAGTTCTACCATGAAGTCAATCTCATTCCTTAACAGTAAAGTTGCTAAGCTAAGGGGGATGTGTACCATATATGGAGGATCCTGGTGTTTCCAAATCCTGCTTTCTTAGCATTATGTATATGGACCAATTTATGCTTTATTGCTACAAGAAGAAGTTTAGTCTGAATACCTTGTTTTCATTAAAAAGAAGGCCTGGTTCTTTCATTCATTTCTTTCATGCAGATATAAATAATATCAAAGCAGTTTAAAAGACAACACTAACAATCCCTTGATCCCTTTCAACATTTTTCACTTTGACCACGTGTATACATCAGGTATACTTTTTGAACTCAGTTAAGTACAATACCCTTACTACGTTTAGTCTCCTCCCCTTGCACCAGGTTATATAGTTTGTTCAAGACCCTGTTGTTTCACAGCTGATATTACACTGTATCAAAATCAGCCAGGAATGTGTAAGCGGCGCTGCGTCGCCGGCTCACGGGGCGTGAGACCGGACGTCCTTTGAGACGGCTCATGGTATTTCTATGCCTAGACGTAGGCACTTGTAATAAGTGCCTTCGTGGGAGCTATGCGGACGTCGGCAACTTTGCAGAAAGCTGGGTGGACACGTAAGGCGAAGGTGACGACGCCGTCCGCAGGAAGGCAGTCGGCGATGTGTGCTTAAGACCGAAGGTTGAAGCGGCGTTCGTGCGTCGCAATGTGTAACGCAATAGAAATAAATATCTTCACTGAATGACTCGTTCCGCTATCTTTTTGGAGTGTCACCCAACGAAGGAAAACCCGCGCTAACAAATGTAATATTTTGTTGTTGAATGCCTAATTTATGATTTCATTTCAAATGCTTGAATGAGTTACATAGATGAGAATGTTAAAATTAAAAAAAATGAGAAACAATTATTTTTAAATGTCTTTAAGTGGTTTCCCCGTTGTCATGCATGGTATGTTGTCAATTCTCTGTCCAGCAGGAGCTAATGACTAAGATAACTTACGTTAATTAAAAAATGACATTCAACAAAATTTACCAATAACTGCAATGGTTTTCAGCAACATAAGAGATATAAACCTTAACCATGAAGGTCAATAACCTCCTGCTCAAGTCTATATTTTCAAATAATTTAAGTTGAAATTAAGAAATTATTATTAGAAATAATAGTAGTCTGTAAAATTAAAAACAGGCTTTTTACAAGTGCACTTGTTATTACAAACGTATTACTGATTACAAAAACTTGCTATTTTATTATTATGTTGTTACCATCACTGTAGGTATTCATATTCACCTATTTTCACTCTTAAGCTTCATTGCATAACCTCACTCGAATGCCATTTACATGGTGAAAGCTAATTCTAATATGTATAGTTTAACCATTTTCAGGAGGATGTAAGCATGCTATTGCCTTCCTCATGTGGGTGCACAGAAGGAGTGAGGAAAAAGCCACAACCGAGGTTAAATGTTATTGGAAGCGTTCAGAGCTGGCGAGTGTTGGGAGTAGCAGAAAGTTTGTCTCCTCATTAGAACTGGGGAGGACAAGGAATAAGGAAAGTGATGTGGAGACAAATGATAATTCAGTCTTGGATGAAGTTATTGCTCAGGGGAAGAAGTTAAAAGTTGACAATCAGCTGTTAAGATACTTTCAAAGTGAAAGTTATGATGTAAATAGTTGTCTGCATGGTCTGCAGACAACTAAATAAAAGTCTGCATGGTCTAATGCAGAGGTTTCGGGAAACAGGGAGGATCTGCTGCAAAAAATTCATTGCTTTTGCCAGGGAAAATATGCCCCAAAGGCTGATTAATGAAGCTGCTGCTTCCACCATAAAGCAGGGTGAAAACCCACTTTGGCACGAGCTTCGCTACATGCGAATAACTCAAAGGTGCACGAAGCAGCCTATTGTGGAACTAATGATGGGAAATTAGTAGAAAGGGTGGTGGGAGCTATTAAAATAAAGCCGACAAAGGCTATGAGGAGGGGCTGTTACCTTGAGGCCCAAGTGATAACAACCATGGAGAAGAAACTTGGGGTGAGGCTGATGAAAACAGGACTAATGCTCAGCAATGAAGTTCCCATAATGGGAGCTTCCCCAGATGCAGTTGGTCCACACTTCATTTTGGAAGTGAAATGTCCACTAAAGTGGACACAATAAAACATTATATTAAAGATAACAAACCGATAAACAAGTATATGGCACAGATGTAGCTCCAAATGTATTTCTCAAGGAAAAAAAGAGCTGTATTTTGTGTTGCTGCTCCTGATTTTGAGAACACAAAGGATGTTTCTTGCCTATGGATAGAATATGACAATGATTTTGTAATGAATGTTGTGGCTGCTGCCACAAGGTTTTGGGAGGAAAATATTATCCCAATTTTGTTCAACAGTTGTGAAAGTGGTTAGCTTTTTTAAAAGTTCCCCCAGAACTGGACCTATATCCTTCTCATTATATTTTTGTAATAAATTTAATTTTTACTCCCTATCATTGTTTGCATTTTTTTATGGATGCTACTTTATCAATGGAGC
Organism: Pyrrhosoma nymphula; assembly: GCA_963573305.1. Taxonomy (NCBI): domain Eukaryota; kingdom Metazoa; phylum Arthropoda; class Insecta; order Odonata; family Coenagrionidae; genus Pyrrhosoma; species Pyrrhosoma nymphula. The sequence goes on along the minus strand of OY754337.1, from coordinate 47,244,755 downwards.
CTGAAGATTAATTAAGCCACAAGATATAATAATCACATCATACATCAAGGTAATAAGATTGTGGTCTATACAGGCATGAGGGACTAAAATTTTATACTCCCTAATGCGTCTGATAACTCGCTCAACATGGATCCTCAGGCTAGCAATTTTTTTAGTCTCCATTACTTCCTTTTTGGTGCTCTTCTCTCCAGACTTGACACTGGGGGGTCGCATTAATGTGTAGACTTTTCTACCAAGAAAGCTGTCAATGTGCTTGAAGCCTCGGTCAGCCATCACAGCACAATGAGAAGGCAAGTATTTAAGGTAATCACATTGCTCTACAAGCAGTGAATCGGATATCCTACCTCCAAAGCCTGGATATATGTAATTTGTCAATCCATCCGGTGTGCTAGATACCAAATACTTAAGGGTATTTGCAGACTTATATTCTGACCATGTAAGAGCTTGTTTTACAGGATCAGAAGGTTTTTCTATCTCCACTTCCAAGCAATCAATGATTGATTGCACATTGCTATACCTAGATCGGAATGGTATGGGCAGCAACTCCAGTATCTTTTTCTTGGCTGGCCATATAATCAGCTGTTTCAGACATTGGGCAATTTTTGGTACAGCAGCATGAAACATCCTACTGGCTGTGCTGGATGATATGCCCAAGTCATCAGAGAGAATAGCAAAACATTCATTAAGTCTAATATTTTTAATAGTTAGCATGATCATGGGCATTTCTAAATAGGTTTTCCTCTGAAGTAAGTCAAGAATGAAGCGACAGTTTTCTGGTATGCCCATATAGAGCTTAGGATTTCTATTAAATACATTTCATCGTGCTATTGTTACTTGCTTTCTTTCTTGCTTTCTTGCTTTCTATGGAGTCAAATTCATCAAGAAATTCAGCATCAAGGTTGTGGCGGCCGGCTTTGGCTGCGCGGTTGTTTCCCGAAGTTGCCGTTCCGACCGCCAGGAGTCGGTTGATGCTCCGTGGCCGGGGCGCGCCGGCCGGTCGCCGAGAGTCGCCTGCGTTCACTGAAAGAAGGTCGAACAAGCTAGCCGGTCCGGATCCTCACATCCATCGCCTTCAAGCCACTTCACCATATATTGCCTGTCGCCCAGTATAACTTGTACTACGTGGAATCACTAATAAACCTTCTCGTTATTCATCTTACTCTTTCATTACAATTAGCATTCACGCTAAAGTGGTGACACCACGTGATTTTTATTTTTAAAAGAGTTGTGTAATTAGTGACCACGTGGTTATGGCGTCGGGCGAGTCTCCGGCCACAAAAAAGCCGATCATTGAGCGTGTGGCTATTCGGCTACCGCAATTTTGGGCAGAGCGTCCTGCACTATGGTTTTCCCGTGCCGAGATGCAGTTTTTGACCGCCGGAATCACGTGCGACGCAACGAAGTTTGGCTACGTTGTCAATCAATTGGACGATCGGTTCGCTATTGAGGTGGAAGATATTATCATCAATCCTCCTTCCACCGGTAAATATGAGACCATCAAGGCGGAAATGATACATCGCCTAACCGCGTCCAAGGAGCAGCGAATCCGGCAAATCCTGGAACTCGAGGAACTGGCCGACCGGAAACCATCTCAGTTCTTGCGCCATCTACGAACTCTGGCCGGTGATGGCGTCCCGAGTGATTTCCTCAAATCCCTGTGGATGAATCGGCTACCATCCACCATTCAGAGCATACTGATGACCCAAGAGTCCGCAAGCTTAGAGGACTTGGCGAGGCTAGCCGATAAAATTCACGAGGTAAACCCCCGTGCACAGTTGGCTAGCACTTCCTTCGTGAGCGAGATGGAGACGACGCAGAAGCAACTCCTGCAACGTGTCGAGGAGTTGACCCGCCAGGTAGCAGCCCTTTCTGCCGGAGGTTCGGGCTCCCATCCTCAGGGCGCCTTTACAGCTCCGCGCTGCGCTCACGCCACGGGTACCTTGGGTCCTTTATAGCTCCGCGCTGCGCGAACAAATGAAAGGCCAAAAGCGTCGGGGCCAAATATTACTGAACGGGTTCATGAGTTCACAAATGCTATCAATTTAATTATTGGATCCAACTTCTTTGCTTATTCTCCTTCGGATTAGCTTAACTTAGTTGTACCAATTAGTATTGTTAAAGTAGCGACTGCTTTGTAGATCTAAGTCGTATATTTGCGAGTAATATTTCGTGTTCGATTGATATTTTAGGGATAGAGGGTTAATTTCCATTGAGTTCTTTCTTATTAGCTTAAGTTAGTCGCACCGATTAGAATTGTAAAAGTAGTGACTTCTTTGTAGAACTGAATAGTATTTTTGTGTGTAATACTTCATGTTCGATTGATATTGTGGGGGATAGAGGGTTAATTTTCATTGTGTTCATTCTTATCATAACTTAGTTATACCCGTTGGAATTGTTAAAGTAGCGACTTCTTTGTAGAACTGAATAGTATTTTTGTGTGTAATATTTCGTGATCGATTGATATTGTAGGGATAGAGGGTTAATTTCCACTGTGTTCATTCTTATTATAACTTAGTTTTACCCGTTAGAATTGTTTAAGTAGCGACTTCTTTGTAGAACTGAATAGTATTTTTGTGTGTAATACTTCGTGTTCGATTGATATTGTGGGGATAGAGGGTTAATTTTCACTGAGTTCTTATTAGCTTAACTTAGTTGTACCGATGGTAATATTTAAATTAGAGACTTTGTAGATCTTATTCGCGTATAGAGGGTTAATTTGTCAAGTACTTTGTATTTTATTTTTTAAAAGATTTTTAAAGAGGGCCAGTGGAGAAATAACTAATCATTTCGCTCAGATGAAACGATATGGTCTGAGCAATACACGAGATAAGTACCGCAGACGTGCAACAGTAGGGCCTTTAAATTAAATTACTACACTCAAAGCAAGCGGAAAATAAGACAAGTTACATGGTTAATATAGGAAATTCTTGAAAGTAGTCATCGAATATCGCTCATATTTTCCCCGGCATGGCGTTAAAATTTAACAAGGTACCTACTTCGCCCAAAGCAAACAAAAAGACGCATGGCACACAATAGTTGATTCAGGAAAAGCCTCACAATATCGATATTCGGAAGCTTACAATAATACAAACCAACAAATCAATCGCATTCTTATATCATAGTCGAGGTAATACAGAACATTTTGTAAATAAAACTACGATCCATGGTTGCCTGTAGTTTCAAACCGCCCGGTCTATAGCAGCGTGCACGCCAGAATCCAACAAGAACGGAATTTCTGCGAGCACGCCAGCGAGCTTGCAACATGACGTCATCAATTCTCAAGACGGGTTTTCATTGGCTCGCGAGTCCTGGCGTGCGCGCCGACGGTACCTTTGATACTTTACAGCTCCGCGCTGCGCGAACAAATGAAAGGCCAAATGCGTCGGCGCCAAACATTACTGAATGTGGTTCTTGAGTTCACCAACGCTATCAATTTAATTATCCAACTTCTTTTCTCATTCTCCTTTGGATTAGCTTAACTTAGTTGTACCACTTAGTATTGTTAAAGTAGATCTAAGTCTTTTATTTGTGAGTAATATTTCGTTGTTCGACAGATATTTAATGGATAGAGGGTTAATTTCCATTTTGTTATTTCTTAGCTTAACTTAGTTGTACCGATTAGAATTGTTAAAGTAGTGACTTCTTTGTAGATCTAAATAACATTTTTTGTGTAATATTTCATGTTCGTTTGATAGTTTAGGGATAGAGGGTTAATTTTCATTGTGTTCATTCTTATTAGCTTAACTTGGTTATACCCGTTAGAATTGTTAAAGTAGCGACTTCTTTGTAGATCTAAATAACATTTTTTGTGTAATATTTCATGTTCGTTTGATATTTAGGGATAGAGGGTTAATTTTCATTGTGTTCTTATTAGCTTAACTTAGTTTTACCGATTAGAATTGTTAAATTAGAGACTTTGTAGATCTTATTCGCGTGAAGAGGGTTAATTTGTTGAGTATTCTTTGTATTAAATTGTGCCGTTAGTTATCGTTAGTGTCGTATCATCGTTCTTTTTCGTGTAAAGAGGGTTAATTCGTAAGTTTCCGATACCTAAACCCTATTACGGCGATGGAGTACCAATTTGAACTTCATCGACGTCGCGTTGCGATAGTCGCGTTTCTGTGGGAGGATGAGGAAAGGAGAACGATGAGGAGGCGATGGCAGGTGCACCCAGTGGGCCAGGACAGGGCTAGTCAAGGAGACTATTGCAACTTGGTGAGGGAACTGCGCTTGGGCGACGAGGTGAAGTACGTTAACTTCCTGAGGATGCGCCCATGGATGTTCGAGCGGTTGCTGCAGAAGGTGGGCCATTTGCTCCAGAAAGCCGAGAATCGCAGGGATCACCTGTCACCTTCCCATCGATTGGCTCTCACATTAGGTACGTACTAAAATCATAAAAGTACTAATGATTCTGTTGTCAATTCCTTTAATTAACCTTCCTGTGCAATCATCGCCGCTTTTGCAGGTACCTAGCCTCGGGGGACTCCATGACATCCCTCCACTACAGCTTCCGCATAGGTCTGGCAACTGTTTCCCAAGTTATTAAGGAGACGTGTAGTGCTCTCTGGAATGTGTTTTTGGGCGATTTCTTCGAACCTAGCGAGGAGAACTGGAGGAAAATAGCGAAGGAGTTTGAGGAAAGGTGGAAGTTCCCCCATTGCATAGGAGCAATAGATGGGAAGCATGTGGTGGTTCAAGTAAGTGCATACTGAACGTTGATAAAATCATGAAAATTACCCATAAACTACTCGCACCTAGCCCTAATTACATTCATACTTTATCTGACAGGCCTTCGCGAACTCTGGGTCGGAGTACTATAATTACAAAGGCCAGCATAGCCTAGTGCTTCTAGCAGTGTGTGATGCCAAAAATCGATTCACCATGGTGGACATAGGGGCCCAGGGGCGGCACAGTGATGGTGGGGTTTTTGCCAACTCGGCCCTGGGGCAGAACTTTCTGGGGGGCAGAATGAATTTGCCTCCCCCAGGGGTGTTCCATGAAGGGTACGAGGCGTGCCCATACTTCATGGTGGGGGATGAGGTGTTTGGGCTTCGAGAATTCCTAATGAGGCCATATCCTGGCAGGTCCAGGGGCACGCTGACTCGGGAGCAGCAAATATTTAACTACCGGTATGAATGGATTCACATTATGAACATAACGTCTTACCTTGATTGCTAAATTTAAAATTAACATACGTTAATATTACAGGTTATCCCTGGCCCGGAAAACCATTGAATGCTCATTTGGCATACTGGCCCAAAGGTGGCGAATATTACGGAAGCCAATTATAGCAGCAGAGGAGACTGTTGTGGGGATTGTGAAGGCCACGGTGGTCCTCCATAATTTCTTAAGGGACTTGGAAGAGGAAAGGGATGAGAATCACTATTCTAATATAACTGTTGAGGAAGATGGGGAAGGTCTGCTGAATGCAGGGAACGTGGGGTAGGGAACCACTCCAGGAGGGCTGCCAGAGTGAGGGAGACTTTAAAAAATTACTTTTGCAATGATGGGGCTGTGCCTTGGCAACTAATAAATTAAATGAACAAATATCTTGAATTTCATTACAGTCTTGGCTGTTTTTTGTCTTTTGACATTCACAGTACATATCAGAGATGAAGGGGGAAAAACCTTGACTCAAGTCATCCTTCTACATTTGTTATCAGTTTCTAGTACCAAGAACATTTAAAGTGTAACTAGTTAATTAAAAATAATTAATATACTATATTTTTGACATCTATACGGTTGAAACAACAGATCGAACCCAGAGGCAATTACTTACTACATTTGTACGAGATTGAAATTGATTTAAACTGTATGGGAATGAGTACCGAATTCAGGTATTGTTCTCGGACACTGCACCAGGTAATTGGCTTCATATTGGCCAATGTGAAGCAAATTACTTGGTGCAGAGCCAGAGAACAAAACCTGAATATCATTCGCCAGGAAAGACAAATCTTATATTAGTCTACCGAATGCTTTTAAACCTTTTCAAGCCAAAACAATCAGAGAATGAGTATCACAGGAGAAATATTGACTACCTCTTGAGGAATACTATAGAAAGTTATTTTTAATGCTATGCCAGGTCTTTGCCTGTACAAGTATTTTCTCTTGACTGCCCCTCAACTAACACACGAGAAATAATTAACTTCGATTCTGCAGTAATCTCCTGGGATCCAACTTACCTCCTCATAGTTATGCGCCTATATGCTTCCTTAAATAGAACAGCTGCTGGCCGTGGATAGTCAACATAATCATGAAACCATTGGTAAAGGTACATTGTACACGAGAGAAGGAATGTATAACAACTAGGTTTCATTTAAATGCTTTATTTTAACAACTGCAGAATTTTAATCTGCAGCTCCAGCTGCTCCTCCACGCTCTTCCTCCTAAGAATTTCTGCTACACTAAGGCAGAAATGCTGCACGCCATCCATCTCCCTTGGCCTAGTCTCCCGTAACTCCTCCAGGAGTCGCTCCCCCATTTCTGAGCGATGAGCTGAAATCCAAAGAGAAAATGTATGAGTTGTGTCCCTGATATCTTAAATGAGGGAATGTCATTTCTCAATTTGTAAAGGTAATTCATAAATGTAATGAATCATGATGTCTCTCTCTGAAAGCCACATTCTAAATCTATGAATGAAGTAATAAAAGGTAATATGTCATTGGCACAACGTGAAATTTTGTGATTGCTTGAACTTTTTAGGAAGTAAAAGTGGTCCAGGTATGATGATAGCCAAGGAAAAGATTTAACTTATTTGTCTGACTTACGCCTTTTGGGAGATGGGGTGGGTGCAGCAACTGCCATCTTTGGTGTTTCCTTTTGTTCAGCATCCATGCTGCTCGCCGTCCTGTACACACAAACATTGTTTTTAGAAATATATCTACATGCACACTGACAATACTAAGTTCTGATTTAGATAGATGAAAGCAGAGGAATTTGGTGGGAAGCATTATGTTTGCTAATATGCTTACTTCTTATATTTTATGCATCCATTCAGATATGCCAGGGAGTCCATGTGTACCCACTTCTTCCTCTTGGTTGCTGCCGAACCACTCGGCAGGTACACATTTTTCTCCCTGACATATCTGTCCCGGAGTGTCTTAAATTTTACTGGCAGCTCAGTCTCTGGAATTCTTTCTGCAAAAAGTAGGCAGACCTTTAGACCCTTTGACTTGTCATTAGCAATGTCATAGGAAGGGAAGGTTATTCAGTGAAAAAGCTGAAAAGGGAAATTTGAGTCATAATTTTTAATCAGTCCATACGTACCATCGAGGGCTTTGTAAACCTCCCTCCATAGTACTGTCTTCCTCTCTGGAGTTCTCTCCTTCAGGGGGAGCCTCGTGTCAAAGAGGGGTGGCCTCAGTCCTACCTCGCATATAAGCTGTTCCAGCAGCACTTCATCATCATCCGTGCTACTGCCTGAGGATAGCCCTGAAAATTGTAATAATGATTTTTTGTTCAATTGGTCCAGAAACAGACATAGTGCATATAACCCTTGCATAATGCATAATACAATGAAACACAAAAATCAATTAAAACTTAATTCATCCATATTCTAATAAGAAGTTGAGTGCTGAGTGATATGGCCCCTTCTTTAGACTTTCCACATAATTGCTTCATCCAATGTACATTATCTCTTCCAAGAGTGAAATTATCATGCACAGAGGCAAGAAGAAAGTGGGAAGAAACAAACCAGGATTCATATTTACAAATAGTGCACAGTCAAAAATATATCAGGGTGGCCACAAAGTTTTAACTTAGAAATTCCCTGACATTTCCACTAAATTCCCTCACAAAATCTCTCCCTGATACAAAGTGTACAGCAATTTCTACGATTTTTTGTTTTAACGATGGCACAACACGTAATAAAATGCATATCTATATTTGAGATGCAGGTACTTTAAAGCATTTCGAAAGAAAACAAAAATCAGTTCTATAAATATAATTTTAAAAATAAATGTTGAAAGTACAAAATGCATATAGTAACATATTAGTGTATAAGGAATACTATGAAACTGTTAGGCAGGCAGGCGATGAGAGGGGCAAGGCACTTCCCTTCATCGTGTAAACAGTATGACCTGAATGGCCAGTGGACAAGTAATGGAAATAATTCTGAAACCGTAGAAGAAATAAATGTTGTGATAAATAGAAATAAATGAGCATGGTTGATGAAACATAGGTTTCTACGACTATTTTACCCTCACTAATGACAAACTGGCTCATTTTCTGTGAATGCGCCAATATATTCATCAAAGGGAACCCAATGTGGCTTTGGCGGGCCATCTCTGGCAATAAGTCTATCACAGTGAAATTATGAAAACTTTACCTGTAATTTGTTGTGAAGGACATAAACTCCAACTATGAACTTAAAGTTAATACCTATCATTATATTAACTTACCTGGTTCTACAAGTGTAGCCTCAGGAGGTACAGTAGCAGAGACGGGCTGAAACAAAAAACTTGAATTAAAAAAAAAGAAACAAACCGTCAGCACAAGTTTTAAACTCAGCAAGCTAAAGTATTTTTTAAGATTGCATACCACAAGCCAAATGGGACAATGATCACTTCTATACAGACACAGTTGAAAGGAGGTTAGCATGTGTTTTTGCTCCAAAAACTTACTTTCTCCCATTCGATACACTCTTCCCTGCCACTCTTGGACATGGGAAGACTGCACAAAGCAGGGGTGTCCACCGATGTCATTACGGGGCACGGTATCCCTGCAGTGGCCACAATTGTACTGAAAGGAAAGGCACTTGATCATGTATGGCTATACTTTACTGAAGTGCAATGCGGATAGTTATTACGTGTATATTATAGTTATTATATATTTACACACCACCTTACGGCGAATAAATATTATAATTTGAACAGAAGAAGAAGGAAAGGGATATGAAAGAAATAACTGCGATTGGACGTAAGACACTGGTGATGTGGATGATGGTAAATCCGGAAAATCACAGGGTAAAAATGTGCCGCGGTATAGACTGAGTATGTTTTATATACAAATCTACAAGTTTACTCTGATCAAGCTGCAATTTTGCAGACTAATAGTTGAAGACATAAGGAAAATCATAGGCTATTTTAAAAAGATGATAGGGCTCCAAAAGGTGCCGGCACTTTGGTACGCTACGTATTGGGTTTTGTGCAATGGTATAATTTTTTGCTTTTTAGAATTACTTTGCTTCGTATTTGTCTGAATATCATGCTTTTGGCTGAAAAAACTCACATTTTTCACTTAAATCAACAATAGCATATTTCCTAGACGACCAGAGATTTGATTTTCAAAAGATATTCACGCCTCTAGCATTTAAATATCACGTTTTCCTGCAGGCCCATGATAGCACATAGAAAGAAAATCTCGATATATTCTAAGCATATTTACAACAAGTATACTCTTCAATGTTTCTTCTCAAAGTAGCTGTCACATATGCATATGAGAGAACAATTGCGTAGTAAATGATACACACAAAGGAATTAAATAGACTACACACGCAATTAAATGTGCAAGAATACTTATGTGGAGCGTAGAAGTATTTGGAATTATCTAATCTGACAACATTCCTAAGCATGTGCTGGCTCATTACTTATTTCCAATATTTCGAGGGCTAATATACAGGTTAAAGATTTTTGAAGAGGGCCAGTGGATAAATTACTAATCATTTCGCTCAGATGAAACGATATGGCGCCTAGTCTGAGAAGTACACGAGATGAGTCATCGAGTATCGCACACGTGCAACGGCAGGGCCTTTAAATTAAATTACTTCGATCAAAGCAAACGAAAATGCAAACTTACATGGTTAATATAGGAAATTCTAGAAAGTAGTCATCGAATATCGCGCACATTTTCTCCGTCATGGCGTTAAAATTTAACAAGGTACCTACTTCGCCCAAAGGAAACATAAAGACCCATGGCACATATTATAGTTAATTTAGGGAAAACCTCACAATATCGATATTCGGAAGCTCACAATAATACAAACCAACCGCATTCTTAAACCCTAGTCGAGGTAATACAGAACATTTTTAAATCAAACTACTTACCTCACTTTCCATGTTCTTTCAAACCACCCGGTCTATAGCAGCGTGGACGCCAGAATTCCAACAAGAACGGAATTCCGGCGAGCACGCCAGCGAGCTGGCGACATGACGTCATCAATTCTCAAGACCGGATTTCATTGGCTCGCGAGTCCTGGCGTGCGCGCAGCGCGGAGCTATAAAGCCACCCTCACGCGAGACGACGCAGCCGTTCCCGCTCGCGCAATCGTGCGCGCTCCTCCGCTGACCGGGAAAACAACACTGGCATGTGCTGGTACCACTGGCGTTACGGTGGAAAGGCGAATAAGTTTGTCCCTCCGTGCAATTTCCCCAAGGAAAATCCCGAGGGCAGTCGGTAGACGCGGCCACCGACTATCGCCCGCCTTCCAGCAGCCTTTATGTTACGGATGTGACCACAAAAACGCAGTTTCTCGTTGACACTGGCGCAGAACTTTATGTTTCACCCGAGGAATGCTAAAAGGTCCTCGTGTGCGTACGGACTATGAACTTTTCGCCGCAAATAATTCCATAATATATACTTACGGCTGGGTGACGCTACAATTAAATTTTCGGTTGCGTCGTGATTTTTCGTGGCGTTTTGTTGTTGCCGACGTCCCTAAGCCCATAAAAGTAGCCGATTTTTTTAAGTACTGTGGCTTATTAGTGGACGTCAGGAATCAGCGTCTCATTGATAGTGTGACAACGCTTTCCGTTGTTGGCCATTTGGCCAAACCATCGGAGGAGCATGTGAAGTCGATCAGTGGGGCAACGAGATTTCACGCTATTCTTTCCCGCTTCCCGGACATCACCCGTCCGTCGGGTGTCCCCAAGCAGCCGCGGCATTCAACAGTTCATTTCATCCCCACCAATTCTGGGCCTCCCGTGTCGTGCAAACCGAGGCGCATGGCCCCGGACAAACTAGCAGCTGCTCGGAGAGAGTTCGAGCTGATGGTGCAGCTGGGATTAGCACGAAGATCCGACAGTAGCTGGTCGTCGTCCCTGCACCTCGTCCCTAAGAAAGGTGACGATCAATGGCGTCCGTGTGGTGATTATCGTGCTCTCAACGCCCGCACGATACCCGACCGCTATCCAATATCTCACATCAAGGACTTTGCAGCATCACTCCACGGTAAATGTATATTTTACACCGTTGATATCGTGCGAGCGTTTAACACTATTCCAGTTAATCCGAACGATATCCCAAAAACTGCTATCATCACCCCGTTTGGGTTATTTGAGTTCCCATTTATGTCTTTCGGTTTAAGGAACGCGGCTCAGACGTTTCAACGGTTTTTGGACGACATTTTAAGAGACTTACCTTTTTGTTATAAATACTTGGATGACATTTTAATTGCCTCGGAGAACGAGGAAGAGCATGAAAACCATTTGCGTCAATTGTTTTCTTGTTTGAGTGAGAATGGTATTCTGATTAATACCGCTAAGTGCGTTTTTGGCATGCCTGAAGTTAAATTTTTAGGTTATAGTGTTTCTGCCGAGGGAACTAAGCCCCTCCCAGAAAAAGTTAGTGCCATTTGTGACTTTCCCCAACCGGAAAGTGTTAAAACATTGCGCCAATTCCTTGGCATGTTCAATTTTTATAGACGCTTTGTTCCTAACGCGGCCGAACTCCTAGCACCATTTAATGATCTTCTTGTGGGTTGTGTGAAAGGAACAGCTTCCATCGTGTGGAATGACTCCTTGCGCGTGTGTTTTGAACGTTGCAAAAACGCGTTAGCAACGGCTACCCTTCTCGCCCATCCTAACCCCGAGCTTCCCCTCGCCTTGTTTTCTGACGCCTCCGATAACACCATTGGAGCAGCTCTGCAACAGCTGACGAACGATGGCTGGCAGTCGCTAGCATTTTTCACTAAAAAGCTAAGCGCGGCAGAAAGGAAATACAGCGCCTATGATAGGGAGTTGTTGGTCATGTATAGGGCAGTGCTGAACTTTCGACATATGGTCGAAGGCCGACATTTTACAATTTTTACTGATCAGAAGCCACTAACGTTTGCCTTCAAACAAAATAGTGATAAATGTTCTCCGCGACAATTCCGCTCTTTAGATTTAATTGGGCAATACACAACGGACATTCGCCATGTCTCGGGAAAGGATAACATCGTCGCCGATGCCTTGTCCCGCGTCGATGCAGTGACGCCCGCAATAGATTTTGAGGCACTAGCTAAGGAGCAAAAGAGTGATAACGAATTGAAAACTTTCCTCTCAGATGACTCGTCACTTTCACTGAAACAAATAGTGCTTCCCGGCGTTCAAGTGCAGTTGTTTTGTGATGTGTCCACCCCTAGAGCTAGGCCATTCGTTACCCCTGATTTTCGTCGACAGGTTTTTCATTCCCTACACGATTTGTCCCACCCTGGTGTGAAAGCGTCAACGCGTTTGGTAACGGAACGTTTTGTTTGGCCATCGGTCAACAAAGAGTGTCGAGCATGGGCTCGTGAGTGTGTGAGTAGTCAAAAATCGAAAGTGACGCGCCACGTTTCGACACCAATCGGCAACTTTTCCTCGCCAAATGCCAGGTTCGAACACATCCATCTGGATTTGGTAGGACCATTGCCTCTCTCTAGAGGATATCGTTATTGCCTTACTTGTGTTGACAGGTTTTCTCGCTGGCCAGAGGTTTACCCGCTGCAAGACATCACTGCCGAATCTACTGCCAGGGCCTTCGTCGACGGCTGGGTTTCAAGGTTCGGAACGGCCCTCCGGATCACTACTGATCAAGGTCGGCAGTTCGAGTCACACCTGTTTAAGGAGCTCACTAAGCTCCTTGGCATCAGACACTACCGCACCGCAGCATACAATCCAGCAGCCAACGGCCTTGTGGAGCGTTTTCATCGACAATTAAAGGCCTCTATCATGTGCCACGCAACTGAGTGGTGGACCGATAGCCTGCCAGTTGTCCTTTTGGGAATCAGGTCAGCATGGAAGGATGACCTGAGTGCCACCCCTGCGGAGATGTTGTACGGGCAACCTCTTCGCTTGCCTGGGGATTTCCTTTCGCATACACCTCCAGACGCATCGGTTGATCCTGCTAGTTTTGCCATGCAGCTGCGAGGCCATATTGGCAAGTTGTCTCCTAGATCCGGCTCCCGCCATGGCGAGCATTCTGTATTTATTTTCAGGGACTTGGATACAGCATCACATGTCCTTGTGCGGAATGACGCTGTCCGAAGCCCTCTCCAGCCTCCCTATGATGGCCCATTTCCAGTGGTTGCACGCCATCCCAAGGACTATGTAGTGCATATCCATGGCCGGGATGTCATGGTTTCCCTCAACCGCCTGAAGCCAGCATATATGACTTCCAATGAAGTGCCACGGTCTACACCATTGCTACCATCGGCTGTGAACAACCCTGAGCAACGACAACCTGAACCACCATCAAGGGACTATACCACAAGAGCTGGGAGGAGAATTCACTTTCCTCCTCATTTAAAGGACTTTACCCCATAGTTCCATTATTTACTTTTCTTAAAGGAACATTTTTTCTAAATCATTTTCCTTGTGACTTAATGTTTGATGATCTAATGTTTTTTTTTCTTTTTTCCTTTTCTCACTGTTTATGTATTGCTTGCAAATCATTTCATTTATCCTGCAAGCTAAACGACTGGCGTGTGTGGCGGCCGGATTTGGCTGCGCGGTTGTTTCCCGAAGTTGCCGTTCCGACCGCCAGGAGTCGGTTGATGCTCCGTGGCCGGGGCGCGCCGGCCGGTCGCCGAGAGTCGCCTGCGTTCACTGAAAGAAGGTCGAACAAGCTAGCCGGTCCGGATCCTCACATCCATCGCTTTCAAGCCACTTCACCATATATTGCCTGTCGCCCAGTATAACTTGTACTACGTGGAATCACTAATAAACCTTCTCGTTATACAACGTATTCTTTCATTACAATTAGCATTCACGCTAAAAGGTCATCAGATGAACTCTCAGACAAGCTGAACTCATCTGATTCACACAAATCCTCCTCAGAGCTTGACTCCTCGCAGGTTGCACTCACTTTCCTTTTCTTCAAAATTTTTATGGGGGATATCATGCTATTTACATAATGTTTTTTTATTGGTGATGTTGCAATATCAGAAACACAGATCCTGATCTGTTTGTTTGCTTCTAAACTTCGTGTACTTGCACTCCAACATCTGATGAAATTTGAGGGGAAATACCTATACAGCTCTCCTGGTCATCCTCTGACTCAACTTCCAAGTCATGTTGAACGTCAGCTTCAATGCCACTGGTAACGGTGCCCAATACTATCGAAATTATATCTGCATGGAGTCTCTTCACTACTAGTGGTCTTAACACCTGGCGTACGGATGGCAAGAATTCTTGTCATTTAAATCCCAACCGTTCGAGAATTCTCGTCATTTGGGAGCACTATTTTAAACTTTTAATTTACATTGTTTACGTTTTTTGTGATAATTTTTCATTTGCCTTTTGTTAATGAATAAAAATAGTCGCAACATAATTTTTTATTATGTTAAGTAATTTTGACGATATTAGCCATTTAACAGTATTTAAATCCCACATCGGTTTTCTGTAATGGCAGGCAATCTCAATTTCAACAGCTTGAAACTTATTCGTCGCCCCTCTTCATTTCGGAGGTAATATTTCTTTCATCTCTTCCTCGCGGGTACCCCAACTCCGCCTTTTATTAATAAATAAAAATAGTCGCAACATAATTTTTTTATTGTGTTAAGTAATTTTGACGATATTAGCCATTTAACAGTATTTAAATCCCACATCGGTTTTCTGTAATGGCAGGCAAACTCAATTTCAACAGCTTGAAACTTATTCGTCGCCCCTCTTCATTTCGGAGGTAATATGTCTTTCATCTCTTCCTCGCGGGTACCCCAACTCCTTTCCTCATTATTTCTCTAGTGTTTATCCACATGACCCTAGCTGAGCCGTCGCGTCGGCAAGTAACCTTATCTGTATCGCCTTGAGGGCCATATCTGCCTCGCCTTCAAGTTCCACTCCCGGAAAATGGAATGCACTCTCAGCTCTGCTCCAACGTAAACATTCATTGTGAAAAGAATGAGGGGGGCAATAATGAATCGTCCGTAGTTCTTTTACGGCTCTGGTCAGTTCCTTCTCGCGATGTGTCTTCAACAGTTTGTGTTCTTGAGTCCCAGTGAATTGTGATTTTGGTGTTGTGTTTGTCTTGCGAGAGATTTTTCTCAATCCGTGTTTTTCGAAATATTTAAAGGAATATTCCTTTTATGGCAACACATAGGAAAGAGTGCTTTGCGCGAGGAAGAAATTTTATTAGATCTGTGCGCCGATGATTTGTCAGATGTGCCATTAGAGTATGACGAAGAGAGCGACGAGAGCGGAAGTGATTCCGATATTGTATAGTGAGGGTCAGAAATAGAAAATCCACTCCTCTCTTCATAAGTGAAAGTGACTCCGATATGAGTGCCAATGAAGACAATACTTCACCAGGAATCTCTATTACATGGAAAAAAATAGATTCTGAGAGGGATTTAGAACAATTTTTGGGCCAACCTGGAGTAAAACGTGTACCAGACAATTCTTCCAGTATCCTTGATGTAGTCTCAGTTTGTTGCCGATGACTTTTTAGAAATGATGTGCATTCAATCCAATCTGTGTTACCATAAATATCAACATAAATACTAACAATCACCAAAACAGGGAATTGGTCAGATGTAACCATTGCTGAAATGAAAAAAATTCTTCGCGATTTTGATTATCATGGGGAAAGTGAGAAAAGATTCACTGAAGGAGTATTGGAGCACTGATCCTTTTATTGCAACGAATATATATGGAGAATTACTGACGAGAAATAGATTTGAACAGCATGGTATTTCAGTGATAACGAAGAAATTTTTGGTGCGACGGACAGGCTATATAAAATAAGACCCATACTGGAATACTTCATAGAAAATTTAAAATCAAGACCTATAATCCAGCCAAAATCATAAAGTATGGGTTACTAGTTCGTATGGTTTGTGTAAGAGATTCTGGCTACATTAGTAATTTAGAAATATATTCGGCCGAGTGAAAAAAATTAGAACAAACCATTGAGCCGTGCTATGCGGGCTCGATCAGAATGGTCGGTCACCAAGTGCGGAGTCAAGCGGGACCTGGTGGGCCGACGCTTGGAGACACCCCTCCCCCCTTGCTGGCGGCGGATATATAAGGCCTCCCGGGCGACGAGACGGCACTGACCCGAGAACTTCCGCCCTATCTCCTTGCTCAACACCATGGGGAAGCTGTTCGAGAAGCTGATTTTAGAGCATCTTGAGTCGAGAGTCACCACCACCCTGGACATACTCCCGAACCATCAATTTGGTTTCCGGGAGGAACACTCCACAACGCACCAATTAGCCCGGGTACTGAACTTCATTGCTGACGCCAGAAATTGGAAGCACACCACGGTCGGCGCCTTCTTTGACATATCGAAGGCGTTCGACCGGGTGTGGCACGAGGGATTGCTCCATAAACTTCGAAGTTTTGGATACCCGAACTGGCTGGTGACTTTAATCAACTCATGGCTCCGGGACCGCAGCTTCTCCGTGGTGTGGGGAAAGGCGGATTCCTCGCAGCGCATCATCGAGGCAGGAGTTCCCCAGGGAAGTGTTCTTTCTCCAATACTCTTCAGTGTCTTCACGGCCGACATGCCCTGCGACTTCGGGAGTCAGACGATGGCAGCACTCTACGCTGACGACGCGGCCCTGCTCGCGCGTTCTTCTCAAGCACACCAGGCAGCGACATACAGGGTGTGTCCTGAAAGTAGTAGGACTGATTTTTTCCCGCACGCGCGGACGGTCGGACGGGAGTTTTCTGGGTTGCAGGTGGTGAGGGGGACACTAACAAAGCGCTGCGAACGCGCGCCAGTTGGCTCCGAGCTCTTGCGGAGTGTGCATCATATTTCTTCCAGACCTCTGTCAAGTGACCTCGTCACGGTGCGTCATGGAACGTTTAGTGGAGCAGCGTTACACCTTACTACACTACCTGACTAACATAAATCCTGAACAAATGTAATAACATGACATGTTGTAATATGCAAGTTACATTGTTTAACATTACAATATATTGATCTTTTGAAGTAAATTGTTTTCTTACCTTTATGTAGTCCCTTAGGGCTTCAATCAGTGCATCACATACTTCTGGAACAATCACAGATATTTGTTGTTTGGATATACGAAAGAGGTATTGCAAACTTGTAAATGAATCTCCAGTAGCTAAGAATCTCAGAGTAAGAGCTAATCTTTCCTTGACGGTAATACAGGGTGCGTCCTGAAAGTAGTAGGACTGAGTCGAGAACAAAAAATTTATTTCTCATATAGGTACATCGCTTCAAAAATCTTCAAAGTAGCCCCCTTGGGCATCGACACAACGCTGCCAGCGAGTTTTCCACGCAGCATACGCTTCCTGGAAGGCTGACTCCGGGATGTCCTTTAGAGCACGCGTCACGGCCTTTTGGAGAGCTTCCACCGACCCGTGGTGACGCCCTTTCAGAGGGTTCTTGAGCTTGGGGAAGAGAAAGAAGTCCGGGGGGGCGATATCCGGGCTGTAGGGTGGGTGAGGCAGGGTTGCAACGCCGTGTTTCGCCAGGTATTCAACGACAATGAACGCGGTGTGGGCCGGCGCATTGTCATGATGAAGGATCCACGAAGCGGCGATGGCTGGTCGGACGCGGACGATGCGTTTCTCATGGCCAGGTTTTCAGTCACAATTTCGTGCACTTTTAGGCATTCCCAGTTCTTCGGATAACATTCTCACACTCATTCGACGGTAACTGTTCAATACATTTTTCACTCGCGCCACATTGTTGTCCGTTTTTGAGGTCGAAGGGCGTCCGGAGCGCTCGGTGTCTTCGACGTCTTCTCTCCCCTCTCGAAAAAGCTTGTGCCACTCAAATGCGGTTGATCTGCTCATGGCACTAACCCCGTAAGCTGCCTTGATGAGTTCATGGGTCTCCTTGCCGCTTTTCCCGAGTTTAACGCAGAATTTCACTGCGTAACGCTGCTCCACTAAACGTTCCATGACGCACCGTGACGAGGTTACTTGACAGAGGTCTGGAAGAAATATGATGCACACTCCGCAAGAGCTCGGAGCCGACTGGCGCGCGTTCGCAGCGCTTTGTTAGTGTCCCCCCCACCACCTGCAACCCAGAAAACTCCCGTCCGACCGTCCGCGCGTGCGTGCGGGAAAAAATCAGTCCTACTACTTTCAGGACACACCCTGTACCTCCAGAGAGCGGTCGACGAGTTGGTCGCTTGGTATCACACATGGCGCTTCACGATCAACGCATCAAAGACCCAAACGATTGTCTTTTCATCGAAACTGAGACCAAGTGACCCGGGGGAGATCCTAGTCGGTCATGAAGAAGTTCTATGGCAGACATCCGTCACCTACCTCGGTGTCACCATTGACCGACGGCTGAGCATGTCCCAGCATGCACAGCGGGTTGCCGGAACTGCGTACTCACGCCGCCGAGAGATCAACGTCCTCCTAGGCCACGCGCATCTTCCCACCAAAACCAGAGTTCATCTCTGGAAATCGCACCTGAGACCAGTCTACACCTACGCTGCACCTGCCTGGAGCGGTCTCCTTCCCGCATCTGCAGAGCACACCATAGGAGTCGCCGATCGTTCCTGCCTCCGCTCCGCGCTACGGCTCGGGTGGACGGTCCACAACGACCTCCTTTACCAGATGGCTGACGAGGAACCGCTCACCACGTATCTGCAACGACGAACCAAGGAATTTCTCCAAAATTGCAGCACCTCCATCTTCGGAGAGCTCCGAAAGATCGCGACTCAGACAACATCATCCTGGGACAAATATCTTCGACCGCGAGCTGGCACGGGAGACCCGAGTACCTCCCGCCGAACAAGCGCCGACGGCTCCAATGAGGGAAACTGGCAGCTTACATTCGTTCAATGGGTCCTAAAGAAAGGGACCTTTTGTCTCCCTTACCGCAACGCGACAAGGAAGACTGGGGCATGAAGACCCCAGAGACGCCTTAAAGAGCTGGAGGGACAAAAAACCGACCCAGGTCGGGCGACACAGCTGACGGCACTGCTTCCGCTTCCTAAAGAGACGTCGTTTCGTGGTTGCAGCTCGCGCCGCTGTCCGGCGGTCTCCTGCCAGTACCGGGGCCCAGCGGCTTTACCCCTCCTCTCCTCCCCCTCCTTTGGGTCACGCATCACCACCACCACGGCCAGAGTTGATTATTTCATTTGTATTTACTGGGTTAGTAAAATAAATAACTAGCAAAAGACTGCCGAGTTCTTGTTTCTTCCGCAGTATCCCTTTCTCTTTTTTACCCCTTTTGTTTTGGGGAGGTAACTTTTCAACTGGTAGCAGAGCGTGGTTGTGATCGCTAGTGTTGGTGGTGTGTGGCCATGTCCACCGCGTCCGATTTGCCTGTGGAGGACGACCCCCCCCCTTTCAGTTCCCGGAGTATCTAGGACCGCGGCGTCGGAGCAACCCCTGGGCACCAGTTGGGTTAATCGGGTGCCGAAAAAGGAAGCAGCTGCCTTATGTAATAGATTCGGACTGAGTGCGGAGGGATCACTGGACGAAATCCGGAGGCGGATCAGGCAATACATACGTTCGGTAAGTGACACGGCGCCCGATGCGGTAGGCGACGAGGTGGTTCACGGGGACGTAGAGAGGTTATCAGGGGGAAGCTCAAGGTGGGAAACTGCGGCGGCCGCAGCATTTCGCTGGGAGATTAGGTTCAGTGGGCGTGCGGAAGAAAGCGCCATGGGATTCCTGGAAAGGCTGGATAAGTTAATTGTACACTACGACTTGGTCCCAGGGGATCGGTTAAAGATTGTTCCTGAACTCCTGCTGGGACAGGCGAGGGAGTGGTTTTGGTCCAATCACTTTCCCGACTTTGCTTCGTTTACGACAGAGTTTCAGTTGGCTTTCGCACCCCCTAATTATCAGTTCCGTCTGAAGAGAGATATTCTCAACCGCACGCAAGGAGAATCGGAAAAGATTGCTCAATACGTAACGCTGTTCAAAAGAATGAACAATCGGCTAATAGATCCTTTCGAGGAACGGGAATTATTTAATATTGTGAGAAGTAACCTGCATCCTAAATATCTGAAGCAACTATCGTTTTCCCCGCACACGTTTGAGGAATTGTTGGAATGGGGTCGAGAATGTGAGGCGAGAAAGGATCTGGCCCAATACTATATCCCCCGAACGTGCTCAGGCGATGGTAGACGTTGAATTCGACTGTTCCCAGCGACATTCGGGAAGTCAATCGACGGCGAGGTGGGAGGATTCGGATAACACTTGTCGGCAAGGCCGGGTACGTGCTCGAGGACCACTCCGGTGTTGGGACTGTGGTCAGGTGGGGCACGTGCAAAATAAATGTCGTCCAAAACGGGGAAACGAAATGCCCGCGAGGCGCTAAGGCCCCGAGGCCGTAGCGGGCGTATAGTGGCCTTATCGGGTCGACCGAAGCGGCCTTTGTTTCAAGGTGCCACGACGGTACCCGTCGAAATAAATGGCATTGGCACGAAGGCCCTTTTGGACTCCGGAGCCTTTTGCTCATGCGTAGCGCCGTCCTTACTCGCTCGTCTCGAAGTAAACCCCAGAAAAATTAAGGCAGTATCGATACAGTGTCGCGGATTTCAGTTGGAGCAATGGTTCGCCACGAAACAAGTATCTCTGCGGTTAAAAATAGACTGTCTGACTTGGGAGCACGATTTTTTTGTTTTGGATGATCCCCCGTTTCCGTTATTCTAGGAGTGGAGTTCATGAAAAGATCGGGAATGAAGTTAGACTTTGTAAAATGCACGTATTCTTTTAATTTCCGGCCGAATGTCATCGGCGCATTATGCGGCGAAGCGGGTAGGGAAGAGGAGGCCAGCGATAGATCTGACCTAAGTCACCTACCGGAAGATAAAAGGAGGAGGATAAGGGACCTATTCACTGAATTCCAGGACGTAATCACGGACAGGTTAGGGTGTACTAATTTAATGACATATGATCTGACGATATCTGATTCCATACCGGTGAGATCTCCCCCGTTTCAATGTACCCCGCCCAAATTGAACCAAATGGAGAGACATATCAGGGACCTTTTAAGCAAAGGTGTCATAAAAGAATCAGACTCTTCTTATGCCAGTCCCACCTTTCTCGTTCCAAAGAAGGATGGCGAGTCACGCCTGGTCGTTGACTACCGACGGCTAAACAATAAAATAATCTTTGATGCCTTTCCCTTACCCACAGTCGAAAACGCGTTTTGGCATTTTAGGAGCGCTCAATATTTCACCATTCTGGATCTGAATTCGGCTTACCATCAAGTTCCGTTAACGAATAAATCCAAAAAGGCCACTGCCTTTATTACGCCCTTCGGGCTCTATGAATATCAAAAACTTCCTTTTGGCGTATGTACCGGAGCACAAATCCTATCCCGGCTGATGGAGCGCGTGTTGAATGGTATAAAAATGAAATTCGCGTACAATTATTTAGATGATTTAGTAATATATAGTGACAGCTTCGGAGAGCATATTGAGCATATTCGAGAAGTTCTTCATCGTCTGAAGAAGGCTGGCCTGACGGTCAACCCCAAAAAAATGTCCGTTGCGCTCGGAGAAATAAGGTGTTTAGGACATATAGTGTCTTCTGGTGGAGTCAAAATCGATCCGGAAATGGCCAGAGTGGTAAGGGATTTTCCCCCGCCCACGGATTTAAAGGGAGCGCGCAGGTTTTTGGGAATGTGCAGTTTCTATTCTAGGTTCATTCCTTCATTCTCCGAAATTGCGGCACCTATTAACAATTTAAAAAGAAAAAATTGCCACTTCAAATGGGGGGCGGAACAAGATTAGTCTTTCCGTCAACTGAAAGAGAGAATTTGCTCACCACCCGTGCTGCAAATTCCCGACTTTTCTCAAGGGTTTACATTACATACAGACGCCTCAAGTAACGCCGTTGCGGCCGTACTCTCGCAGTCGAAAGGGGGTCACCTCGCGCCTGTGGCTTTCGCTAGCCGCACGTTGACCGAATCGGAGAGGAAATACTCCGTTTACGAGGCTGAGTGTTTGGCGGTCGTGTACGGCGTGGAAAAGTTCGAGAAGTACCTACAAGGACGGGAATTCGAATTATTCACGGATAATGAGGCCCTATCATGGATGTTCCAACACCCCAAACAGCTCGGAAAAATTGGGAGATGGGCACTTAGATTATCGCCCTTTAAATTCAAGGTAAATCACGTTCGGGGTAGCGAAAACATCGTAGCTGACTGCCTATCAAGAGTATTTAACGGAGGGTGTCCGGAAGATACGGGTTCTTCCGAGCCCAACGTTTGCGTTTTGCAAGATTCCCCGTTATCATTCACGTCCCTGGGGGACCACCAACAAAACGATCCTGAATGTTGCGCATTAAGGGCGAAGATACGCGAAGGATGTTATAAGGGAAACAAAAATTGTTCGTGACGTGTTGGTGTACCGTTCAATGCGAGGTAAGCGTAATCGAATGTATGTTCCTAGGTGTGTGCGAACTATGGTGATTTCTTATTTTCACGATTCCATGTTGGGCGCGCATTTGGGTTTCCATAAGACGAAAAACAGAATCGAACGAGAGTTTTATTGGCCTAATATGCGTTCGGAGGTGTTGAAATACGTGAGGGAATGCGAATTATGCCAGAGGGTCAAACCCGCACGTAATACTAGAGTGGGTTTGCACGCAGCGAACGTGACCGAGCGACCGTGGCAAAGAATATACGTAGATTATGTCGGTCCCATTACCCGGACGCGTTCCGGAAATACCTCTCATGGTGATCATTGATGGTTTTACTAAGTATGTCATAATACTACCCGTCCGAAATACGACCGCCGAAAGCACGGTGCAAAATCTCATCAAGAGAGTCTTCGCATACTTCGGCTTTCCTGAAACCCTCGTCTCCGATAACGCTCCCACCTTCCGGTCGGCCAAATTCAAGGCAATGTGCTTCACCTACGGAATAAAACACGTAACTACATCGCCGTACTACCCACAGGCTTCCTTGGTTGAGAGGTTTAATAGAAACCTGAAGGCAGCCTTAACGATATACCATCACGATTGTCAAGATAGATGGGACGAAGGCTGCCCGCTACTGATGATTGCCTTCAACTCCGCCTTAAACGAATCGACGGGTTGCTCGCCGTCGAGTATTTTTTTTTGGGCGAGAATTAAACCATCCCTTGGGAATCCAATGGGGTATCGACCTGGAGCTGGGGGCAGAAATAGAGGAAAAAGGTTTGGCGCAAAGGTGGGCGGAAGCGTTGGTTAGGATAATGAAGGCAAATAGGTCGGTGGCTGCGAAATAAAATTCGTCTCGTTCGGGGCAACCCTACGCGGTGGGACAGTGTGTCGTGCATCGGCTCCACCCCACTAGCTCCGCGCCCGATAAAATATCAGGTAAATTATTGCCTAGGTGGTCTGACCCTTTAAAAATTACCGGGTTCACCAGCCCGGTAACCGTGGAACTCGGTGATCCCAAAACGGGGGAGTTCCGACGTCGTTGTCATGTTTCCCAGCTGAAACCCTATCAAATGCCGGGTGGGGTCGCCACCCTCGGAGGTCACGGGGAGGACAGCTCACCTCCTTCCTTTCCTTCTCTGCCCTTATCCCCCCATCTGGATTCTCCCTAAATGCTGGTGCCACGGAGGGCGGTAGACTGGCGGACACGGTAAGGCTCCTTTTCCGCTGCTCGCGTTATTTTTATTTATTTTTTTTTGGGCCACATTGGGTGCCTATGTTTTTCTCCTTCGGAAGCAGTCAAGGCCTCTTGGGATTCCTTCCCGCCCTTGAGGACTCACCCTTGTTTCCCAACCCCTCCTTTGTTTTTTCCTCTCCTTTCTTTCCCACAGCTTGGCGCTTTCCTGGGTGAAAGAAGTACGCGATGGTTTGAAGAGATCTTCTCTGCAATGGTCACTATTATACCTTGAGCACGGGACGGATTTTGCCCCTTTTGGGAGGGCCCGGGGAAATGCTCGTTTTGTAATGTAACGACTTTTTATTTCTTTTTTTATTTATAATTATTTTTTTTTTACGGCCTAGGTGGTATGTAATGGTGGTGGTGCGGATCTTTCCTATTTACACTCTTTACACCCCCCCCCCTTCTTCACCGGGACGAGGCCCGTTTTTGGAGAATGGCAGGTGTACCTCGCGTCATGAGGAGCCTAGCGGAAGGACCAGCCGGAGGGGCGGTGGCGGACCCTCAACATTACATCATGCAGCGGGGGCATAGCGGGGGAGGATGAACCGTGCTATGCGGGCTCGATCAGAATGGTCGGCCACCAAGTGCGGAGTCAAGCGGGACCTAGTGGGCCGACGCTTGGAGACACCCCTCCTCCCCCGTGGCGGCGGTTATATGCTCGGGGTCGAGATGGTCAGAATGGTCTGCCACCAAGTGCGGAGTCAAGCGGGACCTGGTGGGCCGACGCTTGGAGACACCCCTCCCCCCTTGCTGGCGGCGGATATATAAGGCCTCCCGGGCGACGAGACGGCACTTCTTCCGCTTCCTAAAGATACGTCGTTTCGTGGTTGCAGCTCGCGCCGCTGTCCGACGGTCTCCTGCCAGTACCGGGGCCCAGCGGCTTTACTCCTCCTCTCCTCCCCCTCCTTTGGGTCACGCATCACCACCACCACGGCCAGAGTTGATTATTTCATTTGTATTTGCTGGGTTAGTAAAATAAATAACTAGCAAAAGGCTGCCGAGTTCTTGTTTCTTCCGCAGTATCCCTTTCTCTTCTTTACCCCTTTGGTTTTGGGGAGGTAACTTTTCACCATCCTTTCGCTTCTGCAGCCTCATCTCAATCTTTGGTATCATATCTACCAAGATAATTATTATAACAGCGTAAAAATAGCATAACTGCTCTTTGAAAATAAAGTTAGAGTTTATGGAACCATCACGCTAAATAGAGGGCTCCCTGCCACATTGAAGAGTGAGGCGAAAAAATTGAAAAAGGGACATTTACGTTTGCACGTAAAGGTGAAGATGATTAGTACTATTCACAGCGCTAGGATGAGTAATACACAACTGACAGATAGGATTACAGGACTACCAATCAAAAAACCTATCTGCATTTTGAAATACAATAAGTTCATGAAAGGCGTAGACAGGGCGGATATGTATTTATCGTATTATACGATCATGAGAAAAACAATGAAATAGTCAAAGAAAGTAGTTCTGTGGCTTATAAATTATGCTCTATTTATTGATTTTAGAATTTTGAAAACCATAAATGAATCAAATAGCATTCGATTGAAAGGCTTTCTGCTCCAGACCGCCAAAGAGTGGGCAGCGAGCAGAGAGGAGCGAGATAAGTCATCTTCGGAGGCCGATGGCGCGGGCGGTGATAAGCCGACGCAGCGTGTTTCGTCAAGGGATCACCCACATGGTCTCTCGAGAGACCTTAGTAAACATCATCTCGTTCATATCGTGGGTAAGGGGAAGAAAAAATACCACACAAGAAGATGCAAAGTGTGTGCTTCAACGAAAATTAGGAAGGAGACGAGGTATGTGTTCTCATCTTGCGGTGTTCCACTCCACAAAGGAAAATGTTTCATGGAGTATCACACAAAGAATAAGTACTAAAATTATTTGTGAGTATTACGTTTAAAGTTCCATTAAAAAATTTTAATTTTTAGGAAAGTTATGACAATTTTACTGAATCAATGCATGTTCAAAAACTAGACTTTAAAAATCCGCCGGGAACGGAGGGTTAAAACCCATTTAAATACCCCGGTACGCAACGTGTTAAAGGAGTACTTTGGGTTGTCTTCCTATCTTTTTGGCAGTCAAACCTGTGTGGGACCACGTTTATAGTGCCCGACCCGAACACTCGATAGTCTCCCGAAAAATTCGGGTCGGGTCGGGTATTTAGTGTCCGATCCGAGGACTCGATCGTCTCCCGAAAAATTTGGCCCGGGTATTTGGCGCTCGCATTTGAATTTAATCGACTGATCCATCGTGAACTTCCGGTTTTAAATCGGCTATGCACCCGTACAGACAACTAATGTATATACCAACGTAACAACCTTACGCGCATTTACACTACTAACATAGCGACCGTGGTTCGTACTGTCGTAAGCGCTAACCACTGAGTGAACGCGTGTTGGTTACCGATAGAGTAGTAGTTCTTAACGTTGCTACTAAACAGTGGTCAGGCGCTGGTGTCGCGAGCGGAAACCGGAAATGATTAAGGACGATAACCAAAAAAATCAATCGAAATAGTGAAGCATATGGTGCTACTTTGATGAATATGACATTTTAACTTTTTATAGGAATTTAAAATCACATTACAATCATTTTTGCTTATTTACGAAAATAATACTTCACCCTTCTCCATTTTAATTGCCTTATTGGATTATCGCACTTCATCTATTCCGAATTCCGCCATCTACACGAGCGCTGTCAACTGTTAAGTGGTAGTGTCAGGAACTACTTGTCCATCTTTAACCAACGCACTTTCACGCTGTTTTTAGCGCCGACAATGGTAAGGATGACGATCGTTAGGTTAGTTGGTTTGTTGAGTGAAGGGGGCACTACTAGATCGCAGCACTTGCCACGAAGCCGAAGTTTCTAAGCAATGAAAACACTATCAGTGCTTTTCATTTGAGTACGGCGATAGCGGATTATCGGACGCAGGTGCCGTCGATCGCCGGCTCACCTCGGAACAGAGCCAACAACAGCCAGCGATTCAGTTAATTCGAAAGCACCACAGCGTGGCAATCGCCGACTGTCGCCGCAAATCGAAAGCACCCAGAATGAAACTTCGATCGATTTATCGATTAGAAAAAATAGATTATCGACAGTCGATCTTCCGGTAAGCCTCGTCAGTGAATCCACTTGCTCGCTTAAAGTGATATTTACCATTTGTATTTTTTGACAATTTCACCTCTATTTTCGGGACGTGTGAGAAAGATGCAAGCTTACCTAGGTGTAGGAGGTGGGGATAGCGATGTTGACGGCGATACGACAGACTGCAATGACGATTCGCGGCCACGCGGAAATCCGCCATCGCGGAGTAGTAAGGCAGCTATCTGGCTGCACTTCGTGCAATTACCGAATTCGCACGCAACGTGCAATTACTGTAATAAGGAACTAAAAAACCTTCACGGTAACACCACATGCCTGATGCGTCATTTATCGAGCAAGCATCCTTCCCAGCAGTGGCGGATCCAGGGGGGGGCTATGGGGGCTATAGCCCCCCCCCCCACAGCCACAGTCAGAAATTTATTCCCAGAAATCCCAGAATAAATTTTTCCCTAAACAAGACAAGAATACTTTATCCTCGGAGGAAGTTATTCAGTCTTGGAAGGATATTTTTTTCTAACTTCAAAGAACTGATGTGCCTATTTCATATTAAAACAACCCATACATTAATTATACCATAGAATTCTGTCGAATCGATTTAAATTTCCCGCTGAAAAGACGGGTCTAAAAGTATTGTGTCGATATAAACTCAGTGGTATCTTTCGCATCTGGGACTCAACAGCTGATATAAGCAACAAAGAGGTTAGGTTGTATACAACTTTGTTGACGTCTGCCATTGTTTACCCTATCACGTATCACTGTTTTCGTGCTGCATTTCTTACTCGTTATCGCCTAGCGCACCATGTATGGTACGCTTTGCAAGGTTTGGTTACGGCGGCGCTATAACGCGCTTACATTGTAACGTTTTCTCTGAAATTTCGTGGCTGCAACAATGAATACTTTCTGTACGCGTATTATATTGTCTGAATGTCACCTTCTTGGATCAGTTTCTATTATAACATATAGTTTTACCTATTTAGAAGAAATAAATACCTTGCATGCGTTTTTGTAGTGATTATGTGCAATAACTATATGGTGTACCATATATAGTGCGCTAGGCGCTTATGTGATCATTTAGGTGTGTCAAGATTTTTCCTTTTAGGCGTTAACGGGTTAAATCGGAAACATGGACATGCGAAACTTTTTCGCGAAAAGGCCACGCTTATCGGGCTCATCCAACACTACCATCGTGCAAGAGAATGCTGCAGAAATAGAAAATGGACAACAAAAGGTCATTTCCAACAGCTGCATATACTTCTAGGGTAATTGTCTCAAATAGGCACTTTTCCCAAAAATGGCTTAAAAATAAATTTTTGGTCCTTATTACAATTTACAAATTGGTCCTTATTACAGGCCAACAATGATAATAATATGCAGCTGAGTCATGCAGAAGTATAAAACACGAAACTCAAAAACTCTGATCGAACTTTCAAGTATGATATTGGGTCAGCTGTAGATAAACGCCATAATTTAAAGGTAGGTAGGATTTAGTTTATTGGGTGCGTCGACAGCTACGGTCATGTCGCACCACGCACGATCCTATTTCTCAAGCGTTTCATAAAACAATCGATATGAAGCTATATGGTATTATCTTTTTACCGCTATACATAGAAAAGTATTCTTATTTAAAACATTTAGAGTTTTATCAGTAGATTGGTTTGCCGTAAAAATTGCATTAAAGTACTGACACTAGATGGGTTGTCACGAAGAACATTTTCCAAGTTTCCAAGTTACCATAATTTAAAGCAGGACGAAATCTACAACTACTTGATGCATACTAAAACACCAGAATCATCATTCAAATTTCCTGCGTGTATGGAAGGGCAACAGAGCAGGAGGTTCCAGCACAATTGGCTGCAGCGTTTTAAATGGCTTGCCTACAGCGAGGAAAAAAATGGAGCTCTTTGCAAATATTGTGTATTGCTTGCACCAAATAGTGGTGGTTTCAGCTCAAGTCAGGTGAGAAAACATTTCCCATTGGAAAAAAAATATTTTGTTGGAATCCATGATAAAAATAGTCGTTTTTTTCAAATCTCGAATCACATATACGTATGAAACTCGCATTTACTCAACCAAATATTTTTCAAACAAAATATCGTTTTTGACTAGTGTAAAAGAATTTTTAAACTCATCGCTCGCCTTTGGTTCGCACCTCGATCCTTAGGGAGCGTTCACACCCAGGTTGCAGTGGCAGGTAGCGTGGCACGCTGCATAGCGCGCGGCTGCTACTTACTTTATCCCTTTCCCTTCTGAAGTTTAAATGCCCAAAAACGCGCTCCCTCTTAAGTCGGCCGAGACCGGCCGTCGATTTTTCTCTCTCTCCCTACTAAGTCGGCCGAAACCGCCCGTGTTGCTCTGCTCGTGATTTGACCGGCCAAGGGCACTCTTTTGAGCTTCATAGGCATCTGTTTTATCTTATGAATGTTTATCGTTGCCTCCGCAAGCATCTGCCTTTTCATTAACTCCTATCAGTTGAAACAGAGCCCCATTGTCTCAGCCACGAAACCCGAAAGAGCCCGAAATCCATTTGGGTGTTTGGGCTAGCGTTTTCTCACCAGCGAAGTGATGAGGGAATATTCTCGAGTCATCACGAAAGCCCTTTTAGAAGAGGCCTTGACGTAGAGAGCAGATGACACACGGTTTCACGAGTGGGTTGTAAGGGACACTTTATGGGACGAAAAAAGAAGATGAAAACACCACGCCTGCCTTGGCTTGTTTAGGAGTGACTCTCATATCTACATACTGAGTTTTCTTCTTGGGTGACCACCATCACTAACTCATATGCTTCGTAATGAGATAAATCACAGCCCTAATGAAAAAATATCTTCCCAAATGCCCCCCAGTTCTAACCATGGCTTCTTTGAGTGAGGACGCTATAGCGAGAGAAGTGGACAGAGACGATTTCCTTGGTGATACAGGGTGTTCGAGTTCTTCGGATGAAGCGGAGGAATTGCTTGAAAGTGCCAGTTCAGGTGATAGTGACATAGAAGAGGATTATACTCCCAGTGTCAGTGATGCGACAGGTGAAAGTGCACTTCCATCCAAATGGGAATATTCATTACTGTATAACGTTCCTTGTGTTTTTAATGGAGGAATGGGGCCAAAGCACGACTTGCCCATTGGGTCGAGTGAATTAGATTATTTAATGCACATGTTAAGCGGTGAGGAGTTCTTTCACAGATTAGTAGAAAACGTAAATATATACGCAGAATATCTCCAGCGACGTTCAGGAAAGAATGATAGGCATTGGGTTAACGTTACCTATGAGGAAATCAGAGCGTATTTGGGTGTCATGGTATATATGGGGGTGTTTGATCTGCCTGAAAGTGAAGACTACTGGAGAAGTGAGGATATAGACTGCCCTCTGATTCGAAAATGTATGACTTACAGTAGATTTACGGATATAACAAAATATTTTCATGTAAGTGATATCAGAAAAGAAAAAAAAGAAAGTGATGTTGGTTTTGATATCCTTCAAAAGGTGAGACCAGTATTAGATGTTTTAGATACTTTCCATGAAAATTACCAGTCTGGTCGTGATTTAGCTGTCGACGAAGCGATGGTGGCATTTAAAGGACGTCACCATATAAAACAGTACGTCAAATCAAAGCCAACAAAATGGGGTTTTAAAATTTGGGTGTTGGCGAGTCCGAGCGGTTATGTTTTAGAAGGGAATGTATATTTGGGCAAGAAAGAAAGCAGAAATAAAGAAATGCTGTTAGGAAGCCAAGTTGTGATGAACTTACTTGAAAATCACCTTGTTAAGAACCATCACGTTTATTTCGACAGTTTTTTTTCAAGCGTTTCTCTTATGAAAGAACTTTATAGAAGTAAAACTTATTCTTGCGCTACTACTCGACCAACACGTAAAGAATGGCCAGTTGAATTCAAACATCCCAAGAGCCTTAAACTTAAACGAGGTGAAAGTAAAATTTTACAATTAGCAGAAGTGACGGCAACTGTCTGGCATGACAGACGAGACATTTGTGTTCTATCGACAAACTGCGATCCAAAAGTGAGTTTGATGATTCCCAAGAAAACGGGGATGGGTAACAAACAAATTCTGATTCCATGTCCAGAATCAATAGTAAGATATAATAGATTTATGGGTGGAGTTGATAGAGCCGATCAGAATAGGTCTTACTATGATTTCGGAAGGAAGACAAAGAAATGGTGGAAATATATTTTCGCGTTTGTAATGAACACAGCCATTGTAAATAGTTACATACTTTATAAAGAAACAAATTTTCCTTCAACCTCGAAGCATGGGACAACACAAAAAGACTTTCGCCTAGCTCTATACAGACAGATGATAGGGAACTACTCCTCCCGCAAGATATTAGGTCGCAAAAGACATTACGCTGGTCCCGTAAGTTTTCCGGTCACCCCCCACCATCTAGTGAAAATTGACGGAAGAAAAAGAGTGTGTGCTTGCTGTAGTGCCCAAAAAGGAAGACAACTGCTGGAAGAAGTGTAGAAACCTCTTGGAAATGCCATGACTGTGATTTACCATTGTGTAAAGTTGGGTGTTTCTTCGAGTACCACAAATAGGTCTTTGCTGAAATGGAGGCTACTCACGAGCATGAGCTAGAAACCTGGAGGTAGGTTTTAAAGTAGATAAAAACTATTTACTATCAAAATATTTTATGAAATTACCAAAACTGTTTCACAATTTGAGGGTTAAATTTAAAATGGAAACTTACGAACACGGTTGATCTCACTTGCGAATTAATAGGTTGAAAACTGGGGATAGTGGGCATTTAAATTCGCCGAGCGGCCAGAGAACACCATATGGCCGGTTTCGGCCGAGTTAAGAGGGAGAGGGTTAAAACCAATGTAATACTATGTGTCCGTTCGCACAGGAGTGGCGTTACAAAATCGCGCGACCATGCATGCAGCGTTCCACGCGAAGAGATAGAACCGAACCTATATTTGCCACGCAGCGTCATGCATTGCCGGCTATCCGGGAGTTTACTGACATTGATACGGAGTTTTGTGAATTGCTACCCTCAAATGAGGTACGACGAGGATTTTAATTTGAAATTTGTCCAGGAATGAAGTACATTTGCGTGTACCATTTCAAAGCAATGGAATACCGTGATCGTGATATGAAAGACTGAGCTTGGCATTCTGTGGCTAAGGAAATGGATGGAACTAGTGAGGTAATTTATTGTTTTTCATGTTCAAAGTAGTATGTCCGGTCGTTAGTGTCACCGATCTTCAAAACAGGTCTCATGATAGACGTCAACAATTTGAAGGTTTTCTTCTCATTCTGCATTAATTTTTAAACTTCGTCTGACCGAGCTTCAGTTGCATGGAAATTAAATAGGCGCTATGCTCCTCAACATTGTCTTAAATACGGGTGAATCCAAAATCTTCTTCGTTTCCTCCTTTTCATTTTTACTATTAATGCACAGAGCAACATGATATGCTCTTCACCAGACGACATCTTCGACCTAAACTACGAGATGTAGGTACATGTCGCTTGTCAGTGCCACTTCGATGTGAACGTATTTAACGCTGCACGCTGCGCTGCATGGCAAGCGTCATGCAGCGCACCACGCTACTTGCCACTGCAACCTCGGTGTGAACTAGATTCGTTAAGAGAACTTTTCTACATAAGTTAAGAAATATACTATCGAATTCACTCTAAGAAAATTCAATTCCTTACAGGATTTGAGAACTTTCGTCTGCATGCCTTTGACAAAATATAAAAAGGCGATTGAAGAAATGAACCGACACAACAATCTGTCTTATCATCGTTTCTCCGAAGAAAAGGCGCTAGAGTTTATAAAGAACATTGACAGCCGGAATTCAAACACAGTCGACATGCTTCTTGATAAGGAGAAGAAAAAGGTCATCGAAAACAATTGCAAACGTTTGGGCCCGATTGTTGAAACTGTGCTCTTCTGTTCACGCAATAATTTGCCACTACGTGGACACAGGGACTCCGGTGACATGAGGACAGCCGAAAAACTAGAAGATGCGTTGTCTGGCAGAGAGGGTATTTTCCGGTCATTGTTGGCGTTCCGAATAAATGCTGGGGATGAAAATTTGAAATTTCACTTGGAAACAGCACCGCGAAACTGTACTCTGATTAGCAAAACCGTGCAGAATGAAGTTATCGACATCATCGGACTGACTATTCGGTGCAAGGTTGTCGAAAAAATCATAAAATCCAAATTTTTTGCTCTCATTTGTGATGAAACAACAGATGCAAGTAGAATAGCACAACTATGTGCGTGCGTTATGTTGATGTAGAGGAATATGTCGTCCGCGAGGATTTTCTTGGGTTCATACGATTAAAATCCACTGTCGGAAAAGATATCAAAACGGTGATCTCAGATGAGTTGAAGGGTTTGGAATTGAACATCATCGATCTGCATGGACAAGAATATGATGGAGGATCTAACTTCTCTGGTAGAGAAATTGGAGTTCAAGCATTAATTTCCGAGGATCAACCATTGGCCTTTTATACGCACTGCTTTAGCCATTCATTGAATCTGTGCGTTTTAAAATCTTGTGAAATCCCTGAGATCCGAAATATGCTGGGAACAGTTTCG
The DNA here is from genome assembly GCA_963573305.1 of Pyrrhosoma nymphula. Lineage (NCBI taxonomy): Eukaryota > Metazoa > Arthropoda > Insecta > Odonata > Coenagrionidae > Pyrrhosoma > Pyrrhosoma nymphula. The sequence goes on along the minus strand of OY754337.1, from coordinate 47,211,360 downwards.
ACGTTGATCAATTTTTTCACAAGTTCATCAAAAAGAACGCAATTACTCGAAGACGAAATCAAAGCCAAATCACCGAAGTCGAAGAAAACCCATTTGATAACACTTTGCTTCACGCGTTGGGTTGAGAAACACGAAAGTGTGAACACGGTTTGTGAGTTCCTGCCATATATTGTACAAGCGTTGAATGATTTGAAGTACGATAAGGACATCGAGACGTCTTCGAAAGCGACACAACTACTTGGTGCAATTGAAAGATTGGATTTCTTGATTGCTCTCCAAGTAATCAATGATGTGAATTCTCCAATTGTGACTGTCAGTAGGGCACTTCGAAATTCTCAACTGCAAATTTCATCGGCTTGTGCTCACATGGAGCAAACCATCAAGCTGTTTCTCGAGACGAGAAAGGAAGAAAAATCGTTCGACGAAATCTTCCAGAAAGCCGAGAAAATTGCTAGTGAGATGGAATTTGAACTGAAGGTCCCTCGCTTGTGTGGCCGGCAGAAAAATCGAGCTAACATCCAAACAGAACATCAAACAGCTTTTGGATATTTTCGGTGTGTTATTCTAACTTATCTTTCGCGTCTTATTATATCTTGCTTACTAAAAATGGATCATCTGCTTGAATTTGTAATATTTTTCCTCACGTTTTTTGATTAATCTAGATTGAAATTATCTCGCGGTAAAATTGTAAAACGTAGATCTGGGAAAGTCATTTGTAGCGCATTTCTGGAATGAGAACTTCTAATTATAAGTAATTAACACTGCTTTTGGGATTACATACATAATGTGTTGAATATGATAATATGAACGAACCTATTCTTCTTAAAATTTTTGAAATAAGCTGAAGCTGATGATTGTAACGAATTACTTTTTCTGCATCACAGGGCTACGATTTTTTACCCTTATTTGGATCATATGATCTCTTCCCTGACTTCGAGGTTCAAGGGTGATTTTTTGAAGATTCTACCTCTGGAAGGGCTGATCCCAACGCTCCATACCAAAGTAGCCGTTGACGAAATCTTAAAAGCTGCACAAGTATACGAAGGAGATCTATGCGGCTGCAGCGAGACGGAGCTGAAAAATGAAATTCTCCTTTGGCACAATCACTGCAAGACTACCGCTTTCCAACAATCTGAAACAACGATTGATGCTCTGCAAGTCATGAAGTCGAAGGATTATGGCTCGTTTTTCCCGAACGTTGCGACACTGCTACAATCCCGGTGACTTCAGCAACAGTAGAGCGTACTTTTTCGACACTCAAACGATTGAAGAGTTTTTTGCGAGTCAACATGTCCGAAAATCGACTCAACGGTTTAGCGTTAGCAAACATTCACAAAGTAATAGGAATAAAGGTTGAAGAAGTTGTGGATACATTCTGCAAATCGAAGCCTCGACGAATTGAAACTTTAGACTGGTCGGTCGATGATTATTAGATGTGAATTTTGAAAATCAAAACCTCAACGACTCAAATCTTTGGACAGCTCGGTAAATGATTCTCCCAACGTGAAAACTTTAATTGGAAGTATTATAAGAGAGTGCAATGAGTAAAATAATGTAGCCTTCGAAGTGAATGGAAAAATTATCATTTTAATGCACAGTCATTTATATTGTCAAATTTATAATTCGATATTATAAAGCGTTCGTAATAAAAATTCTATTGTTGAATTTAAAAATGCATGTACACAAATTTTACTGAAGAAAAAAGTTATCTCTGAAAAGTTTAAATGAGTAAACTGTAATGAATCAACTTAACTTGACTTGAGAGGTCTCAACTCTTAAGCCCCCCCCAGACCTGAATCCTAGATCCGCCACTGCTTCCCAGTACAACAAATATATACTTGAAAATGAGAAAAATAAGAATGAAAAAGCTGCCCTAAAACGAAAATCCTGTAGGCCTCGGCCTACAAAGGCCACATGTTCCAAGCAAACCAAAATACAGGATTGTTTCAAGGTGAAACAAGCAATGCCTGCAAGTCATCCTAAGGCCAAATAAATGACAAGGTATAGTCCAGTCATTGAAGCTTTTCACCTCAGAAATATTTTACTATGAACCGATTTACATGAAATTTTGGAATTAGGTTTATCTTACCCTTAACTTCAAAAGTGATATTGACCCGACCTCCGTTCTTACCCTGGGGGTGGTTGCCACCCCTTCTCGTTAGTGGAAATTTTTTTGGTCAAAATAACGTAGGGGATCAATAGAAGATTTAATTCTAAGCAAAAAGTTTTCTATAAAGTTTTTTCAAAAACTCAATACTTTTCGAGTTATTGGCGATTAAAAACTCAGAATTTTCCCACGTTTCTCAACGGTTTTTTGCAAATATCTAAAATAATTTGCGTTTTAACGATAATTTCATAATAAACAAAATTGTAGCAGGTAAGAAAATGAACAAATTGACTTTTTATAGTGTTTTAAGTGCAATATTAAGCGAGATATTGAAGATAAAATCAGTTTTTTTTGTCTGAAATTTAATCGATGTCTTCAATGCCATCTAGCGGACAACGGATATGTTTTATCGATATGACAATGAGAAACTTTTATATAGTGCTTAAAATAATCTTTGAAATGAGCAGTGTTAAAAGTCTTTTGCACGTAAAGTGAGTGAGTTGTAATGAAAAAAAAGAGGGATATCTAATTTTTTTTTTAAATCGATGTTTCATAAGTGCCATTTCCACCAAAATTAAAATTAATCGTATTCCGTCTAGAATTAACTTTAATATGAAGAGTCTATTGGATTCCAGCGGTTAGGCTGCTTTGGAATTGCATACTTTTCAAAAAAATCACAATTTTAAGAAAAAAAAAATTTTTACATTAAAAAAAAACACCTTTTTTTCATAATATTTCAAAAACAATGAAAAATATGTAAAAAACTGTAATGATAAAAAATGTAGGTCTTTTTTTGACAAAAATTTTGGTTTTTCTTTTTTTTCTGTCAGACCAAAATTGACGGAGATATGACTGTTTAAAGAGCGCGCGGTAGCGCATTCACAGTCTCTCTCGAGCCCTTTGACCCTTCACCGTTTCAAAATAAAGGGTTTTATACTACATGTCATAATAAAAAAGTTGTAGCTCTTTTAATTACCTTTAAAATGGTTTTTTGTAAATTGTGATAGCTTTAAAATTGAAGGAGTTATGGTCCAAAAACTAAACGTTTTTTTTCTAGTTGAATTCTTTGTATTATTTACTTGAAGAACAATTTCATACTCAACTACTTTTCTATTTTTATTTAGTTTTATAAAAAAAGATGAAAATGCTTGATATATATTGAGTATTGATATGCTTGACTCCGATATTGAGTCATGAATAATAGTTTTTTATGTATTGTAATGCTCTTGTTGTAGAATTTTTTATATATATTTACTAATTTAATTTTGTAAATTTCCAGATAACTTGTAAGTTCATATTTTATTCAATAAAAAGTGTGATTTCTTACTCTATAATTAGATTATTTTAAATTGTATAAACATATATTTTCAATTTTTTATTTTAGGGGTAGTTTTGAGGGTTGAAAAGCTTTAAACAAATGATAGTCCTTTTCGAGAACAAGGAACAACATTTAAATCCTTTCTAGTTCAACAAAAGAACTTTTTTTATACAATTTTTAATAGAGGGGTTGTTTTTAAGGGTTGAAAGGGGGTTAAAAATATGATAATTAAGGTAGACAACGTAAAACAATATTTACTCTATATTTAAATCTTTTTAAGTTATACAAAAGTAATTTTTTGTAAATTTTTTCAATTAAGGGGTGGTTTGCAGGGGTTTTAAAGGTTTTAAGGGGTTGAAAATGGGTTAAGCATGAGGTAATTGTGTTAGAAACCACTTTCAGATTTTACTCCTTATTACTGAATACGTTTCCTAGCGATAAAATGGCTCAATGTCAATTTTTCCATTAAGGGGTGGTTTTCACCCCTTAAAAATAAAGAACGGAGGTCGGGTCAATATCACTTTTGAAGTTAAGGGTAAGATAAGCCTAATTCCAAAATTTCATGTAAATCGGTTCATAGTAAAATTTTTCGTAGGTAAGACCCTATTTTTCGCTTCAATGACTGGACTAGTAAGGGTTTTTTTTAATTCTTAAACCTACCTTGGGCTAGCTAGGCCTAAGGTAGGCTGATGCTGATCCTATATACTAGGACCTAGGCCTAGCATATGTAGGGTATGCCTAGGTCCTGACAAAATCCTCTGCCTATTTTTAGAGACTTATTAAGACTAATTATACTAATATAATATTGAGGAATTAACTTTAAGTCAGGTTAATTGGAAGAATAAAACAGATATTTGACTTCAACTGCTTCATTTTTTCTTTGTTTGTTCACATTTTGATAATTTGTTCCCATTTATTTAACTAATTGGCATGATGTACAGGAAAACATGAAATAAAGTACTACTACTAGTTAGGACTAGGCTATTAGTAGTATACTTAATTCTTGTTTGATGCATAGGTCCTAGGCCTAAAGTAAGCCTATGAAAATAACTTTGGCAACTAACCCCTATCAATTATGATTTAGGCCTAGTCCTAGCCATTTAAAGTAAGGCCTAACTTATGTGTGTCCACTTGACACGAGATCAAATGTGTTCAGATGCTAGGCCTAGGCATAATAAAGTAGGCCTACAAAACATATTTTTCTCTGTAGATGTAGCCCACATTCAAGTTTCTCATAATTTTGTGGGCTTCACTTTATCTATGAGTGTATTAGCCATACCATGCATTCTACAAAAAAGTGTTTAACATACTTTTTGAATGAAAAAAGGGTAATTGATGAAAACATTTAATGCCATAGTTTCTTATTTTCTTTTAGAGCAATCGGGGAATGGATCGCAATAAATCTTCAGCCATATAGTGTTGTGGAAGAGCGGGGTTTCATCAACATCATGAAATTGGCTATGCCAGAATATACTATCCCCTCACGCACAACTTTTTCCAGAACAGTTATTCCAGAACTATTCAAGGAACAATCATAAATGGTTGCCAATATGGTGAATAAAATGAGGACTGAGGCACATTCACTTGCCCTTACTACTGACTTGTGGTCATGCAAAGCAAACAATGCTTACATTTCTTTGACTGGGCACTTCATGTCCCCTTCATTTGACATTGTGTCCATTTGCATGGGAAATTCAATTTTTCCTGGAAGTCACTCGTCAGATGCAATATTAAAGAAATTGATGGAAATGTTAAATGTTCGGGGTTTGGAGGACGTAACAGAAACGTTGCCTGTATACGTAGTTAAAGACAATGCTCAGAATCTAAAAGTAGCCATAAACCGTAGTCCCTGGATCCCCATTCAATGTTTTGCCCACACATTGCAGCTTGCAATCCAAGATTCTAAAAGAGAAGACACTGTTCCAGATGTCATCAGAAAAGCCCGAACAATTGTCTCTCACTACAACCAGTCACCAAAAGCAGAACACAATTTGCATGAGCAGCAAAAACGGCATAATCTGCCACAAAAAAATTTACCTCAGGATGTTCCAACGAGGTGGAACTCGGAATTTTTAATGTTAAATAATCTCGTTGGTAACAGAGCAGCCATAATCTCTGAATATGATGATTCAGATGACACGGGGCGTATGGAGATTCTTTCCAGGGCAGACTGGAAACTGGCTGAGGGCATAGTAAATATTCTTAAGCCCTTTGCCGATGCCACTGAAGAAATTTCTGGAGGAAAAGATCCCACTTTATCATTGGTTATACCAATCATTTACCAGCTAGAAAAAAGCCTTATGCGATTCATTTCCAATGCAGACCAGGGAAGTGGTATTGGTTTTGCAAGGAATTTGCTGAAGGCCCTCAAGGCCCGATTTCCATTATATATGGAAGGCTAAGAAAGATCTGTTGCTATGATCCTAGATCCAAGAACATTCTTTTGGACGAGATTCACAAGAATTCAACAAAATACCGAAATGTCCCATTTTCAAGGTCGGCATACTACACCTCATCTTGCACATACAAAAATAGCTGGTAAGATATTACACTTTATAAAAGTAGCCTAAGCTAACTTAACTCTTTGAAATATTTTCATATGATTGGCAATGATGTATAGAAATTCATGACTATAGTGAGAATATGCAAGCAGTTTTTTTTACAGTTCCCGACATTGCCCAGCCCTCATCTAGTGCCTCTGACAATTCCCTTTGGGGATCGTTTGATTCACAGCAAGTAGAGGACCCGCTTACGGATAATGCCTCAAGCCACGAGCTAGATTACTACCTCAACGAGCCGACCATTCCTCGATTATCCGATCCACTTGCATGGTGGAAAACCAATGAAGGAAAATTCCCTCTCCTAGCTCAAGTGGCAAAAAAGTTCTTAAGCATACCCGCAACGCAAACTGCCAGTGAGAGGCAGTTTTCAACAGCTTGAAACACTATAATTTGCCGAAGAGAAGCTCTTTTATCTCGTCATGTGGAAGAAATAGTGTTTCTAAATAAAACATTGCAGTCCCTAAATGTCCTATGCCATATCTCTACCTAATAAATACCTCTTAAGAGCCTTGATAATATTGCTTTCAATACAGCTTTCATGTCTTATTTGAAATTATATTCATAAGCTATAGCCTATTAATATTTGTTATAAATATGTTACTTCTTCATTCATGGAAATTGAAAATATTTAATTCCAAATGATCATTGATTTCAGCGGCAGGTTTAAAATAAAACATTTGACTAACTTCCTGATCTAGAGTGGTGGAACAAAAAATATTAAAGTAAGGATTTGCTTTATAAATCCACAAGAGCTAAAGATCACAATGTCTTGTTCGCAGGTGTGTCCCAGCTAACATGCCGATTCTAGTTGCATTTTATTGTGAAAAAGCACAAGCAATAATATTGCTACTGGGTGTAATTTTGCTTTGGAACCTTTTGGGTTGTACTACTTAGTGCTAAAACAATGATGTTCCCACTCTCAGGTCTTTACAAGGCAAACATTTACTGTAATTTTTGTCTTTCCATCGAAACATCCATTTTCCTTAATAATCCAGCACCCACGAATGTGAATACCCCTACTACCCGAACCCGAAAATTACCCGATACCCGTAGATATTTCACTACCCGAATCCGAACCAGACCCGAAATGAAAAAGTGCTACCCGCACACCCCTATACAAAACACTAGCGCAGATGAAACCATTCAAATCTTTAATTCCACTGGAGTTACGAATGAATCTTGTCAATTCTTTGTTAATTCCACACATTGATTATTGCTCACTTGTATTTTCGGACTTAACTGATGAATTACTAAATAAATTACAAACTATGTTAAATTGTGGTATAAGATATATATACAATGTTAATATTTATGACCATGTGACCCCGTATTATGTTAAGTTAAAATGGTTAAAATTAAAGCATAGACGGATATATACCAACTATCTGTTTTCATGTATAAAATTTTATCTTGTAAAGCACCAGATTACCTCTATGAAAATGTAATTGCAAACCTTAGTGATGTATTAAATAAACCTGTTCGAGTCAGAAAACGATTTCAAGTTCCTAAATGTAGAACAACTGTGTACCAATTATCCACTATTAATTCATGTATAAGGGTATGGAATGATATTCTTGACTATATATTGAATGCTAAAAATTTAAACCAATTCAAATTAAAAATGTTTGCATACCTGATTGATGAATGTTATGGTGATTGAGCGTGTACCTCAATTGTTCTCACAGTTATTGATTTTTGTTCTTTCAAAGAATGTAAGTTAAATTCATTAAAAGGTTCTTGTATGTTTGTGCATAGTATATTGACTTGATTTTTTCTTTGTAAAATCTGTCATTGTATTTTATTAATATTGTTTGTGTTGCAATGGTATCTGGAATGTTTGTTTATTTTCTTTTCGTTTTGTTTTCGTGTTGTTAAAGCAAGGTGACTTGTAGATATTTTTTAATACCACAGAGCTTGTTTTTTTTCTGTATCGAATGCATGTTCCATAGGTTCTGTCCTAGAACAATAAATTTGTTTTCTATTTCTATTCTATACCAAAGGCCACCAAAAATGAGATTCTGTGGCAAGTACCGAATGTGGTATGGGAGCTCATTTATAACAAAATTGGCCAGACAGACAACTTTGTTGACTAATACAACGGCATTCCATCAGTGTAGACCATAACAGTGAAGTCAAAAACACCACTAATGTGGTGTGGGTGCACTTGCACTTGCTGCAGTCCCCCACCTATCTCTCTCCGAAGTCCAGAGGCGGCAAAGGAGTGGGGGTTCCGGCAAAATGACCGTTGGGTAAGGACCTTCGAGAGCCTTCTACGCCCCGGAAGCTGTGGGATGAGGATGCTTCTCGAAGCATCTTTCCCCCCCCCCCCCCGGAAGGTTGGGAGGAGACTCTAAGAATGTTCCTTTCCCCCGGAAGCTTCCCCCACTCGGGCCCCTAGAACCCGTATATAAGGCGCGCGTTTCTGGACCAAAGGGAGAGATGGAGGGAGCGACGGAGGCGAACGAGATACTGACGATGACGAGGAATTCCCACCTACCTTTTGGACAGACGTCAATTCGACCTGAATCCGAATCTTACCTATCCCATGTAGCAGACTACCTCTTGGATAGCCGGGCCGTCAATCCGACCTGAAACCGAGATTCCCCTATCCCACCAATTACCCCATACCCCCTCGCAAACTCTGACCTCAGTTCGGCTCCTCCTTCACTCTCCAAACGGCCTCTCCATGGGACTGGGACCACCATGCCATTGTTTGTAAGGAATTTAGCAATAAAACCACTCGGAAATGAAACCACTGAGCATTTAATTTAACGAACGCTCCCACCCAGTGATGTTGGCGTCAGGACGGCGCGACACTAAGGCCATGCTTGAACTGATTGTAAAGAGATCCATGAGTGACATTTTCCAACATAGATGAGGTTTTCTTGTTACTATGATAATTCTGTGATATAGCACAAACAAAATCGTTTCTTTTAAACATGGTCCTTATTTGCATTTCAGCTGGGCAAATTAGAAAATTTGGAATTAGGGCAATTACAACAATTACCATCTGGCAGAACTTCTTTACCACAATTATTACAAAATCTCTTTGGATCAAAACTACCCAGGTTGAAAAACATTTTTCGTGAGTGCATACTCTTAACAACCTTGTTCTCCTTTGGAAGATGGAAAATCAACAAGTCAATAATTTTGGACATGCATTCATAGGATATTTTAAAATGGAGATACAGAGACATCATCATAACAGCACTTTCAAGAACTGTTATACTTGACCCATAGTAAATTTTTTCACTAACTAAGTACTGAAAGCTTTCGAAACTTGGTTCATTTTCACTTTCAGAAAAGCTGTCTGAAAAGCTATAACTGTCAGAAAAATTGTTAGAGCCTTCAGAGCCAGAGTCCTCATCATCACCAGAAATTTCACTCAATTCTGTTATCTCCATGGGTATACCTTTGAATAAAAACAAATACATCAATGGAAGTTGCTTCAATGCACACAGATAAGTTCATTATATGGTACAAATAAGACAAGATGACTGATGAAAGTTAAATTCTATATGAGATTTATACTTTTCGAGAATTTTATTTTACCCACCAGGAGTTTGATGTGCACTGCATTCTGATGAACTGGATGCCATCTCATCTGAATCACAACCTAAGAATAATATATGGAACAATATGGAAGATTGTTGTGAAGATGTCGTCGAAATGAGTAAATTATTAGGGGCCGAAAAAAATTATAATCAAGTACGACCATAATCCAAACATTGACAAGAATTCCTAGCTTTGAGAAATACAAATCCTTAAACCTGAAGCGCATATTAATAATAATAAATCTTTATTGCGGGCAGGTGCCCAATTTCCAAAAGTGACATGAATGCATGAAGCATATGATTATAATAATGCATAAAATGATAATACATTTACAGAGAGGGGAAAAAAATAATCATAATGTAATCATATTATTACATACCATTGTCATCGTTTAAATTAAAGTAATCCGGTTCTAAAGGAGCCTTCTCAGTTGCAGGACTGCCATCTTCCTTTGCGCCTTTCCCGATTATCATTTTCAATGGGCGCATTACTTAGGTAATTTCCAAGTGCGCCATCAATAGTCTTCCTACGTCTCCATTTCGTTGTCCTAGAATTTTTGGAGTACGGTCCTTTCGGCATTTTTTAATCGTTAGCACTAAACGCAAATACGCACTGAAAAGCAATTTCTATGATTGTTGGTATCTGCGCTACCTACCACTACGGATATTATAATTCCCTCCACTACCAAACTGCGTATAATGAGTCATATGAACTTTCAATTTTTAGTATATTTAAAATTCATGATGGTTAAATATCGTTAAAATTAATTAAAATTAAGCATATAGTAACAACTTATAAATGTATTCACTCATTTTTCCATTATATAATAAAACTTATACTAGAACTTGATCAACAAGAACTTCCGTTGATTTCGCGCCATGCGTTTTCGTCATTGACGTTATAGACCACGCCGATCTCTGGATCACGGAGAACACAGAATACAACGGAATAGTGCAGTAGCTGCAGTAGTACAGTGTTTTCAGCGTAATTGTTTTGGTGTGACTGAAGAGAGTACTTGGGTAAGTTGAGTCTAACCAGTTATTGTTTGAGGGTTTAAGTGAATTCAAGTGGCTTCCAATTCATATCATCGTTATTTTTCTTAGTGCAAGATGAATCTGATTCCGGAGGATTCCGAAGACTCCATGTGCAGTGTCTCTTCCCGGAGCGCACGGGAATTGAAGCAGAGGGCCTTTTATTCCGACGGGAGTACAGGGATAACGCAAGATGTAGGATCCCTTATTAAGACTGAGGCGATAATTGGAGGGGAGTGCGAGGTGATGTGGGATGGTGTGCCGGAGAAAGTCCTAACTGTAGCAGTTGGTGGGAAGTTAATATTTTCTGAAAATTTTTAATGCCTAATATACCTATCAGTAGTTTGTTTTCAAGATACCCTCGTGTAACAGCGAGAGATGCCGTGTTTATATACATACTGTTATTTACCTGTTTCAGGTAAACTTTCGGATACTAAAGACTCGCAGGAAGTATTTGAGAAGCTTCTTAAGAAAAATAATTCGTCCCCAAAAGAAGCGGTGGAGAAGCTCATGTGGAAGGCGCAGGAAGGGGCGAAAGGCGCGATCAGGAAGAGGAGGGCGACGAAATCCAAGAATTCTGCGCCCCCCGTAAATTTTCCTGGGAACGGAGACCCCCTCTGCCATACCATTGGCATTGCCATCGGGGAGGAAGATCCCCAAGACTTTAATTTCCCGGCTCCTGTAGGCGCAAGTCCTATGCCAGTGCCTGTGGAAAGTGGCATGAAAGAGGCCTGCGTAATCCATGAGATTACCCTGACGGAGTTCGATGGCCTACCCCGGAAGGTGTCAATTGACGCCGAGTTGGCGAATGCCGGTATGTCGTTGTGTTTTGAAAAAAATTCTGGAACACTTTACATGTATTATGGGTAGAATCTCGTGTTATTTGATCCATGCATCGCTAAAAATTAGCATCCGTTCATTTCCAGTTGACGACATGGAAAGGGGGGACATTTTGCTCAGGCATGCCAGGAAGTATTTAAGAATACACAGTCGGATGATTCGGTAAGCCACCTTTCAACGAAATATTTATCTTGAGATTTTCAAACGTTCTAAAGTTCAATACTCAATGCCTCTTTCATTATTTTAGGTTTTGCTGCACCCTGGCTTTAATGTGTATGTAAAAAAGGTGATAAAATGGGGCGCTCAGCAATGGAACGACCCCGAAAAAGTTACAGGAGTTACTGATGAGGCTATTTGGGAACGAGTATATAAGATGTCACTATGCAAAAGGCCAGAGAGTGTCCAAAGGAGGGAATCCTGCTGCATGCAGAGCCACAATGGACGCTATTGATGGTAATTACTATGGTGGTAACTTCAAGAGTGCTATATTTGCATAGATTAACAATGTTTTCTTATGATTTGTAAATGTTCCTGTGGCCTCAACAGAATTCTATTTCGGTCACAGTATTCTATAGCATAATAAGTAACTTGCCAAATATTTTTAATTCAATGACGATATAAAATTTTCTATATAAATTTATACCTCAAAAAGTGTATTACTACATTGTTTCTGTGCTCAGTATTAGTACATAACTTAATTGACTTTGCACAATTTACCATGGAGAATAGCATGATTATACTAATTTGGAATTTTGATATTTCATTACAGCTTATGTGAAGACAATATTGAAAGGGGAGATGGTGTCCAGGCTCTCAAAGACATTCAATAATTTGGCAAAAATCTGAGGGTGAGCAGTGGTTACCAGGCAGGTAAATACAGATACACCTCACAGAAAAGGTAAAGAATGTATCAATTATTTGATAGATACCACTGAAAATATACATTTACTGAAATAAATTTTCATTCATTAAACTCTTCCTTTAAGAAACTTTTATCAGTTTGTATTCCCTTGAATGTTAAGAAACCATCTCATTGAACATGATAAGTGAAACCTTTTCCTTGAATGGAACATGACATCTTTCATGTGTCAATTGCATTTCCAATGCACTGCTGACTAACTATATCTCGTGTCTGTCATTTCAGGAAGCCTGTATTGGAAGAGCGTGATGAGAGCTGAAGTAAAAATGTTTTTTTTTCTAAATTGTCTTTAATTATGCTGTTATTGCATAAATTTATGATGTAAATTGTCTTGAATAATTCTTGTGCTGTACAGATTCGCTATGTATTTTTTTATTTTTAATGTGAGATTTTAAATTTTATATTAAATGACTTTTTATCTGAATTGGCTTTCATGTGATTTGTCTCCAATATCAAAACAGGGTTTGGATCATACCATTTTCAGGAGAATTAGGAATAATATTTATTTTGATTGAAGTAATTGTATGATTTTTTTATTTGATTGGGATTAAAGTACATGTAATGCACTACATCGATTTGTGAAAAACATACTTAAAATGGGACCTGTGTAAAAGTTTAACTGGTTCTCTGATCTTGTGAATATTTTGTTTCATTCAAAACTATGTGCTTGATTTTATGATAATCAGTTGGAATTCCATTTTCCTTGTGACTTCAATGGAAATTTTTCAAGTAAATATTTATGCCAGTAAAAATTAGCCTTTACAATGTTACATATTTAATTTAACAATTACGAATATTGGAATTATTTTTATAATTTATATCCTCCAGGGCACTTTAATTTCACAAGGATCTTTAAACTATTTTATGTATTGGGCTTTCTATCCCTTGGGAGATGGTTTATTCTCTTCCAGCTCTTATAAAGTGTTGGAAACCCTCTAACGTTCTTAAAACCTGTCCTTAACCTTGATTTTTGGGCATCAATCATAAGTATTATATGCATAGACAACCAGGCTATAAATAAATATTACTGTATTATTAATCATAACGAGTTCTGGCAACTGCACTCCTACTTCAGAGTGCTCTGAAGGCACCCATGGAGTTGATGAGGCTGGTTTTTTTGGTTCTTCTTCAGAGTTTATCCATGGCTTTGGATGAAATTTAGTCAACGTTCCAGTTGGCTTCTTCGGGTTCATTGAAGTGTCGAAGGAGATTCGGCTGGACATAAATATCAGTCTGGCCAAATCTGCATCGCCACTTCAGTGGGTCTGATGAAGCCAGCTGGAATGTTGGTGATTTTTCGTACAGAGCCATGGATAACACGGAAGAAGACCCAAAGAAATCACTCTGACTGTACTGTGGCGAATGCACTCTGACTGTACTGTGGCGACTGCACTCTGTCTGTACTGTGGCGACTGCACTCTGGCTGCACTGTGACTGTGCTCTGGCGACTGCACTGTGACTGTGCTCTGGCGACTGCACTGTGACTGTGCTCTGGCGACTGCACTGTGACTGTGCTCTGGCGACTGCACTGTGACTGTGCTCTGGCGACTGCACTGTGACTGTGCTCTGGCGACTGCACTGTGACTGTGCTCTGGCGACTGCACTCTGACTGTGCTGTGGTAACTGCAATCTGACTGTGCTCTGGCCACTGTACTGTATTGTTTCAATTAAGTGCAGTCTTTAGTGCATCCCCAGTCCAGATATTGAGTACAGTTGGAGTGTAGCTCTAGCTTATTTAGAGTACAGATTTTTTTGCCTGAAGACCTTTGAGGGAATCGCATCTGGTCCAACAGAAGAGATATTTATAGAATTGATAGCCCACCTCACTTCAGAAGGAATAGTTGGGGACAAAAAAAATGAAGGAGGATGAATGCTTATTCAAAGGGTGTTAGTCCCAGTATTAGATTGAGGAAGAGAAGAATTATTACTACAGAATTGTATATTAAAAGATTCTGCAATTTCTTATGGATCTGATACTATTTTCCCATCAAATGAAATATTTTTGTTTGGTTTATTAACTGAGGATGAATTAATATGCCTTAGTAAATTTCAATAGTAGATAGTACGTTAGTAGTAGATTTAAATATGTTGACTTTCAATATATTTCAAGTTATTGAATTAGGAGCACATCTTATCTATGATGCTGTTGCAATCACCCAAACGAGACTGGTGTAAAGTGAAAGTTTGAACAGAAAGAAATCAACATTAGTGATTTGAGAACACTCATCCATTTCCTAATAGAGAATGAGCTTGTGGTCTCACACACGAAGTATGATGTTGATGCGATTCAGCAAAAACTTTTGTATTCTAGAGGTTGATGTGCCCCACGCGGCGGCAGATAATTCGAATCCACCCGTCGCGCCAAGAAACCACGCGGGGGACCGTCTCGTAGTTCACACGCCACCGCTTTCTCTTTCCCTCCCCCGGCCGGGCACCAATGCGAGCCACCAGATAGTTCCAACGCCGCCGCAACCACTACCTCTCTTCCGGCCGAGCGACCACGTGACGGAATTTCCCGTACGTCACACCCTCCCCTCCTCTCCTCCCCTCTGCCCCTTTCCCCCACGCGCGGAGGAGGAGACAGGAGCTCACCCCTTCCCCCACGTGACTCCTGCGGAGCTCGCCGGTTGGCCGCCGCCCTGCCAAGGATCCACATATAAGGAGGACCTCCGGACCTCAGAAGACACAACGGAGGAGGGAGTGTTAGGGAATAGTCGCCGCGAGTCAACTCCTCGGCCGTCTCCCTCCTGCGTCCGGTCGAAGCAAACGCACTCCTCGGCACTCTTCCTCCACCCACACCCCTGTGGCCCGGAGGACTTGTGGACCGTTCCGGCCGTCGCCCGCACCCGGAACCCGCGTCCCGCCAGGAGGAGCACGCCGTCACCCGCTCCCGCCGCAGTGGGACAAGCCGCAAGCGCCGGACGCACCGCTCCCGCCACAGCCGGACAACCCGCAAGCGCCGCTCCCGCCAGCGCCACCACCGGGAAGCATCAACGAGCCTGGCCGAAGCCCAGCGGAGTCCAGCACCCCGTAGCCGCCCCGCAGCCAGCGAGCCACTCGCCCTTCAGGCACTCCTTGCCTTTCGGTCCCCCTTTCTGGGACCCCCATTGAACTCACCCATGTAAATATACTGAATAAATCCAGTCAATGTTTAAAACTCTATTTTCCGTCTCTTGATTTTCCTCGCATCGTGACCCAGGCACCTTCGCTTGTCGCCGAGTTCCCACGAGAACACGATCGCGCGTTCCGGGGTGGGTTGCTCTACCGCACCCGGACGCCGACGTCGCGACAAGGTTTTATAATGAAAATCTGTATGTTAAAGCTCTATGCAACAAGTTATTGAGTAGGTCTTACGGAGGAAACAGGCCCAATTATGAGTATATATTTCATTTGCTCCAACGAATTTGAAACTGAAAGTAATATAAAGTGCATAGCAAGCATAGACTTTCATATTGTCAGCCACTTGTGAAACAAGAGCAATTCCTTATGAATGAGGAATTTATAATGAGTAATGAAGACTTCTGATGGTCTGAATACAGATTTCTGACCTCATCTTCAATATTGCTGGCTCTTCTAAATGAATAGACACATTAAGTTCTTATAAAAACTGTAAAAAACTGAACTGAATCAATCAAAAAGTATTCCACTCCCTTGGAATATTAGAATGTAGCAATAGGCCAAAAATAGAGCCTAGAGGCCGCAGGCAAAAGAATTTTATTCAAACATGAATTTACCATTGTAACCATCAAATAAATCTGAGGCCTCACATGACATAACCTTTATATGATTTCTCACAGGTGTTGAATCAACGGACAGAGGACACCCCCATTGAAATTCATTTCGATTTCACCTTCACTATTCCTCCCACCTCTAATCCCCACTTACCCACTCTTCCTCCTATTCAGATTATACCTACCCCCACTGTACCTTTGGATACCCCACCTTTTACCACCACTCCACCCATCACCCCATCTACCAGTGCGCAATTTCAGCCTTCAGCCCCCCCAAGATGACGTGTTACTGGCAACATCTCCTCCACCACAGCAGACTCACAAAAGAAAAAGGCCAGTTACCCATAGTAAGTTACATCAGGAATGCTGTTGTAGCCATTGCTAACTGGTATTACTTCATAAGAACACATGAATTCATTTGAAGAGGGAAAAATTTAAGCTATTCCTTAGAATGCAAAATCACTCTTAGATGCATTAATGAAAGAATATTTGAACAATGATACTACTCTGAATAATGACTGGGATGGATTAGATGCCTAAACAGATCAACCAGCAGCTTCAACCTCTGGTTAATTATTGATTTTTTTACATTTATCATGTACACATTGTTACATAGGCATGCTTACTCAAGGAGGGTTGAGTAGTGGGAAAATGAAACATCAGTAAACATGTAGGTAATATTACCAATCCTTTAAATCATCTCCAATTGCTCCAGCAGGTAATCGAATAGTGTTTTTAAATCAACTATCCTTTAAGTTAGAAGGGGCCTATGCTAAACCTGATCTAAGTGTGGCCTAGATGAATATAATTCATGAAATGAAATAATTTATGTAGGAGAAAAGAAATAAGTTTATTATTCAATATTTTCTGATGCAATTTCTATTGCAGACAGCCCTCGAGACCAATATGAGGAGAGAGGTATATTTATATGTTATGATAGAAATTGTACATTCTGTTTTGTGTATATTTATGTGTTTCACTACTTTTAAATGGGTTTTTCTTTTACTTTTCATAAATGCTAATTTCTGACAATTGAACAGGTGTCTAAATACATTATTCAAATTTTTTAAATTTTAAACTTGAAATTATGTATAAATATTTTTTTTAATTGATTTTAAACATGTATTTAATAACCTGGTGAAAATAAAGAGACATAAAAAAGAGCACTTGCTGACAAGCCTGGAAAGGCTTAGCAGGACTTCATTGGCTATTTTTTGAAGGAAGAAAAAAAATTGTAATTCTCATTTTTTTTGGAAATTTTTCATTTAAAACTGTTAACATGACTGTAACATGCATTTAAATAATAAAAGATTGGCGAAAGCAGCTGAGGAGAGGACAGCTGCCAGTAAAGCTTAAGCTGCAGCTTTAACTTCCATGGCTGAAAAACTTTTAAGGAAACCTCGCAATTTCTTTGCGAAACCTTGAGGGAGATGAAAACAGAGTAAGCTGATAGTAACAATACCCTAAAACACATACATATGATTTATCTTTTCAGACGGTGAATAATTGACTCCCTCACAGTCCTTGCCTCTCTTAATAATGGCCTAGGATGGGCAAGAAAAGGCTCTGGTGGCATGCTTGGTATTTGCCTACTGTCCTCTTCTTCCTCAGGTATGGGCAAACCACGCCCAATACACATATTGTGCAGTATTGAGCATGCATTTATTTTAGCATGATAACAGTTCATGATGTCGTTAACCTTATAACACCTTAAAGTATTATTTTAAATATTGATTTATATACCTCTATATGTGTATAGGCCTTTCCAGTAATGAGACCCAAGTTTCAACTCAAGTTAAAATTATTAAAAAATAAAATGTCTTAAGGTGGCGCCATTATCCCACTCTCCCTTACCATGAATCCAGTTACGGTCCAGGAATTGAAAAATGCGAACTTTTCTAATCTAATGATTGAAGAAAAGCTGCAAATAAAGCAGCAAGGATGACCTTTGCCGGCATTAGAATTAATCCATACTACTAAGTGTAAAGGAAAGGATGTGACCAGGAAGTTCAATGAAAATGCATTTGCGAAATACGAATGGCTGTGTGGATGTAATGTGACAAATCGCCTTTTCTGTTTTCCATGCCTAATGATTGCTCTTGACAAATCCACCATTTGGACGCAAGGTGGATTTAGTGATCTTTCTCATCTTAAACAGAAGGCTGTAAAGCATGCAAGTTCTAATAGTCATATGAATGCTGAATTAGAATTTAACATGCTAGGTAAATACAACATTAGAGAACAACTCGACAGTGCCTTCAGACGGAAAGTTGAAAAACAAAATTCAGAAGTTGCCAAAAATCGTTGTCTTGTCTCAGATCATAAATTGCGTACGATTCTGTGGCGCATTTGAGCTAGCTTTAAGAGGACATGATGAAACTGCGGAATCCGCCAATCCGGGCGTTTTTCGAAGTCTGATCAACTTCACGGCAGAATTAGATTCAGTTCTGAAGGATCATCTGCTCCAAGCTACAGTCTTTAAAGGGACATCTAAAGACATCCAGAATGACCTGTTTCAATGCATGCTTCAAGTTTGTCAGGAAGAAATAAGAAGTGAAATAAATGCAGCAGATTATGTATCGATTATAGCTGATGAAACCACAGATTTATCCTCGCTGTATCAAATGGTAGTTTTATTTCGATATGTGCTTCCAAATGGGAAACCGATTGAACGATTCTGGACATTTTTAAATCCCAGTGACTGCAGTGCTGTGGCTTTGTCCGCGAATATCAAAGAAGTGTTGACTGAAGTGGTTCCGGACAAAAGGAAACTAGTTTCGCAAAGTTATGATGGAGCCAGCGTAATGAGTGGTCGTCACTCTGGAGTTCAAGCCTTGGTGAAAGAGGACTATCCTTTCGCGCATTACTACGCACATAAGTTAAATTTGATTATGGCTCAAGCTACAAGTCAGAACACTCAGGTGAGAATATTTTTCGCTGATATAAATGAAATTCCTACATTTTTTTCAAATTCCCAGCAGAGGGTGAAAGTACTAGATGAAATGGTTGGAAAACGAATTCCTGGCGTGTCAAATGTGAGGTGAAATTTTAAGTCGAGGTTAGTTGAAACCGTTTATACGCAGTAAGAGTCATTATTGGAATGTTTGGAGCAGATTGAAAATAGCAGAAGACAAAGTAGTGCTATTGCTCAAGCAAGAGGATTACGCCTTAGGATTGAACAGCCAGGTTTATGTTTTGGTTAGAAATCTTCCATAGAGTAATGCCACACGTGAGTATACTCTACGATCAGCTACAGAGAAAATTGATAAAACTCAGTGTCAGCAAATGCAGCCATTAAGGATTTCGAATCCGCAATCATGAATGTTAGGGAGAGCATTGACACTATTTGCAATAACTCAGATTATGAGACACGACATGAAAAGAGAAGACGTGAGGGCACTTTCATCTCAAGAAACCTAGCTGCAAAAGAGGTGTGTGATGTAATCAGTTAGGCCATCTTATGGCATCGGTCCTCTCCTCTTCCGAAAATTTCCCGAAATTCAACAAGGCATTCCCTGAAAAGTATTTGCATAGTTTGCGCGAGTCATACCCATTCATAGAACAAGTTCGTCTGCGGACTGAGCTTGAAATAATTTACATGCGTGAGGACTTCCGGAAAGTCTCCAGTGTCGTTGCCCTACTAGGATTAATTGTTGACAATAACATTCAAAGCACATTCAGTGAAGTGTTTTTCGCCCCTAAAGCGTGTTAAAACATTCTTACGTAGCACGATGGACGAGGACAGGCTCACTACTTTGGCGATGTTGTCAATTGAAAAAAAAGTTACTGGATGGTATCGAAGGTTTCAACGACAAGGTGATAGACAAGTTCGCTCAGAAGAAGGAAAGGAGAATGAATTTCACCTACCGTCACTTGTAAAGGTGTGGTTAGAATAATTATTTTCATTAGCATTCTTATATTATTTCTGTTCATGCAGTTTTAAGTTTAGAATATACCAGTGATATGTCTTGCGTGCTATGTATTCTATTACGACGAAATATGATGCTCATGGATTAGGATTACCATAATATAAGTAAATCATCGTATATCTGCACTAATGCACACCCTGGATAAATTACCACCAGCCGCCACTGGTTAAGGGGTGCCGGTGCCTCAATGCCGTGTCATCGCAACGGGGCGGTATTTTTTCATCCGTGAAGAGGAACGAGTGGGTTAGCGTTGTTTGCTCGATCCTTGGCCACGTAACAGCTACCTCTTCCATACGACAACCCTTGACAGATGTGGCCCAGGGCAGGATGTCGAGTTTGATAAGACGGAGTTTGCTTTTATTGGTAGACGTCTAAGTTTTTCTCCACGGCTACGTTCATAAAATAGGAATGAACGTCCTAGGCAGGAACCAAAGCTGAGACAGTAATGGTGTCGCTCAGCGATTATTTAGCCACTGCATCGGCCCTCACGTTGCCCGGGATTCCCACGTGTCCCGGGACCCATGCGAAGGAGACTCGAACACCCTACTCACCCAAGGATACCAGGGAAGATTGGATATCCTGGGCGAGATGGTGTTGAGGGAAAAATTTAGATATCGACTGCAGGGCGCTTAGCGAGTCACTGAAGACAAGCTGGGTCTTCACGAGACACTAAAATGTCTGACACTATGTCAGACACCGAGTGTCCGCGTGAAAACGACAAGTTGGCAAGTGTGTCGACACCAACTTCGAAGTGTGGCGACACTTGTGTCTTTGACCGTACTGTCTCATGAAGACGGCCGGCAGCGACACCTCACGACACTCTGACACTGCTCTAGCAATTTTCCAGGCGGTTGGATTCAGTGTCCCGGTGTCGGGGTAGCGAGCTCTGTTTGGAGAACGGCACGGTTGGCATGTCTACTGAAAAGGGCGTTAGCAGGGCAAAGGAGTGGACGAAAGAAGAAGTGTGCCTGTTAATTGACAGGATTGAAATGTTGCCGGGAGTGTGGGATGTGTGCCACAAATCCTACCGAAATAGGAACTTTAAAATGAAGATATTCGAGGAGTTGGCGACGGATTTTCGTACGACGACAGTGGAAGTGCAGAGAAAGTGGCACAACCTCCGCACACAGCTTAACAACGAGCTGCAAAAGCTGCAAAAGAAGAAGTCTGGATCCGGCACAGGGGATTTTCCAGCCAGCAGTTCGTGGGAATATTTCGAAAGGTTAAAGTTTTTATCTGGACCGGCGACAACTTGCAAGGAAACAACAACGAACGTGGTAAGATAATAATTTTTTCTACTTTAATTTTTAGAAATTCATATTCGCCTCCTTCTTTTTGAATGAATAAATGAAAGTATATCACCAAAGTAAAAACTAAATCAGTCAAATCGAAAATTTAAAATTAACATTGAAATTAGTTTTCCAAAATAACTTTTTTTCACCTATTCTTAAAAATCTTTAAGTTGCTAGGAAAGGGCTGAAACAGTTCTGCAGGGAGTCTATTCCAATCATCAATCGTCCTGTTATATACTGTATTGGTGATCATTCCTACCAATATATGTAGTTGGGGTTTTCCATCTTATGTCGCAGTTCCCCGCATGCTTTTTCCCCCTCAAGTGTGCGGAAGAGTGTGCAAAGCCTATTTATTTTTCTTCTCCGTGCTAGTGAGTCCCATCCCAATACTTGCAGCATTTTAGTGACAATCTTGGTCTTGTTATGCTTCCCCATTACATACCTTGCTGCCTTTCTTTGTACCTTCTCAATGGATTTTGTTTGTCCCTTTTCATAAGGGTCCCACACTAGTGACGCGTATTCTAAAATCGGTCTGATTAGGGTCTTATACGTCTTTTCCTTTGTAGTTCGACCGCTTTCCTTAAGGTTTCTCATAACCCAACGCAACATTTTATATGCCTTTTTTGTTACCTGTTCCACATTTGCCTCCCACCCTAAATCTTTCGTTTCATACACCCCTAAGTATTTACACCGGTCACTTTTTGGAATGACCATACCTGAATATGAATAGTCTCTCCCAGCTGAACTTTGTTTCCTGCTAAAAGTATCAAATTTGTACTTTTTTCATTGCACAATTAGCAATTTTCTTTTCCCTGTTCAATTCTCGGAAAAGCATTTTATAATTTACCATCGACTCAGTACTCGAGTTGCGTTTTTTGTGACTCAACCTTAGCCTTTTTTTTAATGACCT
Organism: Pyrrhosoma nymphula; assembly: GCA_963573305.1. NCBI lineage: Eukaryota > Metazoa > Arthropoda > Insecta > Odonata > Coenagrionidae > Pyrrhosoma > Pyrrhosoma nymphula. The sequence continues at coordinate 47,189,167 of OY754337.1, read as the reverse complement.
AATTCTGTTGTTGTAGTACTCTGGATCAGTATTTTCTTTCAGGATTTTTATCGGAACGAAAGTATGCAACCCCTGTTCCATTATGTCTTTAAAAGAATGCGACTCAACCCTTGCTGATTCTGGGTTTTTTTTCCGGGTAGGTAGGTAGGTAGATTTGGATTAATAGGGTGCGTCGACAGCTATGGTCATTTTGCACCACGCACAATCTAGTTAATTTAAAAACATATGAATGAATATAAATCTAGACAAAAGGTAGCATTAAAATCCCAAATAAATAAAAATATAAATGTAAAAATAATAAATCTAAAAATATATTAGATTTTGTTTATTAAATTAGTTTCCTTTAAAAAGGAAACTACATGGTTAAGTCGATCGGCATGGTTGCCTAGAACTTGTTCTAGGTCGCCACTGATGTCTAGCCTGTTTCGTAGGTAGGTAGGATTAAGTTTATTGGGTGCGTCGACAGCTACGGTCATGTCGCACCACGCACGATCCTATTTTTCAAGCGTTTCATAAAACAATCGATATGAAGCTATATGGTATTATCTTTTTACCGCTATACATAGAAAAGTATTCTTATTTAAAACATTTAGAGTTTTATCAGTAGATTGGTTTGCCGTAAAAATTGCATTAAAGTACTGACACTAGATGGGTTGTCACGGAGAACATTTTCCAAGTTACCTCGGATCTCTAATTTCTCGCGGGCATCTCGATATTTTACACATTCCGTTAGAATGTGAAGCACACTGAGGGGAGAGTCGCATTCATCACACTTCGGTGGGATTTTCTCGTCAGTAAAGAGATACGAGTGGGTCAGAGCAATATGTCCTATCCTCAAGCGGGTGATGGCCACCTCTTCCCTCCGATTATTTCTGATGGAAGAAGTCCACGCTGAAGTCGTTGATTTTACAGCCCGGAGTTTATTATTTAATAATTCTGCCCAGATGTCCTTCCACTTCTTTAGTGCTACGTTTCGCAACGTAGCCCTGAGATCATCCACGGTCACCAATGGAGATACAATATCTGCTCTCTTCAAAGGATTTCTTGCGGCAGTGTCGGCCTCTTCGTTCCCCTTTATGCCAACATGGCCAGGAACCCACAAAAACGATACTCTAATTCCTTTGGTATTAAGGAAAAATAGAGAACCTTGTATTTCCTGGACAAGAGAATTTCTTGGAGAGAAACGAGAGATAGCTTGGAGTGCACTGGAGGAGTCAGAGCATATCACGAATGCACCATGGCTGCATTTAATTTCGTGAAGGGCCATTTTAATAGCATATAATTCTGCTGTAAAGACAGAACACGAAGGATCCAGTTTGGCACTAATTAATCCGTGGTGTGCAGAAACCACAGCACATCCGCAATGGTTTTCCGACTTCGACCCATCTGTGAAAACAGGGGTGAAGTCTGGAATTTCTCCTAGAACTTCCCGATACCGACACTGGTACTCAGCGGAAGTGGTGGGTGATTTACGGTAAAGTAAAAGTCTGTTTATAACATTTGGCTTCGGGGTTAACCATGGAGGGTGTTTAAGGTACCCAGCCGGGTACACGTCAGGGAGTATAAAATCATTCTCTGCCATAAAATTACTAAAACGTACACTAACTGGTAGTGTAGCTTTCCTCCTCCGGTTAAAAGCGGCTAAAAACCGAGGGTTAAAAATTACTTTAAAACACGGGTGGGTTTTCATCGTAAAAATCTTAGCAACATAGTTCAACGTCAAAATTTCGCGACGAATCGCCAAAGGTGGTTCGCCGGCATCAGAATAAAGGCTCAGAATCGGAGATGTTCTGAAAGCGCCCGTTGCCAGCCTCAGCCCGGAATTATGCACCGCCGTTAGCGGTCTCAAATACGAATCCCGCCCTGACGCATAGATAATTGATCCGTAGTCGAGTCGGCTACGGACGAGTGACCGATATAATAAAAGCAATGTGGTGCGGTCTGCACCCCACGTCGAATTGCTTAGATACTTTAAAATATTTAAAGTTTTCAAACACTTGTCCCTCAATGAATGTACGTGTTGTCGCCAACTTAGCCGATGGTCAAGCGTCATCCCTAGGAAACGAACTGAGTCCACATACGGAAGTATCCTTCCATTCAAACGCAGCGTGGGTGGGTCCTGATATCCCCTCAGCCTATGAAAATGAACGCATTTTGTTTTGTCGCTGGAAAACCTAAAGCCATTTTCGTGAGACCATTGTGACAGCTTGTTAACAGTAAGCTGAATCAATCTGGCTGCACTTACAAGTTTCGACGATCGGCAAAAAATTGCCAGATCATCCACGTAAAGGCAACCTAATACAGGGGCTCTGATGCACTCCATAACACTATTGATCGCCACTGCGAACAACGTCACGCTTAATACGGAGCCCTGCGGAACTCCGTTAGCCTGAGGATGAGCACGAGATAAGAATTTACCAACTCTTACTCTAAAGCTCCGACAGAGTAAGAAGTTACGGATAAAAATCGGCAAGTTGCCCCTAAGACCCCATGTATGCAGTGTTGTTAGTATTTTATGGCGCCAGACCCTGTCGTAAGCTTTCTCCATGTCAAAGAAAACGGCAACGACGTGTTGCCTAAGGAGAAAAGCTTCCTGAATAAAATTTTCCGCTCTTACTAAATGGTCAGTGGTTGATCTTCCACGGCGGAAACCACACTGAGCGACTGATAGTAGGTCTCGTGACTCAAGCCACCAAATAAGGCGGCAATTGACCATTCTTTCCATGAGTTTGCATACGCAACTGGTTAGGGAAATTGGTCTATAATTATTGGGATCACTCCTTTCCTTCCCTTGTTTGGGAATAGGGACAATCAAGGAATCCCGCCACGATTGCGGGAAAGTACCCTCAGTCCAAATTTGGTTGAAGGAGTTCAGAACCTCCACCAATGCCGATTCAGGAAGATTCCGAAAAAAGGCATTAATGACTTCATCGGATCCAGGGGAGCTGTTCCGGGACTCTGCAATGGCGGAAGTTAACTCCCACAATTGGAAAGGGACATTGCATTCTTGCATTACGCCGATCTCTTTAAATGATAGCGCCATTGACTCCGCTCGCTTTTTAATGCTAAGGAAACTAGTGTCATAATTGATGTCACTGCATGTGTCTTCCAGTATCCTGCCAAAAATTTCGCATATTTCGGAGGGTCTCGAAATAGTTCTTCCGTCTATATTAAGGCTACATAGGCCATAATCTTGCCGATTTCCGGAGATGCAACGTACTTTACGCCAAACCTGAGATATAGGAGTCCTGTGATTGATGGTCGAGATGTATTCCATCCAGGAGTCCTTCTTCGCTCTCTTTATTATCTGCCGAGCTTTGGCCCGAAGACGGCGAAAAGATGAAAGATTTCTTTCCGTTGGATACTTATTAAATATTCGCAGCGCTTTTTTCCGTAGTTGGATGGCCTTGGCGCATTCATCATTCCACCAAGGAACTGCTGCTCGGGGTGTGGTTCCTCGTGAGCGAGGGATGCTGCTTCTAGCCGCCTGGAGAATGCAAGCTGTCAATCGTTCTACATTGCTTACACCATCCGTGTTATTGTCAAATTTGTACTTAAAATTCTCTCTAAAGCTTGACCAATCGGCTTTACGGGCAATCCAATTGCCTTGAGGAATAAAATCAGCGTTCAAACCGCTTTCTTTAAAAATAAAAAGAGGAAAATGATCACTCCCACATAAGTCGTCGTGAACTGAAAGTTTTACTTTGGCCATGAGACTGCTCGTTGATATGCACAAATCAATCGTGGAATAGTCACCAGTGTGACAGTTGAAACGGGTTTTCTCCCCGTTGTTCAATAAAAACAGGTTAAGATCATTAATAAAACTCGATAAAATTCGACCCCTTCGGTTGCTCTGACCCCTCGTACTCCCCCAAAGAGGGTCGTGGGCATTAAAATCACCCAATATAATAAAAGGTCGAGGCAACTGACGAACAAGGGAATCGAGGTTAAAACGCGTAACCGGTGCACCCTCCGGCAGGTAAACGTTACACAACGTCACTGCATTGGGGGCGCACACGGTCACCGCTACCGCCTGAAACGGCGTATTAAGCTGTACACGAGAGGTGTAAAGGGCCTCCCGTACCGCAACAGCCACTCCACCCTGGGCTCTTTGGCCACTGGTGTCGTCAAATCTAAAAATTTTAAAGTTTTTTAAAACTCCCTTGTCCGTTACTTTAAAATGTATTTCCTGGAGACAAATACATAAAGGCTTAAAATCTCGGATTAAAATCGTCAGCTCTTCCTTGTGTCTATAAAAAGCATTGCAATTCCATTGCAACACGAAAGCCATTTCGTGAAAATAAAATACAAAACAAATAAAAAGTTAAAAGGCTAAAACCAATCGAGCAGTAGGCACTGTGGGAGGATCAACGCCGGAAGCGACGATGCGTCCCCTTCGTTCTCGCGCGGAGAATTTCATTCTCCGAGAGATTGTCGTCCTCCTCCATCAATTCCGGTTGACCGGACTTGGTCAAACCGGATGGTCCAGGGGGCGGCGTGATCTCACGCTTATTGTGTGCCGCCCTTGATGTAATTTTTTCCTGATTCTTACTGGGAGAACCCTTGCTGTCGTTATTTGGTTTGGGTATAAGTTTCTCTGTTGTATCTTTCTTAGCAATTTCAGTTTCAACTACAATTACTTCTTTTTCTTCAATGGATGCTGTTTGGGTGCCAGTTGTGGTCTTTGCAACCAACGTGGTGGCGACAGCGGCGAAAGATTTCGAAAATGTCGGTGCAACCAACGCCCTGTATTTTTTTCTTGCCTCGAAGTATGTCACTTTCTCAGTAGTTTTAATTTCCATAACTTTTCGTTCTTCCATTAACTTCGGGCATTTGCGCGAGTACACAGGATGTGCACCCTCGCAATTCACGCATTTTGGGTCGTTAGTGCATTCCGTGTCCGCATCCGCATGTCGTTCCAGGCCGCAGCGCGGGCAGATGGCCTTACCCTCACATCGCGTAGCGATGTGGCCAAAGTGTTGGCACTGGAAACAACGCATTGGGGCAGGTATGAATGGCCGAACTGGGACCGATTCGTATCCCACAAACACCTTGTCGGGAAGCTTATCAAGCGCGAAGGTCAAGACTACTGACGACGTATCTTTCACAACGCCATCGCGCTTGGTAGTAAGGCGACGAGCGTCAGTTACTCCCTGAGACGCCATCTCTCTCTTGATCTCGTCTACCTCTACAAACAGAAGGTCGTAATGGCTGATAACCCCCCGACTGGTGTTGAGGGTGCGGTGTTCTTCCACTTTTACTTGGATGTCATGAAGCATTTCCATTTCTAACAATCTTTCACTCTGAATTGCATTAGCTGTTTCTATGAGCAGGGTTCCGTCTCGTAACTTTTTAGCTGATATTAAATCCCCAGGCACTTTCGCAGACAAAACTTTTCGAATTAGGAAAGGAGACACCTTTTTCAATGTCTCACCCTCCTTAGTACATCTCATTATCAAGAATCGCTTACTGGCCGTAAATACACTTTCTCTCCCGCCCGTGTCCGGGCGGGATCTTTTTGGTGGAGGTAAGTTGGTACCATCCATTCCAATTAATTGAGTTCATCCCCAGGGCTCCCCACCCACCACGGAGCCACACATACGGGACGCCACACCGCAAGCCGGTGTGGTCGCCAGGGCTACCCAGGGGATATAGCACTATTGTTTAGGGGGCCTGTTTCAGGTTGGACCTCCAATGTATGGGCCCTCCAAACCCATACACCTTCGGCCGCCCTACACAGGACCCCGTCACTCCAGTACTCGCCATCGAAACGTGTCGATAAGCCGATTGATCAAGACTGGCTAGATCTTGACCGCCCGTTTACAGAGGATCCAGGGCCAAAGTGGGGTATTGAACCCCGGCCCATACCGGGCATCCGACACCCGGCTGGGTGCCGAAGAACTCACCCACCAGAATCCCCTTCTCCCCCTTACGGGTCTCCGCACACGGCAAACATGCGGGTGGATCGCAGGCCAGCTGGTATGGCCGCACACAGATAGTAGACCCACTACACTATCCGGACGCATCCCTTGCTGGACTGGGGGTTTGTTCTCGGGGTTTCCCTCCCCGCCCTTTTAGTCGCCTCTTACGACAAGCAGGGATACTGCGGGAGTATTCTCCATCCCCCTACCCGCAGGGGTGCCTGTTTCGTGTGTCCCGATATTTGTCACACTCCATCAGGATATGTCGCACACTGAGAGGACGGTCACAGTCATCACATCGAGGAGGAATTTTCTCTTCTGTAAAGAGGAACGAGTGGGTCAGGGCGCAATGCCCGATTCTTAAACGTGTGATGACGACTTCCTCTCTGCGATTACCCCTGATGGAAGTGGGCCACCCTGTCGTTACCGGTTTAATTGTCCGTAACTTATTGTTTGGGACATCACTCCACAGTTCACTCCACTGATCTAGGACTACTTTACGTAAAGTAGATTGCAGGTCCTGGTAGGGTACCAGCGTCGTCGTCGGCTCAGGGATATTTAGAGCTTCTTTTGCAGCTGCATCCGCCTTCTCATTCCCGGCAATTCCCACATGTCCAGGGACCCAGAGGAACGTTATAGCAATTCCTCTTCTATTAAGGCATAGGAGGCTATAGTGTATGCTCTGGACAATGGGGTGATCGGATGAAAAGCCAGAAATGGACTGAAGAGCACTCATCGAGTCCGTGCAAATGACAATTGCTTTAGCACTCTTCTCGATCCCATCGAGAGCCATTTTAATGGCTAGTAGCTCGGCTGTGTATATGCTACACAGCGGGCTGAGTCTGGCCTCGATGACCCCGTGGTGAGAGGAGGTAACCGCGCATGAACAAGCTGCATCCGACTTAGAACCATCAGTGAATATGGGAATGAAGTCGGAGTAACGAAAAAGAAATTCGTTAAAAAGACGCTGGTATTCTAGATCAGTGGTGTAAGCTTTCGGGCGTCTACTGAGACCCATGTGGATTTCAGGGGACGGAATTATCCAAGGTGGGTAACTTGAGTACCCAATCGGATATAAATCTGGGAGCCTTAACCCGGTTGCTTGAATAAATAAATTAAAGCGAACACCAAGCGGCTTGGTGGCCCTTGTCCGTCTGCTAAAATGTTCTAAAAATCGGGGGTTAAAAATCTCGTTAAAACACGGATGGTTCTTTGTCGCTAAAATCTTGGCCGCATAGGAGCACATTAAAATGTTTCTACGGTGCGACAACGGCGGTTCACCGGCATCAGCATAGATGCTGAGGACCGGACTGGTCCGAAAAGCACCCGTGGATATCCGAAGCCCTGCGTTGTGCACTGATGTCAGAGGTCTCAAATAGGAGTCGCGGCTGGAGTTGTAAACGAACGACCCATAGTCCAGCTTGGAACGCACGAGTGCGCGGTATAATAAAAGCAATGACCTGCGGTCGGCACCCCAAGATGAGTGATTTAAAAACTTTAAAATGTTTAGTGTCCGTAGACTTTTGTCCCTTAAACCCCGTATGTGATCACGGTAGTTGAGTCGATAGTCCAAGGTCATACCGAGGAACCGAACTGATTCCACATAGGGTAGATTTCTACCACCAAGTAAAAGTGTTGGTGGAATGTAGGCTCCCCTCACACGATAAAAATGGACGCACTTGCACTTTTCCGTAGAAAACTTGAATCCATTTCTCTGGGACCAATTCTCCAGTCTGTTCAGAGCCAGCTGGGTTACTCTGGCCGCGCTAATAAGTTTAGACGACCGGCAAAATATTGCTAGGTCGTCCACAAATAGTGATCCCAAGAGAGGAGGTTTGATGCACTTTGCTATATCATTGATAGCAATGGCAAAAAGTGTCGCACTTAGAACGGACCCTTGAGGTACACCGTTCTCTAGGGAATAGAGTTTCGATAGGTGCTTGCCTATCTTAACTTTAAAAAAACGATCACTTAAAAAGTTATTTATAAAAACAGGTAAATTTCCCCTCATGCCCCACTCGTGCAGCGTCGTTAGGATCTTCCGCCGCCAAACCCTGTCGTATGCCTTCTCCATGTCGAAGAAGACACCCACGACGTGCTGGCGGAGAAGAAAAGCCTCCTGGATATAATTGTCGACCCTGACTAGGTGGTCAACGGTCGAGCGGCCACGTCTAAAACCGCATTGGATAGTGGAAAGAAGATTTCGACGCTCCAACCACCAAACGAGGCGCCGATTCACCATTCTCTCATATACCTTACACAGGCAACTGGTAAGAGAAATAGGCCTGTAATTGTTCGGGTCAGCTCTATCTTTACCCTGTTTGAGTATGGGTACAACTATGGACTCCCGCCAGGAGGTAGGGAAGCTACCCTCAGACCAAAGTTGGTTAAGGGAGCGTAGGACCTCCAACAGTGCCCTCTCCGGAATATTCCGGAGAAACGCATTGTGGATTTCGTCATTTCCTGTGGCTGTGTCTCGGGAGTCTTCGAAGGCAGATCGTAGTTCCCAGAGGGAGAAAGGGATATTATACTCTGCCACTGTATGCATCTCAGTAAAGATGAGTGGGGAGGATTCTGTGCGTCTCTTGATGGAGAGGAAGGCTTCCTCATACGTGGCGTCGCTGCATGTTTTGGCGAGTAACTCCCCGAAGACCTCACCAATAGCAGACGGATATGTCAATACATTGCCGCCGACGTTGAGGAAAGGGACGCTGAGCTGATAATGATTTCCCGAAATACGTTTTATTTTGTTCCAGATCTGTGCCAGGGGTGTTCTGTAATTAATGCAGGATACATATTCCATCCAGGAGGCTTTTTTCGCTTCCTTCACGATCCTTCGAGCTTTGGCTCGGAGGTGCCTAAAGGAAGCAAGGTTCGTCTCCGTGGGAAATTTATTAAAAATCCTTAGAGCCTTCTTGCGCTGACGAATGGCTCTTGCGCATTCCTCGTTCCACCACGGGACTGCAGGCCTAAGAATGTTTCGCATTGACTTTGGAACGCTGCTGTTGGCTGCATCAATGATGCTGCGCGTTAATTTATCTATGTTTAAAACACCGTTTTGGCTTTCGTCATACTCGTAATAAAACGTGTCCTTAAAAACCGGCCAGTTGGCTTTCCGGACAATCCAGTTGCCCGGCATGATAAAATTTGGGTTAAAATTATTTTCTCTATTTATTAAAAGGGGAAAATGATCGCTCCCACACAGATCATTATGAACAGTCAGGTGAAACTTGTTCGTCAAGATACTCGACGTGATGCAAAGATCGATTGTAGAAAACTGACCATTAAAAGAGTTAAAACGGGTGTGTTCCCCATTGTTCATTAAAACTAAATTAAAATCTTTAATAAAATTAGATAAAACCTGGCCCCTACGGTTGCACTGCTCCCAAGAACTACCCCAAAGGGTATCGTGAGCGTTAAAATCCCCTAATAAAACGAAAGGTCTAGGTAGCTGACGAATAAGGGCTTCAAGATTGGATCGGGTAACCGGTGCCCCCTCTGGCAAGTAAACATTACATAATGTCACAGCCTCTGGGGCATGTACTGTCACTGCAACTGCCTTAAAAGGCGTTGTCAGCTGCACTCGGGAGGTGTAAAGGGCCTCCCTAGTAGCAACTGCCACTCCACCCTGGGCACGTTGGCCACTGGTATCGTCAAATCTAAAAACTTCAAAACCTTTTAAAAGACCATTGTCGGTAGTTTTAAAATGTGTTTCTTGCAGGCATATGCAAGATGGGTTAAGATCCCGTATTAAAATAGCCAGCTCCTCCTTATGCCTATAAAAACCATTACAGTTCCACTGTAATATAAAAGCCATTAATATTATAAGAATTAAAAATAATAAATAAATAAATTAAATAATTTAAAAATGTAAAACACAGTTGGAGGATCAACGCTTGATGCGATTTCTCCTCCTACCTTTGGTTCTAGCCCGGAGGATCTCTGTCTCCGAGAGACATTCTTCCTCTTCCATTGACTCAGGTTGGTTGAGTCGGGCTAAACCAGATGGTCCGGGGGATACAGAGTTTCCACGCTTCTTTTGCGTGGCCCCGGAGGTGGTTATAGTGGGGTTCTTCTTAGGAGAACCCGGAACAGTGGCTTGTGTTTTATTTGCCGGATTTATTGCCTTAGCCGGCTTGGCTGCTTCTTTCGGATCGACTGTCTTCGTATTCTCATTCTTATCGGTCTGAGTTCCTTGGGTGGTTTTCTTTACAGTTGCTATGGTAGCAAAGGATTTAGAAAAGGTCGGTGCTTCAAGGGCTCTGAACTTCTTCCTTGCCTCTAAATAAGGGATTTTATCAATTGTCTTAATCTCCATGACCTTACGTTCTTCGATCATCTTCGGACACTTACGAGAATACGCTGGATGCGTACCCTCGCAGTTCACGCAACGTGGATCTTTGGTACATTCAGCACCCTCATGCTCCTCCAGGCCGCAGCGCGGGCAGGTGGCCTTGCCCTCACATCGCGTGGCGACGTGGCCGAAGCGTTGGCACTGGAAGCAGCGCATGGGCGCCGGTATGAATGGTCGTACTGGTACCGATTCATATCCGACGAAAACCTTGTCGGGGAGACTGTCACGCGCAAATGTTAAAACGACTGAGGTAGTCTTTACTACTTCGCCGTCGCGCTTCGTTGTTAGTCGACGAGCATCAACTACTCCCTGAGAAGCCATCTCTCTCTTGATCTCATCGACTTCAACGTACAGCAGGTCGTAATGTGATATTACTCCCCGACTGGTGTTGAGCGTGCGATGTACCTCTACGTGAACTGGAATATCATGGAGATTTTGCATTAGTAGCAGCTTGTCGCTTTGTTGCGGAGTGGCCGTTTCAATTAAGAGGCTTCCGTCACGCAGCTTCTTCGCAGACCTTAAATCTCCGGGCACTGCAGCCGATAGAACTTTTCTAATGAGAAAGGGAGACACTCGCTTAAGTGTCTCCCCTTCTTTCGCGCACTTCATGATTAGGAACCGCCTACAGGCGGACGAGTCTGTTTCTCCCCCACCCGTATCCGGGCGGGATCGCTTTGATGGTGGTTGAATTTTACCCTCCATACCAAAGATAGATTCTTCCCTCAGGCTCCCCACCCACCGTGGAGCCACACATTTGGGACGCCGCACCGCAAACCGGTGCGGTCGCCAGGGTTACCCGAGGGATATAGCACCCTAGAGGTGGTTGCCTGTTTCGGGTTGGATCTTCGACGCACGAGCCCACCAAACTCGTGCATCTCCGACCGCCCTACGCAGACCCCCACCTCCCTGGCACTCGCCACCGTTGAGCTTAACGCCACGGAAGCCGATTGACCGGGAGTGGCTAGCTCCCGGCCGCCCGTTTACACAGAATCCGGGGCCAAAGAGGGGTATTGGCCCCCGGTCCATACCGGGCATCCGACACCCGGCTGGGAACCACGGACCTCACCCTCCAGGATCTCCTTCTCCTCCTTACGGGTCTCCGCACACGGCAAACATGCGGGTGGATCGCAGGCCAGGTGGTGTGGCCGCACACAGACAGTTGACCCACAAGACTGTCCGGGCTCAACCCTTGCTGGCTCGGGGTTTGTTTTCGGGGTTTTCTCCCCGCCCTTTTAGTCGCCTCTTACGACAAGCAGGGATACTGCGGGAGTAGTAGTAGGTTTATCTGGTGCGTCGACAGCTAAGGTCATTTTGCACCGCTCGCAACCTAATTCATGTCAATAGAACTTCATAGGAAGTGAAATTCATTATTTATTCAGCAAGAATTAAATTTTTTAGATACCAGAGAAGGAATAAAATAAATCGTGTTTCCAATTAAATCATTAATTTTAAAGTGCCTTAAATATATCAATACATTTTAAAAATTCGACTACACGACCGAGGGCAATAGGGTTATTGCCGAGAGCTTATTCTAGTCCACCACTGATGTGATATCTTTCTCGAAGAGCTCGGTACCTTTCACATGCCGTCAATATGTGTCTTACACTCAATGGGCAGTCGCATTCATCACAGCGAGGTGGAATCTTCTCTTCGGTGGAGAGGTATGAGTGGGTCAGGGCACAGTCCCCTATTCTCAGTCGCGTGATGACAACTTCCTCCCTACGACAGCTCCTGACGGAAGAGGCCCACGCCTGCGTATCTTCTTTCAAGCAGCGCAATTTATTACTCATTTGGCTCCTCCACGAGTCCTTCCACCTCTGTGCACATATATTTTTTAGGGTAGACTTAAGGTCCTATGCCGGTATCAGGACAGAAAAGGCTTCGAAGTCGTTCAGGGCTTCCTTCGCCGCTGAGTCAGCCTTCTCGTTTCCGTCTATTCCCACATGCCTAGGAACCCATGAAAAGCTTACTCTTATTCCCTTTCTATTAAGAGAAAGTAGGGCATTATGAATATCCTGAACGATAGAACTAAGTGGGGAAAAGTCGGAAACTGCTTTCAATGCGCTTTAAGAGTCTGTGCAGATTATAAAAGGCTTATTACAGCCATATATGCCGTGGATAGCCATCTTTATAGCAAACAGTTCCGCTGTGTAAACACTACACAGCAGACTGAGCTTCGCTTTCACGACTCCGTGATTAGGGGAGTATACTGCGCACGCACAGGCTGAATTGGACTTGGATCCATCCGTATATATAGGGATAGTATCCGGGTGGGAATTCAGCATTTCCTTGAACATTACCTGGTATCCTGAATCAATGGTGGAGGATTTTTGTAGCTTGCTCAGTTCAAGGTAAATATCTGGCCGTGGTATATTCCATGGAGCTTGGTTGGAATAACCAACTGGGTATACTTCCAGAAGAAAGAAATTATTCGCTTCGATATAATTGTTAAAACGTACGCTTAAAGGGCGAGTGGTCCTTCTCCGTCCATTAAAATTGTCTAAAAATCAAGGGTTAAAAACAATATCGTAGCATGGATGCTTCGTCATTGATATAAGTTTTGCCACGTAGGAGCACATCAGCACGTTCCTACGGACATACAGAGGGGGCTCTCCGGCGTCAGCATAGATACTCAGAACCGGACTGGTCCTTCATTCCATCCAGCATTGTGAACCGTTGTCAAAGGCCTCAGGTACGACTCTCGTCCGGAGGAGTAGACGAAAGAGCCGTAGTCCATTCGAGATCTAATGAGGGCACGGTACAGTAAAAGCATCGTGGTGCGATCTGCACCCCAGTTCGAGTTAGTTAGAACTTTTAAAATGTTTAAGGCCTGACGGCATCTTTCACTTAAAAGTCGTGCATGTTCTCGCCAATTAAGTCGGTAATCAAATACCATACCGAGGAAACGTATTGACTCCACATATGGAAGGATTCTTCCACCCAAGCGCAGAGGTGGTGGGACATGATTTCCGTTTCCGGTGAAAGTGAACTCTTTTCGTCTTATCAGCTGAGAAACGGAAGCCATTGCTGTGAGACCATTTATCCAGTTTATTTAGCGTAAGTTGTACTATTCTGGTAGGACTGACGAGTTTGGACGACCGGCAGAAATTAGCCAGGTCGTCAACAAACAATGATCCCATTACCGGAGCCTTAATACAATCCACTAAATCATTGATGGCAATTGCAAAGAGAGTGACACTTAAAACGGAGCCCTGGGGTACTCCGTTTTCCTGGGTGTAAAACTGTGACAGACTTTTCCCCACTCTCACTTTAAATACCCGGTCCGTTAAAAAGTTTTTAATAAAAATGGGTAAATTACCCCTAAAACCACAACTGTGCAGCGTCTTTAAGATTTTGTGCCGCCAGACCCTATCGTATGCCTTCTCCAGAAAGAAGAAGACACTGACGACATGTTTGCGCAAAAGAAAGGCTTCCTGGATGAAATTATCTGCTCGGAAAAGATGTTCAATTGTCGATCTTCCCCGCCGAAAACCACACTGGATGTTAGCAAGTAGGTTCCGCCGCTCCAACCACCAAACGAGCCGGCGATTGAGCATTCTTTCTGTAATGTATTCGGCTGAATAATTGTTATTCACTTGTCCTTTTTGCATTTCGTTTTTCATTTGTTGTATGATTGTGGTTCTCTGATTAAAAGACCTATTCAGTTTTTGGTTTTCACTTGAACTGCACGTGTTTTCATTTTTGGTTGGGTCCCGACTGTTTTATCGTCCACCGACATAACATTTTTGGCGACGAGGATTTTTTTTTTCGTACGCAGGCGTGCAAGTGTTTAGTGTAGGCGTGCAATTGTATTGTATTTCAATTTGTCCTCGCTAAGTAGCAGAACCGGTATGGCGGCTATGCTAGGAACTGTGGGACAATTTGACAGCACGGAAGAATCATGGAATTCGTATATTGAACGGTTTGAGCTTTTTTGTGAGTGTAACGATATTAAGGCAGAGAAGAAAGTGCCTACGTTATTAACTTTAGTCGGGGTGAAAACCTATACATTACTGAGGAACTTATGTTCACCGGATAAGCCAGCTGCAAAGAAATATGGAGACATCGTGAAGATTGTTGGGGAGCATTTGTGCCCAAAACCTTCCTTCATCGCGGAAAGGTACAAATTCAGCCTCCGCAACCAGCTAGATCAGGAAAGTGTTGCACAGTACATAGTGCATTTGAAGCAATTGTCCACTCACTGTGAATTCAAGGACAAACTATCGGACTACCTCCGTGACCGCTTAGTAAGTGGATTAAAAAACGAATCCACTAAGAAGAGGCTGTTGAGTGAACCTGACCTAACCTATGAGAAGGCGGTGCAGATCGCAACAACCATGGAGATGGCAGACAAGGACGCAGTGACTCTGACGGCACAGGGCGGCGCAGGGACTTCACGGCTGCATAACATCAACGGGAGCCAGCACCGACAACATCAACGAAACAAACGTCATGGCAGTGGCGGCGCCTTCGCAAGGGGAGGAGGAAAAGTGTCAAGTGGTGTAGTGTGCTATTGTTGTGCCGGAATAGGTCATATGACCAAAGAGTGCAGATTCCGCAGTTATAGCTGTAACTATTGCAAAGAGGTTGGTCATTTAGAAAAGGCGTGCAGAGCCAAAAATCCAAGTAAGTTTGTTCCAAATAATTCAAATGTTAAAATGAATGTAAACAGGCCTAGTTCATTGCATGGTAGGCAGGACAAGTTTAGCAAAAGCAAGCAACATTACGTTGAAGTAAATGAAGCAGATGTTTCGTGTAACGTGGAAGATAACATTGACTATGACTTGAGTCAACTATTTAGCATTCAAGACAATGCAGCTGTCAATAGAATTAAGGTAGAACCAATAAGAATTGAAGTAAATGTAGAAAACAAACCGGTGATTTTTGAGGTTGACAGCGGTGCTTGCGTTTCCGTTGTATCGGATAAGTATTACAAATCACACTTTAGCCACCTACCTTTGCAATCAACTGACCTAGTACTCAAATCATATACAAATACGCAGTTTATACCCACGGGTAAAATTAATGTTAAGGTTGATTACCAGAACTTGTCTAAGAACCTAGAGTTGTTTGTTATTGAAAAGGGAGCAAATCCATTATTGGGCCGTGACTGGATTCGAGAATTACAAATCACGGTCTCGATTCCATTGAAAGTAGGCTTAAGCCTGAACAATGTAGTAACTAACAAAGAAACGTTGGAAATCCAAAGCCCTTATAATGTTAATGATATTGTTTCTAGCTTGTACAAAGAGTTTCCTAAAGTATTTACTGATCAGTTAGGTTGTTATACTGGTGAACCTGTAAAACTTGTTCTGAAACCTAATGTCAATCCAAAATATTTCAAATCAAGGCCAATTCCTTTCGCCTTGAAGGACAAGGTAGAAAAGGAACTTGATCGATTAGTAGAAAATGAGATCTTGACTCCATTGGCTAGCTCTGAGTTTGCAACACCTATTGTACCAGTTCTAAAGAAGAATGGTCAACTTAGAATCTGTGGCGATTACAAAATTTCCCTAAACCCATATCTAGAAGTAGATCGTCACCCAATTCCTAGAGTGGAAGATCTTTTGAATAGCCTGAAGAAAGGAGAAACTTATTCTAAAATAGATTTATCTCAAGCTTACCAACAAGTAAGGTTAGATGAGAGCTCTAAGAAACTGTGTACTATAAATACACATAGAGGGTTGTTTGTGTACAATCGCATTCCTTACGGAATTTCCTGTTGAATGACCTTGCACAGGCTGCTGGTAAAAGAGATGAGTCTATCGTTGTTTGCATTAATCCTTTCCTTTCCTGGCTTTGGAATAGGGACTATTTCAGACTCCCACCAGGATTGTGGGACAGTACCCTCCACCCAGAGTTGGTTGAGGGTGTGGAGTACTTCCGACAATGCGGCCCCGGGAAGATTCCGGATGAACGCATTGTGGACGCCATCCATTCCTGGGGAGGAGTCCCGGCAGTCCGCAATTGCGGAGGTCAGCTCCCACATAGTGAAGCATTCATTGTAGGCAGCAATAGGACGCGTACCATTAAAGTTAAAATTCAGAGCGGCACCCTCGGATCGCTCTTTAATCGCTCTGAACGATGCATCATAATTGGCGTTACTGCAGGTCTTCGCGAGTAAACGATCAAACACTTCACATGTTTCCGGCTGGGAGGTCACCATTCGGTCATCGACCTTCAATATCGAAGCGCCGTGTTCCTGAAGAGAGCCGCAGATGCTACGCACCTTCTTCCAGACCTGTGCAAGTGGGGTTCTGTTATTTACACCGGACACAAATTCCATCCAGGAAGCCTTCTTTGCTTCCTTCACGACTTGCCGAGCTTTAGCCCTCAAACGTCGGAAAGAGGCCAGATTTGTTGCCGTTGGATATTTGCTAAAAATGCGCAATGCTCGCTTGCGCAATCTAATTGCGTTGGCGCACTCCACGGTCCACCACGGCACAGGGGGCCGACGAGCGTGTCCCGAAGACCGTGGTATGCTGCAACTTGCAGCCCCAACTATTGATGATGTCAACACTTCGACGTTCCGTGCTGCGTCAATAGTGGCATCGTGTTTAAAATTAAAATGTTTTCTAAAATTCGGCCAATCCGCTTTCCGGGTGATCCAGTTTCTTGGGGTGGTGAAAGTGTTATTAAAACTGCCCTCCTTGCGAATAAGGATGGGAAAGTGATCGCTTCCACATAGGTTTGTGTGTACTGACATTCGACATTTCGTCATTAAACTGCCTGTACACTAACAAAGGTCAATGGATGAGAATTCTCCATTAAAACGAGTTTTTCCATCGGTATTTAGCAAAAACAGATTAAAATTTTCGATAAAAGTTGATAAAATCCGCCCTCTCCTGTTGCTCTGTCCCCTGGAGCTTTCCTACATACGGTCATGGGCATTGAAATCGCATAAAAGAATAAAAGGTTATGGTAGCTGACAGACAAGATTCTCTAGGTTGCGTTCAGTGACTGGTGCTTCCTCGGGAAGATAAACGTTGCAAAACGTTATGGGTTCCGGGGCGTGCACGGTCACAGCTACCTCTTGAAACGGCGAGTACAGTTGCACCCGAGAGGTGTAAAGGGCCTCTCGGGTGGCAACTGCCACTCCACCTTGGGCCCGGAGGCCACTAGTGTCGTCAAATCTAAAAACGTTAAATGTTTTAAAATACCCTTGTCCGTCGTTTTAAAATGCGTCTCTTGAAGACAAATTCAGGGCGGATTAAAATCGCGAATTAACATATTCAGCTCCTCATTATGACGATAAAAACCATTACAGTTTCACTGTAGTATAAAATTCATTAAAAATATCAAATTTAAAACCTGAAGTCTGTAAATCCTTTGGGAGGATCAGCGCCGAATACGGTGCTGCTTCCCCTTTTGTCTGGCGAGGAGGATATCCGTCTCAGAGAGATTCTCATCATCCTCCATAGCCTCCACTGGAGACGGTGCACGTAACCCGGACGGACCGGGTCTTATCACGCCTCGGGGTGAGGAACCAGTGGGTTTTGGCGGGTTCTTCACAGAGGAACCCGCGCTGGTGGAAATAGATTTTGCCGGCTTTGTGGCCTTATCCGTCTTGGCTAGCTCTTCTTTGTCTGGGCTTTTAATACTCTCAGCTTTGTCTATATATGACACCTTGTCGATAGTTTTGATCTCCATGATCTTCTTATCCTCCATCGGTCTACGTACAGCAGGTCATAGCTGCTGTACGTAGGCCGATTGATCAAGACTGGCTAGATCTTGACCGCCCGTTTACAGGGTATCCAGGGCCGAAGTGGGGTATTGAACTCCGGTCCGTTGAACCGTGCCCGCGTTCCTTATCTCAATATGCTTAGCCGCGGGGGCAACGGGGGTGGAGGTACCGTGCTCTTTGACCCTCCCAGCCCGTGAGTCGGCCTAGTCACCGGGAGGGGCTAGTGTCAAAAGGGCCTGCCCTGCCTCCTCTGAGTATATAAGAGGGGGCATGCTTCGGCATTGGGCGGTTTTAGCTGTTTTTGGTTGACGGGAGTGGACGTCCCGGGACCCGCTGAAGCTCAACGCTGCCGTGTCCTTGCCACCATCCGCCGCCCAACTGCGAGAAGCCACCGACCAGATACCCCTACCATCCACTTCCTTCCCTGTTTCGCGACCGTTCGAGTTCACGTTGTGTTTGAATCGCTCGTAATTATTCCGAGCACGTAACTAAGGAGTCACGTGGCACAATAACAAATGGTTCGAGATTTTGGTGTGTTTTAACCACTCGGATGGATATTTTAAGGGAGTGATATTTTGTTTCTCGTGTCTGTAATCAGGTTATTATATTCCATCAACAGAATTTCGGTGAAAAAATACGATTGGGAAGACTGCGTGAGATTTTTACGAGCGGTACAAATGCATCAAAATCTCTAACCCTTCGTGATTGTACCACGTGACTCCTTGGTTACGTGCTCGGAATAATTACGAACGATTCAAACACAACCCCCCAGGCCGTGGTTCAATAATTTAAACCGGCTGTCATCCGATATTCTTTTCTTCACCATTGGCCTCACCCACGGGAGCATAGTTCAACTGATAGCAGAGCGTGGTTGTGGGTGTCGTGGTGATGAGTATGTATCCATCGGATTTACCGCGAGGTACTTCATGGATAAATGATTTATCCAAAAAAACGCGGTAGACACCTGTGCTAGATTCGGAATAAGCGGGGAAGGGACCCTCGATGAAATTCGAGCTCGAATAAGGGAATATGTCAATGCATTGCAAAGGGAGGAAAGAGATCCCCCTGAGGTAGGATCTTCACCGGTGGGTATAGTGGGAAGCACGCTGAGGGAAACAGAACTGGTGGTAGCTGCGGCTTGTAGATGGGAACTAAGGTTTCGAGGAGATAGGTGCGAAAGCCCAATGGGATTCCTCTAATTATTGAACCGCTTTAGACGCCATGTAGGGCTGAACGAAGGCATGAGTCTCAAAATCTTGCCTGAAATTCTACAGGGCAAAGCGAGAGAATGGTTTTGGGGATACGATTTCACGTGCTTTAATAATTTTGAGTAGGCGTTTAGAGAAACATACGGCGCACCTAGTTATGACGTCCGTCTGAAACGGGATCTTTTTAATAGGAAGCAAGGGCCCGGGGAGGATATAGGAGATAACGTCTCTCTAATGAGAAGAATGAACGGGAGACTCTGCGCTGGGTTAGGAGAAGAGGGACTAAGGGAACTTTGTGCTAATCTTCATCCTGACTACTTACTTCATTTGGCGGGAACCCCTGGGAGCTTGGCAGAATTAGTGGCATGGGGGAGAGCCCATGAGAATAGGCGCGAGCTCGCTGACCTATACGAAGTACCAAGAGGAGGTATGGTGGACACGGATTTCCTTTACGTGAGTCGGGACGTGACCTCAGGGAAATGGGGCACCGAGGAGCCATCTCGGCAACCCCTGATGAATCGCCGGATTAGTGCGCCAACCTCAGCCAAATGTTGGCGCTGTGGGCGGGTATGACACTTTTCCGCTCGCTGTTCAGGGCCATCGAGGGGTGACCAGAGAAACCAGCTGCCCGCGAGGCGATGAGGGTAGGTCGTCGTCGTGGGAAAATTCTTGCCTTGGAATACCGCCCAAAGCGTAGTCCCTGGAATACCACTCCGACTGCGAGAGTATTAATGGAAGGAAAACCGGCTCGTTCCCTTTTAGACTCTGGGGCTTTCCACTCGTGCATTTCATCACCTTTCTTTCTTAGTCTGGGAATTCCCAGCAATAAGGTCCGAGAGGTTAATCTTGAATGCAGTGGTTTTGACTCTAGTCGGGTTTTAATAACGAGAGCTGCGAGCTTAAGCATAAAAATTGAGAACTTTTCGTGGAACCACGAGTTCCTCATCGTGGATTCTAGTCCGGCTGCTATTATTCTGGGGGTTGATTTCATGCATAAAACAGCAAAAACCGCCCAGTGCCGAGGCATGCCCCCTCTTATATACTCAGAGGAGGCAGGGCAGGCCCTTTTGACACTAGCCCCTCCCGGTGACTAGGCCGACTCACGGGCTGGGAGGGACAACGAGCACGGTACCTCCACCCCCGTTGCCCCCGCGGCTAAGCATATTGAGATAAGGAACCGCGGGCACGGTTCACCATACCGGGCATCCGACACCCGGCTGGGTGCCGAAGAACTCACCCACCAGGATCCCCTTCTCCCCCTTACGGGTCTCCGCACACGGCAAACATGCGGGTGGATCGCAAGCCAGGTGGTATGGCCGCACACAGAGTTGTCCCACAAGACTGTCCGGACTCAACCCTTGCTGGCTCTGGGGTTTTTTCCGGGGTTTCCTTCCCCGCCCGTTTAGTTGCCTCTTACGACAAGCAGGGATACTGCGTGAGTATTCTCCATCCCCCTACCCGCAGGGGTGACATAGGATTTAAGTTTAGTAAAGATGAGCTGTAGATGAGGAAAAGGTAAGAGCCCTAGTTGAATTTAAGTAACCAAAAATAAAAAAGAATTGCAATGGTGCATGGGAATGTGCAATTATATTAGAGATTTTATTCCAAATATGTCAAGTCTAACTGCACCTCTTCGTCAATTACTAAAAGATGATGTTGTATACCAGGGGTTGTCTGAGCAAGAGCGTGTTTTCTATGAACTTAAAGCTTTAGTAGCAAACACACACGTTCTAGTCAATTTTGACCCATCTGAGACTAGAAATGCAATGTTATATATAAATTATTAAACCAAGTGGAAGATATTCATATCTTTTAAAAACCCGATTACCTGATTAAGTCGGTCAGCGTTATCACCCACATCGTATGTAAGATTTCCCCTTAGGCCGAAAAGATTGCGAGCATCTTGGTAGTTAACACACTCCGCCATGATGTGTTTCACTGTCTGAGGCTTATCGCATGTATCACAGTGGGGGTATCTTATTTTCCGTGAGTAGGAAAGAATGGGTGAAGGCAAAGTGGCTTATCCGCAATCGGGCAATAATTTCTTCCCTCCGATTACCTCGGACTGAAGAAGGCCATGCCAGAGTGTCAGGTTTTATCGTATGCTTGCTCAAAGCTTGAAATTTCTACATAAGCTATATTTTTACAGGCTGCAGAATGTCAAGGGGAAAGAAGCCCAAATCTGATAAGGGACAGTTCTCTTCAGAAAGCATGAAGCAGGCAGAGGATGCTGTTCTGGTTGGAGTTGGTGGTAAACAACTATCTCTGCGAAAATATGCAGCAGAATACGGTTTGAAATTTCAAACTTTACAAAGATATGTTGCTAAACAAAAAGCTAATCCTAATCAAGATATTCAAATGGCCCCAAACTACAGTTGTAGAAAAAAATTTAATGAAAGAGATGAAAAATCATTGGTAGACTGTATTACACTTTGTTCTAACATAAGATGTGCTATAGAAAATCTACAAAAGGTTTTCGAGACCTTGCTTTTGAAATGGCTAAAGAAAATAATATCAGTTCTAGAAAGCTGGACCTAAAACAGAAAAGAAAAGCAGGAATTGACTGGATGCAAGGTTTTTTAAAGCGCCATCCAGAGGTTCAGATTCGTCAACCAGAAGCATGTAGTTTATCCAGGGCTACATCATTCAATAAACGTTGTTGGGAGCTTTTTCAATAATTTAAAGTCTCTTTATGACCGATCAGAAAAATTTTCTGATGGAACTAGAATATACTATTTAGATGATACTGCTACAACAACAGTTCAGAAACCAAAGAAAGTGCTAGCATCTAAAGGTAGCAAGCATATAAGCATATGTAAAAGTGGGGATCGAGGAGCATTAGTTACCACATGCTGTATATTTAGTGCTTCCGGTAATAGTTTGCCTCCTGCAATGGTTTTTCCAAAAAATAATTTTAAGGAACACATGATAAGTGGTGCACCTTCAGGAACTCTGGGGCTTGCTACTAATACTGGCTGGATGAATGGTGAAATCTTTGTTTCATGGAACATTTCATTAAATACAGTGGGTCCACAAAAGAAAATCCAACGGTTCTCATATTTGACAATCATGAGAGCCACTTGACTGTTGCAACCTTGAACTTAGCTAAAGATAATGGAGTCAACATTGTAACCTTACCTCCTCATTTTAGCAATAAACTCCAACCGCTTTATGTGTTTTTCAGTCATTTAAAGCACATTACAATGCTGCTGTTGACTAATGGCTTTTACACCATCCAGGCAGACCAATAACCATTTATCAAGTTGTGCATTGTATTGGAATTGCTTTTGAAAAAGCTATGACTCCAACTAACATCAAGGCTGGCTTAAAAAAATGTGGGATTTTCCCATTCAATAGTGAAGTTTTTACAGAAGATGACTTCCTTGTAAGCTACATAACTGACAAGAATGGCAACAGTGAGTTTCCTACCGTTAGGCAAGAAGATGAAAGAGGAGCAACAAATTCCACCGGTTTTGTGAGTTGCTCGCCTGAACAAATTGAATGCACTATCCCCAAAGCATCCGCAACAGATCAACTATTTCAAGTCCTAATTGCAGCAAAACAACTCGAGAATTTATCAGTCTACATATTTTTAAGGGCTTTCCAAAAGCAGGAGAAAGGAGAGGAAGAAAAACTCGAGATAAGTTATCAAGCAGCATTGTTACAGACACACCTGAAAGAGCTAAAATCGAAGAGACTTCAAGAACGAGGTTTTCATATGAGAACTGGAACTAAGAGACATGGCAGCTTACTTCTCTCCTGCTCTAAGAAAAAGCAACCACACACAGACAACTACTTATCACGTGAAAGTAATGATGAATTTCTAGTTTCTATCCCTAGCAACAGTGAAGACGATCTATCAGACCCTGAAGATGACCACCAAGATATAATTGACCCCTCAAAATTCAAACCACTTGATAAGGAGCCAAATGTTGATGATTTCGCTCTTGTAAAGTTTGAGCCCAGAGATAATAGGGATGTTTATTACATTGCCAAAGTATTATCAACAAAAGACAAAAATGGTTATGTAGAAGTAAGTTTTTTAAGAAAAATTATAAAAATTAAGGTTATTTTTGTTTTTCTCTTATCTTAGATGTTTCATTGATTATACTTTTTGATATAAAAATGATTTTGCCAAAACCTTCACCTATGGGTAACACAGCAAGGCTCCGTTTCTTTTATATGTTTGCAGTTAACTTTAAATTGATAATGTAAACTAAATTATTATAACCTTATCACTAGTATTTTAAATCTAAAAGAGGTTAGTATGTAAAATAAAGTTTTTAGATAATAATTTTACTTCAGTCAAAGTCCTGAACAACTAAAAAGCCTGGGTACTAGCATTGTGGGAACGGTAAATAGAAAAAGACGAGAAGTACCAATAGAGATCAAATCAATGAAAGAAGACTTGTACAACTATAAAGTCTTAAAAAACAGCGATGATGTCACACTTATTGTAAGTATATCAAGGTAAACCAAACAAGAATGTCATAATTCTTAGTTCCATCCATCCAGTTGTCGAAATTGCTTCTGATTTCGCTAAAAAAAACTCCTGAAACGGTGAAGTTTTACAATGAAACTAAATACTGAGTAGATGTCGTAGACCAAATGGCACGCAAATATACGACAAGAACATGTACTCGGCGAAGGCCTATCAACTCGTTTTAAAATACTTAGTTCGTAGATAAAGTATAAAAATAAATAAAGGTAGGTGAAATTACAATACTAAGTTTGCTACAAGAATGTGCGATATTCTCAACAAAAGAACAATGGTTTGGATAAGGGATTTAAAACTGGATCACTCTATTTCGCTCTGTAGTAACCCATAATGTCATGCTCAAATTTTAGCGCACACCTATCATTGCAAAGCATTCAGGGAAAGAAAATTTGAGGGGCGATGTATTTATGCGCAAACTATTACTAATTAATGTTTTCATTTTTAAGTAGTGAGCTTTCTAGAATATCCAATATCATATCAAGTTCTTTCGCTACGCTTGGAACTATATTACTGCGCTTCTTTGATTTTCCATTTTTTTCTAGAAAACAAGGAAGTCGTATTCACTTTAAATATCTTCCGATTAAAGTAGCTCGATGCTATTTTATTCCAATATTGGAATGCCTAGGAAAAAAACTTTCGATCCACTCAATCATGAACTTAAGCCAGTACTCAATTATTGTTTCGCGGTGGAAATTGGATTAAATTTTATTGTTTCCATAAAAGTAACCTGATGCCAATAATTACACTTTCCACGTCTCTCAAATGCCTCTTTAAATCTACTCATTGAGTTAACTCTATTAGCGTGGATCTTTGCATAGAGGCACCCCTTTGGTCCTTCCAATCCTTCCTGAGAGAGCAATAAACATTCCGAACCAAAGGAAACCCCTCCCATCACCCTCGCTCGAGGAAAGGCCCTTTAAACAATACACCTAAACTGCCAAAAAGTGACAATGGAAGGGGGCAGCGGCTTCTTAAGCCTGGTCTACACGTAACGTTTTTTCGTCAGTCTTGCATGATCATGCCAGATTTGTCAAACAAAACGTTACGTGGGGACAGCAAATTGACGTTTTGCATGAGCTAAATGAGGTTTGACAAACTTGCAAAAGACTGATGGGCTGGAGCTTTGCGTACAAGCAAGACGGCAGACATGTCGGTGAATGTAGACGCGCGTCAGTCTAATCGGTCAAACTTCGCTCCCCTGCCAGTCCGCTAACGGCGACGCTGGAGGTTGCAAATGTTATTGTAGTGCGTGTATTGGCGAAAGAAAGTTGCATCTGACCTACGGCACTGGCCTCACGACTTTTTTACGGAGTTCATACAACTGTACCAAAGTTTTCCTTCCCTCTGGCAAGTAAAATCAATGGATTAAAGCAACCGAGACAAGAAAAACCAGACACCGCTTTTGTTAAGAAGTGCTAAAAAGTGAATCGTGAAGCAACTAAAGAGTCGGATACCAAATAAATTAACCCATTTCGAACAGTTTACCGTAAAGAGTGTGCGAAAATGAAAGCGTCTAAGCGTTCTGGAGCTGGAAAAGAAGAAAACTACATACCTCTGTGATACTTTGATTTACTTTCCTACTGAACGACGAAGGCCAACTGCTGATTGTGAAAAGATCACGGACAAACATACAAGGTTGTGAAAAGGAGTTAGGTAATAATAAACCTTTTTTTATTTTCATAGCCAACACCATTATTTATTGCCTCCATTACGCAAAATTTAACGAACAAAACAAACAATGTACAGCGTAGTTAGTAAAACAGAAAGACAATGGATAATCAAAATTAATCTCTTGCAGTGAATTCTTCTAATTGTTGTAATGTTTTTTTTAAGCAAAATACATACTTTTTTCACATACGACAAATTCATTTCGGTTTGAATTTCACTTTTTTATATACGTTTTAAATTACGTAATGGCCTTGTCTTGCCACGGTATAGGTCCTTCATTGCTGAAGTATATTTTAAATTTGTCTCTCACTACTC
This sequence comes from Pyrrhosoma nymphula, assembly GCA_963573305.1. Lineage (NCBI taxonomy): Eukaryota > Metazoa > Arthropoda > Insecta > Odonata > Coenagrionidae > Pyrrhosoma > Pyrrhosoma nymphula. Next base: position 47,163,519 of record OY754337.1, on the reverse strand, counting down.
TTGTGCTTTCCAGAATTAGACGACTGCCAAGTTGAGGATTATGCATAACGCCGGGATTAAATCTCGCTCCTAATACCACAGAACCATCCGCTATATTTCCTGCGTCGAGCACACCAAGTGAAGAGTAGTTACGAGAGCATAGTCTCCTGAAAAATCGTGCAGTATACAGCAAGTTATCTCTATGGTGTCAACTTCATTAATGTCGAAATTAATTGCAGTTTGCAAAATTCTAAAACGAGATTCCATTATTCCAAATGTGTTTTCAATGACAACTTCGAGCTCTTGATAAGCGATAGTTAAAAATTCGTCTCGGTTCACGCTGATTTAAGGATAAGGTTTCATGAAATAAGAGCGCAGTCCGAAGGCTTCATCGCCAACAAACACGTATGGAAATACATGATAGGTAACTATTTGAAACTTTTTCTGCTTTAGGAATATTGAGGCTACCTTGTGTCAATTTATCATAAAGCATTGTGTTTGCAATGACTCTTCTATCCGAAATCCAGCCATTTGTTCCAACATCACTGTAGATAAATTCACAGCGTTGGCAATTGCCATGAGCACAATACTGTGGGTGTTTTTGTAATTGAAATAGTAAGGTCCACCATGAGCTGGTGGTATGATTCTCACATGCTTCCCGTCAACTTCATCAAGGCAATGTGAAAACTGCCACTTCGTATTGTATTCTTCAGCTATGTCTACCCATTATTTTTCGGTCGTTGGAAACTGAAAAAGACAAAATAAATAAAAGTGAAACGGGAAAATTGTAGCAACGAAGTTAACTAGTTGTTTCCAATTGTTTTGGTTTAATTTATAAAAATAAAATTGCTTGTTTTATTGTGTTTAGGGGGAAGATGAATAAGAATCACTGGTTGAAGAGAAATTACGAACAGTGGCTGTATTCTCAGCTCCTCCAGCACCAGGAGAGGGAAGAACGGAAACAGCCAGCAAAAATGTATCAAGCTGTAACACTATCGTCCAGCGGCCGATCTTCGATCACAAGGAAGAGGAAACGATCCAGCAATTATCCAATTACGGAAGTACTTCAACTAACTGGAGAGCAATTGAAAGCAATCATTCCGATGATGAATTTGATACCTACTGGAAATATATAGCGCATAAATTACGTGGTCTAAAAGGGAGCCAAAGTACCTTGGCACGAAAGCTTATTAACGATGTTATCTTTTAAGCTGAACTGGAAGCAATTACGAAAGACTTGAAAGTTGTGAACTGCTGGTTCTTCCGGAGGGCAGTTTTGAATGCAACAGTTTTCCTTGTAATCATCAGACAAATCCTCCCAATAGCACGATGGGTTCCACAACCTATTTACCTATCAAGTTCAGCCTATGACAATTTCAAGTAGTACAATACAAATATCAAGAATTCCTCAATATTACCAGGTATTTCGACGTACTATGCTGATTACGGGAATAATCCCTCTAGTTAGGCAATCCCTATAAAATGTTTTCTGTTTTCTTTCTTACGTTTACTTTTTCAAGCAGTTAATGTTTATTTTAAATTTTATAGCCAACTGAATGCATTTATTAACTGACCATGAAATTTAAATATATTTTAGTTTGTAGGAGGAAATACTTAAAACTTCTTTCTTTTTTTAGTGAAAGTAACGATTGCTTATGTTCATCAAAGGTTTTACATCGTCATTTTTTAGCGAAGTTTGCATTCATTTTAATAAAACTTAGTTTTTCTTTCAAAAATAGAAATATGTGTACGTTTTATTCGCTTACCTTTAAATATATCTTTTTTCAGAACGATGTAACGAAAGTAATGAGATTTTCTAGAAGTAAGAAGGCGGGGCTGAAAATAAGGGTGGGAGGGCAGAAGATAGAGCAGGTCGAGCAGTTTACGTATCTGGGTAGTATTTTAGAGGAGAATGGGTTTAGTGGTAGGGACATCAGATGCAGAAATGCTGCAGCTAAAGAAGAATTTTCGAAGAGAAGGGAATTGATGAGGGGGGGTCTAAGAAGAGACGTTAAGAGGCTGGTGAAAACTTTAGTATGGAGCGTGTCGCTATATGGGTCGGAAACTTGGTCATTGCGAATGTAGGATGTGCGTAGACCTGAGGCGTTTGAGATGTAGGTTTGGAGAAGGATGGAGGTTAGCTGGATGACGAGAAAGACAAACGAGGAGGTATTGGACATGGTCTGAGAGGAGGCTTGTGGCAAAGGTTCGGAGAAGGCAGAAGAGATGGATGGATACCACGTTCTAATAACGGGCCATCTTTAGGGGGGAAAGCGAGGGAAACTATTATTGTCTATAAAAATTCAACAGAAATAAATTTTTTTTGAGAATTATTGTTTTGAAATTAGATCACATCACCCCACTTTACGGTTGCAGATTCAATGATTATTATGGGTATTCAAAGACAGCAAGCACTTCCTGAAATTTCATTATGTTAAGCACTGGTCAGGTTACCCTACCTTCAAGGGTGAGCTAATACAATTATGTTAGTCCCTACCATCATGAACTCAAAAATTTGATTCCAACATCCGACCTCCCTTGCAGCCTCTCCTAGAAAAGACTGGGTGGTGTCAGAGACAAGGTAAAACAATTTCTTCTTATCTAATAATATTGCCAGATGACTTAATCCTCCAACCCTTTTAGTCGCCTCTTACGACAAGCAGGGATACTACGGGAGTATTCTTCTCCCCAACCCGTAGGGAGTTGAAGCTCACACAGGCAAATGCTTCTAAATACATCCATCCATCTTCTACCCACTAACCTTAGTATTCAACGCTTTAGTCCCTACAGATAACCCTTTCGTTCCTAAAGCCTAGGGACACTTTCTGTGGTTGCACAAGTTACTATACACAACCATTTCAATGACTATTTATCAACAGTTATCACAATTCTCCTTTGCCTCTTGCACAATATATTAAGATAACCTACAACCCCCAGTATCACCCATTATTTTCTAATAGTACCCACACACGCATTCACTTAAAAACCTTATTCCTAAATTAAAGTTAAAAAATTGGAATATTCAGCAAATATTCAGAGCTCACTCCCTTAGTGATTACCACAATCATTTTACAAAACTATATGCCAAATATGTGCTCAGACATCCTTCGAGTAAGAACCACACCTTATAAACCCCACCACAGCCCCTCTCCCACACGTGTCCTTTACGGGTGTTCTGGATTCCTACGCCACCACTTACCTGGTATTTTCCCCTCCTCAACACCCCCTTCCCGGAGTCCCTTTAGAGTATATATACCTCTTGGAAATTGTTAAAACTTAGTAACTGATGATGACACCGCAGTGTCGAACCATGTTGTACCAGGAAAATAAATCTTTGGAAGGAAACTAAGTTACTTTATCATTTTTTTACGTCAAAAGAATTTGTTTAATGGAAATGGTGCTTCAATTGACCCCTACAATGTGAGAATATTCAATCAAAATACTATCAATTAATAATCAGCATATTTTCCATCTCAATTGATTTCTAATAACTAAGGCATTCTTTGGCAAACCTCATTACATCCTATCATCCCTAAAACAATACCCACATAGGTATGTAGAATCAAAACTGAAAATATTGTGTTTGTAACTGACAAAATCCCTCCCCAATATGTTGGCAATGTCATCACACCACTTTTAATTACTATAAATGTTATTGTACACAAACGGTTGAGAAAGGATTAACTTTTCACCACACCAGCACGGTGCAAGTGGGGTGCTTTGGTCCAAGCAAAATAAACACTTGTGCCTGCTAGACACCCTAAATGTTGAGGGGTACTTAAGACAACCAGCTGAACTTTCACCAGTATACATTGAAAGAAAGCTAGATTCATTGCCATGGGTAACTTACCTATCGTTGAGCACCGTAAAATTGCCTTCCTAAGCATTGCTTCACATTCAACCAATGTGAACCTCGTGTACGGGTTAAACCATGAGGCTAAGTAACACATTTTGTGTCATGTTTGTCAAGAGTTCACCTACGCCAAGTTCCACTAAGCAACAAAGCTCTTCCATAGATAAAATTATAATAACTGAATTCAGATTGACTTATTCAACTCATTACGACAACTAATCACAAATGGCAAGTGATTTTGCAAGCAAGTAATATTTAAGTAAACACATGGAGACAAACATGGCAAACGTTTGGAGAATTGCAGCAGGTCAATAAGTTGAGAAACAACAGACAAAGAAACAGAACACATGCCCCCTTTCTTAGTTGAAAAAAATCTTTCTGGTCCCGTTCATGTTAAGCACTGGTATCAAAGGCAAGTTCAAGGCTGGGACAATATCCTTCTTCCATCCATTTATCTCAGGTGGACTGAATCATGATTAAAATGCCAAATTTTTTTTTTCTCATTCTTTGCGTTAAAGTCATAGTAGCTAATAACAAACAATTTAAGTAATTTTAGCATTTCCTTAATTCAGCACCTTACCAAGGAGGACTGTCAACAGCTTCCTCATATATACAGTAAAACCCCACTTTTACGTCCCCGGAATTTACGTTTTCCCGTGATTTACAACATTTTCTCCCGGTCCCAAAAATATTTGCATCATTATAATGTATTTTCATCCCGCTATTTACACTTTCAAATCCCGCCATTTACGACATTTAAAGGCAAGAAAGATGGCAGCTGGCGCAATTCAACTGGCGACTCTTCGAGCGTGATTAAAGTTAAATATGGATAAAATACATGCTTAAACATGATATATGAATGCTGATTTATTTAGTTTCCCTTAAAAACACAATTATTCGTTTGATGGTAGCATATTACATCGATAACATTGCTGAAAAGTATTTATGCCGGATATTGTAATGCTTGCAATCGGGATTCTCGTACTAAGGAGCCATACCAGGGAATAGAATTCTCTTCCCTGGCCGTACTAGATGTTTAAACAGTACATTTTAAGTTGGCCAACTACCGCTGTCATTGTGGCAAAAAGTTAAAACGTATGTTAACTCTTGTTCTCATGCTTCGCAGCGATCTTTTTCTTATTTCTCGTCACTCACACACTAATGCCATTCATCTTGTGTTTTTAGGTTTTTAGTTACTTTACCTTTAGTTTTATTTAATGAGCAATTACTTACGGCAATCGTAAGGAAACTTATTTTAAAATGGCAAACAAGCGTGCGAGATAATTGTTATCATTTGAAGAAAAAAATCAACATTTTGCCAAGAGAATTGACTCTAATACGGGCACTCGCGTGTCCCTGACCGAAAAACTTGATATACCAGGTTTAACGTGGAACACAACTGTAAAAACCCGTAAATATATAGAGAAAAGTGCTAAGGAATGCGGCTGTATTGGAAAAAAGCGTAAATTCATTAAATACTCCAAGTATGATGAACTTGAAGAAATATTGAAGACATTGTTTCAATCTTCCCCCGAAATAATAAATTTTTAATGTGGACGAGACGGGTCTTTTTTTAATAATGCCACACACAAGACCCTATGAACTTTAAACGGGACCCTTGTCACGGGGCCAAGCTCAGCAAAGGTCGCCTTACTGTTTTATTAGGAGCTAATCCAGATGGCAGTGTGTGACTGAAGCCCTTTGTTTTTGAAAAGTCCAAAAATCTACGATGCTTTAAAAACATTAAGAAAGACCTTGGCTACAACCTATACAGCCAACACAAAGGCATGGATGACATAGACTATTGGCGAAGAAAAAATTTATGCCCTTGATGCAAAGATAAATATATGTAGGTAGACACCACCTCAAATAAAGTCAAGTTAAAATACGAGAATACTTTTATTTTTTGTTAACTTTTGTTTATTCATTTATTTACGTCTATTTGGTGACCCATCAAATATTAAACATCACCTGATAATTTAAATAAAATTATTTAACATTAGGCTATGATTTTGCTTCTATTTCCTACAAATTATGATTTCCCTTCATTTATGATTTACACTTTTTTCCTTCATCCCCGTCAAAAGTGTAAAAGAGAGGTGTTACTGTATCTTCGTCGCTAACTGCAAATGCCTTTAGTGTACTATTTTTCTTATTTATCCATACAGGTAATACGAAAAATGATAAAGGGAACATTGTCTTCATATGAATTCAAGTTAACCTTAGTAAAAAATTACAAGGGCAAAAAAAACCTTAAAAAAACTACAATTTTATAAATTTATTTTCTTTGAATCGTTACAATTAAAAGTTTACTCATTTTCCTCTGAACGTAGCCTAGCATTAGCATTGGTCACTCGTATAGACAGCTGCTGGGCTCTTTCAACAATAGCTTTCCTCTTCTTGGATGACACAGCATGAGCTATTTCTGCACAATACTTTCGATTCTGCATCATCAATATTTCTAGCTCCTGAAAAAATAATGCGAAGTGTCAAAAGTTTATCTCCAGTACAACAAGAATATAAAGACTATGTTCACAAAGCTTAAAACAAGCAGCAGTGGATGCTCAGCATGATGGTAAAAATATGCCATTTAACCCATTTGCATCCATCCCCTGGGATTTAAATCGACCCCAAACACCACGTATAATAAGTTTGCAAGTAAGAAAAAGAATTTTCTAAGGTGATTTACGATGGAAAACATTTTCTAAATAGCCACCAGATGGCAGCTACAAACAGGTACACTCTCAGGCCAAAAAGTTACAAAAAAACTTGTAAGATAGCAGCAGGATCAACTGACAAATAACACTACGCATTCTGCGTACCAGTACGCTTGTGGTGTTTGTGGCCAGCTTGAGGCCGCGTACCAGTACGCTTATGGATGCGAATGGGTTAACCATTATTCAACTCGCATCAACACCATAGCAGTTTTTTGAGTTATGGAGGAGAATATAGTAGGATTCAAATATGAATATAATTAAGCAATTCACCATATGACATACATTAAATGTTGCAAATTGCAATGAAGATTAAAATTTACCGTTTCTAAGTATGTACCAAGCTTAACCAACTATGGGATGATTAACTTTATGATATTCTCAGTGTCCAGTAACAACTTTTTTTCTTGGAATGATCATATCTTACCATGGGGTTATCTAATAACAGGGTTTGAGATATTGACAAACATTGGCTGGCAGGTACTCCTAGGTAGGTGATTTACATATCACCCCATTAATGGGGTATTATGAAAAATAAGGCAAAATATTCTGTATCATTATAAACCAAAGAATTGCACCAGGGTACAAATGAGGAGGTAAGCTAGGGGCACTCCTCGATGCTTAACCCTTTTGCTGCTGTGAACATAGGAGCTACGTTCACCCAGTGGACTGCTGTGAATGTAGCTCCTACATTCCGTTAGCAAGGTCATTCCAACCATCCATTAACTATTTTGCCACACAGGGGCTGGGAAGTCTCCTTAGGTTTACTGCAGAGAAAGCCAATCTCCTTCAGGCAAAAGCAAACACTCAGTGCATTGTTTCATTTTTTTTATCAGCCGATTCCACCAGTTTTCAGCAATACTAGAAAATTTTCTGGCAGGAATGCTAAAATGGTACTACTACTGATAAGTTATTGAGAGTTACCTAGCTGAGATGCCAGTTAGCATGATTTTGTTGTTTAAAAGAAAGAAAAAATTACAAATTATTAACAATGCAAGTTTTTGGAAAAACAAAATCTAGAAAAATATTAACTATTGCCACATGGTGAATGGCTCTACAGATTACAGTGGAAGCTCTACCTAAGGAGATTGACGAAAAAAATTATGTATACGGGAAAAATAATACAGGAACTATAATCAGGGCCTCAAGTGAGTGGAAAAGGCATGAATTTTACGGAAACTTGTTACATTACATGGGAATCATACAGGAATAATGTGTCTAAGCTGGAAATCTTTTAATTTAAGAAAATGTAGGAGGTATATTCTCCTAGGTTTGAAAATGATGTTTCAAATATCTTTAAGGGGACAGGCTACTTCACTAAAAATGTTTGCAGACTGTCAGCATACATTATGTCAGCATACATGGCTATGATGGATTGCTGACAGATAAAAAAATATTGTTTTCATGATTCGATGTAATAAAGATACAGCTATTGATAGAGAACTTATCTATGGCTGGAAGTAGAGATAAAGAATAAAATATCTGAAGCCATAATCTTGAGTAATTATAGTCGCAGACATGTCCCAAGTTAATTCAAATAATCGTGAGGTCTCAAATATTGAATAGATTAACCCTCTTAGTGCTGCGGGCCGATATATTGGCTTTTGCACCTCGGGCGAAAAGTGAGGTGGGCTGATATATCGGCTCAAAACAGGCGATTGCTAAAATCGCTATAATATATAAAATGTTAATTGCATAGTTTGTTGTTTCTCTTATCGAAAATATGAATTCTCTGCTTTATATAATGCATTTTTTTATTTTATATTTTAATGTGTGGGGAAGCACAGCCTCGTCGTATGCTCATTTTTTTCACTGAGTGGACTTTTCACTATGAGAGCCCACTAAAAGGCATATCTGCAACCTCATGAATGCATTATGATGAATCAGTTTTGATAAAAACTGCTAACTAAGACTTGGGCGATAGGACACTAAAGAAACCATTACTTTGTTATCATGTTGGTTTCTCTTGCCTTCCATCCTAGGTAATCATATGGGACCTTTGTAATGGGATTACATAGTCAGCATTCCTCTTTGTGATAGGGATTTTTTTCTTATTCTGCCTTGAGATAGTTACTAGATTGAAGATAGTGTGCTAGGAACGCAGTGGGTTCTCTATTGGCTTTGAAGCTCAGTCCAGTTTTCCCTTGAGAGCGTGCAGTTCTTCCCTTGCAAGCGTGCGGTTGAAACAAGTGCCATTACAAGCAAATACGTGTTTTTATTTCGGTGTTAGTTTTGGTTACCTGAAATGGCAACTAAAAAGACTTCGAAAGATATAGTGGATGAAGAATTGGTGAATTACTTGTTATCGCTAAGTGATGACGATTGCTCCAGGGAATATGCTAGAGCGAGCATCTGAGTCAATGTGAATTTGGGTTCAGATAACTATGACATTGTGATGCAGTGGAAAAAGCCTAGAGTTACAGAGGAAAGTGATGAAGATGATGCAAGCAGTATCGTGACCAATGTAATTCCGCCACCGGAGTACAACGTAATCTCTGAAGGTCATGACACAGTGCTAACGCCTTCAGTTATGCAGAAACACCGGGTCCCAAGCATGCACCATTACAGACTGCAGAACACATAGCATACTTCAATTGGTTCTTCACCCCTGTGCTATGGAATTTGTTTAGACAGGAAACTAAGGAGTATGCTGCACAGTTCCTCGCCACCCATTAAACAAGATCATCTAGATCGAGAGTGAGGCAGTGGGGGGAAGTGACAGGATCCTCGCTGTGTTCCGCGCTCATCCTTTCGCATGATCAGTGCGTTTCACAGTATTCAGGATATATCAAACCCCTTTGAAATCTATATCACAATAATTGTTTTAATTCGCTGGGTGCTTTTAACTTTTTCCTACGCTGTGTAATTTTGAGAATTCGATAACTCATCGCTAGAGAAAATAGAAGTTTTTACTCTGCAGTCATATAAGCATTTATTGAAATATTTTCTGTGATACTAACATACTAATAAAAATGTTCAATATACAAGTATTTACTTTTCATTTATACTCGGCAACGCAGGAATTTTAGCAGTTTTCACACATGGAATCTCTCCCTGGTACGTCTCCCACACAAAATATATCGTCCATCATTGAAAGCGTAACAGTATGGCAAATTTATTTTCTGATTCTTTCAATCATTGAACCAATCTTCTTCGAGAAGGCAGACATATATCACAACAAAAAAATGAAGTGGTATCAACACGCTGCAGCTGTTTGACAGGAAATGTTCGACAGAATTTTGGAAATGATGCATGAGATGGACTACATTATTGAAGAAGATCTCGTGGGAGAAAATGATCCGGCATCGGCCAAATTCTATTTGGAAGTGTTGTCTTTATCAGATGATGCAGAGGAAGGAATGTCCTCTTCCAGTGATTTCGTTGTGAATTTCTCTCCAAAGAAAATAGGAATCTCATTGGATAACAAAGAAAGCCGTAACAATGGCGAAACTCCATCGAAACTGGTATCTCAACTCTTTACGCTCTTGAGAGACACATCGGATAAAAAGACATGAAGACCTCACTCCCTGGGAAAGAGATGTGAAATCAGGAAGAACCCGAAGAGACAAGTGGAAAATGATAGACAAGAGGGCTTACGTCTAGATTTTGTGAGTTTCGGGTTAATGGCGAGCATGTGACCACAAGAATGGTCCAACAATGGGCAGTGGCAGCTTCAATTCAGTTTTTGATCAAAAATTATAATTTCGGGAATTCACTGCCTTGGGTCAATCGCTTCAAACAGAAGCATAGAATTAGGCAGAGAAAGGTTACGCAGTATGCTAGTTTTAAGGAGAAGTTGTCTTCCGATGACATTATTAGATCAATAAGAGGGGTGATTCTTGAAACACTATTCAAGGACTACCTGCCTGCCACATTTCGTCAAGATCCTAGACCCGGTTATTGGATATTCCCCTTGTAAGTATTGGGATAACTAATGAAAATTACATTGAGCAACAGATTCCATTTTGCTCATCATAACATGACTTTTCGGAGGTTTCCGGAAATCTGAGAACAGCGTGAAAAGGCAGTTCTGTCACATAGCTATACGAGATTAGAATTCGTTCAAAGAAAAACTTGCAAGTGCAATTCCTAAAATTCCTTTCATAAATTACTTTCGGAAAGAGTAAGCAGCCACATGAAGAAATTAAATGAAAGTCCGAAACTAACTAAATTACTCAAAACAATTCGTGGCATTTCACATATAATAGGGATTACACAGACAAATAATATAAGATAACGAAAATAAGTAAAAATTACAATAATTTTTAACGTTAATGAATACGCATGTAAATTAAAATAATCAAAAACATATCTATATCATTTCCAAGGTGCCATAATTAATTCTGCTCATTTTACCTTATATTGGTTCAGTTTTTTCACTTCTTAGGATTTATAAAAATGGTCCAAATACAGAATTCTGTCACGCTGACTTCATATTATTAAGTTTTTACAGTACATATATATTAGAGCTCTCTCTTAATTGGAACAGCATGCTGTTTATTGGGACAATTGTACATTCCAAAACTTCCCAGGAAACCCGAGGAGTCTTCACACCGGGAAACCTTTTCCATACATTCTCCCTCTTCTTTCCTTACATACTTCAAATCATCAATGTGGTCACCTATTCGTCCCCTTTGAAGCCTATAGAAATCCATTAGACAAAACAAGTTTTGTGACAGCAGCAACAATTTCAATTGTCAGGGGTGTGCCCAAATGCTGTAGTCCAAATATTCTGCCATTATCTGAGCAAGCACTGAACCTGTGAATTTCATTGCCAAGAATTAACAAAATCTATTTTTTCCTGAAGAAAAGGCCAGGTAACAATCTTTCACTGGCAAAAATTTCTTTCCTACTCCAAATTAAAGATCATCCACCCCAAAATTAGCAGTTTGGTTTAAATAGTTGGGAGTACTAAAACCTGTTTGCTTAATTAATGGCATAATAAATTGAGGAGACAGTGGACTACAAGCATCAAAAACAAGGACGGTCCCAAACCTTACACATCAAGTCAAGGATTACCTAAAACAATTTTCCATAGAAGCAAACAATGAGTGGGTATTTGTACTATAGCATCCAGTCTGGGAGAAAATTTATTTCACCTGCTTCCCGATCATCTTATACCACCTATTTCACTTATATTGCTATGCTACATATGCGCATTTATACTAACCTTTCATATTCTTCATAAATCCTTTTCCTTTTGTCATCTATTCACTTAAACCTGTGATGTGAATCAATTTCTGGACGCTGTATTGGAAATTCTGACCTTTTCCTCCTAGTTCCCCCAGATGGTGAAGCAGTCGAGCAGTTTCTTCATTTTCTATACCCACCATCCATGACTATTCCCACCTTCAACTTAAACTAGATGCACTCTTTAAAAAAATACGCTACAACTACACCCCCCTACAATCATTAACCCTCTTGGGGAATATTTTTCTTTAAAAAAATATGCTACAACTTTGAAGTTACTACAACTACACTCCTCTCCAATCATCAACCCTCTCGGGGGATAATTTTCTTTAAATAAATACGCTACAACTTTGATGTTACAACTACTACACCCCCCTACGATCGTCAACCCTCTCTGGGGATATTTTTCTTTTAAAAAATATGCTACAACTTTGAAGTTACTACAACTACACTCCTCTCCAATCATCAACCCTCTCGGGGGATAATTTTCTTTAAATAAATACGCTACAACTTTGATGTTACAACTACTACACCCCCCTACGATCGTAAACCCTCCCTGGGGATATTTTTCTTTAAAAAATATGCTACAACTTTGAAGTTACTACAACTACACCCCCCTACAATCATCAACCCTCTCGGGGATATTTTTCTTTAAAAAAATACGCGACAACTTTGAAGAGGCTACAACTACACCCCCTCCAATCATCAACCATCTCGGGGGATTTTTTTCGTAAATGGCCATTTCTCTTAACTTCCTTTACCTCATTTTCTCACTTTCCCCATTTTCCACGACTGAAAAATCTATTCCTCCATATCCCCATTTACTTAAAATTATATTTTTATTCTTTTTTTTCACCTATGAATGCCTTTTTACAGTTCGAAAATGGCCATTTCCAGGCCGCGTACCATCCCACCCTAGCACCTGTTTCACTCCATAGGCCCACAACCTTGTTTGGGGGGGTTTGTATTGTAGACGTGAAATTACTCCGTATCCCTCTAGCGTGACTTCAGAAAATCTTGGAATATGGCATCAAAATATCACAAAAAAATACGCAAATCTGGTCATTTTCAAACTATTTTCTCCAAAACTAAGAATCTCAAGCCTTTTTTTCTTACATTTATTAAATGTGCATTCCTTTCACTTTCCTTTCCCATTTCTCACTTTTCCACAAAAAATTTTCTCCCAGACTGGACCCTACAGCTCATTTACCCAGTGAGTGTTTCAGTGGCCCAATATAAAAAAAGATGAGCTTGCTAAAAACCTGAGTCACAAAAATATAAAACAAACATGCCTAGTTGCCTCAATGGAATAGCAGGAAAGAAATAAAAAGTCTAGAACTCAATGAATAAAATTACTATCATATGTTTCACTAAATTTATATTTAGTAGAGATTTTTGCAGTAGGAATCAACCTATCCGTCTGTCAACCACGCTATTTCAAGTGGAAGTCATTTTCACAGAGGTTGAAAAATTAGTACAAGAAGCTATGGCCTACTTCATTTATCTCTTAAGTTCCGTGATTCAACCTATTGTTTTAGTATTTCTTCTAATTATATTCTTACCATAAAAATTCTACGTCTACCATCACTTCAAGCGAACTTGCAGTTGAAAATGGAAAACTTACACTAAGGGAGCAAATACCTTCGTTTAAATTCCCTTCCAATATTGTAATCCATCACTAGGGGTAAGAAATACTATGTGTATGGCAGCCAAGAAAGTTACACTACAATTTTGTCTTCGATGTAATGGAAAATAGCAGTCAGGTTTACATGTATTAGAAATTAAATGCCTCTTGTCAAACAACCAGGGTAGTACAGGGCGCTGTCACTTCTACTGTGACATCACTTTCCCAACAGAGAAACAGCATTGGCAATAGCCATACCCAAGTATACAGGTCTCTATGGGTTCCACTGTTTTAATTTCCACCCATTTTAAGAGTGCCCGCCACAGAACCCACATTACATGATAGGAAGTCAGTACTCTACCACAACAACATCATCCTCACTATTTACTGATGAAAACATTCCCAAGATATGGTCCTAAATAAACACACTAAGCATACGGGGGGAGGAGCACTATTTGCTGAATTAAATAAATTTCAAAAGAGAAAACATGCTAATTTCCGATAAAATAAACAGGACAAAACAGGTTGGGCGAGTTAGCGACACCGATAGGTGTCGGTCGCATGTACAGAATTCCGCCCCTGGTGCGGAATCACCCCGTGCCACACACCCTAGTGGTGGCTTGCACGGTACTTCGTAGATGTAATGTATAAATTTACTATCAACCTTAATTTAAATTGAATCCACTTTTTTTTGGGGATAAATAGCAAATTGAAGTTTTTAAAGGGCGGCCGGACGAAACGGACAGCAGGTGTAACAAAATATAGCTGCTCCAACAGAGTGCGAATGAACTCGTAGGTTATTGTGCAGTAAATAACTACTTCCATTAGTAATATTAACTTCTAATGCAAACGGTGGGGGAAAAATGCTACGTACCCTGACATTGTGGACAAGAACTTTACGGAATCCGTTTGGCAGCATGTGCTTCGTCTTCTTGCAGCTTCCGTAACCAATTGATGGCATTAAATATTGTCCCTTAAACCTCCTCCTTACACGGTTATCAATACCCTTGGGTTTCCTCCAATTCCTCTGAAAATTGAACGCAAACATAAAATTATTAACAATGAACCACGTTACTCTACAAAGAGCGAACTAATTCAACGAAATGTTTACTCACCCTTAGCTTAACATATCTATCGCTCTGATGACGAATAAACTTCTTCGTTCGCTTCTTCACAATTTTAGGTTTATAAACCGGAGTTATTGCCATCTTTAACTAATAACAGGCCTGTTGTGAAATGAAGAACATAAATTACTGATGAAGGAGCTACCAACAACTAGATCACATTAATACCAACTATCATAGCCGAATCATTACATTATACACACTTTTAGGCTATTACACTATTAATAAAATTAAGGATGCCTTAAATTTCATCAGATTGAACATAAACACAAAATACTTACACGTCGTACGACAACGTGCACCCCGAGAAGATTTTACCCGGTCGACTTAAGAGACATCTAGTGACCGGATGAGCTTTTTCATCGGAAACGACGAAAACCACACACAACTTCCGCTTAAGGCGCGGTGTTGCCACAGTGGTCACAATTGAGGTGTAGGTAGGGTTTGTTTTGGTCGTTTTGAACGTTCTGAATTACGTTCATTACACCATCCACGGGAGGGGAGATAATATATAGTTTACTCTTAAAAAAAATCATTTTTTCAAGTATCCTCAACTCGCGGTTGTCCATTAGCGTTTAATCGACGGCCTTAAAAGTTACCGAGTAATGAATGTACTTTCTCTTACCATTAATAGATATATCTAGATAGTATCTATATTTGGTATCTATATTCATGCAGCTTAAAAATGGGAAATAAAATGCAAACGGGCAAGATTTGACCACTGTATTCCTACTTATTCAGGGAGTGCAATTTGGTCCTTGCTTATGCTAAGCTGAAAACACCAATTACGTTTCATTTCATAATTTAATGTCATTTCGACAGTCGGAGGAGGCAGGGACAAACTTCGTTATGAACTAACCGCACATATCGTTATTCTTCTGCATGCGTAATTTGGCAACGTCGCAGCTGAAGTTTTTGGAATTAAAAGTTGTCCCATGTTATCCTAAATGAGTCAATGTCGTAACCGGTATACTGAAAGGCCTTTTGTTATGGCATTGAGTGGGTTCGTGGAGTTTTTTCAAAAAGGCAAAGTAAGCATTTGTCTTAAATGATTTGTTGTCCGTAGTGTAGTTATTTCGTAGTGCAATTTTGCCAATCATTGGTGTCAAGTTATTGCTTCAAAACAGCCTTCATAAATAGAATGAAATCTTTAAAATCCTTTAATTTCGGACCGCAACAGACCTTCAGGCCCAAGAAGAAGTTCGAGCCTGGTACGTTGAGGTATTCTCTGCATAAGCATGCCCAAGCATCGCTAAGCTCAGGAATAAATCTAAGAACTGTTGTTCAGTTGCCTCCTGGGGAAGATCTTAATGATTGGATCGCTGTACATGGTAAGTCCAACATTGAAGTTATCCATGCATTGTATATTTTATCTTCCGCTGTTTTAATAACACTTATTCCACTGAATCACGATGGTAAAAAAACATAAGTTATCAACACCCTGGTAATGATAAATTAGGGAATTACTTATGAAAACAAAGCGTGTTTACCTTTTCTTTATCTTTTGTTATCTAGTGGTTGACTTCTTCAATCGCATCAACCTTATCTATGGTACCGTGTGTGACTATTGCACGGAGACATCATGCCCAACTATGAGTGGAGGACCTAGGTTTGAATATCTTTGGGCGGACGGTGTACGTTATCGCAAACCAACTGCTCTACCAGCACCCCAGTACGTCTCCCTGCTTATGGATTGGTCGGAGGGCCAAATAAACGACGATAGTCTCTTTCCTGTTTCTACTGGTGAGTTCCTTCCTCATTAACTTGAACTCTAATCTCAGTGTAGTTAAATAAAAATTCCTCTATGTAAAAATTACGATCTAAGACCTACTGAAATTTTATTTATGCTGAACCCTACAATAGTGGATAGTTGACCAAGAGACTTCTCGCATAATACCTATCAATCTCTAGGTAGATTATCAAATGAACTATGGACAAGAGAAAAAAAGCCTTGAGAAATGAAAAAAATTAGAATTTAAATGTTCCTACTCATGAGTATATATTCCCCTGCCATTAAGTTTATCTTAAGCTCTTGGTATTTTCTTCCTCCCAAATGCTTACCGAGATTGCTATTTTTCTTCCTTCTCTTTTGCACTCATCCAACATTGTTCTCTCTCTCTCTGTGTTTTTCATCCACTGTTGCTACCTTATTTGTATCTCCATCCACTACCTCCTTTCCTTACCAACAATTTCTAATACTTCCTCATTCATTTTCCTCTCCTCCAAGCTCAAACTTTCAATATTTCTCAAGATGTCTACATCCCAAAAGCTTCCAGTCTGCACTTATCCACTTTACACACCAACAAAGTTTCTGAGCCGTAAATTGCTATGCTCTAAATTTGATTAACCTCTTCAAATGTCTTTTCTTGCGTTCACCCTCTTCATTTCATTCCTTTTTGTTGATGTATCCTTAGATTTGTCCTCAATACAAAACTCATTCTCATGCAGAATGCTCCCCAAGTTTGTGAACTATTTATTCCACCTTCTCTTGTTTATACACTCTAAATTTTTTGTTGTAGACATACTTAGGAGCATTATTACCTTAATATTCTTATGATTTGTCTTTATCTCATAACTTCAGCATTGTACCTCATGTGAACTCATCATTGACTACTCACCCTTGGCTGGATGGCTATATAAAAATTTTATCTTTGTCAAAGCTCACTTAATAGTTTCCCTCCTCCTATTTTCACTTCCTCTCTTCCCATGTTTCTCTAACCATTTTCTTGAAGTAAACATGAAAAATCAAATGCATTATTGGGCACCCTTCTATCACCCTTCTACCTATTCGACTTGTCAATGTCTATCTAGCAAGCTAAGCCATTTTGCCCTTATTCATGTTTCATGGTCCAGGGTACGAATCTAAAATCCTAATTGGTGGGTTCATGTGAGGGAAGAGCGAGATTAAGCATTGTAATTAATTAATTTTTATTTAAACTAGAAAAATGTAAACCTGGGCTTCTATGACTAAAGTTTTGCCTTCAAGCAGCTTTGATATTTGTCTGTTTGTGGTAGACATGCATTATGATTCTAATCAACGTATTCTTCCTTAAATTCCAACTTTTGTTAGTTAAAAATGTTTACTTTTGGGTCATTCCATGTCAAATCAATGAATATTTTAACCAAATGGAAGCCACCGACTCAGATTTTCATGAAATTTGCTATGGAGATACATTTTGATAAGAATAGAGGCCAAATAAAATTTTAGCCTCCTACTGTCAATAGTCTCTGGAATGTAGGCGATTGAAATTTGGGCATGGCCCTTATAGTGCCGCAACATGCAACAAATGTTGATTTTTTACTTCACCTGTAACTCCCCATGGAATGAACGAAATTAATGGGAGTGTTGAAGAAATTAGGGGTTGATTGGAGGGACAGACATCTGATTCGGAATTTGTATATGAACCAGACGGTGCAGGTTAGGGTAGCCAATGGATGGGCCACGAAAGGATGGGGAGTGTGGCTGATTTGGTGCCCACTCTCACCGCTGCTTTTTAATGTGTATTCAGAAGAAATGATAAGGGAGGCATGGGGGGAAGAGGAGGTAGGAATAAAGGTAGGGGTGAGCTGATAAAATCTGTGAGATTTGCAGATGATCAAGCATTGGTTAGTCAGTCTGCAAAGGGGTTACAGTCAATGGTGAATGCGTTAGAGGTCCAGTGCAAAAAGTATGGGATGAAGATCAACCACAAGAAAACGAAAGTAATGAGATTTTCTAGAAGTAACAAGGCGGGGCTGAATATAAGGGTGGGAGGACAGAAGATAGAGCAGGTCAAGCTGTTTACGTATCTGGGTAGTATTTTGGAGGAGAAAGGGTTCAGTGGTAAGGACATCAGATGCAGAATTGCGCTCGCTAAAGAAGCATTTTTGAAGAGAAGAGAATTGATGAGAGGGGGGTCTGAGAAGAGACATAAAGAAGAGGCTGGTGAAAACATTAATATGGAGCGTGGCACTATATGGGTCGGAAACTTGGTCATTGCGAATGTAGGTTGTGCGTAGACTTGAGGCGTTTCATATGTGGGTTTGGAGAAGGATGGAGAAGGTTAGCTGGATGGCGAGAAAGACAAACGAGGAGGTATTGGATATGGTCGGAGAGGAGAGGAAGCTTGTGGCAGAGGTTCGGAAAAGGCAGAAGAGATTGATGGAGGAGGTTTTGAGAGGAGAGGGCATGTCGAAGAGAGTGATAGAGGGCAGAACACTGGGGAAGCGTGGAAGAGGAAGGAAGGGGATAGGAATTCTCGACAAAATAAGAGGAGGGAGAAGATATGAAGAATTGAAGAGGGATCTAATAGCGCGCTATCCTTTGGAGGGAAAAGGAGACAATGTCTATGAGGTTGGGATGCAGAATGGGGACTGTCCACAAACCTACCAGTCAGCTGGTAGAATACTTGAATGGTTGAATTGTCATCCTTGTTGTTTCCTTTACCCCCTTAGCAATATTTTAATTCCGTTATATTATATCTAAATATGATGGTTTAAACTATTTATTGCAAAATTTGTGTTAAAATTGTAAAACTTCTGCTGTTTGATATTTACTTAAATTTACCAGTTAAAGTTAATGATGATTATTGCAAATTAGGTGGGTGTTGATGTCGTATCTAGGGCTTGCTTATCGTATGGACCAGGACATAGAAAACATACTGCTACACTATTTTGTCACACTAACCAAATATAGTGGAAAATGCAATCACATAAGCAGAGTCACCCACTCAGCAAAGAACAAACTTCTAATGTTAGATATGGAGTCTCAATGTTTTTGGGGTATTTTTCAAAGTAACACTGGATAACATTCACTAATAGTTTTTCAGGCCAGTGGCCCACTGATCAACTTTTTAAGAAAAAATATTACCAAATGAGTTTGAATGCATTTTGTTACTTTAATGGTGAATGAAAGTTTGGCAAAAACTTCCATCAGAGATATGCTAGTCAACATAGTTTCAATTACCTGACTCACCTCTGTATTTTTGTATTTATTTGGATCAATACCCTGTTAAGTCTTAAAATAGCAATGGGATTAATGAAAAATGTTTTCCCTTCTCTCGCTAATGAATACATGTAACTAGAAGTGTTGTTTGAGAGTAAAGTAGAGAAGTATAGTTCTGTCAGTGTTGATAGAGGATACTTTTCTACAATTATGGCGATTTTGAAAAGCCTAAGAAAAATGTCATGCTACTAGAAGGGCTGCCACATCAAGGATTACGAGGTTACTGCTGCCAGTTGTAAGGCTGTTGAAAGGGTCCATTTTTACCCAGAGTTTATTTCTGGTGGATGATACATTTCACTGGGAATTCACATTCAGAATTAGCCCTTGCTTTGTCCTCAAGTTTTTTGTTTCACATACATACATATGCTCAACACACATTTCTTGGAAAAGAAATGTCCCTTTGAATATTATATGTAGCATTAACAATATATTGTTTGCTTGCTACATTGATTAATCACATTGAGCACAAATGGTTCATTTGAAAACATAGCAAATAACCAGTAGCATATACAGAATTGACTTCTGGGGGGGAGGGTTCTTTAATATTTATGTGCATCATCATAAAATGATACATATATAGATTATTATTCACTAAAGCAATAATTAAATTGACATTCTCTTTTCGTGAAGACAATTCAACTATATTTTCAGCCCAATTAGCAAAATTCTAAATGCTAGTTCAGGTAAAAGAACGAAAATGAATTCAGATTAACATCAAATTAATCGATTGTGGCGATACTTTGTGGAAATTGAAGATAGAATTAATTGTCACAAAAACGCGGTACAAAATTCCACTAATTTTTTTATTGCTGTCGACTGGTTTTGACGACTAAAGCGTCATTTACAAGAAAAAACAGTTTTGTCTTGTAAAAATGACGCTTTAGTCGTCGAAACCGGTCGACAGCAATTAAATAATTAGTGGAGTTTTTACCATGTTTTTGTGACAATGAATTCAGGTAAACATGTTTTGGGGGGGTTTAAACCCTAAACCCCCCCCACGGTCCATACGCCACTGCAAATGTCTCGGTATTATCCTATTTACATGAGGAAAAGTGACATATGTATGCATATTTAAATATACTGTCTGAATAGCTTTTAGCTTTAAAATATAGCTTTTGGAGAGGGCTTTGTCATAATACAGTGATATTAAAGTTTGTTAATTTTCTTAATTTCAGATGTGCCTTTTCCCAAATCCTTTGTGAGTCACTGCAGGAAGATCCTGACACGACTCTTCAGGGTGTTTGTTCATGTGTATATACACCATTTCGACCGGATTGTGGCAATTGGAGCTGTGAGTATCACTGCATTTTCCTCTCCTAATTGATTATTAGTTATATTCTGTAGGGAATATTCATTGGTAATCATTAACATGATTCTCTAGTGTCATAACTACGTGTCAAAAATGAGGAACAAAAAGTCTTTTGTAAATGCAATTTGTTAAAGTCTATATAACTTGAATTCATCGGTTTCGACATCATTTTTCACAGGACAATACGAGGGGGGACCCAAAAATAACCGGACACAATTTTTTTTAAATATCAGAATTTATTTTTTTGAGTTAGAAATGTTAGTCACCTTTGAAGTACTCTCCATTAACGCTAATGCATTGGTTCAAACGTTTGTTCCACTGCGCAAAACACCTTTGGTAATCGTCCTTTCTGATGCCTTGCAGCGCCGCCTTAGATTCTCTTTTCACCTCCGGAATGTCTGCAAAACGTTTCCCTTTCAGCTCTTTTTTCATCCGGGAGAACAAAAAGAAATCACAAGATGCTAGATCTGGTGAGTAGGATGGGTGAGGAAGCGGTGTCATGCGGTTTTTCGCCAAAAAATCACGCACAGAAATGGCTGTGTGAGCTGGTGCATTGTCATGGTGGAAGAACCAGTCCCCACTCCGCCACAAATTGCGCCGTTTCAACCGAACACTCACACAACCACCTCAAAACACTCAGGTAAAAGACTTGGTTCACTGTTTGATGCCGATGGCACTAAACAATGCCGCGAACGGCGAAAAAACAGATCAGCATTGTCTTCACGGCCGATTTCACTTGCCGGGCCTTTTTTGGGCGAGGGGAGTCCGCTGCCTTCCACTGCGACGACTGCTGCTTTGTCTCGGGCTCATACCCCGGGGATAATTTTGTCAAAAAAGTTCTCGTCCATTTCCAAGTGGTGCTACAAGTCACGGAAAGCAGTGACACGAGCCGCTTTTTGATCAGTAGTCAACAAGCGGGGGATGAATTTCGCCACGATTCGTCTCATTTGGAATTCTTCAGCTAAAATGCGCTGCACTGAACTCCACGAAAGACCAGATAGTTCAATGTTTATCAATGGTACGCCTTCTATCCTCGTACACAAACACATGAATTTTTTCCACGTTTTCATCAGTTCTGGACGTGGAAGGCGTTGAATGTCTTAGATCGCCATGTTGCCGCATTTGAATCGCGAATACCACTCATAAACTTGAGTTCTTTTCAATGCGTGTTCTTTATAAGCTATAGACAACATATCAACCACGTCCGACGCACTTTTACCGAGCAGAAAACAAAATTTCAACGCTGCACGCTGTTCTCGAATATCAGCCATTTCCAAAATCGAAGAGGTCAATAAACTCGTGGAACGAAACCGTCACAGGGGCTTGCCACGACCGTCTAAAGGGCCGCCGCATGCAACAATGACTCAGGAGAGGTTACTTAACACCCATCCAGTGGGAGAAGCCCGAACTACAAGACCGACGCACGCTGCAAATTCCGTCCGG
This sequence comes from Pyrrhosoma nymphula, assembly GCA_963573305.1. Taxonomy (NCBI): domain Eukaryota; kingdom Metazoa; phylum Arthropoda; class Insecta; order Odonata; family Coenagrionidae; genus Pyrrhosoma; species Pyrrhosoma nymphula. Next base: position 47,141,299 of record OY754337.1, on the reverse strand, counting down.
TTATTTTTGGGTCCCCCCTCATATTGTACCATTTTTTTTGTTCAAAACAAGAAGTCTATGATGTCGCCTATGCGACGAAACCGGTCGACTTTAAATAAAAATCTGTGAAAAAAGTACCATATCTTTTTTGAATTCTTTAGAATGGATTTTCACAAAGTGAAGCCTGAAACCATTGAGTTTATATTAAAGGAGGGGAAAGTCCCACCTGATTGGTGCTACTGAATCCTACTGGATAGAAGTTCTCTTTGCACCCGGTAGATGGTGCTGACGCCCGGCTACGGGTGACAAACTATGCATACGTGTTGAAATGAAGGGAGAGAAGCTAATTTTAAAAACTGTGGCATTTTAGTTTTTGAACGACTACCACTCTAGAATTGAAATGCCAGTTTCACTAAAAACCATATATTGTTTGGCTGGTAGTTTTAAAGGGAATTCAAGCACTGTCGTTTGACGATTCGAGTATTCTCTGCTGTACAGTCGTGTGATTCTCCCTACTGAACTTGCAACATTGAAGTGCTGAATTTACTACGAAAAAATGGCTAAACACAATTTTTTGCCAAGAAAACAATATTGCATGGAAGGCAACAAAAGTTTACATAGGTATTATTGAAGGGGACTCAATGTAAAAGATCGGAGGGACAAACAATCAGGTTTGGTTTGTACCTCTGCCCCACAGATGTCAAGGGAAACATTAGAAAACATGCACTCATGAGGTAAATTACTGACGTTGAGGAATGCTTCCAGTTGATAGTTTTAGGTAAACAAAATGCTTTACAGAAAAGGTAGTATACCCAATTACAATTCCTTAGAAAATCCCCTTCGTAAACCAACTTAGGAGCACTAGAGTGCTGTATCTTAACCTGTATCACTCCACTGAACTAACAAGCCATACCTAATGATTATAGTGACATGTTGGCTACTTTCGCAGAAACTGGAGGGAAGGACCACTGGATTTAAAGAACTTAATTAAGTTGATAACTAATTTATTTCACGAAAACAACATAGGGTACATATGAATGGAACAAAGTATGCTTAGAAGGGATTGGGAAATGGGATTAATGGAAATGATTTGGTGAGGAATGCGTGATTGTAATGAGGTAATGAATTCCTGTAAAAGAAATACACAAGTAAAGGTAAAATAGTAGGCAGATACCTACATTTACGAATAGCATTCACTATAAATACCACGGTGTTCATGGCACCACACATCTATTATGTCATCACGATCACATAGTCAATGTATGGTATATCAGTGAAATAACTGATAACACTATTTACTACACTTGAAAGACCAGATGAAATATTTACAAAAATATAACAAATTAGCACTTCTCACAATCACTCACTGTAAGCACTTAGTCAATGCTTCGTAAATCATGACAAACTGAAAAAGAACGCACTATTTACAACCTAGATAAAAGAAAAGATCAAGTATGTATTTACAAAAATGTAAATCAAGAGAAATGATGCAGGGAATGAGAAGGGATGCACCACGCAATAAATGCTGATCACTCATCTTCCTCTCTCTTCAGTTTCAAGCATGTCTTTGTAGCCTGGAAGGGAAAACGAGAATCGTAAAAACAAAGGCAGGTGTATTGTAGCAGTAAATGACTAAGAATCAGTTGTGATGAAAAACAGTAAACAGTAGCATGTTAATTTACCACATTTTGCAGCTTTCCCTTCTTCCTCTGAAGTCTAGTTTACTCCCTCTGGGCATTATCAATGGCATTGGCTTGCCTACAAGCAAAATGCATGCGAGTACAAATCGCCCTTTCTTACTCACAAAAACATTTTTTTCGCAAGTCTAGGCATACATTTCAGTAATATACATCAATTAATAAATTACCCATACATAAGAATCAAGTAATTAATTGTCTTACACAGTATAGGTACTTACCGCAGCCTTGAACAAACTTTTATTTCGGATACCCAGTTCAGAATTCCTTTTTTGGGAACTCTTACACCCGACGTGCATCCAGGGACAAAGCACGTTTGCGCATTACGCACCATTTTCGAAAAATTGGATTATTTACAGAAATTAACGCTGCAAATAAAACTCTTGAACACTCTCACCCGTAATCTCCCACGCTAAAACTTCAGCACAGCCACCCATCGCGTGACACCAGTGCCTCAAAGTGGTCAAAAGTTGCGTTTGGTGGGGGCGGAAGTCGTCGACAACAAAGACCTAACGTATTACGTTGCGGAGTCACCAATCCTTATAATTGTAATATCCATGGTTAAAAACATACCTTTTGAAGTTGTTGGTGTCAAAGTTTCACCATATTCATATTTTTTTATCTAAGTTCTTCTGGCATTGGCCGGTCTCGCGAAAATATGAATTCAATAGAGAAGTGATCAAAACTGGGGATGTGTGGAATTTTCTTCGTAAGTTTACATCTGACTAGGAATGAATGATGATGATATCACTAGCACAGAATTTCTCCAATCTTTCAGGAAGCCCACGTGAACACGTGCTACAAGCACTTCTACTACTTCGTGCGGGAGTTTGATTTGGTCAGTCCCAAGGAGCTGGAGCCTCTCGCCGAGATGACCTCGAGGATTTGCCGGGATACCCAGCCACCAGCCCCTTCGCAGAAAGGTGGACCCTCGACCTCTGGAGCATCCTCGTCTAGGCCAAACACATCTTCCGCTAGCGACCAGCGACCCCCCATGCCACTACCCTCCCACCCGGCCACTACGCCCTTCACCCCCACCTCCGATCACCCCCTGTGCGAACCTTCGTCTGTTCCCATGGCTACGTCCTCCCGTGGATTGAGGTGATGTGGAGAAATACACCCCGTCACCTCAATGCTGGATCGGCATGCTTCCAGCGGGGCTCTTGCCAAACCCCTACACTGAGAAAGAAAAGCGATTGGAAAAAAATTACTCATCCAGTACACTCCCTAATCCACCCAAAAATTACCTTTGCCCCTTTTATGACAGTCACATAGTGATCATCCAACCCTTCTTCCCAATTTTCAATGTTTTGCATGAGTGTTATCCTTTCTTCATGTGGATTGTGATCCCAGCAAATTTTAAGTGTGCATCAAATGCAGATTGTTGAAAATATTGGTTATTTCTCCATTGTGACATGGTTTATTTTATTCTAATTGCTAACACTGTGATGTGAATTTTCGTACGCTGAGGTGTTTTGATAAGGTACTTAAAAATTATGATGAATACTTGTATTCTTGCCAATGTCTTTGCATTGGGAATCTTTGGAGGAGGAATGAATTGAAAATTTTGTAGTTTATTGTATTTCGGGTAATGGATTGAAGTCTTTTGCAGTGACTAGTGATTGCTAGGGAGGCCTCTTTGAGTTCAGCTGCATGGTATGGAATTTAATGGCTCAACGTCTCATACCACTTTGCAGTGAGTTTATATAGGAGCGAAGTAAATTTACTTAAATTTTGCAGGATTTGATGCTTTCCTGCTGAAATATTCCAGTGAAAGTCTCTTGGGCTTCCGACCCAGGTCAGGTTCTCCATCACCACCAACGTTTCGATGGAAGGCTTTCCTATCACCCTCAGGGCTGTTAATTTTTTCTTCTTTACATACTTTGCACCCATTCACTTTTTTATTTTTGTGAACTCACTGTGCATATTGCATGTTGCACTGTGCATATTGCACTTGTGCATGTGCATATTTCTCTTCTTCCTCCTAGCACTGTTGGCCTTGGATGCATCTGTTGAGCCAGCTGGTGGTCTGAGGACAGTTTTCTTCTGACGAGTTTGGTTGTTTGTAACCGACTGTTATTTGTAAAGTCATCCCTTTTTGTGCTGTTTAGGCATTTGGCATTTCCTATTTCCTCTCGAATCAGGCATGGGTAATATGATCCTTGTCAAGACCTTAGTTTTGGAACATACAAATTCGAGAATGGAACAGAATTCTAGGAAAACCAAGAGTGCCAGGAGAAAGAGGGTAGAGAGAAAAAGATTCACTCTACACACTTGTAAAATTTTTTGGTAGTTACCTAGGTCGTACATACCCGTCATGCCATTCCCTTCTAGGGTAGGCAAAACCAAAGAAATTAGTTATTCCTGTTAAGCCTAGAATGGTGGCTGTATTTTCATTATTTCCTCCACAATTAAGGGAATTTAGGAAGAGAAAACAACTACAAATTTACTTTGCTCCTGAAGACACTTGCTGCTACAGCACATGAAATGTTGAGCCTTCTAAATGCTCGCCGTACAGCTAAACTCTGCTGGAAGCCTGCCTAGCTGGTATAATTCTTGTTCTTCGTATAGCAGTCACTTTTTGTTGTGTGCATGGAATTGCAAGAATATGTATGTATCATTTCATGAGGTATGTGTGCAAGTGTCTTTTGGTCGTGTATTTCTGTTTTAATGTTAACCCAGGAGTGAATGAAAGTCATGGGATGAGCATCTTGGGTCAGAGGACTTTCTGGAACTGTGTGAGAGAGACATCTTCAGGCCTTAAAACTTCATATGTGGCTATTCAAATGGCATTTCTAACTAAAACCCCATTAGAACAATAACAAGGTGTTCTAAACTAAAGCATTGAAACAAGGCAGTAATCAGAGGTACTCCTTTCAGGATTTCCTTTCTGTTAGGTTGTCCATTGATGACAACAGTTTCCCAAGCCATTCTGGTGGTGTCTTCATGCCAAAAGAAGTTTAAAAATGTCAGGAATTGGGTTGGTGTGAAGGCTAGAGTACATGTTGGCTTCACATCCTGAGGCCCTGGGTTCAAATCCTGATCGTGGCAAAGATTTTTCAGTGGAATGCCGATCCCTCCTTGGGTTACGTAGCAATTGCCATGAGAAAAAATTGGCCTGGACCTGGAATCGAACCACAGACTTGCCACGGCTTGCAGGTTTGCCATGGGAATTAGGAAACCTGGGTAGGCTGGTGGTCTGCGCATTGGCCCAGCAAGCCAAAGGTCCGTGGTTTGATTCTCGGTCCAGCCGATTTTTTTCTTGTGACAATTTCTACGTAATTCTTCGCCATATTTCAGCAAATATGTATCTTCTTTTCTTGGATGCTGAGTGGAGAATGCCTCAAGTTTAGTGCTGTCCATCAGATGACTTAAACAGTGGACCCCTCGGCATCTTTCATTGAGAGTTGGCTTATGCCGATGCTGGGTTTCTCTCCACTCTCCCTCCATTCTCTTACTAACTGACCCACTTATCCTTAATGCCATGAGTGACCTATTTTGTTGGTCATCTTCCCAAATAATCAAACATGAAGATATCGGGAGAAACTGTTATCATCAATGTATTAATTGACTGAGAGGGAATCCCGAAGGCAGTTCAACACACTTCAAGATGCCGCAGACACCTGAGAACCAACTTGAGAGGCAGTAATCTCATGTGTAAGATATAACTGTTTTTCGTGGAGTCTTAAGAATGTAGTAAATTATCTCTTAATTCTTCAGATTGCGGACAGTAATAGTGGGGATAAAAATTTTATGGCTGCCTTCAGTGTTGAAAGAGATTTATGAATTTTAGGTGACACAAATGGAGTACTTGATTTTCTTAACTCTTGAATAGGGGCCATCAATAAACAATGTGATACAAAGTTGAGTCATATGTGACCCACTCCTCACTTCAAATTATGTAATGTGCACTTGACAATGTCACTAAGCCAAGTCTTTAGATGCTTAATGCCTGAAATAAAATAATTGTCCACAGTGCCAAGGAATATTCTAGTCATAGTAGCAGATTCGAGATGGGTTTGATCTCTTTCTAGGCCTGTGGTTTTTCCTTGGATATTTTTGGGGGTCCTGATCGGGGAAAGAAATTGAATTTGAAAAATGTCATAAAAAATCAATGTGTCTTAAGAGATTTTTTTTTTTTTTTGGAATCAAAAGGTATGGCTGAAACCATGTCCAGAATTAATATTTTTCACTGCATTTTTGCTTGGCCTCTGCATGTCATCTTATTATGCTGCTTTTTCATTAGCATTCATAATAAAATATGTAGTACTTTTCTACAGTTTAATCTTTTAATTGCATGATGCGTTGGATCAATTTACAGCGTCATCAGGTTCAAAGTCAGAGAATATTTTAGTAACTGCAGCTGGAGAGAAGGTAACAGCTGGGCTTGGCATGCTCTGTGTCTTGTGTCCACAACCTTGGCCTTGAATATTCGGTTGTGGTAAACAAGTCTTAAGATGACATCCAGGCACATGAGGACAAAATCCTTGGTCTCTGACTTAAGACTGGATGAGCATAGGAAGGCAAATGTCAGCTCCTTCTATAGCCCATGCTTTGCCATGCTCACTAATTATTTTATTCAATTATGAATACTTACTGTCAGACCTACAAAGTGAAGCCAACAACTTCTTTCGCATGTTAAACTACTTCAGTTTCTAGTAGCATTCATAAATTCTCCATTTATTGATAAGGACCTTGTTTTACTCGCCTTGATCTTCTTCTTTAGCCATTCTTTCCAGTTTAGAGTGATCATCAATCATAAATTTATTTTTATTGACTTATGTGTGGAATTATTGTTTCATTTAGATCATCTGTGACTTTTTTGGATTTATTGTGCTCAAACTTTGGGGTAGTCGCTGTTTTTAGATTTCTCTGGGAAATTTGCAGTTATTGATCAAGAAAAAATATTTGTACTTGGGAGTCCAGAAATTATGTCAATCCCTTACAATAATAATTTTCATGCAACTGGCAGACTGAGAATCACATCCTTATCATGAAAAAGTTAAGTACCTGTCAGTTGTGCTTTAATACGAACTTTGTGTGGCCAAATTTGTCAGCCTTGTTTTAATGTAATGTGTTGTAAAGTGGTCAAGCACTGGATGTTTCACTTCAAATGTGAATGTCATGTTGGCACAAATCTGATCTTATCTATTTAATTCCTTATTTATAATGCTCAAGCGTTGAAACATTTTATTAGATTTTCTGGCCCTAAGCTCTCTCATCTTGTCACCTTTGTCTGAAGTTCCTAAAGACTTACAGGAACTGGAAAGCATTCAATTAAAGGAAAATATGTAAAAATCTACAAACTTACTTTTGCTCTCTGGTAGGAATAGAGAAGGTTAAGAAAGCTATTAAGATTACTGTGCTCCGAACGTGAACAAATGAACTCCTGGTAGCTGTTCTTAACTCTCCTCTTTTAGTAACCTCATCAGTGTGTGGTTTGCACTTGAGTCTGATATGACTCAGCCCATAGAAATGTATCACATGGTTTATGGATGACTTTAACTGTACCTCAGAATTTCTGAGACCATGGTTAAATTCAGATTGAGAACCTATGAGGACACTTGCAAAATACTTGTCCATACTTATGGGAAAATCTGGATCCCCTCCACTAAAATCAATCAAGTAAGACTCCCAGTTGCAAGATGTTGGTCACAATTCAGTCACAACCATTTTTGGAATGCCCTAAAAAGTATCACCTAGTCAAACTAGTCTATAGGTAATTTTTAAGACATAAATGTAGGTATCAGAATATAATTGCACCCTTCAGAATGAATTTCATCTTTATTTTTCTATTATTTTAGGTGAATACTGCAAGATTTGTCTTGCAGATGATTATAATGATGTTATTGTATTGAATTTTGTGTGATATCAGTAGACAGTGCTTGGAGGGTCACTTGATAAGCCACTGACTACATTGACAATGTCATCTTTAGACAAGATATAATTGAAATTTTTATGCTGATGTAATTTCTTTCAAAGGAATTGTTGAATTTTAAATGAAATTGCTAGTTTCTCCAAATTTGCATTAAATCAGGCATATAGCATTAACAGTGGTGTATTTCCTAAGAATGCTGTGAAACCTGTGCTTCCTCCACTTGGGTAGATAGTAGCTATTTCATATTGCTAATATTTTATGTTTTTTTGAGCTAATGCTGTGATTATTTAACAGAAGCACATTTACACTGTGTTGATATTGTACCTTTATAGATAATATATAATTAATGATATCTGTTGCAGGAAAAATGCCAATTGCTTAGGTAATGAAACTTAAATCACAGCTTTCAACAATTAGATGCTTAAGGGTATGTAAGATGTATCCAAATGTCATTACCCGAAGCAAAATATGAGTAAATCCAAGATTTTTATCATTGATCATATTTGCTCTGTTATGTCATAAGGCTGTGTTAAAATTTCTTTTTCTAGATGGGTTGGATTGCATTTGTTAATTTCTGCCGAATCATTTTTTATTCATGCAGGCTTTAGTTCTTGATAAGTGAGGTTGTTCACATGGTCAACTTCCATGTGCCCAATGCTGTGTAATATGTTTCATCAGGGTTATTAATGGGTGTGATGCATCATTTATGCAACTTGAAATTTATAATAGCCTCAAGCTAGTTGATGTGAGTCACCATTTCAAACCTAGCTGGTTAACGCTTGCCATGCATGTGAATATAAACCAGACTTATGTCTCCGCTACTTCAAGAATTTTCACAGTGAAAAAAATCATTTATCAAGAATGTGCTTGATGGTATCAGATAAGGTGATATTCAATTTATTACAGTTGAATAATCCATTTATCGAGAATTTTTATGGAAGAATTCATTCATCATGAATGTATCTGCTGGTATCACATATAGTATGATATTTGATACTAAGAACCCGAGTTGGTAAATCCTTTTTTATCATGTTTGTAATGGAAACATTTCTGGAAAAAAGTAATTTTACTTGAATTGTTGGTCATTTCATATAATAATAGGTAAGCATAAATGGCATGATTGCCAAAATAAGATATCTACTGTACAAAAATTTAAGTGCTTGACATGATTATGCTGATTTTTATTTGTAGATAGATTTGTAGATGTGCTGATTGCAAGTTCTTAAAATGATAGCTTGTAAAATAAATTCTTTTGCTATTTGAAATAGTTTTTACCATCTATTTTTTCATTTCTATCAATTTTACTGTCTATTATTGGCCTAAAACAGCCCAGTAATGCTACATAAAATTATGGAATCGATGAGTGGCCAAGGGGAAATTTCAACGGGAGCTCCCAAGGGGCTAAAATAAAAAAAGGAAAAGGGATGCATGAGGGCTGTGATGGTTGGAAATGAAGAGGAAGTGGGCAGGGAGCAGTGGGATGCATTGTGAGTGTGGCAGGGGGTGACACCTGGTGAGTCAAATTTCTCCGGTGACATTCAAGCTAGGCAAATAAGACTTTATAGGTGTACTTTCATAAGTGAAATGCGTGGTGTGAAAGTTTGCGTCTCATAGATCCAAATGTGGAGCTTCATTTATGTTGAAAAATTAAGTACTTATGGCTTTACAAATTCAAGGAACTATTATTGAATACATGATCATAGATGTTTGTCTTATTTTGAAGAGTACCTCAGTTGTAGTCACGAGTGGAAAAATGTCTGGTGCAGTTTCATTGTGCATTTTGGGTTGTATAGTCTTAACTGAGTTGCGATGTGGCTGTTGCAACATCGCCATGAAGAAAGGTAAATTTATTTTTTTTTTTTCATTTTTGCAAAATGAGACATTATTTACTGATATGAGTAATATTAGTGAATTATTACCTTATTTTTCTCTTTTATTTGGCATCATTAGCCATGAAATTTGACTGACTTTCTTACTTCATGATCATAAATAGCCTCGCACTTTCGACAATTGATATTTTGCCAGAGATGTCCATAGTCATTTTTGCAGCCTCGAAAATCAGGGGAAACATTTCATTGCCATAGGGTCTTTATCCTTTAAGACAGCAGTTCTCAACCTGTGGGTTGCGACCCCTTTGTGGGTTGAACGATCCTTTCACAGGGGTTGCCTAAGACCATCAGAAAACACATACTTCCAATGGTGGACGAAAATGATTTTATGATGTTGGGTCACCACAACATAGTGAAAGGGAACAGCGTAAGGTGCAGAGTGTATTCTGAGAAGGGATTGTACACGCGTAACATTACGAAGTGCGGAGTGAGCGAAGTCGGGCTATGCACCTATAACTGTTTCAAGGAGTACCATACGATGGTAAAAATTTAAAACTTCATTAATTACCAATATGTATACATCCATTGAAATAATTTACATCATATATATTCACCTCTCTGAATAAAAAATGAAATACTTCAACTTTGTTCCCAAAAAAATATTTTTTCAAATCCTTTGTAATTTGACCACGGCTATGAGATTTCACGTGCAACTGCATTGAACATTTAACTAAATAGCGCTTTTTATTTCAACAATTTATCTTTAGTAGTTATTGAGATATAAACGTTCTTTGTGTGAAGAACAAGAACAAATTAAAGAGCCGGAATTAAATCCGGCAGTGGAGGTCGACTTTTGGACATTTAAATCCGGCTCTTAAAGGTTAAAGTTTTTAGACAATATGCATGAAACCTTTCCTCGTCCATTTTGGTATTTACGCGAGCTGGGATCATGTGCCTGTTACTGAAGGAATACGTAAAGTGCCCTCCAGAATTTTAAGTTTCAACGAAGACGCATTGATATCACTTCGCCAAACTATTGAAGCAAGGTAAGCTGTTTTTCTTATTTACTTCTTATTATTACGCTGAACACGATAGCCCATCTCTCCATCGCTGTTTAAGAAATTGTGCCCCTATTTAGATTTAGTTCACTATGTTAGTGTTGTATAAGCGTTAGGCAATGCCTTAGCGAACTATTTACGATTGGGATTCGTCTACATCAAGGCCTTTTAAGTTATCTCTCTTTTCCATTTTTATCGGCTGTTACAACTTGAGAATGTATTTGTTATTTCCAAATGTAACCTTGGCTTCTGGCTTTTGAAGTGAGGTGCACTCGTGAATTCCTACAGCTTTAGCTTCATGAATACATATTGGGAAATATTCTAAAAGCCATTCTTACTAGGAAAACACAAATCTCAGTTAACTGGAATAATAAATTAGTAGTCCAATTCCATGTACCTCATTTCATTTTTTCTGAGGTTAACGATTTATCAAAAGTTTTGAGAGGTGTTCCTTGCAGTTGGTAACTGAAAATAACAGATTTTGCTTGTTTGGTTTGAATTACCTGTGATGAACTATAAGGGCTACTTAGTGCATAGTGGTGATCGATCTGAGATCGATTGGTAAACGTAGTGAATCACTACGTTTACCAATTTGAACTCAGACCGATCTGAGATCGATTGGTAGACGTAGTGATTGCTTAAAAATGTATAAATCAGCAACTGTTTTATATAACCTAACATTATATATGTTCTGTTGATTTGGATATTGTATTCCATTACAAAATCTATTTGGGTATTGTGTACTCAAATACCATATTTAAAATTATTTCTTATAATACACAGTGGTTATAACTTGTATTTCTAGCTGGGATCTGAGCAGCATGTCCTACTTCATCAAAAGCTGAAGTGAATATCGAAGTGGGTACAGTAAGTTTGGCACAAGCCCAAGACCGTAAGGGAGGAAGATCTCAGCAGCAACATGTGTGTGTGATGTAAGGACAATAGAGGGAAGAAGAGAAGTAAATGAGTGGAGATGTGGTTTGATTAACTCTCTCATTAATTGTCTCAATTTTGGTGCAGTCCAATAAAAAAATGTGCAAGATTCTTATTTTTTCATTATATACAAATGCTAATCACTCAGGGCTTCGTCTATAGTGCCTTTCTGCTTAGTGTTTATTTGCTATTCAGTCCAAAACATCTCCATAAGAATGTATGTAATGAATTAAGAACTTTTTTACTTTAATAAAAGTCATATTATTACTGTTCCTTAGCATTTTAATTTCATATATTTTATTCCTGTGATTTTTTTGTTCTAACACGTACTATGATAAGAGGATCAAGTGAACTTGTAATAATTGTTCTTTTTATGGGATATTCACCATAGGATTGGGAATTTCTAGTATAACTAACTTGTTTGAATGATTTGACTGCTGCATTGGGTCTTGCAGAACATAAGCTTATCTGATAATTAGCTGAAGAATGAACAAATTTAAAATGAGTTCCTAATTGCTGATCATGTTTAATCACCTGCTTTAAGAAACAGTGAGGATTTTATACCATTATTTACACCTGGTTAACTTTTATCCATGTAATTCAATTCTCTCTGAATTATGATCTCAGTAGTATTACAAAAATTAATTAATCCTAATTCCTTATATTTTGTCAAAATTCTAGTCTTAATTGGTCCACTGAATTCGATCTCATGTGATAAAATAATTGCAGCCAATATATTTGAGTTTGTTGGTATGTGGATTTAATATAATTTTCATATGCTGCACCTAGGTTGATTTTATGCTGATGGTAATGTCAGTAGTAGCTCGGCTAAATGTTATCATTACGATGTCGGGCCAACCTACAGCCGACATATGCCTATGTCGGGCCGACATTGGAATGCTTCCTGGGTAATATCCCCACAATCTAAGATAACATGATATACATATTTAATCTATATAAAATCCATATTATGCCAGCAGATATAATACATATAATATCCAGATATTATCTGCATGGTGGAGGACATTTGCATGGAATTTATACAGATATAATCTGTATACAATGTATCTCAAGATACATATTAAATCTAGATATAATCCATTCCATGCTACTAGGGTAGTTGAGCAGAGGCAGGTGTATGATGCGGTCAACCTGGCCGGTGGTATTGAGAATATTACCGTTGATAATAAAATGACCTACATGGTACGTAGTGTGATTTCAGAGTACAAAGAGTCGTGCAAGTAGAGGTCCAAAGAGGAGATAAGAAAAGATGCCATGAGAGTTGGATGTGAAGTCGAGGAATTAAAGGCTAAATGAGTGAAGCTGGTGTTAGAAGCCCAACTTAATTGTGATGCCATAGATGAGAAGCTAAAATCTTTGACAGGCTGTGGTTGAATTAGAATCATTTTTCCTTTGGTTAATTCATTTTATTGCACTGACTTTGGTCATGTAGTTAAAGATTTTTGGCAGTCCTATAGGACATTTTATTAGGATTATTTTTGTGAATATGCATTTTTTATGCAGATTATGTTCCTGTAATGAAGTATATTGTTTAAGTGTTGATCTTCCTATGGGTGCTTTATGACATTTTATTTGAGCTTTAACATAAATTAGTACTTAACTTCCTGTACTTTCCAGAAAATTCTTAATTTTTTGTTTTCTCTGAAGATTATACTCTTCTAGTCATGCATTCTTTTCAATTATTTTTTACCCTTCTCATGTAGAATTGCAGACTGGCTCTTTGTTGCATATTCAAAAGTCAGTTAAAAATCTAAATTTTAGTCTGGGAAGAGTCAAGCAAGTCAGTAAATTTGAAAACCTATATCTTGTAACAACCCTGCAACTACATCTCAGTCATCTCTGTGCCCTCTCAATGATGTTTTGGTGACCGAGCTACAGTATTATTTTTATGATTTGGAAAAGACTAGCTGTTTTCTAGCACTTGACTTTTTCTTCTTTCATCCAATACGTTATTTCTTTGCCAGGATTTTTGAAAAAGGACGAAGTTGATACCATTAAACACTTTGTTTAGTTTGCAGTTAACCTTTTTTTCCAACCTGGGTTTCAGGTATTATTCCCTGCGCAGCAGCTAACCTCCTTTAACTCCGATCTTGAAAGTGGTTACATGATAAGAGAAACTAGGTTCAGAAAAATTAGTGAGTGCTGTATGAAGAGTTAATATTTAGCCTCTTACTCATTGGAGTGAGGCGAAGACAACCCTTGGAGGTTTGCCACTGTACATTCCCCTGTCCTGTCTTCGCCTGCAGTATGTGTTTACTATGTACTAAAACTGTCTCACGTGTTGTCTGCAACACTTCGAAATGTTTGCGTGTTACACGAAGCCATCCCCTCCACTCTTTCGCCTGCCCTTCCCTTCGACTCATCCTACAGCCTCACAAGTTTGCACCAGTAACGTTCGTGGTAGTGGCATTGGCATTGACTATCGCCCAAAAATCGTATCATAGTGTGTATTGTGTTATATGTACAAAACTTGCTGTCCTCTGCACAAGTGTTAAGGATAACTTGTCTGCTGTGTTAATGGTACAATCCACTCAAATATTACTTTTAAACTACTGATGGATTTCATCACGCTTGGAAATCAATGCAACAGTAGGATTAAAGAAATACACAGCGTTGTATGATAGCTTTAAAAATATTTTTTTTATTTTTGAGCCTGAGGGGGGGAGGGAGGCACGCACCCCCAGGCTGGATCCGCCCCTGGATTGCCGGCTGAATCTTTTTTGTATAATTGTGGGAAATGTCACATTAAGAAGTCCATTCGTACGGCTCTTCGAATGGAATCAAGATTTCCGTGAGGAATTCTGTTTCTGCTGATGGAGATCTAGATGTGTACTTCGGCATCAATTCAGATTCCATTCGTAGTGGCAATTTTACATGGGAATTATTGTGTGGAATTTGCCTTTTTATGCAATTGGCCCCCTGGACTGGAAGGGTGACGGAGAAAGCACAAGCTGCGAGCGGGCACGCAGCTACAAAAAGAGTATGAAATGAACAGGGAGTGCAAGGCTACACTGATTGTGAGCCAAAATAATGCAATCAAAGGTGCAGGTTAAATCTCTCTCTGCCTTAATGGAAATCGGCTGCTGTGCATTACCAAAGGTTTTTTTTTTAAATACAAAAAATCCCAGTTTTCCAAGACAAAATATTTCCCAGAGTTTTTCAGGTCACCGGACACACTGACTATACATGAAATTTCATCATTCCATGTTTGAGTTTGTCCATGATGAGGTTTGAATTTGTCCTCCATTGAATGGCATGGACATACCACAAAGAGTCTTAACATGAACAAGGGGATGTTGAAACAATTTCCATTGAAACGTAGTACTTAACCTACAAAACAATTTCCATAATACTGTTAAATGTGATATGATAAAATTGCTGCAAACCATATGGATGGGAAGTAATCTCCCTAAATAAAGAAAATCTCCCTAGAGCGTAGTTACACTGGTAAGTTCAGAAATTAAGAAAAAAAAGCATGACAAAACATGGCACTAGCATAGGAATATGTATTTAAATTAATAACCTCATTCAGGAGTCAAAGTACTTTGCTTTTATTGTTCACTGGTTTACAGTTGGCTGGAGATCTGGAGAAAGTAAATTGGACAGTGAGAAACAAATGAAGCATTACAGTGTAAATGACAGTGTCACAGAGCCATTTTGATTAACATGGGAAAATTATAGTGAAGACAAAAAAGAGGATATCTGCATTAACAAAAGGAGTAGGTTCAAAAAAGAGGAAGTTTATAACCAGGACTCCAAGACTAAAAACTGACAAGATTGGTGAATCATCTCCAAGCTCTCCTTTAACTTCCCCTTTAAGGAAAGAGGATAGGTGTGGTCTGAAGGATTTCCAATACACTGGCACAAGGAAAGATAGAAAAACTCGTGGTGCATAGACGGATAAATGAAGTACAAGCATAAGGCAGGATAAGAAAAAAGGACAAGAGGTGAAGATGAAATAAGTGGACGAAGAGACAATTTATGACACTGATGCTAAGATTAAAGGATATTGGGTGGTGAAATATGGGAATTTAGGATAGCATGAAGATCTATAAAGTTTACGAGGACCTCAAGAATGAAATTTAGGACATATAAAAAGATTATATGCATGGCAGAGGAGTTTCAAAGATCAGGAATAGATAGTTCACAAGATTAAGTCCAAAAACCAACGTAAAAGCATCTTAATTCCAATAAATGTAAGCAACTCTTACTTGAGTGATAGTGGGATTTTCCTTAAATCTTAACGAGAAAGCAATACAAAGTACAAGATAAAAAAGACTAATTTTAATTTACACAAGATTCCAGTTGTATCAGTCACTCAACAGATGTGAACCCTACCATAAACTGAAGGGTATCTCCATATGGCCACATTCGTCAAATAAGAAACCTACTCAAGTTGAACAATTCCCTAGATAAACTGCATGTCCTGCATGAGTCCATGTACCTCTGCAGATCACTGAAGAATTACATTCTCAAATTTACAGACATTCGTACCAACCCTATGACTAATCACTTTCTTTCTGTGGAGATAAAGACAAATTTACACTTTTGAACTCTAATATTTTCAAGCAAGTGTCTAAATATAACACTCCAATGAGTCAAAACGTTTGATGAAAATACGAAACCTAGGGATAACACACTCAAGGCTAGGAAGAAAAAATATTTCATATCCCCAACTAGTTGAAATAGCAAAAAAATGCCTAGTAGGTCAAACAAATTCAAGAGTTGACCAATTGCCTCGATTAGAATTAAAGACAATAGAAAATAATGTATGTACAAACAGTCAAGTTATTAATAAGGTTAGAATAATATCTTGAGAGATAAAAATTGAGCAACAGTATAAATAACCAATTTAAGGAGGTTGGATGTAAAAGGATTAGTACTTCTAAAATTTTCGTGGCAATGGTTTAAAAGGTGCCAGTCATCTATTTAGGTTATCACCATTCTATCTTTGTACTAATTACAATTGAAATCACACATCAATAAGGGTATCTGTGCGTTATGATTTAAGAATATTCTATCATCTTAGAAATGCATCACTTTCAAGATGTAGGTATTTTACCCGGAAATACAATGTGTCACAAAATGTAGGCACTAAACCTGTTTAAGGTTCAAAATACTAGAGAATGATTGTCATCTCCTGACTAATGCAAACAGGAATTCAAGAAAGATTACTCAAACTTCCTGTAGGTTAAACTGATCATCTTGCCATTTTGTGATGACTCGGATTTATGACTGCTTAAACCAATATATTGTGAACATAATAGTTTTCATTATCTTACTACATACAAGTATTTTCAAAACATTTCCCTGATAATGATTTCTTTCATTAATACTGCTACAATTGTGCACCAGATGTGAGTCACGGAAATGGCGTTGAAGTCTAAAACACACGTTGAGATAAGTAATCTAAACCAAATGTACACATTTATCAGGGTCCTGTGCGTTCTTTCATCACTTTTAATAACTCGAGCACTCTTAAAGCAAGTACAGTACTTATATAATTTCAAAACAGCACAACTGCCAAGGTTGGATTTTTCAAGGGATTTGATTCATGCAGTACAGAGCTCCAACCTCCTTAAACGGCAACATGTGAATTATAAAAAGAAGAGAGATTCTCAGACGACAACCGAATTATATCCCCACCTAAGCACACAAAAAACGTTAAGCAGAACTATACAGGCACTCACAGACATTAATACTTTATGCCAGCCATCAATTTCTCTTCATTTGACAAGTGAAGAAAGGTAGCATTAAGCTCTCACCGCGATAGCATAATTCGTTACAAACTCACAAATTTGGTCACCATTAACTTATTCAAATTCAAACTGTGACTCATACTTAAGACACATTAATTCTTAGTTAAAGATGCATACCCGCACCACTAATGTTCACAGAGGAGTGATATTGAATAAGCAAAATATTTATTAATGTATGTACATACTTAATACCCACTGATGGAGAGTGAATGATGTCAAAACAAAATTTGCAGGAGTAAAAATAGAGATAGCAAATTCCAACCTAATGGACAGTGATTGATTGCTTTGAATGCTTTCCTTGAGCAATGACTTTTTTTTGTGAAATTTTTTGATGACTTCCATTTTCTTATTTCTATATGCACTGACATTTTTAAGGTCAACACTGAAATGTTGATGGAAAATACCTAAACCAACCAACTAAACATTTTGATTTGAGATATTCACAAAACGTTAGGCAATAATGCACTGCCAAAAAGGTGCTTAATTGTAATGTAAGAGACATGATGAAGAATTCAGATAATTTCATAGAAATGAATTTAATACATATCCAGCCTGTGACAATACTTCTACAGAACAAAATACAAAAATTTTCACATCAGGATGAACAAACATTTCTTAAAATGATTTACCAGAGCATCCCATCCAATCATTAATGCAAAAAAATTTCCGCCTCTCTTTTACATTATGACACAGAATAAAAAAATTCAACTCCTGAACAATTATAGCCATCTATGATCAGACTTCTGAAAAACACGATTCACTTCCCAGTTGAACAGGGGGTGCATTCAGGGGTGGGAGACGATGCCAGGCAGGATTAGATGGCTTGACTTTTTCATTTTTCTTTCAAATGATTTGTCGCACAGCTTCACCTCTTCACAGTGGAGTATGAGAGAGAGAGGGATAATATAAAGAAGGAGAGAGAATGCTGTGAAGTTCGTTTGTTCACTCGAGTCCCCCACCCAGCTCCTCACCGTTCCAACTTGGACAAGTAGATGACACACACACTATGATGCATCAAGGCTGAAGCAGGACTTTTTTTTGGCTTTTTTCTTTCTTTAATGTTAATTTTATTATAAGCCCCCTTTCTCCGATTACTGTCGGTCAGTTGCTCTCAGCTTCTCTTCCACCGCCTCTTGAGACGCTTCTGACAAGTCTGTAGCCTGAAAGAAGAGAAAATTTTTATGCAATTTAACCTGTATTCACTGGCCCATAAAATGCAATTTTGTTCTCAAAAGTGCATTCAAAAATTGGCCTGCGTATATATGGGTCGAGGCTCAAGTTAGTAAACCTAAGTTTTCATGCATCCAATTATGCGTTGCCATTGAAGGTGCCCATCCCTCTACTTTCATCTTTAACTGCAGTGTGGCAGCAAGCAAAAAGTGTGCTTTCCTTTATTTCCTATTTGTTTCTGGGATTCTAAAATAAAGAACTAAAATACAGTGGCTATTATTGGAATTTAACAATCATATTTTCTTCCAATAAATTGTTAACATGTTGATAATAATTATTCTCCTTCTAAAATCTGACTGGAAATTTCAATGCGAATCTTGTGGGCCAGGAATTACCATACTAATTTTCAATAATCTTCCTGAATCCATTAAACAAACATGCTTCAACTTAAAAAAAAAGAATTAAGAGATTTTACTATGTAATTATTACAACATTCTCGAATGATTAACAAACAGCAAACCAAGAAGACTTCAGCAAACATGAACGGTGATGAGCCATTATGTGTGCAGAACAAACATTTGGTAACCCGAAGGGTAGGTCATTAAGTAGTATTCGCAATAGTCCTGGCCGAATGTTTGTGGACAGTTATCGGATTCGTTCAAACTGTGTATTTAAAAATGAAAGCTTTTAACCACAGATTAGTTAAAAACTTTACACTTTACACACCATGTATGGCGCCATTACTAAAACTCAACCAAATCCCATGCGGATGAAATTATTGAAGTTCTTTTATCGTCCAGCGCTCATCAATAACAACAGCCATACGGACTGAGCAAGTTACCCCTGTAGGCCTAAATCTCCCTGTGGATGCATGTCAGTATTGCTGCAACATGTAGTTGCAAATGCCGCCAACCCTACATCAGTTGGTGCTGATATTGTGGGGAAGGAATCTGAAATATGAAGCACAATACCCAGGAAAGGAACATGAAATGGTAATGGAGTGAGTGATATTACTGTGTTTGATAAACAGAGAAGAATTTTACTTGCTATTAAAACCATTCCGAATATTGTTGAAGGTATCTTAGATGTGGGAATTCTAATTTCGTTTGAAATTAACTACTTTCGTTTCAGTTATTAACTGCAATTCCTGGAGAGGGCAGCACAGTCTTATAGCTGTAAAGCCAATGTAGTGGGCACACATGTATGGTTTTTACATAGGTCGGTACAGCTGTTGTGGAAATGGGGCACATGTCTACGAATGATTTGTTTTGAAGCACACTGTCTACTGCTGCCACATTATGTACATATGTCCTGCCTGCCAAGAGGCAGAAGCGGTAACACTGGGATCTTTCCATTCTAGATGTTAAAGTGAGCACAGATTGGAACATATCAGTGTAAAAGAATGACGATGAATGGAGCAATGTACGCAAAAGAAATGTTCGGTAAACTGCCAGTACGTGAAATTCCTTTATGTTCACAATACTCTTGTCCTAATTTGTTGTATGTAGTTGTCAAATTCGTTCAAAATACCAATTTAAAAAACGAGAGCTTTTTACCACAGTTAATAAAAACCGCACATTATTCAGGTTTGATCCCTTTGCTTAAAATTACCACAGAAGACTTCGCGGAAGCAATTATTTTGATGCTAAGTTCTTTTATTGCATAGCGCTCATCAAGTCTATTCACAGTCTGCTCAGGGGAGTATAGGGTCTGAAACGAATATAGTGAAACAATTGCCCTGTTGAGTAGTGTACTAGAGCGAATGATGCATTTGCAATATCTTATATTTTATTGGATTGCAATTATGTTTTGTAATCTTCCTAGTTACTATTATTTTACTTTTACATAAGTACATCAATTATATACCAGTTTAAAGAGTTTAAAAAAAGCAAATCTGCAATACATACACTACTGCACATTATAATATATTCATAATAGTTAAAAATGTAATCTCAGCAGTTCATATGGGTACTGGATCTACTCACGTTGAAATTAAAGGGTATCATTCGCTCGCTTGTTTACGGGGGACGCAATTGCCTAATAACTTAAAAACTTGTTGTATGACAAGGCAAGGGTGTGGGGTGCAATTGGGGGACAGCGATTGGCCGCACAACAAGCGCAAGCACCAGAATTTTCCACACCCCTAACTTTCTCATTTTCTGTCACCGGACAACTTTTGAGTGACCCAACTGTATGCACCTGCCCTAAGCACAACTGAGAGAATTCTGTGAATATTAACATTTGTGCATGCGTCAATATAGGTCAATGTTGTTCCAAAACGAACAAGGGCAAAAAGTTGTGGTCTTTCACGGTAGTTGAAAAAATTGAAGTGCTTTAAGTCATCAAAGACGCTGAGGAAGTAGGAAACCGCGCTGCCGGACTAAGGCATGATGTGCCAGAATAGTGCATTAGAAGATGGAGGAAGGATAAGGTTGCACTATTCCATACCAATAGGGACAGAAGGTCTTTTCGGGGGAAAATCTACGAGCTGTGACAGGACATGCACGCGCGTGCCACCGTACTGCAACGCCCATCTCACTAATAAGTCAGCCGTTTTTATATAAGACATGAATTTTTTTTATTTTGTCATTCATTGAAGATTTTTGTTGGACCATATTGAAATAATAAATGCTTTAAATTCCATATGTTATGATTTCTTTCAAAGTTTGATATTTTTCAAGTTTTGATGTATCCACGCCTTATCGTTTGATTTTTACGCGGCTGACGCTTGGGTATTTTACATTTAACTTGTTTGCATTCCCACTCGTCATTGTTTACAGCAAAATATAATTTGTAAAAGTTTACCACGTTTTAAAAGGCGACTTACAGCGACTATGACTTGTGCATTAGTTTTTACTCGACTTGCATCGTAAATCATACTGAATACTTGGATGCCCCTGTGGAGATGCAACCCGCACACCACCTCCATACCACCACCTACATCAAAGTCATGATTTTTCCAGTCCCAACAAATTCGTTGCATGGAGGTTTTACAGTATATTTGTTAGCTATTTTACATTTTAGCATTTCAATTGCCTACAAAAATATCTGTAAAATGTACATATGTATTTCTTCATTTTTACGTGAATTATTCTTCCTTTGATATATTTTTAGTGTGATTTCTTTGTTTGAAATGAGGTTAGTCATTGTGTTCATTGCATGATTTGCTTTAACCCTTGTACATTCTTACAATGTGTAGTGTGGCACACTGGGTGGGATGGGCAGAGGAGGAAGGGAAGTTTAGTAGGGAGTGAATGGTGATGTCTAGATGAAGTCGAGGAGTAGGCTGTTGCCGCCCGCCAGGCGTCCGGGAAAGGGGGATATGCAGGTTAGGTTCCTCCTTTGGGTCCGCCCAGGAGAAGGTAGAGGTTTAATTGTTTCCCCGGAAATTCAACAAATAATTCACTACAAATAATATTTTTTTCATGAATTTTTGCCGAAATTTATTTTTTATACACCTACTGTACCACTATTCTCAAAAATATAGCATGGAGTAAAAACTTGTTGATGTATTAAATATAAACAATTTTTAATTCTTATTAAATTTTGAAATAAAAAAATGCTCAAAATCATCCAAAAAATCTTCATTGATATCGTTACCAATTCCACATATTCCATTTTGAAATTATAACAAATTCCTGCATATACACGTTGAATAGGTCTTAACATAAAATTAACCAGCAATAATTTATGACATTTCTAAAATGTTACTACTTCTAACTATATTATTCATTATTAATTAATCTAATATGAACTACAATTAATCATATTTGTCGAAGATTCTATCAGTTTACTTCTATAATTACATAGTTTACATAATTAAAATTATTTATTTAAATAAATAATTTAAAATAATTATTAAAATACTTACTAGTTGATCAATAATTTGTCAAAAAATTGGTTAAATTTTATGAATTAGCAATTATTTTAATCGCTTAAAACTTCCCATTAAAAAGGTAAAAATACGCCCCAATTCTAAATTAAATACCCACCACGGGTAGGAAACCGAGAATTTAAATACCCAGATGAGTGGTTAAGGCATCAAAACATCTGCCACTAATGGCAGCTCTATCTTTACAAGTTGTTCTTGAGGGTCATACTGCAGTTAAAGGTGCGTACACAAAGGTACTCGCTAATGGATCTGACTTTGACCTCATGGTAGAATTACTTAACTTGAAACAAGACCATGCTGAGTTGTTGATGCAAGAGTTAAATCCCTGTGGGTACCAGTGTCTAATGTGGACAGTGAACGTGGATTTCCAGCTTATACTAATGTACCCAGTGATCGTAGAACAACTTTGACACCAGAAAATGTTTAACTGATGCTAACTTTGACATTTGGAGACTAACTATTGTCGCTGTACATGCATAAGAATGCGCCATATCCTTTTAAAAATAAATAATTGTTTGCACAGATAGTTTATTTCTATTGTTTTTATAAACCTTTTATAATTATGTGAAATCCTACTTTTATGCCTTCTTATAGCAGACAAGCGGTTCAACTATTTATTTATCTCATTACTGTAACTGACCCAATGGTTACACATGATTACGTGCAATTCTGTGTTGAAATTGTATTCCAACACTATGCCTCTATTTTAGCAAGGTTATTCACCAAACTTGATTAAATTCATTAAAATACATTAAAATGAAAATAAATTTTCCCCAGGACAGTCATCAATATAGTAATGCAAGGTATCCCGAAATGGCATTAGAGAAATCTCAGATAAATCAATGTTTTTTATACACCGAAATTTAGGGCTATTTCCCATTTTTTATCCCAAAATTGGTAATTTTTAATGATGAAATTTGGGAGTTTTATTTACCATAAATTTTTGACCCTAGCAATAACTAATATGCAAGATAATCCAGTTTCACTAAATCACACCCCAATCATTTTTTTCTCCGATATTTCTCCGAACTTTCGCTCATTCCAAAATAATTAAAGAGAACATTTGATCCTCATTCTTTTCTCATTGACACTGAATTCTCATAAGCTAATGTCAGTAACCATAACATGAGGGTCTATCAAGTATGAAATGCTCTGAATGAAGCAGAAATAGAAGCCAGTTCAGCAATTACCTGGATATATTTCTGAACACCGACCAACGACTTCTTCAAGGCATCAAAGCTGGATGAGTAAAGCATCTTCTTCTTAACTTTGGCAGTATCTGGGCACCAGGACATCAAGAACAGTTTCTGCTTCTTAGAAGCCTGTGAATTTTTCAGGGTAATCGATATATTACTATCACATGAGTCACTAAAATCTCCAATTGCGATAACCTGGGAAAAAGCTGTTTCAGCAGACAAACAATTTCACCAACAAGTTTATTTTATTATCTATTCTCATTATTAACTTCGAATAATTTACAAATAAACTGAAGGTAAACAATTTCCTCCTAAGAATTTATCAGCAATTGGCAAGTCAATAAAATACGTAAAAACAAATACATGACAGAATATCAGCATAGTTTTCCAACAATGAAAGCAAACAGAATTCATTCATAATGTACCACTTATTTAGCCAAATATGTTCCACTTTCCTGACATATCTTCCAAATTCTAATATCTTTTCAGTACTTATATTTTACAAAAACAGAATTCAAAAAGATTCTTACATCATCCTACCCCTAAAGACAACAAACATGATAGTTGGAAAGGGAAAACCTGTAAATATAAAATCAGTTTGCAGGTAAACCACAAAACACTGTACCATATCACATTAAAGACTTAACGCTATTTTTTTCCTAACATACCACAGTGGCTGGGTATTTTTTCCAGCAGGTACTTTATAAAATAGACTCTTCAAAATATGTAACAATATGAAATCAACGATCTTAGGCTTTCCCGGCAAATAATATTTGTAAAATCTTTTCGGGTTTGCCACCGGGTAAGGCTTTTATCAGTCTCAGCCCTGATGATGATGAGGGAGTCACTCGTCGAAGCATTGGCCTTTAAAAGCCTTACCCGGTGGCAAACCCGAGAAGATTTTACTAATATGCAATCAACAATTGTAAATAAGAAAAGAGTTCAATACATTGATTACTGATGTAAACACTTAATTCACAAAGCAGTTGCAATAGTCACAGCAGGTGGCATTTAAGGATTGGCATGCAGAAAACACTGAGTTATCTCATGATCTGTCCATAACATATGGAATGCAAAACATGAGTCAATTTGAGATCCATCCAGAATGTGATACTAATGACAACCCCTAAAACTTCAACAGAATAGGTCTCATATTCATTCTCATGGCTCAACTGAAATAGATTATTGTGTGGACCATGAATTCCAAACATCCCATTAAAAGCCAATTCCGAAACACAAACAAGACAAAAGAAAAAAAAAGACCATGACAAAGTACCCAAGGTGTGGTCTTATAATAGTTATTGCAAAAAATTGATTCGCAACCACTGAATATCTCTTTCACAGATTAATTTAACCACAACTATCTCATTGCATCTTAAACAAAATGCACTAAAAATTCCAATCCCACTCTGAAGAGCATCTTGGCAGCACGCAAGAGAAAATGGGCTAATTTATGTCATTTGTATCTTCAAATGTAATCTTATTTCCTTAAGATGAATGATTCCCTCCAATACAAATCTATGCAACACAATATGCTTACAGAATGTTACCCCCACGTTTCACAAATTTTCAATGATCCAATGTTCCCTTTCACGCAAGGAACAGATCCTAATGTTTTGACTGCTCCAGACCAGTGCAGCTCATGCAACCAAATGCCAGAATTAGGCAATGAATTTAACTTTCTTTCATTCAGGGATTCATGGCATAATTTAATCCCTATGAAACCAGAAAATTAAATGCCTAAAATATTGGAAATATCTTATTTTTGTTGTATTTTATGTTCACTGAAGTCATCTGTATTATCCGAGTTTTTTATTATACGAGGTGGTCGTAGTAGTATTAGTACCAAGATGTACTCCAGAGCGACAATTTCCAGTTACAATGCACTTATCTCACCTCTGATGTTCCTTGACACTGGTGAGTGTACTCGAAGTCAAAAAGGCCATATCGACATTCACCAGTACCACCCTTTTGGAGGTCTTCTAAGAACTGGTCATAGGATGCATTTCGGTCTCCTGTTCAACAAAGAAACAAATGGATTAGGGGTCTTTGGTGTTCAATATTATGACAATTACTGATAAAATTCATCTCAGATTTGATATTTCCATAAGAATTACTATGCAACACAAAATGTAAGGAAACTATTTGACATCGAAAACATTTAGTGCAATCTTTCCAACCAAAACCTACACATATAGGTTTAACTACAGAAGCAGAAGAATTAAGGACAACATTAACCTCATCTTCTTCAGGAAGGGCATCTTTCTCCCTCTGCATATCCATACATAATACTTCAAGAGTTTGCCAGCATATGAGGTAAAACAAATCAGCCCACACCATAAGAGAAGCAATCAAATGGAGGGAGGTAAAACAAACAATGGATTGGTTTCTCGTTCAATACATATCCGAAAGCGGTTAACTTTCCTTTCCATAAATTACTAATACACATCCAAAACAACTTCACATCAGAATCCTAGATTTATTAGAAGTTTAAGAGTTGAGTTGAATAAAAATAATCAAAAGCGGTGTTTAAAAATGACAAATACGGTACATCCTTGTAAAAAGGTAAAAGCGGTGTTTAATGTCGGAAAAAGGAATCTTCAAGGAAGGTTTTTTATATACATATTTCAAATAAAGACTTCATACCAATGTGAACAAACAGTATAATAGTACATTTGAGATCCAATACAGAAGTTAGGGCTACCCTAAGCAACATCAAAAACACAGTAATTGAAGTTCAAGTTCTTGTAAATCACCTAGAACATATTTTTAGCCAAGTCATTAAATAAACATTAAGCCTATAATGGGTAAACTTCAATGGTCTAAACCTGGACCTAGTTTGTTAAGTATGAGGAGAGCGTAATCTCAATATTTTCAGGTTTTATGTTTGTACGCAAGTCCGTTAAAATATTCCCATAGGAAGAAAAGGCACGTTCACTATCCACATTTGATGCTGGAATCAAAATTTCTTGAACACTATTGTTAACAAAATCAGTGTGATCATCTTTCAATGCCAGTAAACTTTTAGAACATCCACTTTATCATTGTTTCTGGAGTGTGTAGACAACTTCTTCTAGAATGCCATGTATCCTTTCAGGAAGTTGTTTTGTTTCAATGTAGCTAGGAGGGGAATCCTGACAGCAGTAGAATACAGATTAGTGTCAATGTCGTTCACTATAATGTTCAGTGTGACGAATAACATGCCAATGCTCTGCATGAAAATCCTTGCAGAATCCTCTAAAATCAGGCCAGTAAGTTTTACGTGACATTTCATGCCAAGAGCATTCAGGTCTTGCTGCAAAGCGGAACGCTTGATTGACGACGTTATAGCCACAAGCATTGTACTTGTTCTTTCGCCGAAGTTACCACTGCTCACTAGTAAGAATGCATTTTCAATGTTGGACAAATTGGCCACCACTTTGTGCGTAAATGGATACGCGGACCCCTCCAAATCCAATATTATGTCTATCACTTGTTCACAGTGTTCTGACAGAAATACTGCAAAGCAATTGATAATGGAAATGTCATCAGGAGTCAACTGCTTGAAATACTGAATGGCACTACCCCCTTCATCCACTTCTTGCAGGAATTCCACTAAGTCTTCTGATATATATTGAGTTGAATGAAATCAGGAGCTCCATCTAGTCATGACAGGAAATGGGAACAATACATGCTTCTTTTCTTCATTTGTATATTTTGTTTTTAGATGGGACATGTAACGATGTTTCCGCTTGCGCGTGTTGAGAAATGCAGATTTTGTGTTCTGTACATGCGTTGAGTGCTGGCAGCTCTACTGACCACAAACTAGTAACAATATTGAGCTTGTGCGTCCAGCACTGAACATGGCTAAGATGCTCTGAGAAAACAATTTTAAGAGCATTAACATGTCATATAACAAGCTGAGTCTGTGGTGATTCTGACAACGTTTTCATACTTTATTTTTAACTGATTCACTACATCCAAAATTGCCCTCGAGCATTCCGCACCAGTGGTATTCACTAATTCCTTCACTCCCCCTACATATACCTTTTTCTCATCACTGCACAGAAGTACACTAATTAATATTACAAACGTGCAACGTCCCCTTCCGGCCAGTCGTTACATCACACATTACCACGACGGGCTTATCTTTTACAGCCTCTTTCAGCATCTGCCTTCACTGCACACCAATCTTGGGAACATAGGTTTCGGAAGTGTTCTAGCACAAATGTAATCTTATTTCACTAAGTTTATTAAACATCGGCCAGATTTTGTTTAGCTTAGCGTTCAGGTGAATTTCCAGTCTATATTCCTCGTTAATGCTGAAATGCAAAAATTGATGGATTCTGGAAAATCGCCGGTAAGCCATGGTTTCACCGAAAAAGGGAGTATTTAGTACCCTTCTTGTATAGCAAAAGTGTTCCTGCTCTGGTTTACCAACAATGCTTAGAAGCATTATCAGCACGAGGATTATATGCATTTCAGGAACACTCACATCGCGCCATTGATCTTTTGATGTTGAAGGCTTATTGCGTAAACACTGATCAGCATATCGATTCGTCTCCGAGCTTATCAGTTCCAGCACTTGGTTATGAAAAAACAATTTAAAAAAAAACAGTTCACACCACAATCAGGATCAACTTCGAAATTCATGGTAGAGTTACTTTCAAAGTTGAACCTTGGAGGTGCAGGAGGGGGAGGACATGAAGTGTTGTCTGACCGCCAATTTTTGTCTAGTGTCGGATCTTCATCCTCGGTATCATCAGATTCAATGTCCGACTGCTCTGAGAAGCTCGAATCTGAACCTGAGTGCTCGATAGCCTCTTCAAATTCCTCGACAGAAGCACCAACAGCCAAATCACTTTCCACATCACCATCCATGACGAAAGGGTCTAATCTCAGAGAATTCAATCAACTCCAAGGTGACATTATGAGATGTGCAACTCAGGGGAAATGCCAGATGTGTACACTGAGATTTCTTGGGCAGCAAAGGTCTTCAGAGCATAGTCCAAGGAAAAATAATGTAGACTCTAGTTTCGATAACAATTAACTAGTAAAACTACATGAGTGCAAGTTAGATCGAAATTTATCTTATTTACTACAGCGTTTAATCATGCCAACTAATTATTTTACAATAGAGCGACCTTCCCACTTGGCGGTTAGGGAATGATTCAGGGAATATGCCTGCAATCCTCAAGTGGCAACACCACACTGAATTTCACCACACGACCGGCGAAGACTGCCACCTCACCAAAACACTAAACCTGCTAAAATCCTCCATTTTTTATTAATACTTTCAAAAAACGAGATTGCAACATGGGTTAACATTAGCAATTCTTTCGAAATACTGCTGCAAAGAGCTTTAAAACAAGACCAAGATTTGTTTTTGAGACATTCTACTACGAAGAAAAGTTACTCCATAATATTGAAAACTTTTTTATGGAACCCTTCCTATCGAACCCTTTGCCCTTCAACCATCTTGTATATTTTTTATGGAAGACTAGAAAGAGCTGAAATTTGAAAATTACACTTGGGAATGCCTGAAATATAAAAAAATTTCATAGCGACTAATTTTAAGTTCCTTCTATATGAAATGTCAAAGAAAGCGGTCTGTTAAAAAACTTTTTAAAAAATGCACTTTTTGCTCTCATTGTAATAAAAAAATTGTACCTTTATTGCAAAAACAAATAGCAAGAAAATTAAAGCACAGAATAAAAGAAGCTTAAAATCCTTTAAACACCTAGCATGCTCGTACGGGCACGCTAGACATTTAAATAATTCAACAGGCGGTATTAAAATAAAGGCGTTTAAATTAATTCAACAGAACACTTGTATACAGAAAAGACTTCAAACTTAAACAGTCTATAAAGACTACAAATTAAAAAATCACTAAGAATGTTCCCCACAACCGTATATGTCTCTTACTGAACCAAAGAGCATAGGCTTGAGCAATGAGTCGATTAATAGAAGTCATCGCAACGCAATGACTGAAATCGATGACAATGAATGTTATCGACCATCGACATCGATGAGAATCATCGATGCCGATGAATCGATGAGTTGGTGCGAATCATTGTGGTCGATGAGAACCATCGATGAGGATGACCGATGGGTCGATGAAAATGATAGGTGTGTGTCTCGCCCGTCCGTTCTGTGATCGCTGTGCTGTTTCCTCCCTTGTCTCCCCCCTCCCCCAGCACCTTCACTTGTTCTATTGCTCAACGCCTACTTACTGAAAAAAGCCGGCGGCGTCGGTGTCCAGTCCACGGGGGTTGCACAGGGGTTGGGGTACGTGGACTCTAGTAGACGAAATCTCGGCGAAGGTAGGGGAGGGGACAGAGTTTCTGCAAACGAGCACCTTGGAGCTCCACCACTTGGCCGCCATGTTGTCATCTGCTACTAGATAATTCGCCATTTTATAACATTGAGTGTCGCGACTGTGGTCCAGTCTAGACGTGTTGTAGCTTGTTTCCCAGTGACAGTCTCCCTACGCCGCATTCAGTTGATACCAGCTGGGAATATCACGGTCATGATTTCCACCAAGTCTACGTCTGTTTTCATGAATCATTGCAGAGACATTGGAGGCAACCGTGTGAAATGTAATTATTGTGCACAGAGTTTGTCACATGCCAAAGTGTGCACTACTAATATTAAGAACCACTTGAAGCATCCGAATGTCTACTTGCAAATAGTTAATGGAATAAAGGAGCTTGCTGATGCTGGTCGCTATATGCTCAG